>JALIGW010000068.1:1629144-2839144 GCA_023053685.1 Diadophis punctatus similis
ACAGCCATACAACTACATGTTTGTGGCCTTGAAGATTTCTGCCACATTCCTACTGTTCACCACAAAGCCTTTAAAAGTTTCTCCAGTAAAGTATTTATTGGTGCCTCGCCTTCTCTGCACAGCATGAAGACATTGTTGGACTTCAGAGGGTTATAGGTTTCTTCTCGACCTAACGGATACTCATCCAGTATCTACCAGCAAAACCTCCAAAGACTTGGTAGAGATAGATCAAAGTTTTCTTTCAAGTAATATCTGTACAGACAATCAACCATTACAGAACACCAGGGGCACACTCTCTGTGAGTGTGAGTGTGTGTGCGTGTGTTGGCCCCAAGGTTTAAATCCTGGGTGTCTTTGGCACATCTTTTCATGGCAAACTTTTATAATTGCTGTGTTCCCAAACTGGAATGTGGGTGATATGTATACTATTATTAGTTATTTGATGAGCTGAGGTGGCACAGTGGTTAGAGTGCAGTATTGCAGGCTATTTCTGCTGCCTGCCGGCTGCCTGCAATTTGACAGTTTGAGTCTCACCAGGCTCAAGGTTGACTCAGCCTTCCGTCCCTCCGAGGTGGGTAAAGTGAGTAGCAGTAGTGGGTTTCTCTTGCCTTTGCTACTGGTTTGGGAACGGGAGCACGTGTGCACATGCGCAATGCTTCTGCGCATGTGCAGAGCGTTTTTGATGATGTCCGGGCAGATGAGCGGAGCCTCCCGCTGCCGCCACTACCGGTTCACCCAAACCGGTGCGAACCGGTAGCAACCCACCACTGGGCCATAGGTTGACTCTGTAAACCGCTTAGAGAGGGCTGTAAAGCACCGTAAAGCGGTATATAAGTCTAAGTGCTGTTGCTATTATTTGATCTGCTCCCACCTGTCTAACTTCAGCTTCTGCAAGAGGCATTGGTCCTCCCCAGTTAGGAGAAAGATGGGATAAGCAGATGATGGGTCCTTAGCTCTACACAAAAGTTAAACCCGTCTTTTCAGATCTACAAGCTGTGAAGGAGCCACAATAAGACTCCAAAAGGTTCTTGATATTGCATGCCAATGATCTGCCAGAATGCCGGAATCCAGTCTGACAGAAGTGATGCGTTTCAAAATGCAGCGTACTTCAGTTACTTAAGAGTCAACACAGCTAAAGGGACATCAATCCTTGGGATTTTGCTGTATTTATATATCAAGCGTCTACTGTTACTCTTTGCTTTGAAAAGAGAATTAATGGGGCCAAGCTATTTTGCAAACATCTTTTATGGGTTCACCCTACCCATAAAATTATTTTCCCTGTCACTGCTGTCAGACTGAAAGCAATGCTACAATTTGTGAATAAGAATCACCAACTACCTTTAAAAAAATGCCACAGTAGACTAGTTCAAGTAACATGATGTAGAAAATAGCTCCTTGCCAAGTCTTCAGAACTGGCACTGCCAGATCTTACTGGAGTAGGACTATGGTGCATTCATTTAATCCTTTTAGTTAATCCTTTCCTAAGAAAAGGAATGGAATGGAATGGGAAGGGAAGGGAAGGAAAGGAAAAAAAAAGGAAAAAGGAAAAAGGAAAAAGGAAAAAGCAAAAAGGAAAAAGGAAAAAGGAAGAAAAGAGAAAGGAAAGGAAAGGAAAGGAAAGGAAAGGAAAGAAGAGGAAAGGAAAGGAAAGGAAAGGAAAGAAAGGAAAAAGGAAAGGAAAGGAAGAAAAGAGAAAGGAAAGGAAAGAAAGAAGAGGAAAGGAAAGGAAAGGAAAAAGGAAAGGAAAAAGGAAAGGAAAAAAGGAAAGGAAAAAGGAAAGGAAGAAAAGAGAAAGGAAAGGAAAGAAAGAAGAGGAAAGGAAAGGAAAAAGGAAAGGAAAAAGGAAAGGAAAAAGGAAAGGAAAGGAAGAAAAGAGAAAGGAAAGGAAAGGAAAGAAGAAGAAAGGAGAGGAAAGGAAAGAAAGAAGAGGAAAGGAAAGGAAAGGAAAAAGGAAAGGAAAAAAAGGAAAGGAAAAAGGAAAGGAAAGGAAGAAAAGAGAAAGGAAAGGAAAGAAGAGGAAAGGAAAGGAAAGAAAGGAAAAAGGAAAGGAAGAAAAGAGAAAGGAAAGGAAAGGAAGAAGCTTCCAGCCCCAGAGCACAGGGAGATGGAGGGATTCAGCCCAGGCCTGCTGGAGGGACGTCTGAGGCTAAGCAGCCCCAGCTGTGCTGAGGGCTAATCCTGCCCAGCTGAGGCTGAGGCAGCCTGGGGAAAGAGGAGCCTCCCTGCAGGCCCTTGTTGTAAGGAATATCCTTCTGGGTTCAGTTCCAAGTGGGGAAAAAGACACTGGATTCATGGAAGTTGCTTGGAAAGAAGGTTTAATGGTGGACAGGAGCACATGGCTTGAGCTCCTGAACAGAAAAGGGGGATCACATGCTTCCAGATGTTGGGTGAAGAGAAAAAAGGGAAGAAAAGACCCTCCAGGCGCCATTTTCTGAGAGGCTCTTCTGGGCTGGCGTGAAGAGCTCAGCTCTGCTGCTGCCATCCTGGACTTTGGCTTACGGTGAGAGCTTTTCTTGGCTTGGTTTAAATGCAACCTGGTTTGTTTGTTTGTTTGTTTGTTTTTCTCTTCCCAGCCCTGGTTTTTGCCTGGCTTGGGCCTTGCGAGAGCTGAGCCGAAAGAACCGGGGTTCGGTCCTCCAAATGGGGTCCTGAGGAAACCGCTACAAATCCCACACGCCCTCCGAGCCTCCGCCAACAGTTCCCCAAGTTTGTGGCCTTTCATGTTGTCAAAGCTCAGGCTTTGTAGTCCCTTCCCCATGGACCGTTTGAGGAGTGGCTCAGAAGAAGCGAACTTTGGGGTCGTGTACTCTCAAAAGGGATGCTTTAAAATTTTCAGGGGTCTCCAACCTTGGCAACTTAAAGAGTTGTGGACTTCAGCTCCCAGAATTCCTCAGCCAGCCAAGCTTGTGAGCAAAGCTGGCTGAGGAACTATGGGAGTTGAAGTCCACAAGTCTTAAAGTTGCCAAGGTTGGAGACCCCTGATTTAAATCCCATTTGGAATAATTTTCCTTCATTTGGGGATGGGGCTTCCATTTTGTTCCGCTAAGGCAGTGTTTCCCAAAGTGTGGTACGGAAAGAGTTTGGTGGGGGTACGCGTTGCACCGGAGTTTGGTGGGGATCACGTGGGAATATCCACTGCACCGTGCTTAGCTGCGCCCACAGAACAAGGAAAGAAATAGGCGCGTATCGCAGTTTTTACATGGGAACTGGGGCCATCGTACATCATATCGCAACTCATTATGGCGGGAACTTCTGCGCATCCTTCGCGCAGCTCAGGTTCGGCCATTTTTAAACTGCGGGAACATTAACAGTTGACGTTGAGCCGCGGAGCTGTTTAAACGCCGGAGAATTGCAGTGTTATCTAACGGTACAAAGATAAACCCATAGATTTTTTTGAAAATAAACTTAAGGATTTAAATCAGTCTCGAAAAGTAATGCGGGGTTTGATGGGAGGTGACAATCAAAAAATACTAGAAGCTTCGTATCGCGTGTCGCTTTTAATTGCCAGATGTAGTGCAGCGGAAACCATTGGCGATAAATGATTTTGATTTTTATTAAAGCATATGTTTTTTATGAGGGGTACTCAGCGTTACGAAAATTATAGAAGGGGTACACATATGTCAAAAGTTTGGGAAACACTGCGCTAAGGGGAGCATTTATCGATAGTATTTCTGCTGAGTTATGGGAAAGGTGTGCATTGCCAGAAATTGGATTCCTGAAAACCCCCATTGTGTCCTTCCCCCACCCTCCAGTTTCATCGTAAAAGGGGGGGGGGAATGGGAAAATACTTGCAACCGTTCATTCAAAGTTACAACGGCACTGGAAAAAAATATGACTCATGACCGTTTTTCACTGTTACGACCTCTTCGTGGTCATGTGATCGAAATTCAGACACTTGGCAACTGATTCATATTTATGACAGTCGCAATAGCAATAGCACTTTTCTTATATACCGCTTCATAGTGCTTTACAGCCCTCTCTAAGCGGTTTACAGAGTTCAGCCTCTTGCCCCCAACAATCTGGGTCCTCATTTTACCCACCTCGGAAGGATGGAAGGCTGAGTCAACCTTGAGCCTAGTGAGATTTGAACAGCTGAACTGTTGAACTAGCAGTCAGCCTGCAATGGCTGCATTTAACCACTGCACCACTTCAGCTCGCAGGCTCCAGGGAATCCCCTTTTGCAACCTTCTGACCAATAAAGTCGGTGGGGAAGCCAGATTCACTTAATGACCATTACTCGCTCATCAACTGCAGCGATTCACTTAACAACAGTGGCAGAAAAGGTCGTAAAATGGGACAAAGCTCACTGAACATGTGTCTCACTTAACAACATAAATTTGGGGCTCAGTTGTGGCCATAAGTCAAGGATTACCCATAATAGAGAACTGTTGTGAGGCTCTTTATAATGCAACATCCCACAAATTGTATCAATGGAAATGCTGCCTGGGCTTTTGTTGGAGTTAACAAATGGAAATAAGTCACCCAAAGCCCGTAACAGCTTTAGTGTACTGAAAAGTGTGTTTCATGTGTACAAATGTGTATATTTTTAGTGGGGGGGGGGAAGGGAGGGATTGTTTTCAAGCATTGTTGGCTAATAATAGCCGTGTTTACAAGACCGCGGTGGGCAAAGTGAAAATAGAAAGGGAGAAAAATATACAGATGCTTGCAGAGTTTGGGAACTTGAGGTCTCATGCTGATTCAGGAGAGGTCAAACCGAAAAATAAATTTTCAAATAGTCGAGTTGGTGTAAAGAGAAAGGCAGGAAAAATATATTTGGCTGATTTAATTTGCTTACTGGCTACATGGGAACCAGATGCAAATCTAGGCTTGGAGGCTGCACCAAATGAACACATTTAAAATCCTTGCAGCATCTGTAGAGATAAAGGGAGGCAGATGTTTTCTTACCTATCGGCTTTCTAAGGCAGAAAAAAAGAAAGAAAATCCTCAAATCACTATATGAGCAAAATATCAGCCCTTCAAGGTAGGCCAGACTAGGAAATTAAAATCACACATGCTAATATTACATTGATTAACAACAAGTCTGTTACAATAATAGATTCTTGCATGTCTGAATGTGCTTCCCGGCTTCCTTTATTTTAATGAGAATTAGGGAGGGTCTTCTTTGAGACATTTACCAGGGTTACAAATTCTGCCCCAAACTCAAAATGTTTTTTTAAAAAATCTGAATATTGTCTTGATTGTGGCTCCTACTGTTCCTTAAATTTATTCCCTAATGCCCATTATACAGTATCAATAATATTCTCTACAAACTTTCTTCTATCTGCAGAGTTAGTCTCTGTCTGTTTATGGCTGAGAGATTCTTTTTTAAACCATGTTACTGAGGTTGGCCCAAAAAGTTTGATGTATATTTTAGACGTTTGGCTTATCCGTCTCACCAAGAAGTATTGATATGCCCAGCAGTATATTGTGGCAATTAAAAGTATAGCCTGAAGCCTGGTGTAAATAATTTCTAGACTCTTTCCAGATAATGAATCCATGGTTAATTAATGATGTCTAGCACTGTATAAAAAGTCTATATTAAATTTTTAAAAATGTTGCAGTTATACAGCCTTATGGATGCCATTCTTACTTGGGCAAAATTCCATTTTTTTAAAAAAAAAAAGCTTTGGACTCTTCAAGGTTGTCAGCATGTCATATGTGGAATAAGTCTATTTTGCATATATTTATTTTTATTTGTGGCTTATGAACTGTGTACCATCAATAGGTCATCTTTACCTGAAAGGGAATATTTGTCCATTTTGATAGACAAATGAAAAACAATAGGCCGGCAATCTTAAGGATCATTTTCACCTTTTTCTGCCATTTTTCATTTTCTGCCATTTGTCAGAAATTGTGTAGGGTCTCCTGCTTGAGCAGGGGGTTGGACTAGATGACCTACAAGGTCCCTTCCAACTCTATTAATTTGTTAATATAACCTTTGGTTATTTGTTGTACACCTGTATGCATTTCAATGTAATTTTAATATTATACCCTTTATATTTAGGACTTATATATTCTTTCTCCTTCTCTTCCTCCTTCACAAACTATGTTGAGGAGCAAAGCTTGCTTTTGAGTAAGATTTGTTGCTAAGAAAAGATGCCCAGGATTGCATGGTTAGGCGGTTTTCACACAAATATTTGCATAGCTCTACTTTTTTATTTTATAATTTGAGGACCTGAGATGTAAGCCTAGGGTGTTGGGGTTTTTTTGCACAAAGCTGCAATATTATTATCATCATTGATGTATTCTTATTAAACATATTTGGCGCACCAAATGGTAGATACGGAGAAAGTCCTTGGCTAGAGACTTCTGGGAGTTTGCTGCATAGCACGAGAGACAAATTTTGGCAGGATGTAGCAATATTCTTGGTTGGAGCTGTATGTTCGTAGAGCTGCAGTTAAGCAGATAGACTTGGATATGCTCAATTAAATGTCAGATTATTGTTGTAATGGTTTATGTTGTTCTCTGTCATTAAAAAAAACTTAGTGTGGAATTTTGGACTGTATTATTTTTTTAAGGTATTTTGGACTGTATTATTTTTTTAAACAGCCTTAAGTCATTCTTAGCTTTACTGGTATTCATGGAGATTTTTTTTTCCTCCTTGGAAGTCTGCCAAAGGCAGCCTATAAAATCTGTTTGGTTTTGTCAATCAAATACCTTGGAAAGAAGATATTGGCAATGACTCGAAACTGAAGCATTGCAAGAAGGGTTGGATTCTGTAAAAGACCAGCAAATGTCATGGCCCTACAGTTTTGTCTTGACTCAATGACAGGTAATGAGAATTTCAAGTCGGTACCTGGGAGAAAGTCTCTTAATCATAACACAATCCTATGCAGGTGTATTCAGAAATCGAATTCAGTTTGCCTAAGACCGAGTTTGAGATGGAATAAGATTGCCAAAATAGCAGATGGAAGCACTCGGGGGGATCAGAGTACAGTTGCTCCTGGATATAACTTGGATAGATTCCTCCAGGAAATTGCAATTGTTGCCTGAGAAGTTGAAAAACATCCCAGAAAGAGGCTATAGTAAACCACAATTATCTTGTTGACAAGAGTACTACACAGATGCACGTACAAAGCCAACAGAAATCAGATTGAGTTCAAAGGTGCCATTATTTAAGACAGGGGTCTTCAAACTTGGCAACTTTAAGACTTGTGGACTTCAACTCTCAGAATTCTCCAGCCAGCTATGCTGGCTGGAGAATTCTGGGAGTTGAAGTCCACAAGTCTTAATGTTGCCAAGTTTGAGGACCCCTGATTTAAGATAACATGCAGATGAACGACAGCTCTTATTAAAACATATTTTACCTCCAAGTGTGTCTGCTTAGAATCAGTGTCTTACGTCCCTTACCATCATTACATTTTCTAGCAATAAAAACTTTTAGTCTCAAAAGGGATAGGTAGGGGAATCTGGTTGCAACATATATTATCCTGTTGATCCGGCTGCCCCTTCTTCTTGAGTTTTCCATGTGCATCCCCCTTAAAACTCTGCAATGGTGGGAGGGGACAATCATTTGATTTGTTTAAAAATGATTGAGTGGTCATCTTGAAAAGAGTTTGACCGCAGGAGGTATTTGGTAGAGGTAGCGCTCAGGTTATGACCGTTCATTTCACAGCAGTTTGGACGGCATTAAAAAAAAGGGACTGACAACCCATCCTCAAAGTTATGACCATCACACCATCCCTACAAGTCACAAGATCACAATTTGGGCACTTGGCAAGTGGGTCACACACATTTATGTCGGTCCAGGTCCCCAGACGACGCGGAATTCGGGGCTTCACCGCGGAGCGCAGGGAAACTCCGTAGCGCCATGGCATTGGCCACGCCTTCCTTCACACACATTTATGTCGGTTAGAGTGTGCCATGATTGCAATTGGTGAGCTTCCCAATGGGCTTCCCACAAGAGAAGACAACTTTGGAAGCTGGATTTGCTTAATGACTAACTTTATCCTGTCATAATCTTGTTCGCCGTGGTAAAAATGGTCATAAAATGGATCACGTGATAACCAGTGGTGAAATCTACTTACCTTTCCTACCGGTTCGGAAGTGCACGCTTCACCCGCGCACGATTGCTTCGCTCGTGTGCGTGTGCAATTTTTCACCCCCGCACAGCTTGCTGGGCGTGCTTTTTTACCCTCTGTGCATGTGCCGAACGCTTTGCGCATGCGCAGAGGGTTAAAAAAAGGAAATGGTGGCATCTGGGCGGGTGGGTGGAGCCTCGTGCTGCCACCGCTACCGGTTCTCCGAATTACTGGCGGCCGCCGCTACCGGTACGCCCGAACATGGCCGAACCGGTAGCATTTCACCCCTGGATAACTCATTCAATGACCACATCCCTCAGCAACTGAAATTATGGTCCCAATTATGCTCAGAAGTCAAGGACTTCCTATATGTCGATTGACTTGCAGACGAAGACCAGAAATAAGTAATATTAACTCAGGATTGATACGTTTAAGGCATTCTTCAAACATAGAATATATTAGGAAAATTGCAGAGTTACCCAACTATCAATTGTCCAATAAAAAGAACAGTTGAAGTGTATGGTTTGGTTCTTTTGGTGATCTGGGACAAGACTAGAAGCTAAAAAGAGAATTTTCTCTTCCTCCGAGCTACCATAACTGTGAGATAGCAGTTTTTTTTTCTTCTAGCAGCAAGTGATAGCAAAGTACTGAATTAAAGTTCCAAATATAAGGGTTCTCACAGAAGCTGAACCAAAAAGATTAGCTAAACAGATCCAGTTGAGCCAAGATGAGGTAGAACTTGGGTTGAGTATCATCATCATGAATCCTTTGGATCAAAACGAGGCAAGTGTTATGCTGATCAGCCTAAAATTTGAAATCTGGATAAATACCTGCTTTGTAGGGGAACACAGAGTTATCTTGCAAATTAAGGAAACTATGACTCTCATCTGGAAAACTAATTTTATGGAATCTTTGGGTCAGAAGGGAGATTGGAGGTCATCTAGTCCAACCCCGTTCCCAACATCTTCTGATCTTTAGACTTAAAATCAACTTTCCAGAACTGATTTGTCAGTTCTGGGATATAAGTGTGAACTATTTTCTTTCTGATAAGTTCTGGGCCTCATCCAAAGGCAAAAACAGAATTGCTCAACGAATTTGACCTGACGTCTATCCTAAACATTTCAAATGAATCCTTTTAAAGATTGTTTTAGGTGCACTTTTTAAAGATTACTGAACTTGAAAAACCTGAAAACAGCATTCTGTTCTCGTTCATATAATATTTGAAAACATATAATAATATGAAATCATATAATATTTCAATTGGCATGTTTCATTGTTGCTCTACGTAAGATTGGCAGAAAGGCCTTTCTAACTACAGCGGTACCTGGGTACTCAACTGCTTTGAAACTCATCGAATTTGGTACTCAAGGCATTTTGTCGTGTACTCATTTTAGTCCTTTATTTATTAGTCAGATTTATATACCGCCTCATAGTGCAAGCACTCTCTAAGCGGTTTACACCAGTAAGCAATGTATATATTTACATTGCCCCCAACAATCTGGGTCCTCATTTTACCTACCTCGGAAGGATGGAAGGCTGAGTCAACCTTGAGCCGGTGAGATTTGAACCGCTGACCTGCGGATCAGTCAGCTAAAGTGGCCTGCAGTACCCCACTCTAACCGCTGCGCCACCTCGGCTCGGTCCTTGTACTCATCTTTTATTTGGTACTCAATGCACAATTAGAACTTGTTGGTGTTGGCTGCCTTGTGACTCATTACGTTATTCCTTATGGGAAAAAAATGTTCAGTACGCATGGTTTTGGGTATTCATCGCACCTCTTGGAACCAATTAATGATGAGTACCCACGTACCACTGTAATTTAACCAGATTATTATATTGAAAGATATATCCTACTTTTTACTATCATTTGTTCTTCTTCCATCTCCATGCCTTTGGTTTTCTTTTGATGGGGTTTGTAAGCAGACAGTTCCGGGCTGATCTGTTTTCTGACGCTGACTTGACACAGGTGCCTCCCTGTTTATCTCCTTGGCTTCCTTCTGAATGCAGTACAACTGCACACCCTTTTTAAAAACCAGACGCATGGCTGTAGTGGATGGAAAGCTTATTAATGCTTCATTCCAACCGCCAATTGTTTAATAACCATGACAATAGCGTTTCAAAGGTGTCTTTGAATGCCTTGCAGCCGCATTAACAGATAATAGACCTCACACATAATTTTCTTCTAATTGTCAGTCCTTGTTTCAATTTCAGCCAAGGATTCTGCAATTTGGCAGAATTAAAGTAATATGTATGTGTCTGATTATCTACAGGGGGTTGGATTCAAATAGCACAGACTTGTCTCTACTTGCGTCCGCCTGCTTTGCAAGAATATCGCAATTTTGCTTCCAAAATGTTTACCTTTGATTTAAAGTGCAAACCTTCGTTCTATTGACTGCTTAAGTGCACCTAAACTTGTTTCTACAGATAGTCCTTGAGTTACGACCACAATTGAGCCCAAACTTTCTGTGGCTAAGCGAGAGAGTTAAGTGAATTTTGCCCCATTTTACGACCTTTCTCGCCACAGTTGTTAAGTGAACCATTGCAGTTGTTAAGCTAGTAACGTGGTTGTTAAGTGAATCTGGCTTCCCCATTGACTTTGCTTCTCAGAAGGTCACAAAAAGGGGATCGCGTGACCCCCATGGACACTGCGACAGTCATAAATATGAAGCAGTTGCCAAGCATCTGAATTTTGATCATGCTCCAATAGTCATAAGTGTGAAAAGCGATCATAAGTCGCTTTTTTTCAGTGGTGTTGTAAAGTTGGTCACTAAATGTTGGAAGAAATATACATCTGGTCCAGTTCCAAGCCGGGAGAAGGCGCTGGAGACAAAATGGAGGCTGGAAGTTGAATGGAAAGAGGTCCCATTTATCGATGAAGCAGAGCCACCAAGCACACGTGATTCTGGGCAGCTGACCACATGGAGTTGGAAGTGGAGGGGTATTTATACCTTCTCTTGGGCTTTGAACTTGAGCTTCCTGTTCCTGTGCAAGAACATGTATTCTATTGGCTGTTGTAGGGGTCATAGCTAACTCTGTTGGTTGTCTTGAGTCCCAGGCTTGGTTGAAGCTTGCTGGGTGATGCCGTGCCCCCAGGTGATTGTGCCATGTGGTGAGCTCTGCTGCTAGATGGGTTAATCCTATTATGTCCTGGAGGGTCCTGTCTTAATCCCGTCACCCTGGAGCTGGAGGTCTTTTGTCTTGTAGATAGGCTGGCCCCGTCTTTCTCTCTCTCTCTCTCTCTTTTTAAGAATTAAGTATTTCAATATTTATTTGCTATGTATATCACTCAACAACCTGTATAAACAGATCTCCTTTGCAGCCTTCAATTTCCTTCATTTCTCAGATATTCTTATTTCGAGGAATTTTCTGTGCTATGAAGAATTGAGAAGCCTGCCTGCGAGCAACTTTCCCTTCTTCTGTCAGCACACCATCCACAGACACTATTTGATATTGCTTATGCTTTAAGCCTCCTGGAAGTCTTCTAAATAATTTTAGATTATTCCCATCAATGCCTTTTAAGAGTTTTTGCATTTCTTCTGAAGGGCAGCCAGGATCAAACATTAGTAGACATAAACTTTTGTGGCCCAGTCTTTCTCAACGGGCACCAAAGATCTGCTGGGAGCAAGGAGTTGCTCTGTGTCTTTAAAACATGTTTCTTCTTTTATCATCCAGGGAAATTGTTAAGGAGTTATTGTGCTGTTAAGCACATACACAGCGAAATGTGTTGTAGTAATGGTGTTGCAGTTTGATATGAATGCTATTCAGTCAATAAACAGAATATCTTTAGTATGTACAAAATAGTTTTCACTTGAATAGTAGCAAAGTTAAATAGGAAGTCCAAGTCATACACAGTTATTCAGTCAATTTGAAGTTTCTTCTTCTTGCCTATCTTTGTTCTAACTCAGAAAGATTAAGCTATCACTTAATTCTATACTAACACAGATAGTTACTTCTTCTCTTCACAGCAATTCCACACAGCCATAAATAATCTACTCATCAGTAAAGCAGCAGAGAGTCTTCAATCCGGAACACGCCGTCAAACACCACTCACCACACTAAACCATAAACCACCAACCACACTGAGCATGCTCTCTTGCTTACTTATATAGTAATCATCCACAATGCATTTAAAGGAATGTACACATAACAATGATTTGTGGCTTAATCATATATTAACACACCCAATCGTTTGAACAGGGTTCTAACAGAAATGTAATAGTCTGCCTTTTTAATATTTCTCAAAATATTTTATTATTCTAGGAGAGGGATGGGTGCTAACTTTCTACAAAATGAATGGTTGCAGGTCAAGAACTACCCGTGTTGCTTCAGATGTCAGACAACATCCTTGTTTAAGATCTTTCCAGTTTAGAGTGGCGGATGTAGGAGAAAACCAACACCCCCAGTCCATAAAATTAAAATTAACTCATAGAAAAAGGAAGTAAAGCCGAGGATTCTTGCTGTTGTTTTGTTCTGTTTAGGGGCTGCATTGAAGCTACTGGAAGAACTCCAAGTTGTGATATTGCGCTGCCATTGGTGATGTGTTGTCTACTAAGAGTTCTGTACACATGAGCTGCTCACTTTCCAGCAGCACAATCTCGGTTACAATCTCGCTTGTTCTGGAGTACAAAGGATAACGTCAAAATACAGGTGGTGACACGCGCACCAAGATGACAATCGGGTTTCTGCAAGTTGTGGACATTTTGTCCTGGAAGGACACACTCTTTGAAGTCTGTCCGCTCCGATGACATTAAGCATCACGTCTTGAATTAATACCTGGAAAAGGGATTGCAAATGAATTTAAATACACACACCTCAGTCGGTTGTACGCTGCAAGGGGTTGCTGTTTGCAAGGAGTAAGCTAAACCCACAATCTCGTGTTTGTGTGTGTGTGTGTGTGTGTGTGTGTGTGTGTGTGTGTGTGTGTGTTTATTTGTGGAGCAGGGGATGCTATTCTACTGATGCTATAAAGGCAGACGCAGCAATGGCTTTGATCAAGTGAGCGCAATTTCTGAGTGTGTTTCTTCTTTTTGTTTCCTTCAAAACTGTTAAAGGCAGGAAGACGTCTGTAAGAAAAGAAAGATCAAAAGGGGAAGATAAGCGAGACAGGTCGATAAGATGATTTTGGCTTGTTTAGATCCTGAGAAGGACTTGACTGACCTACTTAAAACTAACAAGATTGCCCCTCCCTCCCTCCCTCCCTCCCTCCCTCCCTCCCTCCCTTCTTTTTGCAAAGAGTCATGTTTTCCTTCCAGTTAAACCAGTAAGGTTTAGTTTCCTAATCTGGTGGATGGAGGGTTTTGAATGGGCAAGTGAAATCCTAACAGGTATGGTTATAACATTAATCATACCCCCCCTCGATCTTTTTAGATTTTTAGATTTATTATTAGAGTTGGAAGGGACCTTGTAGGTCATCTAGTCCAACCCCCTGCTCAAGCAGGAGTTCCTACACCATTTGAGACAGATGGCAGTCCAGTCTCTCCTTGAAGGTCGCAAGTGTTGGGGCTCTCACAACCTCTGCTGGCAAGCTGTTCCACTGGTTGATCGCTCTCACCGCCAGAAAGTTTCTCCTCACTTCCAGGTTGAATCTCTCCTTGGTCAGCTTCCATCCGTTATTCCTTGTCTGGCTTTCTGGTGCCATAGAGAACAGCCTGACCCCCTCCTCTCTGTGGCATCCCCTCAAGTATTGGAACACTGCTATCATGTCACCCCTGGTCCTTCTCTTCGCTAGACTGGCCAAGCTCAGTTCCTGCAACCGCTCTTCGTATGTTTTATTTTCCAGACCCTTTATCATCCTGGTTGCTCTCTTCTGCACTTTCTCTAGGGTTTCAATGTCTTTTCTGTAGTGTGGTGACCAAAACTGGATGCAGTCCTCTAGGTGTGGTCTGACCAAGGCTTTATAGAGTGGTACTAGTACCTCTCTGGTCCTTGATTGTATCCCTCGATTTATGCAGCTCAGGACTGCGTTGGCCTTTTTGGCTGCTGCTGCACACTGCTGGCTCATGATATGCAGGATAAGTTCTAAGTGAATTAACTGGATCTCAATTCTAGATGTCTTCTGTACATTTTCTGACTATTAAGAGCAGGAACTTGCAAAATATTCTCTTCCAGCAATGTGATGTTCTACAAAACTCCTCCTTTCCCTCCAAACCATATTCAGTCTACCTAAAACTTTTCCCCCTTCCAAGAACATTTAGGTCTGAAAACTCCCCAATTCCCACCTTCAGAATGGCTGGAAGACTTGGGAAGCAAAGTCGTGGGGACACTAATGCGATCTTTTCATTAAATCAAGTGTGATTTATTGGTTTTTCATGATCTCAGCCAATGTAGCTTTCAAATCACGTTGATGGCTTTAGTGCAAAGCTTGTTCTCTGTTGTTGAGAAAAAAAGAACTAATATAAACTGTAGCTTAGTGAAATACGTGATTCCTCTAAACCAGTGGTGGGATTCGAATTTTTTTTACTACCGGTTCTGTGGGCTTGGTGGGCGTTGCATGGCTTGATGGGCGTGGCTTGATGGGCGTGGCATGGCTTGGTGGGCGTGGCTTGATGGGCGTGGCAGGGGAAGGATACTGCAAAATCCCCATTTCCTCCTGAACAGCTGGGACTCGGGAGGCAGAGAATAGATGGGGGTGGGGCCAGTCAGAGTTGGCATTTATTTGTTTGTTTGTTTTTGTCAAGCATATATGATTAAAGCAAAGTATAAACAGTAAAATTATGATTGTATATATATGTGTGTGTGTGTGTGTGTGTGTGTGTGTGTGTGTGTGTGTGTGTGTGTGTGTATGTGTTTTGTCGTGTTATCCTGGTGTACCCAAATATGGGAGAGAAAGCATCACAGCTTCCTTTTTGCCTTTCAGCCCCGTCACAGGGACCATCCAGGCTGATTTTAATATAGCCGACACACTAATCTGTATGTGTAGGATTTTTTGCTGATAAATGAAAATAAAGGGAGACTATTATAGATCTATTTCGAGCTTATTTTGCTCTCGTCAGATAGCCATACCCCTTACTGGGATTTCAAATCCCAGTAAGGGGTATGGCTATCTGACGAGAGCAAAATAAGCTCGAAATAGATCTATAATAGTCTCCCTTTATTTTCATTTATCAGCAAAAAATCCTACATATATATATATATATATATATATATATATATAATATATATATATATATATATATATATATATATATATATATATATAAATATAAATATATATATATATATATATATATATATATATATATATATATATATATATATATATATATATATATATATATATATGTATATGTAATAGTACAAGCATGAATAAGAGTAAAAGAGATATGAATATATGGGTACATTAGGACAGGAACGGTAGGCACGAATGTGCGCTTATGTACGCCCCTTACCGACCTCTTAGGAATGGGGTGAGGTTGATGGTAGATAATCTAAGGTTAAAGTTTTTGGGGTTTGGGGAAGAAAGTACTGAGTCGACTCCGAACTACTCAAAATTTCTGCTACCGGTTCTCCAGAACTGGTCAGAACCTTCTGAATCCCACCTCTGCCTCTAACACATAGCAAAGAAAAAGATTCATTTTGGTTTCTCACCTTTAAAAGTAAGACAGAAATCAAGAAGTAACACAGTAAGACTTGCACTAAGTCTACATATTGGATTAAATCGAAATGTGGTTTGTTTGGCACTGAGTCAGCATCATGTGAGAACGCAATTTATAAATTGGTTTGTAATGTGTGTATGAATTTAATACAAGTATCATATAAAACTTGATTTAAAAGCCATGCCCTCAATTTATTGCACTAAACTATAGTGCAATTTTTGAGGGGTCCTTGGTGCTCTCTGAGCTTGCTTACAGACGTTTCATTACCCAAACTAGGTAATGTCATCAGTGCTAAAAGGAGGTGGGATTTGCAGGGAGGAGGAGGAGGAGGAGACGACTGGGGCACCCTTGGTGCTCTCTGAGCTTGATGGTTTTCTTGCAGACATTTCATGATCCAGCTAGGGAACATCATCAGTGCTAATAAGAAGTGCTGTTTGCTGTCAGTTTATTTATTTTTTAATTTAATTTTTGTTTGCATTTTGTGGGGATGTGGTGGTCCACGAGAAAATTTTGGTGGTCTGCAGAAAAATTATTTGCATTTTTTATATTGCACTAAACACTATTTATCTTTTTAAAAAATTCATATTAGTCGTCCGCGGGGTTTAAAATAATGAATTTAGTGGTCCCTTAGGTTCGACTAGGACCCTGCTCTGGGTCACCTGAGTGGTGCAAATGGGTGTGGGGCCTTCTTGGAACTGCTGGAAGGACTGTGTTGTGGAGCTGTGCTTTCTGCAGGACGTTGGGGATGAGCAGGTGTTCTCTGCATCTCAAACTGAACCGCAAATCGTTCCTGTAGTCTGCATTTTTTCTGGAAATCCGTTCGTATTCCCACACCCTTCGAAGGGGGTTCATCCCAAAGTGCACAGCTAAAGGTCTATGGAGATTCTGTCATCCAGGTCACGGCTGTCCCCCCCAAAGGTATCCCAAAAGCATCTTTGGGACAACCATGACCTGGATGTTGGGAGAATCTCCATAGACTATATGGACTTTGGGGGGTGGGGGCGGGAAGGAATGGCTGTGATCCAGGATCCAGGAGCCTAAGCAGGGGGTTGGACTAGAAGACCTCCAAGGTCCCTTCCAACTTTGTTGTTGTTGTTGTTGTTGTTCTTCTTCTTCTTCTTCTTCTTCTTCTTCTTCTTCTTCTTCTTCTTCTTCTTCTTCTTCTTCTTCTTCTTCTTCTTCTTCTTCTTCTTCTTCTTCTTCTTCTTCTTCTTCTTCTTCTTCTTCTTCTTCTTCTTCTTCTTCTTCTTCTTCTTCTTCTTCTTCTTCTTCTTCTTCTTCTTCTTCTTCTTCTTCTTCTTCTTCTTCTTCTTCTTCTTCTTCTTCTTCTTCTTCTTCTTCTTCTTCTTCTTCTTCTTCTTCTTCTTCTTCTTCTTCTTCTTCTTCTTCTTCTTCTTCTTCTTCTTCTTCTTCTTCTTCTTCTTCTTCTTCTTCTTCTTCTTCCTTCTTCTTCTCCTTCTCCTCCTCCTCCTCCTCCTCCTCCTCCTCCTCCTCCTCCTCCTTCTCATTATTATTATTATTATTATTATTATTATTATTATTATTATTATTATTATTATTATTATTATTATTATTATTATTACTACTACTACTACTACTACTACTACTACTACTACTACTACTACTACTACTACTACTCCTTGGCGGAGGGAATTCCTGCAGCGCCGGATTTGGCTCTTCCCGAAAACTGGCTCTTCCTCTGTGCTTCGCCTTTGGGCTCCTTTGCGCTTAAACCGACCTATTCTTGCGCTCTTGCGGGTGGCTCGAGTTTCAAGAGGGAAAGCCAAAAATAAAAAATAAAATAAAAGCAGTTTGGGCACCCGGTGGGTTAGTAGAGGGAAGGGAGCCGGTCTAGGCAACGCGCGTGGCGGACAGATTGGACGGCGCGGCAACCCAAAGGCAGCACCTGTTGGACACACCTGCGGGGATTGGCGCCTTTCCCTTTTTTGGGCTCGGCGTTTTTGCAAGAGCCGGAGGTGAAAGGCGCTTCAGTCGCAGGAGTTTGCAGAAGCTCCTGCCTGCCTGGGCACCCAACGGGTCACCGCGGCCCCCTTTGCGGCTGCCGAGTGCTGGATCCGGGGTTAGGAGGGAGGGAAATTCAACCGGGAGAGTCTCTCTCCTTCCAGCCTGGGCGCGCAGCCTTTGCCTCTTTCCTGCAAACTCTTCCCCAAACCTTCCTTGGCTTTGGATCGGCTGCCCCTCCCAGCCCAGCCGCGCTCCCTCCAGCCCTCCAGGAGCTCTCAAGGCGCCCAGGAGACCTTCCCGTGCAGGCGTAACGTGGGGAGCCCAGTGCACGCGTCCCGGCCAGCCATTCCACCCGCCTCGGAAGCAACTCCAGCCGGTCTTCTCCTCCGGCTCGTGCCCTGGCGCGTGCCCGCCCAGCAGCAGCAGCAGCAGCAGCAGCAGCAGCAGGGGTTGGGCGGGGCGCGCGCCGGACTGGCCCCTCGCCCGGCTCGGGAGGCTGAGCGGCCGCCAAAGCTCGGGAAAGCAGCGGCCCTTCGGAGCTGGCCATGAGTGTCCGCAGAGTGACCAGCATCTCGGCGCAGCTGGAGGAAGGCAGCTCCGGCGGCGGTAGGGGGCTTCGGCCCGGGGCTGGGGCTGGGGCTGGGGAGGACGGGAGGGGGAGAAACTGGCTGGTACCCTTCTGCTTTTCCCCGTGGAAGCCGCAACCAGGAGCGAACTTGACGCGCCCAGCTGCGCTTTGCTTTGCGCCACCTGGGTAGCAGCAGCTCGGATTAGGGCTAAGCTAAGGCTGCCGTCGGGGGCGCGGTTTTTGGGGGTGGTGGTGGTGGTGGTGGAGCGAGGTGGGGCAGTTTTGCCTTCCAGAAAGAAGCGGTGGGCAGGTCAACCGGGCTCTTGGGGAGCTCCCCTCAACCCCTCTCGCCTTTGCAACCAGGATTGCCCACTTCTGGGTGGCCAGGATGCTCTGGTGGCGGGAGGCGTGGGGGGTGGGACTCCTCCCGTCACCCACTTCCCCATCGCTTCCACTTTCTGCTAGTGGGAAAGTCGACAAACCCCCCTCCCCCCGGTTTCAACGGACGAGGAAGATGAGCCGTCTGTGGGCATTCAGGTGTGATGGCCTCGGAGGGTCTCCAGCGACCCGGTGGGTTCCCTCAGGCTGGCTGATTTCGATTCGTGGCAGGGAGCCTCAGTTCAGCTGGGTGCCCTTTTGAGCAAGCGCACCTGGGTGCTGGAGGCCTGGCAACTTCTGAAGCAGAGGGGTCTCCAACTTTGGCAACTTCAGGACTGGTGGACTTCAACTCCCAGAATTCCTCAGCCAGCGCTGGCTGAGGAATTCTGGGAGTTGAAGTCCACAAGTCATGAAATTGCCAAAGTTGGAGACCCCTGCTCTGAAGAGATATCCGCTGCTTCCAGAGGACAAGACTTAGCCCACCAAACTGAAAGAAGTTGAGGAAATATTTCAGGTTTTTTTCTTCAGTCCGAGGGGAGATCGTGGAGGAGGGTGCAGGAGCCTTCATGTGGGAGGAGGTCTTCATTAGACCTTTGAACCTGGGAGCCCCTGACTTTGGGCTGGGAGACTGGGCTGGGAGTGTGTGTGTTTTATGCGGGTCAGGCAGGATGGAGAACGTTGGTGCCGAGTTTGGACCTGTTACATGAGATGCTTTCCAACCATAAGGGATTAAATTTACAGCAAATGTTGAGCTTAAAAGCCCATCAAGGAAATAGGGAAACGAGAACCTGATTTTCAACCAAATCCCCAGGACTTGATTTGAAATAAATGAATTGGGGATTAGAGCAATATTTGTTTTAGTTTCCTGTTGCTTGTGGGCGCGCGTGTATCTTGCTTGTATCATGGGGAAATTGGAGGATCGACCTCAAGCAACCTGCGTCATTAAGTACTATATCCAAATGCTGGAGAACTTCATTTAACTCTTTATGATGGAAGGAACAGTGAATTTTTCCTGCTCATTTGATATTCTAGTTACTGCATGGATAGTTCCCACTACCCCATAAAGTTGCAGTGGAAAACTTCGCATAGATCTACTAAATTTATGAATTAAAGGAAGAACAATACAATGATAGGCACATAGTTGTGTAATTCAAAATAGGCTATCCATAAACCCTGTTTCGAATTATTATTTTTGAGCACGGCAGTTCAGCCGTCATTTCAATCTGGAGTGCTGGCTGTCTTCCCTGTTACCCAACTGTCAGGGCATGAAGACACACAATTTTGACTTACCGATTTTTCTGAGTATAAGATGCACATTTTTCCTCCCTAAAAGTGGCTGAAAATTTGGGTACTTTGAATGTAGCTTTTTTTCTAGCCCTAACTAGGTGCTAACAGATCTTCCCAGTTCTTACCTTGCAGGCTTTTTCATTGTTACTCTCTCCAAAGAATGTTTTTCCAGCCCTAAGTCTTTGCAGGGTTTTTTTTTCATTGCTCTACTTGCTCCGAATAAGTTTTTTTCTAGCCCTAACCAGGTGCTAACTATCTTCCCAGCTCTTACCGGCTTGCAGGCTCTTTCATTGTTACTCTCTCAGAAGAAGGTTTTTTTAAGTCCTAACCAGGGGATAAAATAATGTGCTGAAGCTGACCAGACTAAGGATGCTAGCCAGATGAATACCTGGTAGGCAGATTTTTCCCCCCTATTTTCCTCCCCAAAAACTAAGGTGCGTCTTATACTCCGGTGCGTCTTATACTCTGAAAAATACGGTACATACCAAGGAGGGGGGAAAAAAAACCAGACTTGCTACATTTCTGTAGGCTAGGATGCTCTGCAAAGGCACACCTCACAACAGGCAGATCTGTGATGCCCAAAGTCTTGGATTTAAGAAGACATTAATGAGAGAAGAAAAGGACCAGCAATTCCCTAAGGATTGGACAGGAATCTCAGTCAAAGAAAGGGTGAAGTAATCCACCCTGTGGTCCCTTCTCTCTGGGTGGTTCCTCGGCTGTCTGAGAAGAACTTTTAGGAAGACAACGGCTGCAGAAGTCACACTGCTGTTGCTGCTTACACAAGCAGGCTTTGGCTGCAACACCAGAATAAAATACAGCTTTTGCACAAAGAATTAATCTTTGCCCCCCCCCCCAAAAAAAAGCTTGCAAGAGGTTATTTTTCTGTTTCGTGCCAATTTAGGGGATGCGGCAATTGGCCTTCACGTCAAGAGGTATAAAAAAAGACCAGGGGGTTTGCAGGGCTTGCCAGCATGTTCATGCCCTTAAAAATGAGAGGAGATACATTTAGTTCAGCCTTTCTCAGACTTGGCAAACTTTTAAGATGCGTAGAGTTCAACTCACTCTCGGCTATTTCCTAGCCGGCCATGTTGGCTGGGGCATTCTGGAACTTGAAGTGCACATATCTTAAAGTTGCCAAGTTTGAGAAACACTGATTTAGACGGTTTGGAACCATGAATCCATTCCTGCCCTGAGAATCCATTTGATCGATACTGGATGTTTCTGTGGGCCTAAGAAAATGTGCCCTGTTTGAATGCTGGTTCAACCCGGGCCTAGGGACACGACATGTTGCTTGGATTTGTAAAAAACGCCCTGATAAATTGAGTTACTATTCCTTTGGTCTCTCAGCACAAAATGATACAGAGCAATGACATTTTATACGTTTCTCTGAGCTTCTGTTTTTGGCATCTTACAAGAAAAAAGATGAGCATGTCTTCCTAAATATAAAGACTGGTAAGAATAGAATAGAATAGAATAGAATAGAATAGAATAGAATAGAATAGAATAGAATAGAATAGAATAGAATAGAATAGAATAGAATAGTGGAATGGAATGGAATGGAATAGAATAGAATAGTGGAATGGAATGGAATGGAATGGAATGGAATAGAATAGTGGAATGAATTTAGAATAGAATAGAATAGAATAGAATAGAATAGAATAGAATAGAATAGTGGAATGAATTTAGAATAGAATAGAATAGAATTAGAATAGAATAGAATAGAATAGAATAGAATAGAATAGAATAGAATAGAATAGAATAGAATTCTTTATTGGCCAAGTGTGATTGAACACACAAGGAATTTGTCTTTGGTGCATATGCTCTCAGTGTACATAAAGAAAAATAAAATACATTCATCAAGACTCATAAGATACAACACTTAGTGATAGTCATAGGTTACTAATAAGCAATCAAATCATACTAGGAAACAAAACAATATAAATTGTAAAGATACAAGCAACATGGTTATAGTCATAAGTGGGAAGAGAGAGGTACTAGGAAGGATGAGAAGAATAATAGTAATACAGTCTTAGTAAATTATTTGACAGTGTTGTGGGAATTAATTGTTTAGCAGTGTGATGACGTTCGGGAAAAAACTGCCCTTGTGTCTAGTTGTTTTGGTGTGCAGTGCTCTATAGCATCGTTTTGAGGGTAGAAGTTGAAATGTGAGGGGGTTTTAATTTTATTTTATTTTATTTTATTTTATTTTATTTTATTGTTTTAAGTTAACGTTCTTCAATTATTGTTAAGATTCCAACTTGGATTAACTGCCACTTTTTGCTGTCTCTAATGTCCTTCACAGTGGTGAAGATGGTTGAGTGGGGTAGAAAATTGAGGCCCTGGTTGAAGCCAGGAAACAGAGAAAATGGTGACTATATGTTCATTCACCTGGAGGTCCCACAAACACCTGTGGCAGGTGTATATGTTGCTTTCTCCCCAAAGCCACAGACATGAATCTGTTCCCAAAATGTTAGGATCCTAATCCTTGCGGGAAGCTTTAAAAGCAAATTCTACAGGCCAGGCTACTTAAACACCCCCTTCATGTTTGCGATAGCATTTTATTTTATTTTATTTTTAACTAAGACCATCTGTTTCACAACTTTGGCTCCCCCCCATTAAATTCCAAAGGTATTTTAAAAATGCTGTGATTATGTCTAGTCATATTTCTCACATGATTCTTCCTCATTGCAATGTGCTTTTCAATTTTTTTTTAGCTTTATGGGCATTTTGAAGAAAAACAAAAGAAATGAAATGAAACAAAGGCATATTTGTTTGAAAGTCGAGCTAAAGATGTTGCTAGAATAATGGTGTGATGATCTTTTGAGTCTATTTATCATTTGTTTTTTTTCTTATTTTCCTGAAATTTTGGCCAGGGAAGGAGTGGAATTTTTTCAATTGGCTTAAATAAAGTTGACATGAAATTTCATATCAAAGATTGAGCATACAGGAATGTTGGTACTGTGTATACATAATACATGAATTCATAATATTTCCGAACAGTTAATACAAGTTAGGCACGTATTTCCTCAGACGTTATGCCTCTAAGTGTAGGGCTTTTCATAAGAAGCTCCATCCACGTTGAGATAAGACTAATAATGTTGCATTGTTCTTTATTGCCCAAGTGTCAAGTCAGTTTGCAATGCGGCTCATCTTACTTTCCCGTGAGTTTTGACATTGTCATGATATATTTATTACCTGTAATCAGGGTTGGGTTTTAACTTACCTCGCCGCCGGTTCGCTTCCTCCCATGAGCAGTGCCGAAAATTCTCAAAAATTTCCTAAAAAAAAAAAGCCAAAAACAAGATGGTGGTGCATGCGCAGTGCCAGAAACTTGGCTTCTGCGCATGTGCAGAAGAAAAAAAATCAGAAAAAAATTTAAAAAAAATTATCCCCCCCTCCCAAAAAATGATGGTGGCATCCACGGACCGGCACCGACAGAACCGGTTCTGTGACATCACCGTGACATCACCAGCGGTTTGCTACCGCTTCTATAGAACCGGTGCGAACCGGGAGGAGCCCACCTCTGCCTGTAATGATAGGAAACCCAGCAGTCAACAAGTACGGCTATATTAGATTGTATTTTTCATCCGTAAAGGAAAATCCTACAAGCAAGGCAAGCTTAATGGCGAAAAGCTTAAATCCGATTTAATGTGAAGTATCCTGCCTAGTGTGCTTCTTCTTGGGAGACCGAAAGCAGGTTCAGAGCATCCCAAACCCCTTCTTGTTCTGTGGGGTAGACTTTTGGCAATCTCTCGTCTATCACCGGAATGGATGGATTGGTCTCTTTCTTACCGCATTCGTCTTTTCCCAAAGGAACAATAGGAAGTCGTAGGAAGAAACCAAATGCCCCAGCAAGAATTTTTGTTGTTGTTTTGGATTGCACAAGTAGAGGCTAAACCAATTCCGTTGTATACATGTGGTACAATGACAACAAAGACTATTGTATTGTATTGTAAATCCCTTTCTCTGGACTTATTATGATCACAGTCTTAACCTTTCCTCTCATTGAAGACATTGAGTTTTGCAGGGTTTTAAAAAAAACGATGACTTCCCCCCAGGAATATAATCAGAATTTAAGTTTCTATAAGTTGCAGGAGTGGTGTGTCTTCTTGGCAACAACATAGAAGGCTGCCCTTCCTTTTCCTCCTCTTCTTTGGCTGTTACTGCTACAGGTTGACTCACGACCACAAAATTGAGTCCAGAATTCCTGTCGCTAAGTGAGACCGTTGGTAAAGTCAGGCTTTCCTCCCTTTTTACGACTTTTCTTGTCACAGTTGCTAAGTGAATCCCTGCAGTTGTTAGCTCAGTCAGACGGTCCTTAAGTGAATCCGGCTTCCCCGTTGACTTGGCTTGTCGCAAAGGGAGGGATCACGTGAACTCGGGGCACTGCAATGGCCCTACATCGGTGGCCAAGCATCCAAATGTAAATCAAGTGACCATGGGGATACCGCCATGGTCATAAGTGTGAAAAATGGTCATAAGTCACTTTTTTCCCCAGTGCCTTGGTAACTTCAAATGGTCATTAAATGAACTGTTGTAAGTCGAGGGCCACCTGCATTTTCCAGTCTAACCACAGCCTTTGACTAGTTTTAACAGATTAACAGAGTTGGAAGGGACCTTGCAGGTCATCTAGTCCAACTCCCTGCCCAAGCAGGAGAACCCTACATCTGCCTCTACCTAGGATCGAACTCACAACCTCCTGATTGTGAGGCAAGAGCTCCACCTCTAGGCCACAGCAGCTGGGTTTAGTTCATAAGACTAGAAGGCCACCAGCCAAATCCCTAGTTGTCTTCTAACCTAGTTTGTCTCTTCAGGTTGAAGTAGCTCAAGTTCAAGCAGGTGGTGTCACCTGCTGAGAGTCCAACAGTCTTGAGTTTCAGATGAGTTGCTTCGTTAGTGAGTTCTCTTCTTAGCCATCTTTATTTCCCGTATGTTGGGGCAGCCCATTCTCTCTGCCGTTTGATGTCACCAGTGGTCTTAAGTGCTAAAAGTTTTTTCTTGTACGGGACTTTCGACTTTAGGTGGATCAATTCTGTGGCTTGTTATCAAGGTTGCTCCCAGAAGGAATTCTCGGCACGTAAACTCAGCCAAAGGGAAGAATCGAAGTAATATTGCTTCGCATCTGCACGCCCAAGCAAGAGACCCTTACATCTGCCTCTACCTAGGATCGAACTCACAACCTCCTGATTGTGAGGCAAGAGCTCTACCTCTCTTAGCACAAGGGGGCAGGAGGAAAAAATGCTCTGGAAGCCAGAGATGCGACATGTATGAAGGCAAATTTTCGCCTCCCTGGATAATGTTGCAGGATCCAATCTGGGATGGTCCCCGGGATCAGAGGTTTTGTAATGCTGGAGTAATGCAATCTGAGGTTGTATGAACAGAAGCACAGAATCAAAATCTCGTGAGATATTAGTACCGCTTTATAAAGCCTTAGTAAGGCCACAGCTGGAATCCTGCGTCCAGTTTTGGTCACCACATCACAAAAAAGATGTTGAGACTTTGAAAAAAAAGTGCAGAGAAGAGCAACTGCTGTGGCCTAGAGGTGGAGTTCTTGCCTCACAATCAGGAGGTTGTGAGTTCGATCCTTGGTAGAGGCAGATGTAGGGTCTCCTGCTTGGGCAGGGGGTTGGACTAGATGACCTGCAAGGTCCCTTCCAACTCTGTTAATCTGGTGCTAACTAAGATGATTAAAGGCCTGGAGAGTAAAACATTTGAGGAACAGTTGCAGGATTTGGGTTTGGCTATTCTAGAGAAAAGAAGGACTAAGAGATGACATGATAGCAATATTCCTGTATTTGAGGGGCTGTCACAAAGAAGAGGAGGGTCAAATTATTCTCCAAAGCATTAGAGAGCAGGTCAAGAAACAATGGATGGGAACTAATCAAGGAGAGTAGCAACCTGGAATTAAGGAGAAACTTCCTAAAAGTGAGGACCATTAACCAGTGGAACAAATTGGAAGTTGTGGGTGCTTCATCACTGGAGGCTTTTAAGAAGAGACCGGACAGTCCCTTGTCTGAAGTGGTACAGGGTCTCCTGCTTGAGCAGGGGGCTGGACTAGAAGACCTCCAAGGTCCCTTCCATCCGTATTCTGATTGACCTCTGCCCAATATTTTCGTAAGGAATTTGCAAGAGGCCATAAATGGCAGACAGGCAGCTCTTTCATTCTCCAGGCTCAACAATGGAGCTGGAACTAGGGGACGAAAAGAAAAGGGGGAAAAAAATAACACAACCTCTTTTGCATATTCTCTAGGTGAAGTTGACGCATTACATGTTTTTTGCAATCAATGTAACAGCGGAGGTCAGCAGAACTACAGAGATGGGTTTATAGCTCGCCGAGCAAATAGCAGCTTCTGGCTATGGTGGTTATTTCTGTGCTCCCCCACCCCAGTAAATAATCAAAAACACCTCTCAGCTCCAGAGCCTTTGTTTGTTGCTTCAAGATTCCTACCCAGCCCCCCCCAAAAAAAGCATAAATAAGGTAGAACACACAAAAAGTGAAAACTGTGCCTGCTTCTTCCTTCTTTATTTCGTCTTCATTCGAATACCAACCAATGGAATAAGGAGACGTGAACGGGGCGAATGATCCTAGTTCCTTCCTTGCGATGTGGCTACTACTTCCCTCTGACCACCATTGTGCTTTTGCTTATGACTTGGGACAGGTTGGCACAACAAGTAGCTTTAGGGTGGCATGCAAAAGTGGCTGAATTCAATTCCAACAAAACCCGTTCTGTGTTAACAATTCAAACAAGCTTATGAGTGCATCTGTTTATGCGCCTTTATAGAATAGAATAGAATAGAATAGAATAGAATAGAATAGAATAGAATAGAATAGAATAGAATAGAATAGAATAGAATGAAAAGAATGGAATGGAATGGAATGGAATGGAATGGAATGGAATGGAATGGAATAGAATAGAATGAAAATAATGGAATGGAATGGAATGGAATGGAATGGAATGGAATGGAATGGAATAGAATAGAATAGAATAGAATAGAATAGAATAGAATAGAATAGAATAGAATAGAATAGAATAGAATAGAATAGAATAGAATAGAATTCTTTATTGGCCAAGTGTGATTGGACACACAAGGAATTTGTCTTTGGTGCATATGCTCTCAGTGTACATAAAAGAAAAGATACATTTGTCAAGAATGGTTGTCATAGGGTTCAAGTAAGTAAGACTTTATGTAAGTCTCCCTTTTCAATTCAGTTGTAAACATAGGCAGATGCATATAGCTGTTAATAATAGGAATTTGGGCAATTTTTAACACATGTTCTTGAAACTTCCCTTCCCTTTTATATTTAGAATCATTGCATAATTAAAACATTGTGTTTAGTCATTCGTAAGAAAAGGGAGACCCACCTCCCCAATGATTATTTGGCAGAAATCTTCACTGTAGCTTCTTCCTTTACTCAAATCTGCTATTTATCATCAAAATCAGGAAAAAAAACAAGTGGAGTGATGGACTATTTGAGATGGTAGCTTACTGTGAAATCATAAAATGTGTCAGACAGGTTATTATCTTGATATTTGGGCTTTATTCTTCACTTTTATCAAAGCCAGAATATAAGGCACTTGGCCTGTTCGCTCAAAGGGATTCAAAAGAGGATTAATTATTAATGAAAGGGAGGAAAGTATTTGCATATTGCTTTTCTGTGGTTAAAGCTAAGAGTAGAATAGATTGATGGAGAGTAATCAGCAATTGTTAAGGCAACGTTCATTGAAGTTCACAGGCATGGCACCTCTAGGTATACAATTGGAAAAATGATGGGGAGCAGAGGTCACCTCTATTGAGTTCAATAAGGATTTTCTTATTCCATTGCTTGTCACTCTTTTGATTAATTTCTCAGTCTCATACACTACGTCTCACTAATTGCTACAATAAGTACAGGTTTTAGTACTCTTTAGTCTTCGTTGTTGATTTTCCTCTAAACCAGGGTTTTCTTCAATGTTCTCTTTTGAGGCTCCCATCCAACTAACTAACTAACGGTTAGAGAGCGCTTGCACTATGAGGCAGTATATAAATCTAATAAATCTAATAAATGAATGAATAAATGAATAAATGAATGAATGAGTGAATGAAAAATAAATAAATAAATAAATAAATAAATAAATAAATAAATAAATAAAGAATGAATGAATGAATGAATGAATGAATGAATGAATGAATGAATGAATGAATGAATGGATGAATGAATGCTCGGTTTGAATACCGAGAAGTGTAGTGATTTTGCAAATGGTGCAGATAGAAAAACCATCATTTAGTTTACTCCAGCCCCATAATTAGCCATTATAATTAATCTACAGTAAATGTTTGCCTAGAAGACTATACCCATTTTTAACTGCCGGTCGTCAGATTGTTCTCTTCTGATGCAGTAGAGAACGAAAGACACGTTGACACACAAATCTTTGGCTCTTTCCCTGTTTTGGCGATTGCTTTTATAAGAGCTTCTCAGGATGACATATTTTTTTGGAAACTTTCCTTCCCCCGTCCCGTTCCCCCCAGTAATGATTAGCTATAAAGAGCTGAGCAAAATCGGATCGTCTGTCTTTGCTGGCTGAAGGAAATGAAGAAACGGCAGGAATATTCTGCCTTAAATCCTTGCCATTTTAGCTAGATATAGTATAAAATTGGACAAGGAAGCCATAGTTAAAATCAGTCAAAAGAATGATCGGATTTGCATGCCCGCAGATGGCTTTAACGTCTGGTTTAGGAAATAATACAGAGGTTTCTGCACTAACTGATTCCCCAGATTCTTGTTTGAGGACACTATTTTAATATGTTTTAAAACTTCTGAATAGTGATAATATGATTAATTATACACGTAATAACATTGCGTTTTGTTGAAAAGATGAGATTGGATGTAAGCCTCCTGTTTTTAATTTAATTACAGGTTCTCCTTTTGTCTCACTTGAACGAAAGGGGTTAATTTTAAGAAATGCTATTATTCGTTTGAACACGACAAACTTACTTCCCAGTTTCTTTAAAGAGCCGTGGTGGCGCAGTGGTTAGACTGCAGTATTGCAGGCTAATTCTGCCGACTGCCAGCAGTTCGATCCAGACCGGCTCAAGATTGACTCAGCCTTCCATCCATCCTTCCAAGGTCGGTAAAATGCGGACCCAGATTGTTGGGGGCAAGAGGCTGACTCTGTAAACCGCTTAGAGAGGGCTGGAAAGCAATTTATTTTGAAGCGCATGAAAAATACAGACCTCAACATTCATTGTCTTATTTGTCCCCGTAGAATTGTTTCTAATTTTCTTCTCTAGCATCACCCAGGGAGAAAAGCCAGGCCCAGTTAGTTAAATCTATTTTCCTGAATTTGTTTCCTTCTAGTTACCGCCAGGCTATCAGATCCTCCTCTATAAAAGAATACTTAAGGCACTGAAGTTATTTAATCACTTTGAGATCTAATTGAAGATTTAAAGAAGTAAGCTAATAATTAACTAATTATAATAACTGACTAGAAAGCAGAATGAATGTTTGCTTTTTTAAAAAAATCAGTTTTCTTCACGCACTACACAGAGAGAGTAGTTTTCTTGCATCACGCTCTATACCGTGGGATTAAATTTTAGCTGTCAGACGCGTAAATTATAGGAGAAAAGTTTTGCCCCGGATCATTTTGCCCCAAGGGGTCTCCTGGCAGTGTTATAAATAGTGGAGAAATGTTGAAGTGAGCAGTTCTTTTTTCCCTTCAAAAAACGGGGGAAAAAATTCTAGCTCAACACTAATGCTAGTAACACTCTACCTCAGAACTGATCCCTTGATAATAAGTTCTCCATTTTCGTGTCGGAGCTGAAATTTAAAAACTTATTAAGGAACTTAATAATGTGATTCTTATTCATGTTTAAGCAGAAGTCAAGCTACTAACACCAGCCAAGAGTTTACAGAAGCTTGCCACCGAGGGTCAAAAGCCTGTGTTTAGTTACTCAGAAATAACTTGTAATGTGGTACAAGACCCGGGGAGGTTCAATTCATTGTCTGGCCATTGATTTTAGTGGCTCTACTTTAAGAAGAGTTAACAGAGGCCGCAGTGGCTGAGTGGTTAGAGCAGAGGTCTTCAAACTTGGCAACTTTAAGACTTCTGGACTTCAACTCCCGGAATTTGGGAACCCCTGGGTTAGAGAGACTGAGTTTTCGATATCCGAGAACCAGCGACATAGTAAGCTCCTGTTCCTTTTGCTCCAGATTCTGCCCTCCTGGAAGTCCAAAAATATGCAAATATGTGAGTAGACGAATAGGTACCACTTGGGTGGGAAGGTAACAGCGCTCCGTGCCCCTTGGTGTATTGTTGGCCCTATGACCACAGAAGTGTCAGAATATAGAATAACAAACGTTGGAAGGGACCTTGGAGGTCTTCTAGTCCAACCCCCTGCTGAGGCAGGAAACTCTGTAACATTTCAGACAAATGTCTGTCCAGTCTTGAGAACACTGGCTCCCTTGAATTAAGAAATGGAGGTGAGTAGTGCCTCCACAACTGAACAGGTGAAACTTTTACCTGTACTTTAAGCAGACAAATCTGGGTTTCACGTATAGTGAATATTGAATGGATTACAGGAAGTCCTTGATTTACAATGGTTCATTTAGCGACCATTCGAAGTGACGGCACTGGAAAAAAATGACAATTTTTTCAGATTTATGATGGTTGCAGCATTCTCATGGTCAGGTGATCAAAATTCAAACTCTTGGCAACAGATTCATATTTATGACGGGTTGCCATCACGTGATCCCCTTTTGCGACCTTCTGACAAGCAAAGTCAATGGGGAAGCCGGATTCACTGAACCAATGCATTACTAACTTAACAACAACTTGGAACCGAGTGGTGCAGTGGTTAAAAGCAGCACTGCAACCTACTTCAGCTGACTGCTAGTTCAGCAGTTCAGCTGTTCAAATCTTACCGGCTCAAGGTTGACTCAGCCTTCCATCCTTCCGAGGTGGGTAAAATGAGGACCCAGATTGTTGGGGGCAATATGCTGAACTCTGTAAACCGCTTAGAGAGGGCTGTAAAACACTATGAAGCGGTATATAAGTCTAAGTGCTATTGCTATTGCTAACTGCATGATTCACTTAGCGACCATGGCAAGAAAGATCGTAAAATAGCAATAGCAATACCACTTAGACTTATATACCACTTCACAGTGCTTTCCAGCCCTCTCTAGGCAGTTTACAGAGTCAGCCTCTTTTCCCCAACAATCTGGGTCCTCATTTTACCCACCTCGGAAGGATGGAAGGCTGAGTCAACCTTGAGCCTGGTGAGACTCGAACTGCCAACTTGCAGGCAGCCGGCAGTCAGCAGAAATAGCCTGCAGTACTGCACTCTAACCACTGCGCCACTGAGCAAAAAATGGAGCAAAACTCACTTAACAAATGTGTCACTTAACAACAGAAATTATGGCTCAGTTGAGGTTATAAATTGAGGATGACTATAATCTAGGTTGCTTTCTCACATCCCTTTACTGAACAGATACGGAATATAGGGTTTCCTCCCCCCTTCCTCTATATCAGTGGTTCCCAAAGTGGGCAGTACCGCCCCCCGGGGGGCGGTGGGAACCCTTAGGGGGGCGGTGAGAGGCAAGGGTGGCGACAGGGGGGCGGTGAGAGGGTCCAGGGGGGCGGTAGGTGGTTCGCCATGCTTTTGCACTTGAAGCTCCCTCGCGTTCCTCGCTCTTGTGTGCAGGGCAGCCCATTCTGAAAGAAAACGTGAGATGTTTTCTTTCAGAATGGGTTGCCCTGCACCCAAGAGCGTGGAATGTGACGGAGTTACAAGTGCTAGGTACTGAGCGCGGCACAGCAACGAGGGAAGCCGACCGCTCCCAAAGCTGCTCGGGCAAGCGCTCGCAGACCCGCAGGAAGGCCCTGCTGCGGAACCTGCACGTGCGCGGACTTTCCCGCCCGGCGTCCTCGTCGCCTAGCAACCCGGCGCGTGCAATTCGGCGGGCTCCCCTCTGGCATGGCACACCCGTGGATTTCAGCCCAGCTGCCTCCTGACATCGACCCCACCAAGGCACCTGTGGCCTTCGGCTGCCGAGGCCTCCCCAAGCTCAATGAAGAGCTGCAGCACCCTGAGCTGCTGACGCGGCAGCTGGCCTTGATGGCGCTCTGCGACCTGGTGCATGACCTGGAGAACGCTTACCAAGCCATCGGCTTGGGTGAGCGGTGGCAGCGGCCTGGCCACAGCTGGCGGGAGGCAAGGGAAGGGAGGGAAGAAGGAAAGAAAAAGGAAAGAAAGAGAGGGAGGGAGGAAGACAGAAAGAAAAAATGAGAGAGAAAGAATGATGGTAGGAAGGAAGGAAGGAAGGAAGATAGACAGAAAAAGAAAGGAGGGAGGGAAGAAGGAAAGAAAGAAAAAGAAAGAAAGAAAGAAAGAGATGGTAGGAAGGAAGGAAGACAGACAGAAAAAGAAAGGAGGGAGGGAAGGGAAGGGAAGGGAGGGAAGAAGGAAAGAAAGAAAGAAAAAGGGAGGGAGGGAGGGAGGAAGACAGAAAGAAAGATGGTAGGAAGGAAGGAAGACAGACAGAAAAAGGAGGGAGGGAAGGGAAGGGAGGGAAGAAGGAAAGAAAAAGGAAAGAAAGAGGGTGGGAGGAAGAAAGAAAGAAAGATGGTAGGAAGGAAGACAGAAAGAAAAAGATGGTAGGTAGGAAGGAAGACAGACAGACAGAAAGAAAAGATGGTAGAGAGGAAGGAAAACAGACAGAAAGAAAGAAAAGAAAGAAAGAAAAAGAAAGATGGTAGGAAGAAAGACAGAAAGAAAAAGAAAGAAAGAAGGTAGAGACGAAAGAAAGACTTATGACCACAATTGAGCCTAACATTTTGGTTGCTAAGCAAGAGCGTTGTTAAGTGAGTTTCACCACACTTTACAAGTTGGCCACGCCCACCTGGTCACCTGACCACTAAGCCACACCCACCTGAGGGGGTGGGGTGGGGGCGGTGAGGATGAGTTTGTAGCACCAAGGGGGCGGTGGACTGAAAAAGTTTGGGAACCACTGCTCTATATGATTGTGCATATCCCAGTACCTACATATAGGAACATATTCTCTCCATCAACACCTTTTGCTTCAAAGCATATGGATGCTCAGTGCCATTACTTGGTTGTTTTCCAGGACATCAGAAATAGAAGCTGCTCTCCAGTTGTTTTCTCACTTATGTAAATAAATTGCTTGCCTTGCACAACCATTCCAGGTTCCCCCGTGTGGCACCAGAGTCTGTAGAACACGTCATATCTTCTCCTGGGCCTGCAGTTCAAGCAATTTCCTCCATCCAGCTCCGTTGCAAAAATGAAAGAAAAGCAAAGGCACCTCGTGCCAATAATAACTTTAGTATGGCTGAAAGATAAAAGAGTGGCTTTTGCTATTTCCACGAAAAACTGATGAAAAACAGACAGAAATTTCTCTTTTGTAGGCCCTGTTCTTCCTAGTTATGCCTCTATTTTTTTTCCCTTTGGTCTTTCCCTCCCCCTCTCTCTCTTCCCACTTCACTTCTCTTCACTTTTTCCCCCCTACTTTGTAAATGAAAATGCAAATCCTCCTCCGCAAAGTTCAAGATGTTATCACAATTCTTTGATACTAAGGTTATTTCGAATCCTTCAAATCTTTATCAAATCACAGTTCTGGCTCTCCTGTTTTTGCATCAAATCCACTCCGTTTTATAACTCCATGCAAAGTTCTACTCCCTTTTGGTCAGCCTTTCTCACTCCGTCCTTCTCCTTAGATTTTCTCTCTCCTCCCTTCACTCTCTCACCGCACTCCTCACCTCCTTCTGGGGTATTCTCGACCACTGATCAAAACTGCTTTTTCCCACTCTTCGCTTCCCTCTTATGCCGTTGTCATCGCTCCCGATCGGCCATAAAGACCGATCCTTTTCTCCACCGGCTCTCCGCATGAGTACTTTAAGGTTACCCGGCATCTTCAGAGCTTCCTTTTTGTATTTGTATTTGTTTATTTGTCAAGCATATATGATTATAAGCAAAGTATAAACAGTAAAACATGATTGAATATATATGTAATATTACAAGCATGCATAAGAGTAAAAGAGGTATGAATATATGTGTACATTAGGACAGGAACGGTATTGCACACCCCTTACCGACCTCTTAAGAATGGGGTGAGGTCGATGGTAGATAATCTGAGGTTGAAGTTTTTGGGGTTTGGGGAAGAAACTACTGAGTCAGGTAAAGTGTTCCAGGCATTGACCACTCTGTTGTTGAAGTCGAATTTTTTGCAAACAAGTCTGGAGCGGTTTACATTAAGTTTGTATCTATTGTGAGCTCATGTATTATTGCGGTTGAAGCAATAGTAATGAAGTAGTCGTTAACAGGTAGGACATTGTGGCAGATAATTTTGTGAGCTACACTTAGGTCAGATCGAAGGCGGCGGAGTTTCAAGTCTGGTTTCATAAGGAATTCTGTTGTGAACAGAGGAATGTAATACTCTTCTTGTGAAGTATCGCTGGATATTCTCAATTGTGTTAATGGGATCAATAATGCCTGCAAAGAGATCCTGGTGAAGTTATTTTTGGGTTCCAGAAGTGGAGCTTCGCTTCCTCACCCGCTCCACGATGACGTCACCGCTGGAGAATAGTTTTCTTCATGATTGCTTGTCTAGTGTTGATCCCTGCTTATCTCAATTCTTTTGTTTGTTTATTTATTTGTAAAAATTGTTGGCTGCCCATCTTGCCACCACAGGGTAACTCTAGTTTATTTTTATTTATTTACTTATTAAATTTGAATGCTTCCCATCTTTCCTTATAAGGTGACCCCTATAAGGCAAATGTGGGCTGAATAGAACAATGTAGGGTGTTTTTTTTACAAGTACTTGCAATCCTTGACTTATAAGCCTTCGTTTTAGTGATCATTCGAAGTCACAACAGCACTGGAAAAAGTGAGTTGGGACTGGTTCTCACACTTATGACCTTTGCATGGTCACATGATCAAAATTCAGGCAACTGGTTCATAATTATGACGGTTGCAGTGTCCCCGAGTCATGTGATCCCCTTTTGTGACTTTCCAGCTGGTTTCTGACAAGCAGAATCAACAAGGAAATGACTACATGATTCTCTTAAAAACTGCTTAACAACTTTGGCAAAAATAGGTCAGAAAATGCTCTGCAAGTCATTTAACAACAGTCTTGCTTAGCAGAGGAAACGTTGAGCTCTATTGCGGTCCTAAGTCAAGGACTTCACTCCCAGTATAGTTCCACTTGGTACGTCAATGGTGTTCGAAATTCACACAGAGCTGGTATTTTCAAAGGCAATCTTAGTTCGAACAGTTTTAGTTTAGTTACGATTATCTCTTTTGACTGGTGTCTAAGTGGTTTATCTCTATGTGTCTGTTGTTGATGGCTGATTTGTCGGAATGCCAGGCTTCCAGGAATTCTCTCATTTTTGAATTCCCAAAATCCAATATAGTTATCAAGAAGGCACCAAACCCCATATTCATTCATGCTGAAGATGTTACCCAGTTGGGTAATGAAATGTCTGCAAGCAAGCAACGAAGCTCAGAGAGTGACAAGAGCTCATCGTATTTGATAATTCTAAAAAAAACCAAAAACCTGCATCTCTCGGCTTCCTACGGACTTGATAAATGGCCCTTTATGTAGGTCTCATGTGATTCTGGACCTCCCACTTGCTTGCTTTTTCTTACATGAGAATATGTCCAGAGCCACTTCAGTGCAGCACCCTTGCTGGTGTGTCAAATGAGTGACACATGTCAAATGAGAGAAATATCTAAACTGTTAACTCAAATAAATACACAGATGAAGAGCAAAGGACAAACTTCGCAGGAACTTTTAATATAAATATAGTCCAAATATATATATATATATATATATATATATATATATATATATATAGAGAGAGAGAGAGAGAGAGAGAGAGAGAGAGAGAGAGAGAGAGAGAGAGAGAGAGAGAGAGAGAGAGAGAGAGAGAGAGAGAGAGAGATATTCAGCAGGTGAGACTTAAAAATGGCTCTGAGACACTGTAAACCAACCACTCTTCTGCAGGAGGCCCAAACAAACATTTGAAATGTGTTAGCAGGAATTCTCCCAATTGCTAGTGTTCAGTGAAAACATTTATTCAGCATGAAAGCATCGTCTGCCCTCTCCGTACAGCTCCCGTTGATCCCGCAACGGTGTTCGAAATTCACACAGAGCTGCTGTTTTCAAAGGGACACTTAGTTCAAACTGTTGTTCATTTTGAAAAGAAAAGTTTTTCTTTCCCAATAAATTGGAATATCCTGCAACCCTCTACTTCAACTCAGCTTGGATTCCTCTGCTCGATGGATGGCAGCTGTGATTATAGATTTTTGGCAGTTTTATATTCTGAATCAGCAATACACTCAGGTGGCTGGTTCCAATCCCACTGTTGCCCGTTCTTATTAGCTGATGTTGCTGACTCAAAGAATTTTAAAGTACTTTACTGATTAGGCAGTTTTATTAAGAATATTTAGTTAGTTAGTTATCAAATTTCAAAACCGCCGCTTTCCCTCACAGAGTCACAGAAGGACTCTGCTGGTGCCGAAATAAAATGTAAAAACATTAAAAATGGTATATAAAATTTAAGAAGAGACAAGGATGATTAAAATTCAATTTTAAAAATTAATTAAGAGATGGGGGTGGGGCTTTCAGGGCACTCCCAACCCCCCCACCCTCCAATGGCTACCTGAAAGGCTAGGAAAGAGACATTTCGATTTTATATTTAAATTTTATTCAGCCATATCTTCAACTAATCATTACTATTTTATTTATTTATTTATTTGTTTGTTTGTTTAGTTTGTCGAACGTGTATAAACACAAATATGAACATAGTAAATGGGTATGAATTAATGGAGACAGTAGGACAGGGCCGGTAGGCACGTTGGTGTGCTTATGCATGCCCCTAACAGACCTCTTAGGAATGGGGTGAGGTCCACGGTAGACAGTTTAAGGTTGAAGCTATGGGGGTTTGAGGATGTAACAACGGAGTCAGATAGAGCATTCCAGGCATTGACCACTCTGTTGCTGAAGTCGTATTTTCTGCAATCGAGTTTGGAGCGATTCACTTTTGAGTTTATATCTCAAAATATAAGGCATGCATGACTTTGGCGGGGCTGGGATAGGCGGCTGCCCGGAGAGAGCCATCTCCTTCACAGAGTCTCTCCCATCTACCTGTAGCGTTCGGGGTGAAGGGGGTGGCTCTCTCCAGGCAGCCGCCTGTCCCGGCCCCGCCAAAATCGTGCACGCCTTTCGCGACGGGGCTCAAAAAGCTCCCAGAGGCAACACGCGAAGCGAGCAGAGATTTCACCCGGATCTGGAGACTTCGCCCGGACGCTGCCATTTGGGTTCTTTTACCCTCTGCGCATGCGCAGAATGCTTTGTGCATGTGCAGAATGCTTTGCGCATGCACAGAATGCTTTGCGCATGCACAGAGGGTAAAAGAACCCAAATGGCAGTGGGATGGGTTGCGGGGCACGGGTTGTGGGGCGCGATATGGCCAGGCTGGTGGCAGTGGGGGGAAGCTGAGGATGCTGGGGCGACCCCTGGGAAATGGTCATTCGACCCCCAAAGGGGTCGCGACCCCCAGGTTGGGAACCGCTGGTATAGAGTCTCCTGTTTGAGGAAGGGGTTGGACTACGTGATGCGAACCGCTAGGGAAGGTAAGTGTAATCCCTGAGTTACAGGTTTCTAAATTTTCATTGGATCCACATATCAAACAGAGATTTGGTTAGGAATCTGCAACGTGTAATTCAGAGGTACTTTATATTATTCTTGAACTCTGTGCTATCTTTTCCAAGAATTATTGGAAAATGTCACTTTATGAAAAGGGCAATTTGTCTAAACTCTTTGTTTCTTGCATTTCAAATTTTTAGGGCCCATTTAAATCTATATGTGTTGTTTATATGAGAAGCAAATACTGAACTGAAAGCTTTTATGGGAGATAGCTTTCTATTTGGGCTGCTAATCAATCCACTTGACACTTGAAGGTCTGGAAACCAATTTTATTTTTGCAATCTTTTACTTACTTTCCCACCAGCTGTGTGATGAAAAGCGCTTAGATAATAAGACCCAAATGTGCTTTTTTCAAGAGGCAACTGGACTTCCTTGGTTTTTCCTTGAAGACGTTTCACTTCTCATCCAAGAAGCTTCTTTAATTTTGGCTGAATGGTGGGGAATGGGAGGATGTGGGATTTTTTACATTTTACAAAGCTCTCACAACATGCTCTTAAAATCTCAGAAGAGTCCATCAACAAAAATAGATTGGAGATCTAATAGACATTGGTTGTTAGGATGCTTCAGTATAGTGAATAGGTTGAGATAGTCCTCTCTAGATAATGAGGGTTTCTCTAGTTTGAGAAAGGGAAGAGGCAGATTAACCAGGGTTAGGTAGTCCATTATAAAGTTGCTGGCAAGGTCGACTATTGTTGTTTGTTGTTAGTTGCGAAGTCATGTCCGACCCATCGCGACCCCATGGACAACGTTCCTCCAGGCCTTCCTGTCCTCTACCATCCTCTGGAGTCCATTTAAGCTGACGCCTACTGCTTCAGTGACTCCATCCAGCCACCTCATTCTCTGTTGTCCCCTTCTTTTGCCCTCAATCATTCCCAGCATTAGGCTCTTCTCCAGTGAGTCCTTCCTTCTCATTAGGCGGCCAAAGTATTTGAGTTTCATCTTCAGGATCTGGCCTTCTAAAGAGCAGTCAGGGTTGATCTCCTCTAGGACTGACCGGTTGGATCACCTTGCAGTCCAAGGGACTCGCAGGAGTCTTCTCCAGCACCATAGTTCTTCAAAGGCCTCCATTCTTTGGCGCTCGGCCTTTCTTATGGTCCAACTTTCACAGCCATCCATGGCAACTGGGAAAACCATAGCCTTGACTATACGCACTTTTGTTGGCAGGGTGATGTCTCTGCTTTTTAGTATGCTGTCTAGATTTGCCATGGCTTTCCTCCTTAGGAAAGTCTACTATAAAGTCAGCTTTATCATCAACTTTGAGAACATGAAGAGTTTTTTAACATGATATCTACGCCAGAATTTTCATTAAGCTTTCAAATAGTTATAAAGTGAAAATTAAGCTGTCAGTGAGGATAGTGACTATTGTTAAAATTACCACAGGAATATATTTGAGGTCTTGATTCCGTCCAGGCAGCAGGCTCCAAAAATCTTGTAATGAATACAGCACTGCAGGTGTGTAACACCTACAATTTACATATGTGATAACCGAAAAATGGAAGAATTTGAAAGAACACCTGCTGTTGCTCTCGGCTCCCTTCCAAGAAGAGATTGTCTCAATCATGAATTTTGTTTTTTGTTTTTTGGGGGCAAAGTCAAACAGCCTTTCAGGTTGATTGCGTTTGTCGCTCTTCCTTGAGGAGCAGAGAAATTTGTTGCACTACTAAATGGGGCCAAACCAAGAAGGTGAGTTTTAAACTGCATGCAGGTATAGCATAAAAAGAGAGAGCGGAGAGTTTATTTGGAAGCCACGGGGCAGGTTGGGGCTTCGTTCAGTGATTTTTATCTTTCCTTTGTTTGGGTGAAATTTAGTAAAGTGCCTTGTAACGAGAGGAAGTTTCCCATTAATGAATCCAAGTGGGAAAATGATAGCAACAAGATAGTCAGCATTAACAGATTAACAGAGTTGGAAGGGACCTTGTAGGTCATCTAGTCCAACCCCCCCCCCAAGCAGGAGACCCTACACTATTTCTGACAGATGACAGTCCTGTCTCTTCTTGAAAGTCTCAAGTGATGAAGCGCCCACAACTTTCGAAGGCAACTTCTGTTCCATTAGTTGATTGATCTCCCTGTCAGGAAATTTCTCCTTATTTCCAGGTTGAATATCTCCTTGATCAGTTTCCATCCATTATTCCTTATCTGGCCTTCAGGTGCTTCGGAAAATAGGTTGTGGCAGCCCCTCAAATATTGGAAGACTGCTATCCTGTCTCCCCTGGTCCTTCTCTTCACTAGACTAGCCATGCCAATCCAGTTCCTGCAACCACTCTTCATATGTTTTAGCCTCCAGTCCCCTAATCATCCCTCTTAAAGTTACTGCTATTAAGCCTGGTTTCACCCAGTCTATATGTGTACTTTTGGTCAGCAGAAGGAACAAGACTTGTAGAAAACATTTAAAACAAAGACTGTGCTTACGTGGCATGGAATGTTGACCTTAAGCTGAATATCATCCTCATCCTCATCATTCTAGCCATTGTCTCTCCGCTGTAGGATGAAGGCATCTTCCACCTGTTTCCAACAAATATGGTCCTGAACTTTCTTTTGGGCCCGCCATACTTGATGATGTGATTGCTCCATCTTGTTTTCTTGTTTTCTTAGGCTGAATACATACACTCTGATGTATGGTAGATGTGGGTTCCATGATGCTTCACTTCTACTTAAACACCCAAATATTACCACAATATCTGGGGAAAATGGTACAAATGGATTAAATTAAGAAGGGAAGAAAAGAAACAGTGAAATCATAGACTGTAAAATGTAAATAGGTAAATTAAACTATATGTGTAATTAAGATAGGCGAGATAGAATCTAACTGTAATAAGGAATATGTGAAAATGAAAACATTGTGTTTGATTGTAGAAATGCTTTAGGAAATATGGAAATTGTTATTTTAAAGAAAAAGGTTGAAAATCAATAAAATTTATTTAAAAAACCACCCAAATATTACATGGTGGTTTGTTGGATTGATCTTGGTTTGTTGGTGGTGGAGCCGTTTAACCTTGAAGCAGTTCTACAAGGAGGAGCAGGACAACCGCCTCCGGGCCTTAGCTGAAGGAGCAGTCAAAGGAAGATGCTATAACCAACCTTGATAAACAGATTTTCTCAGTATAAATGAATTCCCAGAATGACCAAGAGAGTTTCAGGGTTAAAGACAGAAGCAATTATATTATTAGAGGAAAAAATGGACTCGATATTGTTTCTCTTGTGAGAAATTACGAAGGATGAGTCATGATCTGGAGGAGAGAAGTTTAGAGAGAGAAGGTCAGCAAGATATTGGTGTGTGGCATCAAGGCAAAATAAGTCCTGGAAGCTTCCCCTTCGGTGCCGTGCCAGCTGACGATTGCCAATTCCTAATAAATTATAGACATTGCAGAGAATTTGCCAAGCTGGATGCATTGTTGGCAAACACTGAAAGAGGTTCAACCATGAACACCTCTGCCCTTATGACTTCCGAGCAGAGGAAGATACATGGCACGCCCCTACAGTACTGAAGTTTTTATAGGTTCTCTCAGTTGGTATTAATTAGGCCCATTAAATAATTATCAGGTAAAAATAATATTCGGTATATCTGTCTGCTGCTAGCCTAGTCCACAGGAGCCATGATGGCCGCAGTGTGGCCTAATGTAGAAGCAAATATTATGCGACGCAGTGGTGTTTATTAACAACTTCATTTTTAAAAACAGATTGTTTCTGTTGGTCCTTTTAGATCATCTTTTGCTGTTGTGTTTATGAATTATGAATGCACGTCTGTACAATAGTTTAAAGGCTGCGGTAAAGTTGCTTTGACTATGAATAAATCTGAAGCAGATCTGAAGCAAATATAAACATGGCATACTGAAGGTTGATAGCTATCTCCTTTCCTTCCCTTCTCTTCCCTTCCCTTTTTTTCTCTTCCCTTCCCTTCTCTTCCCTTTCTTTCCCTTCCCTTCCCTTCTTCATCCATTTACTTCCTTCTTTCCTTTCCTTTCCTTTCCTTTCCTTTCCTTTCCTTTCCTTTCCTTTCCTTTCCTTTCCTTTCCTTCTTTCCTTTCTTTTCCTTCTCTTCTCTTCCCTTTTCCCTTTCCTTTCCTCCTTTCCTTCCCTTTCCTTTCCTCCTTTCCTTTCCTTTCCTTTCCCTTCCCTTCCCTTCCCTTCCTTTCCTTTTTTCCTTTCCTTTCCTCCCCTTTCCTCCCCTTCCCTTCCCTTCCCTTCCCTTCCCTTCTCTTCTTCATCCATTTAGTTCCTTTCCCTTTCCCTTTCCCTTTCCCTTTCCCTTCCCCTTCCCTTTCCCTTCCCCTTCCCCTTCCCCTTCCCCTTCCCTTCCCTTTCTTTCCCTTCCCTTCTCTTCTTCATCCATTTACTTCCTTCCCTTTCTTTCCCTTCCCTTCTGTTCTTCATCCATTTACTTCCTTCCCTTCCCTTCCCTTCCCTTCCCTTCCCTTCCCTTCCCTTCTCTTCCCTTTCTTTCCCTTCCCTTCCCTTCCCTTCCCTTCTTCATCATCCATTTACTTCCTTCCCTTCCCTTCCCTTCCCTTCTCTTCCCTTTCTTTCCCTTCCCTTCCCTTCCCTTCTTCATCATCCATTTACTTCCTTCCCTTCCCTTCCCTTCCCTTCCCTTCCTTCCTTCTCTTTCTTTCCCTTCCCTTCTTCATCATCCATTTACTTCCTTCCCTTCCCTTCCCTTTCCTTCCCTTCCTTCCTTCTCTTTCTTTCCCTTCCCTTCCCTTCCCTTCTCTTCCTCATCCATTTACTTCCTTCCCTTCCCTTCCCTTCCCTTCCTTCCTTCTCTTTCTTTCCCTTCCCTTCTTCATCATCCATTTACTTCCTTCCCTTCCCTTCCCTTCCCTTTCCTTCCCTTCCTTCCTTCTCTTTCTTTCCCTTCCCTTCCCTTCCCTTCTCTTCCTCATCCATTTACTTCCTTCCCTTCCCTTCCTTCCGCTTCCCCTTCCCGATTCTGATTGTTTCTTCTTGTGCAATACTTCTGTGAGATACCATTATCCCAATGGTTAGAAAGTGGAGCATACTTTGCAAATAAATATCTCTTTTATCACTATTGCTCAGGTTGGAAAGCTTAACACCTGAACATCCCTCGGTGTGTTAATGTGTCTGTTTGTTACAGCAGCTGTCTCAGGTTTTTCTCAGTTTATAGATAAATTATTCAGGTTTGTCAAGGGAAAGCTCCTTTGTAGTCAACTAAAAATAGATCATATTTTTGCAAGATCAAACAATGATGTTGGTCTTCAAAGAGGTATTCCAAACAGCTAGTAAATAAAATGCCAAAATGACAAGAGTTGATACCCCTCCACCCACCCATTGGGTTTGATACTAATATTAAACAATGAGCACACCACAATTTTAATTTATGATCTTGATTTGCTAATACAATTTCACCTGAGATCTTGGAAAATATTGAGAGAGATCTTTGTGTCACTGTTCTTTATGCATACCCTCCTCACTTAAGTAAATCGCCGGATTTACAAAGCTGACATAAATATTGAACTTCTAAATGCAAATGACATGATTTAAGGGAATTAACCATTTCCTCATTCCGGAAAGTTACAGATATGTATTTAAATTTTGAATTACTGAAGCCTGGTCTTCTACCAAAGGAGCAATTAACAAGCATATTGATTTAGATCCAGCATATAAATATGCTAAGAAACCAGACCATCGAATATTTGACATTGCATGTTTTAACAGCAGCAAGAATTGCATTTGCACAACATTGGAAAAGCGAGGAAACACCTACGGAAGAAGATACAATAAAAAAAATATTGGACTGTGCAGAAATGGACAGATTAACACTGAAGATAAAAGCAAAAGAAGACATAGAATATATTCGAACTTGGGACTTGTTTTTATCAATGGCTGGATAAAAGAGGTAGAAATTAGGAACTTAAGAAGTATTACTATGTAAACGAATTTACCCAGACAGGACGCTGCTCATTAAGCACATATAATTCTAGTCTACATTACATGGGACAATCAAGACCAATGTAGAATAGAATAGAATAGAATAGAATAGAATAGAATAGAATTAGAATAGAATAGAATAGAATAGAATAGAATAGAATAGAATAGAATAGAATAGAATAGAATAGAATAGAATAGAATAGAATAGAATATGGGATGGGATGGGATGGGATGGGATGGGATGGGATGGGATGGGATGGAATGGAATGGAATGGAATGGAATGGAATGGAATGGAATGGAATGGAATGGAATAGAATAGAATAGAATAGAATAGAATAGAATAGAATAGAATAGAATAGAATAGAATAGAATAGAATAGAATAGAATAGAATAGAATTCTTTATTGGCCAAGTGTGATTAGACACACAAGGAATTTGTCTTTGGTGCATAGGCTCTCAGTGTTCATAAAAGAAAAGATACATTTGTCAAGAATTTGTTGATTTGAAACGTTAATTCCCCATAACATACTTTGATTTCTGAAAACCCACACAAACTGAAAATCTTCCTTGTCTTGACTGATGCTAACTGGGGAATTCTGGGCGTTGACGTCCCTACTTCTTCATCTTCCTCGATACAGCAACCCATTTGGAGTGGTGCGGTGGCCTAGAGAGGTGGTGTTCTCTCCTCACAATCAGGAGGCTGTGAGTTCGATCCCAGGTAGAGGCAGATATTTCTCTCTCTGGCCACAATGAGAATATATCTCCTGAATAAAACTCCGCATTGGCGACAGGAAGGGCATCCGGCCATTGAAACACTCTGCTAGCTCCATTCAGTTGCCCAGACTCCACCCCAATGCAAGGGATTATGGGGTCGTTAAAAGAGGATGATAATACAGCAACCCATTTAGTCATCCTCCTGCTTGGAAGAACAGAAATAGGCCTGGGCTTACTTTTTATATTTTTTTCCTTTCTTTCCAGGTTGTTAAAAGCGTAAATGGTCTGTGTCTTCACTTCATATACAGAAGTGTTGATGCACCGAGTTCTATGCGTCAACACTCGGGTGCAGGAAAACTCCCAGTTCTGCATTAAGTCCCTTCATATTATTCCCTTTTATCATTGAATTTAGGACATTCTCTTCTTGCCTAAAATTGCTCCCTTGTGGCTATTTCTATCACAGGTGGAGGGAAAGTTGAAGGCACAAAAATCACAGGACTTTGTTCATGTTGGAATTCCACTTTTTTTAAAAAAAAAAAATCTAGTCTCTGGAATAAAATTGTTTTGCATTCCTACTTTAATTCTCTGAAAATAATCCAGATGCTTAACCCTTGCTGATATTTTCTAAGTCAGAGGAAGACGGCTAAGATTTCCAGGGGGAAGATTATCGTCCGTAAACAGGGCATTTTATTCCTTTTTCAGCTAGGCATTCTGTTGCTTATTTTGATTACTTTAATGGTTTTTGAATCATAACGTAGGCGAAAAGAGATTGTGAAAGTGAAATGCCATTTTGGCTCAGAATATTAAAAGGATATTAAGAAATGAAGAGGTATTTACCGACTGTATTCATATAAGTCATGACTGATCATTTTGATGGACTATCCTGGTGCATGCTATACTATCTTGGCAGTTCCCATCAGAAGGCAATTAGCCGTGGATCTGAACTGGGATTTTTGGCTGGTTTCTTGCAAGCAAGCTAGGAACCAGAATGCAATAGCAAACCCTAGCTGTGGACTCTGTTGTGTTAGGAAAGGAGGAAGTCACAAGTGAAATAAAGTTGTTCTTATTTGCTAGTTGCTGTACGGCTTGTTGCTTTTACCAGTAGGAAGATATAAGCAAAAGTCATCGGATATCACAACACACAGTTTTAATTTACTGTTTATATACTAATACAACCATTGTGTTAAATTATGTTGATGGGGTTTCATACACAGAGCAAAATCTGCAAGTGGTCTGATTTAGGCTCCATTTGTATTTAGAAACAAGCCCTACCAAATGTGGGTGCCATGATTTCATACATCTTCAGAAGACATGCGAATCTGCTCTTTATGAACCATTAAACTGTGATGCCGGCTGGAGAATTATGGGATTTGAAGTCCACAAGTCTTAAAGTTGCCAAGTTGGGAGATTCCCTGGGCTTAGTGGTCAGGTCCTCTATAACAGGGGTCTCCAACCAGCTTTGCTGGCTGAGGAACTCTGGGAGTTGAAGTCCACAAGTCTTAAAGTTGCCAAGGTTGGAGACCCCTGTTCTATAACTCCCGATTCATAACCTATCACGGTCACCCAACATCTCTAGATTCTGACTGTTTCTTCTTTTCTGGTCTTCCAGAAATAACTCATTTTCCCACATGAAAAACTGAGCTATTTGGGAGATTTTGGAGAAGGGAGTGGAATATTTGAAATCTAAATGTATGGGGCAAAATTGACTCCTGCCTCTCAGCTTTTTGCTAGGGGAAAGAACTTGCATAGACAAAGAAAACGGTTGGGGTTGTTAACAACTTCTAAAACACTTTGGACTAAACTTATAAGAAATTTAGATTACAAGTTCATTGAGGAAAAAAATGCGTTGCTCCTATTTTTTTGGCTTATATAACATTTTGTATTGCAGCAAAATCTTTTAGTTTCAGGATTCCTTCCATTTCAGTTTGAGAACTTAGATGCAAAATCACATGTCTGAACGAGAAAATTAAAATAAAAACACGCTCAACTATTTTTTCCTCTAAGTGCTGTATTGCTGAAGCTTCTTACGTACAAATACTTTGCTGTTGTTGCACAAAACAAACCGAACAAAATAGGCTACAATACCTGGTGTGTCTTTTGTTGCATTCTCTGTCCATGGTGCTGATAGAGGACAGAAACATCTGCATGCAAGTAATATTTTAATCCTGACCCATGTGGTTTTTTTGTGTCTGCACCAATTCATGACAGCCAGTGGAGATTCAGAATGAGCATTTTTAGAATTAGGTTTTTAAAGTTTCGGTAACGCTACATGCTGTTGTTTGTTTGTGTGAGTGTATGTTTGTTTATCAATATTGCTGACGTTGAACATACTTTTAGATATTTAGATATTAAGGTTAAAAAATAGTTGTAACACAGGGGAAGGGCAGATTCTATGTAGACTTGTATTGCTGGCCGGTTGTATGATTAACTCTAAAAAGTATCTTCGTTTTAGAGATTACTCACTTGTTACTTTTGAAGATGTGTGTTTGAAGATATGGACAGATTACTGAAATGCTTTTTCTCTACAATTTGGGAATTAAACTGGGAATTAAAAAGATGGCTATCCAGGGTAATGCCATTACCAAATTTTATGATGATTTTATAGAGTCATTAATTTAGCTCTAAATGCAATTGACTTGGATCACTGATAATACGCCAGCCAGTCATTCTGTGAAGTAATATTAGAGAGAAATTATTTTATATAGATCTCTTCAAATAATACCATTGAATAAATATAAGTGAAATATAAATAAGTAAGTAACATTTCTATAAGAACAGTATAGTGGCCCAGAGGTGGAGCCTCACAATTAGGAGGCTGTGAGTTTGATCCTAGGTAGTAGCAGATATTTCTCTCTCTGGGTGCAAAGAGAAAATATCTGCTGTGAACGCTGCGTAGGCATCAGGAAGGGCATCCAGCCAGTAAACAGATTTAACAGATTAACAGAGTTAGAAGAGACCTTATAGGTCATCTAGTCCAACCCCCGCTCAAGCAGGAGACCCTACATCATTCCAGACAAATGGCAGTCCAATCTCTTCTTGAAAGTCTCAAGCGATGAAGCTCCCACAACTTCTGAAGGCAACTTCTGTTCCATTGGTTGGTTGATCTCACTGTCAGAAAGTTCCTCCTTATTTCTAGGTTGAATCTCTCCTTGGTCAGTTTCCATCCATTGTTCCTTGTCTGGCCTTCAGGTGCTTTGGAAAATAGGTTGACCCCCTTCTCTCTGTGGCAGCCCCTCAAATATTGGAAGACTGCTATCATGTCTCCCCTGGTCCTTCTCTTCCCTAGACTAGCCATGCCCAGTTCCTCCAACTGTTCATTGTATGTTTTAGTCGCCTAATCTTCTTGGTTGCTCTTCTCTGCATTTTTTCTAGAGTCTCAACATCTTTTTTATAGTGTGGTGACCAAAATTGGAGGCAGTACTCTAGGTGTGGTCTTACTAAGGCTTTATAGAGTGGTTATAGTACCTCACTTGATCTTGATTGTATTCCTCTGTTGATGCAATTTAGGATTGCATTGGCTTTTTTGGCTGCCGCCGCACACGGCTGGCTCTTATTTAGCTGGTTGTCCACTAAGACTCCAAGATCTCTCTCACAGTCGCTGAACTCCATTCAGTCAGCCCAATTCTATCTCAAGGCAAGGCATTACGGGGTTGTTTTAAAAAATGTATATAAAATTGGGCATCATGATAGGATTTTTTAAATTAATAATAAACATTACTTTCCTTATTTCCATACATTTTGTGTAAAAACATGCTGATGGAATTATATAGATTAAAGTACCTCCTCCACCTTGACTAGGAGTAATTGGTCAAATGACCTCATAGGTTAATGCAGGAGGCTAAAATAAAAGGAGGTTTATGTTTTACATCATGCCTTCAGCCCTTAGAAAAAACAGGAGCTTCACTTGCAATGAATAAACAAACACATTCTAGTAGAATGCTGTTTTTGTAGCATCACAATATCCAGACATGGCCCTTGCATTTAACTTTATGACCGAGGTCAGTTTAATTATGTTCTTATTTGCAGATGATGGGATAATTTTTACTAATGGGGGCTGAAGCTGAGTGAGAATTCCTTGCGTAATTTTTATGGCAAAGGTTTTAATTTCATGGATACAGTGCAAAACGTGCAAACGTACAGTGCAAAACGTACAGTGCAAAATTCTAGGTGATAAAATAAATGAGGCTTACGATGGAAATTACCTTAAAGAAAGCTGATTGCAAATGTGTGTGTGTGTGTGTGTGTGTGTATACAAAAGTGAGTACACCCCTAAGTGATAATGTCCAAATTAGGGGTATATTCACTTTTGTTGCCAGCAGTTTAGACATTAATGGCTGTGTGTTGCATTATTTTGAGGGGACAGCACATTTACACTGTTATACAAGCTGTATACTCACTACTTTACATTGTAGCCAAGTGTCATTTCTTCAGTGTTGTCACATAAAAATATATACTTAAATATTTACAAAATGTGAGGGGGTGTACTCACTTCTGTGACATAGTGTGTGTGGGGGTGGGTGGGTGGGTGGGTGGGTGGAGAGAGAGAGAGAGAGAGAGAGAGAGAGAGAGAGAGAGAGAGAGAGAGAGAGAGAGAGAGAGAGAGAGAGAGAGAGAGAGATGTATGGAGATGTATGTATTATTCTGAAATTTAATTGCATATCACAGTTGAAGAGCTAATTTTAATACTCCATTGCAGATGGTAAGGCAGATGGTAAGGGCTGCAGAAGGCTTCTTACTGGTCAAAGGCTAATGCATTAGCACAAAACAGTTTGATGTGTGGACGTGGAAAAACTTCCACTTTGAGCTAATTAGCTTCATTTCAACAAAACTGTTATCATAGACGTGCAGGGCGGCTGGCTGGACAGACAAAACACCAGAATTGTAGGAACCGCCATCAGAAATGCAGATGGTAGTCCATAAAAAGGTGAATTTATCTACTCTGTTTTTCTTCTGGTTATGAATAAAAGAATAGCAGAGTTGGAAGGGACCTTGGAGGTCTTCTAGTCCAACCCCCTGCTCAGGCAGGAAACCCTGCACAAATTCAGACAAATGGTTATCCAACATCATCTTAAAAGTTTCCAGTGTTGGAGCATTCACAACTTCTGGAGGCAAGCTGTTCCACTGATTAATTGTTCTAACTGTCAGGAAATTTCTCCTTAGTTCTAAGTTGCTTCTCTCCTTGATGAGTTTCCACCTATTGCTTCTTGTTCTACCTTCAGGTGCTTTGGAGAATAGCTTGACTCCATCTTCTTTGTGGCGACCCCTGAGATATTGGAAGACTGCTATCCTGTCTCCCCTGGTCCTTCTTTTCATTAAACTAGACGTACCCAGTTCCTGCAACCGTTCTTCATATGTTTTAGCCTCCAGTCCTCTAATCATCTTTGTTGCTCTTCTCTGCACTCTTTCTAGAGCCGTGATGGTAAACCTATGGCACATGTGCCAGAGGTGGCATGCAGAGCCCTCTCTGTGGGCACACGCGTGCGCATGCATGCATGCGCCGGGACACAGAAGAGAGCAGCTGCCCAGTGTGCATGCTCGCCAGACCAGCTGTCCGGTGCGCATGTGCGTGACAGAACCTGGAAGAGCAGCTGACCACCGCGCCCATGCGCACTGGCCAGGTGCTCTCTTCCGGGTTCCGGTGCTCCGGCACGCATGCATGCACGCACTCCAGTTTTGGCACTTGGTGCAGAAAAGGTTAGTCGTCACTTCTCTAGAGTCGCAACATCTTCTTTACATCGTGGTGACCAAAACTGTATGCAATTATTCCAAGGCATTATAAAGTGGTATTAGCACGCCATGTGATCTTGATGCTATCCCTCTGTTAATGCAACCTACGACTGTGTTGGCTTTGTTGGCGGCTGCAACACACTGCTGGCTCATATTTAAGTGATTGTCCACTAGGACTCCAAGATCTCTCTCACAGTTACTACTATTGAGCCAGGAACCACCTATCCTATACCTGTGCATTTGGTTTGTCTTGCCTAAATGCAGAACCTTACTTTTTTCGCCGTTGAATTTCATTTTCTTAAATAGGGCCCAATGTATCAAATACATTTTTATTGCTTTCTGTCCATCTCCTTTAGCCTGATGAAGCTACCTCGGTTGTTTCACAGCAGCGATTTCTTCTCTAATGGCATTTGATTGCCGGAGAGTCTAGTCCAGTGGTGGCGAACCTTTTTAGGCTCGCGTGCCAAAAAGGGGGGGGGCACGCTCGCGCACGCTCGCATGCTCACACCCATTCCCTCCCCCCCACGCATGCGCACAACACCCCCCCCATGCTGCCCCCTGCGCATGCGCACCCCCCCCACCCCCGCGCAAAGGCTTACCGGAGCCTGGGACGATGAAACCGGCAAACCGGAAGTGCGAAAAAACGCACTTCCGGTTTGCCGGTGTGCTGTTTTTTGCACTCCGGAGGGTTCAGGGAAGCTCCCTGAAGCTCTGGAATGCAAAAAAACTACAAAACGGACAAACCAGAAGTGCAGAAAAGTGCACTTCTGGTTTGTCCGTTTTGTAGTTTTTTGCATTCCAGAGCTTCAGGGAGCTTCCCTGAACCCTCCGGAGTGCAAAAAACAGCACACCAGCAAACCGGAAGTGCGTTTTTTCGCACTTCCGGTTTGCCGGTGGGCAACCCTCACGTGCCGGCTGCTATGGCTCCGCGTGCCACCTGTGGCACGCGTGCCATAGGTTCGCCACCATGGGTCTAGTCCTTGATGGGAATCAGAGCTTCTGAATCACAGGGGAGCTACAGTTTGGGAAAAAGAAAAGAGAAGAAATCCCGGTATCTATAGATTAGTAGTTTCAGGTAAAGGCAAGATCAGTTCCCTTCAGGAGTATCCAGGGATGAAAATGATAGAAGCATTTTTTATTAAAACTACCAAAATGCACCATAATCCGTCTATTTTCAAACTGATCCAGTCATCTGTCATTTAAGCACAAAGCCAGTATGATTTTCATCCATCCAGAAGTATTATGTGGCTAAAAGCAATGCATTTGATGTCTATGTGAAGAAGGCTAATTATATAATTAGATTATCAAAGGGGTGGATTTTCAGCTATAAATAGGTTTCCAGCCTGAGTTCAGAAGGAATCAATTGTTTGGTATTTTTGATGCCCTATTTTTGGGCAATGCTGGAGGAGACTCAAGTGTGTGGAAAAAAGAAAAATAGACTGAAGATGACTCCCGATTGAGGGTTGATTGCCTCAGACAAAAATATCTGGAGCTCTCTTTTCCATCAATGCTTTAAAACAAATTTCTCTTCTCTTCTCTTCTCTTCTCTTCTCTTCTCTTCTCTTCTCTTCTCTTCTCTTCTCTTCTCTTCTCTTCTCTTCTCTTCTCTCCTCTCCTCTCCTCTCCTCTCCTCTCCTCTCCTCTCCTCTCCTCTCCTCTCCTCTCCTTTCCTCCCCTCTCCTCTCCTCCCCTCCCTTCCCTTCCCTCCCCCCCCTCTCTCTTTATGTAGGGGGTAGGGTGTGAATCTTGTATGCTTTCATTGATTTAGTTGATTGCAAAACTTAAATCTAGACAATCTTACATGAAAGATTTAAATTGGTAGTATTAGGATCGAGATATGCAGGCACACTGCTTTAAAGCGCTTGGCAGACATGGTTCGTTGTTTTTTTTTTTTTTTGTAGTATAAGGGGGGAAATTTCATTGCACTATTTCCTTTTTTTTTAAAATCAAAATGATGCTTTGAGAATGTCTACAATTTCAGTGCAAGACCTGAGTATGGACGGCGCCTATTGCCAAATTTACAAAAAACGACAATTTTAGAAAATTAGAAGGATTTGGATTGTATCAGCAGTGAATCCACTTTCTCATGTTCGCTGTCTTGTGGGACGTAGGAGAACGAAGCCAGTTCAAAATGGAAAACTTACACCACATTCAGAAATGCGGCTTCTCCCTAGAGAACATGTTCCATTCCTGGGATTCTTCTTTCAAACAGATTTTTAGAAGCTGGAACAGTCATCGATTGATTGATTGATTGATTGATTATATGCCATCAAGTTGTTTCCGACTCTCAGCGACCACATAGATGGAACCTGAAAGTGCTATTGCAAATAGCAAGAAGTTTTTGGCTTGCAATTGTTCCCCAATTCCCTGCCTGATCATTAAAAAAATCCTAAGTGGGATCAGATCTGGTTCATTCTTTTATGGAGACCATTATCAAATTCCCCAGTTGTAGACTAAATTGAGAATAACACCAACCCTGGAAGAATGAATACCTTCCTTGTGGTGCTAACTCAATGAAGCCACCCAGAATAGAGCTTGGCTTGAAGAAGAAAAACCATCCTGTACAATAATCACATACCGTATTTTCCGGAGTATAAGACGCACCGGAGTATAAGACGCACCTTAGTTTTTGGGGAGGAAAATAGGGGAAAACAATCTGCCTACCAGGTATTCATCTGGCTAGCATCCTTAGTCTGGTCAGCTTCAGCACATTATTTTATCCCCTGGTTAGGACTTAAAAAAACCTTCTTCTGAGAGAGTAACAATGAAAGAGCCTGCAAGCCGGTAAGAGCTGGGAAGATTGTTAGCACCTGGTTAGGGCTAGAAAAAAACTTATTCGGAGCAAGTAGAGCAATGAAAAAAAATTCTGCAAAGACTTAGGGCTGGAAAAACCTTCTTCTGAGAGAGTAACAATGAAAAAGCCTGCAAGGTAAGAGCTGGGAAGATCTGTTAGCACCTAGTTAGGGCTGGGGAAAAAAGCTACATTCGAAGTATAAGACGCACCCAAATTTTCAGCCATTTTTAGGGAGGAAAAAGGTGCATCTTATACTCCGAAAAATACGGTATGTATCTGCTAGGAATGCTGTCTGAAACTTATTCATAACATTACTCTGAAAACTCTCTTAATTTGACCCCTGATGCAACTGTCATTAAAACCATTGTCAGCGTTCCAAGGAATGGACCCATAGAAAGCAGAACTCCGAGGTAGGTAGCTTCCTCAAAGAACAATTTTATTGGATACATCATATTGGCACAACTGGTGAAAACCGACTCTGAAAGTTCCCGCGGTTTTCACCTAATTAAAAAGTAAACGTTTGCCCTTCTCCCAAGCCATCAGTCACATTGTCCAATGGAGGTGCTGGCTTGTTGCTTGGCTACTTCACTCCTCCTCTTCCCAGCCACCTGCTGGAATGTCCTTGGTTCCCACAGGAAAACTTTTTGTTTTGACTACAAACCCCCAGCTATCTACTTCCCCCCTCCCTGACTAGCTATTATGGGGAAAGCTACTTTAATTCATAGGAAATTCGTTTGATTTTTCTCTTCCCAAAATAGAGACCAGGGGTGGGTTTTCCCGCCCTCTTTTAAAACCAGGGCTATTTTTAGCCCAACCAGCAGTTTAACAAATAAATCTAGCATTGTAGGTGTTTCTGAACATATTCTGCCAAGTAATTATGAACTGCATTTTGTAATTTGCTATAGGACGTATTTCTCTATCATTTTACTTTTTTCGTGCGTCGTAAGCTATTGTTCAAGCAATAACATTTGTTTAATTGATTCAGCAGGGATTATGAGCAACCAGACTGTAGCCTTATTTGGCCCTTGATGACATTTAATGTCACCCCATAGCATTATTGAGTGGACTCTATTGTTTTTGAACACTGTTATTCATTTCTTCCCATCTGAAATAAATATTCGCAATCGGCTGCATATGGGTTTCAAACTTCACTTCTGTTCTCATTTTGTCTTTTTTTCTGAAGGCGTTGAATGATCGCCACCCAGTGGTATAAAGTATAAAATACATTTATTTTATTCATGGAAAACTTTTCAAAAAGCTAGCATAGAGGTTTGACAGTGTACTAAGGTGTATTTAATTTTCATTAACCAAAGCAGCTTTTATTTGGGTTGTTCTTTTCTTAGTGAGTCTCTGGGATGTCCCCTTCCTTTGATCTTAAACCACTGAGATGCAAACTATGGTTTGAACCAAGTCAGTATAGAACAAAGTACAGCTTTATTCTACTTGGTTGATTTGGAAGCATTGGATATTATTATTTATGATTTTAAAATACAACACCGATCATTCTTGGCCCCATGAATGATTTATTGTATGGGTTTTTAAATTGTGGTTTTTAATTTTTTTTTTAATATTTTAATATCTATTGTTTTTAATACTTTTTATATTTGTTGTTGCATGTGAATTTTTACTGTTGTGAGCCGCCCAGAGTCTCTGTGGAGTGGGCGGCATACAAATGCAACAAACAAATAAATAAATAAATAAACAAACAAACAAACAAACAAACAAACAAACAAACAAACAAACACGTAAGTTTTGCTTCCACAAAACTTAGAATTCAGTTTGGCTTTCCAGGAGGGTAATCAAAATCATGCTGGCTTGAAATATTTACCTCAGGAATTTTCAATTCTCTTTTTATGGGAGGGAATTCAATTTTAAAGTAATTGGGGGAACTGTAAATAAAATAAATTTTCAGATAAAGGGGAACTTTAATTGCTATGAATTGGGTAAAAATTCCTAAAGTTTAACTCTGAAGAGAAAACGTCCAATATTTCGGGAGTGAAACAAGAAATATAATTCATGGGTGCTCAAGATGTGGCCTCTATGGGAGAAAGGGTGGTGGGTCGCCTTGTGGCGAAGTGGCGGCAAATAAATTTCATAAATAAATAAATACAATCTCAATAATTGGGTAAAATTTCTAATGAGAAGATTTGGCTCTCTCTTAAATCTGATTGATTCATCTAATCCTCCATGCAGGTTCCCTTCCAGAGTCTTAAAACTTGAAGAATAGAATGAACGTACTTCTGTGAAGACGTTATGGAGGGGTGGTTCTTATATAGGTCAAAGGGGGTCTGTTCCAACATGATGAGAAATTCTGCTCCTGTCCCACAGGTCTAAATTCAATCAACCAGTCAGAATAGAGCTGGAAGGTACCTTAGAGGTCTTCTAGTCCAACCCCCTGCTCAAGCAGGAGAACCTATAGCATTTCATACAAGTGGCTGTCCAGTGTCTTCTTGAAAACCTCCAGTGATGGAGGCACCCACAACTTCTGAAGGCAACTTCTGTTCCACTGGTTAATTGTCCTCACTGTCAGGAAGTTTCTCCTTAGTTCTAGGTTGCTTCTCTCCTTGATTAGTTTCCATCCATTGCTTCTTGTTTCTTGCCTTCTGCTGCTTTGGAGAATAAGTTGACTCCCGCTTCTTTGGGGAAGCCCCTCAAATACTGGAAGACTGCTATTATATCCCCCCTAGTCCTTTTTTTCTCTAAACAGGCCATAACCAATTCCTGCAACCCTTCTTCATAGATTTTTTGTCTCCAGGCCTTTAACCATCTTAGTTGCTCTTCTCTGCACTCTTTCCAGAGTCTCAGCATCTTTTTTATAACGTGGTGATCAAAACTGGATGCAGCATTCCAGATGTGGCCTTACTAACCTTTATAAAGCTTCGCGTGATTTAAACTACACTATACTTCCCATGATTGAAATTACATTGTTTGATCTCTCGTGGAGTTCTCGTTTGGACATAAAATATAGTTTCACCTTTGAAGAAAAAACTGTTCTACTTCTGTTTATTTTGTACTGTTATAGAGTGACAACATAAATCAAGGATCCTGAAGCCTGCAGCAGAGATCCCATTAAGTGGGCAATCTTTTGGCAGCTTTCTGATTGGTTCTGTGGCAAGTTGATCACGTGACTCCCCCACCCCTGTAGACATTTTCCCCCAAAGCCGGCCAGGACAAGCCATGCTACTGAAGAGCAATAAACGTCAGAAAGAGGAGCAGTAGGTTAAATAATTACCTCCCCAGACACATTTTCACTGGAGACAGACAAAATTGTAATTGCTTCTAACAGAAATATAGAATTTTCCAGATGGCATAGAGAAATAGCAGTTTGCAGCCAGAATGGCTTTCAAGTTTTTGGACGCCATCCTAAATTTTGTAGCTTGTCCTAAAGCCAAGCATGGCAGCTAGTCATTGTCACAGAAAATGGTCAGTGGCCAATATTCTTAAGTTCTAACGTTTTATTGCACCATTGATTATTTTGTATAATAAGTTAAATTTGAACGTCCCAATCCTATTTTGAGGGAAATAGCTTACAGGAGACCTTATAAACAAATATTTAGACATTCCTTAATAATGGTGTAATTGGAGTATTAAATAATAAACACCAGTTGGGATTTGGAAAGCCACCCCCCCCTAATGTCAGCTGTGAACAGAGCATGGAATATCAGCCAGTTATGGTTAATTTTTCAACTGAAAAGACAGAATTGTTTATGTTTGTGGTCAAATATGACCAAAATAGAGTTGGCCCATGTATGGCTAGAGAAAATTGGGACTTTGGGAACTGGAGCCTTTCATCAGTAGGAAAAGTAATTATCAGCGTCAAGGAAAGAATAATAACATAGCAATAGCACTCAGCAATAGCACTTAGACTTATATACCGCTTCATAGTGCTTTCCAGCCCTCTCTAAGCGGTTTACAGAGTTCAGCCTATTGCCCCCAACAATCTGGGTCCTCATTTTACCCACCTCGGAAGGATGGAAGGCTGAGTCAACCTTGAGCCTGGTGAGATTTGAACAGCTGAACTAGCAGTCAGCTGGAGTAGCCTGCAGTAGCTGCATTTAACCACTGCACCACCTTGGCTCCTATGATCTTGTTTGCTGTGGTAGAATGGTTGAAAACCATGTGAATTTGCCCAACTCAGCCTTGGTTCGCAGAGATGCATAGCTAGAGGGTCCATGTTGACACACTTCCTGAAAACGATAGTTGTGATATTCAGGGACCTTCAAAAGTTTTGAATGGAATGCCACATGGTTAGAAAAAAATGTTAAAGCAACACATAGATTATAAGCCAGAAATATTTTTGTTAGGCATAGTACCAGAAAAGTATGATAAAGGGAATATATACTTAACATTGCATGTCTTGACAGCAGCAAGAATTGTATTTGCACAGCACTGGAAAAACGAGGAAATACCTACAGAAGAGAGTGTAATTTAAAAAATTCTAGATTGTGCAGAAAGGGAAAAGCGCTCTTTTAGAGTCTCAACATCCTTTTTGCATCGTGGCGACCTTCCATCCTTCCGAGGTCAGAAAAATGAGGACCCAGATTGTTGGGGGCGATAGGCTGACTGTGTAAAACTGCTTAGAGAGGGCTGTAAAGCCCCTGTGAAGCGGTATATAAGTCTAAGGGCTTATTGCTATTAAATGTTAAAGCGAGATGCTTAAAGGGATATGCATGAAGAACTAAGAGCAGAGGATTCAGAGCCGCACTCTAAAAGATCATCCATTCTTTTTCTGGGCACTTCGTGGGCAATTAATTCTGTTTTGCGTGATAACACACTCTACCCTTGGGATTGCTGTAGGGATTTTTACAGTACATGCCAAGTCCTTTAAACTCTTTAAAGTACAATATAAGTCAATACATTTTAGTGTTGGCTTGTTGTTCTTGCTCCAGCTTTCCTTTAGTTCCTTCTTGTCACTGTAATCAATCTTGTCAACAAGGCACTAAGGACAGTATTAAATTAAGGTAATTCGTCTTGGGTCTTCCTGCCAGGAAATTGTATGAACAAGGAATGGCTTCCTTTTGCTTAAAAGATAAAAGCCAGGAGCTCTTTGTGCATAGTGCAGAGGTGGGTTCCTACCGGTGCGGTCCAGTGCGTAGCTCCGGTAGGAACCCGCCGATAACCCAATTTGCACGCGACTGCTCCGGTACCGTCTCCACCGGGCAGTCGCGTGCATCGCCATCTCTTTTTTGTGAATTTTTGGGCGATTTTGCTTCTGCGCATGCGCGGAAGCAAAATCGCGCCAAAATCTTGCGAGGGGATGCGCCGCGCGTGAGATTTCGGTGAGATTTTGCTTCTGCGCATGCGCGGAAGTAAAATCACGCCAAAATCTCTCTCTCGCGCGCGTCCCCTTGCGAGATTTTGGCGCGATTTTGCTTCCACGCGTGCGCAGAAGCAAAATCGCACGAGGGCACACGCGTAGCGTGCATGCGCGCGCACAAAGCATGAAGGACTGCGGAGCAGCGCACCGGTCTGGGTAAGTGAGCAACTCACCCCTGGCGTAGTGGGTTGTTGAAGTCCTTCTTTTGGTCTGGCATCTTCTTCACCTGTCTGGGCTATCTAAAAAGTCATTTACAAGAATAATGGACGTGCCTTGTGACATCTTGCAAAGAATAAGTGCAAAAGGAGAACTCCAGATCTGCACACAGAAACCTCTGAATCAGAGGCCTTGTGGACTCATTGATTAATGGCCTTAAAAGCTAATCGAAGTAGTTTTTTCTAGTGACTCATGCAAGTCCATTCCTTGCATCAATGCAAGTTTGAGGTTGCTTTCCTGCTAGATTTTTTTTTCAATTAACCGATCTCATCTATAGCTATAGGGATTTTGTTATGGTCTCCTATTCAAGTTATTAATCAAGTCTGACACTTCATAGCTTTTTTGAGATCAGTCAAGGTTGATTGGGTGCCTCCATCGACCGTAGCAAGTCTTGATTAGGGACAAATGAAATGCAGATGTTACACAAGATGCAATATTTTTATTTTATTTTATTTATTTATTTTGTCAACGTGTACAAGATAACAGGTATGATATAAACATAAACAAAAGCAAAGTATGTATAGGTAAATTTAGACAATAGGACAGAAGGACAGGGACGGTAGGCACGATGGGGCGCTTATATTTGAGATAAATGAAACCAGAATAAATGGTTAGACCAGTGTTTCCCAAAGTGTGGTACGCGTACCCCCAGGGGTACGGGAAGAGTTTGGTGGGGGTACGCGTTGCACCGGAGTTTGGTGGGGATCACGTGGGAATATCCACTGCACCGTGCTTAGCTGCGCCCACAGAACAAGGAAAGAAATAGACGCGTATCGCAGTTTTTACATGGGAACTGGGGCCATGGTACATCGTATCGCAACTCATTATGGCGGGAACTTCTGTGCATCCTTCGCGCAGCTCGGGTTCGGCCATTTTTAAACTGCGGGAACATTAACAGTTGACGTTGAGCCGCGGAGCTGTCTAAACGCCGGAGAATTGCAGTGTTATCTAACGGTTAGACAGTCTTGTGAGGCGTGACACGGCGTGAATATACTGCACTTCGTTACAGAGACAACTTACTTCTTTAATAGTTAGTTCCGGGCGAAATAAAGGACCAGACTATTGGACGTGGAACCGCATCTCAGATTAAAATTAACAACCAGGGAACCAAATTATGATGATCTGTCATCTCAACATAAACAATTTCATCCTTCTCATTGAATCAAATAAATGTTCTTTATAATATAACTTTCGTTTATTTTGCGTATGTACCAAAAAAATAAAAAATAAATATATTTTGATTTTTATTAAAGCATATGTTTTTTATGAGGGGTACTCAGCGTTACGAAAATTATAGAAGGGGTACACATATGTCAAAAGTTTGGGAAACACTGGGTTAGACCATTCATTACACTTTTGCCACTGTTAGTGGCACCTCCTAAATTTTATCAGTTAGCAGACTGGTAGAACATTTAGGAGATCTTTTCTAGAACCATAGATAAATAAAATGGGACAGAATGTTTCTGACAAACTCCAATAAAATGTGATGCATTTTTTTTTGTCTTGATCACTACATGGATTAAATTTGCACAAATGAAGTTTTTTTTTAATATCTTCCTTGAACATTTCTGAACAATGCATTTTAAATGAGTGAAAAGAAAACTTAAGTGACATCAAGTTTTGTAATCTGACCCCAAGATCAGCAGCTACTGAAATGGATTTTCGTGGGAGACTGAGTAGAGAGTAAAGCGAAGAGTTTGTAAGAAAAGCAGCAACACAGTCTTGAGAGGAAATATCTCAAGGTCTGGATTTTATTAGTTTTATCATAGTGCTAAAATAAAGCTGGAGAAAAAGAGGAAAGTAGCAATTCACATGCCAAAGGCTTTGACGATCCAGTCGCAATCAGGAAGATATGATGACAGCAACCCTTACTCTGAAAATGAAAATATTTGTGGCTGTCAACCAGGTTATCATGCCATGTTGATCATTAGCCTTATTACGTCCAAGCCATGTTTTCCAAGTTTGTTGTTATCACCATACAAAACCTGTCCAGTTTTGAATCAGCTAACCATAAAGAAGTAAACAAGTCGGATAAAAATCTGTTGAAAGATTTTCTTAGACAAAGATACCCTTAAGAACTTGTTTAGTGTGTTACTGGAAGAGGAACAAACTGACATTCTTTGCAAACTGGAAACAACCCTTAACTTTGCTATACTATACATGGTCACCAACCAAGGTTAAACTTTTCAGCCAGGTTCATTCACGGAGCTCTCTACCATGTGTGTGTGTGAAAACAAACTCTCTACCATGTGTGTGTGTGAAAACAAACTCAAGATGGCAGTTTGTTGGATAAATGAATCCTTACCTTTTTTTCTCATGAGTCACATGGCTCACGTAAAAAACAGGGAGGACTTTTGTGTGTTGCAGTTGCCATCTTGCAAGACTTTACAGAAATCCTTTGATTACAGATTAACAGAGTTGGAAGAGACCTTGTAGGTCATCTAGTCCAAACCCCCACCCCTGCCCAAGCAGGAGACCCTACACCAGTGATGGCGAACCTTTTTTTCCTCGGGTGCCGAAATAGTGTGTGTGCGCGTTATCACACACACGTGCGTGCCCACACCCATAATTCAAAGCCCCCCACTCGCCCCACCCCCCTGCGCATGCATGTGTGACCCCCCCACTCCCCCGTTTCATGACTTCCAGTGGGCCCGGTAGGCCCATTTTTCGCCTTCCCCAGGCTCGAGGCTTTCCTGGAGCTTGGGGAGGGCAAAAATGCTCCCCCCTGCCACCCCAGAGGCCCTCTGGAGGCTGAAATCACCCTCTCAGAGCCTCTGCGCGAGCCAAAAATCAGCTGGTGGGCATGCACATGCACGCTGGAGCTGAGCTAGGGCAAAGGCTCGCATGCCGGCAGATATGGCTCCGCGTGCCACCTGTGGCACCCGTGCCATAGGTTCGCCATCACTGCCCTACACCATTTCTGACAGATGGCAGTCCAGTCTCTTCTTGAAAGCTTCCATTGATGAAACTCCCACAACTTCTGAAGGCAACTTCTGTTCCATTGGTTGATTGTTCTGTCAGAAAATTTCTCCTTATTTCCAGGTTGAATCTCTCCTTGATTAGTTTCCATTATTAGTTATCCTTTATTAATCCTCTGCTTGAATCTGCTTGAGTTTCAGTCAAGACGTTGTTATTCTCAGTGAAACAGAGGGCCTGAAGCTTTCGAGCAGCGCACACACCCTTTTGGCACGCGAACCAAAAAAGGTTCCCCATCACTGGTATATACCATAGATCCAAACTTGTAAACACTGCCATCTATTGGCTGAGTGTTTGCATAAAAAGTTGTTGCATAAAAATACATTCCAACAATGAATTCCAACCAGATGCAACAGATTTTAAAACAGGCACCCATTCAGATGTTTACAGACAGCAACAACTTGTGCGTAATACTGTAGTTTCATCTTCCCCCATCTATCCTAAATAATATGTGAAACATGCTTAATACATGCAGTTTCTCGATTGGTGCACTTTATCTTCTAATTTAAACAGGGAGTTCCACAATCATACCAATTATAGTATTATTATGGAATGAAAGTCACACATGCAATATGAACACAATAGCATTCCTCTTTTATTCACAGTTCATCCCTTAATCCTCCTTCATCAGATCCCAGCACAGCAAACGTTTTAAGGAAGGAACCAAATGTTCTTCTTCCCTTGTATTATTAGCTGAACCAATATTAACTGAAATATTGCTATCCACCAGCTGTTAATTTTCCTTAGCACTCTGTTACATCATAACTCAAAATGTTCTTTAAAAAAATAAAAATTCAATGCATGTTTCAGGGTCACTTTTTAAAATAAGAGAACGCTGAATGAAATGGAAGTAAAGCAAAAAGCAATTGGTGGTGGAAAAAATGTGCAAAACCTATATGTTCTGGAAATGGACACATTTGTTCATCCCTTCATCAGATCTGACAAAGGATCTTAAGATATTGGAAAGGCCTGAAAGATACTTTGGGCATGGTCCAACTTCCCTCACAAGACTGTTGTTGGAGAAAAGTGGCAAGACGGTCTCTGTACGAAGGATATGTGGGAGTCAACTCTAAAAAAAAAAGTTGTACCCAAATAGAAGAAAAAGTGTAAAAAGAAAATAAACTTTTCCTTGCTAGCTGCAGTAACAATAGAGGTAATCTTTATTACAGTCATTAACCAGAATTCTACAGGTAAACAAATGAAAGAGTTTCTGATTGAAATAAAACAGGACAACATAACCTTGTAGCTTAGTTAGTGAGGTGATCAGAGCACGTCTAACTTTGCAGGCACAATTTAGTCAAATTTGTTAGGACTCTGTCCAAACGGTTGGGTTGGCAATATATAAACAAGACACCAATCTATGTTTGTATGTATTTAAGTAATACAGCTTATGATGTTTGCTATATTCTGATTGGCTGTGGTGTTACAAATTGCCATAAGAGGGAGCTAAAGATTATGGTTCTCTCTCTCTCTCTCTCTCTGCTGATTCATTCGTGATTGACTCTGACTGATATAGTGAGCTCTCTGTGTTATGCTCTGTTAATCTATGATAGTTTTGTGTGTTTGTAAGCTGTAATATCTTTGTTTGATGTAAGACAAAGAAAGGCTGGTAAGAAGATTATTGTACTTCTTGATATTGACTGTCTGAACATGTATGACCTGGACTGTTTATTTGGACTGTGCTATTTCTAAAAGTAAACACTAATTGCACTTTAACGTATCTGTTAGACGGGGGAGACAATCCCCTGTGGAGGTCGATGGATCTTTGCTTCCTTTTGAAGTCATTCTCATTATAAAATAAAACCGAGATTCAAATCTAATTAACAAAATATTTATTTCAGTAGAAAAGTAATAAAAAGAATCCTTAGTAAACTACATCTTATCGGCTAATGAAAAAGTCACTTCTGCTTTTGGCAGAAATGGCGGAAGAGAAGGAAGGAGGTGACTTCTGGAATGCAGGCAAGCGTAGTAAAACATATCACACGTCTGCTTGACCATAAATACAAGAAAACAGTAGATCTGCACAACTGGCAATAATTCACATCGTGACACCCCTTCTTTGTCAGTTGGGCTAATATAATGTGTCACTCAACACACAGTAAATATCTGAGGTAATCATGCTGAGCAATAGGTAATGGTTTGTTCAGAATGTCAGCTATCTGATATTTCGTTGGCACATATTCTAACTTTATGAGACTCTCTAACATTCTTGTTGATTTCAATCTTCCAATCCATGAATAAGAGATCTTGCTAGATTGCAACCTTCAGAGATAGTCACCAGGGTCATTAACATATGCTGCTTGTGGGATAAAGCCACTGAAAATGCAGAGTGCCAGACCCTTTGGCTACAGGCTTATAAATTAAAGAATATACCGTAGTACAGTGATGGCGAAACTTTTTTTGCTTGGGTGCCAAAAGGGCATGCGTGCCCATACCCATAATGCAATGCCCTCCCCCCATGCATGTGCACACAACCTCCATGCGCTCCCCCCACGCCCATGCGCGCAGGCCTCACTGAAGCCTCCGGACTTCCAGTAGGCCCATTAGTCCATTTTTTGCCCTCCCCAGGCTTCAGGAGGCTTTCTTGAAGCCTGGGGAGGGCGAAAAATGGCTGAATGGCACAACCGGAAATTCGTTTCCGAATTTCCGGTAGGCCCGTTGGGCCCGTTTTTCGCCATCCACAGGCTGCAGAAGCATTCCTGAAGCCTGGGGAGGGCGGAAATGGCCTCCCCCCTGCCTTCCGGAAGGCCAGTGCACACATGTGTGCTGGAGCTGACATAGGGCAACGCCTCGCGTGCCCTCAGATATGGCTCTGCGTGCCACCTGTGGCACGCGTGCCATAGGTTCGCCATCACGGCCGTAGTAGATCTTGCTATTATAAATGGATTAGCTATTACAGTAGACCGCCACCAGGTGGCAGCATTAGCAAACTTTAGAAAGAGAAAAGTTGAGAACTCAACAAACTCTTTTAAAAGCTATCCTTTCTCGTATGGTTGGTGTCCTGCATCATATTGGAATACTGCTTCAGTTTGCAGAACGGAATTGAACAACTCCAAATTGATCTGGAGGCATTGCAGGCATTGATCCATGGAATTGAAATCAATTTGAACGCTTGAATGGAAGTTCATTTTCTAATCAGTTGGAACATTTGGATTGGCTCTATATTTCAAATTGGTTTGAATGTTCAAATAGGATCTGTTTTGGGTTTTTTAATCAGTTCAAATGCTTAGATTGAACTGAACTGGTTTGGCCATTTGTAAACAATACTTTTCTCCATTTTACCTCATTTTGAAACCTTGGTGGTTCAGTGATGAACAGAATGAATATGATTTGAAGGCTATAAAGAAGCTGAAATTTGATTGTAATTATAAGGATTTGGGTGGGGTTAATCTCAGATGACCCTCCATAGAAGTCTTTCCTTTAAAAAAAACCGGAAATCAACACTGTGGACAGTTGTAGTAGTAGTTGTAGCTGGTATTTTCTTTCATATCCATATTTAGGTATTTGAAATAGAAACTGATTTTTTAAAAACTGAAATACATGGTTGTATATATTGTTCATTTATTGGAAAAGTCAAATCTTAAGGAACACCTGAGTGGTAAGGTTCAGAGCAATCTGGGCCCAGGGAAATAAGGGGTTTGGGTTAGGGTTAGAGAAGGCATGTTGTGGGATGCTCATTTCATACATTCTGGCAAGAGATCATTGGGTGGGTTGCACCTGGAAAGAAAGAAAGAAAGAAAGAGAGAGAGAGAGAGAGAGAGAGAGAGAGAGAGAGAGAGAGAGGGAGGGAGGGAGGGAGGGAGGGAGGGAGGGAGGGAGGGAGGGAAGGATGGAGGAGAGAGAGGAATGGAGGGACGGAGGGAGGGAGGAAGAAAGAAAGAAAGAAAGAGAAAGAGAAAGAGAGAGAGAGAGAGAGAAAGAAAGAAAAAAGAAAAAAGAAAGAAGAAAAAGAAAGAAGAAAAGAGAGAAAGAGAGAAAGAGAGAGAAAAAGAAAAAAAGAAAAAAGAAAAAAGAAAAAGAAAGAAAGAAGAAAAGAGAAAGAGAGAAAGAGAAAGAAAGAGAGAGAGAGAAAAAGACAAAAAGAAAGAAGGAAAGAAGGAAGAAAGAAAGAAAGAAAGAAAGAAAGAAAGAAAGAAAGAAAGAAAGAAAGAAAGAAAAAGAAATGAGGACAATATGAAAATCCCTTATCCAAGCCAGATATTCCATTCTTGTCCTATTATCAAGGACAAAAACAATGGATTAACATTACAAGCAAGGACGTTGTGGCTAAATGTTGGGGGAGGGGACTACAAATCCCATGAGCTGTTAACTAAGGGGACAAGTGTCCTATGAAGTGATGAGTTCTCATTCCCTAGAGATCTTTGGGGAGAGGCTGGGTGGTCAGCTATCAAAAATACGGCACTGAGTGGAGATGTCACACCAAGCTATGGGTTGGACTAGATGAGCTTTAAGGTGACCTGTTGCTATCAAATGTAGAAGTAGCATTCATGCTACTCGGGTTTCCATGTGGTGGTCCACTTGGGGACAAACCATTGTTTGTGCACCCATCGTGAATATGCTGCCGTCATGGCTCAAACAGGCGAAGCTTAACTGATGAAGACACTAGTTTAACAAAACCGAAATAGGACGCACATCCTGAGGTGTGCAGTAGTTGCTAAAGGAAATTCTTTGTGAGCCCTGTCACAGCTCTGGGAGGGAAGAACATTATTGACCCTTTGAAGGTCTTCATGCTTTAAGGAAAAAAAATGAGAAAACTGGCCCTTTAGTGAGTAAACGAGATTATGTTTTGTGGTACTGAAATAAAATCTCTTTATTTCATCGGAAGGTGGGAAAAATAGGGAAAGGCAGCTCAGAAAAGAGAGTTTACTAAAAGTAGAAGATGTTTCGCTATGTCACAGGGTAGGTAGCTCGTTGGAGGGCAAAATTAGGGAAGAAGGTCCTCGTGAGGTCATCTTGTGGCCACAGATAAAAGGCAGGAGATAAGACACGAAGCAAGTGAATTAATAAGCCATGACAAGGTTACAAATAAAACTGTGGATAAAGTCAAAGTTACAATGCTCTACTCAGGATTTCATTAACCAGTAGGAACAGAATGCATTGCTCCAACCAGCCACAGAATTTTAAATCTCCGGATCACCTTGAGAGTTTGCTACATTTTCTGTAGGAACCCGTCTTTCTTTCTTTTTAATCATTCAAGTTGTTTAAAGTCTCCATGTTCCCTCGAGATCCCTGCATACTTTCTGCAGGGACTCTTATCTTTCTTTACGTCACATAGAATCGTCGTACAAGTAATATATGGGAATGTGTTAAGCAGATGGGTATTGATTAGTAGAAGATACAAGCAATTCCCCCAAGTCAATATATAGGATAATTCCCAACGGATTAATCTTCCATTACATAATTACCACATAATGCAGACCCAACTTCATTATATATGGGTGACACCATTACTGGCATCATTTAAGATTGTGCATCTAAGTAAATCATAACATTTCCTAGTATGTCTGTGGAGGTTGCCATTTTTTTTTCAAGAGACAACTGGACTGACTTTGTTTTTCCTTGAAGACTTTTGCTCTCAAGAGCTGAAGAAGCTTCTTGGATGAGAAGTGAAACATCTTCAAAGAAAAGCAAGGAAGCCCAATTGCCTCTTGAAAAAGCATGTTTGGGGCAAGCCACGTCCTTTAGCAAAAGTGTCTCAGTTTGACTGAAGACGATATTATCCCTGCCTAGAAACAACTGGGGAAAAAAATACAAATAGGAACGATATTTTGTATTATTCAATAGAAAGATTCCCAGGTATCTTACCTGGACTACATTATCATACAGCATTGATGCCATTAATGTATTACCAAAAAGAGCATGATTAATCCACTCTCGGTCTTGAGTGTGATAAAACTTTAATAAACAACTGCTGTATCTAATCGGGATGCATCCTCATAAAACCCAAATGCATGAGAAGCATGGTGGCCGTGGATAATAGGTCCCCAGGAGGGGTAAAACCAAGGTACTTTTTTTTGGGCACCGTTTCTAGATTCCAATGGAACTGAACACGTAGCTAAGCAGGAATAATTCTACCCCTCAAAACTGGCAGAAGGATCATTAGCTGTTGTTATATGCAGATGTTGCTGCAACTTTGCGTATCAGAATATAAAATATATATTAAAAAATTCCCTCAGGCTTTTTCATGCTATTGCAGGAAGAACAAATTAAACATAAATTCAAATATGGCAAAAAAAGAAAAATCCCATTCCAAACTCAGAATTATAACAATGCAACAGGACGAGAGCTAAACACAGAAGTTTGATTTTTCTTGCAAACATCAGAAAAGGTGAGGACCCTCTCAAAGGTCTTTACAGCAGAGGTGGGTTCCTGCCGGTTCGGACCGGTTCTATAGAACCAGTAGCAGGAATCCCCCCCCGCTCACCGAACCGGCAGCGATGGCCGGTTGGCCACGCCCCTGAACTGTATGCCATATATGCCGCCATCTTGTTTTTCACTTCTGCACATGCGCAGAAGCTGTTTTTGCTTCTGCGTATGCGCAGAAGCTGGATTTTTAGGACTGTGCATGCACACACGCGCTTTGCGCGCGCACACCCACACAGCGCAGGAGGAAGTGAACCGGCAGCGAGGTAAGCCAGAACCCACCCCTGGTTTACAGATATCTTGAGCTTCTCTGGAACTAGGGAGAGCAACTGTTAGTCACAAACTGTGGTTGTGCGCCAGTTATGCTCTTTCCTGGACCAACAATCCCTGCTCACAAGTCACTCACACCCTCGTCACCTCCTGTCTTGACTATTGCAACACGTTCTACATGGGGCTGCCCTTGAAAAGTATCCGGGAGCTCCAGTTGGTTCAAAATGCAGGTTTTGAACCAACTGGAGTTTTGTTTAGTCCCAGATGTGCACAGGTGTCCTCTCTCCTGCAGGAGCTGCATTGGCTGCCGATTTGTTTCCAGGTGCAATTCAAGACTGGGCCCAACTCTGACCCTCTTTCGGAAGCTCTTGAGGACCTAGTTTGGCCAATGGGCCTGGGTGACACAGAGTGTAATGGAGCCCATCACTTGTTTGATTGCTTGTTGTCATTTTATTTCTGGTTTTTATTCTTTTTATATTGGGTTATTATTATTGTTGTTGTTGTTATTGTTGTTGTTGTTGTTGTTGTTGTTGTTGTTATTATTTATTCACAAAAAATGTAATACACAGCAAATGAGATTTATATGCTGGATTTCGTATCACTATATCACAAGTGGAACACTTCCCAAGCGTCTAGGACTGTGTGATGTATTTTCGTATGATGCGCGCAGATCCAAGTACGGTGGCCTTTTGCAAAGGACAGATCATGATTTTGTTCATTGTTTATTGTTTTCAAATGCCGGCTGAGGTCTTTTGGCACAGCACCCAGTGTGCCGATTACCACTGGGACCACCTGTACTGGTTTATGCCACAGTCGTCGTAATTCGATTTTAAGGTCCTGATATCGGTTAAGTTTTTCTTGTTGTTTTTCATCAATTCGACTGTCACTTGGTATGGCGACATCAATGATCCACACTTTTTTCTTTTCCACAATTGTGAGGTCTGGCGTATTATGTTCCAAAACTTTGTCAGTCTGAATTCGAAAGTCCCAAAGTATTTTGGCATGTTTGTTTTCAACTACTTTCTCAGGTTTATGATCCCACCAGTTCTTTACCACTGGTAGGTGGTAGTTGTGGCACAGGTTCCAATGAAGCATCTGAGCCACGTAGTTGTGCCTCTGTTTGTAGTCCGTCTGTGCGATTTTCTTGCAGCCGCTGAGGATATGATCAATTGTTTCATCAGCTTCCTTGCAAAGTCTGCATTTTGGGTCATCAGCTGATTTTTCAATCTTGGCTTTGATTGCATTTGTTCTAATTGCTTGCTCCTGGGCTGCAAGAATCAAGCCTTCTGTCTCCTTCTTCAGTGTTCCATTAGTGAGCCATAACCAGATCTTCTCCTTATCAACTTTTCCTTCAATCTCGTTGAGGAATTGCCCATGCAAGGCTTTATTGCGCCAACTGTCGGCTCTAGTTTGCATTGCAGTTTTCCTATACTGATTCTTTGTCTGCTGCACTTTCAGAAGCTTCCGGTTGTTTACTTCAATCAATGTAGGTTCTTTACTTTCTTTGACGTATTCTGCCAATAATAATAATAATAATAATAATAATAATAATAATAATAATAATAATAATAATAATAATAATAATAATAATTATTATTATTATTATTATTATTATTATTATTATTATTATTATTATTATTATTATTATTATTATTATTATTATTATTATTATTATTATTATTATTATTATTATACAATTGTATCACAGCGGCCAGTTGTTTTGACAGATTTGGCATTGATTACCAGTACTAGTCGAGCCCTACCCAGGGACCTAGGATGTCGTAATGTATTTCCGAAGTATATGTGCGGAACCGAGCGGTGCAACTTTCTGCATTTGACTGATGGTGATTTTGTCAATTTTGAGCTGTTTTAAATGTAATTCCAGTGCTTTTGGGATAGCACCCAGTGTTCTATTATTATTATTATTATTATTATTATTATTATTATTATTATTATTATTATTATTATTATTATTATTATTATTATTATTATTATTATTGTTGTTGTTGTTGTTGTTGTTGTTGTTGTTGTTGTTGTTGTTGTTGTTATTAGCCTATAGGCCATATTAACGTACAAGGTTCAAACACGTATTACCAATAAAATCCTATGCAAACCATTTAAAATAAGAGTAGGGTAAAATACAATAGTTGCAGGATAAAATACAATAATTTAATGCATAAATATGTAAAATATAATACAATGACGTAAAATTATATTTCTGTATCACCCCTGCAATCTACCCCAATCAGGTCCACATATGCCAATCTCAGTCGAACCATTTTAGGGTTTTTTTTTAATTGTTTGCAAGCTACCCAGAGTCACTGAGAATGAGTGGGCAGCCACATAAATCAATCAATCAAACAAATAATCAATCAATCCGCTGTCTTGGTCCCCCCCCCCCCCAAGATCTTATAGGTTATGCGGTGGAAATGTTGGAGCACTCAACGTTTCTCTGTTAAAATTGTTGGAGCAACTTTGAGCATTCTTTATCCTATTCATCATGGAGTCTTCTTTATGGGCAGAGTAAACATATTGCCCTCCATGTTACTGGAGGGAAAGTACGAAATTGCAAGAGGAGAGTGAACATGCCCAGGTAGATTATGGAAAATAGAGATGACACATCCTGCATTACGTGTTGTTTATACTCTTCGGGGGTTCAAAATAATTTAGTACGATCATTCATCGCTATAAAGTTCCCAAATAGACATGTGTCAGAAATATCTGTTTAATCAGTTCTGTTTAATATGAGACTAACTGCTGGAAATTTATTATTTTAAAAATCCAGTAATATTTTTTTTGTATTGGCTCTTTTCTTTTAAATCACTATTTCTTTTTCCCCTCTTTCTCTATATAAATGCAGATTTAATTTGAAGGTTGCTTTTTGATTGAAAATAAAATCAAATGAAATTAATGATTAATTCCAGTTTTAGAATTATATTTATTAAACACTTATCAATTTTTCAGGTTGTACTTTCGAGCAAATGATGCGAAACACATTATTATGCTTAACTAGAAACAATCCCACCCTACATGCACTTTTTAAAATAAACATGGAAAAGAAAGTGTTTCCAAAGCCTTCAGGGGCTAGTTAAAGCTGAATAATGTTATAACAAGGATGCAATCATACTTTTTCATATAATTATAAAACATGCAATATTCATTTAGAAGTACAAGCAAATTGTGAAAGCAGAAATCTAATTTGACAACTCAGGCATAATATAAATACTGATTTAGTTATATTTTGTTTAAGAGGAGAAGTTTGCATGGATGTTTGAGGCTGTTGCTATTAAGTCATGCTTAATTTTGGGCCCAGCCTTCTGACAGCTTCTAGTGCCAAGTCAAGTTTCACCTGTCATGTCCCTGACCCTCTGGATTTTTTTAGTTGATTCTTTGAAAAAGGAAGAATAATTCAGCTGTTTGGCCATTTGGCAAACAACCCTCCTCCTTCTGGGCTCTCAGAAATTAATTACACCTTTGAAATTGGATTGATTTTGTCCTCTAAGCTAAAAGCTGAGTTCATTAGCAGAGGTAATGAAACGATCACCCTCCAGACATGGATCTAATAAGGGCTGCTTTTCTGACACATTGAGATTCTGTGGGATCTCAGGGCTACATCCAAATCTTTTTGGGGGGGGTCATAGGAAACCCGGAGAACTCAGAAAAGAACAGACTAACAGAGTTGGGAGGAACCTTGGAGGTCTTCTAGTCCAACCCCAACTCAGGCAGGAAACCCTATAACATTTCAGACAAATAGATGTCCAATCTCTACTTACAAACCTCCAGTGATGGAGCACCCACAACTTCTGGTGGCAAGCTGTTCCACTGGTTAATTGTCCTCACTGTTAGGAAGTTTCTCCTTAATTCCAGGTTGCTTCTCTCCTTAATTAGTTTCCACCCATTGCTTCTTGTTCTGCCTTCAGGTGCTTTAGAGAATAGCTTGACCCTCCTCTTCTTTGTGGCAACCCCTGAGATATTGGAACACTGCTATCATGTCACCTCTGGTCCTTTTCTTCATTAAACCCAACCTGTTTGGCAATAAATAAATGAATAAATGAATATGATAGATAGATAGATAGATAGATGATAGAAAGAAAAAGAAAGAAAGAAAAAGAAAGAGAGAAACAGAAAGGAAAGAAAGAAAGAAAGAAAGAAGAAAGAAAGAAAGAAAGAAAGAAAGAAAGAAAGAAAGAAAGAAAGAAGGAAGGAAGGAAGGAAGGAAGGAAGGAAGGAAGGAAGGAAGGAAGGAAGGAAGGAAGAAAAGACAGAATGGAGGAAGGAAGGGAGGGAGAGAGAGAGAGAGAAAGAGAGAGAGAGAGAGAGAAAGAGAGAGAAAGAAAGAAAGAAAGAAAGAAAGAAAGAGAAAGAAAGAATGAATGAATGAAAAGAAAGAAAGAATGAAAAGAAAGAAAGAAAGAAAGAAGAGGTGAACAAGTCCAGTTCTTTGGTGTCTTCCCATGTGATGCTTAGAGTCTTTATGTCGTCCATGGATGTTCTTTGCCGCGTATTTTGAGGGAGTCTTCGTGGTCTTTTGGCATCGGAGGGCTCCACCTGACTGCCACCTTGGGGTTTGGGGTTGTTCTCCTTGCAGAGAATATGGCCTGCAAGTTGGAGCCTTCTGGGTGTAACAATCTTATGTAGTTTGCCGGAGAAGTTCTTTTGGAAGCTTTTCTTCCTTAGTAGCTCAGTCAAAGCAGTGAATCTTTAGGATCAGGTGAAGGGATCTTTGTTGGATGCTAGCACGGCTCTGGCTCTTAATGCAGAATAGAATTATTCCTTTATAAGAGTTATTGGATAGAGAGGGGTCAGGTAGAACGTAATTCCACCCACAACTGGATTAGACCCAGCAAATGGCTTCACGGTATGGCTTTAATTTCCACATAGATGTCTCGTTCCAATAACAATGCCATAAATTCCACCAGCCCATGTAAAAAAAAAAAGGTGAGAATTCCTCTAACCCAGTGGTTCTCAACCTTCCTAATGCCGCGACCCTTTAATACAGTTCCTCATGTTGTGGTGACCCCCAACCATAAAATAATAAAATTATTAGGAAACTCAGGGGTGGGTTCTAACTTACCTCACTGCCGGTTCGCTTCCTGCTGTGCTGCGTGGCCGTGCCTCATGGCCGCGCATGCGCTTTGCATGCGCACGTATGTGCAGTGCTGATTTTTTTTGAAAAAAATGCAAAAAAAGAGAGCAAAAAACAAGATGATGATGCATGTGCAGTGCTGGAAATTTGCCTTCTGTGCATGCTCAGAAGTTCCCATGGTACAGATATATATATTTTTTTGCAGTAGTCTATTTGCATGTGGGTGGACCCGCCTGGAGACTGATAGAGGAGCGGTGTCTCGGTTCCTAAGACCATCGGAAATATGTGTTTTCCGATGGTCTTAGGCGACCCCTGTGAAAGGGTCGTTCGACCCCCAAAGGGGTCGCGACCCCCAGGTTGAGAACCGCTGCTCTAACCATTCCAAGAGTCAAATTGTAAGTCCAAATACAGAGGGTGGAGCAAAGAGAACTTGGAGAATCCCAGGAACACAAAACTGAAGGCGTTATAGAATAGTTTCCAACCAAAGTAAAACATTACCAGTCTAGCCCATATCACTGTTGCGGCTTAACTGGGGAGATGATTTATTTGCTCTGGAGCAGCCATGCCGATCATTATTGAAGATCTGCCCCTCCTTAGCTGCCAGGTCATTATTCAACAGGTTTGTCTCCAATCACGAAGAGAAGCAACCTGGAATTAAGGAGAAACTTCCTAACATCGAGAACAATTAACCAATGGAACAGAAGTTGCCTTCAGAAGTTGTGAATTCTCCAACACTGGAAGTTTTTAAGAAGAGATTGGACAACCATGAAATGGTATAGGGTTTCCTATAGTAGGGGGTTGGACTAGAAGACCTCCAAGGTCCCTTCCAACTCTGTTATTCTATTCTATTCTATTCTATTCTATTCTATTCTATTCTATTCTATTCTATTCTATTCCATTCCATTCCATTCCATTCCATTCCATTCCATTCCATTCCATTCCATTCCATTCTGCATTCTATTCTATTCTATTCAATTTTCATTCTATTCTATTCTATTTTCATTCTATTCTGTTCTGTTCTGTTCCGTTCCGTTCCGTTCCGTTCCGTTCCGTTCCGTTCCATTCCTACTCTACTCTACTCTACTCTACTCTACTCTACTCTACTCTACTCTACTCTACTCCACTCCACTCCACTCCACTCCACTCCACTCCACTCCACTCCACTCCACTCCACTCCACTCCACTCCACTCCACTCCACTCTATTCTATTCTATTCTATTCTATTCTATGAAGTCCTCAAGTTCACAATTAGTGGAATCCTTGAGAATCAGGGTTAGCGTTGTGGTCAGAAGAAGCTGGTATTGGGAACAGCTTGAAGTGTCTGAAATAATAATGATCTACCAAGGACCATTCTACAACCCTTCAAACTTCCTCGGGACTCAGTTTCCCCTTGTGGTCTTTCCCTTCTTAGAAGCACAGCTTGCCAAGTGAGTCTATTGATGAAGGCAGGACGCTGAGACTGAATTTGCAGCAACTTCCAGATAACTTCCCGGTGGATTAATTGCAACCTGAAACCAGATAAGTAACTGCCGGGAATGTATCAGCACACATTTTGGCTCTGGAACAGGAATGGATTTTTATCTGACTTTATTTTCTGCTGCGGCACAAGGCAACGAGGCGCTGGAGATATTTCTTTGCCGAAGGGGAGAGCGGCAACTCTCTGCAACAGCAGGATGGGCTCGCTGGCTTTCTTTGCCGTAGCCAAGATCAAAGTGTCTATGTGACATTAATTCATGACAGGTTTCTCATCAGAACTTGAGGCACTTGTTTGCCGAAGGATTTTCCCTGTGATTATGGATTTAACATCTGCCACATTTTGTGGATCTGAGATGCCTCAAATCCATGTTTGCTGTAAAGGGAACAATCCTCATTCCAAATTCTTTAGTGTTAACAAATCTATACATTTAGCCGTTCTAAAGACAGTATAAATTTTTTGCAGTTTTAAATTAGCTCTGTAATAACATTGCATGCACAAGCTGTGGTTTTATATCCACAGAAATTGTTATTGTATTTTAAATTGCAGCTTAAAAACAATTGGATTTGTTTTATTGAACCATTCCGTTTAATGTTTGTTCTCAGAGGCCGACTCTAATTCCCAAGGAAAATATAGTGATTCTCTTCTTTGGTTTTTTGAGAGAGTCCTTCCAAAGGGTTGCAATTCATGTTGCATCCTTAACTCACAGCTATTTCTCTTGAGCGATATAATTTCCTGTCAGAGGGCTCTTACGTAGTGGAGAGAGAGAGAGAGAGAGTTTTCTTTTAAATCTGTTATAATCAAGAAGTCTCTTTCACACATAATTATAATAGGACATTGCCATTAATGTTGAATTTCCCCTTTTAAATATAATTTTTTTAAAAAAGAATATTTTAAAAAGTTAAAAGTTAAAAACAAAACAATCTTGAAGAAGAAAGAAAGAGAGAGAGAAGAAAAAAGAAAGAGAGAGAGAAGAAAAAAGAAAGAGAAAGAGAGAAGAAAAAAGAAAGGAGGAAAGAAAAAAGAAAGAAAAAGATGCATTGAAATAAATAGAAAACAAAGAGGAGGGGAAGGGAAGGGAAAGGAAAAGAGAAAGGGAAGGAGGAAGGGAAGGAAAGGAAAAAGGGAAGGAGGAAGAGAAAGGAAAGGAAAGGAGGAAGGGAAGGAGGAAGGAAAAGGAAAGGAGAAAGGGAAAGAGAAAGGGAAGGAGAAAGGGAAGGGAAGGAAAGGAAAGGAGAAAGGGAAGGAGGAAGGAAAAGGAAAGGAGAAAGGAAAGGAGAAAGGGAAGGAGGAAGGGAAGGAAAAGAAAGGAAAGGAGAAAGGGAAGGAGGAAGGGAAAGAAAAGGAGGAAGGGAAGAGGAAGGGAAGGGAAAGGGAAGGAGGAAGGGAAGGAGGAAGGGAAGGGAAAGGAAAGGAGGAAGGGAAGGAGGAAGGGAAAGGAAAGAAAACGAGATAGGATCCATTCTGAGACTGCCTTGGTCCACCTCCCCTCAGTCCTTCTTGCTATGCAACCAACCCATTTCCATTTCCATTCTTTGACTCTCTTGATGGCATCTTACATCTTCATTTATTCTCTAATCCATGTGCAGGTCTTTCTGTCTTGCCTTGTGATGCCGAGCATGGATCTTTCCATGTCTCTTTACACCCCTCGTAGCTTTTGTATCAGTTGTGAGGTTGGTGTCCATGTTTCACCAGCATACGTTACAGCTTATGTGTAAAAAGCTATTTTGGTTTTCCTGAATTCTGAGCTTATACAGAGCCTATATGCGGCTCAGAATTCAGGAAAACTAAAATAGCTTTTTTAAAAAACTCTCTCGCCCTCTGCCCAGTTCAAAAAATGTCACAAGCCTTTATCTTCAGTAAGACATTTGGAAGCTGCCGTGCACAAGAGAGACTGCAACAATGGCCACAGCATTCACAACAAACCCTTTCCGTGTTTGTTCATGCAGTGAGCATGGCAGACCTGGGAATATGGGATTCATTGATGGATAGCTTGGCCAAGAGTAAGATACAAGATATAACCGGGCTGCCATCTGTCATCCTGATCACAGGACAGGCTGAATAATCGCAGAGAGGGTATTTGTTTCTGTAACAGCCCACCAGTTAAATTTAAGAAAGTTGATGTTGGATGGGGCTCATTTGAGTTGTGCTTTCAAAGGATTATTGGGAAATTTATTGCTTTCATGCATGGTTCCTTTGTTTTCCACTGAATCTGTCAAGAATTCCCGGCAGTTTATGATTATAAATCATCCATCGTAAATGATAGACCGAGGCTAACCAATTAAAACGTTCATAGTAATAAGGGAGAAGGAGAATAAACAAAAATTATTACCGTGGAATCTTTCATATCACCTGTTAAGGAGTTATTGTGCTGTTAAGCACATACACAGTGAAATGTGTTGAAGTAATGGTGTTGCAGTTTGATATGAATGCTATTCAGTCAATAAACAGAATGTCTTTAGTATGTACAAAATAGTTTTACTTGAATAGTAGCAAAGTTAAATAGGAAGTCCAAGTCATACACAGTTATTCAGTCAATGCGAAGTTTCTTCTTCTTGCCTATCTTTGTTTTAACTCACAAAGATTACAGCTATCTCTTAATTCTATACTATCACAGATAGTTACTTCTTCTCTTCACAGCAATTCCACACAGTCATAAAGTAACCTACTCATCAGTAAATCAGCAGAGAGTCTTCAATCCGGAACACACCGTCAAACACCAATCACTACACTGAACCACAACCATCAACCATCAACCACAAATCACCAACCACACTGAGCATGCTCTCTTGCTTACTTATATAGTAATCATCCACAATGCATTTAAAGCAATATACACATTACATTGATTTGTGGCTTAATCATATATTAACACACCCAATCATTTGAACAGGGTTCTAACATCACCCTCATTATATTTGGACAAAGCAGCCATTTACCAGATGTTGCAGATGTGACTTGAGCAAGAAGCAACTATAGTGAAACAGAAAGGAAACATTTAGAATGAGATGTTGATGCTACTTAATGCCAGAGTGTGTATGATGGTTGTAGGTTGGTTTGGAAAATGATAGCTTGAAGAAGTAACCAGGAAAGCAACCAGATTTAACTTGTGAGAATGTTACCTCTCTTCTCCATACGCAGGTGATTCACCTGTTCTACCTATTTCTCAAGGGACTTCAAGCTGGTAGGCCTCAGACACTTGTGGGGAAGGTGGCTTTAGGTCAAGCTGAATCTATCTACATGGACTTTTTCTGCTCAGATTCTGAGGATTTGGGAGGGATCGAAGGAAAAGGTAGAAGGCATAAAATTTGGGCTCCAGGATCCAAAAATCCATTGCAAAGACCCTTTGCAGGTCCTTATTGCTTTGGGTCTTAAGATTTCACTGCTTTGAGTATTTGCATCACGTGCCCTGATGAATAGTGTAAGAATAAGCAAATAACTGGACGAGAAATTACAGTAAGTATGTCAAATGTGGAACATATCATATCACACCTTTTCTCCAAAGCCCCTGAGGGCAGGACAAGAAACAATGGATGGAAATTCATCAAGGAGAGAGTGAATCTAAAACTAAGACTTTTCCTTCAGAAAGTCGTTCCACTGATTTAATTCCTCCAGAAGTTGTGGGTGCTCCATCACTGGAGGCTTTTAAGAAGAGATTGGACAGCCATTTGTCTGGAATAGTAAAAGGTCTCCTGTTTGAGCAAAAGGTTGGACTAGAAGACCTTCAAAGTCCCTCCCAACTCTGTTATCCTGTTAAGTGTTATGCATTTGCAGTATTAAATCCACTAACATTTTCATGTTGTGGATCTTATAGGACATATTTTAATTTTTTGCATTTCTTACAATGGTCGAAAGAGATGGTATGGGTGGCTGGTTAAAGTTTTAGACCTTAAACAAGCCAGGTTCCAGTTCTTGCAAACGCATGGAAGCAACCACGTGACCTTGGGCCAACCTTTCCTTTTCAGTCCAGATCAGCCCAGGCTCGGTGAACAACCGGGGGAAAAAAATACCTAGTTATGTTGTGGTTACCAGTGGTTTTGCTCTGTTAATGGGGCAGGTGCAGCACAAAACTAACCGACCAGGCAGACAAATGGCAAGTACAGTTTTTCTCCCTTGCATGATGTTGTGTGGAGTGTTTTCTAAAAGAAAAGAGAGAGAAAAACCTAGGTATTATGATTTATTATTGCCTACCCTATAATGATTCCTAAGAGGTCAGTAAGGGGCGTGCATAAGTGCACCAGCGTGCCTACCGTCCCTGTCCTAATGTTCCCTCTTATCAGTACCCATCTTATGTACATAAACAATGTTATATCTATGTATATTACCAATATGTACTTGACAAATAAATAAATATAAATAAATGAATAAAAATGTGGAACTTAGAGTAAACTTGGCATTTAAATACTGCTTCGATCTCAAATTTATAGCAGAAATGAAATCTTTTTATGGATTTTTTAAAACTGACCGTGGATTTGCAAATTGTTATGCTATTGCATAAGCTTCCTTCCAGTTCTCTAATCTCTTTTATTTTCAAGATTTTTGGGAGCAGAATTATCAGTGTAAATGCCCAGATGGAAAGGGAAACGATTGATTGTATCGGCTGTCAATTTAGTGTTGACTCCTAATCAATCACATAGATGGATTATCACCATGACAAACTGCCCTTAACCTGCTCCTTTATATCTTCCATCATCACAGTAGCTGAATCCATCAACCTTGATGCTGGTTGTCTTCTTGCTCTCTTTCCTTTTACCTTCTCCAGCATTAGGGCCTTCTCCAGAGAACCTGGTCCTTGAATAAAGCTCTATGGAGGTTCTCCATCATCCGGGTCATGGTTGTCCCAAAGGTGCTTCTTCAAGTGGCAACTGGACTTTCTTGTTTTCCTTTGAAGACGTTTCGCTTCTCATCCAAGAAGCTTCTTCAGCTCTGGCTGGATGTTGGGGAATGGAAGGATTTATATTCCCTGCAGACAGTCCTTTGCATTCTTTTTAGAGAATCGTTGCGGCCACTTGGAGGTTTATCTGTGTCTTCAGGGTCCCAGGCTCAGGCTCCACACCCATTTGCACTACTCAGGTGACCCTAAGGATTGTGAGGTGAGAGCGCCACCTCTAGGCCCACCGCACCACTCCTCAATCAAGCTTTCAATGACTGGCAGCATTGATGGTAGAATCATAATACCTCGGAATCCTAGGCAGCAGGCTTTCCAACGGCAAAGGAAAGAGCTGTTTTGGAGACTTTCACAATTTTAATTTCCATCAGCCGTACATCACCCGACAGATTTTATACTCCTTTTCCCCCGCAAGGGGAGATACCATTGTTCCAGCCGTGAAATCTTCTTACCTTCGCTACCAGTTCAGAAGCGCGCACTTCGCTCGCACACACCGCCCAGTCGTGCACACTTTTTCACCCTCTGCGCATGCGCAGGCTTTGCGCATGCGCAGAGGGTTAAAAACATGAAAATGGCGACGTCCGGGTGGGTGGGCGGAGCTTTGTGCTGTCGCCGCTACCAGTTCTCTGAACCACTGGCAGCCACCGCTACCGGTTCACCCAGACCGGGCCGAACCGGTAGCATTTCACCCCTGCATTGTTCTAATTTCTTAAATTTTCTGAACTGCAGAAGAGTTGGACTGAGTTGAACCAAGCTGTTCTTGAGAATGTGAAGCTGGATCCAATTCATATTAGCAGGGGAAGTGACAATGTGTGAAAACCAGGGACGTTTTCTTCCTTGATTACCTGAAGAAAAGTAGCGACAAGCCCTTCGGTGGGGTTTTTTTCCCCCCATGTAAATCGTGAAGGTCATTTTCAAGGTCACACATCACTTCAGGATATTTGTGAGAACTCTACAACAGTTCTGTTTTTGGATGCATTCTACCCCAAAATGAAGTTAAGATATTGTGCCGCTGAAAGTAATAATCTCGTTTTTGTCTATATCTTTCAGCGCTCTGTGTATAACAAAATGAACTCGTTTCCTATAAACCGTCTTCTAGAGCAACTGACAGTAGTTTGACTTAAATTAAAAATGACATGGGTGGAATCTGTCCGTCATGGCTTCTTCATACCACAGGGGAAGTTCTGATGTAGGACATGGATAAAACTTGTGGTGGCATACTTCTTCACAGACATGCATACCTTGTTTCAATATAATCTAGGGACGATCCAAACTCTTATTATTAGATAAGAACGGAATTAATGATTTCAGAAATACGTTGAAGGGTCTATTTGGAAAAAAAAATTATACTTGCAAATACTTCAACAGATTGCTGATTGCAGTAAAGAAATAATTGCTTCACAAGAAATCAAAACCTCTTTAATTCATGCAAGCGTCACAGACGGTTTTCAAGTGCACGGTTTTCACTGTTACGCTAAACCCTGCTTTGCTGGAGTTTATGTAGGCCTGGGTGCCGAAAGATCAGTCTAAAAGATAAAATCCGTGTCTGACTCAGAAGGGTGAAGGGAAGCTGAGTTCCCTTTCCACAATCTAAATTGCTATACAAATTCTCTTTTTTTTCCAGTGGCCAAAAGTTTTGTGTGAATCACAGGCACATTGTCACCATAAAATAAAAATCATCGGTTGCTTAAATCACGATGACGGATGGAATTACTTTCTTCCAGTCTGTGGTTTTACTGTATGTTCTACCCATAAATCAGACAATTTTACCCACAAAATTTTAATCCTCAAAAAAAAAAAAAGTTTCAGTGGTGTTTTGATAAAGAGTTTGCTGGTTGGACGAAGGTTGCATTTCTTATAATGCACAGAATAGTCACTATCTCAGGTTATGTTTATGTGGAAGCAGGGGTGAAATCCAGCAGGTTCTGACAGGTTCTGGAGAACCGGTAGCAGAAATTTTGAGTAGTTCGGAGAACCGGCAAATACCACCTCTGGCTGGCCCCAGAGTGGGGAGGGAATGGGGATTTTGCAGTATCCTTCCCCTGCCACTCCCACCAAGCCACGCCCACCAAGCCACGCCCACCAAGCCACACCATGCCTACCAAGCCACGCCCACAGAACCGGTAGTTAAAAAAATTGGATTTCACCACTGTGTGGAAGGATCTTAAGTGTCATATGACTTTGAGACAGAAAATTTGGTCAAAAACAAAAAGTCAAATTGGTCACTGCCTGGCAATGTTTCCTTCCATATTCCTTGTACAAATGGCATTTATTCATATACTACCTTGTATATTCAATGTACATACTTGTTGGGAGTTTGCAAAGTATTATTTCTAATTGTGCATTGAAGAGTGTCAGATGGGTATAAAACATTTAGGCTTTTATAATGAAGTTCCAACAGATGTTCTGCCCCAGGTTGATGGGACATGGTAAAAGCATAGTAAAGACAGCACCACACGTGTTACTAATGGCTAGAAAATAGTGGAAAATATTACTATAAGCAAAGTAGGAAGGCATTCCCTCCCCCCCCAAAAAGAGATACCGGCCCAGATTGTAGTACCATGGTCTCAAAATTATTTCAGATAGTCCTTGACTTACAACCATTAGTTGAGTCCAAAATTTCTGTTGCTATGTGAAGCGTTTGTTAAGTGAGCTTTGCCCCATTTTATGACCTTTCTTGCCACAGTTAATGGAATTACTGAACTGTTGTTTGTTAAGGGGATGTGGCTTCTTCACTGACTTGTTGCAGAATCAGAATAGAGCTGTAAGGGGCCTTGGAGGTCTTCTAATCCAGCCCCCTGCTCAAGCAGGAGACCCTATACCAGGGGTAGGCAAAGTTGGCTCTTCTATGACTCATGGACTTCAACTCCCAGACTTTCTGAGCCAATCATGCTAGCTCAGGAATTCTGGGAGTTGAAGTCCATGAGTCATAGAAGAGCCAACTTTGCCTACCCCTGCCCTATGCCATTTCAGACAGATGGCTGTCCAGTCTCTTCTTAAAAGCCTCCAGTGATGAAGCACCCACAACTTCTGAAGGCAACCTCTGCTCCACTGGTTGATTGTCCTCACTGTTAGGAAGTTTCTCCTTAATTCCAGGTTGCTTCTCTCCTTGATTAGTTTCCATCCATTTTTTCTTGTTCTGCCTTCCGGGGCTTTGGAAAATAAATTGACCCTCTCTTCTTTGGGGCAGCCCCTCAAATACTGGAATACTGCTATCATGTCATCCCTTAGTCCTTCTTTTCTCTAGACTGGCCATAACCAATTCCTGCAACTGTTCTTCATATGTTTTTGTCTTCAAGCCCTTAATCATCTTAGTTGCTCTTCTCTGCACTTTTTCCAAAGTCTCAACACCTTTTTTTGTAATGTGGTGACCATTAATTGTTAAATATATTGCAACCTCCACCTGAATCAAGTTGGAATGGTTACAGCCACAGATGCCTTGTGACTTACTGATTTCCCAGAAACTATGAAATTCCACAAAGAACTATTTCCTGAGATGAGTAGATTTTTTACAAGACGTGCTAAATAGTTCCTCAGTGCAAGGGAACCTTTGACCTGTGTTTTCCTAAGAACAGGAGGGCTGACAAGCATACCTCTCAGCCAATCCCCTACGCTATTTGGTTTATAATAATCCTCAGCCTGCCTAGAATACAAATATTATCAAGAAGCAATGCAAAACTGAGAAGAATTAAGAGTTTGCTGTCCTGACTTTGGGTGAGGATATGGGTGTTTACTCCACCTAGGAAAAGATAAAAATAGGGAATAGAGCTGGAAGGGACCTTGGAGGTCTACTAGTCCAGCCCCCTGCTCAAGCAGGAGACCTTGTACCATTTCAGACAAGTGACTGTCTAGTCTCTTCTTAAAGACCTCCAGTGATGGAGGACCCACAACTTCTGAAGGCAGCTTCTATTCCACTGGTTAATTGTCCTCACTGTTAAGAAGTTTCTCCTCAATTCCAGACGATTCTGTGCCATTAAACATTCTAATTAGAAAACATTCACATCAACCAAAACTTAGGGACTTGTTGAGGCCCAGCATTAATGCCCTTGAAAAGTTGTTGTTGTTGTTGTTGTTGTTGTTGTTGTTGTTGTTGTTGTTAGTCACAAAGTCGTGTCTGACCCATCGTGACCCCATGGACAACGTCCCTCCAGGCCTTCCTGTCTTCTACCATCCCCCGGAGTCCATTTAAGCTCACGCCGACTGCTTCAGTGACTCCATCCAGCCACCTCATTCTCTGTCGTCCCCTTCTTTTGCCCTCAATCTTTCCCAGCATTCCCAGCATTCGGCTCTTCTCCAGTGAGTCCTTCCTTCTCATTAGGTGGCCAAAGTATTTGAGTTTCATCTTCAGGATCTGGCCTTCTAAAGAGCAGTCAGGGTTGATCTCCTCTAGGACTGACCGGTTGGATCGCCTTGCAGTCCAAGGGACTCGCAGGAGTCTTCTCCAGCACCATAGTTCTTCAAAGGCCTCCATTCTTTGGCGCCTTGAAAAGTAGAGTCAGCTAAATATGGGAAGAACTGCTCTGTATGTAGCCAGCCTGATTGTTTAAAAATAGCCTTTCTTCTCCAGTAATCGATATTTTTATAACCATTTAATCAAGGAAATGGCTTGCCTTCTGGAGCTGTGAGTACTCCGTCGCTGGGGGTTTTTTAAGAAGAGATTGGACAACCATTTGTTGGGGAAGGCAAAAAGTCTCCTGTCTTGGGCAGGAGGTTGGACAATAAGACCTCCAAGCCAAGGGTGGGTTGCTAGCTTACCGATGTCGGTCCGCTGCGCGCGCATCTCCACGTTTCAGGCGCGCCCGCTACATGCGCACGTCCCTCTTGTGCGATTTTGCTTCTGCGAATGCGCGGAAGCAAAATCACCCCAAAATTCTCAGAATAAGATGGCGACACGCACAACGGACCGGCGGAGAGGGCTCCGGAGCGGTCGCGCGCAAATTGCACAATCGGCCGCTCCCTACCGGAGCTACACACCAGACAGCTCCAACAGGAACCCACCTCTGCTCCAAGCCAGAGAAAGATATATGAAGCCCCTGTCAAGTTTCTAGCAGAATATGGCTAAACCGTTGTACAGCTTTGCGTGTCTAAGCTGATCTCGTTTTTTAAAAAAGTTTCTATTAGAGATAATGAGGTCTATTCGGGCTTTGAAGGTAGACCGTGGCTCTCTGCTTCTCTGCTTTGCAGCTGCTGTTTTTGAGGGCCCCGCTAATTAAAAGCAAATGCAACTCTTAGGGCACTGGTATCATTTAACCCCCCCCCCCGCAGACTTATGCAAAAGTCTGAAAAGCTTCTCTAATGAATGGCGGGAGATGGCATTCATTGTGCGAGGCCAGAAACGTTTGTTCCAAATCGGTTTCGAGGCATGTGCAGCCTTACAAAGAGCCACTTCTTTGATTTGCTGCAAACGACAGGCCTGCGGTTGTGGTAGGCCTGCAGACATGAAAAAGGGGGCAGTGGGAAGAAGAGGGACTGGCTGCCCAGGTATGGATCAGATGGCTTTCTTTGGAATAAAAGAATGCGGTAAAATATATTGATTTTTTTCGGTCGCACTTTCTACCAGCCGCACCAGTAACGAAAGGAGGAGCTTTGACACTATATATGTTGACAGCAGCAAGATTGTTATACGCACAAAAATGGAAGGAGACTTCGATTCCCACCATGGGGACGAATGGGTGCAGAGGTTGATGGAGTTGGCTGAAAGCACTCTACATGGGGCTACCCTTGAAGAGTATCCGGAGACTTCAGTTGGTGCAAATTGTGGCTGCGCGTGCCGTGGTGGGTGTGCCAAGGTACACCCACGTTACACCTATACTCCGCCAGCTGCATTGGTTGCCCATCGGTCTCCGGGTACAATTCAAGGTGTTGATCACCATCTTTAAAGCCCTAAATGGTCTAGGACCAGGTTACCTTTGGGACCTCATTCTGCCTCATACTTCCCTCCGACCGGTTAGGGCCCACAGAGTTGGCCTCCTCCAGGTCCCGTCAGCCAAACAATGCCGGCTGGCGGGCCCTAGGGGGAGGGCCTTCTCTGTGGGGGGGGGCACGCTCTGGAACCAACTTCCCCCAGAGACCCGAACCATCCTCACCCTGCTGGCCTTCCGAAAAGCCGTCAAGACATGTCTCTTCCTGCAGGCAGTGGGGAACGAATAAATCAATCTGAATTCCCCCCTCGGTATGGCTGATTGTGAACATTTTTTAATTTTTTGTATATTTTTATTGTTGTTTTTAAATTATTGCTTATTATTAATGTTCTCCTAAAACTGATGTACGCCGCCCTGAGTCCCTCGGGAGTAGGGCGGCATAGAAGAACAAATAATAAATTAAATAAATAAATAAATAAATAAAACTGCCCACTTTGATTAAAGAAAAGAATGCAAGTGCTTTTGTTTCCAAACGGAGACGGCTTCTGAACTTCATGCTTGAAGTGGACAAGAATGAAACTTTGATTTTTGGCTTTTATCGATTAGACTGACAGACCCTTATAGAAATGGCCAGTTTATATTATCATGATAAAACAAAAAGTGGTTTGATGTTAATACTTTATTTTACTGCAACAGAGTCAGAAGTCAATGTTTCTTTTTCTTTCTTTTTTTTCTTATCCCTCCTCACTTCTCTTTCCCACCCTTCCTCCCCACCCCATTGCTTTCCTATTTCATTTTGTATTTTGTATCTTATCCGAAACGCAATAAAATGTTAAATGCAAAAGGATGACATCAGTGGAATAGTGTTAAGGAGGACTTTCACCTGAACAAAAGTCGCATCGGAGTCCTTTTGGGGCAACTATCTTATCAAATCACCTTTACTGGCAGCTTCTTGGATTCGCTCAAATGACCCCAGAACGTAAATGGGGATGTAGGACTTTCTTCGCGGCTGCAAACTGACAGCGTCCTCAGCATCTCTGGTTCTGCTCTATGCTTAAGAATTCCAACTTTAATTCCAGATCTTCTCTCAGACACGCAATGCACATTGTGCCATGGTCAAGCACCAAAGTTTAACCCGCTGAAATCTGGGGCCAAAAGTCAGGGACAGGCAAAACACACCAATTCAACCCAGAAGATAGCAATAGCAATAGCACTAATACTTGTATACCACTTCACAGTGCTTTACAGCCCTCTCTAAGCGGTTTACAGAGTCAGCCTCTTGCCCCCAACAATCTGGGCCCTCATTTTACCAGCCTCGGAAGGATGGAAGGTTGAGTTAATCTTGAGCCAGTCAAGATCAAAGTTCAGGCAGCAAGCAGAATTAGCCTGCAATGCTGCATTCTAACCACTGCACCACCGTGGACAGAAGGAAGGAAGGAAGGAAGGAAGGAAGGAAGGAAGGAAGGAAGGAAGGAAGGAAGGAAGGAAGGAAGAAAGAGCAATAGCACTTAGACTTATATACCACTTCACGTTGTTCTACAGCCCTCTCTAAGCGGTTTACAGAGTCAGCCTATTGCCCCCAACAATCTGGGTCCTCATTTTACCCACCTCGGAAGGACGGAAGGCTGAGTCAACCTTGAGCAGGTCAGGATCGAATTCCTGGCAGTGGGCAGAGTCGGCCTGCAATACTTCACTCTAACCACTGTGCCACTAGGGCTCTAGAAGATGCTTCCAGGGTCCTTCCGAGGCAATATGGCTACTGGCTTCTACTAGGAATTCTTTTCTGATTCTGTTCTGAATCAACTTGGCTAGTGTGCGAATGACCAAAGACTTTGAATGGCTCTGTATTGAAAGCATTAGCCATGGTTTATTGAATTGGGATAAATGTTCTGCTCTGAACTGAGGTTTGATCATGTGTAGAAACAGAAAGAATGAAACGAATCAGTAATGATAATTACCATTTTAACAGTCCTCTTTCTGATCGTTTCTTCTCTAAGCATTATTTCCTTGAAAGAGGCCCATAAGCTAGGAGAGGTGTTATAATTCAGAATAATTATACATGGGGGACTGAAAATAAGAACATATTCACTTGCCCGGGACACTGAATGAGGTTTTGTTTCCATGGGGCTTGAAATAAAGACTCCCTGGCTGTTAATCCAACCTCTTAGCCCCTTAGCTACTCAACTTTCAAATTATTCATTCGGTTCTTTTACTTAGCAGCAATTGAGTCTGCACTGAGAGTATAATTCAGCTACTAATCACAGAAGTGATTTATTGGTTCTAGATTAGTGAGCTCTAGGAGTTCCTGGAGGGGCTTAATAAATTGGGTTTTTTCCTCTCTCTTTTTACAGAGTAGATTATCCACTCGTTAAATAATACCTATGTTGCACCAGCTTCAATAGCAAGTACATCTGAAATCATTAGAAGGAGAATAAATTGTAGTCTACTCCCACGTGCCTTTGAGGATCAAATTTTGAGAGTTTACTTGGTTCTTTTGCCTTCGCGCTTCTTTTAGTGGCCGGTAGCTTTCATGCTGTTTCTATCTGTATTACTACAGATAGAATTCTATCTGTATTCTTTACCACAAAAGAAATCCATTATGTTTATGCTGTGATTCATCCTAATATTAGTTCAAGGTTTCTCATTTGGTTGAAGGGGCAGCTTTCTGTTGGGTTCTTTGCATGGGAAAATTTTCTTTAAGGATATATTATTTATTCCTATTACAGAACGCATAGTGCGATAAATCCATTCCTATAAAGTTACAGGAACCTATAATTTGCATATGCTTCAGCTAATAACTCTTTGATTAGCGGTGGTAATGCAAACAAGGAAGCTAATTTCCTTTGCAAAGTTGATAGTCAATCAACAAGAATCCTTCTTTAAACCTTCTCTCTTATCTTGTGTTCTCATGGACGCCTTCCTTCTCCTCTTTAATAAAACACCACCAACGGTATAGCTCTGATATGTGAGGGCTCTCATCAATAATTTAAAGATACTCAATATTGATAAACCTGATGTCTCGGTCAGTGATTTTTAAAAAAGGATGGGGACACTATTGCTCAATAGTGTAAGTATAGACTATTATTGTGTATACTAATATATACAGTATATATATATCTAAGTAAGTAAATAGTAAGGGGCGTGTATAAGTGCACCAGCGTGCCTATCGTCCCTGTCCTAATGTTCCCTCTTATCAGTACCCATCTTATGTATATAAACAATGTTATATCTATGTATATTACCAACACGTACTTGACAAAGATAAATAAATAAATAAATAAATAAATAAATAAATAAATAAATAAATAAATAAATAAATAAATAAATAAATAAATAAATAAATAAATATAAATAAATAAAAAACTGCAGTGAACATAGCTATGGTTGTGCAACACACACTGTCTCCAACAATCAAACGTTCTGGAGAACATCAGAATGTAATTTTTTTTTACCTCTTCTGTATATTTTCCTGAAAACCCAGATGGGTTTGAGTGTGGAAGTGTTGCTGAACAGAGTTCATACCAATATCCATGGTTATACTGATTAAAACTAGGGAATTAAAACTCCAACCTAAACTTTCTGGAATCTAGCAGAATCCTTATTTACTTTCCATGCTTCAACTCTTTCTTTCTTTCTTTCTTTCTTTCTTTCTTTCTTTCTTTCTTTCTCTTTCTTTCTTTCTTTCTTTCTTTCTTTCTTTCTTTCTTTCTTTCTTTCTTTCTTTCTTTCTTTCTTTCTTTCTCTTTCTTTCTGCCGCCTGTTTGCCCATGGTGACTCAAGGCGGCTTACAGAATATAAAACCACATTTAAAACAATAAAAACCTAACAAAAAGAATCAAATAAATTAATATAGTACAATATAACAAGATCTTTAGCGGTTGGATTAGGAAGATCTACTGGATTTCAACTTCAGCTGCCTTAGGATGGAGTGTAGAGGAAACAGGATCAGGGGGTTGGGCAGGGATTAGAGCCCTGGTGGCTCAGTGGTTAGAACGCAGCATTGCAGGCTGACTCTGCCCACAGCCAGCAGTTCAATCCAGCAGTTCAATTTAGCAGTACGTGCAATACGGGAGTCTGAACGGATACACAGGTAGTCTTGATAAAGATTGCCAATTGTTGGGAGAGCATCAAAAGTGCCAGTAGAAAGGCTGTTCAATGTGAGATGGACAAGTAGATAATAAGGATATTTAGGAGTGGTCAACAGAGGATAGGAGAGCTTGTTGTAGTGGATATAGGATATCTTAATCTCTATCTTGGTATATCTGGGCAAAGATTCTCCGACGAAGCTCCATCCAGGCTTCCTTCATTGGAGGATAAACTGACTACATTTACAATCCTAAAAACTGACTTAGACCATACAAAGGTAAACTTTCTAAGTACTGAACCGTGGGGAAAATAATGTGAATCCCTATTGCTTCCAGGTTTCTCAGTAGCTTTGAGCAAACAGTGTTTTTGCCAAGCATTGCTTACATCGGTTTTCCAGTTTTCTCCAGAATGAATTTTAATATAATTGTTTCTGCTGTGGGGTTTTACGGATGGCTAGTATTCAAATCTTTGGTTGATATGGTATAAATCTCTGGGCACTCTGGATTCTGTGGTAGGAGTTTCACTGCTCAGGCACAACACAACACAACACCTAAAAGTGTGACATGAAAACTATATTTGGTTGTCTTTGGTCTAGCAGCTGTTATAGGGTTTATTCCCCCAACATCTGTCTCTTCAACTGAAGGTCAGACCCCGGTGCTCCTGCACTTGATGTCATAGTTTTCCGATGTTCTTCTGAATTTTTAATCAGGCACATGAGATTGCTTTGAGGGCTTCACAGGGCCATTACAGCTGACTGCAGGATAATTTTCCTTCGGCTGCAGTGTGAAAATGAATACAGGAGTGAATTCAAGGTCGTAGGAGGAAGAAAAGATGTTCACATTCTTAGCCAGTTGTAAGACATGAACTAGCAAGGAGAAATTTTGTATAGTTTAGAACCTTCCTCCCTCCCTCCCTCCCTCCCTCCCTCCCTCCATTTCTCTCCCCTCCCCTCCCTCCCCTCTCCTTCCTTCCTCCCTCCCTCTCTCCCTTCCTTCCTTCTCTCCCTCCCTCCCTCCCTTCCTTTGCAATAAATCACTTTAGCCATAATTTTTCAATAAGCTTGCATTTTGCTTATACATCTAACAGTTTTTGCAAGATGTTTGATATCATACTGAGATTATATGAAGCCCCCTAGCCCCCCTCTCTTAATGCTAGCCAGCAATATCTTAAATACTTTCCAGACTATAGTATCAGATGGATGGATGGGATGGATGGGAGGGAGAGAGAGAGAGAGAGAGAGAGAGAGAGAGAGAGAGAGAGAGAGAGAGAGAGAGAGAGAGAGAGAGAGAGAGAGGTTGAGGTTGAGGTTGAGGTTAGCAATAGCACTTAGACTTACATACCGCTTCATAGTGCTTTACAGCCCTCTCTAAGCGGTTTACAGAGTTCAGCATATTGCCCCCAACAATCTGGGTCCTCATTTTACCCACCTCGGAAGGATGGAAGGCTGAGTCAACCTTGAGCCTGGTGAGATTTGAACAGCTGAACTGCTGAACTAGCAGTCAGCTGGAGTAGCCTGCAATAGCTGCATTTAACCACTGCGCCACCTCGGCTCTTGAGGTTGAGGTTGAGGTTGAGATTTCAGCTCAATGGGGCCTAAGCTGTCTTTTAAGATAATCAGTTGTGAAAGAAATTCCTGTGGAATTTGACAACACAACCATCCCTTGTTTAGGATAAAATCTACTTCCTTCCCAGGGGGAGTGAAATACATTTGATGTGCTTACAGCTTCTCAGCCTCTGTGCATTTTGTTGACGCTTTAAGCTTTTAGCTGGCCAACTAGGACTGTAGCAGACAGAATTTGTTATGAAACTATGATGTCCTTCAAAGAACAAAAGCAGTAACAACAACAACAATTAAAATAATGCAAAACCATTAAGCAACAGCAGGAAAAGGTCAGAGTTATATGGAGAGATCAACCTTGGCAGCTGTTGGACAGTTAAATTGCTAATAAATCACATTAGTTGTACCTTCTGCTTCCTATTATTATTATTATTATTTATATAGATTGCGACCGTACATCAATTATGATATATTTAAAGTATCACAGAAATCAGGGCAGGAGACAGTTGTGTCCTTCTGAGGAAAAATGATGTTGGGAATGGTTTTGGTTGCATCTGGAACAGTTTCTCTTTTTTTAAAAAAAATTATTGATTTTATTTTTAAAAAGAGAAACCCTATTCCAGATGCAACCAAAAACATTTTCAACTCTTAAATGCGGAATACAGTACAAAAAGTGCAAAATAGCTTACCTGAGTCATTATCATCAGTATCATGTTGTTAAATTTAGCGTTACTTTTCTGCAGACTTTTGATAGTACTCACGGCTGTGCCGATAACTGAGGGCAAAACTGGGTTTGTTTCTGCTTATGCAGAGGCCACAAATATGTATTTGCTCATTCAAAGCATTTGACAGTTCTCTAGAAGAATGGCTCTCAGAGCAGCTCATGACTCATCCAGATAAGCAAAGTCTCTTTTCTGAAATTTGGAATCTCAGACACCTGACAGAAAAAGGAGAACGTTGAAGGAGGAGGGGAGAAAAAGAGAAGGAATAGAAGAGGAATCATTATCCATCATTCTCAGTCTGCACCAGACTTCAAGAAGCACTGGGAAAAATTAGGATTGCTGCTATAATGTCTACATCTCGGCTGAAAGAAGTTTCTTTTCCTTCTCTCTATGCCCTGGTCCTGTCCTCAGATTCTGTCTGTCTCTGTGCCAACAGAAAGCCAATAGATAGGATCGCTGAGAGGCAGTGGGGAGGGTAAGTGGAGATCGAGATAAGTGGAGGCAGTGGGAAGATGGAAGAGATGGATGGGTAGACAGCTCCCAACGCGTCTACTAGAATGGCAATCTTCCATCACCTGCAGCTGGTTGAAGGGGATTTGTTTTGGTGGAAGTTGAAAATCAATTGATATTAGCAGACCATAACCGCAGATTTTTAGATGACCGTATACAAAATATATGTTGTAGAAATAGGAGTGGTGGAAGTTCTTTATCTTTTACGGTTGAGTTAGAAGCGGCGTGCACGCACACGAACCAGTAGCAATGGGGTTTAGAACCCATCACTGTTCTGAAGGCAGCTTCTGTTCCACTGGTTAATTGTTCTCACTGCCAGGAAGTGTCTCCTTAATTCCAGGTTGCTTCTCTCTTTTGGTTGTGCTTGGCATGATGGAAATCTGGAATTTCAGATTCATTGTTGTCCTTGATCTCCAAATGGTGACTCAGTTTCTGCTGAAATGGGATGATTAAGACCCAGGAAGATCTGAGCACCTTTTAACTTTGTTTCTTTTCAATGGGAGATGGCTGGATGCTTAGGAATATACAATTAATTAGAGATCTCCAAGATTTGTATAAACTACATATGCCAGTCCTATATATACTGTATATGCTCCTACATTCACATTGCTTTTCCAGTCTACACAGAATAACAGAGTTGGAAGGGACCTTGGAGGTCTTCTAGTCCAACCCCCTGCTTAGGCAGGAAACCCTACACTACTTCAGACAAATGGTTATCCAACATCTTCTTAAAAACTTCCAGTGTTGGAGCATTCACAACTTCTGGAGGCAAGTTGTTCCACGGATTAATTGTTCTCACTGTCAGGAAATTTTTCCTTAGTTCTAGGTTGTTTCTCTCCTTGATGAGTTTCCACCCATTGCTTCTTGTTCTGCCTTCAGGTGCTTTGGAGAATAGCTTGGCTCCCTCTTCTTTGTGGCAACCCCTGAGATACTGGAATACTCTATCATGACACCCCTGGTCCTTCTATACATTAAACTACACCAGGGGTCTGCAACCCGTGGCTCCGGAGCCACATGTGGCTCTTTCATCCCTCTGCTGTGGCTCCCTGTTGCTCAAAACATGCGTCACAGCCGCCAATGTGCGACACCCGCCAACACGCAATTTATTAAACATTTCGACCCATCTTTTTTTTTCAGCGTTCAAGATGTTTTTGCTGCATGCAGAAATAAAAACGTGTTTTCTCTGTAGCAGTTCATTGATTACATAAATGCAGCACACTATAGTTTTTTATACATAGCATAAAGGTAAAAAAAAATAATATATGCGGTGTTATCTTCATTTTAGATGTTCAAAGGTTTTTGTGGCTCCTGGTGTTTTCTTTTCTGTGGGAAACGGGGAACTAGACATACCCAATTCCAGCAACCGTTCTTTATATGTTTTAGCTTCCAGTCCCCTAATTATCTTTGTTGCTCTTCTCTGCCCTCCTTCTACGCTCTTTCGTGCTCTGCTCTATGCTCTCCTTGTTGCGCCACAATGCTTTACAAATCTATATCTTGTGTTCACTGATCATTCTTGGCTTCATATTCTGCGTCATTACAGGTTCGTCCTTGTTTGTTCCCTTTTTGTTTACAGCCCTTGATTTTGAAAGTAATTAAGTTTTCCCAATTCTCCTGATGCATCAATTGTTCTCTTGTGCTAGATGAGGTCTTGGTCTCCAGGGGATTCGTATCATTCTGAGGTCCAGGATTTTGGGGCATTTATATTGGTTTTTTTTTTTGTAAATAATGAATGAGGGTATTGAAAGAGCTAATTTGATTCACGTCAACTCAACTGCCGTTTATAATTTATTTCTGCCCCTGAAAATGTTGCTGTCAGCTTTAGCGTGTGGTCATTCTGCGTGACTCCACTTGTTGTTAAGATCAAAGTGTAAACCCACAAGGAGAGGCATTTATTTGGGGCAACATGAACTGGACAGTTTTACTTCTTCACATTGTGTAAGTTGAAAATTATTGCTTTACAATGCGATGCATTCGGACGTAGATCTGAGTTCAATGAAGCAGGCATGTTAAATGATTTTAGGCCAGGCCTGGCGAACTCATAATACTTCACACAAGATTTGGTAGGGGGGATAACCTAAAATAAACATGCCACAAAAGCCATTTAAACTTTTGTGGAAAAGACAGGATAAAAATCCAATCACATTTTAAAAGTCTCCAAATTAAAGCTGGCTTCTGATGATTTCTGGTAATTTTATGTATACGCAATAAGATTTTCTGTGATGCCATATGGACAAATGCCCTTTCCTGCATACTAAAGAACCAAGCTCCTGGCAACGGAGGACGTTCCCAGAATTCTGCATGTGCTGGCTGGGGAATTCTGGGAGTTGAAGTCCACCATCTTAAATTGCCAAAGTTGAGAAATGCTGTCCTAGGTTGTGTTGCCTTGGAAACAGGCAGAGTTCGACACCCATTTTATGGGGAGATTTTCCCTCAACCCAACCTGCCCAACAGGGATCCAATCTGAAAAGACCTCCCTAATATTACATCCTAATTGCTCTCCAAAGCCATTGGGATCTAAAGGCAGGCTGCCAGATCATTGCTCCAAAACTCTGGGGAACCACTAGAATGCGGTAATCGTCTGTCTGTCTGTCTGTCTGTCTATCATCTGTCAAACTTATCATCTGCCAGTCTGCCTGCCTGCCTGCCTATCATCTCTCTCTCTCTCTCTCTCTCTCTCTCTCTCTCTCTCTCTCTCTCTCTCTCTCTCTCTCTCTCTCTATCTATCTATCTATCTATCTATCTATCATCTGGTAGCCTTAAAGCTAAATGCAGGTATATTTATGTGATCCCAAGAGTTGGCCCTGCCTACAGGTATCTCTTTTTTAAAAAAATATTTTTTATTTTTTTAATTAAATACACAAAACTATACAACAATACAACAGTGACATACACAACAACAAATAAACATTTTGGGCTTTTCTGTTTAGCCCCTAACTCCAATAAGCTATCCTCGGAACTTTACATAATTTAAGTTACATTTTTTTAACCATAATAAACAACTATATCCGTATTATCTATATAGCCTTTTAAATCTATAGTTTTTACTTATATTAATATAAATATACCGTGTTACATTTAATGAATTTTTACACACAAATATCTGATATTATTCAGAGTTGACAGATATACATTTTATACATTCCTTCTTTTTCTTAACCAATTTGTTCCATATTCTATAAAAGTCTGATTCTTGTTTATCCTTTAATTCCTTTGTTAATTTGTCCATCTCAGCGCAGTCCATTATCTTTCTAATTATGTCCTCCTCTGCAGCCGTTTCACCTACAGGTATCTCTAGCTCTAAACTTGTTCTTAAATCTGAACTGCCCAACCATGCTTGACATGCCCTTTACAGTTCTCCCCCACCCACCCCGCCCCCCCCAAAACACAAACTCCGCGCCCTTACTTATTCCACAAGTTGACAACGACCAAAAACCCCCCCAAAAAACCCAACAACGCGCTGACGTTGTTGCAGCCTAATAAACTTGTCGCGGCTTTGGCTCCATCCCCTTCTACACCTGGGTGATCCAAGGCGGCGTAAGACAAGCGCGCCCCCCCCCCTCAAAAGCTCTCTCTCTCTCTCTCTCTCTCTCTCTCTCTCTCTCTCTCTCTCTCTCTCTCTCTCTCTCTCTCTCTCTCTCTTCATTTGCCCAGAGTGAGGTGTGGTCTCGTAGCCTTCCTCTTGCAAGTCGGGGGCTCTGCAGGTTGCTCTCCATCCCTCCCTTGCTCCCGGCCGCTTCCTTGGGGCAGGCGGCTTTCCCTCGGCAAGGCTGGCTTTGCAGAGCCGGCCTCTGGGCGAAGGGAGGGCTCAGGCGGAGCGGCTGGAAAGGAGGCAGCCGGAGAAACGGCCCGGACCTGCTCCCCGCGCGGGGGTCCTTCACACGAGCCCTGGACAGCCGGCGGGCTCTTGGCAGGGGGGCCCGGAGCGCTCAGCCATCCTCCTGCCCGCCTTTCCCCTTTCTTCCAACTCCCGGCCAAGCCCTTGGAAGGCATCTACTTGGGGGCTCCTCTGCCTTCTCTGCCCCCCCCCCGCCGCGCCCCGCCCCGGGTTTGCCAAGGCAGCTTCGGAAGAGGCCAAGTCCAAGTGGAGCCCCAAGTCTGCCTCCTGCTCAGCCCAGGACTCTGCCTACAATGAGCGGATGCCGCAAACGCTGCAAACGGGAAATCTTCAAATTTGCCCAGTATCTCTTCAGGGTCGTCACCGGTACTCTTCCGACAGGTAAGGTCACCTGGGCTGCTTTCTAGGCGACTGCCGGCTGCCTCCGCTTCCAATACTGGCGTTTCGGAGGTCCAGGAAGGCGAAGGTATTAGAAATGATATTTAACAGAGTTGGAAGGGACCTTACAGGTCATCTAGTCCAACCCCGATTCCGGGCTGCAAATTCTGCCCAAGGCAGAAAAACCATCTTGTATTAAGTTAGAATCCATCAAGAGATGCGTATGCAGAGTGCGGTTAAATACGTTTCCATCCGTTTTTGAACCCAGTGCCGTTGAATATGCGGTTCCGACGTACTTTCTTTTCCTAGTTATAACGTCTGAACGGGTTTGTGTTCTCTTAGTTGGCAAGCAGAGCTGATCTCGAAGGGTAAACTTCACACCAACACTGGATGTTAGTGTGGGGTTGGTTAGTTAGGGAATTGTCTGGAAGTAGTGAAATAGTAGTAGAATTTGCAGCCTGTGAATTTCTCTCTCTCTAATTTCTCTCCCAAAAGCAGAATCCTTGAAACTGGACACTTGAAAGAAGTTGGTGTGTGTGTGTGTGTGTGTGTGTGTGTGTGTGTGTACATGCACATACAAAACATGGGTTAATCTCTAGTGTAATGTGGGTGAGCAGAAGAGTGCAGGAAGACCGGTTGATAGATTGGTCTTACTTTAAAAAGAAAATAAAAGCAGACTGCCATTCTAAATAAAGAATACATTTTCTCCCACGGTGAGATAACATTTCTTGGGTGACAACTCCACATAATAATCCTAGGTTACCATTAACATCTCGATTGCTTTTTTCAAGACAATGTTTTTCCTTTCCCTTGTTAAAAATGCCAATTTATGATGTGCTGGTAGGAACCTGCAGTCACAGTTGCATCTTCATATAGATGGGTTAGTCGGTAGAAGGCAGATATAGCTAGACTGGGCTGCAAAAGGTTTGTACATAAATATTATGCAAAATCAGGAAATAGGATACTGTAATTAAAATCCTGAGTACAGACAGAGAGAAATGGGCCGGTCTCAGCATTAACTCTTAGCTACTTACTAAGCTTTGAAAGTTTTTATGTGCTGATGTGTAAGTACATTGTTCGTCTCAAGTTTTGACAGAGTTTATATCTCCCAGATGATTTTGTTGCTTTATTTATTGACATTTATTTGAATGTTATGTTACCGTATTCAAGTAGTCTAATTGCCAAGCTTAATTCTTTCCCTCTTTTGCCGCTCATGTGGTGTAGCGAGGGCAAGAATTTTAGCATTCCCTCTCGTTTATTTATTTATTGAGCAAATTTACCTTGGCTGCTGATTTCCCAAAATGTGACTCTGGAGAGTTTACAAGCAAAATAATGCGTAAAACCACGTCACTGCGTTAAAAAGACCAGAGATCTCCCACTCTCGGGCCAACAGCTTCTCCGAAGAGCCCATGGACTTCCCACTTCTACTAAGTCTTTTTCAGCTTCTGAGTCAACTCTGTAGTTTGGCCAAGGTGACCACTACGTTGGCTTTACCTTCTTGGCTGCTGTCTCTGGTTGTTCTTCCCTTGGTCTTCGTGCTTCCCACGCCTTCCTGTTCCTGTGTTACCGTATCAGCGATTGGGGACAATCCAACCAGAGTTAATACCTTCATTTGAATGGAAAGGAATTAATCACAAATGAAACGCTCTCATTATTAGGATTCTTTTCCATTTTAAACCAATAAATTAAGCTTGAGCTTAATTCTCCCACTAAAAGTCAGCAGGGATTTAAAATAATTTACTTCTGAATGTTGTGACCCGCAGGTGAAAGCAGACGGGGTTCTTTTTAAACACACGAGCCCGGAACACCCATTCTTTTGCTCTTACGGTGTTCTTCTGAACTTCTCAATTTCGATTTGCTGAGTTTTATAAATCTGAGTCCTACACGCTTGACTCGCGCTGAGCAAGGTGTGAACGTGCTACGTCTCCCTAACATTGAACTGCCAGCCAATCAATATTTAGACTAATCTCAAAATGCCAGAGAGGTCTAGCAGTTGGAATATAAAATATACTCCTCTCTGTCCATCCATGAAGTGGAGTGGACAACCAGTTTCAGGTCAGCATTCTGCAACCGTGTGGTATCAGGCTACATGTCAGGGTTCCAAATAGCATCGAGAATTAAATCAGATTCCGAGGCAAAGTATTCCTCAAAGTTCCAATTTATTAGCAGAGCCATGTTGGCACATCTGGGAGAAACCCGAATCTGAAGTCTCAGGGGTTTCTCCACCCAGGAGAAACTTGTCTGGCCTGGAAAATAGGTTGACCCCCCTCTTCTTTTATGTGGCAGCCCCTCAAATATAGGAACGCTGCTATCATATCTCCCCTGGTCCTTCTCTTCTCTTCACTAGACTGGCCATGCCGAGTTCTTGCAACTCGGCATGGCCAGTTCATCATATGTTTTTATCCTCCAGTCCCCGAATCCTCTTGGTTTCTCTTCTCTGCCCTCTTTCTAGAGTCTCAACGTCTTTTTTTTATAGTGTGGCGACCAAATCTGGATGCAGTACTCTAGTGTGGTCTTACTAAGGCTTTATAGAGTGGGTATCTCAAAGAGTAAAGCCAAGATGTTTTCCTGTTGTATTAAGCTTTCAGGAGGAAAGGATAAAAATGTCATTAATGATGCAGATAGCAAAATCACCGTTTGGTACCAAGCATTAAGGTTGCCTGAAAATCCAACATTTTGCTTTGTATCTTCAGCTCAGTATATTAACTATCAAACTCTGTAAAACTCAACATGTTTGACCTGAGCCACGAGTCGCTTTACAAAGACCACAACTTTGCTGTGTGCAAATCTCCCCTGTGAAAATGGAGACACATGTAGACTCACCATATGTTCAAAATTTAGAGACACCACATGGTGCCTGCTTGGACCATTAATCGTTCCCCGGTTTCCAGATCTCTGGTTCCAGGCGATTCAGATGAAGGATAATAAAGCGAGTGATATCCTAGTGAAGGCTTTTGTAAAAGGCAAAGCTTTCCCCATTTTCTGATCTTTTAATCAAGTTGCAACCATGATTGTCATTTAATGAAGATGGGCAGAGCTGTGTTTTGCTTCAGCCTGATCTTCCTTTATATCTGTCCCCCTTGATCCCCCCTCCCACCCGGAAGAAGCTATCTTCTCTGATATAGAATAGAATAGAGTAGAGTGTATAGTAGAGTAGAGTATAGAGTAGAGTAGAGTAGAGTAGAGTAGAGTAGAGTAGAGTAGAGTAGAGTAGAGTAGAGGAGAAGAGAAGAGAAGAGAAGAGAAGAGAAGAGAAGAGAAGAGAAGAGAAGAGAAGAGAAGAGAAGAGAAGAGAAGAGAAGAGAAGAGAAGAGAAGAGAAGAGAAGAGAAGAGAAGAGAAAGAGAAGAGAAGAGAAGAGAAGAGAAGAGAAGAGAAGAGAAGAGAAGAGAAGAGAAGAGAAGAGAAATAGAAATAATAGAAATAGAAATAGAAATAGAAATAGAAATAGAAATAGAAATAGAAATAGAAATAGAAATAGAAATAGAAATAGAAATAGAAATAGAAATAATAGAAATAGAAATAGAAATAATAGAAATAGAAATAGAAATAATAGAAATAGAAATAGAAATAGGGATGAAGGAAGAAGGGAAGGTTGAAGAAAGAATAGAATAGAATAGAATAACAGAGTTGGAAGGGACCTTGGAGGTCTTCTAGTCCCAGCCCCCTGCTCAGGCAGGAAACCTTATATCATTTCAGACAAATGGCTGTCTAATCTCTTCTTAAAAGCTTCCAGTGTTGGAGCATTCACAACTTCTGGACGTAAGTTGTTCCACTGATTAATTGTCCTCACTGTCAGGAAGTTTCTCCTTACTTCTAAGTTGCTTCTCTACTTGATTAGTTTCCATCCATTGTTTCTTGTCCTGTCCTCAGTTGCTTTGGAGAATAGTTTGACTCCCTCTTCTTTGTAGCAGCCCCTGAGATATATCTTCTGGCCTGTCCAGTTTTGAAAAATGACAGAGCCAGAATGACAGCCCTGGACAAAACTTCAGGGAAAGAACAATCATTCTCATTCTCATTCTCCCTCCTCCCCTCCCCCCTCCCCCTCCCTCCCTCCCTCCCTCCCTCCCTCCCTCCCCTCCCTCCCTCCCTCTCTCTCTCTCTCTCTCTCTCTCTCTCTCTCTCTCTCTCTCTCTCTCTCTCACACACACACCACACACACACACACACACACACACAACACACACACACACACACACACACACACACACACTGAGTTTACCTTCTGAATGATCAAGGTTTGCAGAGATGGGTTGATCAGCCCAGGTACAAAGGCAGAAGTTTTCCCCAACAGAGGGGTGGGGCTGACATCAAATTTTCAAAATAACTTTCTGGATGCCGCTGCTTGTGGCGGTGTCAAAGTTGGTTTTCTAAAAATCAGGAAAGAAAAAGGGACAGGTGTGTTATCTTTCCTGATATTTTGCCTGATCGCCTGGTTACGCAGTGGTTAGAATGCAGAATTGCAGGCTAACTCTGCCCACTGCCAGGAGTTCGATCCTGACCGGCTCAAGGTTGACCTCTGCCTTCCCTCCTCCAAGGTGGGTAAAAGGAGGACCCAGATTGTTGGGGGCAAGAGGCTGACTCTGTAAAACTGCTCAGAGAGGGCTGTTAAAGCACCGTGAAGCGGTATATAAAAAGTCCAAGTGCTATTGCTAGCTTCTGTGCTTAATCTAGGTGACCAGTTTCCTGACTTTGAGCTGCTTGTAGACATGATAGTTTAAAGAAAAACGTCCTTTCCCCCCCTTGTAGCTCTGGAGCCCGTTCCTTTCAAGGTCCATCTTCCTCCTCCTCCCCCTTTCAGATCAAAACGACTGCGGAAAGCTTCTTTGCCAGAACTTCGAATGTTCATATTTCTCCCTTCAGCCTCAGAATTCAAATTTATTTTATAATATTGCAATTTCATGCTCAGCTGGAGAGGAATCTTCTTTTCCTACCTGTTACACCTGGCTACACCTGGTAAGCAACCCTTGTGCTTTAATCTGAATGGAAGTCCAGCCATCAGAAATGGCCCTGCAGAGAAAGTTCACGTCCGAGATGTTGCATCCAGAGCTACGTCAGAGCTACTTCATACTGTAACTTGTGGGACTCATTTCCCTCTGGCTTTGTTTGGCTTGGGCAGTGCACATTAAACATGAGCGGTGATTGCAGGGAGACATCCATTTTCATGGGCACAGAGACCCCAAAGCTTGTAAGTGTAAATTAGAGCCGAGGTGGCGCAGTGGTTAGAGTGGGGGTACTGCAGGCCACTTTAGCTGACTGTGATCCGCAGGTCAGCAGGTTCAAATCTCACCGGCTCAAGGTTGACTCAGCCTTCCATCCTTCCGAGGTAGGTAAAATGAGGACCCAGATTGTTGGGGGGCAATGTAAATATAAATATACATTGCTTACAGGTGTAAACCGCTTAGAGAGTGCTTGCACTGTGAGGCGGTATATAAATGTCACTATTAAATAATAAAAATAAATAAATTGAAGGAGTGATGGAGGCCTGAAGGGTGCAGAGAAGGAATAGATTAGGGGCTGAATGTATTCAGCTTGAAAGTTTATTACAGACAAATTAAGGAGAGAGCTAATGCCTAATCAATAGAGTAATAGAATAGCAGAATAACAAGAGTTGGAAGGGACCTGGGAGGTCTTCTAGTCCAACCCCCTGCTCAAGCAGGAGACCTTATACCATTTCAGACAGGTGGGTGTCCAGTCTCTTCTTAAAAACCTCCAGGGATGAAGCCCCCACAACTTCTGGTGGCAAGCAGTTCCACTGGTTAATTGTCCTCACTGTTAGGAAGTTTCTCCTTAATTCCAGGTTGCTTCTCTCCTTGATTAGTTTCCATCCATTGTTCCTTGTCCTGCTTTGGAGAATAGGTTGACCCCCTCTTCTTTGGGGCAGCCCCTCAAATACTGGAACAATATCTAAATGTCCATCGTCTCTTTCCCAAATAATTTTTGAGGTATCTTAGGGTGCCAATCCAAAATGCAGGGAGCTCGTCTTCGCCTTCGCTGTGTTTAATTTCTGTGTTTGCTGTAAAAGGAGTGGGAAGGACAGAGGTAAAATCTGATCACAGCATCGGTTATTAGTAGAGCAAATTTTTATGCAACGTTCCCAAAATAAATTCTGGCAGATTAAAATTAGTTCTCATCAAAATTATGCTTTGGTTTCCAAAAACAAATGGCGAGGAGAGCCAAAGAATCACGAGGAATGTGTGTTTCATCCATGTATTCGCTCCCTTTTTAAACACACAGACAGACACAAACAAACATATTATATACTCTATATATATACATTCCCTATTTAAATAAAAGCGTTGTTCTTTTAAAGTATTGATTTACTCACTTACTGAATATTAGAAGCAAAATGTGTACTATCCAATGAAAAGAAAAGCTTTTGGGTTAGGATGAGGCAGGATAACAGTGGAAGATGCCTCCTGTATAGGACAAGCCCTGATACCACAATGCTGGTTTGAAATACGGGTAGTCCTTGACTTACGACAGTTCATTTAATGACCGTTTGAAGTTACAACGGCATTAAAAAAATGACTTAGACCTGTTTTTCACACTTAACGACACTTGGCAACCGGTTCATATTTATGACAGCTGCAGAGTCAATAGGGAAGCCAGATTCCCTTCACAACTGTGTTGCTAACCTAACAACCGCAGTGATTCCCTTAACAGCTGCAGCGAGCAAAGTCGTAAAATGGGACAAAACAAATGTCTTGCTTAGCAACATGAATTTTAGGTTCAATAGTGGTTTTAAGTCGAGGACTCCCTGTACCTGATCTAGGAGGTGACCAGGCTGAGCCTGATGTCAAGGTCAAACGCGTCATTAATTCAGAGTCACGAGAGACTCCAATTCTGTGAAAAGAGAGTGAAAAAAAACACCAAAGCATGCCTTTTCTGTCAGACATCTAGCTGTGGATGGTGTTGAGGGCTTATAACGAGATTGTTGTGGCCTGTTGTGACATCTAATTGAATTGTATGCACTGTTGCTGACCAGACATTTGTAAGTGAATGATTGAATTAAACAGCTTTTGTAGTACTATAGCTACTCACTGGTTCAGGCCTTTTCTACATTGTTAGCTTTTAATCGTTGATGTGAGCGAAACATCTGCATTTCTACTAGGCTACACAAACCACAGTCGCTTGCTCTAATGTCTATGGAGATTCTCAGACATCACGGTTGCCCCAAAGGTGTGCTTTTTCAAAAGGGAAAGAAAAAAATAGAAAGTCCAGTTGCCTCTCGAGAAAGCGACACTTTGGGACACATGCAGTAATGTAAGTTCATAAAGACATTTTTTTTAATGTATTCGGCATAGAAGTCAGTAAACTGCAAAATATGAATTGTGCTTCTGCCAGGAATAACAGTGAGGTTGCACTGAAAAGTCAACATAGGAGGTCTTGATGAACCATTTTTACAAGGTTTGCAAGAAAATTATTATGTTGTGGCGAAGCTAAGCTTGACTGATTGGAATTGAAATGGAAAAAGAGACCAGGGAGGACATAAGAGCCGAGGTGGCGCAGTGGTTAAAGTGCAGCACTGCAGTTCAGCAGTTCAGCGGTTCAAATCTCACCAGGCTCAAGGTTGACTCAGCCTTCCGTCCTTCCGAGGTGGGTAAAATGAGGACCCAGATTGTTGGGGGCAATATGCTGAACTCTGTAAACCGCTTAGAGAGGGCTGTAAAGCACCATGAAGCGGTATATAAGTCTAAGGGCTATTGCTATGAAAGCAATGTTCCAATATTTGAGGGGCTGCCAGAAAGAAGACAAAGTCAACCTATTCTTCAAAGCAACTGAAGGAAGGACAGGAAACAATGAACAGAAGCTAATCAAGGAGAGATCCAACCTAGAACTAAAGAGAAACTTCCTAACAGTGAGGACAATTAACTTGTCTCCAGAAGTTGTAGGTGCTCCATCCCTGGAGGTTTTAAAGAAGAGACTAGACAGTCACTTGTCTGAAATGGTATAGGATCTCCTGCTTGAGCAGTGGGCTGGACTAGAAGACCTCCCAAGGCCTCTATTATTCTGAATCTGTATTTCTATCCCAACTAAAAACAAATATTCAGATTTTCCTATCTCAAGAATTCACTGTCAGAACGATGAAAAAAATAATCAAATCTTAAAACAGTGCAGCTTTCTCACATTTTACGCCAGAGGTCCCCAAACTTGGCAACTTTAAGACTTGTGGACTTCAACTCCCAGAATTCTCTCTTCAGAATTCAGCTACGCTGGCTGGAGAATTCTGGGAGTTGAAGTCCACAAGTCTTAAAGTTGCCAAGTTTGAAGACCCCTGTCTTACACCATTCTGGAGATCCATATTCCATTCTGAAGAAAGGACCTCTCGCTTCCTCAGCAATTCCTCAAACTCTCCTATTCCCCTTTCTTACCCTAAATATTAAACACTTCTCCCATTTTAATTGATTGGTTCTTACTGACAAGGATTTTCAGAATGGGAGGACCTTCCATGAAATAATAATGCTGAAATGATCTAAAGTAACAGATTAAAAAATAATTTCCCCCCAGCTTTTTAAAAGTATTTCAGTTAAAATTTTTTTTTAAAAAATGAAAGAATTCTGTCTGGTGATGTGAAACTTTTTTTTTAAAATCCTCCACATCATCCAGCAGAATTTTTAATTTGTAAAACGAATAAATGCTTCATTAGCCCCATATTACTTCTCTGTGTGAGTTTTCTTGTTATTCTGGTAATAAATCTTCAGCTGCAGAAGGATCATGTTCCAAATAATTTTTCATTTGAGCGCATGAATAATGCCTTTCTGGGTCAGGCTGTGTAGCTTCCAACGATTCGGTCCTTTTTAGGTGAAATGGTATCTTGCACGGTGTTACAAAGTACATCCCCATAAAGCGCTGTGAGACATTTAAACATCGCTTTTTTCTTTTCTTCTTTCCCACAATTTGGGGAAAAATATTGGTAACAGTCAGTTATTGATCAGGGGCAAATAGGTAAAACTCTTTTGAATTCTCAGATGATAAAGAAGAGTTGGTAGATAGGCCATCTGCCGAACTGCTAAGTAATCCAATTATTTATTTAGCATATTAAGCGACCAATGTGTGTGTGTGTGTGTGTGTCTCCATATCTACTCTAATTGGCCTTGTTGCCTTATGTCTGCTTCATTCTTGGAATAATTTATTTATATTTATATTTATATTTATATTTATATTTATATTTATATTTATATTTATATTTATATTTATATTTATATTTATATTTATATTTTATTTATTTATATTTATATTTTATTTATTTATTTATTTATTTATTTAGTTAGTTAGTTAGTTAGTTAGTTAGTCAAGCGTGTATAAGATTACAGACAAAGTATAAACATTAATATGAATATACAGTATAAGTAGTATAAACATGGTTTTGAGTACATGATATTGTTGTAAGGAACATCTTTCTGGGTTCGGTTCCAAGTGGGGGGGAAAGACACTGGAGTCATGGAAGTTGCTTGGAAAGAAGGTTTAATATGGTGGACAGGAGCACATGGCTTGAGCTCCTGAACAGAAAAGGTGGATCACATGCTTCCAGATGTTGGGTGAAGAGAAAAAAGGGGCAGAGATGCTGAAAATCCCTTGTTTTATACCGTCTGTTGGGCCCCACCTTGAGAGTTTCCTGTTCCTGTGTAAGAAATGCACTCTGATTGGCTGCCAGACTCCCAGGGGGCGGGGGGCTACTCTGTAGACTGTCTTGAGTTCAAGTTTGCTTGAGCCTTGCTGGCTGATGCAATCTTCCCAGGTGCCATGTGGGGAGATGGATAGAGGGCTAATCCTATCATGTCCTAAGGGTGAAGGTCTTAATCCCATCACCCTGGAGCTGAAGGGGGGGCAGGGGGCTGCAGGAAGCTGCTTGTGGATTTCAACTGCAGTACTGGCTGGGGAATTCTGGGAGTTGAAGTCCCCAAGTAGAATAACAGAATAACAGAGTTGGAAGGGACTTTTAAGGTCTTCTAGTCCAACTCCCTGCTCAAGCAGGACACCCTGTGCCATTTCAGACAAGTGGTTGTCCAGTCTCTTCTTAAAAGCCTCCAGTGATGGAGCACCCACAACTTCTGGTGGCAAGCTGTTCCACTGGTTAATTGTCCTCACTGTCAGTAAATTTTTCCTTAGTTCTAGGTTGCTTCTCTCCTTGATTGGTTTCCACCCCAAGTTGCCAAGTTTGGAGACCCCAGCTATAAAGGAAGAAATAAGTAATGAGGAGGAAAAGCGCGGATGTAAAACACAACTGGCTGCCTTATTCTGCCTCCATATTTTTAATTAAACATCAGAATCTACTCTATACAATTAGTCTGCTGCTCTTAGGAGTTCCGTACATGACGTCTGGGGAAGATGAAGAAGAAATAATAGCTTGCATTTCTCCATCTCCTCCTCAGTCTTTTCCTGTTTTCTCTGCCTTGTTTGCCTATTTGATAATCCCATTTCATAACTGTGAATCCAAGTCATTTATAAGTATGTCTGAACAATAGAGCGTCTCAAAAGGCTCCCTGTGGCACAGGACTGTTGTGATGAGAAGAAACGACGCTTACACAGGATGAAGTCAATGGGAAGGCACTCCTTCAATAGCTCGGGGGTGCTTCCTTTTATTGTCATACAAACAAAGGACCTCGTGGCAAAGACTAATCCATTCATCAAGGGTTACCTTGTTACTGATAGGCTAAGAAGGCTCATGATCAGCTCGTAATCAATGCATGGGCAATGCATAGCTTCCTGCTTGCAGACAATGTGATTCTTGCCTACGTGAGGTTTGCCTAGTCTTCACTTATGTGCCAGAGCTCATGCCTTAAGGAGGGGGCATTGTGGGGAATCTGCATTCCTTAAGAGTGGTTTGCCAGCAATCAAGGAATAAACATTCCCCACACAGGACTCTGGGCTTCCAACCTGACATAGAGTCAATGACTTATAAGGCACAATTTGCTCAATAAGAAGCTCTGCTTCTCTCTAAGAATAGCACCATAGATGCCATCTTCTGTACTAGAATCTCATGGGAGGTTTCACTCAAGCCAAAGAACACCATGTCTACCACAATCTGGCTAGTCTACTGAAAAAGGATATCTGGTGAATTTGGCACAACTGTTTCTTAATAAAAACACTAGCGCTAAGACTGATGATGTTACCTAGTTTGGGTAATGAAGAAACTGCAAGAAAGGAACCAAGCTCAGAGATCACCAAGGAACCCTCAGGGCTCCTCCTTCTTTGCAGGTCTTTATTAAAGTTTGTTTCAAAAATCAACACACACAGATGACTGATTCAGCTGGATTCCTAAACTTCTTTATAAACATAATAATATATATATATTTACAATACCACAAGTAGAATTCTTCTTCAATCAGTTACAGGTAAACACAAGCAGGAGAGTTAGTTTCATTTCAGCAGAGTTCAGAGTGGAAGAGTACAGAGTGGAGACTGGAGCCACACCCATCCTTAAGCTTAAGTTTCAATTTCAATTCTCTGCACAGACTCAGAAGTGTCTAGCTCTCATTGGCTGACTTAGTTGCTATGCCTATTCATTGGCTCTCCCAGTCATGACTATTCTAACAGTCTTTTAGAGTCCTTTTCCTAAGTCGCAAAAGCTGCTCTTCAAGAGTCTAGAGTAGTGTTCCTCAACCACAGTAACTTTAAGACACATGGCTGGGAAATTCTGACAGTTGAAATCCATACATCTTCTTGGTGTGGATTTCGCATTTCTCAACTTTGTCGTCCATATGGCAAGGTTGAGAAACAGTGGACTAGAGACGTCAACAGTGGTGAGACTCCAGAGCCTGTTCTACAGCTTCGGGGAATAAAAGTTGTTCTTGACAAGTTTTTTGGGGGCGGGTCATCTTTCTCCATCTCCTCCACCTGATCTTCTTCTGGGAGTGTCTTAACTGTTGTATCTCTTCAAAAGCATTTTCTGACCACTTCCTTAATAACCTGACTTTGCTGCTCGGTCCTTTACCAGTCTGCCTTTTTTTTTAAAAGCAGAAATGCTGGTTAAACCTTTTAGGCTGGAGAGCCAAGATGGATCTTCTGGGCAGGCCATGAGAGCCATGCCCTACAACTTGGAGTACTCATATCTAATGACCTAAGTGCCAGAGCCCACTGTAACAACATTGCCAAAAAGGCACTAAGAGTGGTTAACCTAATCTTGCGTAGCTTCTTCTCTGGCAATATTACACTGCTAACCAGAGCATACAAAACATTTGTTAGACCAATCCTCGAATACAGCTCACCTGTCTGGAACCCGCACTGCGTATCGGACATTAATACAATCGAGAGAGTCCAGAAATATTTCACAAGAAGAGTCCTCCACTCCTCTGCTCGCAACAGAATACCTTATTCCACCAGACTTGAAATTTTGGGCTTAGATAGCTTAGAACTTCGTCGCCTTCGATCTGACCTAAATGTAGTTCATAAAATCATCTGCCACAATGTCCTACCTGTCAATGATTACTTCAGCTTCAACCGCAACAATACATGCGCACACAATAGATTCAATCTTAATGTAAACCTCTCCAAACTCGACTGCAGAAAATACGACTTCAGCAACAGAGTGATCCATGCCTGGAATGCACTACCTGACTCTCTGGTTTCCTCCCCAAACCCCAAAAACTTTACCCTTAGACTGTCTACAGTCGACCTCACACCATTCCTAAGAGGTCTGTAAGGGGCGTGCATAAGCGCACCACTGTGCCTATCGTCCCTGTCCTACTGTCCTATTGCCTAATTTACCTGTACCTACTTTGCTAATGTTTATGTTTATACCAATACCTGCTATCTTGTACATGTTTGACAAACAAATAAATACATAAATCATAAATAAATAAATAAACTTGTTCCTCTGATGCCCCACCAGCAATTAACCGCTACTGATTCCCTCTTGGCCTCTGCCCTGCTAAGCACCTGTTTGCTCCCTGTGTGAGCTCCCTATGATTTAAAAAAAAACACCACCACAACCTAACAATGCAGTGATTTCAAGGGCAACCCAGCTAAGCTGGAAATAAATCATCTCAGCTCTCTTCACATCCTGACAGTTTGGAACAGGCAGATCTGAAGCTAATTTCAAAAGGGTGCTCTTGCTTTGCGATTTCTTCACCCTTAAAAAAACAAATCTCAATAGCAACTTTTTCCATCTTTCAAGGTGGGGGGAAAAACAGCTTTTGTGTGTCTTCTGGTTCTCTCTTCTGGTTCAAAGAGAGAAGAAATGTTATTCCCTCACGGGGAAGCCTATTGCTGTGTGTGTAAGTGATATGCCTTTAATGCCATCGCTTCAATTTAATATCCACCATATCTTAGTTTAGGCATGGTGGTTTCTTGTTTATTAGCATGGCTTATTATAACTCTTCACGAGGCAAGGTAAATTGCTCAGTTACAAACAGGACACAAGAATCCTTAAAGGACCATGGTCACAAGAAGGCTCCTTGGACCATGTCCAAGTGTGTCACTTTTTCACTGTCCACTCGGGAGCCGGGAAAGATGCCTACATTAAGTTGTTGTGCTTCAAACATCTTGTGTGCGGTGCAATCCAGAAGAAGAAGAAGAAGACGAAGAAAGAAGAAGAAGAAGAAGAAGAAGAAGAAGAAGAAGAAGAAGAAGAAGAAGAAGAAGAAGAAGAAGAAGAAGAAGAAGAAGAAGAAGAAGACAAAGTTGGAAGGGACCTTGGAGGTCTTCTAGTCCAACCCCCTGCCTAGGCAGGAAACCCTACACCACTTCAGACAAATGGTTATCCAACATCTTCTTAAAAACTTCCAGTGTTGGAGCATTCACAACTTCTGGAGGCAAGCTGTTCCACTGGTTAATTGTTCTAACTGTCAGGAAATTTCTTCTTAGTTCTAAGTTACTTCTCTCCTTGTTTAGTTTCCACCCATTACTTCTTGTTCTACCTTCAGATGCTTTGGAGAATAGTTTGACTCCCTCTTCTTTGTGGCAGCCTCTGAGATATTGGAAGACTGCTATCATGTCTCCCCTGGTCCTTCTTTTCATTAAACTAGACCTCCCAGTTCCTGCAACCGTTCTTCATATGTTTTAGCCTCCAGTCCCCTAATCATCTTTGTTGCTCTTCTCTGCACTCTTTCTAGATGTTAGTAGGTGAGGGGAGACAGTTGTTAAACAAAATTTCAAATTACAGAATTTTAATCTTCATCCGTAGCTCCAGGAACCAATCCCAAAGGCTCTGGGTTGGTGAAGGAGATTTCATCTGGGACCGAGTTGCTACTTGAATTCCAACCAGTACTAGTAGTCTCCATTCAAAGAGAGTTTGGGGAAGCCACCTTATTTCTGTATTGTCCAGTTTCTGTTATATAATCCCATTACTTTCCATCATAGTTCTTCTTTATATAGCAAACTTCCATTTTATTGTGATAAAATATTAAAAGCACTGCTGAAATATTAAAGCTGTTATAATGCTCCATTTTGTAACTGGCCCCTAACTCACAAAGTAAGAGAAAATATTTCACCCTCTTAAGTAAGGAGAGAGTACACAGTAGATACTGTAAGGCAAGCTATCTATAACAAAATGAGGGATGACATTGAAATAACCAAGACTTTTTTATTTTTTGCTTATCTGGATATTTCTACTAGCCATAAAACTAGGCATCCATGCTACCCTTGTTTGTTAATGACTATATCTGACTATGATTGTGGGGCCGTGGGCTAAAACCTTTGAAAACATACATGCAATAGGAGGCCTACATTTGAGCGAAGAAAAGCAACAAAGATGATTATGGGGCTGGAGGATGAAACATATGAAGGTTGCAGGAATTGGGTATGTCTAGTCTAGTGAAGAGAAGGACCAGGGGTGACATAATAGCAGTCTTCCAATATTTGAGAGGCTGCCACAAAGAAGAGGAGGTCAACCTATTCTCCAAAGCCCCTGAAGGCAGGACAAGAAGCAATGGGTGGAAACTAAGCAAGGAGAGAAGCCACCTAGAACTAAGGAGGAATTTCCTAAAAGTGGGAGCAATTCATCAGTGGAACAACTTGCCTCCAGACGCTGTGGGTGCTCCAACACTGGGGTTTTTCTTTTTTATTTCTTTTTTTTGTAATTTTTTTTATTTTTTTTCTCTCCACAATTTCCATGCATATTCAGTATACATATACCTTACAATATGTCAATAATATAGTTAATTATACATTCCATCAATATTTTTATATCATGTTCTAAACACATAATTTTTTATTTTGGGCATATGTTATTAATCTAATGCTGCCTCCTCACCTAATTTTGTCTCCTGGGTCTACCACCATTATTTTCAAATTTTAACTCAAATCAACCGCTAAAGCTTAACTTAAAAACAAAACACATTGTCTCTTATGCTTTTTAATTTTGGGCCGTATTGCTCACTCTCCTCACTTAATATCTGTACTCATCATTCATTTTTTAAAAATCTATCATTTCTAAATGCCCTAGATACATTATTACAACGATTATTCCATTTTCATTTTTTCTTATTGTTTGTAAAGTCCAACATATTCATATTAACAATTCAATTTTGTATAAAAACCTTATAATAATATTAATTATATGTTATTAAATTTTTTATAACCAATCATATATCAATCCAATATAAAGTTATTAAACTATAAAAAACCTATTATCTCAATTAATTATAATATTATAATTCTAAAATAAAAACCATCATCCAACAAATATTTAACTATCATCTTTTGTTTTCTCTTATTTCAGTCATTTTTAAACACCCAATTAAAAAATCAACATTATAATTGTCAACTTAAATTGAAATCCAATATTAATAATAATAATTCATTCTAATTTCTTGTCAGCACTGGTGTTCAATAAGACATTAGACAGCCATGTATTCAGAATGGCATAGGGTTGAGCCCAGGGTTGGACTAGAAGACCTCCAAGGTCCCGTCCAACTCTCTTGTTCTGTATTCTGTATCTCAGCATGAGACCTCAGCTAAACTTTTCACTGGTGCAATATTTTTAAGCAGAGTTGTTAAGTGCAGAATTTGTTTTCCTAGTGAGCAGGTATTTAGAGTCTATTTGTCTTGGGTCTCCTTGGGAATAAATCTTCTGATTTCCAATTAGGGACTTTATTCTTTACTGAGCCAGGGGTGAAAGTCTTATAAGAACAATCCAGTTCTTCTTTCTTCTTTTTCATTTGTTACCGAGATGTTTCAAGATAAAGAGACATTTCAAATTTATAGAATGGACTTTGAAAGTTCTTGGTTGTGCAGACATTTTGATCATTTTAAAAATAAGTCTTTGTCCCATGAGGAACAGTTCCCCAGAAGGAAATATATAACAGCTAAAAACATGAAAGCCTTTTGCCACTTTGCTTAGTTAAATCCATCTTTTAGTTTTCTTATTCTTTTTTTTTCCTTTTGAACTGCCAAAAAAGAAAAAAAAAGATCAAAGAAAGCTTAGTAAAATGAATGCAAAAAGAAAACTGCTGAGGAAAATGTGAGCAGATCAGAATATTATGCTTTTCTGTGTGGAGGGGAAAAAAATCTCTACTGACCTGTTAAGAATCATAAACAAAGATATATTGCTAGTAATGTGATGTAAATTGAAAGACTATTAATTTCATGTTTACAGTGGTGGGTTCCTACCGGTGCGGTCCACTCTATAGCACCGGTAGCGGCCCGCTGGTGACATCACAGTACCGGTGCAGTCGGTTGCCAGTGCCTGGGCGCCGCCATTTAAAAAATTTTTTTTAATTTTTTTTAAATTTTCTTCTGCGCATGCCCAGAAGCCAAGCTTCCAGCACTGCGCATGCGCTGCCTTCCTACCCCACAGTGAGTCCAAGCAGGGCAGGATGGCTGAGGGAGCGTGTGAGAAGCTGAAAAACGGGCGGCAGGAGCTATCTCCGTTCCCCTCCCTTCAGCAGTCCGAGAAGCCATGAACGCGCGGTGATGATCCCAGGCATTTTCGCACGTTCAAGGCTTCTCGAGCTGCTGAGGGGAGGGGGAATGGGCGGCAGGAGCTATCTCAGTTCCCCTCCCTTCAGCAGTCTGAGAAGCCACACCCACCCGGTCACATGGCTGGCAAGCCATGCCCACCCGGTCACATGGCTGGCAAGCCACACCCACAAAATAAGCCACACCCACAGAGTGGTAGTAAAAAAATTAGGAACCCGCCCCTGATGTTATATGTAAAGTGAAGAATCAAGAAAGGAAAGGAGAAAGGAACATAAAAATATCCAACAGTTAAATTAAACAAAATAACGTTTAAATACAAGTTGATTCGTTAAAATCCTTTGACAAAAACATTTAGAAAGCAATAGCTGTAAAATGTGACTGAACTGTTCTTCTTCTGAATTAATTAATTTTTATCTGCCTTTATTATTTTTATCAATAACTCAAGATGAGGAACATATCTGATACTACTACTTCCTCCTATTTTCTCCACAACCACCACCTTCTGAGGTGGGTTGGGCTGAGAAACCATGATTGGACCAACAGTTTAGATTCCTTCCTTGATAATTGTCTCCTTCCCCCAAATCCAGATCGGACATGCTGAACTCAGGACATTTTGTGATCCCCAAAATCCTACCAATCCAAGACTTATGATTGCAATTGTTCTGAGTCTGTAGTGGATCAGACAGTATATGAATGGAATACATGAGCTAGTTTAGGAGCAAATACACACCTTCCTGGGCACCGAAGCATTCACTGAATGATTATTTTGCTTAGAGCGTGGATTTTAACATCCTCTTTAGCATTTTAAATCCTTATTCAATGTTCTGCTATAAATCAACTGAAGAAAATGCCTTCTTGCTTATTGTCTTGCTTCTTCCTCTCAGCTTAGACCAAACCTTTCCGATTTCTATTTATTAAATCAGGCTTTGCAAAAAAAAAAAAAAAAACCCCAACAAAATTAAGGTCAGTGAAATCTAACTACTTTTATTTAAGAAGTGCATTGTAACTGAGAGTGAATTACAATCAACAGTTTCATAAAGTTGTATGTTAGCTCAACAAAATTTAGGGGAAAAAAGGATTTATCCAAGTTACAGATTAAAAGATCCAGATGCAGTAGAGATGCAGACCAGCACAAGAGAACCACAATTTCTTCTGAAATTTAAGTCTGGATGTTTATATCCTTTGTATCCATGTTGCCAGATTTATGTTTTCTTCTGACTACACCATCCAATCTTTCTAACATCCCTGGATCCAAACTGGTCTTTTTTCCCTCAGAAGCTATGTAGAACGTTCTAGCATGTTCCAACATGTTTTCAAATGTTGTTTAGTGCTTACCGTGGTCTTACATTTTTCACACATTTTTCTTGTCAAAAAAGTTCACTCACCCCCAAACTTTTCTCCTCCATTTAGACATCAATATAGTCTTCCAATTTGACATTTATTGAAGCCTGTATTTCTGAAACCATCTCCAAATTCTTCATAATTTGCTCCCACTGTTGTTTCCCAAAAAAATAGCACTGCTCAATTTTTTAAAAAGTCAGTAAATATTTGGAAATTAATCAGGAGTGGAATCTAATGGTATGTAACTATGTAAGAAGGAATATATATGTGTGTTTTGTTTTTGGTTATACAAAGACTCATGCATGCATTCACACCCACAATTTTACCGGTATTTATAAAGACATGCATCCTATTATAATGTTGCAGCTGTAACATATGTTCAAGAACAGTTGGGTAGATTTAGTTCAGGGCTGTCAAACTCACGGCCCATGGGCCGCATGCGTCACCTGCTGGCCACGCCCATGCCCGGTTTAGCGAATGGGAGAAAAGTCCTGATACGTCATGTGATGACGCCATGTCGACTTGAGTTTGACACCCCTCGTCTAGCTTAATGAAAAGAAGGACTAGGGGAGACATGATAGCAGTGTTCCAATATCTCAGGGGCTGCCCCAAAGAAGAGAGAGTCAAACTATTCTCCAAAGCACCTGAGGGCAGAACAAGAAGCAATGGATGGAAACTAATCAAGGAGAGAAGCAACTTAGAACTAAGAAGAAATTTCCTGACAGTTAGAACAATTAATCAGTGGAACAGCTTGCCTCCAGAAGTTGTGAATGCTCCAACACTGGAGGTTTTCAAGAATAGATTAGACAGCCATTTGTCTGAAGTGGTGTAGAGTTTCCTGCCTAGGCAGGGGGTTGGACTAGATGAGATCCAAGGTCCCTTCCTGTGCTATCATTCTATAATCCTGTAACGTCTTGATGCAGAGAACTGCACTGCCTTTATAGACATAGACATAGAATTCTTTATTGACCAAGTGTGATTGGACACACAAGGAATTTCTCTTTGGTGCATATGCTAGTTTACATCTATTTCTTACCTCTTTGCTTTATTTAAAGGACCCCTTTGCCTTAAAAGGCTGAGTTGCTGGCCTACAGTAACCTCTTAGAGAATTTGTCTCGTCAACCATACCAGTCAGATAATTTATTTTATTTAACAATAATGTCGGTGATCTACCATTGACCTTTTCATTATATGTTGGGAGCCAAAGAGGCCAAAGGTACTGATTCTGCTTATTATAGTTCCACACCCCTTCAAAACTTTGTGTAAGATTTGTGCACAGAGACCACCACGGGGGAAACCTAAGCAGAATAATATTTCGCAGGGAGATAATTTCCTTCTGGGAACACGAGGGCAATTGCCTGTTATGGTCTTCTTATAACCAAAGCCACTGCAGCTTTCTTAATTCCCTAAAACATTTTCTTTGACCTCAATAGATAATCTTCCGTGCAGTGGGGAAGAAAAGAAATGGCCAGTGAATTTAATTATTCTTGACAGGAAACCAACCCATCAGTTCCTAAGTTTTATTGCATTGGAGCACTTCCATTCCCCTTATTTTTTGTTAAAGAATTAGGAAAGTAGAAAAAGAAATCAGAGAGAAGGTAGTAATAATGGGATGGAAGGAGTGACGGAGGAGAAATTTACGTAAGATAACCGAGTGGTATTTTGGCAACATTCCCCAACCATGGTCCATAGATCTGACCCACTATTTATTTTATTTTATTTTATTTTATTTTATTTTATTTTATTTTATTTTATTTTATTTTATTTTATTTTATTTTATTTTATTTTATTATTTTATTTTATTTTATTTTATTTTATTTTATTATTTTATTTTATTTTATTTTATTTTATTTTATTTTATTTTATTTTATTTTATTTTATTTATTTTATTTTATTTTATTATTTATTTTATTTTATTTTATTTTATTTTATTTTATTTTATTTTATTTTATTATTTTATTTTATTTTATTTTATTTTATTTTATTTTATTATTTTATTTTATTTTTTTTTTATTTTTTTTTTATTTATTTTTTATTTTTTATTTTTTATTATTTATTTTTTTATTTAATTTGTCAAAATGTGTACAAGATAACAGGTGTGATATAAACATAAACAAAAGCAAAGTAGGTAAATGAGGACAATAGGACAGTAGGACAGGGACGATAGGCACAGTGGTGCACTTATGCACGCCCCTTACAGACCTCTTAGGAATGGGGTGAGGTCGACTGTAGACAGTCTAAGGTTAAAGTTTTGGGGGTTTGGGGAAGAAACCACAGAGTCAGGTAGTGCATTCCAGGCATTGATCACTCTGTTGCTGAAGTCGTATTTTCTGCAGTCGAGTTTGGAGCGGTTTACATTGAGTTTAAATCTATTGTGTGTTCGTGTATTGTTGCGGTTGAAGCTGAAGTAGTCATTGACAGGTAGGACATTATGGCAGATGATTTTATGAACTACATTTAGATCAGATCGAAGGCGATGTAGCTCTAAGTTGTCTAAGCCCAAAATTTCAAGCCTGGTGGAATAAGGAATTCTGTTGCGAGCAGAGAAGTGGAGGTTTTTTTTTGTTGTTTTGTTTTTTGCTACCTTGACAGAAACGTTGGCCTGCATGAGTTGGTTGCAGAGATGTCATAAGAAGAAGAAGCAGCCATTTTTGTAAGCAGCTTAGCCCCATAATGGGTCGGTATCTATGCCAGGAGAAAAGAGATTTTAGTCTAACTTATTGGGCCAACTCAATACACATTATAAGTTTACGTACCAGTCATGCAAACTCAAGTAAAAAAATTCAGCAGTTCAAGGTTATTACATTAAAAACATTGCCAAACATTTGTATTCCGAAGTCTGGAAACGTTTGTTCTCCTTCTTCATTTTGACTGCCAATTTCTTCAAAGGGAGGACCAACCAAACTTGCTTCCTCTAATCACTAAAGGGTGTGTGTGTGTGTGTGTATATGTTCCAGCTTCAGCTTTTATCTCTTAATTGATCTTTAATGCTAAATTAGGCTTATTTTTGGCTTTTCTATGCATTCTGCTTTTCGATAAAGAGACATTTCCTGTCAGCTGGAGCCAGAGAAAGTCAAGTGTATTAATGAATTTAGTAATGCCAGTTAATAGTGCTTTGAACTAATTTATTATTGTTGTTATTTCTGTGCCAGTGCTGAGCAGAATAAGACATTCAGATCATATATTACATAGATAAGCCTGTCAACACAAATTAGAATTTTTTGGGGGGGAGAAGATTATTTTCAAACGAATAACAGAAAGAGCTCTATAAAATAGCCTTGAAATAAGTTAATACAAGGATGAATTTTCTCTCAATGCTAAGCAAGATGGTTGATTTTTTAAAAAAGGATTCTCCATCCATAGTTTGACCAAGTACATGATGTGCTTAGTTAGGATGCTATCAAGTCAGAGTTTTGTTCAACCATAGGAAATGTGGGGAACAATCCGTTTAGGGGGCTTTCGTGACATCAAAGGGACGGGACTTGAAGGGCAGGAGGCATTAAATATTTATTTTAAAAAGAAAAAGATAAAAAATGGAGAACAGTTGGTTGAATGTTTAGAGTATTTATCAGCTGGCAGAGAAGTTCTGTATTAGATTGCAGTGCACATATATTGGAAGTAAATCCATTAATAGGTAACTTATATGGCAATTGACAGAAGACAGAGGTTCCAAATCTCTCTCTCTCTCTCTTTCTCTCTCTCTTTCTCCCTCTCTCTCTCCCTCCCTCCCTCTCTTTCTCCCTCTCTCTTTCTCTCTCCCTCTCTCCCTCCCTCCCTCCCTCTCTCTCTCTCTCTCTCTCCCTCTCCCTCCCTCCCTCCCTCCCTCCCTCCCTCCCCCCCCTCTCTCTCTCTCTGATATATATACTGGTAATTCTCGCTCTGTGACCACAATTTAGCCAAAATGTCTATTGCTAAGCAAGACAGTTGTTAAGTGAGTTTAACAACCTTTCTTGCCACAGTTGTTAAGTGAATCCGGCTTCCCCATTGACTTTGTTCGTCAGAAGATCGCAAAAGGGGATCACGTGACCTCAGGACACTGCAACCGTCATAAATATGAGTCGGTTGCCAAGCGTCCGAATTTTGATCACGTGGAAAGTGGAAATCAGTGTGTCAGGCCTGCTAAGGAAAGAAGGAACCTTGTCTTCGACTCTCAAGGCCTTAATGACTTAAGTTTATTGATTAAGAAAAGAAGGAAGAAAATGCCTAGAAATTTAAACTCCAAAGGAGAGAGAGAGAGAGAGAGAGAGAGAGAGATGGTTTGCTTTCTGTGCTCCGCAATACAGTAGGCAAGATGTTCTGTTTATATGTGATTTTTACTTGTCAACAGAAAAGCAACCTGCCTAGTAGCTGTGGTGTGACTCTGAAGCTATTCCTGAGTACAGGTAGCAACTGTCTAAATAAAATCAAGATTTATGTGTGATGTTTGACCTGGATCTAGGTCCTCCGAGAAAGAAAGGCAACATCAAATCTGTGTTCCCTGGCTTTCATAAAAATGTCCTAAATGCAATTGTTGCATTGTTCACTCATGTATTCTGCCTGTGAGACTCCAATGCTTCAATTCTTTGTACTCAAATGGAGTTATCCCTGTGTTGGTGGCTTCACTGAAACCTACTTATGAGAATGACTCCTGTTGACAAATTAAAAGGGATTTACAGATTAACAGAGTTGGAAGGGACCTTGCAGGTCATCTAGTCCAACCCCCTGCCCAAGCAGGAGACCCTACATCTGCCTCTACCTAGGATCGAACTCACAACCTCCTGATTGTGAGGCAAGAGTTCCACCTCTAGGAAAAATGAGCTTTTGCGAGCGGGGCCTGGGGCCGGCTGAGAATCCGTTTCTCACGCGATTTAAGGAAGCAACTTTATGGCCCATTTTTATAAGAAAATGGGGGAAGATAAAGTGAGCTTTTAATTCTCAAATACTCATCAATGGAAAATAAAATGACAAAACACTTTGCGTTCTTTATTTTACTAGACATGAATTCCCTCCGTCTATAACCAATGCCAAATGTTTTCATCATTTGGTGGCATCTCCCGATATAAAACTTTTTAATATATATTTTAAACTTTTTCTATATTTTCCCCCCGAGTATTTTATTCACTGAATTCTATTGAAATTGGGGTGTTTCAGTTCTGGAACATTTCACTTTTTTTTTTTGCCAGAATGTTTCATCTCATGATTCTAGGAATTTCCTATGCATATGTAGACTATGTGCAAACAATTCTTGGCAAGCTCAGGTTGAGGGGGGAGTGTATGATGGAACATTCTAGAGTGGTGGTGGTGGAGGGGCGGAATGGAACATTCCACGGGAAGATCAATCCAGATTGTATATACTACACTTGGAATACTGCATCAAGTTTTGGTCTCCACATTATAAAAAGGATGTTGAGACTCTAGAAAGAGTGCAGAGAAGAGCAACAAAGATGATGAGGGGACTGGAGGCTAAAACATATGAAGAACGGTTGCAGGAACTGGGAGGTCTAGTTTAATGAAAAGAAGGACCAGGGGAGACATGATAGCAGTCTTCCAATATCTCAGGGGTTGCCACAAAGAAGAGGGGCTCAAACTATTCTCCAATAGCCAGGAAACTATTCACAGAAGCCAGGAAACAATGAATAGAAACTCATCAAAGAGAGAAGCAACCTGGAATTAAGGAGGAATTTCCTGACAGTGAGGACAATTAAACATGTGGAACAACTTGCCTCCAGAAGTTGTGGATGCTCCAACACTGGAAGTTTTCAAGAAGAGATTAGACAGCCATTTGTCTGAAGTGGTGTAGGGCTTCCTGCCTAGGCAGGGGGTTGGACTAGATGAGAATCAAGTGCTTCCTGTGCTATCATTCTATAATCCCGTAACGTCTTGATGCAGAGAACTGCACTGCCTTTATGCTAGTTTACATCTATTACTTACCTCTTTGCTTTATTTAAAGGACCCCTTTGCCTTAAAAGGCTGAGTTGCTGGCCTACAGTAACCTGCGTGAGCGAGGGGTTGGACTAGAAGACCATCCAAGGTCCCTTATTCTGTACATTGCACTTAATCATGTTCTTACATAGTTACAGCTACCCCGTTTGGAAACGTGGCAGAGTTTCAGTTGCTATGACAATGGACGCTAATGCCAAAATTAAACCTAATTTTGTTTCTTAACCCTGCAGAGACAATGTAATTATAGAAAGATTGACATGCTGATCTTGGCCTAAACAAGTAGTAAACCCACAATCAACAGGATTATACATAATGTATAATTAGTGAAGGAACATGAGTCCATGGACAGGCAGGCCAGTGCTAGCACCGTGTCAGAATTATAGGCTCCGATGGGATTAGGGAATTTTGCTACGCTGGTCCCTTAGCTCAGGGGTCTCCACCCTTGGCAACTTTAAGACTTGTGGACTTCAACTCTCAGAGTTCCTCAGCCAGCTTTGCTCACAAGCTTTGCTGGCTGAGGAATTCTGGGAGTTGAAGTCCACAAGTCTTAAAGTTGCCAAGGTTGGAGACCCCTGCCTTAGCACATTGTCATCTCCTAAGCCCTGATCAACGGCCGTCCAACCTTGGCTTGAAAGCCTCCATTGATGGTCTCCTCAACCTCTTGTTGAATGTTATGGGAACAACAAATGTAATTATGAAGTATAGTTTTCTTTTTAAAAGGTATTTTTCAGTGTTACAGGTAGTCCTTGATTTATGATCACAAATTGAGCCCAAAATTTCTATTGCTAAGTGAGATATTTGGTAAGTGAATTTTGCCAGGTGTTAAGCAAATCTTGACTTTGACCCCGGGACACTACGACTGTCTTAAATACAAATCAGTTGCCAAACCTCTGAATTTTGATCACGTGACCGAAGGTATACCACAATGGTTACAAGTGTGAAAGTGAAGGACTTACCTGTTAGACACTTAGTATCACCTGTCAATTGTCTGAGGCTGGGGTCTTACATACACTTACAAGCAGTAGCCCCCAATAAGGGAAATATATATGGTTAGAACTCTGTTTCATACAGTATCCACACCTTTGAGCTTTTCAAAATCCACGTTTGAGTTTATTAAATTGCCTTATTAAGGTACGATTTAAATCGTGTTGGGTCTCATGGACAATAATGTGAGATACAGGTACTCCTCGTTTAGTGACTGACTTGTTTAACTATCATTTGCAATTATGACCGTGATAAAAAAGTAACTTTGGGACCAAGCGTTGCATTTTACAATCTTCACAGGTCTATAAAGTGAGGGAAACTTTAAGACTGTAACACAGTCGCGATTTCACTAAATGGCTGTTTTGCTTAAAACCGGTCCCAATTGTAGTCACTAAATGAGGACTTCCTGCCAGCTTTTGAGTTAGTGCACGATAGGCACAGAGTAAAGCTCAGCCTTCGTATGACTGGATCAAAACCGTCCTTGTGTTGGAAAAAGTATCAAGTCAGAACGAAATGGTTTTCTTTCTGTCGAGAAAGGATCTGAAATTGATTTCACTTTGGGTTTGATTCTTCAAGGATAGAATAGTTTTTAATTTTTAATCATCTTTGGAACTGCTTCAATTGCGGTTCGTCCAATGGGTAAAATCCTAACGTCAAGAAAAGGAAATAATTTCTTTTTTTAAACTTCTCTGTTAAAATTAAAACTCCCCATCCCTTTTGAAGAGGGAGAGAGATAAAATATTTAACAAGGAGAGGATTTCAATTTGGGTCAATCTTGAAATGCGTAAAGAAAAAACACAGTCAATACCCAGTTATTTACGATTCTTTTTTTTGCAGAGATAATGTGGATGCTTTACAATACACAAACTGTTACAACTAAGTGCTGTGGGGAGAATTTATGTTGTGCCTAAAAACTGTTAATCATTTTCAAGGACATGATTTACTTAAGACCATTTTTAATAAAAAAAAATAGCTTTGTCTTCTGTTTTTTTTAAAAAAAGTGCTTTGAAGTGTGACTGCATTGTAGATGGAAGTTGTAGATTCTATTGTAAATGGCATCTTGAATGGATTTTGTGACTTTGTTCCCACAAATGTTCCTAATTTGTTCAAGACGTCCAACCAATATTTGATTCATGGCTTTGAGGTATCTTTTTTTAGTTTTTTTAAAAAATGACAAATCAGATTTTTTTTTTAAAAAAAAACAGAAGATATGAACTTGTGATTTTATCCATTTTTATGTGTTTTTATATTTTGGAAACGAATCACAAAAGTAAGCCCCATTGTGTTGGGAAGAAAAATATTTAGGACCACAGACTAAAAGACTTGATTGTACCAAATCTTTAACTTTAAGACTGAGACCTCTGGAGGAAACTGTTGAAGGATCACCGTGTCTTTGGCACTGTTATCGTTATTCATTTTGGTGGAAAGCAAATTCATGCCTCATTACTTGCCATAATCTCCAGTTCCAGATGTTGAGCTATGCAGGGATTGAATAATGGGGGGGAAATCAGGCAAAGTGCATTGTGGGTAAATGTTCTTCAGTATAGGAAACATACTGGTAGACCTTGACTTATGACCACAATGGAGCCCAGAGCTCATGTTGCTAAGTGAGAAATTCGTTCAGTGAGTTTCATCCCACTTTATGACTGTTCTTGCCGCATTTGTTAAGCGAATCACTGCAGTTGTTAAATTAATAACGCGGTCGTTAAATGAATCTGGATTCCCCATTGACTTTGCTTGTCAGAAGGTCGCAAAAGGGGATCACGTGACACCTCCCCTCCGGGACACTGCGACCGTCATAAATTTGAATCAGTTGTCAATGTGAATGTTAATCACGTGACCCTGGGGATGCTGCAACGGTCAAAAGTGTGAAAAATGGTCATAAGTCACTTTTTTTCCAGTGTAGTTGTAAGTTTGAATGGTCACTAAACAAACTCTTGTGAGTCAAGGTCTACCTGTATATGCAAATGTGTAGACTTTCAGTTTGGAAAAAAAGGCTAGGATATAGATTATGAACCCTGGTGGCATAATGGTCAGAATGCAGCCCTGCAGACTAACTCTGTTGACTACCAGCAGTTCGATCCTGACCAGCTCAAGGTTGACTCCACCTACCTTCCTTCCTTCCTTCCTTCCTTCCTTCCTTCCTTCCTTCCTTCCTTCCTTCCTTCCTTCCTTCCTTCCTTCCTTCCTCCCTCCCTCCCTCCCTCCCTCCCTCCCCAGTGGTTAGAGTGCAGTATTGCAGGCTAACTCTGCCCACTGCCACCAGTTCAATCCTGACTGGCTCACGGTTGACTCAGCCTTCCGTCCTTCCGAGGTGGGTAAAATGAGGACCCAGATTGTTGGGGGCAAGAGGCTGACTCTGTAAACCGTTTAGAGAGGGCTGTGAAGCACTATGAAGCGGTATATAAGTCTAAGTGCTATTGCTAGGCTAGTACTATTGCAATTTCCCAAAACCTCTTTGCTCTGATAGAGGGAATAGAATAAGCAAATAAATATCCATCTGCTGTGGGCTATATATTCTATATATTCTGTATATTCAGAAGTAGCCTGCAGTACTGCACTGTAACCACTGCGCCACCGTGGCCGTTATGGCCAAGTACCATTATGTTCCTGGAAAACTCATAAATGTAGTCCTCAACTTATGACCGAAATTTATGTTGCTAAGCGAGACAGTTATTAAGTGAATTTCCCCCCATTTTATGACCTGATCTGTGCTATTTGCTGAAGTATGATGTACTTTCCCTGCCACTGTTTTCCTAATATATACATTTTGGCACATTTTATTTATTTATTCATTTATGAAATGTATTGGCTGGCCCATCTTCCCATAGGGTAACTCTAGGTGGTTTACGGTTGCATATACAATTAAAACATAAATAATTAAAATCAGACATTATTTTAAATAATCGTATGAGCTTTGTGCAAAGTAAACAGTAACTGCTATTAAAACAAATAATAGATACATGATATATAGAGACACAGGTTTGCCAGAAATATAAAGCTATGAATATAAAATTAAAGCCATCTTCAGAATATAAAATCAAGATATACTGAATAAAATGTTTTTTTTTTGCCTTGAGTCCATTGGGTGATCTTCTTTTTGAAGTGTTGTCAGCTCTGAGTACCACCAAAATATAACATAATGGCAGAGCTACAGAGAGGAATGACAACAAAGTTTCTTGATGTCTCTTTCACATTTTGTAATTCTTCAGACCCAGAATTTTTATGGAATACCATACCTACAGTGTCCCCTTCCTGGTCCCTTATTGCATTATTCATGCTGTGTAGTTTTAGCTCACAAAATTACAGAGTGAAAAGTGCTTATTTATTATAGAATAGATGCAGGAATGATATCTAGCCTTCCATGCTAAAATGGAGCTTAAATCCAATATGGTGATTTGCATTAAAAAGATTGTTTTCATGATCAATACCAGAGGTGGGTTCCTGCCGGAGCTGTCCAGTGCGTAGCTCCGGTAGGGAGCAACCAATTGCGCAATTTGCGCGTGACTGCTCTGGAGCTCTCTCTGCTGGTCTGTCGCGCGCGTCGCCATCTTTTTCGGTGAATTTTTGGGCGATTTTGCTTCTGCGCATGCGCGGAAGCAAAATTGCGCCAAAATCTCACAAGGGGACGCACGTGCGCGCGAGATTTTGGTGAGATTTTGCTTCCGTGCATGCGCAGAAGCAAAATTTCACCGAAATCTCATGTGCGCGCACATCCCCTCGTGAGATTTCAGCGCGATTTTGCTTCCGCACATGCGCAGAAGCAAAATTGCATGAGGGGGCGTGCGTGCGTAGCGAGCGCATGCACACCCGAAATGTGGAGATGCATGCACAGCTCACTGGCACTGGTAAGGAAGCAACCCGCCCCTGGATCAATACATGTTTAAAATAAATAGACAGGTTGGGTATAGGCCCGTGATGGCGAACCTATGGCACATATCTGAGGGCACACGAGGCATTGCCCTATGTCAGCTCCAGCGCGCATGTTTACTGAGGGTCCCCTAAAGGGTCCATCTCAGGCGTGGATTAGCAGGACTGGCTTTCTAAACCTTTTGAATACTTGCATTGGCCGAATTTCAGCATTGGATGGGGACTGGACTGGAGATACTTTAGTCAGCCATGAAATTAAGTGGCAAAACCCAATTAAGGTATTTAGTCACAATCAAAACACTTTGAAATGGATCTTTGGAAGATAAAAGAGGAAATTAAGAACTTCGTCTGCTCAGAGGAAGAATAGGAGGTTGATAAAATAAAAGTCAATATTTTGCAATTCCACAAACAGTCTAGAAAATGCATCTTTGGACCTCGAATCCCAACTCCATGTCTGTATTCTTCATTTCTTCTTCTTCTTCTTCTTCTTCTTCTTCTTCTTCTTCTTCTTCTTCTTCTTCTTCTTCTTCTTCTTCTTCTTCTTCTTCTTCTTCTTCTTCTTCTTCTTCTTCTTCTTCTTCTTGTTAATATTTGTGGTAACTCTGTTTTATTATAAACTATGGAGACAATACCAGTAATTGATTAACTAAATAAACAAACCATTGCTAGTTTATTGACTAACCAGTAGGTCATATCAGAATACAAAATATAAAATACAAAACAATAATAAGAACCACGTGTTACAAAATAGGGGAAAAGGCATAAGTTAAAGGAAAGGAAAAGCATATTTCAGGGTCTCCCCCTACAATTTATCCCAATCAGATACTCACGTGCAGCTCTCAATTGTATTGCTTTGTTCAAATAAAAGTCCATATTATGCGTAATTTTGGGCATTCTGATCACACATGAAATATGTTGCATTAATGTAAGGATTCCAATAGCCCATTCATATAATGTGTAATCCAAGATACATATTTCTTATATAGTTGACATTTATTTGATATATGTGCCTCGGACTCCCCAAATAGCAAATATGTTTGTCATAAAAACCTGTTCAAACCTTCTATATTTAACTAGACTTGTCCAGCTGCTCCAATCTTGCTTGAGTCAATAACCCTCCTAAGATACTTGGCCCTTTGTGTATTTAAATATTTGGCAATTTGGAAGGTATATTTATTATAGCAGCTCAGCCATTTCAATGTGCCAGCCTTACTGAGGATAACTCTATTTTTCTGAGCTCCTATTTTCCAAATATTTTTAGTAAACTACCGAGCTATGAAGAAACACCGTAGTAAAGGTATTTTGTGGACTTCTCAAAATCCCCCTCTTTATTTCCCTGCAGATGATCTGCTTACAATGGCATTGTCAGTCGGATTCTGTAGGGTGAATTTAATTATTTGCCTCAGGGCATTTCAGGGAAACGAATGACTTTTATGAAAGCCACTGACCCCTAAAGACTTTGTACTTCTACACGAAACTTACTGAAGCACGTTGCATTCGAATTTCATGAATATAGTCTCCCGTAAATAAACGTGCACACAAAAAGTATTGTTTTCACTGAGTTTTCCAAGTGTTCCTGGCCGCGTGATGAGTTGATGTGGCCACATCCAGTTATATGATTTCAAGGTGACTGCATTATGGCTCATAGATAAATACCAAGGAAGCGCATGGAAGTTAATGGGATAGTTACGGTCTCCCAATCGTGAGCTATACTCAAACGACATTCTAAGCAAGCTTTTGAATGTGTGAGTACTTGTTGGAGAAAAAGAAGAAAAAACCGCGTTCTGCAAAATCATGAAATCAAAACAGAAAGGTGGAGGGTGACCTCTTATAGACGCACGGTTTTGATTCCGTCAGTTAGCAACACATCCATTATTCTACGGGGAGAAAAATAACGGGCAGACTGACGGAGGCGAAATTTATCTCACAAAGGAGAAATAGATCTTTTCCCGGGCATCAGACATTAGAAAAAGAAACCGCAGTTTAAAGTCTTAAGTAAAAATATTTATTTCGGTACAAAACAATAAATCCTCATTATTCTACATCTCTGATATGAAAATAGGTCTTGCTTCAATAGAAGCCAGGAACAAAAGGAATGAACGGAGAAAGGAATGCGCACATGCGTCCAAGAACATATCAATCATGTGCTCAGAAATAAACCATTATATTAGATAGGGATGCTTCTCCCTGCATATACATATAACAGGCAATATAAAATCACTGCTTGATTTTATATTGCATTACCTTATGATGTTGAGAACAAAGGAGGCTAGGAAGGCAGCTGAAAATAATTGTTAGGAGGACCAATGTGCAGATTAAAAAAATAAAATAAAAATAGGGGAAAAATTATTTCTTTCCTTCTCTCTCTCTCTGCCTCAGTAGTAAGCCTGGATGAGCTTTGTTCTTTCTGTAAGACCTGCCTCTCTTTCTGGTTAGCTCCCAATGTATGGTTGCCATTCGTAATGATTGTTGACTGAAAAGTTTCTTAGCCAGCAGGCACTGGGCATTTCCATGCTGCCACCATCTTTGTTCCCCAAGTCCTTAAAAAAAAAAAAGCGAAACTGACCCATTTCAGCTTCCCTTCTGTTGACTTTGAATGGCTGAGAATAGGTAAAGGCCCCATCAGCCAATTAGGGTTCTTCCCAGCTGTGCTATAAGAGCGAAAACCAATTTTCCATCCGTGTGCTGCCTCCCCCCGAGCGCTTGGAATAACCAACTACCTGAACATGCTTTTCTCCTGCTTATCACAAAAGGGAAAGAAAATAACTAGGGCTCCCGACCTGCATTTTTCAGTCCATTGCATTGGGTCATGTGCAGCCAGTGGAAAGGGCGCAGAGAAAGCGTTTCGACTTTACCTGGCAGCAGTTTAATTTTATTTTGAGGATGGGAATGGCTGGTTGCTAAGAGGAAGAATGAAACCATCTATTTTTAACCCCCAATATTTAAAAAAAATAGGTCAACATCTGGGGGTTCCAGGAGGAATGATTGGGGTGCTTGCAGCCACTCGAGTCAGTGGGCGGCCTCCCCTTACCCAGCTACAGGTAATGGCCTTTACTGAGCAGCAGCTACATACGTGACGCTGAGACCAATTTTTTCTAGCCTTATGAAAATAGTTTGAGTTTTTATGTATCATAAACAGATCTACCTTATCTATTTTCACCATGCTAAATGCTTCCCCTTCTTTTCCTTTCTAGTGCTAGATTTATCTTGGAATTAAACCCAGAACTTATCTGAATAAGCTAACCAGGTAGATACAATTCGTCCTACCTTGTGGTATTCAATATATGTCAGCAGTTTAACAGGTTGGTAAATATTCTTGATCTTGAAACCTCAAGAATGGAAAGTCGCCATTCACAGAGGAGCTATTCCTGTTTGTACAGTGCTGTTCTCTCTGCAAGCAGTAGGTCAAGTAGGTTGACCTGGAAAGGTTCTTTATACTGACATGTTATATGCTATTGACCTAGAACTTTTTTATAAAATGTGGAGGGGATCCAAGGTTATGATGTTGATTCTGCATTTTTTATCCTAGCCCCCTCGATATAATCTTATATGGTAATAAGTGTAAATTGTATTGAGTTTATGGACTCTAATCAGCCAACAGTCAATGGGGGGAAAACTTGTAGGGAAAACAAACATTTATTTGAAGAGCCGAGGTGGCGCAGTGGTTAAATGCAGCTACTGCAGGCTACTCCAGCTGACTGCTAGTTCAGCAGTTCAGCTGTTCAAATCTCACCGGCTCAAGGTTGACTCAGCCTTCCATCCTTCTGAGGTCGGTAAAATGAGGACCCAGATTGTTGGGGGCAATATGATGACTCTGTAAACCACTTAGAGAGGGCTGTAAAGCACTATGAAGCGGTATATAAGTCTAAGTGCTATTGCTATTGCTATTATTCCTTGGTGGAAAGAATCCAGCGGTGTTGGTTCTATCTGGAAGGAAGATTTAATAAAATAGATGTTGCCAGAGCAAAGTTTATGAGTTATCTCAGGGGTTGCCACAAAGAAGAGGTGGTCAACCTATTCTCCAAAGCACCTGAGGGCAGGTCAAGAAACAACGGATGGAAACTAACGAAGGAAAGAAACAGTCTGCTAAGGATAAACCTCTTGAGAGTGAGAACAATTAATCAGCAGAATGACTTACCTCCAGAGGTTGTGGGTACTTCATCCCTGGAGGTTTTAAAGAAGAGATTGGACAAGCCTTTTACCCAGGGGTGAAATTCAAAAATTTTCCCTACCGGTTCTGTGGGCGTGGCTTGGTGGGCGTGGCAGGGGAAAGATACTGCAAAATCTCCATTCCCCACTCTACTCCTGGGGGAAGGATATTGCAAAATTTATTGTTTTGCCAGAGGTGGTATTTGCCGGTTCTCCGAACTTACTCAAAATTTCCGCTACCGGTTCTCCACAACCTGTCAGAACCTGCTGGATTTCACCCCTGTGGTTTTACCTGAAATAGCATAGGCCTTCCTGCTTGATGAGGGGGTTGGACTAGAAGACCTCCAAGATCCCTTCCAACTCTGCTATTCTGTTCTGTTCTGCTTCTACAAGTGGGAGAAACTGGAAGGAGAAAACGTTACCAGATTTTCAAAAGTTTATTATTCACTCACGAACAAAGTTTATTTGTGGGCCACTGGACAATCTGACTTTACCCAAACTGAAATTTAATAAATTATTTGGTTCCTGGGATCTTTGTCTGAGTTTTCTAGATGACAGGCTGTGGCAGAGGATGAGTGGTGCGACCTCACAAGGACAGATGAAAATGTGTTTGCCTGGAGCATGATGAGTTTTATTATGACAGTTTTACAGGGTAGGGAGGTTGGAGACAAAAGCCCTGAAGTCTAAAATAAAGACTTGCACATTTAAACTTCACCAAGAAAGAGCAATTAGATCAGGAAGTTCAGAGCTTTTGTTGTCTATAAACTAATGCTCAGAATACGGGGAATAAATAAGTGAAGGATCTAAGCCAGTGGTGGGATTCAATTTTTTTTACTACCGGTTCTGTGGGCGTGGTTTGGGTGTGGTGTGGCTTGGTGGGCGTGGCTTAGTGGGTATGGCAGGGGAAGGATACTGTAAAATCCCCATTTCCTAAACATTAAAAGCATCTTAGAAAAAAACATTATAACATCCTAAACATTATAAACATCAAAACATTAAAACAATTTTAAACCCCTACATATCATTTCATGGCTGGATCTTGCCGATTACAACCGCGAGATCAACGGCCCCAAGCCTGCTGGAAAAGCCAGGTCTTTACTGCTTTTCGGAAGGCCAATAGGGTGGGGGCAGTCTGGATTACTGGAGGTAGCTGGTTCCAGAGAGTCGGGGCAGCCACAGAGAAGGCCCTCCCCCGTGGGCCGGCCAGTCGGCACCGTTTAGCTGATGGGACCTGGAGGAGACCAACTCTGTGGGATCTCACCGGTCGCTGGGAGCTATTTTTTATTTTATTTAAATAGATTTGTATGCCGCCCAACTCCCAGGGGACTCTGGGCGGCTAACAACATGTCAAATCCATTATTGAAATATAAAATCACATAGCAGTTAAAAATGATAAAAGTTAAAAAAACATCCAACATTCATGACCAGCTGTGTGGCAGAAGGCGGTCTCGAAGATATTCCTTATTTAACGTGTCCTGAGGTCATTCAGAAAACCGGAGCTTTAATGCAATTGTCCGCCTAAAACAAAACCTGGTAGTCTTCAGACAAGAAAAGGTTATGTCGCTATTTAGGGAATTAATTGAACGATGGAGCTCTTACAGTGAAGTGAAAAATTGATTTTGGGTCTACAGTATCAGGCAACGTGATAGCTTCGGGCAGGGGACATTTAAAGTACAATCATTAAAGTTTTATGAAATTAATGTATAGCCTTTTATGATAATTACACCCAAATTAAGCAGTGATTAGAGATGACCTTGTGGGACTAACAATATTGAATGGACATCAGGAGGGAATATGTTCTCCGGAAAGCCTTTGAATTAGATTAATGCAGGCCTGCTCTTCCAGCCCACATGAATGAGCCGAGACCTTCGGACTGGGAGGAATGAGAAAAGCTGCCCAGAAGGAGAACCACCAACATAGGAAGGATGTAGGTCTAGATAGATATAGACAATACACAATGCTACACACACACACGTAAAAAGGATGTTGAGACTCTGGAAAGATTGCAGAGAAGAGCAACAAAGATGATTAGGGGACGGGAGGCTAAAACATATGAAGAACGGTTGCAGGAACTGGATATGTCTAATTTAATGAAAAGAAGGACCAGGGGTGACATGATAGCAGTGTTCCAATATCTCAGGGGTTGCCACAAAGAAGAGGGAGTCAAACTATTCTCCAAAGCACCTGAAGGCAGGAGAAGAAGCAATGGGTGGAAACTAATCAAGGAGAGAAGCAACTTAGAACTAAGGAGAAATTTCCTGACAGTTAGAACAATTAATCCGTGGAACAGCTTGCCTCCAGAAGTTGTGAATGCTCCAACACTGGAAGTTTTTAAGAAGATGTTGGATAACCATTTGTCTGAAGTGGTGTAGGGTTTCCTGCCTAGGCAGGGGGTTGGACTAGAAGACCTCCAAGGTCCCTTCCAACTCTGTTGTTATTATTATTGTTATTATATAAGATGTAGTATTTAAGAGTCCCATTCAGACTTGCTGCATCTGTAATATTCTTTCAAATATTGGCAGAGTCGCCAGCAATGCAAAAGAGATTCTAGACAATTGTAACACTGATTTCTTCTGAATTCCTTCTTCTCTGGCACCTAAAATGACATGATCTGTGCATTGTAGATCCCCAGAGAGACATTGTCAGTTTGTTAGGGAATTTTATTAAATTATTAAAAGCATCGAGGGAGGGAGGGAGGGAGGGAGGGAGGGAGGAAAGAAGGCAGGAAGGAAGGCGGGAAGGACATGGAAGGACATGGAAGGAGGGAGGAAGGAAGGAAGGACAGGGAGGGAGGGAGGAAAGAAGGAAGGGAGGACGAGGGAGGGAGGGAGGAAAGAAGGAAGGCAGGAAGGACAGGGAAGGACAGGGAAGGAGGGAGGGAGGGAGGGAGGGAGGGAGGGAGGGAGGAAGGAAGGAAGGAAGGGAGGACAGGAAGGGAGGAAGGAAGGAAGGAAGGACAGGGAGGGAGGGAGGGAGGAAGGAAGGACAGGGAGGGAAGGAGGGAGGAAAGAAGGAAGGAAGGACAGGGAAGGAGGGAGGGATGAAGGAAGGAAGGAAGGAAGGAAGGAAGGACAGGGAGGGAGGGAGGGAGGGAGGAAGGAAGGACCTTCACTTCATAATTGACCCTCATTGACCCATCCATGTAGTTTCCTTGGCAACAATACAAAAGTAAATTGCTATTTCCTTTTCTAATTGTTTGATTGTCTTCCCAACATCCCTGACTTAGGTATAGCTTTGGAGTTTGCGGATTCAAGCACATGTTCTGCTTAGCTTCTAAAATGACCAGGTCAGCCACCTGCTAACACTTTAACACTTTATTTTACTCTACATGTACCATGACTTTGCCAAAGGAGCAGGAGATAAGAGAGGCATTCAAGGAGGGCTGGACTTTGATCTCTTGCTGGGGGCATGCAGGGACTCGTGACTGATGACACGTTTGACCCCTCCCTTGGGCTCAGCCTGGTCATCGCTTACAATAGATGGATGGATTATAGATGAGATAGGTAGGTAGGTAGGTGGATGGATGGATGGATGGATATAAAGATTTATTGAAAGGTTGACACTCTACAAGAATCTGGCCAACTGGCGGTCAAGGGAATTGAACGGGAGATAAGAGATGCATTCAAGGGGGGGCTGGACTTAGATCTCTTATGGGGGGAGTAAGCAGGGACTCATGACTTAGGAGTTTGTGTCTGACCCCTCCCTCAGGCCCAGCCTGGCCATTTCCTACACTTTATATTATAATTTATAGTAACCGGTTTTCTGAATTGTTCATTGAGCGTAGTTTGTTTTTAGCAACATTTATTGTGTTGACCAAGCACTAAAAGTTCCATAGGGATGTGTGGGTTTTGATCCAAACATGAATATGATGTGCGTTAGAATATCATATGTTTCCAATGACACATTGGAAAATATTACTTTTTAATGGCATTTCAGATTTGTTGATCGTCCACCTGTATTTCACTGTCATAATGGATATTACCTTTCCTATAATGTCATCTTATGCTCTTTCAAAAAAACAGATAATGTTAAAATGGGAAAAAAATTCTAGATTGTAGCCTGCAAGTCCCAACTTTTGCAATTAATCTTGACATCAGGCATAGCATCTATGCATTGTATGCTTATATCCCTTATATCAGCTCCTGAATGCTTTGGTTTTTCCTTCTGTCAACTTCATCTTTTTTTAAAGGTTCTACTGCCACACTGTGGGAAGAAAAAATTGTTCAATGTAGAAGACTCTTGCAATTTGGAAACGAGGCCAATGCTTATATTCCAGGAAAAGCTGTTTTTTAAAAAAATAAATATTGTGTATAGTATAGAATAGGAAGGCAGGGAAATATTAAGGATAACTTTGTCTTTCACGATAACAGCAGCGATTTTAGTCTGAAGATATGTTGGCATTAAGCAGGCTTTACTAAGAGAGTTATTAATAAGGAAATGTCAAAATATCTTTTTTCTTCCTCTCTGGTTTGGGTGGAGGTAGACGTGGCTTGGGAATTTTTATATATACTATTCAGAGTTGTTTTGCCCCCAACTTAAGTGGGACAATGGAATGCAGTTGTATCAACTTTCAATCTTAATTTTTGCAATAGAGTTTGTATGCAATTGTCTTAATCAGCTATGCACTTGTCTTGTCATTCATTAAATGTCTTTCAAATGGAACCTTTGTTAATTAAGATAATTAATTAAAGAGCTGGGCTTTATTTTCCCAGGGGAGAGTGTGCATTTAGACAGTGAAGTATTTTAATCTGTACTATATTTGCACTGAGTTCTACAACATTTTGAAGCGAAGTTTAATGAGAGAAAAGCTGAAGGAGGAAATTCAATGTTTCATTAATACTGTATATAATCTGCTGAATTCAGAAGTTTTTTCAGTTCATTGGCAGTGATCTCATTGGCTGTTGTGTAGGATAATACTTCTTTAGATATAAGATGCTGCATTTCTCAAAGTGTTTTGTCTTTATAACTAAATTTGCATTTTAATTAGAGCAATCAAATAGGGATACTAAGCCCTAAGGACTTAGCTTTCATATCAACACAGAATTAAGCTTTTGAAAAACACAGCAAGTTACCAAGAGTATTTAACTACATGTTAGATCGGGCTGATTTTATTACGGAGTGTTGTAAATGTCCCGTTTTAATTAAAACATGTAAAACTCGTACTTAAAACCAGTTTGCAGTTTTAAGCATGATTATACAGTGATGCTTTTGTCTCCATAAATGAACCAAGTTTTCAGAAGGACTGAGAAATTCACAGTCATTAGGAACATTTTCTGGCAATAATTTCAGAAATAAGAACCACTCAACTGGAGCTGATTAATAATTGGCTTGGCTGGTGCTGCAAAAAGGAAGCTGCAGGCTCTCCTCTGAACCAGTGGAAGCTCCATCCTTCCTGCGCTTCCTGGATCCTGGGTTTTCTCACCTCTTTCAAACTGGCAAGGAACCAAAGTGTCTCAATCAACGTTTTCCCATCCTCTAGGGCTATTCCATGGAACAGTTTGGGTAAGGTGACCAGACGTCCCGCTTTTTAATAATTTGTCCTGGGTCCCGCGGCGTTTCAAAAAAGTCCCGCTTTTTTAATTTGAATTTGCCCTGCACACCCCTCTGCCTCCTGCCTCGCCTGCCTCCTCCTGCCAGGCGGGGAGGGAGGGCAGTGAGAGGGGCAGCGGCGGTCTTGCCTGTTCGTTGCTGCAGAGCCGAAGAAGCTGGTGGCGTTCGCGGCGCGGGGCTTCCCCCGCCCACTTTCCCTGGCTGCCGGGACACCGCCATTTGCGTTCTTTTGCCCTCTGTGCAAGCAGAATGCTTTGCGCATGCGCAGAGGGCAAAAGAACGCAAATGGTGGCATCCCGGCAGGCGGGGAAAGCAGGCGGGGGAAGTCCCGCGCCGCAAACGCCACCAGCTTCTTCGGCTCTGCGGCGACGAACAGGTAAGCCTGCGCCGGTAGGAACCCACCCCTGGCTGCGATGAAGGGGGGGGTGCACAAAGCTGCAGGATAAGAGAGACGGACCCCTCCCGTCTTGCTCCCCTAGAACCCCCCCCCCGTCAATGGTGTCCCGCTTTACAAATATTAAAATCTGGTCACCTTAAGTTTGGGGGGAGGGGAGGAGGAGGAGGAGGAGGAGGAAGTTGTGGTTTAGTACTACCTGGTAGAAAACTGGAATGTTGGGAGTGAAGCTTTTGGCTTTTTTTTCATTGTTAATACTCTTCCAAAACACTTTGAATATTCTTAGGGAGGAAGTTTGGCCAGATTAGAAGACTAAAAGACTAAGTTTCTAAAAGTTTCATTTAGTGTTAGATTATCCATAACTTTTGTGCCCTCAATGGGTCCTTTCTGTTCTTTACCAAGTACAGCAGCTCCTATGGCTTTCAAAAACATGTGCTATGCTCATGGGTTTTTCTTCACAGCCTGGTAGATTTCCTTTTCCTTTACTCTTGTCCCCTCCCTTCCATTTCCCTCCCCTCTCCTCCCATTCTCTCCTCCCTCCCTTCTTCTCTTCTCCTTTCCATTCCACTCCCCTCTTATCTCCTCCCTTCCATTCCCCTCTCCTTCCCACCCTCCCTCCCCTCTCCTCCTCTCCCCTCTCCTCCCTTCCATTTCCCTCCCCTCTCCTCCCTCTCTCTCCTCCCTCCCCTCTTCTCTTCTCCTTTCCTTTCCGCTCCCCTCTTCTCTTTTCCTTTCCATTCCCCTCTCCTCTCCTCCCTCTCCTCCCCTCCCCTCCCTTCCCCTCCCCTCTCCTTCTCTCCTCCCTCCCCTCTCCACCCCTCCCTTCCATTCCTCCCCCCTCTTTTCTTCTCTTCTCCTTTCCATTCCCCTCTCCTTCCCACCCTTCCTTCCCTCCCCTCCCCTCCCTTCCCCTCCCCTCTCCTTTGATCTTTTAGTGGAAAAAAAAGCCTCCTGTCTTTCCTTATCATTTATTCATTAATGAGCTGCAGAGGGCAGCAAAGAAGCTGGAATGCATGAAACTCACTTGGCTAAAAGTCAGTAAAAATAGGAGAATTTCACCTGAGGTGCCTGTAAAATTAGAAAGGAAAGTTAACAAGGAAGGGTTTCCCCCACCCACCCACCCATATTCTCCTCCTAATAGCAGAAGCTGGGTGGGATTCAACTTGTTCCAGGCAGCAGAACAGCTTTTAAAGGCTCACAAAGGTCTGGAAAACAAAATCCTGAATTTCATGAAGCCACCTCTGCATTTCCTGAATGAACCTGCTTGACTGAATGCCTTGTTTTCATCCCGATCTTTGTACAATGATCACAATCACAAGACTGGTGTGTAGACAACAGATTCAGCTTCATCATCTTTTTGAGATTTAGATTTATTATTATTAGAGTTGGAAGGGACCTTGTAGGTCATCTAGTCCAACCCCCTGCCCAAGCAGGAATTCCTACGTCATTTGAGACAGATGGCAGTCCAGTCTCCCCTTGAAGGTCGCAAGTGTTGGGGCTCTCACAACCTCTGCTGGCAAGCTGTTCCACTGGTTGATCGCTCTCACCGTCAGAAAGTTTCTCCTCACTTCCAGGTTGAATCTCTCCTTGGTCAGCTTCCATCCGTTATTCCTTGTTTGGCTTTCTGGTGCCATAGAGAACAGCCTGACCCCCTCCTCTCTGTGGCAGCCCCTCAAGTATTGGAACACTGCTATCATGTCACCCCTGGTCCTTCTCTTCGCCAGACTGGCCAAGCTCAGTTCCTGCAACCGCTCTTTGTATGTTTTATTGTCCAGACCCTTTATCATCCTGGTTGCTCTCTTCTGCACTTTCTCTAGGGTTTCAATGTCTTCTTTGTAGTGTGGTGACCAAAACTGGATGCTTTTGTCAAAAATTGTCTTTGTCTTTAGGCCTGCCATTCTCAGCTCAAAGCAAAGACAGTTGAGTTCATCCTGTAATGTAAAATAGAGGGGTTTTTTTTAAAAAAAGTTTCATTCTCCTCCCATTAATTGCATTTATATATAGGATCTCCAATACACAAGCGCAATTGGTGTATAAAATAAATGTGTCTGTAAAACATACACGCATAAGATGGAGCATACAACATAGATATGACATTATCCATCACTGTAAAGGTGTATATGTGAGCTAAGACTTTTTATTATTATTTATACCGCATCTGTATTATTTTTTATAAACAACTCAAAGTGGCAAACGTATCTAATACTCCTTCCTCCTCTTATTTTCCCCAGAACAACAACCCTGTTAGGTGAGATGGGCTGAGAGTGATGATCAGCCCATGAGCCAACACAGTTCTAGGCTGCATTAACAGAGGGACAGAATCAAGATCACATGAAGTGTTAGTACCGCTTTATAATGCTTTGGTATGACCACACTTGGAATCCTGCATCCAGTTTTGGTCACCACGATGCAAAAAAGATGTTGAGACTCTGGAAAGAGTGCAGAGAAGAGCAAGAAAGAGGATTAGAGGGCTGGAGGCTAAAACATATAAAAAACAGTTGCTGAAATTGGGTCTGTCTAGTCTAATGAAAAGAAAGGTTTCCTGCTTGAACAGGGGTTGGACTAGAAGATCTCTAAGGTCCCTTCCAGTTGGTCACCACACTATAAAAAAGATGTTGAGACTCTAGAAAGAGTGCAGAGAAGAGCAACAAAGATGATTAGGGGACTGGAGGCTAAAACATATCAAGAACGGTTGCAGGAACTGGATATGTCTAATTTAATGAAAAGAAGGACCAGGGGAGACATGATAGCAGTCTTCCAATATCTCAGGGGTTGCCACAAAGAAGAGGGAGTCAAACTATTCTCCAAAGCACCTGAGGGTAGAACAAGAAGCAATGGGTGGGAACTAAACAAGGAGAAAAGCAACTTAGAACTAAGGAGAAATTTCCTGACAGTCAGAACAATTAATCCGTGGAACACCCTGCCTCCAGAAGTTGTGAATGGTCCAACACTGGAAGTTTTTAAGAAGATGTTGGATAACCATTTGTCTGAAATGGTGTAGGGTTTCCTGCCTAAGCAGGGGGTTGGACTAGAAGACCTCCAAGGTCCCTTCCAACTCTACTATTCTATAATAATCACCCAACTGGCTTTCATGCCTAAGGCAGGACTAGAACTCACAGCCTCCTGATTTCTTGGCTGGTGCCTTAACCATTGGATCAAACTGCCTGCATTACTTACTTGCAATTACTTGGAAGTATCAGTATCTGAAATATGTTGTCTGGTCTGTGAAGTTAAGCAGATCTGGGCTTACAGAATAACAGAATAACAAGGGATAACTTCACTTTGTTCCCTTGTATTTGTACCCATCTTATGTATTCAAATAATGCTATACTTATGTGTATTATCAAATACGTACTTGTTAAGGGAAGAATTCCCCGTAGAGGCGACATTGGATCTTTTACTTGGAGTTCAAATACTTAGAAATAAAACCGAGATTAAATATCTAATAGAAAATATTTATTTCAGTACAAAACAATATAAAAACAATAAATCCTGAATAAACTACATCTTTGCTAAGTAACACGACCTTCCAAGTCGGAAGGCATAACAGAAGTGATTAATGGTGGATAGGAATGTAGACATGCGCAGAACATCATATCACGTGTTCTGCTTGTATTGGGAAGTACCATAATATTTAGAATAGGGATGCATCACCCTGCATAGACTCACAACTGACAATATTCACATCGTGACAGTACTTGAATGAATGAATAAATAAATGAATAAATGAATGAATGAATGAATGAATAAATAAATAAATGATAAATAAATAAATAAATACTCAGGCTTTATAGAATGGTAGTAGGACCTCCCGTGATCTTGATTTTGAAACACTCCTTCCTGCGTCATCCATCTCCTTCATTTATTGTGATTCTAATGATAGGAGAGGCACCCAGGCAGCTCTGAATGTGTCGGGTTATTAAGCTCGGAGGCAGAAAAGAGATTCCAGCTATTGTTCAGATAGCACAGATAGCTAATAAAGGCCTGTCAGAAAATAAGTGAAAATTTCATCCGCCAAACGTGAGCGCTTTTCTATTAGCGTCAGCCATGGATGCCTATTAATATAGGGGGATCCCTGAAAAACAGCAATTATTGGAAGGTTTGTTTAATATTTTTTTTCCCAGAGAGGGCTACATAAAAGGATTATGGTTGTATTAGAGGCAATGACTGGTCCCTGCTTTGACGCAGAGCAAATAAGCCTCCAATTCGATTTTAATGAAATGTTGTGACTTAGTGAATTATTGTTTAACTGCTGAGGGATTTTCTCATCTGACGGCACGGCCTCAACAACTCTCCTGCGACTCTTCAACTTTACCAGTGAATTATAAAGGTAGTCCTTGACTTACGGCCACAGCTGAGCCCAACATTTCTGTTGCTAAGTAAGTGAGACATTTGTTAAGTGAGTTTTGCTCCATTTTACGACCCTTCTTTGCCACAGTTGTTAAGTGAATCACTGCAGTTGTTAAGTGAATCTGCTTTCCCCCATTGACTTTGCTCATCAGAAGATCAGGACTATCCCCACCCTGCTGGCCTTCCGTAAAGTAATAAAAACCTGGCTCTTCCGGCAGGCGGGGTGAAAGTGAGACCAACCAGACCAGATATGGGTTATTGGTTATGAATGCTAGATGTTTTTTAACTTTTGTAGTTTTTAATTGTTATGATTTTATATTGATAAATGGATTTGACATGTTGTGAGCCGCCCAGAGTCCCCCGGGAGTTGGGCGGCATACACATCTATTTAAATAAATAAATAAATAAATAAATAAATGTAAAGAGAAAATAAAGAAAAACTTATTCAAAAAAAAAAAAAAGAATAGAGCCACCTAGATAGTTGGCTTCCTCTTTCAATAAGCTCTTTGTCACCTTAAGTGCTGGCACTTAAGAAATATTGTGGGGCTGCTTTCTGCCTCTAAAAACACGTTTCTCCATTTCTCCTTTAGGGAAATATAATATTCTGCCTTTTTTAATAGTTTCCAAAATATTTCATTCTTCCGGGGTGGGGTCTTCCCACAATTATTTGTCTGGAAGGAACCTTCTTGGTTCCCATCACACAATGCTTGGTACTCCAGGTCCCATCGACCAAGCAATGCCGGTTGGCGGGGCCGAGGGGGAGAGCCTTCTCTGTGGGAGCTCCCTCCCTTTGGAACCAACTCCCTCCAGAGATCAGGATTATCCCCACCCTGCTGGCCTTCCGTAAAGCAATAAAAACTTGGCTCTTCCGGCAGGCGGGGTATGAATGAAAGTTTTTTAAATTATGGATAGTATTTTAACATGGCTTTTTAAAAATTGTTTTCACTTATTATATGTTTCTATACATGCTGTGAGCCGCCCAGAGTCCCCCGGGAGTTGGGCGGCATAGAAATTTTAATAAATAAATAAAAAATAATAAAATACTTACACGGCCTTCTGTTTCCATGCAAGCCAAAAAAGGTGGACCTGCAACTTCCCCTGTGTTTGTTTGTCCTTGATACCTAGTTTTGAAATGGGGTTTGTTTTTGGGGTTTTTTTTTTGCCTCTGAAATTGTAGCTTCCTTCCTTGATCTTTAAACAATTATCCTTGCTAGCTGTTGACATTATCTTCTGCAGGGAAAGCATTTCAAAAGGTAATTACTGTGAAGAAGTATTTTTCTTCTATCCGTCCAATATCGCTCTTCAGATGAGTAATTCGAAATGGTAAGATTATGAGAAATTGAAAAAAAAATGTTTCTTCTTTCTCATTTTAATAAATCTCTCTAAACTCAAACATTATTCATCCTTTTCTTTCTTTAAATGCTAAAGAGGGTTTAAATGGGGTTTTTTTTTCATATAAGTCCTCACTTTCCTTGATCATTTTGATTGTGCTATGTACTTTATTCCTTTACTTTGAAGATAAGGTATCTAGGCACATTTTTCCTACATAACTGCAGGATAAACCATTATTTCTAATATTAACATCTTTGAAAAGCTGCACTGATGCATAATCTGTTATTTTTGAAGCTGTTCAGAATTGTTCTTTTTATGGTTGTTTTTTCGTTATAAACCTTTATTTTAAAGTACTTTTGGTAACCTACTTTATAACATATAGTAAACTAGATGAATATCTAACTAAATATTGGAACTAAAGGTGGCATATTTTCCATGGCAATAGCAATAGCACTTAGACTTATATACCACTTCATAGTATATACTTATATACTCTCAAGAGTCAGCCTCTGGCCCCCAACAATCTGGGTCCTCATTTTACCAACCTTGGAAGGACGGAAGGTTGAGTCAACCTTGAGCCGGTCAGGATTGAACTGCTGACAGTCAGCAGAATTAGCCTGCAATACTTCATTCTAACATCGGTGCGGGATCAGGTGGCTGCTGGGTCCCCGGAGCCCATTGGCACTGTGCCCATCCCATGCCTGGGAAGAAAGCCCACCTCGGTGGCATGAGGCCGATATTCGGTGGCTGGCCTGGGGTCGGCAATCCCTCTGTGCCCTGCTGCCAGGCCAGCGGGCTCCCGAGCCCAGATCTTTGGGTCATCTGCGCTTCAGGGCGGAGGGTTGCCCACGTAGGCTTTGCCCCGGTGAAAAGATTCACAGAGGGCTCACTCATCGCAGTGTGGAATGAGGCCGAGTCTCCACTCAGCTGGACCATTGGGTCCCTCCTTGGGAAAGAGAACATTGGCTGGGCCAAGTTCCATCTTGTGGCTTCGGGTCCCGAATGGGGGTTGGTCCAACTTACGCTTAGTCGCCCAAATTGGTCGGGGAGCTCCATCAGCGATTGACTTCGCGACAGTGGCTGGGATCCCTCACCTTCGGAGCGTCCAGTCAGCGTAAGTTTTGGCTGTCTCCACTCGTGGGCCGAGGCTGATCCCGCGCCCAGGTGGGGCTCCCACAGCCGTTCTGCGAGAGAGGCTCAGCCCTCCGGCTGCGCCTTGAGAGGTCCGCTCTTGCTGAGAGGGGCGCTCGGGGGTCGGCTGTTTGCGCCGAGCCCCCAGCTGGCGTTCTCTCTCCGCGGCCTCAGCGGCTTTCACCATGGCTTTGGAAGGAACGTAGAGGGTCTCGATGTGGATGTGCAACCTGTCCTCTACTGACTTCCCCTTGGCATGCTTCTCTTCCTCCATCTTCCCTGAGTCTTTACACCACCCGTTGCTGGGTCGGCGCTGGGGCTCAGAACCCCGAACAGCGCCCCGAGGATTTGGGGTAGCTGGGTGAATTTTAAGAGAGATTCGGGTTAGTGTCCGGGTTCCAAATAGCATCCAAAACAAAATCAGAGTCCGGGGCAAAGTATTCCTCAAAGTTTCAATTTATTAGCAAAGCCATGTTGGCACATCTGGGAGAAACCCCAACCTGAAGTCCCCAGGGGTTTCTCCACCCAGTTGAAAGTTCAAGCCCTTGTCTCCACACCCCCAAGTCCATCACGTTGACCAATCTTCATCTGCCAACTTGGCAGAAACTCCCATCTCCTTCCGTGCAGGTGCAGGAGTGCAAAGACAAAGGATGACCTTGACAATCTAGAAGGAATTTGTTATGGCTACATGCAGACATCCCCCATGCAATGACCCCTCCCAAATTCCCACAGCAAAGAATTCATTTTAAAATAGCATAAAGTGTGGCAGGCCAAAGACCCCGACTAAAATGGCTTCGGCCAGACAACAATTGTATTTGCACAGCCTTGCTGAGTCAGTCACAACATTGGCTTGTTTCATTTGTTGGGTGATTTGGGTTGCGATCCATTACAAGAAAGAAGAGAACATGATTTTTGTTTTATTTATTGTTGATTTTTATTTATTTACTAGCGCTGTGAACCACCCATCTCGTGTAGTTTTGGAAGTTAAAAGTGGGAAACATCCGTATGTTGCTGACTTGTTGGTGGCATTTTATACCCAAAGGTTGAAGTTATTCCTCAAGTTTATTCTTTGCCTATTTCTGTTAGTATAGCTGAGAAAAGGGATTTCTTCAATAAGAAATATTCTTTAATAAGGAGAGAAAAGCAATGAAATCACTGTGCTATGGGCTATGTTAAGCAACCATATGGTGTATCATGCAAATTTACAAAATTGGATTCATTGAATGTATTGAGTTAATTACGGATATCAGGCAACAAAGCCTTATTATTGTCATATGATTGATGCCTTCCTTGTATCATTTGAATTTACTAATACTGCAGTTGTTGAATTCTCTGGTTTCTGATCTGACGGAACTCGATAGTTGGTGGGTCCTGTCAAAAGAATCAGATTTTTTTTAAAAGCCTTGATGATTTTAGGGTCCTATGAATTGTGACAGCTTATATCCAAGATCTTCTGGCTCTGTCTTGCAACCTCTTAGAGAAGACTACCAGGATCAAGGAAGTTCTAATTGGTCTGTAGTTGGAAATATAACTCAAGTCCTCTCCAAGCAGGGGGTTGGACTAGAAGACCTCCAAGGTACCTTCCAGCTCTGGTCTGATTGATTGATTGATTGATTGATTGATTGATTGATTGATTGATTGATTGATTGATTGATTGATTGATTGATCGATCGATCGATCGATCGATCGATAGATTGATTGATTTTGCCCTCCTTCCCTTCAGGATATCCAAATGTTAGTAGCATGGGTTTGGGGAGTTTGTTATCCATGTGTGCATGTAAATTTAGATATTGTTAACTTCAAATATCAATGTTGTTTATCTTACTGTAACCCGGATTACACCGAGTGATTTTTAGGTCTATTCGATATTCTGCCAAGGTTCTGTTGACAGATAGTTGATTGTGGATTTATTGTGGTCCAGTGCCTTGAAACCATTGGACTGTCCCCTGTAAAACTCTGTTTTTAAGCAGTTTTCTTTGCAGAAGATGAAAAAAAAATCCTGATAAATAGAACTTGGGAGGGAAGGTGGAACACAAACCAGAAAAGGCCAGAATATTTCATCACTTCTGTAGATGGGCAGGTGGCAGCCATGGCAAGGACCATCTTTGCATAATAACGGATAGCTGTGATTCTTTGAGCCAGTCAGAGTTAATGATCATTATCCTTGCCTTGGCTACAAACACCTTGGCTACCATAATGTGCTTTTATGCAATGCTAAAAAAAGTTTGCTTGAAATTGCAATTGATGTGAAATGTGACCAGGTTGCTGACTAGTGCAGCTAAAAGCATCAAATGATGGGTTAAGGTAGCCGCATGGGCTATCAGGTGCTTATGGACACAGAATTTAAGATGGTGTGTGTGTGTGTGTGTGTGTGTGTGTGTGTGTGTGTGTGTGTGTGTGTGTGTGTGTGTGTGTGAGAGAGAGAGAGAGAGAGAGAGAGAGAGAGAGAGAGAGAGAGAGAGAGAGAGAGAGAGCTTCGAGGCTCTTTAGGAGCTGATTATCTGGTGCACCACCTCTCTGAATCTATCTGATTACTCAGATCAACAGGAGGAACTGATTTCTTGCACGACTCCGATTTTCTGTTCTTTTTTACGCCGTCTTTTCAAATTATTATAAGAAGCCTTGCGCTGGGTTACAAGATCCAACAAATGGACAGTCATCCTGGGACACATATATTTTCCTTCATTCAAGAAGAAAATAATGTCTAGCAATTCCATAAAATCTAAGTCCGGGTTCTGCTAGCACGTTTATTTGATTCATTAGGACTGTTGCAAAAAACAGTAACGTTTTCTATTTCATTTTACAGCACAGCCTCCTGTTTACAGTGAAGGTCAATTTAGAGAAACGTAAAGTCTATTGCAAGCAATTGTGTTTGGTTTTGTTTTGACCAATCTGCTCCTTGATTGTTCATTGTGTGTATTCCACCTGAGGTCAAAGCCTTGGTACGCCTTGCTGATAAGATTGAGGCTTTCTCTTTGGATGGGATTGCCCATTTGGTGACCACCATTGGCAAAATCACTGTGTCTAGGCCTAACACTTCTTGGTTGGTTTTGTAGAGGGTGTGGATCAGGGGCAATGTTCCCTCTAAGCTGCGCGGCTGCGCAGCCGCGCACGTGTTAAGAAAACGCAGCACAGCAGTTTCCAACTGCCGCCCGGCGTTTTCTTATGTGAGAGGGAACATTGATCACCAGCCAATCGGGGCGGGTGGGGGTGGGGGAAAGGAGCCTTCAACGAAGAGAGGCGGAGGCTTTAACTCTTGCCTCCCCAGGCGGGCTCCGCTGCTAAGGAGAGGAGGAGAGCGAGATCAAAGGCTGCTGCCCACCAGCTTACTCTTCATCCAGGGAAGCTGGTTCGGTCTTTCCAGAAAAGAAAATGCCACGCGGCAGTTTCCAACTGCCGCGCAGTGATTTTCAATGTTAGAGGGAACATTGATCAGGGGTCTCAAACTCGATTTCATGGAGGGGCGCATCAGGTTTGTGTTTGATCTCGGGAGCCCGGAGTGGGTGTAAGTGGAGTGGGCATGGCCAGCTCAATGTCACTCATGCTGGGGGCGCCTGTGGCGGCCTGACCGCTCTGTCAGTGAAAACGGGCTCCCAAGCTCCGTTGTCGGCTGCGATAGCCTCCTGCAACCCTCTACCAGTGAAAACGGGGCTCGGGAACCCATTTTCGCTGGCAGGGGGTTGCAGGAGGCCATCACAGCGAAAACAAATCTTGGGAGCCTGTTTTCGCTGGCAGAAGCACCAGAGGCTGGTCCTTCACTGTTTCCAGGGTGGCCCCGTGGGTCGGATCCGGCTCATGGACCTTGAGTTTGACACCCCTGGTGTGAATGGTCCTGTAAATAGTGTGAAACCTCATCCCATTTTCTTGGCTTGCTGGCACACCACTGAAGCAAAAGATGGAGTGAAGGATTTGCTTCCCCATCGAGGGGGTTACCATGGAAGCCTGCGTGGTTTGGAGCATCTCTCTTCCTCTCCTGCATAATTCGCTCGCAGCACTCTTAATTGCAATGGATAAAATATATTTCGCCATGTGAAACCTCTTAGCCCAGATAATTTGAAGAGCAGACTGGATTTAAATAGCATCGCACCGCCAATAGAAGTACGCAGGTTCATGGCAGACGTCCTCTGGTTGCAAACTGAAAGAGGAATATGTCAATGCAGCTGGTTTCCTGACTGGTGGCATAAATTTGAATACATCTGCATAGCTTTGGAACCAGTAAATGAGGAGTGAAAAGTGAGGGCAGAAGGCTGAACAAAGTACAAATCCAAAAAAATCAACCCGACCTCTTTTCTCTCTCCAAGGGCTCTCCTGCATTTTATGAATATCAATTTAGCTTCAGTTGTCTATGAAAGTTTATACTGTGATCATCGGATCTGAGACTTTGTAAATATCATTTTCCTTGTATTTATATTGCCCGGCGGGTTCTGTTTATAGCATTTTGAGGATTTGTTTCTATTTTTTCTTCCCTGCCAAACCTATTTCACGTGAGAATTTTGTTCTGAATTCAGAGGATAGAGTCCAAGGCTTTCTTGCCCCCAAGTAAGAGAATAACAAAAAAGTTGGACTTGCAGAATTAGTCTTCTCATTACAGAGAGAAATCCAGCCGAATGTATCAGACAAACCAGTCTAATTTTAGGGAAAACTTCTTAAGGAAAAGGAATACCTCTAATTAGCCACTGAAATACTGCTTGAGAGCTTCGAATGTTTATAAAGGAAAGAATGAAGTTTCGGAAAAGTCTTATTTTTAACATATTGCAAACGGCTTTCTGCAGAAAATGGATATCTGTACGCATATTTAAGCAAATTAATTTGGTACATTCATCAACCTACAAGTCTGATCAATAAATTAAAATTACTTTAATTAGATTGCAACAAGAAGAAATATGTTATTACTGAATACCAGAATACCAGTCAATTTATCTTTGCCTGCACTTGAACCACATACTCATATGATTAGTACATTGGTTCCTCCAAAGGAGCACCACATTTCACAGATGCATGGAGTGAAATTACAGACAATATAATTCCTGAATAAATAATACCTTCATGTTTATGCTATGCCGGCCTTTACAAAAACTTCACAGTTTTTTCATTGTTGTGCAGTATTCTGACGATATCAAAAGAATAACCTGGAACTATCCTCCCCCCCAAAAACCCCAGTTCCCATGTACTAAAGTGGAAGTTAAAAGCTAAAATTAAAAACTTCTTTCATTTAGTCAGTCTGGATGTCAGATCCAGTGGCAGGTTGCCGTCTTACCTTTGCCGGTGCGCTGTGCGTGCATCTCCAAGTTTTGGGGGCGCTCGCGCTTGCTACGCACACGCGCCCCCTCACGTGATTTTGCTTCTGCACATGCGCAGAAGCAAAATCGTGCCAAAATCTTGCGAGGGGATGCACGCACGAGAGAGATTTCGGTGCGATTTTGCTTCTGCACATGCGCGGAAGCAAAATCTCTCACGCGCGTCCCCTTGCGAGATTTTGGTGCGATTTTGCTTCCGTGCATGCGCAGAAGCAAAATCGCCCAAAAATTAACGAAAAAAATGGTGACGCGCGCGGTGGACCAGCAGAGAGGGCTCCGGAGCAGTCGCGCGCAAATTGCACAATCGGCTGCTCCCTACCGGAGCTGTGCACTGGGCAGCTCCGGCAGGAACCCATCTCTGGTCAGATCTCATCCCTGCTCCAATTAAGAAGCACTGGTGGATGGCTGCAGAGTAAGATGGATGGACAGATGGACGGATGGAGGGACCACAACTGAACCCAAAATTTATGTCACTAAGCGAGACAGTTGTTAAGTGAATTTTGCCCCATTTTACTACCTTTCTTGTTAAGTGAATCACTGCAGTTATTAAGCTCGTAAAATGGTTCTTAAGTGAATCTGGCTTCCCCATGGACTTTGCTTGTCAGAAGGTCGCAAAAGGGATTCACTTGACCCCAGGACGCTGCAACCATCATAAATATGAATCAGTTGTCAAGCATCCGAATGTAAATCATTACATTTACATTTACATTTACATTTTCCAGGACAGCCCCGTGGTGCCAGATCTGACCGCATCACGGGCCGGATTTGGCCTGCGGGTCTTCTGTTTGACACCCTTGTTATAGAGCATTTCTTGTAGGCTTGTGTCCTCCTTATCTATTTATTTATATACTTTATTAAGTATACCTCCTTATCTATGTGAATGCTCCAACACTGGAAGTTTTTAAGAAGATGTTGGATAACCATTTGTCTCAAGTGATGTAGGGTTGGACTAGAAGACCTCCAAGGTCCCTTCCAACTCTATTGTTGTTGTTGTTGTTGTTGTTGTTGTTGTTATTATTATTATTATTATTATTATTATTATTATTATTATTATTATTATTATTATTATTATTATTATTATTATTATTATTATTATTATGAGTCAACCTTGGACAGCTCTGTGCTCTGCCCTTATCTATCAAGCAAGGGTGTGCCTGGCGTCAGTGCAGAAGCAAGAAACAGAAGCGAGAACGCAGGAGTTAAACTAATTCTTAACAGAAGCAAAATAACAAAGTTTAAACTAATTCTTATTACTATGTCCTTATTACTATGTCCCTTCACTTTCTTTATCTTGACTGTGAAGCAATGAGGTTTAAATGCCAAGAATATATCGCGGGAGGATGTCATGTTTAATGTACCATTTGGAGGTTGGTACATTTTCTGCTCATTTGGGGATTAATTAAAACATACATTTTAGCTGGTGGTTTATGTGGTATGGTACAAAATAGCAGCACGATCTCTTGTCCGACAGCTCAAATACGGAAGCTGGCAGACCAGGTGTGCCTACACCTTTGCAGGCAACAGGCCAAAAAGAGAATTTTGGAAAGGTATGCCTCTAATTATTTTATGGCACCTAATATTTTCAATTGGATTTCCATGATCCATTCATTCAGTTTTTTAAAAAATGAAGGTCCCTCACGTCACGTGGAACTTTTCATAGCGAAAAATAAAAGTTGCACCTTTTCTAATGGGAAATTTAAGAGAAATCTGTCTATTTATCTTCCCGTATTGGGCGAGGCTTTTAGTTACAAGCGAAACATACAAAACGTGTGAAAAAGGACCAACTTTTTCATGGAGTAAAACCGAGAGCTTCTTTTTGGCTCCAGATAATTACAATACAACCGTGGTGGTGGTGATGATGATAATAATAATAACATTGATTTGTTCTCTTGAAGTTCCTTCAGTAGGGGAATCCTTATCTCTATCCTATGAGAAATAACAGTGGATACTCCTTATGATTAAGAAATTTATCTACAAAGTTGTCGGATGGCTTCAGAGATAAACGATTATTACGTGCAATGCAGGGGCGGGTTCCTAATTTTTTTACTACCACTCTGTGGGCGTGGCTTATTTTGTGGGTGTGGCTTGCCAGCCATGTGACCAGGTGGGCGTGGCTTGTCAGCCATGTGACCGGGTGGGCGTGGTCACATGGCCGGCAAGCGAGGGGAACTGAGATAGGTCCTCCCGCCCGTTCCCCTCAGCAGCTCGAGAAGCCTCAAACGTGCGAAAATGCCTAGGATCATCACCACACGTTCGTGGCTTTTCGGACTGCTGAAGGGAGGGGAATGGAGATAGGTCCTGCCGCCCGTTCTTTCAGCCTCTCACGCGCTCCCTCAGCCATCCTCCCCTGCTTGGACTCACTGTGGGGTAGGAAGGCAGCGCATGCGCAGTGCCGGAAACTTGGCTTCTGGGCATGCACAGATTTAAAAAAAAAAAAAAATAATTTTTTTTAAAAAAATGGCGGCACCCAGGCACTGGCAACCGACTGCACCGGTACTGTGACATCACCAGCAGGCTGCTACCGGTGCTATAGAGTGGACCGCACCGGTAGGAACCCACCACTGGTGCAATGTCTCTACAATGGATGAGTTGCTTTGCAGCTTCTTTAAAACAGAATTAAAACTGGTTAAGTGTTGGTGGAGGAGAATAAATAGCATTTAAAAAAAATAAAAGCAGGGCAGGAAAAAAAAAAGAGTAATGACAGGCCGATCTGATTTCTTTCAGATCTTTTTGAAAGGATTCCGGGGTGCCTAGGGTTTTTTGAAATTTTAAAGATCCCCAGAAGGCACTCCATCAGGGACTTTTGAAGCCCGGTGGAAGTAAAACTGAATTCTTTTTGTGAATACTTCATCTCTTTGGATATTGCTCCTTTCATAGCAATCACCTAGTCCCCTTTGGCGTCAGAAGTTGGCAGCCTGAAGAGAATTGTAAGTTTCTCGAGTTGCCACGATATTTGCCCTGCCTCTTGATGAAGCATGAATTGAAGAAGGCAAAAGAGCTTCTGCTGCTAGTTAAGGAGGACCTGCTAATCTTGATGACGGTCTGTTTGCATCAGATGTTTCTCCTAATGGTCACACCATGGTCTGCTTCTCTGCAATGTTCAGCCTTCAAACGGATGGATTCATTATGTGCCTTCCGGTTGGTGTCAACTCTTAGCAACCACAGTGAGCGTTTTTCTCCACGATGTCCCTAGTCCTTCAGATGTTCCAGTGGTATACTCATCAGCACTGTCCATCCACCCGACTGCTGCTTGTCCTCTTCTTCCTTTTCCTTCTATCTTTCCCTCGGTTAGAGCCTTCTCCGAAGTGCTAGGACATTGTGTATGAAGTATGATGATTTACAATTAATCAATACAATCAGTTAGAAGGGACCTTGGAGGTCTTCTAGTCCAACCCCCTGCTCAGGCAGGAGACCCGATACCATTTCAGACAAATGGTTGTCTAGTCTCTTCTTTAAAAACCTCCAGTGATGGCACACCCACAACTTCTGGAGGCAACTTCTGTTCCACTGATTAATTGTTCTCGCTGTCAGGACATTTCTCCTTAATTCCAGCTTGCTTCTCTCCTTGATGAATTTCCATCCATGGTTCCTTGTCTTGCCTTCAGATGCTTTGGAGAATAGGTTGACCCCCTCTTCTTTGTGGCAGCCCCTCAAATACTGGAAAACTGCTGTCATGTCCCCCCCGGTCCTTCTTTTCTCTGCAACCATTCTTCCTATGTTTTAGCCTCCATACAGACAGACAGATTTTAGTCTGTCTCCAGATGAATTCTATTTTGTCTCTAGACAGATGTTATGATGATGTTATCTAGTTAGGGTAATGAGACATCTGCAAGGAAGCTCAGAAAAGCTCCAAGGACCCCTCAGACAGATTTTAGTCTTCCACTTATGTCTCTGGTGAGATATCCAGGTTGGTTGGTTTAATGATGCATTTGTTTGTTTTCTTGGGGATCCATATCTTCTCAGGAGTCTTCTCCAACACCAAAATTCAAAAGCATCTATGTTCTTTCCTCTCCAATTTCTTTAAGGCCAACTTTTTTAATAATAATAATAATAATAATAATAATAATAATAATAATAATAATAATAATAATAATAATAATAATAATAATAATAATAATTATTATTATTATTATTATTATTATTATTATTATTATTATTATTATTATTAATAATAATAATAATAATAATAATAATAATAATAATAATAATAATAATAATAATAATAATAATAATAATAATAACAACAACAACAACAACAACAACAACAACAACAACAGAGTTGGAAGGGACCTTGGAGGTCTTCTACTCCAACCCCCTGCTTACGCAGGAAACCCTACATTACTTCAGACAGATGGTTATTAAACATCATCTTTTTTTTTTTCCAAAAAGTTTTATTAGTACAAAATTACATAGATAATAGCTAAACATTAAATAGAAAGTACAAACATTTTTTTTAATTTTTCTCCCCCCTAACCCACCCCTTTCCCTCCCCCCTCCCCCCCGGACTTCCCAGAGAGAGTACAGGGCATAATATCAATAAAATAAATTTAAATTAAATTAAAAAATTTTGACTTCCACCTTATTTTTTTAAAACTTCAACTCCAAATTGTACACTAATAAAAATTCCTTCCTCCTCCTTTCAATCATCTACCCTTCACAACATTTCTTCACTGTTAACTAAGAATTAAATGATTATTACATAAATGATGACTAAGTATTAAATACAAAAACCTTAAACTTCATCATAAAATCAATCAGTATATAAATAACTTACTATTACTATATATCAGATTATAAGCACTAATTCCAAACTTTAAATAACCTTCCTCCCCCCAAAAAAATGTTAAATCTAATTGTAATATTTTATAACTGGATAGATAACAATTCCAAATCTTTCTCACAATTAAATAAAACTTAAATTGATATTACACAAAAAATAACTAAATAATAATACAAAAACCTTAAACTTCATCATAAATTCTACCACTCTATTAGTAACAAAATGTTACTATGTATTAAATTATTAGGTTCAAAAAAGTTCTAAATCTTTAAAAAGAATTAATAATACTTTGAATAAGCCCCCCCAAAAAAAACAAAAGAAAAAAAGAATGCAAGAAGTAAAGAAAAGAAAAAAAAATTAAGGAAAGAAGGGAAAAAGAAAAGTACAGTCATAATGGCAACCATCTGTCCAATAAACTTCAACACTGCATCTTGTTGTATCTTGATGATGGTTGCATCTTTTTGTAACTTGATAATTTTGTAGTTGTCAGCTCGCCTCCCATCTGACCCCGATCTTCCATCTCCTTTTCCAGACTGTAGACATCTGTCTGGCTCTGCCAATCATTTAAATTTTGTAAATCTGTTTCGATTTGAAGAGGAAGGGATGGCTTTCCCTCCTCCTCCTCTTTTGTTTTCATACATCTTTCCTCTGGAATCTTGGATATATCAGCCTTTAAGACGTTGACATAAAATTCAGTAGCTTTCTTTGTTGTATTAAGCCGATATCTTTTTCCCAGAAATTTCACTGCAACTCCTGTTGGTGCTTCCCATTTGTAATGTAAATTTAACCTTTTAAATTCATCAATCAGAAAGGTATAATCTTTTCTGGCTTTGAGCATTTTAGAGGGAATTTCTTTCCATATCATCAGTTCCTGGCCATTCACCTGCAGGTTATTTTTAAACGTCGCCTGTATAATCCTATTCCGTAAGGCTCTTGTAGTAAAGTATATTACAATATCCCTTGGTAGGTGTTTTTGTTTTGCATACCAGGAGTTGATTCTATATATTTTATCAATTTGCCTGGCTAGTTCTTCTTTAGACAGTCCAGACACCTGCTCCAAAGCTTCCACCATCCTTCCTTTCAAATCTTCATATAATCCTTCTTTCAACCCCCTGACCCTTATGGCAAATTCCATGGATCTGAATTGCGTCATTAACACCTCTGTTTCAAAATTTGCAATGTCATTTTGTATTTGATCTATATATTCTACTGAAGTTGTCAAAACTTGTTTGTTTTCTTCAATGCGGTTTGCCAAAACTTCAATATTTGTTGCTAGACCTTTACATACCTCCAACACATCATTTCTAATTTGTTGGTCAATATTCTTTAAAGCAGCCTGCATTTTATTATCTATTTCACTAATTTTTTGGTTAAATTCAACAATAAGTTCATCTTTCATAATCTTTAAGGTACTTATTAAATTTTCAGGTGTTAAAGACTTTGGGGGTGTTAACTCAGTGGTAAGTTGCATTTTAGAAATATAACCAGATGAATAATCCATTCTTTTATTCAAAACAATCTTTCCAGATTTTGAAGCCATTTTAGTATTTCCAGTGGTGAACAAAGAAAAAGCCAAGCCTCTAGTTAAAGTTCTTTTAAATTTCTTTTAAAATTCTTTCAAATTCCAAAGCCAGATAGAATTTTATTTTTAAAAAATTGTCAGTTATTATTTAATCCAGAATCGGGAGACAGAGAGAGTAAAGCCAACTTTCAAAATCAAAAATTTCCATAAGAAAAAAAGCTGCTAGGGAAACGAAAGTTACTTTCACTTCTCCTCCCACTTTCTCCGATCGCCATGTTGTAGCCTAATAACTGTTACTTAGTTTCTTCCGAAGTGAAAATCAGCAGTGGAGTTGAAAGAAAAAAAAAATCTGTACTTGCCCTTTAAAATCCTGTCTCTCTCTGTCTGCTTGTTTAAACAATTAAGTAGTTGTAATCCCATTCACGAAGCAGCGGGTGGTCACAGCATCTTGCTCCGCAAAAGCGGAGGTTTCCAAGTCCCCGGAGCAAGAGACAGGCTGGCTGGGGAGCCCTCACCTTTCGCGCCCCTAGCTGACACTTGGGGCACTAGGGGGGGCTCTACCCCACCTGTCCGGCTCTCATCTCTCCCCTTTGCCCGGGGCAGAGACTTTCAAGCCGCCAGACAGCTGTTCTGGCGGCTTTAACGGGGAAAAGGAAAGGCGCTCAACGAGGAGCGTCCGCGATGCAGCGATCCGGAACCGGAAGTCTAAACATCATCTTAAAAACGTCTAGTGTTGGAGCATTCACAAGTTCTGGAGGCAACTTCTGTTCCACGGATTAATTGTTCTAACTGTCAGGAAATTCCTCCTTAGTTCTAGGTTGCTTCTCTCCTTGTTTAGTTTCCACCCATTGCTTCTTGTCCTGCCTTCAGGTGCTTTGAAGAATAGTTTGACTCCCTCTTCTTTGTGGCAACCCCTGGGATATTGGAACACTGCTATCATGTCTCCCCTGGTCCTTCTTTTCATTAAACTAAACATACCCAATTCCTGCAACCGTTCTTCATATGTTTTAGCCTCCAGTCCCCTAATCATCTTTGTTGCTCTTCTCTGTTCTCTTTCCAGAGTCTCAACATCCTTTTGGCACTGTGGCAACCAAAACTGGATGCAGGATTCCAAGTGTGGCCTTACCAAGGCATTATAAAGTGGTATTAACACTTCGCGTGATCTTGATTCTGTTAATGCAGCCTAGAACTGTGTTGGCTTTTTTGGCAGCTGCTGCACACGGCTGGCTCATATTTAACTGGTTGTCCACTAGGACTCCAAGATCCCCCTCACAGTTACTACTGTTGAACAAGGTACCACATATACTGTCCCTGTGCATTTTGTTTTTCTTGCCTAAACATAGAATGTATTGCAGGTAGATCTTTGACTTACAACCACAACTGATCCCAAAGTTTTTATTGCTCAGTGAGTTTTGTTAAGTGAATCTTGCTCCATTTTATGACCTTCCTTGCCATGGTTGTTAAGTGAATCGCTGCAGTTGTTAGCAACATGGTTGTTAAGTGAATCTGGCTTCCCCGTTGACTTGGCTTGTTAGAAGATTGCAAAAGGGGATCACGTGACCCCAGGACACTGCGACCGTCATAAATATGAGTCAGTGACTTTTTTCAATGCTGTTGTAACTTCAAATGGTCACTAAATGAACTGATATAAGCTGAGGACTGCCTGTACGAGAAACATTTACTTTCATCTCGATTTCCGTATGCTATAAAAAGTTGGTGACTTGGCGAGCGTTGGTCTTGACTAGAGAATTAAGGTATAATTGCAACTGAAGAAGGCAGTCAAAAAATAAAGCAAGTGCCCTTTTTTTTTTTCTGAAATACCCCTAATATTTTTGCTTACCTTTCTTTGAGATGTTCTCCTTTAATATATAGCTGTTTCATCACTGTCTGATGGCAGAAAATAATGATCACACAAAGCAACAATGCTCACTTGAGAAAACCCTGAATCATTGGACATTTGGGAACAAGTTTCCAGCCGCCGTTTTCTGCTAGAAAAATATATTAAGAAATTATCCTTTAACATGTTGGCCTTTCAAACAGAATTACATTATTTTCCGCTGGGATTCTGAATTCATTTGAGGAAGATGCTTTTTCTCTGTTTCGGAAAACTCTTGAGGCTCCTTCACTGGATATGAATTAATGCAGTTATGAAAAATGATGACAGCCCCAGGCTGAGCCTGCTTTCTCTCAGAAGTTTAAGGACAGGATTAACCAGGATTAAACTGGTTAACGCTTGGGTGGAACACCATGAGAACTTCCCTGGGCTCCAAGCTAGACCAGGATGTTGAAAAGTCACCCAAGAGAAATATGCAACGATAAATTATTTCCATATTGTTGCTAAGACAACCACAGATTCGTAAAATTTCAAGGATTCACGCTTCGCTCATAGTTACTTTACCTTTCATGTCACAGAGAACTGCAAGGGTATAGCCAAAACGGTTCGTCTTTTCTGAAAATGTGTCATCAAACCCAGATTGATGGTGATTTAAAATATCACACAAGGAGAGAAGAGTTGAACATCTGAGACATCTTCAGTTCTCTTCAGCCACATTGTTCCTCCCAGTGTGTTTCTGCTCACGATTTGTCCAAGGAAATTAAAAATGAAGAGTGGACTTTCAGAAGCAAGTAAATTTCTCTTCCCTTCTGTTCCAGCCAGCCTTCTCCAGCTTCTGTTCCAACCTCCATCAGCCCCAGCCAGTTAGAGATGTGTGAACTGGGAGTCAAGAAAATATTTTAGCTGTCTTTCTGTTGCTCCACATCTGATGAACAGCTGATTTAATTTATTTGGGGCCTTTGTTGGTGTACCATAAAAGAGTTGAAGTCCACAAGTCTTAAAGTTGCCAAGGTTGGAGACCTCTGCATTTGTCATTTCTTTATTTTTCCTTATTTCTCCTCTGTCTTCCAATGGCACTCAATGTCGCAAAGCTGTAAGAAACAAAGGTGGCTTTGCATAATAAAAAATATAATGTAAATTAAAAGAGATTAACCAGCCATAGAAAGCAGTTAAGAGAAAAACAACAACAAATAATTTTAAAGAAATGGATAGTCGCAAGCCGCCTGAATGACTTTAAAAGACTATGCTGAAATTAATAGGAATACACTTCATCTTACAACTCCAAGAAGAGAATAACAAATATAATTAATTAAAGTATAAATTTAAACTATAAATACAGAAATTAAAAGAAAAAAAATCTCTATATGGTGTAACAGTTGGCATCACAGCAATAACACCAAGTCATTTGGAAATATTTTGCCCAAGAATCATTTTATGTATATTTTATTCAAATCAGAAATGTACTTTTCTAATACGTTAAACAGGAAAAGGTGGGCAGATTTCCACAGTGGCATCTTTGTCCCTTTTCAAGGTCACATTTATATCAAATTTGTGCTGTGTCTTGTGCTCCAGGATTAAGTAGATTAAATGTGTGTGTTTTTGTGGGTGTTGCAATCTTTCAGATAGAATTCCAAAATTCACAATAGAAAGAAAGTTTGATTTCAGGAGAGTTAAGAGGCTGAATTCAGAACGGCTGATTAGAACAAGGGAACTGATGGAGTGATTCTCTTCTTAATGAAAATAAACCGACTGAACCGTAGCAAAGTTAATGGGGAAAGACCAAGATAACAGCCAGGGAAACAGCAGGGGATGAATTCAGTAAAATACTAGAACCAGGAATTAAGCACAAAGTTAGGAAAGCAACATGCTGTATTGTAATGTCTCTCTGTACCCACTCTAACAAAGACACACATGAGTGTTTGCTTCCTGTAGATAGATTTTACACTTTTGGATGGATCTCAATTTGGCACAGAAAACAGCTTCTGGGCTGGGCATCTTTGTGAACGAGTTAGTCCCTTAGCGAGTAGATATTAGTCTGTCGAAATGAAATGTTTCTCTGCCAAGGGTCAATGCTTCTGGATGGCAGCCCAGTCACTGCTTGGTCACCCTTTCCTGTGCAATTCAGAAGCTGAAGAGCTGGATCAGACCAAGGAACCAACAGAAGGAAAGGCATTGGCAGCAGAAGCACACGATTTGCAGGTGGAGGTGGCATCGGCGGAGTTTGGCAAGGTCCAAAACTTTGCAAATCATGTTAAGTGGGGATTAGGTGTGGCCCGGTGAACCCAGAGACGAGAGTCCGGGTTCTCTGTCTTTCAAATGGCCACATTTATTCAGCTGAACAAAAGTGGGTCCTCCCATAAGATTGGAAGAACCCTGAATGCAGTTAGGAGCAAGTATATATAGATGTCTTACTTTTCCTTGGTTGCATAAGAGGAAGCCATCACACAGTAGATAATGTGTAGAAATTAGAGTTTGAGTTTAGTTTATTGATTAGCCCCTAGGCCATATCAAAGTGCAGAGTTCCTAACACAAATTATTACTAAAATCTGATGATAAACAATTTAAAATGAAATGGGAATAAAACACAATTTAAAATGAAATGGGAATGAAATACAATAATTTAATCTATAGATAAATAAAATAAAATAAAATAAAATCATATTTCAGTATCACCCCTCCAATCTACTCCAATCAGTCCCACATATGCCGATCTCAACTGAACCATTTTGCTCAAGTACTCTGCCGTATTCAATATTATTTTAAAATTCGGGCAGGTATAGAAGTTATAAAAGTACCTATGCGTGTCTTCCGTGGTTTGAGACCTATTCAACTATCCGGGTTGTGGTTTCTTATGGAACTTTTCACAGCCCCAAAGGCCAAGTTAGGGCCTGAACTTGCTGACACCAATCTTTTATCACGCTGTTAAATTCAAGGAGATTCATGACCTGCAGGAAGAAATAATTGTGGAATTCACTGCCAGAAATTTATGTGGGCCACTTTCAGTGGAAACTGGACGGATTCATAGAAAATCAGATTATCAAGGTTTCAACTTCCCATCCGTACAGTTCCTGAGTACCTAGAATTAGTGGTGGGTTGCTACCGATTCGCACCGATTCGGGCGAACTGGTAGCGGCAGTGGTGGGAGGCTCCGCCCACCCGCCCGGATGTCATCACAGACGATCTATGCATGTGCAGAAGGTTCTGTGCACGTGCAGAAGCACTACTCATACGCGCTTTCACAGTTCCGAACTGGTAGCAAAGGTAATTGGAAAGCCACTACTACCTAGAATGTTGGGTTAGATGGACCTAGAACCAGAGCCAACCTAAATTCAGACAAGAGTCCTGTTTCAGTGAAAAGCTGTCATATATGACTTCCAAAATCTTTCATTAGTCATATCAATTTTATTAGTTATTCCCATCTTATATTCATAACAGAGTTTCCTATTTTGGTGACGATTATGGACTAGAAAATTAGTGTGTTAAACATCTATTGCTTGGCTATCTAGAATTTTCTATCCATGGTCTAAATGCTTAAATCTATTTCCTTCAAATTCACTGTCTTCTATTAACCTGATCTATCTATTATTTTTAAAAAAGCATTCTCCAAGCAATAAACAGCTTTCAGTTATAAACTCAAAATGTCTTGGCATTTCTGGATTAAGGTAGAAACAAAATAAGCACCCCTGGACTAGACTCTATGATGGCATGAGTACTCTGTTACAGTTGAATGAAGCACTTAATTTGTATTTAGTATTAAGACGTCAGGTTTTTCCTCCATTTTTTTTTTTAAATCCATAGTGTAACATGAGCTGTCCATTACTAATTATCCGAGTGTAGACAATTGTTTAATTCTTCCAAAATATATGTTCATCTGACTTAATTTAGGTCAGTTGTATTTGTATTTGTTTATTTGTCAAGCATATATGATTATAAGCAAAGTATAAACAGTAAAACATGATTGAATATGTATGTAATAGTACAAGCATGAATAAGAGTAAAAGAGGTAAGAATATATGTGAACATTAGGACAGGAACGGTAGGCACGATTGTGCGCTTATGCATGCCCCTTACCGACCTCTTAGGAATGGGGTGAGGTCGATGGTAGATAATCTGAGGTTGAAGTTTTTGGGGTTTGGGGAAGAAACTACTGAGTCAGGTAAAGTGTTCCAGGCGTTGACAACTCTGTTGTTGAAGTCAAATTTTTTGCAATCAAGTCTGGAGCGGTTTACATTAAGTTTGTATCTATTGTGAGCTTGTGTATTGTTGCGGTTGAAGCTGAAGTAGTCGTTAACAGGTAGGACGTTGTGGCAGATAATTTTGTGAGCTACACTTAGGTCAGATCGAAGACGGCGGAGTTCTAAATTTCGAAGTCCCAAAATTTCAAGTCTGGTTTCATAAGGAATTCTGTTGTGAACAGAGGAATGTAATACTCTTCTTGTGAAGTATCGCTGGACATTCTCAATTGTGTTAATGTCTGATATGTAGTGTGGGTTCCAGACTGATGAGCTGTATTCAAGAATCGGTCTAGCAAATGTTTTGTATGCTCTGGTTAAGAGTACAATGTTACCAGAGAAGAAGCTGCGCAAGATTAGGTTAACCACTCTTAATGCCTTTGTAATTAAAGTTGTAATCGTAAGTCAACGACTACATGTAATAGGGGAGGCTAAACCATATGAAGAATGCTTGCAGGAATTGGGGATGACTACTCTAAAGAAGAGAAGGACTAGCGGGGACATGATAGCAGTCTTGCAGTATTTGTGGGGCTGCCACAAAGAAGAGGGAGGTGAGCTGATTTTCCAAAGCATCATAAAGCAAGACAAGAAACAATGGATGGAAACTAATTCATTGAGAGAAGCAACCTGGAAGTAAGGAGAAATCTCCTAACAGTGAGGACAGTTAACCAGCGGAACAGCTTGTCACCAGAAGCTATTGGTGCTCCATCACTGGAGGTCTTTAAGAAGAGACTGGACAGTCACTTATCTGAAATGGTATAGGAACTTCTGCTTGAGCAGGGGGCTGGACTAGAAGACCTCCAGGGTCCCTTACAACTCTGTTATTCTATTATTCTGTAGTTGTTATTATTGTATTTCTCTCTCTCTCTCTCTCTCTCTCTCTCTCTCTCTCTCTCTCTCTCTCTCTCTCTCTCTCTCTCTCCTCCTCAAGTTCATTTTTATTTCTCTTTATTTGAAAACATTTCAGTGACTTGGACAATTTTGCTGCAGGGAAGGATAAATATAATCTGTAGCTGAAATTGTTAGTGAGTGTTAGTCTGAAAATGTAGGAGTAGCAAGTGTAGTAAAGATGACTCCATCTGTTTACAATTTGCTTGGCAGATCTATTCAAATAAATATAGGAAGATATGTTTTATATTATCTCTCTAATGTTTACCCATCTCAACAACTTTAAAATATGTGGACTTCAGAATCTGGCTGGAGAATTCTGGTAGTTGAAGTCCACACATCTTAAACTTGATAAGTTTGAAAACACTGCACTAAATATTAACCTAGTTTTAGGTAAACCATATACTGTATATAACTACAAAAATGCAGTCAACTACATAGATGCTGATATCCTATTGCAAATAGCAATAAAAATAATATGTAGTAGTTGCTGGAGCTGAAAACCTTCAGAAAAGTAGAAGACCAGACAAAGTGTCATTTCGATATTTGTGGTTGAGATATGGCAACCTTAATGTAAACAGATTTCCTCCTAGGTGCTAAGAATTATAGTTAGGGTTAGGGTTTGAGGGGCTGAGAATATTTAGATGATTTTTCTACCTGGAACTAATAGAGTGTTGATGCTGGATGGAAGTTGATGGTCCTGCCTTGTAGGTAGACATATGTGGCAGTCAACATCTTCAGTGATGGTTGAGGTCAGAGGTCAAACATGGCTTGCGGGTCAATTCCAGTTAGACCAAGGCTGTTCTTTGGAAAAATCTCTGCTGGCCGGGCTAAAATGGGAGGTGATTTCTCCCCAAGATTGCTGAACCTCAGCAGTCCAAATGACCAGACTTAATGTGGGAGTCATTATCTCTAAGTCTTAAAGGTTCTTGCTAGAAATAGCCCTATCCCTTGGGTCAAAGATCTCCCTGATACAATGAGAAGGTCCTCTTCACTGTGAGCTGTAACCACATCTCTCTGCATCCCTTGTCACAAAAGAAATTGACCAAGAGCTCCGCCATTTAACAAGATAGTTTCTGCACTGACGACTCTCCTGGTAGTCAAGCGTGATTTCTGGAGAGTTCATGAACACGGTCATTTAATTATTAGTATTTGTTTTAGCTACAATATGGAATAAATTTGTTTGCTTAACTTTCCAGGTTACAATCTGTGGATTTTCTGGTGGACTTACTGTACATCATCCACCTCTTCTTAGCTTCTCAACTCATACATGTGACAACTAAATCAAGTTAAATCAACTTCTGTAACAGTTAAAAGAAACAGTTTAGTTTCTATTCATTCAACAAATTTTCATTTCATTAAATGCTTTAAAATAAAACAAAAGATGGACCTGTTATGCAGTAGTCCTTCTGATGTCAAGAAGTTTATTTTCTGGAGTCTCAAATTCTCAGGCTTAAAATGCATAAATGCATAAATCTTGTGATATTATTTGAGAGAACCATCCAATTCTGAGATAGTATAGCCATCTTCATCAGGGTTTTATGCTCAATTTGGGGTCCATGAAATAATCTACACAGCAGCTGTAAAATGATCTTCCCCATGCCACCTGAAATTTGAAAATCGTTGCCCAGCTCCCACCCTATTGTGTTAAGTAACAGTTGCTTATAGCGTAACTTGTAGGGAAAGTTAGCGCCCTTTGTACTTAAGATCTGGCGAAAACCTCTTCGCTATTTGCTTATTTGGAATCTTACTTTCAAATGTTAGCTTCTTAACATCCTGTGCGAGGATCCCATATGAGATAGCTTCAGTTTCCCAGGCAACTAAATATCCACAACAATGCTTTGCTATTGAGAGAGAGAGAGAGAGAGATGATAGATGAGAGAGAGAGAGAGAGAGAGAGAGAGAGAGAGAGAGAGAGAGAGAGAGAGAGAGAGAGAGAGAGAGAGAGATGATAGATGAGAGAGAGAGAGAGAGAGATGATAGAAGAGAGAGAGAGAGATGAGAGATGAGAGAGAGATGAGAGAGAGAGAGAGAGAGATGATAGATGAGAGAGAGAGAGAGAGATGATAGAAGAGAGAGAGAGAGAGATGAGAGATGAGAGAGAGATGAGAGATGAGAGAGAGATGAGAAAGAGAGAGAGAGAGAGAGAGAGAGAGAGAGAGAGAGAGAGAGAGAGAGAGAGAGAGAGAGAGAGAGAGAGAGAGAGAGATATTATTCCCAGATGTTCAGCTACTCCTTCAAGGTGGATCGTATTCTACAAAGGGTGTTTGTGGGATGACCTCTCAGACCTTGGGGGCAGGTGCTACTTTTCTCTGCTCATGGCTGTGCTGGAGTGGGCTGATGAACAAACAGCTCATCCTATCAAGCCAGAGACTTTTATCTGGCTGCTACCTCTGGGCTCCGTTCGGGTCCATCGAAGACATTCACCTAACTGTCAGTCGCTCCTTCTCAGTCTCCCTCCTCTTTCCCTTCCCTTTTCCCCACCGAGGCTTTTCGGCTTCTTAAAGTGGCTCCATGGCTTCACAGGGAAGTCCAGGCACTTTGTGAGTTCTTTCCTCTGTCGCTGGGGTAGACCATGACATTGAAGTATCATGAACTTGGAAGGACTGGAGATGATAGCCGTCCTGGTTATGATTGTCCTCTTTGTGAAAGCGCTGCAACAATTTGGGCTGATTGATTCTGACTTGGAAGGTAAGAGGCATTGCTCCACAAAACAACGGTGGGGGTTCTGAATCTTGAGAAGGGCGCTGAAGGGTCCCTGTGAAAGGAACTTTTCTTCTTTTCTTTTTTTTAATCTGTTACTCTTCCAAGGAATTTTTCCAGAATCGATATTCAAGCGTTGCTGTCTTCTACGGTCTTGAAAAAGCCCTGTGACGGAGATGCTCTCAAGGGCTTTGAAGGAAAGGGGGTGTGGCGAGAAGAGAAGAAAACTTTGGCTAAGATCCTTGCTAGCTGTGCACAAAGGATTGTGTAAGATTTGGATTAACAGGAATGTGTTGTGTTGTGTTGTGTACTGAGGGAGGGAGGATGGGGAAGGACAGAGAAAAGAAGATGTTTAAATTGTGCTCTACTTTAACGAACATAATAGTCCAGGGAAGTAAAGGTTTTGTAGAATTATTCTATCTATAGGTTAGGGTGAATTCTTTTCACTGTTAAGAGTTTGAGGTGTTTCTGAGTGCATCCTACTTTTTATCTCTTTCCGAGAATTCATGCCTGAGGAGAAAAAAAAATCATTTGGATTTTAGAAAAATACTCCTTTTTTTCTGGTTTTTTTTCAAGTTCTAAAACAGCTGGAAAACATCTGTGCTTGCAATGTATCCAGAGAGGGATCAGCAAATGGAAATTACCCAGACAGAGGGAGTTTGTCCCATTTTGTCAGAGTTCTTCGCACAGGTGCCTGGATACCCTTTAAAAATATCTCTTTAACTTGCCTCTGTATGGATTGTAGCTCTGAATGAGACACAACAAGAAGAACTTGTTTTCCGTTTAAATGACAGCTTCCCATTTTAACTGCTGGAAACAAAACTGGCAAAATGTAAATTTCTCAGTTTGGTTGGAGTTGGGGTTGTCCATTTATATACTCCTTTAAAGAAATGCAACCCTTCTTACAAGAGTTAACATATGAAAAAAAGTTCTCAGTTTAGCTTTTTTAATTTAATTTAATTTAATTTTTTTATTTTATTTGTTTGTCAAACATGTACAGGATAGTAGGTGTTTGTATAAACATAACATAAGCAAAGAAGTACAGATAAATGAGGACAATAGGACAGTAAGACAAGGACAGTAGGCACAGTGGTGCACTTATGCACGCCCCTTACAGACCTCTTAGAAACGGGGAGAGGTCTACTGTAGACAGTCTAAGGGTAAAGTTTTGAGGATTTGGGGAAGAAACCACAGAGTCAGGTAGTGCATTCCAGGCATTGATCACTCTGTTGCTGAAGTCGTATTTTCTGCAGTCGAGTTTTGAGCAGTTTACATTTAGTTTGAATCTATTACGTGCTCGTGTGTTGTTGCGGTTGAAGCTGAAGTAGTCATTGACAGGAAGGACATTGTGGTATATGATTTTATGATATAAAATCATAATTTTGAACATTTAGGAAAACTACAAAGGAGGCATAATAATCAGCTACATCTTTAGGGATGATGGTGCTTCCTCAGTTGTGCCCATCACATTTCTAAATTTATTGTGATCGTCTTAATTTATCCTACTGCATGAAAAAATAGTTTTGTGGTAGGTTCATGGTCTCTACCTTCATGTCCTATAGGCTGTGTGGTTATTCTGTTTCCAAAATATAATGTGAAGTAGATTGTTAGACATCCAAATGGCTTATACTGACATTGGAGGTTGCCCTGATAAGTTATTAATCCATTTATTTGTGGGTTTTCTTCCAGTCTTTCTATAGCAGATTTGAAAGAACGTAGCTATTTGCAAGTGATTGTAAAGGTGTTAAAACCACTGACAGTTGACATTTACTTGAGTAAATCCTGTAAGGTTGGCTTTCTAAGTGTGTTTTTGCATTGGGCCGGAAACAATTTGCCTTTTCCTCTCAATGGTTCTGTCTTTTTGAGACTTTCATCTAAAGAACATCCTTAAAAAATGTTGTTTTGTAAACACATTCTTGGAAATAAAAGCCATAAAAAGCTTCCTGTTTATGACTTCATACTTTTTACGAGAGCTAGAATATGTTCTAGTGTAAAATGTATTTTTGTTTTGCAATCAATTTTAAAGTAATATAAAAATCTTCCAATTTTATTTACTTTCCAGCAGATGGTGATGATGAGGATTATATAAAATTTATACCAAATCAATTCTAAGTAGATACTAGAAACTACGGTATCCTATCTGTATAAGCTATGTAAACAGCAATACCTCTGTGTTATGCAAAACTTAGGATCAAGCAATATTTTTTTAAGAATAATATTTATTGAGTTTTCCTTTAAAAACATAACAATTAAATACACACAACAACAAAAATAAACACAACAGAAAAAGAAAAAGAAATACAAAAACTAGAAAACACTACAGTAAACAAATAACATACGCAGTCAACTACAAACTGATACAACCCATAAAAGTGAAATCATGCTTCTTTGACAGCCTATTAGCTATTACTACTAATCTTTATACACTCAATTATATATTATATCTGTATTTATACATTATAAATATTTCTACAGCTAATTTACCCAATTCATCCTACTGTTTGCAAACATTACAGGATCAAGCAATATTTATTTGGGATCTCCTATTCAGTTCTGTTTTTTTTTTATCTAAAGTAAAAGAAAGCATTTGTCTATGAGGAATATTCAGAAGCCTTAATTAAGTCATATCTTTGTAACCCTAAGCAAAAACATATCCAACTTCTATTAAGTTCTCCAAATCTGGCAAAACTTTTCAGAGAGAGAGACAATATCTCTTTAGTATCCACAAAGGAACGAATACAGAATATAGAATAATAGAGTTGGAAAGGACCTTGGAGGTCTTCTAGTCCAACCTCCTCCTCAAGCAGGAGACCCTATACCAATTTAGTCAAGTGGCTGTCCAGTCTCTTCTTAAAAACCTCCAGTGATGGAGGACCCATAACTTCTGAAGGCAACTTCTGTTCCACTGGTTAATTGTCCTCACTGTTAGGAATTTTCTCCTTAGTTCTAAGTTGCTTCTCTCCTTGTTTAGTTTCCACCCATTGCTTCTTGTTCTACCCTCAGGTGCTTTGGAGAATAGTTTGACCCCCTCTTCTTTGGGGCAGCCCCTGAGATATTGGAAGGCTGCTATCATGTCACCCCTGGTCCTTCTTTTCATTAAACTAGACATACCCAGTTCCTGCAACCGTTCTTTGTATGTTTTAGCCTCCAGTCCCCTAATCATCTTTGTTGATCTTCTCTGCATTTTTTCTATTTATTTATTTATTTATTTATTAAAATTTCTATGCCGCCCAACTCCCGGGGGGACTCTGGGCGGCTCACAGCAGATATAGAAACACATAAAAAACAATTTTTAAAAGGAGCCATATTAAAATACTATCCATTAAAAAACAAACTTTCATTCATACCCTGCCTGCCGGAAGAGCCAAGTTTTTATTGCTTTACGGAAGGCCAGTAGGGTGGGGATGGTCCTGATCTCTGGAGGGAGCTGGTTCCAAAGGGAGGGGGCTCCCACAGAGAAGGCCCTCCCCCTAGGTCCCGCTAGCCGACATTGTTTGGTCGACGGGACCTGGAGGAGGCCGACTCTGTGGGCTCTAACCGGTCGTAGGGAGGTATGCGGCAGGATGCGGTCCCGAAGATAACCTGGCCCTGAGCCATGGTTCTAGAGTCTCAACATCTTTTTTTGGGTGACCAAAACCTGGACGCAGTATTCTAGGTGTGGCCTTACTAAGGTTTTCTCCTCCCGGCAGAAACAAGATGGGAATAAGTCATCTGGAAATGTCGGTTCGATTCCATTCGTTAGCGAAGCTTAATGATTCTCTTATGCATTGTGATTGTGGCATGTGGTGAACGTTCACAAAATTGTGTCCATTTCATGGGGGAAAAAAGCACAAATCTATCCATATTCATAAGGGAAAGAAATCTGCCTAGAATCCTGGTGATTCTAGACTTACAACAATTCATTTAGTGACCGTTTGAAGTTACAACGGCACTGAACAAGGTGACTTATGACCATTTTTCACACTTATGAGCATTGCAGCATCTCTATGATCATGTGATCAAAATTCAGACGCTTGGCAATTGACTCACATTTGTGACGGTTCCAGTGTCCCTGGGTTGCGTGATCCCCTTCTGACCAGCAATGTCAATGGGGAAACCTGATTCACTTTACAACCATGTTACTGACTTAACAACTGTGGCAAGAAAGGGCATAAAATCGGGGAAAACTCACATAACAGCTGTCTCGCATAGCAACATAAATTTTGGGCTCCATGTTGATCATAAGTTGAGGGCTACTTGAATTAGGCGAGGCTGGGTTCAAAGGCCCGGGCAATGTATTACATGATCATAGAGATGATGAGATGGCCATAGTTGTGAAAAACGGACATAAGTCACTTTTTTTCAGCACCGTTGCAAACTTTGAATGGTCACTAAACAAATAGTTTTAATTCAGGACTACCTATTGCCAGTCAGCATCAACCCTCTACCTTTCCGCGTCCCTCTGCTATTTTGCCTAAGCTTAGAGAAGGAGTCTCTGTTGGCTTCTATTTCTTCCATCACAGGTCCTCCTTTCATTTTGTATGCCCGTGTAGGAAAATGTTGGTGGTCCAGGGCCATCCTTAGACAGTGGAGATTCTGAAGTAGGGGTGGGCAGTTGTGATCTCTTTCTCACTCTTGGCAACTTTAAGATATATGGCTGAAGAATTCTGGGAGTTGCAGACCACACATCTTAGTGTTGCTAAAGTTTAGAAACTCCACTGTACTGATGGAGATTCTCGGCCATCCAGGTCATGGTTGTCCCAAAGGTGCTTTTTCAAGAGGCAGAGCTGGAGAAGCTTCTTGGATAAGAAGCAAAAGGTCTTCAAAGAAAAGCCAGAAAGTCCAGTTGCCTCTTGAAAAAGCACCTTGGGGACTCTATAGAGACCTTCTTCCTTGCTGTGTTCCTAGCAGCACCCAAAATTCATGCAAGTGTGATTCAATGACACAACAAGTGGAGAAAAATGCATTTAAATTTAAACCCATTAGTTTTTCGACCTTGGTGTTTTTGCAAGGAAAACTACATGGAGACTTTATATTTATTGCAGACAAATATATTTTCAAGGAATAGTTCTTCCGGAGCCCAGAGAGTGGCAGTAAAACTTTAGAGTTGAGTTACATTAGAATTACAAAGCATTTTTCCTCCCTAACATGGTGTTTTTGTAAAATGCCAAGGAACTTTCTAATACTTCATTACATGGGGTTCTATTAATAGGCTAACAAACAGGTCACGTCTGAGCGAGACAGAGCAGGGAATTAACCAGCAGTCAGTCCCAAATGCAAGAAAAAGGATTAATGGGGGAAAAATGTTTAAAGATTGAATGCTTTTCCTTTGTTTGTTATAATGGGGTAGTTTGAAGGCCTTTTGGCAGGAGAATAACTTCAAAATGAAATATGCCAAATCATTAAAATATACAAAGCTACTAGGGCTGATCCGGTATACTGCATTTGGCATAGACTCCACCTATCTAGTCCCCAACTTACAAGCATTTAGCAACCACTTGAAGTTGCAGTGGTAAAAAAGTGACTTTTTACCCTTATGACATTGTAGCACCCCATAGCAATAGCTATAGCACTTAGACTTCAGTGGTGGGTTCCTACCGGTGCTGTCCACTCTATAGCACCGGTAGCAGCCCGCTGGTGACGTCACAGTACCGGTACGGTTGGTTGCCGGTGCCTGGGTGCCGCCATTTAAAAAATTTTTTAAAAAACATTTATTTTCTTCTGCGCATGCCCAGAAGCGCTTCCGGCACTGCGCATACGCTGCCTTCCTACCCCACAGTGAGTCCAAGCAGGGGAGGATGGCTGAGGGAGCGCGTGAGATGCTGAAAGAACGGGCGGCAGGAGCTATCTCCATTCTCCCTCCCTTCAGCAGTCCGAGAAGCCACGAACGCGCGGTGATGATCCCAGGCATTTTCGCACGTTTGAGGCTTCTCGAGCTGCTGAGGGGAGGGGGGAACGGGCGGCAGGAGCCTAGGATCATCGAATGGGGAGAAGCATTCAGGCCGGATGGAGCCTCCTAGAAGAACCGCTGCCACAGTCTTGCTGCTCCCACTGCGGGGGGCTGCGTTGCAGGTGGGCAATGCTCCTCCCCCGCTTCTCCGGCCGCTGCCAAGCTCCCGAGGCCCATGCCCACCCGGTCACATGGCTGGCAAGCCACACCCACAAAATAAGCCACGCCCACAGAGTGGTAATAAAAAATTAGGAACCCACCCCTGTTAGACTTATATACCGCTTCATAGTACTTTACAGCCCTCTCTAAGCGGTTTACTGAGTCAGCCTCTTGCCCCCAACAATCTGGGTCCTCATTTTACCCACCTCGGAAGGATGGAAGGCTGAGTCAACCTTGAGCCTGGTGGGATTTGAACAGCTGAACTGCTGAACTAGCAGTCACTGAAGTAGGTTGCAGTGCTGCTTTTAACCACTGCGCCACCTCGGCTCCTATTCATGCACTATGGAGTGGTATTAACACTTCTTCTGATAGCAATAGCACTTAGATTGATATACCGCTTTACAGTGCTTCACAGCCCTCTCTAAGTGGTTTATAGAGTCAGCATGTGGCCCCCCAACAATCTGGGTCCTCATTTTACCCACTTCGGAAGGACGGAAGGCTGAGTCAACCTTGAGCCTGGTGACATTTGAACTGCCAAATTGCAGGCAGCCGGCAGTCAGCAGAAGTAGCCTGCAGTCCTGCATTCTAACCACTGCGCCACCGCGGCTCATAATCTTGATGCTATGACAGCCTAGGATTGTGTTGGCTTTTTGGCAATGCAGTCACTTTTTTGGCAACACAATTTTTGGCACTGCATACTAAGAATGCTATACGCATTCTGTTTCACCCATCTTAAAAATGTCCTACACGCTTCTTCATTGGCATAAGTACTATCATGAAGAGTAGAGATCTTTATAATGAAGATGACATGCACACATTTTATCCTATTTATACAAAATGTAGATGGCCCTGGATTTAAGATAATCCTTCTGAAGAGAAACGGAAATGGAGATGGCGATGGGTGAACACCCCTGTCTTCATGATCATAAGAATTTAAATTAAAACTTCAGGAGCAGTGATTAATGTATCAGCTTTTTTTTTTGAAAGAAAGACAAAGCTTTTCTCTTTCTGTTTGTTTTAAAAACTGCAAGCTAGGATAGAATTCTAACCTGTACACCGTAAACATAACCTAAGCTGTGCAGCAAATTAGTGTCCTTGGGTTTAATTCCTACTTGTTCAGGCCGGCAAGAGGAAGGAACGCAAAGTGTGAAGGAGAGGTGACTCTCAACCGTTTTTATGGAGGACACAGTTGGGTTGGTTCAATTTGAACTTTGAGAGTTTGATCCGCATTTCTTGGATGCACAAATGAGCCACATTTTTCAAATCTCTCTCTGCAGCTCTTGACAAGGAGACAAAATTTTACCTGATGCACTATTGTTTATAGAATAGAATAGAATAGTATAACAGAGTTGGAAGGGACCTTGGAGGTCTTCTAGTCCAACCCCTTGCTTAGGCAGGAAACCCTACACCACTTCAGTCAAATGGTTATCCAACATCTTCTTAAAAACTTCCAATGTTGGAGCATCCACAACTTCTGGAGGCAAGTTGTTCCACTGATTAATTGTTCTAACTGTCAGGAAATTTCTCCTTAGTTCTAAGTTGCTTCTCTCCTTGTTTAGTTTCCACCCATTGCTTCTTGTTCTACCCTCAGGTGCTTTGGAGAATAGCTTGACTCCCTCTTATTTGTGGCAGCCTCTCAAATACTGGAAGATTGCTATCATGTCATCCCTAGTCCTTCTTTTCATTAAACTAGACACACCCAATTCCAGCAACCGTACTTCAGATGTTTTAGTCTCCAGTCCCCTAATCATCTTTGTTGCTCTTCTCTGCACTCTTTCTAGAATCTCAACATCCTTTTTGCATCGTGGCGACCAAAACTGGATGCAGTATTCCAAGTGTGGCCTTACCAAGGCATTATAAAGTGGTATTAACACTTCGCGTGATCTTTATTCTATCCCTCTGTTAATGCAGCCTAGAACTATGTTGGCTTTTTTGGCAGCTGCTGCACACGGCCGGCTTATGTTTGTATACTTTTTACAAAGTTTATACTATTTTCACTGCAGTCCTTTTGTACAGAATATTCAATGTATGCGGAATCTGAGAATTCCTTCCCTGCCTGTGGCAATGAAGTCATATGTCTACCGTTGACCTCATCCCATTCCTAAGAGGTCTGTAAGGGGCGTGCATAAGTGCACCATCGTGCCTACCGTCCCTGTCCTAATGTCCCCATTTATTTGTATCCATTTCATGTATTCATAATCATGTTTATAATTATATCTGTTATGTTATACATGCTTGACAAAATAAACAAATAAATAAATTGCAGGATCCTTTTGTAGAATCAGAACAAAGAACAAGGGTAGAATTCCTACTAACTGCTTTCACTAGCTTGTAACTGGCAAGCTGTTAGACCACAACTACCATCACACGGACAATTAATCAATGCAACATCTTCGTCTCAGAGGTGTGGGTGCTCCATCACTGGAGGTTTTCAAAAACAGATTGGAGAACCTTTGTATAAGGCCCCTGCCTTGAGCAAGGGGTTGGACTAGAAGACCTCTGAGGTCCTTTCCAGCCCTATGGTTCTCTGTTCTAAAGAGGGGAAGCTTAGAGGCCATATCGCAAAGGGGCTTTTTCAAAAGACAACTGGACTTTGTTTTTCCTTGAAGATGTTTTGCTTCTCATCCAAGAAGCTTCCAAGAACTGAACAGGGTTCTCGGATGAGAAGCGAAAGTTCTTCAAGGAGAAACAAAGAAGGTCCAGTCAGAACTGAAGAAGCTTCTTGGATGAGGAGTGAAAGGTCTTCAAGGAAAAACCAAGAAAGTCCAGTCAGAACTGAAGAAGCTTCTTGGATGAGGAGTGAAAGGTCTTCAAGGGAAAACCAAGAAAATCCAATTGCCTCTTGAAAAAAGCCCCTTTGGGACAACCATGACCTGGAGGACTGAGAATCTCCAGAGACCTTTAGAGACCATATCTTCCATCTTATCATTTTTGATAGCCCCTCCCCCCCATAGGACAGGGTATGGATGCCTGCATCTCTGTGGTGTTTTGGCCCCGATGATTTTGATTTTTCTCTCTTGGGTAGCATCCCGCCCCCGCTCTGGCCTAAAAACTGAGGGGTAGGATTTCTGAGAGGTAGATAGGAGAGCCTACAAAATTCAGTGCTGCCTTGTCCTCCAGAAACGGATGAAGAAAACTGGGACGTGTTTTGCAGGAAGAATGGCAGTACAGAACTTGCCCACCCACAAATAACCCGAAGGCTGAAGAAATCACCCATAGACAAATATCGAGCGTCCCGGGGAAATGGAACTAACGACACAAGTGACTCCAAATGGCATTGCCTATGTACCTTTTTTTCCCAACCTTTGCAACCTTTCCTCCTTTGTAATAAGTCTTTGAAAGCTGGGAATGAGATGTTATGGACCAGGTGAGGCCATATCTGTCCCATGGTTAGGTTCGAGTGGAGAAGGTCTTCTGGAACCATCGATGTTTCCTTCAAGAGCCATCAACTTTTACCCAGGTCAAAGTCAACCTCCTGCCAGTTGTGAAAAGGAGCATGATTTTTCTCCCAAGAGAATTCAACAACTGCAGTGATTCCCTTAACAACAGTGGCAAGAAAAGTCGTAAAATGGAGCAAAAACTCACTTAATAGATGTCTAACTTAACGACAGAAATTTTGGGCTCAATTGTGGTCGTAGGTTGAGGACTACCTGTGTATAGAGGCATTTTACTTCACCGCTGGTTTAAAAAAGGTATATTTTGGGTTTCGTTTTATTTCCATTTAAAAACGAATGCATATAAAAACATTGCCTTTCATCCTGTATTTGTTCATTTTAAGAGTCATCTTAAAAATGGTCATGATATAAGTTGAGTAATAAGTTTGGGGACACTCCATCTTCCCTGAACAATTGATCAAGGCTTGATAGCTTCCTTCATCATTTAAACTGCTGAATTAATCACAATTTCTCTTTTAAAAAAACCCATCTCTTTATAGACACACCTGGTATATTTAATTTTCCTCCCTGCAAAGCAGATAGTGGGTCAAGCCATCAGGAGAATATTAATGATCCAGCACATCCCTTGTACTGTGTTGAGTTCCTACACCTGAACTCTGTTTTTCCTCCCATGAATCCGATGCTCACCGTTGCTTGTTATTTCGATAAAGATGTTAGTTGGATCTTCTCTAACGATTGGTTTTCCTTTTGAAATTTCCACACACACCAACACACACCTTCAACGGAAGAGAAACAAAGGCAAGAGGCAATGCCTTGGGCTAAGACGAGAGAAACAAATAATCCATAGAAATCCTTTGCAAGCTCAGGAGGCTTTCTGAGAACCGAGCACAATAGGTCTCTCCACACACCCAACACCTCACAGAAAAACAAACAAACAAACCTTAAATTAATGGTTTCTTCGTCATTTTTAGTTTAGTTTAGTTTATTTATTTGTCAAGCATATCTGATTATAAGCAAAGTATAAACAGTAAAACATGATTGAATATATATGTAATGGTACAAGCATGAATAAGAGTAAAAGAGGTATAAATATATGGGTACATTTGGACAGGAACGGTAGGCACGATTGTGTGCTTATGCACGCCCCTTACCGACCTCTTAGGAATGGGGTGAGGTCGATGGTAGATAATCCGAGGTTGAAGTTTTTGGGGTTTGGGGAAGAAACTACTGAGTCAGGTAAAGTGTTCCAGGCATTGACCACTCTGTTGTTGAAGTCGAATTTTAGAAGTTGAATGAAGTTTGTATCTATTGTGAGCTCATGTATTGTTGCGGTTGAAGCTGAAGTAGTCGTTAACAGGTAGGACATTGAGGCAGATAATTTTGTGAGCTACACTTAGGTCAGATCGAAGGCGGCGGAGTTCTAAATTTTCAAGTCCCAAAATTTCAAGTCTGGTTTCATAAGGAATTCTGTTGTGAACAGAGGAATGTAATACTCTTCTTGTGAAGTATCACTGGACATTCTCAATTATGTTAATGTCTGATATGTAGTGTGGGTTCCACTTTTGTCTGTGAAGCCCAGGAAAAACGGGGAAAAGGCGAGGAAAATGAACCAAAACGTGGGCTTACTTTGTTGCTGGCTTGGACTATGGGGGGGGGGGGGGGAGAAAAACAGGGCTGGAAAATGTTCTTTTACCTGGATGGCCCCCAGGAAGAATGAAAAGCGGAGGGTTTGGAACGCTCTGGAAACTCCGTGCCAAAGAAAAGGCCGAAGGCGCTTGGATAGCAGGTGAATGACAGATGTCATGCGGAGGGAAAGAGAACAATCAGAGAGAGGGTTCAATGCTGTTGTGGGGAATGTTGAGCTGATCAAAAATGCCATTAAGTGGAGGAAGACAACAAAGGAGATTTTCTCCCAGGCCGCAAGTGAGATGTAGACGACATCCTATCATTGCAGGATTTGGGTTTGGCTAGTCTAGAGGGAAAAAAAGGACCAGGGGTGACATGATAGCAGTCTTCCAATATTTGAGGGGCTGCCCCAAAGAAGAAGGGGTCTGCTCATTCTCCAAAGCCCCAGAAGGCAGGACAAGAAGCAACGGATGGAAACCAAGGAGAGAAGCAACCTGGAATTAAGTAAAACTTTCCTAACAGTGAGGACAATTAACCAGTGGAACTGCTTGCCTCCAGAAGTTGTTGGGTGCTCCATCACTGGAGGCTTTTAAAAAGAGATTGGACAAACATTTGTTTGAAATGGTATAGGATCTCCTGCTTCAGCAGGGGGCTAGACTAGAAGACCTCCAAGGTCCTTCCAGCTATATTCTGATTGATTGTTGTGTACATTGAGTGTCATGAAATATTCCCAAAACTTAGGGAATCACCTGTTTAGAGAAGTTCAGAGTCTGTCTTTGAGGAAACCATCTAGTTAGGTAGAGAGGTCTGGAAGTGAGGGCAATGGCAAGCCTAAACAATTTGGGAAATAGCAGGATTGCTGTGTAAAAATTAATAAAACTAATTTGCAGAACAGTACTACCACAGAAAACTTAAAATACAGGTAGTCTTCGACTTATGACCGCAATCGAGCCCAAGATTTCTGTTACTAAGCAAGATAATTAACTGAGTTTTGCCCATTTTATAACCTTTCTTACTGGTTGTTAAGTGAATCACTGCAGTTGTTGAATTAGTAGCAGGGTTGTTAAGTGAATCTGGCTTCCCCGTTGACTTTGCTGGTCAGAAGGTCACAAAGGTTGATCCCATGACCCAGGGGCGCTGTGACCGTCATAAATGTGAGTCAGCTGCCAAGCATCTGAATGTAAATCATGTGGCCCTGGGGATGTGAAAATGGTCATAAGTCACTTCTTTCAGTGTCATTGAAACTTTGAATGGTCGCTAAATGAATGGTTCTAAGTCAAGGTCCACCTGTGATTGGAGGAACAGATACAGATCTGGATGGGGATTTGCCCCGACCATGTTGGGTGGGGAAATGAAATCTGGTTTAATGAGGGAAGGGAGACCACAGAGGGTGCTAGGACAACTTCAGTTACCCCTTTTCCGCTCTTCCCATATTTCATCCAGCCACTCTTCCATAAGGATATACAAAGTAGGAAAGGAAGTGGGAGCACTGGGCTTCCTCCAGCTGTTCCAACTTTGCTTCTCTCTCTGAGCAAGTTCAGCTGTTGTTTGCTGTTCTCGTTCCCCAAAATATTGAAGGGAGCATTTAAGAGCCGCGGTGGCGCAGTGGTTAGAGTGCAGTACTGCAGGCTACTTCTGCTGACTGTCGGCTGCCTGCAATTTTGGCAGTTCAAATCTCACTGGCTCAAGGTTGACTCAGCCTTCCGTCCTTCCGAAGTGGGTCAAATGAGGACTCAGATTGTTGGGGGCAAGAGGCTGACTCTGTAAACCGCTTAGAGAGGGCTGTAAAGCACTATGAAGCGGTATATAAGTCTAAGTGCTGTTGCAGTTAAACCCTGACAACAGCAAGAGTTGACCTCAACTTTACCTCTTTGAAGGCCTCATTTAGGTTCTCCTGGCGTTGTGTAGAACCCTGGGAAGATTTATTCCAGCTCCTTTTCCAAAATCCCCATGACTCCTTCCTACCCACACCTTGAGTTGAGCCAGGAGGTCTAAATTGGAGTTCTACCTTGATTCATTTCAAGTTGTGTTAACTGTTCCTCATCATTGTCCTGAAAGTCCTTTTTCAAAAGGCAGCTGGACTTTGTTTTTCCTTGAAGACGTTTCGCTTCTCATCCAAGAAGCTTCTTCCATTCTGACTAGAATGGTGGAGGATGGAAAGATTTATACTCCTTGCAGACAGCTGGTCATTTGCATCCTTTTAGAGAGCCGTTGAGGCCACTTGGAGGTTCATCTGTGCCCTCGAGGTCACCTGAATCCTGTTTACAACACAGTCCTTTCAGCAGTTCCAAGAAGGCTCCACACCCATTTGCACTATTCACACAGACACAACACAAACACACACACACTCCTGCCTATTAGCAGAATTGTTGCTGTTTAAATAAATCACAGAAAAGATTAATGTGTCATGAATATTTATACACATTTTCATTTTTTTGATCAACTGAACATTAACATGTGGGAGGAAAAAACAGCGAACTCGTCTGTATGACTGTGAGGAAAATACCGAGAACATATTTGTGTCTCTGTGCGTGTGCACATTTTCTATATACACAAACCCCAGATCTTCACATTCTCATAGGTACCTGCAGGTACTTAAAAATGTGCTAAAATGCGCGTTGTAATGTTGTGTTATGCACATTCTAGCCCTTTTATAGTTCTGTACAATATCCCATATAACCAAAAAAGGGCGGAGCTTGCATTGGGATATCACCATGAATATTTCGTTATTTTGACACTGTGCTGTTAAAAATACATGCTCACCAGGGGCGAGTTCCTAATTTTTTTACTACCACTCTGTGGGCGTGGCTTATTTTGGGGGTGTGGCTTGCCGGCCATGTGACCGAATGGGCATGGCTTCTCAGACTGCTGAAGGGAGGGGAATGGAGATAGCTCCTGCCACCTGTTCTTTCAGCGTCTTACGCGCTCCCTCAGCCATCCTCCCCTGCTTGGACTCACTGTGGGGTAGGAAGGCAGCGCATGCGCAGTGCCGGAAACTCGGCTTCTGGGCATGCGCAGAAGAAAATGTTTTTAAAAACGTTTTTTTTAAAAAAAATTTTAATGGTGGTGCCAAGGCACCGGCAACCGACTGCACCGGTACTGTGACGTCACCAGTGGGCCGCTACTGGTGCTATAGAGTGGACCACACTGGTAGGAACCCACCACTGATGCTCACGATACTTTATTGAAATAGGAGCTGCCCTGTTTAGTGAAAAATCCTCCATTTTCTTCTTCAAAGTTGTTCTGACCTAGGCTTCCCCAAAAGCACAAAGCCGACTCCACGTCCCGATAAAACCCTTTTTATTTAGTTTACAGTGAATTCCTCTCCAGCAAAGTCCCAGCCAACTGTTTTTCAATATATTTCTCAATTACAGACCTTTATCAGGCTTGGAGAGCTGCCAGGCCAATATCTTTCAGACTCCACACTATTAACAGACAATACTTGGCAAGAATGCAGGAACAGATCTTCGCCCAAATGAACTAATTGTCTCCTGCAAACACCCCTCCCCTTTTGCTCCTCTTTTATTCCCTATGGGAGGGGTCATTCATCGTCCACCTGTGGCCTTACTCCCAAGTCGACCCTTGTTCCTCAGCTGTTCCCTTCGTCTGGCAGCTCTGCGCATGCACACACTGGGAACAGGCTCCAGCTGTTCCTGTGCCTCACTGATGTCTGACTCCAAAGGCAGCTGATAACTGTCAGACTGCCCTGGCCCCATCTCTGCCTTGGACACAGAGGACTTGTCCGAGCCTTCCCCAGACTCCAGGACTGGCCCATGCTCCTCCCAACCTCCTCACTGTCCGAATCTGCTGCCAGCTCCTCTGACCACTGGCGGGCCACAACCTCTTCTCTCCTCTTTAGTTATTGTTCATCAGATGGTGTCAGTAAATGATGGAGAACCCCAAAATTGGACCAAAGATTTCCCCCACCTTTCTCTTTCAAACATAATCTTGAATTTTAATGGCGTGGTCACTATTCCATCCTGAATGGAGGCTGCCCTACCCACTCACAGTTTTTCATTGGGGCTGTATGAAGAGCTTCCATTAATCCCCATCACATCCACAAAACGTAAAACTAGATTGAAAACTGTGAAGTATCAGCCCAGGCGATGATGCCAAACTAAGCTGGCAAGACGAAAGCAATGTCTCAGTTTGTCAAGCCAGGGCAATCGGAGAGTGAGAATTCACCATCTGGGTCCAAAAGCTTTTGCAAAACTTGAGGGCATAGACCCATTTTGTGGATACGCTCAGAGCCCTTCTGTAAAAGCCCTGCTCTGATGTAGTAACGTATGGGAAAGCGGTTGCTTTCATAACGCTAAGTAATGAAGTTGTATGGAGCATTTTAAATCGGACGGCCGATGTACTGACAAAGCTTTGAAACCCATGAAGGCCTTCAGAACTGTGACAAGCTCCCAAAGCTCCCTGGGGAATTATTTTTTACAAAATCTTGTGCTGTAGAAGAAGGAAGCCCAGACCTGCAGGAAGGAAAATGCCCAAGGGGTTCAGTTCACTTCCTGCAGAGATCTGAAACCACGTCTGGCAAAATTAATCATCTATTAAAACCTTATGTGCAGCACCAGGATGGCAGAAATGGTAATGAAGCAACATACATTAAGTGTAAGTGAATAAATGTATAATATCCCCAGAATTTAGTGTCACTTAATATACTTCAATGTATTTGATCAGTAGAAACCCCAGCTGGCGACTTAAGAAACTTCATGGAGAGTTTTTTTTTCACGTTTTCCATTTGTAAAGAATTGATGCTTTTGAATTGAGGGTGTTGAGGGTCTCTCGGACTGCAAGGAGATCCAATTGGTTGATCCTAAAGGAAATCAACCCTGGGTGTCCTTTGGAAGGACAGATCTTGATGCTGAAGCTCAAATACTTTAGGCCACCCAATGAGAAGAGGGGACTCCTTGAAGAAGACCCTGAAGTTGGGAAAGATGGAAGGCCAAAGGAGGAAGGGGACAACAGACAAGGAGATGGTTGGATGGCGTTATCGACTCAATGAACATGACTTTGGCCAAACTCCAGGAGACAGTGGAGGACAGAAGGTTGGATGGTCCACAGGGTCGTGAAGAATCAGACATGATTTAGTGATTGAACAACCACAAATACCTCAAGGATCCTGCAACATCTCACCCCCAATAAAACTTGAGTTTTAGGCAGCATAAGGGCGGGGTGAGAGAAGGATTTGAAGCAGCGGTGAAATCTAGTTACCTTCCCTACCGGTTTGGAAGCGTGCGCACCCCCGTCAAGCTTACTTTTTCACCCTCTGCGTGTGCGCAGAAGGCTTTGCGCATGCGCAGAGTGTAAAAAACAAGGAAATGGTGACGTGCAGAGTGGGCAGAGAGTGGGCGGAGCCTCGCGCTACTGCCACCACCGGTTCTCCGAACCACCGGCAGCCGCCGCTACGTACCGGTAGCATTTCACCACTGATTTGAAGGCCCGCCCTCTCGAGTCTGAAAGACAGAGAGAACAAGGACAATGTGTTGCTTTCCCAACAAATTGCCTTAAAACTAAGGCATCTTGGGAGTTGCAACGGGGAGGCTATTTTGGTGGCTGAGATAGTCCAGAACTGAAGAGACTTGAGTTGCCTACAGGCCAGGGAATAAAAAAGATGAAGATGGCAGACCCTAACGTACGATCAGCCCTTTTGTGACTTTGCCCTGCATAAACTTCCTTCTGCTTATTCTAGGGTGAGGTTTTGTTTTCCATCGCACCTGTATAACGGTTGCATCAATTTGGGTCTTCAGATTGATCACATGAGAGATTTTTCTTCCCCTTCTTCCATTATGATTCACGGTAGAGAAGAGAAGAGAAGAGAAGAGAAGAGAAGAGAAGAGAAGAGAAGAGAAGAGAATTCTTTATTGGCCAAGTGTGATTGGACACACAAGGAATTTGTCTTTGGTGCATATGCTCTCAGTGTACACAAAAGAAAAGATACATTTGACAAGAATGGTTGTCATAGGGTTCAAGTAAGTCATCAGGAAACAATCAATATTAATATAAATCGTAAGGATACAAGCAACCAAGTTACAGTCATACAGTCATAAATGGGAGGAGATGGGTGATAAGAATGATGAGAAGACTAATAGTAATAGTAATGCAGCCTTAGTGAATAGTTTGACTGGTGAGGGAACTATTTGTTTAGCAGAGTGATGGCGTTTGGGAAAAAACTGTTCTTGTGTCTAGTTGTTCTGGTGTGCAGTGCTCTATAGCCTCGTTTTGAGGGTAGGAGTTGAAGCAATTTATGTCCAGGATGTGAGGGGTCAGTAAATATTTTCACGGCCCTCTTTTTGACTTGTGCAGTATACAGGTCCCCAACGGAAGGCAGGTTGGTAGCAATTGTTTTTTCTGCAGTTCTGCAGACAAAATGAGCTTTCCCATTGTTTGTAGAATAGTGAAAACAAAAAAACATGAAATTTCACCCAGCCACAAAGGCCCTGGTAAACAATTCCCTGATTCAGCCAGTTGCACTAAAATGAATTTGCAGAGGTAGCTCTGGATTTCAGGAGCAGAAAGCTGCTTTGTGATATTTGAATAACAAGGATTTATTAGTCCCACACACCTTGTTTTCTCTCTTTTTAAAATTCTGCAGTTGGCTGTTCAGATTTTAAATTTGCTCTCTAACCCTGTGTTTACTTGGGAAAGCCGTATGCTGAATTATAAACGTACAAAAACTTTCCGGCATTATACGGCTTATACAGTGGTGTGTCCTTGAATATCACTGGTTGGTTTTTCAGACAATGCAACTTTAAATTACAAGGAGCATATTTTTTTTGTTGTGAATGTGAAGTGTTAAATGTACGGCTGTGATAGCAATTAGATTTGCCAACAGCGAGTACATATTTGTAGTAAAAGCATCTCTTCTGAATCGCTAAATGGGGTGCCGTTTTCCCACATTTTTTTCACAAGATGACAAAGTCGACTTACGCTTCATCAATAATAATCACTGGAGATGAGAGAATTTCAGTTCAAATATTGTTCTCTGAGCTGCTGATTATGATTTATGCCACGGCCCCATTCTGTGTGAAGAAAGGGCCCCGACATGTAATTACAAATCATAATCACAAAAGAACTGAGTCGTTAGAAGAATTTCCATAATAACAGGGTCTTGGCTAAAAAAAATAATAATACTTGGATGGGAAATCTTGAAAAATAAATACAAAAACAGAAAAAGTCAATGGCGAAGCTCTTTCGTATGGTTGCCAAGTAACCACAAAAATGTGTGTGTGTGGTTTCCCCGAATTGTGGGAATTTTAATTCCCCTCCTCCTTTGATCAGAAATTCAGGATTTGCTGGTGCCCTGGGGCAAAGTAAGGTCTCTTGAATATCACCAAGGAATAGAAAGAAATACATGTGCCAACAGGGAACTCTTTAGCAGAGACCCTATGCAGGTCAAGATATAATTTTTCTGGTTGCTATCTGATAGGAGTTGCAGCGCAAATACAAACCGATATTCTTCCATTCATCCCAACATTTTAAAGAGTTAATGTTTCGGGATCAGGTTCTCGTAAAGGAATGGAGATAATGAAAATGTAATTCCTTTTTATATACACGGCATGCTGCAAAGAGGTATTTCAATATTTCAGTTTCTGTAATTTAGGGTTAAACTCTGGAGTTTTTTGGGTACTCTCTCAGGTTGGTTCTGCGCTTGATGATGTTTCTTTTTCACAAGATGCATCAACAATCATCATCGATCATCATCACTTGACGTTACCTAGTTGGGTAAGAAAACCTCTGGAAGCAAACAATTAGAATAGAATAGAATGGAATGGAATGGAATGGAATGGAATGGAATGGAATGGAATGGAATGGAATGGAATGGAATAGAATAGAATAGAATAGAATAGAATAGAATAGAATAGAATAGAATAGAATAGAATAGAATAGAATAGAATAGAATAGAATAGAATTCTTTATTGGCCAAATGTGATTGGACACACAAGGAATTTGTCTTTGGTGCATATGCTCTCAGTGTACATAAAAAGACAAGATACATTTGTCAAGAATCGAACCCAGATTGCAAAATTAAATACTTATTAAGCCTTTTTTAAAATTATTCTGCCATTAACTCTGTTCAGGACACCTGAGAAACCAACCATCAAGGAGTTAACTAAAAAAAGATTCCGAAGCCCCAACCATTAGGAAAGCCCTAATCCTTTTGCCTGTTAATCTGCTTCTTTATGCAATGGATGCATAAGCATAAGAAATGAGGAGAACGTTGATGTAAGAATTTGGAATCTTTTTTTCCCTTCAGTTGCATCTAGTGTCATAAAATCCTACCAAATAAATAAATAAATAAATAAATAAATAAATAAATAAATAAATAAATAAATAAATAAATAAATAAATAAATAACCCCTTTATTTGAAAATGTCAATCATGTTCCTTATCAGCTGTAGACCAGTCAGGAAACACGATCCGATGAACTAATTCTACTTTACTGTAAGGCTACGTGAACAGAATCTTGAAAATCTGATGAAAATCTCTTTGTTCCCTTTTACTGAGAAGTTAGGGAGATTCCTTTCTGAGGTTCCGTCTCTGCTCGAGAGGGAGATATGGGTTGTGCCCTCACTTATCTGTCTGTTCCCTAGGCATCAATCCCTTCCCGCGTCTCCCAAAGTCATTCTCACATACCATGACAGCTGCTCATCCTTCTCTTAGGCTCAGGGCCATGTCAGTTGCCCTATAATAAAGCTAAGATTTCCAAACTGCACAAATCACGACAATTGCTAGTTGGCAGCAAAAAGTTTCTTGCCTCTCTGTAGAGATTATCAGTCATCCAGGTCATGGTTGTCCCAAAAGTGCTTTTTCAGGACTTTCTTGTTTTTTCTTTGAAGATGTTTCGCTTCTCATCCAAGAAGCTTCTTCAGCTCTGACAGGATAGTGGTCTTGTCTCTTTTTTATTTTCCCTTGTGTTCTTTACAATTTTTGCACTCCTTGTCTAGTAAATTAGAAAGTCTGATGTGATATATTGTTCTTTGCAGTTGGTCTAACCTGACTCCACGTATTTGCAAACCCAACATCAGTACATGCAGATGGTTCACAATTACCAGTTGGGTTTTTAGCGTTTTACGCATCTTGACTCCATCAGAATTAACCGGTGACCCGAAATGAATTCTCCCATCTCATTTTTATGAATGACCTTTTGTGACCCTAGGCTCTACGTATCTTTATAATCACATCCCCAGCTCCTCTTTATGAATATGCATCCTTCTTTTGAAGGGCAGCTCCAGATAATAGGCTAACAAGTTGAACAATCTTCAAGCTTTACAAGAGAGATTTAGATTGAACAGATCTCCTTGTTGGGACTAAAATATTCACATTCACTTATCATTTTCCCCCCAGTTCTCCTTTAAATAATTAATCTAGAGCAGCTCTACCAATGTGCTGAATTAATATATTAGCTTTTGATACAAACATGTCATAGCGCCTTTCCATTGCTCGAATAAATTGTGTCAAAGTCACTTCAAACTTCCCTAGGTTTATTTCCATTTAACTGACTTCTTTTTTCACCTTCTGCATAAGCCAGAGAGGAAGAAAAGAGATGAGTCTGCTTTAATGAGCCATCTGATTAAAGGAACTCTTAAAGCAGCCATTATTTGGAGATTCATGGGAAAAAACTGAAAGTAGATGTGGCCACTTTAGGGAGCTGACTCAGCATTAAAATAACTCTTAAACAGTCACATAAATATATGCTGAAACCTAAAAACAGATGTGGATACTTTAATAACTAGCAGATACATGCAATGCTTTCATTAGTACAATATGTGAAGGACTTTATTTATTTTAAAAAATGCACAATCTTATTGTGTGAGACAGAGCTATTGTATTACCACATTTTCCTGATAACTCGGCAAAAAATATATATGAAGGTATAGAATCCTTATTCATAGTTACGTCAACTGGACTGCAAAATCATGTGTCCAATCGATCAGTTTTTATTATAGTGATAGACCAGAATTATAAATAAAAGCATTAAAAACAACAACAGCAATAATAATAATAGTAACAAAACCCAGGCAAAATAATATATTACAATTAGTAGTACCCTGTTTCCCCCAAAATAAGACATCCCCTGATAATAAGCCCAATCGGGCTTTTGAGTGCATGGCAATAAGGCCAAGCGCTTATTTCAGGGTTCGAAACAATATAAGACAGGGCCTTATTTTCGGGGAAACACGGTAGATTATCAGTGGGCACTTAGAGTCTGCCTAATTTTGCGTACTATATATCATGTGTGGTTTTTTGTTTTAAGATTTGGACAGGTAGTCCGTATAGTCTTCTTTTCATACACTTAAAAGTATTGGACCTTTGATATATTTTTTAATTAAGAATCTCATTTTGAAAGGGCTGCATCAAAAACTGTGATAAAAGATGAGAAGGCAAGAGTCGGTTGTATAACCCTTGACCTTACCACTGTGGTGGACTGCCCTCCTTCACCCTTATCCAATTTAGAAGTGACAGGATATTTATATATGTTGAATAAGGTCATTCTAGCTTTGCTTTAATGATAACATACCATGGTGAAGCAAATCAGTCCCGACAGGACTAATTGCAAATATTTCACCTTCCAACCTGACTGTGATGTCTCTCTCTCTCTCTCTGTCTCTCTGTGCCTGTCATGGTCTTCATATTTTGATTATAAAGAAGTCAACTAATTGAGCATTTTTTTCATCCTGGGAAGCCTTGCCCATGTCCCTGGCAACGGTCCGCTTGTCTAGGTCACAAGGCACCCTTTGAACGTGGTTGACTGTTGTAGTTGCCACCTAATCAAAAAGCGTATCTGTAGACCAAAAAGGGAAGGTCAGATGGATTGATCAGAAGGGTGGAAGGACGCCTCAACAAGGCAACGTGAAATGTCAAGGGGTCCATAATTGGGAGAAAATGACAGTAATGAGGGACATGGTTCTGGTGTCCAACATAGTTGGGAGCTTTTCCTGTGCTCAGTTGTGGCTGGGGAGGAAGCTTCTGCAAAATAGAACCTGACAGGATTGTCTCTTTCTTTCTTTCTTTCTTTCTTTCTTTCTTTCTTTCTTTCTTTCTTTCTTTCTTTCTTTCTTTCTTTCTTTCTTTCTTTCTTCTTATATACCTGTGTGGCTCACAAAATCCACATCACCAAAATAGTTAGAAATAAGAGATGTTGTGTTCTAGAAAAATGAGCTATAAGCCTAACATGGGGGAAATTATTTTTATGTATGTATGTAGAGAGAGAGGGGGGGGAGGGAGGAGGGAGGGAGGGAGGGAGGGAGAGAGAGGGGGGTCTAGGACTGTTCATCTCATACCCTTGGCCGCCTCTCCTTCTCCACGGGCGTTCCTCCCTTGGGCGATTCTCCGCTGACTGTTCTTCTCGGCTGACACGCCCCCACCATGGCCCAATGGGCCATGGCCTCTCCATCCCATGTGCTTCGACAGCCCATTCACAGAAGGACGGTTCCTCCTGATTTTTCGCCACCCAGAACAGTTAGGCACCAACCAATCGGCTAGCTTCCAATGCAAGCAGCCTTTTTAGGAGACGGAACGGGAGGAGATAGCCTTCCTTCCCCCACTCTCTCTCTTTCCCCCCTCCTCTCCCTCCATTTGGAGTATGGATAAAGAGATGCCCTAAAGTGTGGAATTCTGTGATTCAATTCCTGATGAGGAATCCTGATGATTCCTAGATTCCTAGATTCACACGCGGCGGGGAGAATCTGCTTAAGCTCTCTACAAAAATCTGGCCAACTAACAGCCAAGGGAAATGAGTGGAAGATAAGAAAGGTATTCAGGGTAGGCTGGACTTTGATCTCTTGTGGGCTCATAGGGACTCGAGACTGATGACACATTTGATCCCTCTTCCTTTGGGCTCAGCCTGGTCATCTCTTACAGTTACTTTGGAATGAAAAAGACCTGAAAACTTCCAAAGCTGTAGGCTTGTTAATTAAATAATATTAATGAGCCAATTTGCTGCAGTGGTTAAGGCATGAGGCTAAAAACCAGAAGAAGACCATGAATTAAATCTTAGGAATTTGGATGACTTTGGGTCAGTCCCTCTCTCTCTTAGCCCTAGAAAACAGGCATTCTTCTGAAAGTTTGCTAAGAAAATTGCTAGGATCTGTCCAGGCAGTTGCCCGGAGTCCATACTAACCCAAAGGCCTCAAGAAAGAAAGAAAAAGGGAGAAGTTGAGAAAATAATCTTTAGTTTGGTTTAGTTTCTTTTCCTTTTAATGCATCAGATACCAAGGTTGTCACGTAGTGAATATTGTCAGTTGTATGTCTATGTAGGGTGATGCACCCCTATCCTAATATTATGGTACATTCCAATACAGGCAGAACACGTGATATGAGTTGTACGCATGTGTGCATTCCTAAACCACCATTATTCTCCTTGACTTAGCTCTTGACCGGAACGGTCACATTTTCTTAGCAAAAATGTAATTATTCAGGATTTATTGTTTTTGTACCGAAATAAATATTTTCTATTAGACTTTTAATCTCGGCTTTATTTCTAACTGTCTGAATTCCAAGAAAAGATCTAAATCACCTCTATGAGATATTTATTCTCACCCTTAACAAAGGTCACTTTGTTTGACCGGGAAAATAGAGTTATGTGCTTAGTAGAATATTTGCTACTAGAGGAGGGGAAAAAACAGATTGCCAATTTTTAAAGCTATGAAATGCTTGAGAAAGGTAATGAGTGAGATAAGACCTGCTATGAGGACTGAATGTTTGGTGAAAGAAACAGAAATAACTTTGTGTAAGAACATGGCCTCTGCTTTCTTGGCTGTATGGAAACAAGAGCTGAGCCCCATTAGTAGAAGCATCAAACTTCAAGGCAGTAGAGAATAGGATGATATCCGTGGTTGGTCTCCAAAGCAGAACATCCAGATTCAGTCACAGTTTTGTTCCATATAACATCAACCTTGTGGACTCTCAAATTTCCTCTTTCCGCTACGTATTCAAAATGGGCCATGATATGTGTGTGTGTGTGTCTATGGTGTAGGTATACATTATGTATGTAGCAGTGGTGGGTTCCTACCAGTGCGGTCTACTCTATAGCACCGGTAGCGGCCCGCTGGTGACGTCACAGTACTGGTGCGGTCGGTTGCCGGTGCCTGGGCGACGCCATTTTTTTGAATTTTTTTTTATTTTTTTTAAAAAATTCTTCTGCGCATGCCCAGAAGCCGAATTTCCGGCACTGCTCATGCGCTGCCTTCCTACCCCACAGTGAGTCCAAGCAGGGGAGGATGGCTGAGGGAGCGCTTGAGACGCTGAAAGAACGGGCGGCAGGAGCTATCTCCATTCCCCTCCCTTCAGCAGTCCGAGAAGCCACGAACGCGCGGTGATGATCCCAGGCATTTTCACACATTCGAGGCTTCTCGAGCTGCTGAGGGGAGGGGGAATGGGCAGCAGGACCTATCTCAGTTCCCCTCCCTTCAGCAGTCCAAGAAGCCACGCCCACCCAGTCACATGGCTGGCAAGCAACACCCACAAAATAAGCCATGCCCACAGAGTGGTAGTAAAAAAATTAGGAACCCGTCCCTGGTATGTAGGTATGTATATAGCATGTGTATATCTCTGTTATGTATGTGTATGTGTAGATATATACTTTCTTTTGAGAGCAGGCAAGAGAATTTCATTTTTAATGTGCTCATAGTAAAAAAAATGGCAATAAAGGTTTATCTTATCTTATAATGCGTTCTTAGGGTTGGAAAAGTCTATTTATATGGATATTTCTGCTCAACAGAAAACTCCAAGGCATCCCAGATAGTCCACTTGAACACAGCTGGGAGACTATCCTCAATCTGGGTCAGCGATTCCTTTTAGGAATTATTTTTCTAGCATCAAATCCATTATTCCCCATACCGTATTTCAAAACAGCAGAAGAATGGATCCTCGTCTATTTAACATCATTTCAAGTATTTCAAGAGCGTTCTCATATCTCTGCTCACTTGTTTACATTTAAGCCTCTCCTATACTTGTCATCCTCTGAAGGGATTCCTATTTGTCTTAAAATGATGTGTCCAGAAGACACAATATCTGAAGTGGCATCTTACCCTTTAAAAATAAAGTGGAAAAACCGTTTGCAAGTAACTCTGAAAGTCCACTTTTTTTCAGGCAGCTGAAAATTGCATTTTTCCTCGCAAACCACTTCACATTATTGATTCTTATTCGATTTATATTCAAGGACTAGCTCAAGATGAGTTACTGCACCAAGTAAACTCCATCTCATACATAAGCTTTGATTTCTGTTTGGTAAGGGAAGAACTTTGAACTTGTGGCTGTTAAACAAGTAGAATATTACCCTTGCAAAAAATTGCACAGCGCAGTCATTTTTGTGAAATGCCATTTGGTCAGCATTCTCTCCATTTCTTCATCCAAGTTATTAATAAAAAGGTTAAGGAACCCATAACTGGTGGCATCGATTCAATTAGTGATTGCATTTTGATGAGGATCCGTTGAGAGCACACTTCGAATACAATTTTCAAGCAAGTAAGTTACGAAGCCACGTAATTCTCAGGTCACCTCGTCCATATTTAATAACGGTGTATTTTGTCAAATAGATTATTTCCACAATTTCTCCACAAGTTACTAAAGAAATTGTCTAATTTAAATAGAGGAAGCTAATTTGGTATCATCTTTTTAGGATCTGATACCCATCCTTTTCCTATTAGCTTTTTCCTGTAATAAAATTCTAATTATTACTGCTTTGAGTTTATTAAGATCCATTTTAAAAAAAAATCTGGGTTGTTGTATATCTTGCCTGTTCTCAGCTTTGGTTTCCGTGAATTGGCTTTTCTCTCCGCTTACGTGAACCTCTAATGGTCGATACGAGTTGAAGGATAATAATAATAATAATCCTCTTGTGCCTTTTTCCACTCTGAAGAAAAATCTCTCAGCCACACAGATTAGAAATTTCTTGGAAGAACTATATTGTGTTCTACAAGATGCTGGAGTACTTAGCATCTTCTGTTACTGTTACTTTAATAGCTGCTGCTATTTAAAATTCTCTGTTACGAGGAGTTTCTGAAGATCTGCAGTTTGCTTTTTAGAAGTCACCATCCACCATTGCTTCTTCATTGGGCACATGAGAGCCAACACAACAAATAAAAGAAAATATATGTAGCTCAGGATTGACATGAGGGGTCCTTGGTGCTCTGTGAACTTGGTGGTTTTCTTGCAGATGTTTCGTGACCCAAACTAGGTAACTTCATCAGTGCTAGAAGGGGGTGGGAATTGCAGAAAGGAGGAGGAGGCGGAGGAGGAGGAGGAGGAGGAGGAGGAGGAGGAGGAGGAGGAGGAGGAGGAGGAGGAGGAGGAGGAGGAGGAGGAGGAGGAGGAGGAGGAGGACGACGACGACTTTGGAGTTATTGGTGTTCTCTGAGCTTGGTTGTTTTCTTGCAGATGTTTCATTACCCAACCTAGGCAACATCATCAGTGCTTGGGAATTTGTTGTTTATCTCTCAGTCTCTTCAATAGACCTCTGATCTGCCCAATAGTGTATGACTCAAGCAGTGATGATGTTACCTGGTTTGGGTAATGGAATGTCTGCAAGAAAACTGACAGAGTGAGAATAAATCTCACAGAAGTGAAATAGATCGTTCTCCCGGAATTCAGACATTAGAAATAAAGCCGGAGTTTAAAAGTCTAATTAAAATATTTATTTCGGTACAAAAACAATAAAATCTCATTTGTTTACATCTCTGCTATAAAATGCGACTTCCTCAGTCGGAAGCCAGAAGAAGAAGGGTAGAATGGAGTTTTAGGAATGCACACATGCGTACAAGAACATATCAATCATGTGCTCAGGAATGAACCATTATATTAGATAGGGATGCAGCTCCCTGCATATACATACAACAGACAATAATCACACCGTGACAAAAACCACCAATCTCAGAGAGCACCAAGGACCCCATAATCTTCCTCCTCCTCCTCCTCCTCCTCCTCCTCCTCCTCCTCCTCCTCCTCCTCCTCCTCCTCCTCCTCCTCCTCTCTATAACCCCCCTCCCTTCTAGCACTGATGATATCTCCTAGTTTGGGTCATGAAATGTCTGCAAGAAAACCACCAAGCTCAGAGAGCACCTCAAATACAACAAACAATAATGTTTCTATTCATTTCTCTAGAAATGAAATAAATGGGGTTATTTTTGTAAATCAGATGCTCTGAACAGGGCAGAAGGGGATGCTTTTAAATCCCCAGTGCTGTTTCCAGTCCTGTTGACCAAATTGCTCTAGTACCCAATTGTGGGATTCATCTCACTTATTCCTATTAAATGGTATGCCTTTCTGCACCAGGAGATCAAGATCATCTTGTTTATTTCCTATATTCTGAGCATAAGTTTACAGACCGTGGCAGCCATGAACTTTATGAGCCGATCTTCTTTCTGATTTCTCACGGAGTGTTTTAAAGAGGCTGGTTACATCCACAGACATCCAGAGTCTTCGGCTGAGGGCCTTGCTTCAAGGCCCCCATTACTGGCTCTTCTGCCAGGATTCAATTTGAAGCTCAACAGGCTTCTGCCCGATACGTTGCTAGGAGGAATTGAGAGGTTTGGCCATCTCACTCCAGAAAATAATAATAATAATAATAAATAGATAGCAACAGGGATTGATAATTGTGTCAGTCATATGAGAAGTCTTCCATCTTTAAGGAATATAAGAATGTATTTGGGGCATATTTTCTCCTTTCAGTTAAGTTCAAGCTTCTTCTGTTCAGAAGCTTGGAGTAAAGAACAGTGGTGGGATTCAACATTTTTTTTACTAGCGGTTCTGTGGGCGTGGCTTGGTGGGCATGGCAGGGGAAGGATACTGCAAAATCCCCATTTCCTCCCCATCAGCTGGGACTCGGGAGGCAGAGAATAGATGGGGGTGGGGACAGTCAGAGGTGGGATTTACCGGTTCTCTGAACTACTCAAAATTTCCGCTACTGTCAGGCAGTGATTTTTATATTGCTTGTTATATGTATATGCAGGGAGCTGCATCCCTATCTAATATAATGGTTTATTCCTGAGCACGTGATTGATATGTGCACATTCCTTTCTCCATTCTTTCCTTCTGTTCCTCGCTTCTATCGAAGCAAGACGTGCCTTTTTATATCAGAGATGTAGAGTAATTAGGATTTATTGTTTTTGTACCAAATAAATATTTTTACTTAGACCTTTAAACTGCGGTTTCATTTGTAATGTCAGAATTCCGGGGAAAAGATCTATTTTCGCCTTTAATGAGAGTTATTCTCATCTTGACAGCTACCGGTTCTCCAGAACTGATCAGAACCTGCTGAATCCCACCTCTGCTAAAGAAGCTTCCTGCATGAGAAATGAAATCTTTTCAAAGAAAAAAGCTTCTTCAGTTCTGACTGGAGTTTCTTGTTTTTCCTTGAAGACGTTTTGCTTCTCATCCAGGAACTGAATTCAGAAGTGAAGAAGCTTCTTGGATGAGAAGCAAAACATCTTCAAGGAAAAACAAGAAAATCCAGTTGCCTTTTGCAAAAAGTAGCTTTGGGACACCACCATGATCCGGGTGACTGGGAATCTCCATAGATATCAAACCAGTATTTCTCAACCTTGGCAAGATATATGGACTTCAACTCCCAGAATTCCTGAGGGGAATTCTGGGAATTGAAGTCCAAACATCTTAAAGTTGCCACGCTTGAGAAACACTGTCAGACAGTTTCCAAAACCCATCCAACGTTCTTTCATTTGGGCTGGTCCACTTCCAAAACCACTGCGGTGTATTACCGTATTTCCTGTCTCAGCACCGTTCTGCATTTGTTCAGCCCAACGAGCTGCACGTATTGTTCTTTTCCTTGGGAAGAAATTAAAATATCTACATACAGCAGAGCCAGGCAAACTTTTCCATCTTTCCTTTGATGTTCTTGAGCCACTCATCCCTACATTTCAATGTTCGAGCAGAGCTATTAATATTCTCTTGTTGCTGGCCTTGGAGGAGGAGGCTAAATTTCCTGTAAATGAAGGGTCTAGTCCAAAGGTGTCAAACTCAATCTCATTGAGGGCCGCATCAGAGTTGTGTTTGACCCTGGGGGGGCCGCAGGGGACGTGGTCTGTTAGATAAGAATTAATCTCATCAGAGGCGAAATAGATCTTTTCCCTGGAACTCTGACATTATAAAAGAAACCGCAGTTTAAAATACTAAAGTAGATTTATGGAGTTTTCACTTCAAAACAGCCAAAAACATTCTTATCTATCTAGCTGAGCTAAACGCAATGAACCTGTCAGAATTAATTAAGATCTAGGAACCATCCTCTGCTACCATGTTAGATAAGAATTACTCTCATCAGAGGCGAAATAGATCTTTTCCCTGGAACTCTGACATTATAAAAAGAAACCGCAGTTTAAAATACTAAAGTAGAAAATATTTATTTCGGTACAAAACAATGAATCACATCTTGGCTATAAAACAGGTCTTGCTCTTTACAGAAGCTGAAAAAGAAGGAAGGAACAAAAGAAAGGAATGTACACATGCGTACTAGGAACATATTAATCACGTGCTCAGGAATAAACCATTATATTTGATAGGGATGCATCCCCCTGCATATACATGTAACAGGCAATATAAAATCACTGCCTGACATGATCAGAGTGGGCGTGGCCAGCTCGATATCACTCATTGAGACTCTGTTTTTGGCCACAACAGCCTTCTGCAACCCTCTGCCAGTAAAAATGGAGGTTGGGGAGGATGTGCACAGCCCTCCTGAGCTCTTCTTTCGCTGCCAGAGACACCTTGGGCCGGTTCTTCGCTGTTTCTAGGGTGGGCCAGATGTAAGCACCCCATGGGCCAGATTCGCTCCCCCCGGCCTTGAGTTTGACACTCCTGGTGTGGTCTCACTCACCTCTCTTTAGGCAAGTTAGCTCACATTTCAAAATAATCTAAGCACATAATGATGTTTAGCTTGAACGCGTTTCCTGGGGATCCTATTTATTACTCTGAATACGTTGTATATATTACACACATAGATGTACTGCAAATGTATAATCTCAGAGCCTGCACTTAGAATAACAACTGTTTTATACAAGGTCAAACATAACTATGTATAACTTGGAGTAGCGGTAATTGTGAGCGTACTGAAAAAGATGCCATTAATTTTGAAATAAATTTTCCTCCAATTTTTGTTTTCTGTGGGCTTGATTATAAATCTAAGAATGGGGCAAGCACTTTCTCCTTTCCCCACCCCATCCCAAATAGGTCAAAGACAAAGGTGCCTTTTAAAGCCAAATTTGGGTTTGAATTAATTATAGGAAAGGAAGTGCCATTGTGCATGGAAAGTGAACATTGTATATTAATTTACTGTACTTCCTACAAGTTGCAGCTATCTGGGAAACAGGGGGAATAAAAATGTTTTTTTTTTAAACAGCAACCTGCTTCAATATAAAAATCAATTTCTTTCCAGTCTATTTTCTCCAGAAATTCTAAATAAATTTATTTGGTTGACACTAACCATAAAGTGCTTTCTTCTTTTACATGGAAGCCAATTTAAAAATCAAGTTGTTTCTTGTTGGCAGGCGATTGCATTGCTGAAAACGAAGAACAAAATCATCGATAGAGACGTCTTTGAATGAAGGTTTTGTTAGATAAACATTTTCATACTTTTATAGGGCCTCGTTTTGAACTGCAAGTTTTATTATGAACAGCACCTGAAGCAATAAATCTATTAAGGTGGTAGTGAGAAGCAGCCAATAACTTGTTTTGTTAGCCTTTGATGTCATGAGGTTTAAAGAAATAATAATGAAAACACAATTGCTGAGAGAGTAATATATCTGAAGTGTTGTGCCATTCCCAGGGGGCCAAGAAGGAAATCACTAGGACGATTTATTTTCTCTCTTTCTGCTAATCCTGGCTCCTTTTGCCATGGCTTCCAATCCAAGGAGCTACAATAGGCACCCTCATCCAATTCTTCCACTGAATTATCTTTCTGTTGGTTTACAAAGTCAGGGTGCAGGATATAATCAAAATATATGTCCTATTCTTCTGTCAGCTAACTGGATTCCTACACCAATCTCTTCTGGAATAGAAAATTCCTGCCTGCCTGCCTTCTCTTCCTTCCTTCCTTCCTCCCTCCCTCCCTCCCTCCCTCCCTTCTCTTTGTGTCTCCTTCCTTCCTCCCTCCCTCCCTCCCTCCCTCCCTCCCTTCTCTTTCTGTCTCCTTCCTTCCTCCCTCCCTCCCTCTCCCTCCCTTCCTTCTCTGTCTCCTTCCTTCCTTCCTTCCTCCCTCCTCTTTCTGTCTCTTTCCTTCCTCCCTCCCTCCCTCCCTTCCTCCCTCCCTTCTCTTTCTGTCTCCTTCCTTCCTCCCTCCCTCCCTCTCCCTCACTTCCTTCTCTTTCTGTCTCCTTCCTTCCTTCCTCCCTCCCTCCTTTCCTTCCTTCCTCCCTCCCTCCTCTTTCTGTCTCCTTCCTTCCTCCCTCCCTTCTCTTTCTGTTCTCCTTCCTCCCTCCCTCCCTCCCTCCCTCTCCCTCCCTTCCTTCTCTTTCTGTCTCCTTCCTTCCTTCCTCCCTCCCTTCCTTCCTCCCTCCCTCCCTCCCTCCTCTTTCTGTCTCCTTCCTTCCTCCCTCCCTCCCTCCCTTCCTCCCTCCCTTCTCTTTCTGTCTCCTTCCTTCCTCCCTCCCTCCCTCTCCCTCCCTCCTCTTTCTGTCTCCTTCCTTCCTTCCTCCCTTCCTCTCCCTCCCTCCCTTCTCTTTCTGTCTTCTTCCTTCCTTCCTTTCTTTCTTCCTTTCTCCCTCCCTCCCTCCTCTTTGTGTCTTCTTCCTTCCTTCTTCCCTCCCTCCCTCCCTCCCTCCCTTCTCTTTCTGTCTCCTTCCTTCCTGCCTTCCTGCCTATCTTAAGTTCCCATTAAAGTTTTCCCCTTAGATAGTTCTGTTCCAGAAAGGGCAAAAGATTTTGGATCCATCCACAAATCAAATCTTTATTGCAGGCATAGAGGACCTAAAATAAAACCAAGAAGACTAAAAAGAGTATCAATAATAGCACCAAAAGGTATCAAGAGGTAAAGAGCAAGTAACAGCTGGCATTGCTAACGCAGAATTAGAATCCTAAAACACGAGGATCTCTCTATAAAACGGCTTAGAGATCAAGACTATAAATCAAGAAGGGCTGCCTGTGTAAAAACCACAAAAAGATCTAAAGTTGGTCCTAAACTTGTAACCACAATTGAGCCCTAAAATTATGTTGCTAAGTGAGACATTTGTTAAGTCAGTTTTTCCCCATGTTTCGACTTTTCTCATCACAGTTGTTAAGTGAATCACTGCAGTTGTTAAGTTAGCAACCCAGTTGTTAAGTGAATCTGGCTTCCCCATTGGCTTTGCTTGTCAGTAGGTCGCAAAAGAGGATCATGAGCCACGGTGGCACAGTGGTTAGAGTGCAGTACTGCAGGCTACTTCTGCTGACTGCCTGCAATTTGGCAGTTCAAATCTCACCAGGCTCAAGGTTGACTCAGCCTTCCGTTCTTCCGAGGTGGGTAAAATGAGGACCCAAATTGTTGGGGGCAAGAGGCTGACTCTGTAAACTGCTTAGAAAGGGCTGTAAAAATACCGTGAAGTGGTATATAAGTCTAGATGCCAAGTGCCATTGCCCCAGGACATGGCGACTGTCATAAATATGAATCAGTGGCCAAGAGTCTGAATTTTGATTCAGGGATGACCCTGGGATGCTGCAACGGTCGTAAGTGTGAAAAATGGTCATAGGTCCCTTTTTTCTAGTGCTGGTGTAACTTCACACAGTCCCTAAACGAATTGTTCTAATTCGAGGACTAGCCGTACAGCAGTAAGGCAGCATGTAATCCATCTTTGTATTCTGTCCTGTTGCATTTTGCAGAAATGAAGAATGTTAAGTTTCCTGCCAATTCCGTTGTGCCTTTAAGATACTTTTAAGCTCTGGTTCTACTTCACGTAGTATAATCCCAAAAGTCCTGTGCTTCATTCTGTTTCGTGATATATCTATCACTGCATTTGTCTGGCCCTGCAAATGCTTGGGGCAATTAGCTTGCTTTCTATGGCACCTGCTCCAGGGTTGCTCATTGGCCAGATTGACTGATAAAAACCACCTCCTGCCAATAAGCAGATTTGCATTTTTAAAAGGATTTGAAAGGAAGAGTTGGCACCTTCTAAACTTCGGTGCCTGAATGTCTTTGGCCTTTCGCTTAAAGCCAACTCTGGACTACATATCTCCTGAGAATGCCTCATTTTCCAGAAGGGCCTCTTCCATTATTTATGTGTGAATTACTATTTAGAAATTATGTACGTTTGCCTTCATTCTGCATAGTCTGATGATCTGTACATTTTTGAAGTAATTGAAACACCCACATCCGGCTGCGGAGGTGCGATGAGTGATGCTTTTATGTTAGCTTTTAATTAACTTGCAAATATTATGCTAAAATGTGAAAATACCAGCAAAACATTCAGCTGCTAAATTTAATAATATCTTCCCTTTTAAGACCAGTAGATTAAAGGGTCAAATAAGGGTCTGGGGAAATTAACACTTCAGATCGCTCTGGATGGTGAAACCAAAGTCATTGGTGAGAAAGTTTTTTTTCCTCCCAAGTGATTTTGCTAAATCTTACGACAGCTGGAAGATGTTTCAAGTCACCTAAACTTTGACTGAGTGAGAATGGAGATTAATGGGATTTTGCTGCTTTTAACGCACTATGAGTCTAATATAAACTTTGCCTTATGGATAAAGATTTATGTATAAAACAGGGTTTACAGGATCTATGACCATAAAAAAGACTGAGTTGATTATATTAAAAAGTGATGCATAAAAATATGTAATTGCTCCAAGTTATTCATTCCATTGCTCCTGTGCCCAGGATTGGAACCATGACTAATTCTATTTTTCTTAAAATCCAGCAGCCTTTTGTGACTGGTTATGATTTTTCGACCCTTCCTTCCTTCCTTCCTTCCTTCCTTCCTTCCTTCCTTCCTTCCTTCCTTCCTTCCTTCCTTCCTTCCCTTCCCTTCCCTTCCCTTCCCTTCCCTCCTTCCTTCCTTCCCTCCCTCCCTCCCTCCCTCCTTCCTTCCTTCCTTCCCTTCCCTTCCCTTCCCTTCCCTTCTTCCTTCCCTCCATCACTCACTCACTCACTCCTTCCTTCCTTCCTTCCTTCCCTTCCCTTCCCTTCCCTCCTTCCTTCCCTCCCTCCCTCCCTCCCTCCTTCCTTCCTTCCTTCCTTCCTTCCTTCCTTCCTTCCTTCCTTCCTTCCTTCCTTCCCCTTCCCATGTAAGTAAAAATTATGCTCCAGTGAAATAAAACATCAGAGTAGTTACTTTGGGGACTTCTCAGAAGACCTCCAAGGTCCCTTCCAACTCTGTTATTCTATTCTATTCTATTCTATTCTATTCTATTCTATTCTATTCTATTCTATTCTATTCTATTCTATTCTATTCTATTCTATTCTATTCACAACTGGCACCCTTATTCAGACTAAAATTCATCAATCTTATACATGTATTTATTTATTTATTTATTTATTTATTTATTTATTTATTTATTTATTTATTTATTTATTTATTTATTTATTTATTTATTTATTTATTTATTTATTTATTTATTTATGAATTCTTCTATGCCGCCCTACTCCCTAAGGACTCAGGGCGGCGTACAGCATTTTAAAGAACACCAAACAATAAAATCATTAAAAACAATTTTTAAAAAGTTAAAAAAAAAGACATACAACACCATGCATACATGGGGGAGACCTCAGATGTAAAATTATCTCAGAACCCCACCTGCAGGAAGAGCCATGTCTTAATGGCTTTTCGGAAGGCCAGCAAGGTGGGGATGATTCGGATCTCTGGGGGAAGTTGGTTCCAGAGAACAGGGGCCCCCACAGAGAAGGCCCTCCCCCTAGGCCCCACCAGTTGGCACTGTTTGGCTGACGGGATCAGAATAGAGCTGTAAGGGGCCTTGGAGGTCTTCTAGTCCAACCCTCTGCTCAAGCAGGAGACCCCATACCATTTCAGATAAGTGGCTGTTTAGTCTCTTCTTAAAAACCTCCAGCGATGGAGCATCTACAACTTCAGAAGGCAACTTCTGTTCCACTGGTTCATTGTCCTCACTGTCAGGAAGTTTCTCCTCAATTGCTTTTCTCCTTGAATAGTTTCCATCCATTGTTTCTTGTCTTGCCTATAAATAATTAAATACCCAAATCCTACAACCATTCTTCATATGTTTTAGTCTCCAGGCCTTTAATCATTTTAATTGCTGCTCTTTGCACTTTTTCCAAAGTCTCAACATCTTTTTTGTAACGTGGTGACCAAAACTGGATGCAGCATTCCAGGTGTGGCCTTCCTAAGGCTTTATAAAGCGGTACTAAAACTTCACGTGATATTGATGTTAGGAGAAATATAAATATAACGTTAAGTGAATCACAGCCGTTCTTAAGTTAGAGGCACAGTTGCTAAGTGAATCTGGCTTCCCCAGATTGTCAGACGGTTGCAAAAGAGGATCACATGACCCTGGGACACTGCGACCATCATAAATATGAACCAATGATCCAAGTTTTGATCACGTAACCATGGAGATACTGCAACGGTCGTAAATGTGAAAAATGGTAATGAGTTGCTTTTTTTCAGTGCCGTCGTAACTTTGAATGGTCACTAAACGAATTGTTGCAAGTCAAGGAGTATCTCTGTGTCTGTATGTGTGCTAATAAATAAAAATACCATTTATTCTTGTGGGAGTTATTTTTAAAATACTTTCAACTCAAATACGAAGTTAAGTATGATGCTCAGATGCTGGGGAGTATGACAAAAACACTCAAGCTATTAAAAGCATGGAAAAAATAGGATATACAAAGTAAAGCACTTATGGATTTATTATATATATACAGTACCGATGTTCTATCAATGAAACATAATGGTAAATAGATGAATCACGTACTTGAAGCAAGACACTGTAGGAGGAGATTCGTGCCCTTAGCATCTTTTCATACAAACGTTTTTTCCCCCAAAAAGCATCAGCTTTCATGACCCAAAGCTTCCGTGAGGAGAGCTGAAACTCACAAAATACGTATGCCTTTTTAAATAAAATGTCTCAGGCCAAAAACCTGCTCCAAGACTCGTTCCGATACTTGCATGAAATGATTCCTCAAATCATTCTAGCCAATTTTACTATGGAAGAAATCAAAGAGCAAGGGGCTTGTTCCCTAAACTGTAGTTAATTGTCCCGATCAAGCTATAACGACGGCTATACCTGTTTATCTGAGAGAGCACTAGCACTAAGACTTATATATCGCTTCACGGTGCTTCACAGCCCTCTCCAAATAGTTAACAGAGTCAGCCTATTGAACCCAACAATCTGGGTCCTCATTTTACCAACCTCGGAAAGACGGAAGGATGAGTCAACCTTGAGCACCATCAGGATCGAACCCCTGGCTGTGGGCAGTGAGTCAGTCTGCAATGCTGCATTGTAACCACCGTGCCACCAGGGCTCTTAAATGTTCAGACTCTAATCCCACTGAAGTCCATCCTCCTGTTTCCTACCGGCAAGGTAACAGGTAGATGAGATGATGTTCGTCCATCGTGTTCCAAGAGGACCTTGACATCTAACGGGTTGTGGGCTGTCCACAATGTGTCCGCAGGTGGCTGGTAAGGCCTATACGGGCACGAAATGTTCTGCCACATGTTGGGTAGACGTGTGGGCACCATTGTTTCAGCATTTGCAGCTCTGGCTTTGCGGAGTGCTCGCTTCTCTTGTGCTGTGGTTGTTCTTCTGTCCTCAGATGTCCGGCAGCCTTGGCGGATCAGTGTGCGCCATGTCGATCGATCTTGTGCCAGGGTTTCCCAGGAGAGGATGTCGATATCGAGGGACTTGAAGGAGGCTTTCAATGAGTCTTTGTATCGCTTCCTTTGTCCCCCGTGCGATCGCTTTCCTTAAGACAGCTCACCATAGAGGAGCTGTTGGGGGATGCGATGGTTTGGCTTCCTTGCAACATGGCCTGATGATCAGACCACCAAGGATCTTCACATGTAAGATGTGAAATGTCTCAGATACTTCTTGCACCAGAAGATGCCAACATGCATGATTCTGGCCTACAGTTTGGAGGGACCAAGGACTATTATCCCCTCCCCCAAGTGACTAGGATAGTTGTCATAGTTGGTGCGTCTCAGAGGTGAAATCTACTTATCTTCCCTACTGGTTTGGAAGCACGTGCTTTGCACGCATATGCTTTGCATTTCACACACGCACTTCACAAGTGCCACCATCATTCGCACTTTTTCACCCTCTGCGCATGCGCAGAAGGCTTTGCGCATGCGCAGAGGGTTAAAAAGAGAAAATGGCGATGTCTGGGCGGGTGGGCGGAGCCTTGCGCTGCTACCGCTATCGGTTCTCTGATCCACCAGCGGCCCCCGCTACCGGTACACACCCGAACTGGGCTGAACCGGTATCATTTTACCCCTGGTGCCTCTCTATGTTTGCACAATTGTTCCTCCCCCCCGGTTCCATTGGAACCCCTCTTTATGTGTAGAAATTCCCATACCACTTTTGGGGGAAAATATAGATCTCAAGTTATTAGACCTAGAAGCAACATGACAACATTTTCTTTCAAGGTACAAAGGCCCCATTCTAGAATGGAGAGTAGGCTGGTGTGTCTGAATGCAAATCTCAGGATGGCAGCCTTAGTCACATCGAGATGGTGGCCAAACCATGCAGTCAAAATCCTGGTTCTACCTTTCCCCTCCCCCCCCCTTTTCTTTTTAACAGGAATGCATGTGAAAAGGGAGACCACAGATGCTCCCTAAGTGGTAAAATTAATGGATTTTTAAGATACGTTGCCATTATCAACGAGTTGTTAGAAATGCAGTTTCTTGCTGATTCCAGCAAGGAAATTCTATGTATGCAGGCAGCTTCAAGAAAGAAACATCTCAACTGTATGTTCACCAAAGGATTCTTCAGCTAATTGTAAAATATCTCAGGAGGAAAAAACTCGGCTGAAAGGCCGCTTCAATCGCCTCCTTTTAAAAAGATTCTGGGATTTTACATTTGGCTATCAGAGGTTTGATGTTTGAATGGTGATTGATGTCCTGCCTGCCCTTTATATCAAATTAACATTTTTTAAAACCAAATAGTTACCTTTGCGCTAGGCAGTTAGACAATTCAAGCAGAATACACAATGGGTGGAATTTGTCTCTTTCTTTGGGGCCTGCTGGTTTATTTGTTAATTAATTTTTAAGGGTTTATGACAATACAATGGCAACCAACTCATTATCCAAATCTTCTTCAAGAATTCTGATGTTACACCTAAGAGGCTTTCAGGACTCTGCTGAATATGCTAGGAAGAGAGAGAGAGGGAGGGAGGGGGGAGGGAGGGAGGGAGGGAGAGGGCAGAGAGAGAGAATGAGAGAAAGGAGGGAGAGATAGGGGAAAGAGAGATGATAGGTAGGTAGGTAGGTAGGTAGGTAGGTAGGTAGGTAGGTAGATAGATAGATAGATAGATAGATAGATAGATAGATAGATAGATAGACAGACAGACAGACAGACAGACAGACAGACAGACAGACAGACAGACAGACAGACAGACAGACAGACAGACAGACAGATGATTGAGAGAGAGATATTAGATAGATAGATAGATAGATGATAGATAGATGATAGATAGATGATAGATAGATAGATAGATAGATAGATAGATAGATAGATAGATAGATAGATAGATAGATAGATAGATGATTGAGAGAGAGATATTAGATAGATAGATAGATAGACAGACAGACAGACAGACAGACAGACAGACAGACAGACAGACAGACAGACAGACAGACAGACAGATAGATGATTGAGAGAGAGATATATTAGATAGATGGATGGATGGATGGATGGATGGATGGATGGATGGATGGATGGATGGATGGATGGATGGATGGATGGATGGATAGATAGATAGATAGATAGATAGATAGATAGATAGATAGATAGATAGATAGATAGATAGATAGATAGATGATTGAGAGAGATATTAGATAGATAGATAGATAGATAGATAGATAGATAGATAGATAGATAGATAGATAGATAGATAGATAGATAGATAGATAGATGATAGATAGACAGACAGACAGACAGACAGACAGACAGACAGATGATTGAGAGAGAGATATTAGATAGATGATAGATAGATAGATAGATAGATAGATAGATAGATAGATAGATAGATAGATAGATAGATGATTGAGAGAGAGATATTAGATAGATAGATAGATAGATAGATAGATAGATAGATAGATAGATAGATAGATAGATAGACAGACAGACAGACAGACAGACAGACAGACAGACAGACAGACAGATGATTGAGAGAGAGATATATTAGATAGATAGATAGATAGATAGATGATAGATAGATAGATGATTGAGAGAGAGATATTAGATAGATAGATAGATAGATAGATAGATAGATAGATAGATAGATAGACAGACAGACAGACAGACAGACAGACAGACAGACAGACAGACAGACAGACAGATGATTGAGAGAGAGATATATTAGATAGATAGATAGATAGATAGATAGATAGATAGATAGATAGATAGATAGATAGATAGATAGATAGATAGATAGATAGAATTTTCACAAGCTAATGGCAGCACTATTGATATTAACTCCATAAGGTATCTTGCTTTCTTAACAACAGTTTGCTTAGTGACCATTCAAAGTTACAATGGCACCGAAAAAAGTGACATATGACCGTTTTTCACACTTAATGACCACTACCGCATCTCCATGGGGATGTGATCAAAATTCGGACACTTGGTAACTGACTCTTATTGCAGTGTCCTGGGGCCGCCTGGTCCCCTTTTACGGCCTTCTGAGAAGCAAAGTCAACGGGGAAACCAGATTCACTTAACAACCAGGTTAAGTGAATCAGCCTCTTGCCCCCAACAATCTGGGTCCTCATTTTACTGACCTCGGAAGGATGGAAGGCTGAGTCAACCTGGAGATGGCCAGGATCAAACTCCTGGCTCTGGGCAGTGAGTTAGCCCTGCAATTCTGCACTCTAACCACTGTGCCACCATGGTTGTTAGTTAAACAGTTAACAACTGTTTCACTTAGCAACAAAAATTTGGGGCTCAATTGTGGTCATAAGTCAAGGACCACCTGTATTTTCCCCCTGATGAGGTGGAGGATGGTACGTTCATCCAATCCAAACTTGCAATATCTTAATTCTCTCTCTCTTTCTCTCTTTCTCTTTCTCTCTCTCTCTCTCCCTCTCTCTCCCTCTCTCTCTCTCTCTCTCTCTCTCTCTATCTATCTATCTATCTCTATATCTATCTATCTATCTATCTATACACACACACACACACACACACAGAGAGAGAGAGAGAGAGAGAGAGAGAGAGAGAGAGAGAGAGAGAGAGAGCGTTAAGCAGTGATTCTATTTCACGTGGCGTTTTTCCATACAGCTTCAGATTTTTATTGTTATTGTTATTATTAAATTTAACCTCTAGTTGTATGCATTCTGTGACTGCTGCAGAAGGGAACAAAATTAGGAATGCAATTCGTAGCACACCCTACTAAATAAATGAACAAAGCCTCAAAGATTTCCAGGCTTCTGCATTCAGATTACGGAGTTGAGACTTAAAAAGGAGTTTTTAGTTTGAGGGCAAATTGGTTGGATTTTGATTCTTTTTCATCCTCTCTGTATCACTAAACCAGCTCAATGTCATTCTTTCCCTTTTGTATTCCGTCCACAGTCCTTCATTCATCATCATTAAAGACTTCTCATCCAGACAATTAAGGCTGCACCTCCCTTTAAAGCAGCGATAAACGTGGAGAGGATGAGAAATAATAAATAAATAAATTCTTTTCCATAATTCTTCCAATGGTGGCAAACTTGGCATGGCACAAAAGATGACTATCCATTTGCCTCTGAAAGGGGTCCAGGGTTGCTGCGTAGATCCTAAGGTTTTCTGGGGCAGGGGGCTCCAAACTTGGCAACTTTAAGCCTGGCAGATTTCAACTCCCAGACCTGATCGCTTAGAGCAGGGGTCTGCAACCTGCGGCTCTGGAGCCACATGTGGCTCTTTCATCCCTCTGCTGCGGCTCCGTCGCTCAAAATATGCATCACAAGTGCCAATGGGCGACGCCCGCCGGCACGTGATTTATTGAGCTTTTCGACCCATCTTTTTTTTCAGAGTTCAAAATGTTTTTGTTGCATGCAGAAATAAAAATGTGTTTTCTCTGTAGCAGGTCATTGATTTCATAAATGCAACACACTAGTTTTTTTTATACATAGCATAAAGGTAAAAAATGATATATGCAGCGTTATCTTCATTTTAGATGTCAAAAGGTTTTTGTGGCTCCCGGTGTTTTCTTTTCTGTGGGAAACGGGTCCAAATGGCTCTTTGACTGTTTAAGTTTGCCGACCCCTGGCTTAGAGCATGTGTCCCCAAACTTGGCAACTTTAAGACTTGTGGACTTTTACTCCCAGAATTCCCCAGCTAGCATGGCTGGCTGAGGAATTCTGGGGTTTGAAGTCCACACATCTTCAAGTTGCCAAGTTTGGAAACCTCTGGCTTAGAGGTATACATTCTGGCCAATCTTCTAGTTAATTGGTTAATTAGCAGAGGCAGCAGAAACAGACTGACATGCAGGTTATATAGGCCACAGAGACCCTGTTTTAAATTCAATAAAGCCTGTGACTACGATATTACCTTCCTGGTCATTCCTTGGTTGGAAAGAGATAGATAATGTCCGATAATTGCTAGAGTGAAACATATTGTCCTTGGACTGTGCAGGACTTGTCAACCTTGGGAGATCTCAGACTTCGGATGGCTAAGCTGAACTCCTAGGACCGGCACAAGAGAAAGCAAATTGAATCTTTGTAGCTGAGGTTGAGAATTAAGAAAGGGAATGAAGCCCACAGCAATATTAACCACCAGAAAGACTCTGATAGATCAAGTTCAATGCAGCTCTTTGCTGGCCATGTCAGAGAGTCCACAGAATATAAAAGTCGGAAGGGACCTTGGAGGTCTTCTGCTCCAGCCCCCTCCTCAAGCAGGAAACCCTATAACATTTCAGACAAACGGTTATCCAATCTCTTCTTTAAAACCTCCAGTGTTGGAGCACCCACAATTTCTGGAGGCAAGCGGTTCCACTGGTTAATTGTTCTCACGGTTAGGAAGTTTCTCCTTAATTCCAGGTTGCTTCTCTCCTTGATTAGTTTCCATCCATTGTTTCTTGTCCTGCCTTCTGGTGCTTTGGAGAATAGGCTGACCCCCTCCTCTTTGGGGCAGCCCCTGAGATATTGGAACACAGCATATGCAAATCTTCTTCTACATTCACTAAATGTGAAAGTAAGGTGGGAACTTTGTGTGTCATGTGTTACAGTCTCCCCAGGAAAGCTCTCTCATCTCAATGCATTTCTTAACTCAACTGTTTGATGCACTGCATTGACCCAAAGGCTGGATTCTCATCAAATAGTGATTTGTTGGAAAGTTTGTCAATTCTAAACACCCCTTCTCAGCATAGTTTGTTCTCAGAGAACTTGGTTGGATCAGACATAACGAACAGGCTGTGGAAGATCAAGATTAATAAGATTGTGGCTTTTTCATGTGGCACCCTGGCAAATTAAAAATGCATACGAATAATTTCAGAAACTTGCAGACAGTACAAAGCTGTCATAACCTTTCATAGATTCAGCTAGGAAAATTACAGGTCTTAAGGAAATCTTAGAGCCCACCCAACACAAACTCAGTTTAACGCTCTTGTTTTCTGTATTTATGGACTTTCTTAAGGGAGGCAAACATTTACAGTGGTCCACAACTTACAACTACAACTGAGCCGCTAAGCAAGATGGTTATTAAGTGAGTTTTGCTCCATTTTACGACATTTCTTGGCACAGTTGCTAACCGAATCACTGCAGTTGTTAAGTTAGTAACATGGCTGTTAAGTGAATCTGGCTTCCCTTCTGACGTTGCTTATCAAAAGGTCGCAAAAGGGGATCACTGTGACCATCATAAATATGAGTCAGTTGCCAAGTGTCTGAATTTTGATCATGTGACCATGGCGATGCTGCAACAGTCGTAAGTGTGAAAACCAGACATAAGTCACTCTTTTCAGTGCCATTGTTACTTTAAACAGTCACTAAACGAACTCTTTAAGCAAGCTGCTCTTCCACACACCCTAGAAGTAACGCAGTCAAGAGGAAGCTCTGTCAATGACTTTTGCTAATGCAAGGCGTCACAAGAGGTCTTTTAAAAAACGTTTATAGGACGTATTGTTCTTTCTCCCAAGCTCATTCTATCCATTTCATGGATCAACAAGACAGCTGGTTATAAAATTTTAGAGTGGTATATAATTTTTCTTCCATTTTAGTCCATCTTACGCCTAAAATGACTGGCTGCACCATTTTATGCCTTTAAAACAGCGATGTTACGTTCCAACCCCACAAAGATTTAAGTCCTTCCATGAATTTCCTGTTGCCACCCACCCACCCACCCCAAAGGTTTGGCAGGTCCCCAATTTTAAATTGAAAGCTTTCCGATAAGAACTTCCAAGTGCAGCCTTCACTAAACTTGACAGTATTCAATTTTCTTCTCTTGATTGTTCCAGACTTTGCCAACATTATATTTATTGTATTTACCCCAAAGGATGATGATTCTGAATTTAAAATTATTCACAGAAAATGGAAGACTAAACAGAATGATTACCAAAGAATGACATGTTGTGAATGATTGCTCTGGGTTCAAATGCAACCAAATGCAACCCTATTTTAATTGGCCTATTAGTGTAAATGACCTTATTTGGAGGAGAGTGTAAAACTTTCCTTCCGGTGTTTCTGCTTTCCAGATTTCCTGCACAGATGATCTTACCTTACTAGGGGAATGAATCGTTTGGTCTTGGTTTATTTTATTGGCTTTGAGTTTGACGTTTTCTTGGCAGAAGTTTTGTAAGTGATTTGCTCTTGTCTTCTTCTTAAGGTTGAGAAGGAGAAACTGGCCCAAGATCTCCTAGTTGACTTTTGTGCATAAGACTAGATTAAAACTTGGGTTTCCTAGTCAAAACACCTTAACCATTAGACCAAACGCCTTCAGTTCAGCGGAATATCTGTAGTCCAAAAATCAAAAGTTGCAGAACTTCAACCGTACAGTAGTTACTTAGCAGTTCAAAGCTCATCTTTGACATATTTATACCACCTTCTATCAAATCCTAGGACATTCTTGTCCCAAATATCTTTATTATCTGGAATATCTGCACAATTCCTCTCTTAAAGAGTTTTTACTCACTTGCCAAAGAGGTCTCATCTAAAGAACATACAAGTAAATGTAATTTATTCACTTCACAATCCTTCTTTAGATTAGTTTTCCACTAATACAATGTCATTGGAAAACAAAATAAAGAATTTGCACATTATAATTGGAATTTGGTGGACCTTTGTACTACACAACTGAGTTGCCTTGATTTTCCTGACATCTAGAACCCAGAAAAATAGAGTTGGAAGGGACCTAGGAGGTCTTCTAGTCCAACCCCCTGCTCCAGCAGGGGACCCTATATCATTTGTCCACTCTCTTTTTGGAAGTCTTCAGTGATGGAGCGCCCACAACAAGCTATTCCATTGCTTAATTGCTCTCACTGTTAGGAAATTTCTCCTTGGTTCTAGGTTGCTTCTCTCCTTGGTTAGTTACTTAACCAAGTAACTTAGGAGCCGAGGTGGTGCAGCGGTTAGAGTGCAGTACTGCAGGCCACTTTAGCTGACTGTGATCCGCAGGTCAGCGGTTCAAATCTCACCGGCTCAGGGTTGACTCAGCCTTCCATCCTTCCGAGGTAGGTAAAATGAGGACCCAGATTGTTGGGGGCAATATAAATATACATTGCTTACTGGTGTAAACTGCTTAGAGAGTGCTTGCACTGTGAGGCGGTATATAAATCTCACTAATAAATAAAATAAATAAATAAATAAATAAATAAATACTTCATCCCTGGCAGATGAAGCCATGGATAGAGACCCGTCTTTCTCTTCATCCCAGAAGTCAGGAATGCCCAAATAAAAGTTCATTCTACTCAACTGAAACTAACAATTCTCCAGAGCCATCAATGGGATAATTAGGATCTCTGTGTTTTCACTCCTAAACAATTTTGTTTATGGCTAACCAATTCTCAAAACATCTATTGCTCAATACACATTTAAACCATAGTTCCCTCAAGAACTATTTCACTTGTACCCAAGGGATGCATTTAAAGTACTCTGAGGAGCTTCTAATTAGATCTGACAGCACCCTTGTGTTTTCTACTTTAAGAACAGGGGTAAAAGGTTAATCTGAGTGTATTATCCAGTGTACACCAGCTAAGCAGGATTCCCCAAGGGGCTGCTGTAAATGAAGTGCCCTACAACAGATTAACTCAGCGCTTAATTCCAAGTAAACGATGATCTAATTTAACAAACAGTAAACAGCACCAAGGTTTAAACCTACAAACAAATTGTGCAGCTGTGGAATGTAAGAAAAGGAGCCAGATAATGTCACTTTTTCTAAAGTCAGGAAATTAATCACGTCAATGAGAGCGTGACTAAAAGCCCCTCCTCGTGCGGGGTAGTGGCAGAGGTGAGCGAACAGGGACAGGCTCAAACCCTGGTGTCAAAATCCATTTCACCATCCTAGCTGAAGAATTCTTCTTTGACGACTTACAGCTGTTTCATGCAAACATTCCTAGCGTAGCTTCAGCCGTAGGTATAAAAAAAGAACACACACTTCATCTGTGATGCAGAAGTCACAATTTATCCAGCCTTCCAGACCACGTTTTCCATGCTGTAGGTTTGATTTCAGCTACGTTTATTGAGGTGAGCTGTGATAACAGGCGCCTGACAGCCCGATTGGGTTTTTCTTGCATTTTTGAATATTTCTCTCTATATAGGCAAAATGAAAGCTGTGATGCTTTCTCCCATATTTGGGTACACCAGGATAATACGACAGAAAAACATATATAACCCTTTCCTGGTGAAGAGCTGATAGGGAATAGAGCCTGTGGCCTAATGGCTAAGCTGCTGCCTTACAAGGCAGGCGGCCCAGGTTCAAATCCCAGTAAGGGGTATGGCTATCTGATGAGAGTTAAGTAGCTCGAAATAGATCTATAATAGTCTCCCTTTATTTTCATTTATCAGCAAAAAATGCTACACACACACACATACACACACACACACACACACACACACACACGTGTGTGTGTGTGTAACATTTTCATTTGCTGATAAATGAAAATAAAGGGAGATTATTATAGATCTATTTTGAGCTAAATTATTTTCATAGTTATTATTATATCATATGCTGATCTTTTATTGTGCTTGGTCTTGGACCATAAAAAGATTTTGATTGATTGAATGTGCTTGATCTCCCTCTCCCTCCCTCTCTCTCTTTCTCTCTCCCCCACGCATGAACATGTATGCATGTGTGTGTGTGTATACCCAGACACACAAATACTTTGTATATTCTAAAGTAATATTTGACGCATCTCTCCAGCACTTTAAGGAAAGTTGTTTTGTGTTTTACTGGGTCAGATTCCAGAAGAGATTGGAGAGAGTGTCTTGTCATATGTGCCACAATAACAACATGCATTGATCAGATGAGAATCAGAAATGCATAGATTTGAAAGCTGTCATTGAGTCCAACCCTTGCAGCTCAGTGCTGGCCTTCAAAAGAAACCATCTCCAAGTGAAACCGTCTGGTTTATGCTTTAAAATATCCAGTGAAGGGTTGCTAATCAATTCTCAGGGTCATTGGTCCTACTGTCAAATGACTCTTATTGTTAGCATGTTTCTTTGTATTCAGTTGGAATCTGTCTTTTGTTACTTGGATCCATTCTTTAGAGTCCTGCAACCTAGGACAAGAATAGGAGTTGACCTTCTTTTCCATTAGAGGTTTAAACACCTCACAATTCCAGTGTTGCAGGAAGGGAATAAAAGGAAAACAATTCCAACACCATAACACAATCTGTTGATGAACCAAGACCAATGTCTATCTGTTGCAGCTTTGTAGTTCAAATAAAGCAGTGTTTCCCAAACTTTTGACATATGTGTACCCCTTCTATAATTTTCGTAACGCTGAGTACCCCTCATAAAAAACATGCGAGTTTTTCTTGCTTTTTTCTTAACAGGTTCTTTCAGAATTGAAATTGATTCGTCGTTAATTTCATTATTTCCTGTTCGTTGATTGCTACTACAATCATTACTTTCTTTCGGTTTAGTAGTTCCAGATTTCAACCAGCGATCCATAATCTCTGTTAGGGATAAAAATTGTATTTTATAAAAATAATCAAAATCAGTGGAACTTACTAAAGCACGATAACAGGCGCCCGGAACTAACTATTAAAGAAGTAAGTTGTCTCTGTAACGAAGTGCAGTATATTCACGCCATGTCATGCCTCACAAGACTGTCTAACCGTTAGATAACACTGCAATTCTCCGGTGTTTAAACAGCTCCACGTCAACTGTTAATGTTCCCGCAGTTTAAAAATGGCCGAACCCGAGCTGCGCGAAGGATGCACAGAAGTTCCCGCCATAATGAGTTGCGATACGATGTATGATGGCCCCAGTTCCCATGTAAAAACTGTGATACGCGCCTATTTCTTTCCTTGTTCTGTGGGCGCAGCTAAGCACGGTGCAGTGGATATTCCCACGTGATCCCCACCAAACTCCGGTGCAACGCGTACCCCCACCAAACTCTTCCCGTACCCCTGGGGGTACGCGTACCACACTTTGGGAAACACTGAAATTGGATGAAAGTATGGGAGGCTTGGATCCTTCAGGACAATTAATACAATGGTTAATATTTTAACCGTCCCCTACAAAATAGCAAAAGAATTAAACCACCTTTCCTAATTTGGTCCTGAGTGGGACTACAACTCCCCACAATGCCCCATGCTGGATGGGAATGCTAGCAGGTGTGTCCCGGTCAGTGGTGGGTTGCTGCCGGTTTGGACCGGTTCACCCGGCTGGCAAAGAACCCTCTCCGCATGCACAGAGGGTCATTTCCCCAACGTGATGAAGGATGAAGCAAAACACGCACTTCCAACGCGATGCGAACCGTTAGGGAAGGTACGTGGAACCCACTCCTGGTCCCAGTGGATCTGGAAGTATCTGGATTTTGTTTCTTCAGTGAAACAAAGAAAGCCCCCGTCCTCCATCAAGACATATGCCTCTTCAGTAGATCCACTGTCCCACCTCTGTCCGTATTCTTGACTTCTGACTATTAGAGGCTCTGGTGTGGCTGAAGCTGTCCTTCTTGAGAAGCATCGTTCTTGTGGTTATTTTCGGCAGGGGGAGGGAGGGCTTCAGCCAGCTAACCAATGAAAAGAGATGGTGGAAGAGAAATGTCCTGTTTCGTGTTAGGAGTTGCTTTTGAAGCAAAATTAAATGAAGGATTCACGGCAGCCCATCTGCAATTCTTACCGTAAGATTTGAATCAACGCAATTCCAGGTGATTTTCTGTACACCTTTCATGGAGATGACTATTGACTTGGTCACCTGGTCTGGTGAGCGGTTGGACTTTTATATTGTTTTGGGGCTGTGTGATTGAGATTGTTGGAAGGTAGGTTTGAAGTGTGTGTCTTTGGTTGTTCTAATTGTGGTGGCTTGGTTTTCATTGTGGCTGGGATTTCATGACCTGTCCTTGAGGTCAGGTGAGGAAATGTAAATCTGATTGGCATTGTCTTTATATGCTTAATCTATTAGGTTTCCTCTCTCTGTGCTAGCTGTAGCCAGCAGCTCTTCGCCTAGGAATAGGCTGTAACGGGCAATGCTTTTGTTTATGAATGGTGCTGTCCAGCTACCTAGTTTCCATTCACAGAGAGCATTCTGATTTTATGAATGGACACAGGTTTCCGTTCACAGGCACTTTGATTTATTGGGAAAACTGCTCTGGGGGATTTCCTATAAGGGGGGGGATCAGGGGTGGGTTCTAACTTACCTCGCTGCCAGTTCGCTTCCTCCTGCATGCATGGCAAAAAAAGCAAAGCCAAAAAAGAGATGGCGACTGCATGAACAGTGCCGGAACTCAGCTTCTGCACATGCTCAGAAGGAAAAATAAATTTAAAAAATTAAAAAAAAATTTTTTTAAAGATGGTGGCGCCCATGGACCGGCACCGACCGATTCGGTTCGGTGACATCATTGTGACATCATCAGCAGGCCACTACCGGTACGGGCGAACTGGTCTGAACCGGGAGGAACTCACCCCTGGGTGGGATGCAAGTCAGCTCTTGTTAAGGGGGAGCTTTCTCCTTAATTTGGGAGGGGGGGTTGTTAACTATTTTAGAAGAAGGAGGAGGGCTGACTTCCTATACTAGTTTGGGTAATGAAACATCTGCAAGAAAACAACCAAGCTCAGAGACCACCAAGGACTTCTAAATTAATGGTCTCTCCAGTCCATTGGAGAACAATGTAATCTTCAGTCAATATGTTATGACTAGACTTCATGTCTCCAGCTTGGGTACTACACTTGGGACATTCCTGGCAGCTGCAAATATAGGTCTTAAAAATATGGTTTGTATGAGCTTGGGTATGTTTTCATTCATATATGTCCTACTTGATTATAAAATCTAGGTGAAGGGTTTTTCCCCAAAATCAGGCTAATTACTGTATTTTACAATATTAACATGAGTTCCATGATAATCATAACCGACTCTGACCAAACCATTTAATTACACAATTCCCAACAGCTTTGATGAAATTGTATAACCTACTTTGAAATGCTTAACCTAGAAAGATAAATTTGGATATTTAGGTTTTGTCTCTACTCAACTGGAAGTAAAACCCATTGAAATTCCTTGGGTCCAAATGACCGCCATTATGTGGGACCATTTAAAATATTCTGACTGTTGCAATAACCTATTTAGATAATGCTAATTTTAGTTAACATGCTGGCATATGATAACTTGCCCTACGAAATGTGCATTTTACTTACTTACTTACTTACTTACTTACTTACTTACTTACTTACTTACTTACTTACTTACATACCGTATGTTTCGGAGTATAAGACGCACCTTTTTATCCTCAAAAAGAGGGTGAAAACCTGGGTGCGTCTTATAGACCGAATGCAGCCCCACCCAGCCACCCCCACCCTTTGGCCTCTGCCTGCCAGCAATTTACCTCTTTGCAGCAAACAGGGCAAAGCACAAGAAGAGCACAAGAAGAGATAAACTGCCTCCCGATCTACAGCTGACAGGCTTGCAAGCCAGGTGGTAAAATGAAACTAACTATGGTGGCTGTAATGTGACAAATTGCTGGGAGATAAACTGCTGGCAATATTAGACTGCTAAAATTGAAAAGAGGCAAGCTATAGCTGCTATGGCTCAGAGCTAGAGCTCTTGCCTCACAATCAGGAGGTTGTGAGTTCTATCCTAGGTAGAGGCAGATTCTGTTAATATGTTATTTTGTTAAATGTTTGTAGAGTGTTCAAATTATTAGACTTATTTTTTAAAGACTGCTTTATTATTGTTCTAGACAACTTAACAAAATGAAGAAGCTTTTTAAAATAAATGCTTGCTCTGAAGAGGCCCAGTGCTATTGTATCTTCTTTTAAATAGCAGAGAATACTTCCAGAAAGCCACATCAATTTTAAAGATCTGTAAAAGTATAATCTGAAATGTCCTGCCATAAATGTACATTTCTCCCATTCTTTGCCATTTCTATGGGTCAGGCACACATGCACAGAAATACACAGCAAACAGTGTATATAATCTCTACTGTTTGCTGTTTGCTGTTTGGCAAATTGCTTGGAGGCAGAGGCCTTTTTCCCTTGTTTTCCTTCCCCAAAACTAAGGTGCGTCTTATACTCCGGTGCGTCTTATACTCCAAAAAATACGGTATATGTATGTGTGTATGTATGTATGCATGCATGCATGCATGCATGCATGTATTAAATTTATTGGCAGCTTATCTGGTATTCTAATTTCTGCTGAAAACGAACCCCTTCTTAACAATGCATGATAAACTACTGGTATAGAAATATCAATATTCGGATCTAAATGCTTTAGCTTTTTCACATGTCCACCGAGCATGACAGAATGTCCCTGTTTCCAATATGCATTTATAATGTCTTTATATATTCTAGATAATTTCTCTGACTTCATGTGACCAATGATACATCATTTTATTAAAAAAAAAACCAACCCTCCTTTAAGTTCGTACCATAATGTAAATTTTGGCCCTTTTCGTTTCCCATTTTCCCATTGATCCATCTACATATTGCAACCAAAATTCTTGGATCACTTTATTCAGTTGCCAAACATCTGAATTTTGATCACGTGATCGTGGTACAAAGCTTGTAATTGTGAAAATCAGTCATAACTCACTTTTTTCAGCATCGTTGCAACTTTGAACTAAACGAACTATTTTAAATTGAGGATTACCTGTATTGCTATTACCTTTCTCGTCTTTTCTACTACGTTCTCTTATTGTATCATTATTATGATTGTGTTACTTTATTGTTTGTATGTACACTGAGAGTTTATGCGCCAGAGACAAAGCCCTTCTGTGTCCAAACACAATTGATAACAACAATAAGAAGAATATTCTATATATGTGCAGCTTTACTCACTTCAGAGCACACGGCTAGGACAAAAAAGCTAAGAATGATGTTGCATTCTGTATCTTGGCGGCTCTATCTCTATTGTGTCATTGTGTTTCTCAACCTTGGCAACCTGTGGACTTTGACTCCCAGCATTCCCTAGCTAGCTGGGTTTTATTTATTTTATTTTGTCAAGTACATGTTGGTAATATACATAGATATAACATTGTTTATATACATAAGATGGGTACTGATAAGCGGGAACATTAGGACAGGGACGGTAGGCACGCTGGTGCACTTATGCACGCCCCTTACTGACCTCTTAGGAATCGGGTGAGGTCGACAGTGGACAGTCTAAGTGTAAAGTTTTGGGGGTTTGGTGACGAAACCACAGAGTCAGGTAGTGAGTTCCAGGCATTTACCACTCTGTTGCTAAAGTCGTATTTTCTACAGTCAAGTTTGGAGCGGTTCACTTTGAGTTTGTATCTGTTGTGTGCTCGTGTATTGTTGTGGTTGAAGCTGAAGTAGTCGTTGACAGGTAGGACATTGTAGCAGATAATTTTATGAGCTATGCTTAGGTAGTGCCGAAGGCGACGTAGTTCTAAGCTTTCTAAGCCCAGGATTTCGAGTCTGGTTGCGTAAGGTATTCTGTTGCGAGTAGAGGAGTGGAGGACTCTTCTCGTAAAGTATCTCTGGACACTTTCTAATGTATTTATGTCTGATATGCGTTGTGGGTTCTAGACAGATGAACTGTATTCAAGGATTGTTTGGCGAATGTTTTGTATGCTCTGGTTAGTAGTGTGATATTACCGGAGAAGAAGCTACGTAAGATTAGGTTAACAACTCTTGAAGCCTTTTTGGCGATGTTGTTGCAGTGGGCTTTCAAAATACCTGGACAACTCTTGATTTTCTGTCCATCGACTAGTCCTCCAATCATGACTAATAAGTACATTCATTTATTTCAAGTGTGTTTCATCTGACTAGCCAGAGTCTTATTCTGTATTTATTGCTTGGAGTGGCCTCTTGAGTTATTATGCCTCCGTCTGCCTGCAATACACATTTTGCAAAACAAATGTTTATCTCGTGGAAGCATAGTTAAAAGGCCACCTGGCAGAAGTCTTTGCTCAGTTCAGGAATCCAAATTAAAGCATCCAGGTCTGATGATAGATGGAGACCACCTGGGTGTATCCAGGGAAGGGAAGCAAATTATTTGGGCAGGGGACAAGTTCCACCGTCAGGCATCTCTTCCAATTTGACAGTCGCTTCCAAACTGCAATTGGAACTTATTTTTCCTGTAAATTAAATCCTTAAGTCTGCAGCCTGCACTGTGGTATGAGGAGGAACAGATCTTGAGCATCTTCCATGCGATAATAAGTTGGTCCTTGATTTACGACCTCCCAATTGGGCCCCAAATTTCCATTGCTAAGCAAGGCAGTTATTAAATGAGCTTTGGCCCATTTTACGGCCTTCCTTGCAACAGCTGTTAAGTGAATCACTGCAGTTGATAAGTTAGTCACATCAGAGGTGGGTTCCTGCCGGTTCGAACTGGTTCTATAGAACTGGTAGCGGGAATTTACCCCCGCTCGCCGAACCGGCAGCGATGGCCGGCTGGACACGCCCCCAAACTGGCGCTCTCAGCAGCGCCATAGGTGGCGCCATCTTGCTTTTTTGCTTCTGCGCAAGCACAGAAGCTGGGTTTTTAGAACTGTGCATGTGCCTGCGCAGCGGGCAGTGCATGCACCCCCACGTGGCGCGTGAGGAAGCGAATAGGTAGCAAATTAAGCCAGAACCCACCCCCGAGTCACATGGTTGTTAAGTGAATGCGGCTTCCCCCATTGACTCTGCTTGTCAGAAGGTCACAAAAGAGCATCGCATGACACCCCCCCCCCCGGGACACAGCGACCTTCATGAATACATGCCAGTGGTTGAATTTTGATCACGTGACCAGAGGATGCTGCGACAGTCGCTAGTATGAAAAACGGTCACTTTGTTCGGTGCCATTGTAACTTTGAATGGTGAATGAATGGTTGTAAGTTGACAGCTACCCGGAATTAAAAAGATCAAGATGATGTCTGCAATTATAGAACTGAAATTGCTGTTTTACTTATACTAGACATAACAAGGTTTTATCACATAGTTTTAGCCACCATCATTCCTGTCTTATCTTGTCTGTCTGTCTGTCTGTCCGTCCGTCCGTCTGTCTATCTTTCAATCATCTATCTGTCTGTCTGTCTGTCTGTCTATCATCTCTCAATCATCTATCACTCAACTATCTCTATCTATCTATCTATCTATCTATCTATCTATCTATCTATCTATCTATCTATCTATCTATCTATCTATCTATCTATCTATCTATCTCTATCTATCTATCTATCATCTCTCAATCATCTATCTCTCAACTATCTCTATCTATCTATCTATCTATCTATCTATCTCTATCTATCTATCTATCTATCTATCTATCTATCTATCTATCTATCTATCTATCTATCATCTCTCAATCATCTATCTCTCAACTATCTCTATCTATCTATCTCTCTATCTATCTATCTATCTATCTATCTATCTATCTATCTATCATCTCTCAATCATCTATCTCTCAACTATATCTATCTATCTATCTATCTATCTATCTATCTATCTATCTCTATCTATCTATCTATCTCTATCTATCTATCTATCTATCTATCATCTCTCAATCATCTATCACTCAACTATCTCTATCTATCTATCTCTATCTATCTATCTATCTATCTATCTATCTATCTATCTATCTATCTATCTATCTATCATCTCTCAATCATCTATCTCTCAACTATCTCTATCTATCTATCTATCTATCTATCTATCTATCTATCTATCTATCTATCTATCTATCTATCTATCTATCTATCTATCTATCTATCTATCATCTCTTTGAACTGCAGGTCAGCGGTTCAAATCTCACCGGCTCAAGGTTGACTCAGCCTTCCATCCTTCCGAGGTAGGTAAAATGAGGACCCAGATTGTTGGGGGCAATGTTACATTGCTTACTGGTGTAAACCGCTTAGAGAGTGCTTGCACTGTGAGGTGGTATATAAATCTCACAAAATAATAAATAAATAATAAATCTCTCAATCATCTATCTCTCAACTATCTCTATCTATCTATCTATCTATCTATCTATCTATCTATCTATCTATCTATCTATCTATCTATCTATCATCTCTCAATCATCTATCTCTCAACTATCTCTATCTATCTATCTATCTATCTATCTATCTATCTATCTATCTATCTATCTATCTATCTATCTATCTATCTATCTATCTATCTATCTACCATCTGTCTGTCTGTCTGTCTGTCTCAGTCACATTTTGGAACCACCCTCACAGAAGGGCTCTTGGTTTCTCTCGGCTTTCTTTGACTGCCTCTCTTCTGCACAGATATTCCACTGCATGTGACAAACCTTCAGGTATTTGAGAGGACCTCTCATGTCCTCCAGTTGTTTTCAAGGAACAGATGTCATCTCCTCCGTCTCTCTTCCAAGACGTTGAGCATCCTCATTGTGCATCTGTCAACCTGCTCTGAATTCGTCTTAAAACAGGTTGCCCAGAATTAGGCATGGTATTCAAGGCAGGATGTGAACACTTCAGAATGAAGAGGAATGGTTAGTTGCCATGTTTATTTGTTTTTAGCTGATTGACTCATTTCTTGATGGCTGCAATCAGAAACACTTGTAAGCACTTACATCACACTGCTGGCTTCTATTCACTTTGCAATGAAGCACTTATTCCATTCCATATTCATATATTTAATATATAATTATAATTTAAATATAATATATTTTAAAAGACCAACATGAAATACCTGCTTCATTGCAAAGATAATATAATATAATAATATAATATAATGTAATAATAATATAATATAATATAATATAATATAATATAATATAATATAATATAATATAATATAATATAATATAATATAATATAATATAATATAATATAATATAATATAATATAATATAGTATTGTAATGTAATGTAATGTAATGTAATGTAATAATAATATATAATATAATAATATAATATAATAAATATAATAATATAATATAATATAATATAATATAATATAATATAATATAATATAATATAATATAATATAATATAATATAATATAATATAATATAATATAATATAATATAATATAATATAATATAATATAATATAATATAATATACATACATCGTACGTATGTACGTACGTACATACGTACACATACATACATACATACATACATACATACATACATACATACATATATACATATATACATATATACATATATACATATACATATATATATATATATATATATATATATATATATATATATATATATATACACAGTATATACAGTATATACAGTATATACAGTATACACACACACACACACACACACACACACACACACACACACACACATACATACAGCAATGGAAGCATAAACTCAATCAAACTTATAAATAAAGCAGATGAATAAATGGACTCCATTTTCTATTATGTGCCTAACTTTTGTTTTCTAAGTGAAGAATTTTACATTTGTCTCCCTTAATCTGCTTGTTCTCTATCAGGATTATTAGACTCCGTCTGAAGCAAATGCAAATACAAATAATCTATCATAAAAATGCCAAGGACAGCCTCTAAGCAAACAGCCACATTGGAGAGTTTTGTGGTTAAGAGTCAGAGAGAAAACATCTAATATGCAATATTTATCTGTTCTACCTGCTTTCATAATCCCCTTTGCTGGCACTAATCTCTTTCCTCCAGCTGTGCTGAACACAACACAAAACTTTTCTTCTCAAACACACAATCCAGGGAGATATGAATATGAGAAGACGGGAGTACAAAGGGTTTGTTTTTTATGAAGGAGTATATGTTAGGATCTAAAGATCAATTCTCCAGAGAAAGCAGCCATATATACGCCAGCCAGAAGGCTCTGCCTACAACTTTCGTATAAGATTTCCATGCAAAGGCATAAAACAGATTTTCATTAGCTTGCTTCTTTAGGCAAAGGAAAACAAATATTTTGTTTCTTATGCTAAGATATAAAATTCAGCCCAGCAATCAAAACTTAATTGTTAGCTCCACTGATTTTATTCTTTTAAAAGTAGCACACTTTCCCTGTCTTTAAGAATCTTTTCAGCATCCATAGAACAAACTTTGGATTCATAAAAATGTTCTCGTCTTTCTTTTTTTCATTTGAATTAAGATTTTTTAAAGCCCTCATTAAGTAAGAAATTAAGTTTCGGCTTTTAAAACAATACTTCTTATTCTGCCTTATTTAAAACATAGACATTCCTTCTAATTACCCATGGAAAAAAAATACTCTCAAAGAACCATGTGAATATATTCTATTTGTGGGGGTCTTTTATTTGCCAGTTTAAGCTGACTATTTAAATACTCTCTCTCTTTTTTCTTCTTCTTCCCAATGCCACAATCAAGGTTGTATTTTTTTTTAGTTAACAAAATGTTTATGCAAGCATACTTTAAAAGGCTGAGTTCCTATACAGCTTGGTTCAGCACTTTACCTGCAGACAATGGTACTTCAATTTATTTATTTATTTATTAAACGATCTTTTAAATTTAACACTTAGGTGCTGAATGGATGAAAAGGGGGTGGGAATTACAGGTACCCACACTGGGAAAATAATTTGGAAGAAGTGCTTTGGATTTCAGGCAAGGCCAGCATCTTTCTGTTATTCAATAAAGCAGATCTTGCTTTTTTCTTTTTCTTTTTGCTCCATATGAACCTCCAAAAAGGTGCTTCTCTAAGGAGTCAAGCCTTAAAGTTAATACCACTAATTAAAGTTGACGTGATCCTTCAAGCAACCACAGTTTTTTATTGGCTCCTCCATGTTTGCAGCAGATCCAAAAAGGTTCTTTTGAACCACTTTTTTAAAGTTGGCACAGTCCTTATGCTTATTGTGCAATAGGGACAAGCAGTGAAGCAATCCGTTTGTGAAAATCAGAAGGAAAGCCAGATCCAGGAAGACCTAATAGGACTAAAAGAGCTTTTAAATGAAAAGAAGGACTAGGAGTGATATGATAGCAGTTGTACAATGTTTGAAGGGCTGCCACAGAGAAGAGGGGGTCAACCTATTCTCCAAAATACCTGAAATCAAGCCAAGAATGGAAACTGATCAAGGAGAGAAGCAACCTGGAATTAAGGAGAAACTTCCTAACAGGGAGGACAATTAACCAGTGGAACTGATTGCCTCCAGTAATTGTGGGTGCTTCATCACTGGAGTTTTTTTTTAAAGACTTTTTAAAGTAATAAACCAGCAGAGGAATTAATTTAATATCCAAGTAAATTTCACCTTCTTCAACCCTCCTGTGATGTTGGATTAATACTACATTGGGTGACATTCTTACATTCAAGAGAGACCTGAGAATTATTTCAATCTGTTGAACTAGGTTGCGTACTTCACTAAACCCTAGCCCTAACCCAGCTGCTGTGGCCTAGAGATGGAGCTCTTGCCTCACAATCAGGAGGTTGTGAGTTCGATCCTAGGTAGAGGCAGATATGGGGTCTCCTGCTTGGGCAGGGGGTTGGACTAGATGACCTGCAAGGTCCCTTCCAACTCTGTTAATCTGTTAATCTGTTAAATTAAATGGAAGAACGGAAAAAGCAGAATGGAGAAAAAGATTTAAAAGAAATTATTTTGCTGTTTCTTCACAGGAAATTGCAGATGCTTCCCCCATTAGCAACTAAATAGGAAATGATGTACCTTCTGCACAGAATATCACTTGGTTATTATCCTCTTGATTAAGTTTTCTTGGGAACCGGTAAGCACAGAGGGGAATCCTGAGTATGAAAATTACTGGAGAAACACAGATTAAGGAAGCCTGTGCAAAGATTTGATTCCAAGTCAGCTCCGGTGAATCAGTTCTTTGAATAAAGTTGTTGACTTCAGTCTCCATATGTTCTGAGTTGGCTGCTATTGACCCATCTTGATTTGATGAATATTCAAATTGAAATAATACATACATACATACTTGCACATGTACTTTCTTCTTTACCAAGTCAAGAATTTGAGTTGGTTTGATGAAGCAAAGCAATGGTTTGGTCTGAATCAATTCAGCTTCTCAAACAGAATTGGATCGGGTGATTCACCCATTACTAATATTTAGACTAAATAGCAATAGCACTTGGACTTATATACCACTTCACAGTGCTTAACAGCCCTCTCTAAGCGGTTTACAGAGTTCAGAGCCCCCAACAATCTCGGTCCTCATTTTACCCACCTCGGAAGGAGGGAAGGCTTGAGCTGGTCAGGATCGAACTTCCTGGCAGTGGGCAGAATATTAGCCTGCAATATTTGCATTCTAACCACTGCGCCACCACGGAAGGAAGGAAGGGAGGAAGGAAGGGAGGGAGGGAGATAGATAGATAGATAGATAAATAGATAGATAGATAGATAGATAGATAGATAGATAGATAGATAGATAGATAGATAGATAGATAGATAGATGATAGATAGATAGAGAGAGAGAGAGAGAGAGAGAGAGAGAGAGAGAGAGAGAGAGAGAGAGAGAGAGAGAGAGAGAGAGAGAGAGAGAGAGAGAGAGAGAGAGAGATAGATAGATAGATATAGCAATAGTCAACTTTGAACCAGTCAGGATCAAACTCCAGACTACCGGTTCTCCAGAACCTGTCAGAACCTGTTGGATTTCACCCCTGACTAGGCTGCATATTAAGTTCCAATTAAACTGATTTATTGCTCTTGCCTTGGCATAGAAATCTAGCCAGTTAATGGTTAGCATGATTTTATTTATTTATCTATTAGTTGTTTTGGTGCTAGATGAGGGTTAATGGAATTCAACAAAGGGTTGGATTTAGTCTGCTTGTGGCAACACAGAGATTCTGGGTTGATTCCGCCTTTGACTCTGCCTCCAGTCTCTGCCACTCCTTCTCCTACGACACCGTGAAATTTAGTGTGAGAATATAAAACTCTTAATGGGATCCTGTTCTTCTGTGGGGGTCATCAAAATTTTGTAAGGGTTTTTTCCCCACTTCTGGGAAAGAAAATGCCTTCCTGGGTATCAATTGGCTTTGTGAAACTTTCTCAGTTTTTTTTTTAAACTCCTAGGAAAACAATGGAGGAATTTAACTCTCTCCCGCTACAGAAACCTTGTTTCAAAGCTAGTGTCTCAAAGCTTCCTCAGAGCAGCGGTTTGTGACTTTTCCTAAAGTCTCCCTGTTTTCTTTGCAAAGGTGGGACAACTTTGGGGACTTAATTTCTGCTTATCTAGGGATGGGGGGGGGCTTGCACAGACAGAGAGGGCGAGGGAGTATCAACGCTCACCTTTTGGAGACCCAATTAAGGAAGTTCCAAACAAAGGAAAGTAGGTCAGCATCCACTCGATTTGCTTTTGCTGAATAGGGCATAATGGATTATGTCGATTTAAAAAGTAACTCTTGGCTTCCAATTAGAGCAAGCGGTAGGATTCAGACCGGAGAGTCAGCTAGGTTTTTTTTCTTCTTCTCTTGCCCCTTGAATCAGTAGGGCAGGGTGGGGAGTGAGGGGTAAGAAATATATTTAATACATTTATATAGTCATGCATCTTTGTAAAATATTGTTGGGTGGCTCACAGAGGTTAAAATGGAAACATGCGTATAAAATGGATGGCTTCCTTCTGTGCTCTCAAGTCAGTGGAAATGCTTAATAGTCCCACACAGATAGGTTTCCCCCAGGATGCTCTTGTCCCACACACACGCACACACACGCACACACACACTCATGCACATCCCAGACTGGTCCTTCAGTCTTCCAGTGAGTGTCCCCCATCCCAATTGTAGCTGAGTCCATCCCCGGTGCCTGTGGTCGTCTCCATTTTCTCATTCCTTCTACCTTTCCCTTAGCATTGAAAATCAAATTCCTTTAGCGTTGTAAATTTAAGGGTCAGCAGCAGGTCAGAGACATAAAAACAATTCTTGCTATTTTAAAAGATGCCAAGTAAAAACAATCAGCCAAAACTGTTAGACCATGCCAGGCAAACAGACCAAGATCAGGCACCGCTGGCCTTAAAATGCAAGGAAAGGGCCAGCAAATACAAACTTGCAAAGGTCAGTGACAAACCAACCGGAACCCCTTGTGACGCGTCTCGACAATAGCTTTCTTGCTAATCACCTGTGTTACCAGAAATCTCACCAGACCGAGTGAATTTCCTTGGATCAGTCAGAGAAGGATTCAGGGACTCTGGGAGAGCTCAGTCTGGTGCTGCTTACTGCAGCGCAGAGACTCTAAACTTGGGCTACTCTTGACTCTTCCTCCAGTCTGGCTGGAAATCCCACCACAGAACCCCAGAGGGGAGGCTTTCCATAGGGCAGACGCCATAACAGAAAAGTCCCTCCTTAGACCCACAAGGTGGCATTCTTCCACAGATGGGACCTACACATATAGTCCTCAACTTACAACAGTTCATTTAGTGACTGTTCAAAGTCACAACGGCACTGAAAAAAGTGACTTGTGACATTTTTTTTCCACACTTATGACCATTGCAGCATCCCCGTGGTCACTTGAAGGGCTAAGTTCTAAAACTTAAAAGGGCTAAGTTTTTTTTAGCTGTGTGGACTTCAGTTCCCAGAATCCAGAAGGCTGGCTGGGGAATTCTGGAAGTTGAAGTCCACATAGCTTTGTGAAGATTGTGAACCATTGAGCGAGGGCCTCAAAAGATTGTCCGCGTGATTGTTGAAATTTAACTCAAGAATATCTGTACTTTCTCACAGCAGCTTCTATTTCCTTTCCCCTTTAAAGTTTTGCTTTCTTGAGCTAACCCCTTAAAACATTTGTTAAAAATACCTGGTTAGTAGATAGCCTCCATTTAAAACACACACACACACACACACAGTTTTTCCCCCTTTGTAGAGCATTATTCAAAGGAAATTAATCTTATTTTTCCCAGATGTCAGGCTCGAGATAAGAGTAATGTAACTTTCATTACATTTAGAACTTTCAGAGCTTCACATTCTAGGAAAGTTTTTCTGCACCTTTAATAAGATTAATTGGGTCTTTAAATATGATCTGTTCCAGTCTAAAATAGTTAATTCCAACTTTATATTCCTGGTATGTTATAAGAAGGACCATCAAATTCCATCGGACTCTGTTTGCCTCTCCTTAAATGCTAAAAATTACTTCCAACTAACTCATGACTACATTATCTATAAAGAAAGATAAATCTTAATTTAAACTGAAGATATTTTGGGGTGTTAAATTGCTTACAATATTAGAAATGGAGGGAAAGGACTGGCATTGAAGCTGCAAAAATGTGTACACGGAGGGCAGAACAGACTAAAGAAGGGGCTCTGTTGGTAAACGGCATCCAAATCTTGTGAAGTTTGCCTTGTATTGTTTTTCTTGTGCCCAATTCAAAATTCCAATCCTTTTCTTACTATCTGATGGCCTTTCTAAGGGAGAGGAGAGAAATAAAGGCAGTGATTAGAAGCTTGTTCATTGGTTCATCCTCCTTTCCTTTCCCTTCAAGGTTTGAGTGGTTTTTAATGACCTGTCTCCCTACCAACCAGTTAAATGTGTTGTGTGAAAACTTTTACAGCCTTGTCATGCAAATATTGAGGATGCTCGGCCAAGTGCAGAGATTTCTTTTGGGGTGGCAGTGTATGTGAGTGTGTGGCAGCGGTGAAATCTACTTACCTTCCCTAACAGTTTTAACCCTCTGTGCTTTGCACAGAGGGTTAAAAAAAAGAAAATGGCGACATCCGGGTGGGTGGGCAGAGCCTCACGCTGCCACCATTACCGGTTCTCTGAACCACCGGCGGCCACCACTAACGGTATGCCTGAACCGGTAGCATTTCACTCCTGGTGTGTGGGGAATCCCATCTTTTGCATTCTAGCTAGATTAAGGTGACCAGACATCCCGCTTTTGGCGGGACAGTCCCGCTTTTGAATAATTTGTCCCGCGTCCCGCGGCGTTTCAAAAAAGTCCCGCTTTTTAAATTTGAATTTGCCCTGCACACCCCTCTGCCTCCTGCCTCGCCTGCCTCCTCCTGCCAGGCGGGGAGGGAGGACAGTGAGAGGGGCAGCGGCGGTCTTGCCTGTTCGTCGCCGCAGAGCCGAAGAAGCTGGTGGCGTTCGCGGCGCGGGGCTTCCCCCACCCGCTTTCCCGGGACACCGCCATTTGCGTTCTTTTGCCCTCAATCAATCAATCAGTGGAATGGCTTGCCTTTAGAAGTTGTGAAGTTGTGAATGCTCCATCACTGCAGGTTTTTAAGAAGGGACTGTCTGAAATGCTTTAGGGTCTCCTGCTTGAACAGGGGGCTGGACTAGAAGACCTCCAAGGTCCCTTCCAACTCTGTTATTCTGTTAAATAGCTTGCCTGGTCTCAGCCCTGGCATGGCTCCACTTTTTATTGCTTTTGTTCAGTAACAAATATAACAGGAAGGATACATGACAATAAAATAAATCAAGGGAAGTGGTTGGGTGGAATAGGCAAAAATTTTTAAAAATGTAAATAATCCTTTGTAACCAAGGCTACACAAAATTATTGTGCTGCCTATAGCAGATGTGATGGGGGTGGTTGACACCCCCACCCACAGGGCCCATTGGAGGGGCTCTCAGCTGCTCTGTTCATATCTGAACATATCTTCATGTCATGTTTGAGGTTATTAAGCTGGTAAGTGATTTCAATGGGGGTTGAGTTGCCATCATGGTTGCATTGATGTACCGTATTTTTTGGAGTATAAGATGCACCTTTTTCCTCCCTAAAAGTGGCTGAAAATTTGGGTGCGTCTTATACTTCGAATGTAGCTTTTTTTTCCAGCCCTAACTAGGTGCTAACAGATCTTCCCAGCTCTTACCTTGCAGGCTTTTTCATTGTTACTCTCTCCAAAGAATGGTTTTCCAGCCCTAAGTCTTTGCAGAATTTTTTTTCATTGCTCTACTTGCTCCAAAGAAGTTTTTTTCTAGCCCTAACCAGGTGCTAACGATCTTCCCAGCTCTTACTGGCTTGCAGGCTCTCTCATTGTTACTCTCTCCAAAGAATGTTTTTCCAGCCCTAAGTCTTTGCAGGGTTTTTTTCATTGCTCTACTTGCTCCGAATAAGTTTTTTTCTAGCCCTAACCAGGTGCTAACTATCTTCCCAGCTCTTATTGGCTTGCATGCTCTTTCATTGTTACTCTCTCAGAAGAAGGTTTTTTTAAGTCCTAACCAGGGGATAAAATAATGTGCTGAAGCTGACCAGACTAAGGACGCTAGCCAGATGAATACCTGGTAGGCAGATTTTCCCCCCCTATTTTCCTCCCCAAAAACTAAGGTGCGTCTTATACTCCGAAAAATACGGTATGTACTTTTGAGATCAAAAGATCCCGGACAACCTGAAACAGAATCATCAAATCTTTTGAGTACAGGGAAATTATGGACTCCAACTCTTGTCCTGCTACAGGAATCCAGATGAAAGTTAGATGGGAGAAGGCTATCTAATCTTCACATCAAAAGGTCTAATGAAAAAGAAATGTTTATTGCTAGATCCACTGTCAAATTGTTCTTAAACAGTAAATACTTTTTTTTTAATATAACGAATCAGTCTCAAAGTTCCATCGTATCCTTCACAATTGTACAGTTGTGGACCTTGCGGTTGTATTCTTGTTTTGTGACTTGGCCCTCTTTCCATTTCTTGTGTGGGTCCTCCTTCGGCTTCACGCTTTCTCTTAGCTTTTTTGTCATCAGCACTGGCTTGGTTTGCTGCCTTCCAATATTTTTCTCCATATCAGAATTCTTCACGGCTGTGCTTTTGGCATCGTCTTCTTTAGAAACTCCCACAAGAAACACTTATGAATTGGGCTCACCCGGCAGATTTAATCTTGACAATCCTACCCTCAACTTCTACCCTCAAAACGACGCTGTAGAGCACTGCACACTGGAACAACTAGACACAAGAACAGTTTTCCCCGAACGCCATCACTCTGCTAAACAAATAATTCCCTCAACACTGTCAAACTATTTACTAAGTCTGCACTACTATTAATCTTCTCATTGTTCCCATCACCAATCTCCTTCCACTAATGACTGTATGACTGTAACTTTGTTGCTTGTATCCTTACGATTTATATTAATATTGATCGTTTCCTGATTGCTTATTTGTACCCTATGACAATCATTAAGTGTTGTACCTCATGATTCTTGACAAATGTATCTTTTCTTTTATGTACACTGAGAGCTTATGCACCAAAGACAAATTCCTTGTGTGTCCAATCACACTTGGCCAATAAAGAATTCTATTCTATTCTATTCTATTCTAGTCTAGTCTAGTCTAGTCTAGTCTATTATCCATACATGGATTTTTGTTGGATTGTCACCATTTTCTAAGTGTGTTTGTGTGCCAATGCAGCCGGTCCTTCACTCACTTTTAAATATGTGAACCTGACCATTTATAATCCCCATTAGGAAAAAGAAGTATTCCAATTTTAGCACAATCTTGTTCTTCCAAGATTCTTTTTTCTTGCAATTTGCAGCGTTTGGTGGTTCCTTTAAAAAGGAATTGGGATTCTCTGTGTCCATTTGATGATTCAGTTCCTAGCTTCAGTTGAAAAAAACCTGTGTTGTACCTGTATTGCATCTCACCCTATTTCTGTAATGCATGTTGGTCAACCTGCAAGCTTATTTGCTCCCTTTCCATGGCCCCATGGGTTCTTGTTGTGCATTTTATGCAGGCAAAATAGCAATAGGAGACCCATAAAAACCTGGAGTCAGTCTGGCTTTGCCTCAAAACTTCAGCTTCTTTCAGGGAGATTGAGGCTTCTTGTCTTCAAGAAAGCGCTAGCAAACCTCTTTATCTAATTTGCTTTGCTTCCTGGATTGGAGTAACTTTGGCCCTTTTTGTTTATAGAGATTCTCCATCATCCAGATCACGGTTGTCCCAAAGGTGTTTTTTCAAGAGGCAACTGGACTTTCTTTGTTTTTCCTTTTGAAGACGTTTCACCTCTCATCCAAGAGGCTTCTTCAGCTCTGACTGGATGATGGGGAAAGGCTGCCTGCAAGGAACATAAATCCTTCCCTTCCCCACTATCCAGTCAGAGCTGAAGAAGCTTCTTGGATGAGAAGTGAAACATCTTCAAGGAAAAAACAAGAAAGTCCAGTTGCCTTTTCCCATTTTCTTTTACCTTTTTAGGTTAGATATCTAAGCTCACAATACAAGCCACATTATTTTTCTTGGATGCAGCCAATAGTTTAACTCTTCTCATTTCTGGACTATTTAGAGACAGGAACTTCCTGGTCACTCTGGAGTTGACCTCTGCCAAGCCTCATGTTCAAGTTAGAAGAGGAAACTCTTGGTGTTGATCCACATCCCGCAAATTGAAACCACTAATGACAAAGATGCAAATGCATCCGATGATTTAATCTGATATTTGACAAGCTCCGAAGTGCTGTTCTCTTCAGCGGGAGCTGAGCTGTAAAGCAGGAGCTGCGAGCGCCTGAGCTGGCACTGAAGGCTGGCGTTCGGTCTGCTCACTCGTGCCTATTTCCTTTAAGCTGCCTTGCTTTTTTTCCCAAACAAATACTGCAAAGTCTGGAAATCCGGAATGAATGCCCTCCTAGCAGCGGAGAAGTAAGAAGGCTGGTGGTGTCAAATGCCTTTTTTTTGGCAAGGAGGCCACAATTAGCATCCCAAAAGCATCAAGATGCAGGAGACCAGGGGTTTCAGTTAACACCTACCTGGTCACTTAATTTCCTTTGCTGTTCCGGCTGTGCTGGCAACTTTTTTTGTATGGGAGGCAAAAAAAACCCCGGTTAGAGTGACTTAAACTTTCCTTTAGACTGCGTGGTGGCTTGGCAGCTGGTTGGCATGAAACACCGTCTCGGACAATGTTGACTCTGGAGTGGGAATCGGAGGGTCTGCAAACAGTGGGCATTGTTGTGATTATCTGTGCGTCTCTCAAGCTACTGCATTTGCTTGGATTGATAGACTTCTCCAAAGGTAAAGTGGTGACTTTGAATTGTTCTGTTTGTAGGTAGTGGCAGCTGCTGCTTCTGCCGCCTGGGCTCTGTGTGTACTGTGTACCTTTGGCATTGGCAGGAGAATAAAACGTGCTCCTCATACACTTGTGCCAAGCAGCTTCTGCAATTTATGGTTGCCCGGGCTGTAAATCATGTTTTGTTTTTGTTTATATTTCTACGGTTCAGTCACTGCAGCTTCCCGATGCTACGTTTCTCAGGGATGGAGGCAGAAATGCAACTGTAAATCACATCGCCAGAGTAAGGAAGTTAAGTGTCCAAACAGGTTTTCCTTGCATGCAGATGGTGGCTGTGTCAAATGGGAACTTTTCTGATTTCCATTATTAATACGATTAATATGAAAGGGTTGCTTTTACGCACGAACAGATTTCTGGCAAATTATTTGGGGTGTGTTCTGTTGATTTATCCTTTCGGAACCAGAGGAGGTTTTACTGCTTAAGGTGTCAGTCAATATTCCAAGCCACCCCGAGTATTGGTTGTAATGTGTGTTCTTGGGAAGAAATGATAAAATGTTTTTAATATATTCGTATTGCCTTGCAGTCTGTTCAGTTTCTTTCTCTGTAAAGGAGCACCAGATGTATAAACAAAACTTCCCTGTAGGGTTCAGTAGATGAGCTTATGAGCATCATATTTTCTTGGGGTTTCTTTGTTAAATGCTAAAAATTAAAACTGTAGCCCTCCGATTTAATTCTCTAGATTGCAAGCAAACTGAAATTATTCAGATTGCTCACATAGTGTTTCTCCCCAGCCAATTTCCTTAAAAAGTGCACACACTCAGAGGCTGCCACGAATTTTCATCTTATTTTCCTCTCTTTTTATCTTATTCATCTGTATAATATCTTCAGAAAGTGAAATCAGCAACTATTAACTTCTTAAGATTTGCTAAATAATTCTGCTTTTACATTGAAAGACATGTTAGTAGAAAAAGACTCTTCTAAAATCTAGACTTCCTAGAAAACTTCAGAAATATTCCGATAGCAGTTAATTTATCAGCAGTGAACAGCAATAAATAATTTATAAAAGGTAAGTGTGAATTGAGTTCAACTCTTGGTATCGAGATGACGCCATAGCCATTTTGGTTTCTTGGCAAAAATTCAGAAGTAGCTTGCCATCACTATATTTTAGGATGTGTTTTCCAACTTCTGAATTTAACCTAAACTTTGGAGATTTTCTAGTGATTTCTCATCCAAAAACTAACCAAATCGAATCCCGCTTCGTTTTTCAATAATATTATGCAAATTGATAGCTGGGTGCTATCACTTGCTGCAAGTTGATAAATCTATATCTCATTGCTAAGAATACCTTTGTTTGTAATGTTTTAAACTTAGGCTTAAATAATATTAACTGTAAGAATATAATAAATATACAACTGATGCAAAATAGCAAAACCACATTGACTTAAAAGGGAAAATTGACTGCATGACTGCATCCCCTAAAAAGGATCCAGGATCTGAAATACACCAATAGTTCTTGTGTTAATAAATCCTTTTGATGAAGTAAAAGAAATAGGCTGGGTTATAACTCAGCTCTATAAAGGTTGGAACTTCATTCCAGTCCTTAAATAATAATTTAAGTTAGGGTCAGGGCTGGAGAACAGGCGCTCCGGTCAACATGGTAAGATTACGCTGGGTATAAAATGCAACATGTGGTTTACATATACAGTAGATGTATTTGTAGCAGATTGACAGTGGTTGAAATATAATTTATTTATTTATTTTATTTATTTTGGTATTCTTATATGCCGCTCAACTCCCGGAGGACTCAGGGCGGCGTACATAATCTCTCTCTTGCAAAAATTAGACAAGGCATAGGGTAGCATGAAATGTGTGTGTGTGTGTGTGTGTGTGTGTGTGTGTGTGTGTGTGTGTGTAGATGGAGTGCTAAAATTGAGTTTAGTTTGGGATTGAAACCAGGGAAAGAAAAGTAGACTTAGAAGTTGAGCTAAAGAGATGATGATCATGGCGTTGAGGTCTGGTTTTGAACCATGTTTCTCAAGGTTTACAAGAGCTAGATGCCTTCTTCGTCTGTGCATCTATTTTCAGCTAAACGGTACCCCAGTCAAAATAAGGTGTTTTCACACCTTGAAGCTGAAGCCACAAAACTGTTGTGGGGTTATGCTGGTTTTCTGCAGTCCTAAGATATGCTTAGCAAGCATTTGTTCGTTTGAACTGAAAAGGTGACCTAACAGCTCCTACAGTTTCTGTCTCTCTGACCCAAACTGCTAAGTGAATTAAAATGTCTTGTGCAGAATAGGATAATTACAAGGAGGTGAACTAATCCTATCTTTTTTTCTAGCAGGGGGAGGGAGGGAGGGAGGAAGAGAGAGAGAGAGAGAGAGAGAGAGAGAGAGAGAGAGAGAGAGAGAGAGAGAGAGAGAGAGAGAGAGAGAGAGAGAGAGAGAGAGAGAGAGAGAGAGAGAGAGAGAGAGAGAGAGATGCACACTGTTTGCAATATACAACTGGGGGATTTTTCCAGTATTATCCATGAGCATTGCAGAATGGTGTCCCCAGCTTAAAATAGAAGACAGCACAGTAGGTCATGATTGGAATCCAGAACAAGAATATATTGTGGGGGAGGGGAAGCAGGCCACGTTAGTGTTCAATCATCAAAGATCCCATTTTTTGTAACACTGCACAATCTTCATTGTCCAAAAAGTGGAGGAGGGAACTAGAGGGGCAGCCATACTGGATTTAATACTTACAAACAGAGAAGAAACAATAGAAGGAGTTGAAGCTGCAGGAATACTTGGCGAGAGTGACCACGTAATACTAAAATTCACCATAAAGCAAACACAAATAACTGAACATAACAACACCTATATCCCAGACTTCAAAAAAGCCGACTTCAATAAACTCAGAGAAAACTTGGGGAAGTTCCCTTGGATGAAAGTACTAAAGGGTATAAACAACTCAAGAAGCCTGGGAGATCCTAAAAAACACGATCTTAAAAGCCCAGAACACCACAATACCGATGAGGAAGAAAAACAAGAAATCCAAAAGGAAACCAGCATGGCTAAACAAAGACCTCACCGATAAACTGAATGAAAAAAAAGATAAATACAAAAAATGGAAAGAGGGGCACATAACCAAGGCAGAGTACCAACAGACAGCCAGAATCTGTAAAGAAAAAATCAGGACAGCAAAGGCCCAGAATGAACAAAGACTCGCAACAAAAGTCAAAGACAACAAAAAATGCTTCTTCCAACACATAAACAGCAAGAAAAAAATCAAAGAAACAGTTGGTCCACTAAGGAGAGAAGACGGCAAAGAAGTAACAGACAACACAGACAAAGCAGAGCTACTGAACACATTCTTCGCATCAGTCTTCACACAAAAGGAAATTGCAGCTCAACTACCCAGCAACACAAATATAAAAAACAGATTCGAAGCAAGACTCAACCTAAGCAAAAATACAGTAAGAGATCACCTATCTGAACTTAATGAATACAAAGCACCAGGACCTGATGGATTACACCCCAGAGTCCTAAAAGAACTAGCAGAAGTCATTTCGGAACCACTGCACCACATCTTCCACAAATCCTGGAACACAGGGGAACTCCCCGAGGACTGGAAAAGAGCTGATGTGGTCCCCATCTACAAAAAAGGTAAAAAAACAGACCCAGGAAACTACAGACCAATCAGCCTAACATCAATACCTGGGAAAATACTGGAAAAAATAATTAAAAACCAGATCTCACATCATCTAGAAACAAACCAAGTAATAACCAACAGCCAACACGGATTTGTTAAGAACAAGTCATGCCAAACCAACCTCATTTCATTTTTCAACACTGTGACCAAATTAGTAGACCAGCGAAATGCAGTAGACATCATATACCTGGACTTCAGCAAAGCATTTGACAAAGTAGACCACAACCTACTTCTTCATAAACTAGAAAAAAGCGGGATAGACAGCTACACAACCAGATGGATTAACAACTGGCTGACCAACCATACCCAACGAGTAGTCCTCAATGGCTCTAAGTCCACATGGAGAGAAGTAAGCAGTGGCGTACCACAAGGTTCCGTCCTAGGCCCAGTACTCTTTAATATCTTCATAAATGACCTAGATGAGGGAATAGCAGGAGAACTAACCAAATTTGCAGACGATACCAAGCTGGCGGGAGTAGCAAACACCCCAGAGGACAGACTCAAAATCCAGAGGGACCTTGACAGACTCGAACACTGGGCCCAAACAAATAAAATGAAATTTAACACGGAGAAAAGTAAAATTCTACACCTACGTAAGAAGAATCAAACATACACATACAAACTGGGTGAAACCACACTCAATAGCAGCGATTGCGAGAGGGATCTTGGAGTCTTGGTAGACAGCCAACTAAATATGAGCCAGCAGTGTGCAGCAGCAGCCAAAAAGGCCAACGCAGTCCTGAGCTGCATAAATAGAGGGATACAATCAAGGACCAGAGAGGTACTAGTACCACTCTATAAAGCCTTGGTCAGACCACACCTAGAGTACTGCATCCAGTTTTGGTCACCACACTACAAAAAAGACATTGAAACCCTAGAGAAAGTGCAGAAGAGAGCAACCAGGATGATAAAGGGTCTGGAAAATAAAACATACGAAGAGCGGTTGCAGGAACTGAGCTTGGCCAGTCTGGCGAAGAGAAGGACCAGGGGTGACATGATAGCAGTGTTCCAATACTTGAGGGGCTGCCACAGAGAGGAGGGGGTCAGGCTGTTCTCTATGGCACCAGAAAGCCAAACAAGGAATAACGGATGGAAGCTGACCAAGGAGAGATTCAACCTGGAAGTGAGGAGAAACTTTCTGACGGTGAGAGCGATCAACCAGTGGAACAGCTTGCCAGCGGAGGTTGTGAGAGCCCCAACACTTGCGACCTTCAAGGGGAGACTGGACTGCCATCTGTCTCAAATGGTGTAGGAACTCCTGCTTGAGCAGGGGGTTGGACTAGATGACCTACAAGGTCCCTTCCAACTCTAATAATAAATCTAAAATCTAAATCTAAATCTCTCTCCACCTCAAAGGAGAAATTTCAAAAGCCACTTCTTAGGCATTTTTTTTTATTTAAGCATCATTCTGGCAGGCCCAACACCTATAGAAATTCAAGTTAATTCCAAACGTTCATATGGTTAAATCCTCTTCCTTGTAACTCTATGTATATTGGCTTCCTTGTACAACATCGTATGATAACTACAGTGTGATAAGAGGTGTGACTTATCCAGGAGAGAAGCAACCTAGAACTAAGGAGAAATGATAGCAGTCTTCCAAAGAAGAGGAGGGTCAACCCTCTTGCCCACCTGAGGGCAAGACAAGAAACAATGGATGGAAACTAATCAAGGAGAGAAGCAACCTAGAACTAAAGAGAAACTTCCTGACAGTGAGGACAATCAACCAGTGGAATGGCTTGCCTCCAGAAGTTGTGGGTGCTCCATCACTGGAGGTTTTCAAGAAGACACTGGACAGTCACTTATCTGAGATGTTGTAGGGTCTCCTGCATGAGCAGGGGGCTGGACTAGAAGACCTCCAAGGTCCCTTCCAGCCTATTCTGATAGATTGAACAGGAAGGCTGCCTGTTACATTGGCTGGATGCTCCGTCAGAAAGGCGATCTTGGAAGAGACAAGCGGAGCAAGGCGTGCCAGGGCAGGGAAGGCAGCCAAGGCCTCTGGGAGCCAGTAGGGTGGGATGCACAGCAAGACAGGGGGTTGGGGGCAGTTGCAGCATCCCTGGGGCTGGTCACAAAAGCAGGCCAACTGCCAAGTGCCCTCTGTAACTTTGAGTGCAGCTCATAAGCCCCTTTATTCAGCACCCTCAGAGTTCTGAAGGGTCCGGAACAAATGGTCATGAGACGAAGACTTCCTGCATATGAGTTTAACAGATTAACAGAGTTGGAAGGGACCTTGCAGGTCATCTAGTCCAACCCTCTGCCCAAGCAGGAGACCCTACATCTGCCTCTACCTAGGATTGAACTCACAACCTCCTGATTATGAGGCAAGAGCTCCACCTCTAGGCCACAGCAGCCAGCTAAAGTTCTGTTCCTCCTTTTAAACTCTTTGGTTGTAAAAACTAAATGTGCACAGTGGAAAAGCATTTTGTTGAGAAAAAAGGAGCATAATAAATAAAAAATAGCTTTCATGAAAGACTAATTCTTACCAACATACCTATACTTTAGAGAAAATTTGGTATTTGCAGCAGACTGTTCTATGCATTCTTTTATCCCCCTCCTCCTCCTCCTCTTCTTCCTCCTCCTCCTCTTCCTCCTCTTCCTCCTCCTCCTCCTCCTCCTCCTCCTCCTCCTCCTCCTCCTCCTCCTCCTCCTCCTCCTCCTCCTCTTCTTCTTCTTCTTCTTCTTCTTCTTCTTCTTCTTCTTCTTCTTCTTCTTCTCCTCCTCCTCCTCCTCCTCCTCCTCCTCCTCCTCCTCCTCCTCCTCCTCCTCTCTCTCTCTCTCTCTCTCTCTCTCTCTCTCTCTCTCTCTCTCTCTCTCTCTCTCTCTCTCTCTCTCTCTCTCTCTCTCTCTCTCTCTCTCTCCAATTAAACAGGAAAGGTTTCTGAAAGTCTGTCAGAGTTTAGCTTCCAGTTATCAGACAACTGGCTGCAATATAGTTTATTCTTTCCAGCAGTATCAGAAGGAGGGGGGAAAAGTAATTAATACATTGGCAGAACTGAACGATGATCACGGAGTTTGTTTCTTTGATTTCTGTTCTGTTTTCAGCAGTCCAGGCAGCCAACAAATAAACCAACAAATAAAAATGGCCCTCTTAATGGACCATTTATGCCCATTGTTGCAGTTTAGGGAGAATTGAAGTAAAATCTGTGTCTTTTTTATCTTCCCAAATGTGTTTAAGGTTGCTATCTAAAGATAATTAAGACAATAAATTCAGCCTCGAGAATTCTTCCCTGTCAGGAAAAGTCTAGCTGATCGTGCATTTTGAAGGATCAATAAATGAAAACAGGATCCAGCCTCATTCACTTTATCTTATTTAGAATACCTTGTAAAAAATACACATAAAAATGCACATTGTAAGAATCGAGCTGTAATTAAATAATGAATGCATAACACAACCCTAGGCATTGTTCTCTCTGGCTTAGGAAAGAGAGCTGCTATTTCTAGCTTAATTTCAGACCTAATATGGTTGAATGGGATCTCTTATCAGCCTTTGCACAATTATTCATGAATTGTGTAATTAATTCATTCATTAAAAGACCACCTGCATTTATTAAGAATCCATTTGGTCAAAGATCGAAAGGGGGGAAAGTATCAGCAAAAATTCTGTTTGTGGACTATCTTTTAGCTCTCTATACATCTACAAAAGAAACAAAAAGTTATCGGGAATATCTATTGTGGTTCTGTAGTTTATTTAGTTCAAGAAGTTAAAAAGCAGAGCTTGTAAGCTGATTTATATCTCCGGTTTCACATCCGAATTTCATGTCCACAGACAGAGAGTCACCTGTTTCCTTGGACTTTAAATAATGTCCCACTTTTTATTTCATCCCCCGTGAAAATTAGCCATTAAAACCTGGCGAACCAGATATCCAGGTAGTTCTCAACTTACAACCATTTCTTTAGTGACCGTTCAAAGCTACAGCGGCAATCAAAAAAAGCGAGTTACGACCATTTTTAACACTTACGACCATTGCGGCTTCCCCATGGTCACGTGATCAAAATTTTGGACACTTGGCAACTGGCATGTACTTATGACGGTTGCAGTATCCCGGGGTCGCCTGATCCCCTTTTGCGACCTTCTGACCAGCCAAGTCAACGGGGAAGGCGGATTTACTTAACGACCCGGTAACTAACTTCACAACCGCAGCGATTCACTTCACAGCTGTGGCAAGGAAAGTCGTAAAATGGGCCGGAACTCACTTAGCAACAGAAATTTGGGGTCCATTTATGGCCGTAGGCCAAAGACTACCTGTATCTTGTCTGTGGAGAAAGCAGAGGCCCGTAGAGAAGGCCCATTGGGTTCCTGGATGACGTGTAAGTAAAAACCCCGGCCTGTTTTATGGTCCTTGTGAAGCCCATACGAAACAGACCAAGTTTTGCGAGCTTCTCACTGCTCCTGTGGATGTTCGACTACCTTCACCCGGGTTGCTTTAAAGCTTCTTCAGTATGCGTGTAGCGTATTTGGGAACCTGGAGATAATTTTTTTGAGCAAAGGTGTAACAGGGTTATTGTGACATCTAATCGTTTTCGACCTGGTGTACCATTTTCTCTTGGGGAAAAAAACCATTTTGACAGAAACTACGACTAAGTGTTTATTTACCCGCCATTTTGAAGTCAAAATGGCGGGTAAATAAATTTTTTAAAGATTTTTGGTTTCCATAGAACCTCAGTTGAAGTAAATGATACTCAAATAGTAATATATGAATCAGTGATGCAAACAAGGATGGTTTGCCACACAGTGGGAAGACATATTATGGGTTATTTTGGTGTCAGCTACAACTACGGGCAATCCTCGACATACGGCAGTTTCTTTAGTGACCGTTCGAAGTAACAACGGCACTGGGAAAAGGGACTTATGACTGTTTTTCACACTTACGACCGTTGTAGCATCCCCACGATCATGTGATCAAAATTCAGACGCTTGGGAACTGACTTGTACTTATGATGGTTGCAGTGTCCCAGGGTTACGTGATCCCCTTTTGTGACCTTCTGACAAGCCAAGTCAAGGGGGAAGCCAGATTCACTTAACAACCGGGTTACTAACTTTAACAGCTGCAGGGATTCCAGTCAGGATCAAAGTTACAGCAAGAAAGGTTGTAAAATGGGGCAAAACTCACTTAACGACAGTCTCACTTAACAATAGAAATCTGGGGCTCAATTGCGGTCATAAATCGAGGACTACCTGTATTTAGATTTTCTTCTCTTTTCCCTTTTCTGACTTCCTGTCTGTTAATTCTCTTTGGCCCACCTGTCCGGCTTTTTCCTCTTTGCTTTGTTCTGCATGAGTGTTTCCATTCACATAGATTGTTCCTAACAAGATCCAGGGCTTTTGTGTGTGTGAGATTCTTAAATTCTTCTTAGCTGTTGAAAGAGAAATGTCACTTTTGCCGCAGGTGTCATCTGCTGTCAGAATGTTCCTTCAACCCAAAATCTCTCCCCAGATGTGCTCAATTAACGGAAAGCTAAAAGGTCATTTTCACTCCCAATTGTCCTGTGGCAACGCACATCAATAGTTATTGAATTATTATTTGCACTGTCTGGTTCTTTAAATCTCAAATGAAGGCAAGTAACATTATTATTTTTTCGCCTTTTATTTATTAAGCATTCGGGAAACAAAACAAAACAGAACAAAACCAGCTGCAGGTTTTCGTGTTTTATCTCAATAAGACTCTGGACAGGTTTAAGAAGAGAAATGTCCTTCCAGAGCACAGTTGGGATTGGGGTGGCTTTGCTAGCCGACCCTACAGCAGCCTATAGCAACTTCTTTGTATGGGCTTTAATAGTTTGAGTATAGCAATAGCGCTTAGACTTATATACCGCTTCATATTGCTTTTACAGCCCTTTCTGAGCGGTTTACAGAGTTCAGCCTCTTGCCCCCAACAATCTGGGTCCTCATTTTACCCACCTCGGAAGGATGGAAGGCTGAGTCAACCTTGAGATGGTCAGAATCGAACTTCCTGGCAGTGGGCAGAATATTAGCCTGCAATATTTGCATTCTAACCACTGCGCCACCACGGAAGGAAGGAAGGGAGGAAGGGAGGGAGGGAGGGAGGGAGGAGGGAGGGAGATAGATAGATAGATAGATAGATAGATAGATAGATAGATAGATAGATAGATAGATAGATTGATTGATTGATTGATTGATTGATTGATTGATAGATGATAGATAGATAGATAGATAGATAGATAGATAGATAGATAGATAGATAGATAGATAGATAGATAGATAGATAGATAGATATAGCAATAGTCAACTTTGAACCAGTCAGGATCAAACTCCAGGCTGTGGGCAGAGTTTGCCTGCAATACTGTGTTCTACCAACCATAACATCATCCAGTGAGCCTCCTTGATCAATACTTCAGAATATAACCTGATTTGATTCAGTAGGAGTTAAAAGAGTTGACTGGAGATGCTATCATTGCTTTGCACTCAAGAGATTTTTTTGTGCCCTCCGGGGCCAATGATGAGAAATAACCTCTCCCTCTTTCTCAGCTGACTTATTGTCAGCTAAGGGATGGAGTCTGATTGTGTTCCTCCAGGGTGAGGTCTCTGCTTTTTAGTATGCTGACTAGATTTGCAATGGCTTTCCTCCACAGTAGCAAGCATCTTTTAATTTCTTGGCTGCAGTCCCCATCTGCGGTGATCTTGGAGCCCAGGAAAATAAAATCTGCCACTACCTCCATTTCTTCCCCATCTATTTGCCATGAATTGAGAGGGCCGGGTGCCATGATCTTAATTTTGTTAATGTTGAGTTTCAAGCCAACTTTTGCACTCTCCTTCTTCACCCGCATCAAGAGGCTCTTTAGTTCCTCTTCGCTTTCTGCCATTGATTGTTCTACTATTGTCAATTTGGTCTTCTTTATATTTAATTTTAATCCCAGTTTTCACTGGGCTGCTTGGCTTTCAATAGAGACAAGGGGGGGGGAATTGTCTTTCTGTCTCACCTTTTCTCTTTCTCTCCTGTGCTTCCCCCCCTTGAAGACGTAGCTTAGGGAGTCATGACAATGTTCCAGTTCCACTTGGGCTAAGCTCTGACTGCGTGCATCCAAGACAACGACATTATGAACATTTATCTTTCTCTCTCTCTCTCTCTCTCTCTCTCCGTGGTATGTTTGTAGTTTGAATTGCCCATTATTACTTCAGCACTCAGCAGTTTGTTCACAAGCATATCCTTAACAAGGGATCCTGCTGAATTCAGACCTCTGGCTGCTTTCAGCCCAAGCATAATCGGAGCCAGGATTCACCTATTTCCCATTTGCCTAATGGCGGGGAGACAGGGAGCGCGATGGCTCAGTGGTTGAAGAAGCTGAGTGTCATGGTGTGAATATTGCCAGTTGTATGTCTATGCAGGGTGATGCACCCCTATCTAATATAATGGTACATTCCAATACAAGCAGAACACATGTTATGATCTTGTACACATGTCCACATTCCTGATCCACCATTAATTCTCTTCTGCCTTAGCTCTTGACCTGAACGGTCGTGTTTTCTTAGCAAAGATGTAATTATTCAGGGTTTATTGTTTTTGTACCGAAATAAATATTTTCTATTAGACTTTTAATCTCGGCTTTATTTCTAACTGTCTGAATTCCAAGCAAAGATCCAAATCGCCTCCATGAGATCTTATTCTCATCTCAACATGGTAGCATTCGGACGGATTGAACTTTATATAAGTTAACACTGAGATTGTCAGCTGGAAAACTGACAGGCCAGGTTTGAGATTCGAGCGCTGGAGATGGGCTGAGCTCCCATTCCTTGCTCCAGCTCATAGCAGTTTGAAAGCACACAAATGCGAGTAGATAAATAGGTACCACTTTGATGGGAAGGTCATGGTGTTCTATGCGCCTCGGTATATAGTCATGCTGGCCACATGACCATGGAAAGGGCCTTTGGACAATGCTGGCTTCCTCGGCTAAGAAGACCAGAGTCAGATACGATTGGGCAGGGGAAACCGTCACCTTTAATGGGGAATAAGCAGAAATGGCTGGCGTTGTTTGGTTTTCAGTACCTTGAGATGAAACATACACCACTTCTGAAGTGATGAAACATACACCATTCTGAAAGGGTCGTTTCAAAGAAAAGGTTTTGGAACTGGGGTCCTTGATGCTGAGGGCTTTAAAAAGGGTCTGTAATGCTCTTAATTGTAAGGTGACCAACTTTTTTACAATGAAAAGGAGGAGAAATAAATTGGGAAAAAAATATCGTAAATAAAAGAAACATTTTATTCATTGCAACAATAATACACTATAATATGATATATTGTATGCATAATAAAAACATTTGTAACATTTTATATTGTAATTATGCTTACATGCCTGTTAATTATTATTTAAATGAGTACTTTTCCATTGAATTAATATGTTTTGTCAATGTATCATCTTCTAACAATATATTGGAAATATCTGAACAAGAAATATCCTTCAAATTGAATTTTATGGCAAGTGCTGCAACTAGAGTATCAACATAACATAAGAAGTAAACAAAGCCACTTGCACGCAGCGCTCTCTCTCAAGGTCTGCCGTGCGGAGCGCATGCGTCTCATAATTGCGTCTTATACCACACTGTACCGAGCCTTGACGAATCATCATGTCAAATACAAATACGTCACATAACGCTCAACAGATTAGTCTTCAAATATTGAAAAGGAGGACATGTAGGAGGACACTTTTCGAGGGAGGACAGAACTTGCAAAAGAAGGACTGTCCTCCCTAAAGGAGGACGATTGGTCACCTTATTAATTGGGGCTAAAATTATACGTCGTTTTTCAGGCATTATTGTACAACAGAGAAGATACACCTCATCCAAATCTAAGTAGATAAATGGAAGGGTTTTTTTTAAAAAGAAATATGTGAATAATTTTTTTTAATGATTGGGGAAATGAGGATTTATTACCCAATTGTTGTATGGTATATAATTTTTAAATTAGTGAATCAGCTCTTTTCAAATGTTCATGAAAGCTAAAAACAGTGTTGTGGTGACTTTGGTAAAAGGAAGATCTCCGCTTCAAAGAAAGATCCAGTGGTTATTTGCTGAGTTCGGGTGGAAATAATTTACATTTTCTGAAAGCAGTATTTTTATAGTTGGAAACGGCTCCTGAAAGAATAAAACAGCCGAACCTCAAAGTTACTAGACTTAATGTCGCTATTTAATGTTCTTCCCCAAGTTTGCTTTTTAAGAAATAATGCAAACAATTTCATTCTATGCAGAGCTGCAAAATGTTCCCACACACACACACAAAATCCCTTTGGTTCTAAAAATAGATCAAATTGACTGTGAGATGATGACAGAATTGTTCATTTCATGTACCGGTGACTTGGGCAAAACCTGCTAACCCTTCTCCAAATGGAGAAGCGATTCAGAATGAAATTGAGAGGGCTGGATGGCCCTGTGGTTCAACACGGAATCAAGATTATAACCCACAATAAGAGAGACTATATGATAAATTTCTGTGCCGGCTGGCTGATCGCAATCACTTAGCTGTGACCTATGGAGAACTCCATTTACACTTCTCTCTTGCACACACTAACACGTATGTGCACACATCTATGGCCAGGCATATGAAATGACCCTCCTAATGTAGTCTACTTAGGCTTCTGATGTGAAGGTGGCTTCAGGTTTAGGTTTCTTTGGCTACCTCTGACCCCAATCTGCCTCACCCTATTTCCTTTGTCCTCTCCGCATTTTCTTAGGGGGAAAGAACTTGAAGACGTTTCTTTGAATTTGAAGACGTTTCTTTGAAAAGCCATCATAGTACAGCGTCCAACTCCAGGCAGTATAGGTACACCTCTACTTACAACAGTTCATTTAGTGACCGTTCGAAGTTACAACGGCACTGAAAAAATGAGACTTATGATCAGGGGTGGGCGTCAAAAATTTTAGCAAGGGGTTCTCTGCCCAGTTGATGGATGGGCGTGGCCATGGTGGGCGTGGCCTAGTTGACTTCCTGCACCACGGTGGGGAGGGCGGCCTCCGGAGGTTTTGGTCGAGCCTCCGGGAGGGCGAAAAAACGGCCTTTTCAGGCTCCGGAGGCTCACTGGAGGCCCGAAACAGGCCCGTTTCCAGCCTTCCGAAACTTCCGGTAGGCCCGTTTTTCGCCCTCTCCGAGCCTCCGCGCTTACCTGCATCCAAAACTGGCCGCGTGGGGACTCGTGGGAAGGGAGGGGCAGGGTGGGCAGGGCCAGCCAGGAGTGGAATATGGGGGTTCTCCGAACTGCACAGAATCTTAGCTAGAGGTTCTCCCGAACCCCTACGAAACCCCAGCAGCCCACCCCTGCTTATGATCATTTTTCACACTTATGACCATTGCAGCATCCCCACGATCACGTGATTTACATTTGGATGCTTGACAACTGACTCATATTTATGACGGTTGCAGTGTCCGGGGGTCACGTGATCCCCTTTTGCAACCTTCTGACCAGCAAAGTCAATGGGGAAACCAGATTCACTTAACAACCATATTGCTAACTTAACGGATGCAGCGATTCCCTTAACAAATGTGGCATGAAAAGTCGTAAAATGGGGCAAAACTCAATTAACAAATTTCTCACTTAGCAACATCAATTTTGGGCTCAATTGTGGTGGTAAATTGAGGATTTCCTGTACTTGAATAGGGAACCTCGAGGCAATTAATGGGAGGCCTGCAGATTAGCCTGGGAAATCAAACCAAGTTTCAGAAGTAGGAGAAAAAGAGATCTACCTGGATAAGTCTTATCTTACCAGAAGAAATCTTTTGTATTGTTCAACCTATTTAAATATTTGTATGTACTTTTGCAGTTTGAAAAGCAAATAGAATAGAATAACAGAGTTGGAAGGGACCTTGGAGGTCTATTAGTCTAGCCTTCTGCTTAGGCAGGAAACCCTATACCATTCTGGACAAATGGTTATCCAACATCTTCTTTAAAACTTCCAGTGTTGAAGCATTTACAACTTCTGGAGGCAAGCAGTTCCACTGATTAATTGTTCTAACTGTCAGGAAATTTCTCCTTAGTTCTAAGTTGCTTCTCTCCTTGTTTAGTTTCCACCCATTGCTTCTTGTTCTACCCTCAGATGCTTTGGAGAATAGGTTGACCCCCTCCTCTTTGGGGCAGCCCCTGAAATATTGGAAGACTGCTATCCTGCCACCCCTAGTCCTTCTTTTCTTTTCTTTATTTCTTTTTTAAAGTTTTTTTATTTTATTTTATACAAACAATCCATCTTTTATTAAACAGTGTGTCGTCTGGGTATAAATGTTTTGTGCAATAACAATTTGAGTTTACAGCCATATTCGTCACTTAATCTATTCTTAGCTTAATACCAATACATTAAATATCTAATACTATGACAATCCTCTTCTTAATTTATTTAATGCTATCAATCATATTAACTCTGTTAATATATTTTCTATATTTCACTCATCTATTTTTATTTCTAACGTTTATATTTACTCTCTAACCATCGATAAAATGACTCCCATATAATATAATATTCAGTTTGTTCTTTCTCTTTGATTGCCAGTGTTAACCTATTCATTTCTGCACATTCTAATATTTTCCTAATCACATTCTCCTCTGCAGGGATCTCTTCGCTTTTTCAATTTTGTGCAAATACAATTCTAGCTGCAGTTATTACCTGGATAATCAAATATACACTTTCTTTGCTATAAGTTTCTGGTAAGGAATATTTCAGGTTTCAAGTCAATATGTTGTTGTGTCATCTTTTCCAACTATGTATGTATTTTTGTCCAATATTTCTTAGCTTCTACGCATGTCCACCACATATGATAATACGAGCCCGGTATCTGAAGGCATTTCCAACACTTAGCTGATTTATCTTTAAACATCTTTGCCAGTCTTGCCGGTGGAAGATGCCATCTGTAAAACATCTTATACAAATTCTCCTTATATGCAGTTGACATTGTTAATTTGTAATTTCTATCCCATAATTGCTGCCATTTTGCTAACTCTATCGTATAACCAAAATTTTTTGCCCAAGCTATCATTGTTTCCTTCACTTGTTCTTCTTCTAATTTAATGCTCAATAAATAACTGTACAATTGTTTTTATCAACCTCTCTTCTGTTCCTGTTAATATCTTATCTAATTCTGTTAATTCCATATAAAAACCATATAATTTAGCATCTTTTTCATACCTAGATTGTATTTGCAGTTGTGTATACCAAACCATATTGATCCCTTGTTTTTCTAATTCTTGTTTAGTTTTGAGCTCCCCCTTTTCAATCAAAATATCTTTATATCTAACCATATTTCCCATGTTGATAATATTTGGATGTATAAGTGCTTCCATCGTCGAAAGCCAAACTGGTATATTTAAATACTGTTGCTCCCTAATTTTCTCCCATACTAACGATAAAACATTTCTTATATAGTGTCTTTGAAAGTAACCATGTATCTTTTCCCATACCATAAGAAGGCATGCCAACCCAATTGCAAATCATGTCCCTCCAGTGTCAATAATCTTGTGTTTCTCAATACAATCCATTCCTTCATCCATGTTAACCCCGCTGCCTGGTAATATAGTTCCCAATTTGGTAATCCCAAACTTCCTCTAGTTCTTGCATCCTGTAACATTTTTACATTAATTCTTGCTTTTTTCCCTTGCCAAATATATTTTATTATTATTTTATTAAGGTCATCAAAATGTTTTCTTTCCAATCTTATTGGAATTGTTTTAAACAAATATAATAACCTTGGTAATATGTTCATCTTAATTGTAGCTATTCTTCCCATTAATGATAGTTGCAAACTTTTCCATTTTTCCAAATCTATCTTAATTTGTTGCATCTGCTTATAATAATTATCTTCCTTAATCATTACACATCTCGCTGTTAGTGCCCCAGTGCTTGTTTTCATTAAACTAGACATATCCAATTCCAGCAACCGTTCTTTATATGTTTTAGCCTCCAGTCTTCTGCATACAGTGGAGTTATCAATGTTAAAGTGCTAAGACCAAATATAGGATGTTTAGCTGAGCCGCTACAAAACGATATAAGCTTTGCTGAGCAAACTGTCCCTCTGTCCAGATGTCTATGGAGATTCTCCATCATCCAGGTCACAGTTGTCCCAAAAAGGTGCTTTCTCCAGAGGCAACTGGACTGTCTTTGTTTTTCTTTGAAGATGTTTTACTTCTCATCCAAGAAGCTTCTTCAGTTCTTGGATGAGAAGCGAAACGTCTTCAAGGAAAAACCAAGAAAGTCCAGTTGCCTTTTGAAAAAGCAGTTTTGGGACAACCATGACCTGGATGACGGAGAACCTCCATAGACATGAAGTTTTCCCCTTTATCTTCTAACGTTTGCTGGCCATATTGTTTAGCCATCATCCTTCACACTCCTTCAGTATTGAAGAAATTGCAATCTATTAAATTTCTATTCCCCATCAGAATGAACTGAAGGTTTAAAGAAATTATCTCATGTAATTTATGGCACAACATTATTTCATGTTGGGTTAATGTGAACTGTTATATCATAACTGTCATGTTCAAATGGATGTGATAAAGCTTATTCTTTCCCCCCCTAAACATCTACTTCATGTACAAGCTATTTTTAACCAAAGATGTCCAAAAACCTAACTCACATTATCCAATTGAAATGGCAGTCCAATCTCTTCTTGAAAGTCTCAAGTGATGAAGCTCCCACAAAGGCAACTTCTGTTCCATTGGTTGATTGTTCTCACTGTCAGAAAGTTCCTCCTTGTTTCTAGGTTGAATCTCTCCTTGATCAGTTTCTATCCATTATTCAGGTGCTTTGGAAAATAGCTTGACCCCCCCCCCCTCCTCTCTGTGGCAGCCCCTCAAATATTGGAACACTGCTATCATGTCTCCCCTGGTCCTTCTCTTCATTAGACTGGCCATGCCCAGTTCCTGTAACCATTTGTCGTATGTTTTAGACTCCAGTCCCCTAATTATCCTGGTTGCTCTCCTCTGCACTTTTTCTAGAGTCTCAACATCTTTTTTATAGTGGGGTGACCAAAACTGGATGCAATACAATTCCAACTGTTAAACATGAAATTTTCTGGTTAGGAATTAGAACACAGAAAAATCTAGACTAGATAAATTATACAAACATGTCTAGAAATAAATAACATATAAATTCAAACATAGAGAAACATATCACATACAAACTTCAAATGAACTCCAACTTCAAATAACTTTTGCCAGTAGGGCTACATACTGTAATTGTCAAGTATGTTTTGTAACCAATATTAAACTGCAAGTTTTCTACCTTTACAAATGACAAACATGAATATTTAAGGTTTTCTATATCTATTGTGAGTATATATTGAATATATATATATATATATATATATATATATATATATATATATATATATATATATATATATATATATATATATATATATATATATATATATATATATATATATATATGTTTTCTGAGGTTTTCGCGGGTGTTTGTATGTAGGTCTTTGGGTATTCGGGTTTTCTCCCGCGTGAAATTGGAAGTGTCTTTGCAACGTTTCGACGAAGTCTCATTCGTCATCATCAGGCTGGAGTCTTCAGCTTGCTGCTTCTAGGAGCAATGTGAGATTGCAGCTGTTTCTTCCTTTTAACTGCCACTGGGGGTTTGAACTGATAGGGTGGGAGCTTGGCTGTGTTCTGATTGGGTGGAGGTGTGTTCTGATTTGTTGGGGGCTTGGCTGTGCTCTGATTGGATGGGGGGTTGGCTGTGCTATGATTGGCTGGGGTGTCCGTTTGCTTCATGTATGGAATGGAGGGGTTTAGAGTGGCTAAAGATGCAGCTATGGTCTGGCTTCTGGTTTGTGGCCGTGCCTCATTGGTGTGGGTTTGGGTTTGCTTTTTGCATGGGTGTGTGGTGGTGACATCCTGTGTGGTTTTCGTGAGTGTGGGTCTAGTGTCATTCTTAGTGTTAGGGACTCGTTTGTCAACAAGTGCGGGTTTCCAAATGGCTGGTAGGCGGGAGGTGTCATCTCGTTTATTCATGCTGTGTGGGCGTTTCTCTATCTCAATGGCTTCTCTGATTATTCTATTGTTAAAATGTTCAGTTTTGGCGATAGTTCTGGTCTTTTTAAAGTTAATTTCATGTCCTGTGGCTTCTTCCTTGGTCCAACATCTTAAAGCCACAGGACATGAAATTAACTTTAAAAAGACCAGAACTATCGCCAAAACTGAACATTTTAACAATAGAATAATCAGAGAAGCCATTGAGATAGAGAAACGCCCACACAGCATGAATAAACGAGATGACACCTCCCGCCTACCAGCCATTTGGAAACCCGCACTTGTTGACAAACGAGTCCCTAACACTAAGAATGACACTAGACCCACACTCACGAAAACCACACAGGATGTCACCACCACACACCCATGCAAAAAGCAAACCCAAACCCACACCAATGAGGCACGGCCACAAACCAGAAGCCAGACCATAGCTGCATCTTTAGCCACTCTAAACCCCTCCATTCCATACATGAAGCAAACGGACACCCCAGCCAATCATAGCACAGCCAACCCCCCATCCAATCAGAGCACAGCCAAGCCCCCAACAAATCAGAACACACCTCCACCCAATCAGAACACAGCCAAGCTCCCACCCTATCAGTTCAAACCCCCAGTGGCAGTTAAAAGGAAGAAACAGCTGCAATCTCACATTGCTCCTAGAAGCAGCAAGCTGAAGACTCCAGCCTGATGATGACGAATGAGACTTCGTCGAAACGTTGCAAAGACACTTCCAATTTCACGCGGGAGAAAACCCGAATACCCAAAGACCTACATATATATATATATATATATATATATATATATATATATATATATATATATATATATATATATATAAATTGAGTATAATATGTTGAGGAAGATTCTGGAAGTTTGTCTGGAAGTTCAGTCATTTCTTTTTTCATTTGAAACGTTTTGCTGTTTATCCAAATAGTCTAAAGTCTAAAACAAAAACAGAAAAGAAATCCAGTTGCCAATTTCCAGACAGGAATGTGAATAATACACAAGTTTTACAAGATCTGTCTATTCTTCTTAATAATTTATGCCAGTCTTCAAAAAAACAAAAAACAAACCCAGAGTTATTTGATCACATTTAGATTATCCACGCCAGAAAACTCATGATCTAATCTATGACAGAATAACCAGAAATCTTATTTTAACTTTAACTTTCTCAGTGAAGGATGTCTTTTTTCCCCCCAGTAGACTAGAGGGAAATTTAATTTGTTCAGTCATTTCCTTTTTTTTGAAATCCCCACTGACTGACTGTCTTTGACATCCTTTTCTTATATTGTCCAAACAGATAGAGCAGAAACATTTTATATTAACGTTTTCACCTGCATCTGCAGTTGTTTTTCAAAGTAAAAGAATGAAAAGGTACGTAATCACAGGTGAAAACCATATCTTATGTGAATAGCATTGACATGCCTGTAATTATTCTAAAATAAGTTTTTTACCTAGACTGAAGGAAAACTGACCGTCCAACCGGACTTCGGTTCTTAGCACACATGGAGATAAGGGTGTGCTTCAACTATATCTTCTCTGTAGGGTTCACAAGTTTTGGAACTCCTACTAGATACGTGAGAACCGTTTGAAAATGCAGAAAGTGTTTCCTCATTGGGGGCCCAAGCTAATGGGCAGAGCCAGGTCGTCAAGCTCTTAGAGAAGGCCAGGAGGGGTCAGGCCAAGCTCCCACCGAAGGCAACATGTTCCACAGGCCAGATGCAATGGCAGAGAAGCCCCTTCTCCTGGATCTCGCCAGCCAGAATAATTGGGCCGGAAGGACCCGCAGGATGCCTCCTCTGCCAACATGGGTGGGGCAGGCCAATCCCAGTGAGATGAGATGGCTCCTCAAGTAGCAATGGTGATTCTCTTCTTTAGCTGTGGTGGCGCAGTAGTTAGCTTGCAGGATTGCAGGCTGACTCTGCCCATTGCCAGCAATTCGATCCTGACCTGCTGAAGGTTGACTCAGCCTTCCATCCTTCTGAGGTAGGTAAAATGAGGACCCAGATTGTTGGGGGCAATATGCTGAACTCTGTAAACCGCTTAGAGAGGGCTGTAAAAGCAATATGTAGCAGTATATAAGTCTAATGGGAATTGCTATTCTAGAGTGCTACCAAATGCAGCATGGATGGTATGATCCGGAACCGATACGATGGCATCCAACTACATAATTATATTTGCTAGCATATGGTCTGATTTTGAGAACTATTATATTTATTTATTTATTTATTTATTTGGCATTCTTATATGCCGCCCAACTCCCGAAGAACTCAGGGCGGCGTACAACAGAGGAAAATACAGAAATACCAATTCATAAATATTATTAAAAACAATATAAAAGTTAAAAAATCAATATTAAAATAACCCAACAGGCATACAACAACCATACATATCTGGGGGTGAGCTCGAGTGGATTAGGCTCTACCCCCAGCCTGCAAGAAGAGCCATGTCTTAACGGCTTTCCGGAAGGCCAGCAGAGTGGGGATCGTTCGGGTCTCTGGGGGAAGTTGGTTCCAGAGCACGGGGCCGGCCACAGAGAAGGCTCTCCCCCTGGGGCCCGCCAGCCGACATTGTTTGGCCGACGGGACCTGGAGGAGGCCAACTCTGTGGGCCCTAACCGGTCGAAGGGAAGTGTGAGGCAGAATGCGGTCCCGGAGATAACCTGGTCCTAAGCCATGAAGGGCTTTAAAGATGGTGATCAACACCTTGAATTGGACCCGGAGACCGATGGGCAACCAATACAGCTGGCAGAGTATAGGTGTCACGTGGGTGTACCTAGGCACACCCACCACAGCACGCGCAGCCGCATTTTGCACCAACTGAAGTCTCCGGATACTCTTCAAGGGTAGCCCCATGTAGAGCGCGTTGCAGTAGTATTAGGAATACTTCAGCTTGGATCCAGACTTTGGAATTGAAAAGGTTCATCCTGAGAAAGTAATGACAAATGACTTCCATGTTGCTGCCAAGAAAATTCACAAATGTTCCCATGAAGAGTTTATAGAATTAACCAAAGTTGAGCTGAGCTTGAAGAAGCCTTAACTGAATTAAAATGTAAAGCAGTGACTGCTCCATGCTTTAAAGAAAAATGATTAAGCAACCATGATTGTCTTCTTTCTCACAGAAACTAAATCTAAATGATTTAAAAGAGGAATTGCTATCTCTGTACTTCAAGGGTATTTAAGGAATAAATTATTCCTCTCAAAGATCTTGCATCTGGTTGGGAAAGTGTATGGATTGAATTTCATCTACGGGCATCCTTTTTAAAAACTAAATTACTAAAAGGAATGCTTCTTTTTTTTCTAATGGGAATTGCTGAGTAATGCACATTTATTTTATTTATGTCTCATCTACAAATGTACAATGGAGGAAAGTACATTTTGCAGGAAAGGGATTTTTATACCCTGTTTCCCCCAAAATAAGACATCCCCTGATCGTAAGTCCAATTGGGCTTTTGAGTGCATGGCAATAAGGCCAAGCGCTTATTTCAGGGTTCAAAAAAATATAAGACAGGGTCTTATTTTTGGGGAAACACGGTATTTATAGTATCACATCCATTTGTGGAACAAATTTTTGGATGGGAAGAAAGAAAAATAATGCATGAAACTACGTAGGAATGTAAAGAGTTGTTGAATACAATTATTATGTAAGATATATAGTATTTCTTTAAGTGATAGTGACATCTCATATAAATTAATTCAACTATTCTTACATAAATAAAATTTCAGAACCACATTTATTTATCTTATAATAATATATTTTAACTATAGAAATCTAAGGGGTCATTGGTTGAGGGGATTGCGTGGGTTTGGTTGATGGTCCGTGCTGTCGCTGGTTGGTTGTGTGGTTGTTTTGGATTCTGAGGGGTTTGTAGGCTGGTTGTAGGCCAGTGTGTCTGTTGATGGAATCCCTTGTGGAGCGCCAGGCTTCGATGGACTCACGAGTGTGGCGAGTGGTAGCATGGCCAATGGTTTTTGTGTTGCTCCTATCAAGTTGGCGCTGCTTGGAGTCAGTGTAGGTCAGGGGTGTCAAACTCAATTTCATTGAGGGCCGCATCAGGGCTGACCTTGGGGGGCCAGGCGGATGTGGCCGACTGGGTGGGTGTGGCCAGCTGGGTGGGTGTAGCCAACTTTATGCCACTCCCCAAACTGCTGGCATGTTTCATCTTCGCATTGGGTAGACCGGGCCAAAGCCACGCGGGCCGGCCCCTTACATTTTCCAGGACAGTCCCGCAGGCCGGATCTGATCACATCGCGGGCCGGATCTGGCCTGCAGGCCTTGTGTTTGACACCCCTGGTGTAGGTAGAGATTAGGGATATGGGATTGTGGCATTTGACCGCCAGCTGGTGTTCATGGATTCTGGTTTTCAATTGACACGATGTTTGTCCCACGTAGAATTGGTTGCAATTCTTACAGTTGATTTTGTAGATTACATTGTATTTCTTTCATCCTTCGGTATCTTGTCTTTGGTTCTGGATAATTCCTAGCAGAGTGTGGTTGTGGGTTTGTGGACTATTGCTATTCCCAGAGGTTGGAGAATTCTGGCTGCCATTTCTGCCACCCCTTTTGTGTACGGTAAGGTTAGTTTTCACGTAGTGACTCTTCATCAAACCTGGCTCTTATTTCAGGCTTTGTGTTAGGATGGATGGATGGATGGATGGATGGATGGACCCTCTTGAACAAGCAGGCAATATAGACAGAAGGTTTTGTTTCTTTGAACAGTGGTTGTTCTATGGATGCTTTTGTGTACTCGTTCTTCTAACATTTTGAAGTTCTGCAGGGTTGTTTGGAGTTGAATAACAATTCCAGAAGTGGAATAGAACAATAATAAATAAATAATGCACTTCTCAGATTTTGCTCACGGTTGTCTTCTTTATATCCTGTCAGTCACAACGCTGCTGAATACTTCCAACAGTTTATTTTTTATTTTTATTTTTATTATTGTTGTTATTCACCCTTGCTACCTTTCCCCTTCCCGAAGGGAGCAATAATACTCTTTTACCAAGCTTGAGGTGTTGATGCAGTCTACACACACACACACACACACACACACACACACACACACACACACACACACACACACACACACACACACACCAAGTTATCTGGCCCCTGCACTTTATATCGTTTCTCCAGTTAAACCAATACTTTTTCAAGTATTGCTCTCTGGGGAAATCTGGGAGATTGAAGTCCACACATCTTAAAATTGCAAAGTTTGAAAAACACAAAGTTAGACCATCTAAGCCAGCAGTCCTATCATTTTTCAATCTTCACCCAGCATTTCTGATTTCCTTTTCATATTTTTTTCTCTTAAGAGTTCGTTTAGTTTCCACTCTTTGACGTAGCCATATCATCCAGATCAAATACTAAAATACAGAGCCCAGCGTTCCTCACTTCAGCCTAATCCTAAATTATTCCATCACTTTTATTTTTAATTCCCTTTATTTTTTTCTTCCCTTCCCTCTGCTTTCCAGTAGAATCACTCCTCACATTTCTATGTCCCTTTGCAACCTAATTCTTTCTCTGCTCCAGGTGTCTAGAGTATCTTGGAGTTTTTTTTATTAAAAATAACATCCATTTTTTTTGTTCATTCATGTGGGAAATGAACCTAATTCTTTTCAGTATAGACTCATCATTTTTCCCCCGAAGTCTTTTTACTTTTACTCTATTCCACTTTTTAGCCTTTCCTCCTTCCCTCAATCCATCCGCCTCAAAAACTAAACCAGCCTTTTCCCTCGTTTTGTGCCTCAGAGTGTTTGGGTCGATGTTTACCCAGGAAATCCCAGGGTAGGTTTTCTTCTGGATCTCATAACAGGGGGGGGAAAGGGCCTTAGCATAGAGCATGCATGATGCTTTTCTTCACAGTCTCTGACCAAATCCAGCAACTTGTTGAACTAGAATAGAATAGAATAGAATAGAATAGAATAGAATAGAATAGAATAGAATAGAATAGAATAGAATAGAATAGAATAGAATAGAATAGAAGTAGTGTAGAGTAGAGAATAGAATAGAATAGAATAATGAAGAATGGAATGGAATGGAATGGAATGGAATGGAATGGAATGGAATAGAATAATTGGGAGGGACCTTGGAGGTCTTCTAGTCCAACCCCCTGCTCAGGCAGGAAACCCTATATACAGTATCAAGATATACTTGATCTTTCTTTCCAAGCTTCTTTATTCCCGTGAAATTTTGGGAGAGCTTTCCTGGTGGCTGATAGTCTTCTAGACCAGGGGTGGGTTCTAACTTACCTCGCTGCCGGTTCACTCCTTCCCGCGTCGCGTGAGCGCGCGTTGTGGGCATGGGCAGTGCCGAAAAATCCAAAAAAATAATTTTTTAAAAGCCAAAAACAAGATGGTGACCACATGCACAGTGCCGGAAACTCAGCTTCTGCACATGCTCAGAAGAAAAAATTGTTTTAAAAAATTAAATAAAAAATAAAAAAATTCAAAAAAAGATGGTGGCGCCCATGGACCTGCACCGACCTAACTGGTTCTGTGACATCATCGTGATGTCACCAGCGGGTAACTACCAGTTTGGGCGAACTGGTCTGAACTGGGAGGAAGCCACCTCTGTTACAGACCCAAAGCTGAGCTGCATTATAGGTTGAAAACAACAACTGGAAATAAGTAAGAGATTCACTTCAGGAGACCTGTTCCTATTTCTCCTCCCACAACTACAATTTAAGTATTAGTCTTCAACATCTTCATCAGTTATTTGGATAAGGGGATAGATGGGGAACTCATCAAATTTGCAGACGACACCAAGCTAGCAGGAATAGCCAACACCCCAGAAGATAGGCTTAAGATACAGAAGGATCTTGACAGACTTGAATATTGGGTGCTATCTAACAAAATGAAATTCAAGGGTGTAAGGTTCTACATTTAGGCAAGAAAAACCAAATGCACAGATGCAGTATATGTGGTACCTTGCTCAACAGTAGTAACTGTGAGAGGGATCTTGGAGTCCTAGTGGACAACCATTTAAATATGAGCCAGCAGTGTGCAGCAGCTGCCCAAAAAGCCAACACAGTTCTAGGCTGCATTAACAGAGGGATAGAATCAAGATCACGCGAAGTGTTAATACCACTTTATAATGCCTTGGTAAGGCCACACTTGGAATACTGCATTCAGTTTTGGTCGCCACGGTGTAAAAAGGATGTTGAGACACTGGAAAGAGTGCAGAGAAGAGCAACTAAGATGATTAGGGGACTGGAGGCTAAAACATACGATGAACGGTTGCAGGAACTGGGTATGTCTAGTTTAATGAAAAGAAGGACGAGGGGAGACATGATAGCAGTGTTCCAATATCTCAGGGGTTGCCACAAAGAAGAGGGAATCAAACTATTCTCCAAAGCACCTGAGGGTAGAACAAGAAGCAATGAGTGGAAACTAATCAAGGAGAGAAACAACTTAGAACTCAGGAGAAATTTCCTGACAGTTAGAACAATTAATCAGTGGAACCTCACAATTCCCAGACATGGCTATGCAAATGAACCTAGCTACATTTCTGTTTGGTTCAATAAACGAGGAGACCTTCAAAAACATACATCAATTATAAATGAGCGTTTGCATTTACTTTATATGGTTCAGTGAATAATTGCTGCTACCTTTGCAGCGCCAATACGCTTAATGAAAAATAAACCCGGTTAGCATAGTTGTTCCCTTGGAATTTACGCCTGTTCATTTTTCCCCCCTTGAAATGCCTATCTGTCTGATGATAATAGTATGTCAGTTTAGATTCTGTAGAAGAAGAAATGGCATGCAGCTTGGATAAATAGTCTGAGTCACTTCTGCAGCATGCATCCAGGATTTAAACTACGCACAGCCAACATTTCAGGTTGAAAAGTATACAAAACTGATGCTTCTTGATGTCCTCATGCTAGAAAAAGCTCTTTTTAAGAGAAGAAGATAAGGGCCCTATCACATTAGGAGAAAGATTGATTAAACCAGCTTCCTGTCCAGTACCGTATTTGTTTATTTTTTCTAGTCACATCAATGATCCCTGACATTTAATATCAATTGCAACGTTTGTGTTTGCAGTAATTGTTCATATCGTCCAGGAAGACATGAGCTCTGTCGTTTGTAGAGGTTTGTTCACGGAGGGCCCCCTTGGCCGTTGTGTGTCCTTTTAAGGTCAAAGCCACAACTTGAGGTGGAAGGAGGCAAACGTTGGGCAGTTGAACAAACAGCCATTGCTGGTTCTTGGTGGTTCTTGCGTCTGAGATGTAGAAGGCGAGCAAAGCCAAAATGGGAAAGTACCACACACTGAATTTTTACCTGCCCAACCTGTGTTTGTAGATTCTGTACAGATCAACAGTGAGAGGGGCAGCAAGCAAATTAAACAAACAAACAAACAAACAAACAATCACACTTCAGGGGTATCTGCAGGGTGTGGTCTAAAATACACATAAAAAGTGGGTGAGATTTGATCACACTGTTGTGGTCGCCATCTTGACTTTTTTTCTCCCATATCCTGAGAACATGCCAGGATCTAAGTAGCAAGGTGTGATATAGAAGCATTGGAGGGAGGGTGTGTGTAGGGGATACACCTTTTCCACCCGAGCCTCACTCATGTCATAGGCACACAGCTGCGTAGCTCTGAGAAAAACCAGCCCAGGGACCACAGTGGAATTCAAATTGGCAAATAATTCTATGAATGCAACACTTCAGAGTTAAAATCTTTGACTTGCCACACAAGAAAAAGCAAATAACAATCTTCGATCAATCAGAATAGAGCTGGAAGGGACCTCGGAGGTCTTCTAGTCCATCCTTCCTGGTCAATCAGGAGACCCTATACCCGTGATGTTGAACCTATGGCATGCATGCCACAGGTGGCACGTGGAGCCATATCTGCCGGTGTCACATAGTGAATATTGTCAGTTGTATATCTATGCAGATGTACCATCTATCCTAAATATGATGGTACATTCCAATACAGGCAGAACACGTGATATGATCTTGTGCGCATGTCCACATTCCAGATCCACCATTAATCACTTTTGACTTCACTCTTGACTGGAACGGTCGCGTTTTCTTAGCAACGATGTAATTATTCAGGATTTATTGTTTTTGTACCGAAATAAATATTTCTATTAGACTTTAATCTCGGCTTCATTTCTAACTGTCTGAATTCCAAGCAAAGATCCAACATCGTCTCTATGAGATTTTATTCTCATCCCAACAGCCGGCACGAGAACCGTTGCCCTAGCTCAGCTCCAGTGCGTATGTGCACATCGGCCAGCTGATTTTCGGCTCGCGTGGAGGCTCTGGGAGAGCGTTTTCACCCTCCCCAGTCTCCAGGGAAGCCTCTGGAGCCTGGGGAGAGTGAAAAACGGGCCTATCAGGCCCACCGGAAGTCAGGAAACGGGGGAGTGGGAGGGTTGTGCGTGCATGTGCAGGGGGCAGGGCAGTGCAGGGGGGTCATGAGCACATGCGCAGGTGGGTGGGATGTGTGGGGGGGCATTGAATTATGGGTGTGGGCACACGTGCGCGCATTTTCGGCACCCAAGGAAAAAAAGGTTCGCCATCACTGCCCTGTACCATTTCAGACAAGTGGCTGTCCAGTCTCTTCTGAAAGACATCCAGTGTTGGAGCGCCCACAACTTCCTTAGGCAAAGCTGTTCCACTGATTAATTGTTCTTAATTTCGCCTCAATTCCAGGTTGCTTCTCTCCTTGGTTGGTTTCTTTTTAAAAAAAAATTTTTTTATTATATACACAAAAACATTACATAACGCATAAACATACATTGCTAGGAATCGTCATTCCTATTTTGGTTATAGCACAAGATCAGTCCACAAAATGTTTATATACTTATATACTAAATATTTTTGATGTATTTATAAATCATTTCCATACCTATTTCTTCTATATGTATCAACTTTCTGGTCTACTTTTTATCCTATTTCATATATCTCTTTTCTGGATTTCTTTAATACATATTCTTCCTTGGTTGGTTTCCATCCATAGTTTCTTGTCCTGCCTTCTGGTGCTTTGGAAAATAAGTTGACCCCCTCCACTTTGTGGCAGCCCCTCAAATACTGGAAGACTGCTATCCTGTCATCCCTGGTCCTTCTTTAGAAGCAAACTAGAAGGCCCCTTCTGTGGTTAGAAGCAGTTTGGAAGTCCTTAGTCCTTCTAGTTTGCTTCTAACCACAGAAGCAATCTCAGTGTGAACATAGTTGCTTTTAAATCAAATTTTGTGTTTAGAATATTCATTTGTAATGTTATTAATTTCCAAGATGGGAAGCTGCTCATGAGCCCTTCTTGAAAAACTTGGTTTGAGGCAGACAAAAACCAAACACCGCCAAGCTATATTTCACAGAAACTCTGAAACAATTACTCTGGAATGAAATGAAAGCTAGGGTTTTTAATTTATCCTTCAGGCTTGAGTACCGGTGGCACCGTAAAGCCAGGATGATTGTGTCCCTGACAGGCAAACGGTTCTTTTGTGTTTGTCACAATCGTTGTCTTTCCAAATTCTTCCTTTTGCAACAAGAGCAATTTCAGGCCCTGCTTTCTCAGAGTGCAAAGAATCCCTCTGCCAACACATCTGTCCCCAATTTTGTTCTTATTTAAAGTGGTTGCATCCTCTCCTTTTAATATTGTGCCAGAATGAGGGACTCAAGGAATGCCACCAAAATATTTGTTCCAGTAGTGGGTTCTAAAACCCTTCACTACCGGTTTGCGTGCGCGCAACAGTTCTGCGCATGCACAGAAGCGTCCTGGGTAGGTGGGCGGAGTCTCCCACCGCCGGCACTACCGGTTCTAAGAACCGGTCAGAACCGGGAGCAACCCACCGCTGATTTGTTCCCACCTAATTCTGGAAGCCCTTCAGAAACACTCCAGGTGTGAGTTCGTTATCAACAGAGAAGAAAATTGAAGATTCGTAGTGTTTTGAAGGCCAACTCTGGCTTTCGGCATTCATATTTTCTGGTGAGACAGACTGAGACAGATCATTACCCGTAATTACAATTTATTCAGAATATTCTGATGAAAGGGAATCCTCTCATCCAAAGAGGTGGGGTGTAAATTTTAAGATCTTAATGAGGAAAAAGGTTGTTTGGCGTTCCGGAAGAGACAATCCAGGTACCAATCAATATAACATGATTTCTCTTATCAGGAGACATTTCCCAGACATCCCATCCTGTAACTTATATTTTCATTTTAGGGATGTTAGATGCTATCAATCAATCAATCAATCCAGACTGTTTCAATCTTGTTTGAAAACCTCATTTGAAAGAGAGAAAAATAAGTCATATTAAAATAAAAAAATAAGTATGTTAGTTAGCAAATATAACAATAAATATGTTAGTTAGCAAATATAACAATGCTATAACAATGTTTTTGGTACTACAAAGTCCATCTTGTGTGATCCTTAGTTCAGTCTTTTCGGAAGTTTTTAAGCTAGGAATCTTAACAATGCAGTGAGAGACGAGATGGTCCATGCAGCCCTGATGTCTATCTTGGGTTTCACGATGTTTATCCATAAAACTAACTATAATCCACGATTCTTATATTTCATGAAAGCAGTAACAATATTGTGAGTAGCCTTTTTGTATATGGAATATTATTTCAATAAAATAGTTGAATTATCTCACATAGATTCAAGCCATTCTGGGGAATATATTATATATATTAAAGATGCTACAGTACATTATGACAACACGATATAGTGCTCTGTTTACTTCTAAAGGTAAATAATATACCTCAGATTTTGAACCAAGAAAAAAGTACCATTCAGATATCTCACTCTTTGATGTAAGGTCAGATCAGGAAAAGACACCAACTTTAGGTACCGAATAAGGGTTAAAGGAGATAACAGAATTTAGGAAGCCTGTGTCAGGTGAGAAAGATCAGATCCACACCTGAAGCTCCAATTAAAACTGATTTATTACTTATCAGCCTAGGCATAGGAATCTTAACTAATTGATTAGCACCTGCTTGGAGTTAGATAACAGTCAGTAGAAGTCAAAGGAGGTTGGGCTTAAGTTTGCTTATGGCTACGTAGGGATTCTAGGCTGATTCCTCTTTTGACTCCCCCCCCCCCCGTCTGGATCTGCTACTCCTTCTCTCACCAACTGCCAGAATTTCCCTCAAAGAGGCCAGAGTCAAAGTGAGGTTAAATTTCTTTGTCACACCTTTGTCCTAAGAACTCCTCTATTCCCTTGTTGAGGTTATTTCAGCATTCCTCTACAGGGGATGTTATTGAAATTATTAATAACATTTTCAGCACCCTTTCTTTGTCTCTATTACTTTTTTTTTTTAAATCCTCCTATAATGGATTGTAGACCAAATCTGCTTTCTCCAGTGTCTCTTTCGGCAAAGAAAAGACAGCAGGCAGAACACCAATTTCGTGATACCGTAAGAGGATTAAGAATTCGGTAACAAAGGAGACGCCTCATCCTTGCCGCATTTTAACTGACTCTGCAAAATATGGCAAAAAAAAAAAAAAAAATTAAAATTCTTAGCCACAGACAAGAGAAAGAAGAGCTGGTGGATTGCATGAAGTGACAATGATGCCAGGTTTTGTCCCTCAGCTGTAAGCCATACAATTACCTACACATTACATACTTGTAATATTTATTTATTTATGTACTTAGCACCTTTATTTTTAATATTCTGGGACTCTCGCAATTGGAGGGAGATCCCGCCAGTGCACGAGAAAGTATTGTTTATGGGTTCCTAACCGATGATTGAACTGACATTGTTAGTTTAGGTTCAGTGATGATTAAACCTCCTTTTTTTTCCTGTCCCACCAGTTAGGCAACATGTTTTGACAGCCAAAGAAACACAATAATAAGCCATTCCATTCAGGGATATTGGATGTTTTTTTTAATCGTATTTTATTTACTTTCTGTTGCTTTGGTTTAAGCTGACAAATGTACAGAGATGGCATCTGTTTGTCTGGGAAATATTGAAGGTAATTAATTATTTTGGCCTTTGAAAAAGTTGTCCCTTCTATCTGTTGCTTCCTTTCTGTAAACAACGCTTGGTTCTTCCTCCTAGAATTGGGTGTGTAGGAAGGTGTTTTCATACTGTTAGTAATGTTGCTAATTAAGGGAAGAAAATGATAGAAATAGATAGCTGAGTTCAGACATACACAGCCCAATAGATGTTGATTTGCCAATTTTTAGACATTTTTGGCAAAAATCGGTCCTGAATCATAACTATATTTTGGAAAAAGGCAAACTGAAGGAATGTTTGCATGGGAACCATAAGCTCTTCCTGCTTCTGCCTCCTGCAAGCTGGACTGAAGATTTTGACCTTCCCTGGTGAGAAGGTCCACCCAAGGTTCCTGAGTCCTAGTCTTGTATTGAGAAATGGCAGTGGTGGGATTCAAATAATTTAACAACCAGTTCTCTGCCCTAATTATTTCTTCCAACAGCCAGTTCACCAAACTGCTCAGAAACTTAACAACCGGTTCTCCCGAAGTGGTGCGAACTGGCTGAATCCCACCACTGAGAACTGGGATGAGTTTGAAGCAGTCCGAAATATGTTTTTTTTCAAGAGGCGACTGGACTTTTTGGGTTTTCTTTGAAGACCAAGACGCTTCTTCATCCAAGAAGCTTCTTCAGCTCTGACTGGATGGTGGGGAATGGAAGTTGAAGAAGCTCCTTGGATGAGAAGCGAAGCGTCTTCAAAGAAAAACCCGAAAGTCCAGTTGCCTTTGGGACAACCATGGCCTGGATGACGGAGAATCTCCATAGACATTTAACTCTAGATATACACCGTGTCGGTTTCTTAGCTTGGTCTACCTTAAAGACTTGTACTTGCCTTTTCCCAATATGTAAAGGTGAAGAGCTTTGGAGCTAATTGGTGGAAAAAGAAAGAAATGCTCAGTAGAAGACGCTCTGTATACATCTCACTTAGCAAATGTTTCACTGAACAACGGAAATGCTGACCTTAATTGTGGTTGTAAATTAAAGATTATCTGTAGTCATCTTGCCCTTTTTTCCCCAAACGCATAAACGCCGTGGCTGCGAGACACATTTTTGTTCCTGAGTAATGCTGTCAAGATCCTGTTTGCATGTTTGGGAGCCAACTTTGGTAGTCATGGAGCTAAGCAAAGGACAAGAACTGCAAGGCATCTGCTTAATTAAAAAGAAAAGAACAAGCCCTGAAAGGAAAACCTGACATGTCCTGTTAATATTGTTACACACACACACTCGTTTTATTTGTGCGGTGCGCAATTAGGATGCCAGCCATCTGGTAGAGATTGTGGCATCGCAACAACACACAGCCTTATCGCGAAGTTGTTATGAACCATATTAGTGAGTATCTCGCACAAAGGAGCTTGATGGATGATAACAGTTTGGAGAAAATTAGATTTTTGTGGCAGTAGGAAAACATGAAGCCGGAAAAAGAAGACGTCCGAATACAACTGTTTTTCCCTCTCGTTCAGTCCAGTCCTTATTTTTCTCTGCATCAGTAAAGAATACAATTTTAATATAAGGACATGCACATAATCCTCCAGATAAGCACGAATGATATTATTTAATTGAAATAGAAAGCAACAGGAGCCTGGAGTCTCTCTTTCCTTATCCCCACCCCCACCCTTTTAATTTTAATTTTTGGAAGTGAAGAGTTGTCAAGAATTCCTCTACTTACTGGCCCATAATTCTTTAGTGCACCTTTTGTTCCACGCTTCTTTCCTAATGGAGAAGAATGCATGCCAAGGAGACAAGGGAATTCTGGATCTTTGACTGGGCTGTCCCATTCTCATCTGCAAAGCGCTGGCTGAATTTGGCCCATTCTAATCCCAACATCTCGGATCCAGGAACTCGCAACTAAGACAGAACGGAATTACCATCATAACAATTGAAAACGGCCCACCCACCCCCAGGAGAGAAGAAGCTAAAAGACCCCCTTGCCCAACCAATATGGCAGACACATTCATCTTTACTTTTCCACCTCTTAAAACATAATATTCCCCTCAAACCAAAATTATCTTGAGTTTATCATCTGATGATTCATGGTGACTCCATGTGGCTGTTCTTAGCAAAAGTGGATTTACCATTACCGTTTTCTTAACATCTCAGCCTAGTCCAGGGATGGGCAAATTATGGTTCTTTGAGGACCTGTGGACTTCAACTCCCAGAATTCCTGAGCCAGCCATGCATGCATGGGAGATGAAGTCCACAGGTCCTCAAAGAACCATAGTTTGCCCACCCCTGGCCTAGTCTATAGTCCTGGTGTTTCCTAGAAAAATCCCATCCAGATATTATTCAAGCCCAAACTGGATTAGCATCTGAGCTCTCAAGTCAAGCACGCAGCTTCCTTCTCAACAAACCAGAATTTGTCAAGGTCTTTTCCTGGAGTAGAGTATATATGTAGCTCTCCAATAGATAATCCTGGAAATATATTTGTTTCTTTGTTTGTTTAATTGGTTTGGAAGCTGCCTGACTCTCAAATAACTCTGGGTGGTTGTACAAGGAAAGAAAAAATAAAATAGAAAAAGAATCAAAATCCCAGACACTGAGTTGCAAATATACAGACTATAACAAAGTTGGAAGGGACCTTGGAGGTCTTCTAGTTCAACCCTCTTGCCCAAGCAGGAGACCCTAGACTCTAGGGTCTCCTGCTTGGGCAAGAGGGTTGAACTAGAAGGCCTCCAAGGTCCCTTCCAACTTTGTTATGTCTGTATATTTGCAGCCTAGACCAGGGGTAGGCAAAGTTGGCTCTTCTATGACTCATGGACTTCAACTCCCAGAATTTCTGAGCCAATCATGCTAGCTTAGGAATTCTGGGAGTTGAAGTCCATGAGTCATAGAAGAGCCAACTTTGCCTACCCCTGGCCTAGACCATTCTGGATTAAATGCTGGTTAACTAATCAATCCCTTGTTTGAGATGTTCTTCAGATGCTCATAAGGTGGAAATTCTGTTTTACTCCCTATGTTGGTTGCATTTTGTGTGACGGATGGCATTGATGGCTGGATTGTGGGTGCTTCTTTGGGAAAGTGTGATTCTTGCAGTTGGTTTTTGGTTATACAGTTGCTAAGGAGATGCTGTAGATTTTCTAGGTGTCAATTGCTTCCTTTGTGATGAAATGGTATGGGCACTGTTCCCTCTAAGGTGCGCAGCCGCACGGCCGCGAACGTAACAAGAGAACGCCATGCGGAAGTTTCTAACTTCCACGCGGCATTTTCTAATGGCAGAGGCTGCGCGCTGCGCGGCTGCACAAATGAAAAGAAAACGCGCGGCAGTTTCTAACTGCCGTGCGCCGTTTTCTGATATTACAGGGAACATTGGCTATGGGTGTTCATTATATAGAGTATATATAGAGTATATTATATGGGTGTTCATGGTATAGAGCCGAGGTGGCGCAGCGGTTAGAGGCAGGTAATGCAGGCCACTTTAGCTGACACTGATCCGCAGGTCAGCGGTCCAAATCTCACCGGCTCAAGGTTGACTCAGCCTTCCATCCTTCCGAGGTAGGTAAAATGAGGACCCAGATTGTTGGGGGCAATATAAATATATACCTTGCTTACTGGTGTAAACCGCTTAGAGAGTGCTTGCACTGTGAGGCGGTATATAAATCTCACAAAATAAATAAATAAATAAATAAATAATTGTGTAAGGAGCTAATGCTCTGAAGTTTGATTTTTGGTTTTGTCTTTTATCAACCCATAAATCGCTTCTACGCTCATGTGGGTTAGGCCCATCTCAGCCACAGGATGACATTTCTAGGTCAGGGTCTTGAATTTTTAGATTTGACTTGGGCTAAGCTGTCTATTTTTTACCTGTAGAAGTTGTGGCCATGGTTGTCTGTGTGGAGGGGTAGATCAATGAAGTTGCATCAGGACTTTTGCGAGCTACTTAGTGTTTGTGGATATACAGCTAGGCTTCAACTTAACAACAGTTCATTTAGTCACTTAACAAATGTTTCACTTCAACAGAAATTTTGGCCTCCATTGGGGTGGTATATCTGCAGAAAAAGAGGAGAATATATATTATTTTCATTTATCAGCAAAAACTGCTACATACACACACACACACACACACACACACACACACACACACACACACACACACACACAGATATATATATATATATATATATATATATATATATATATATATATATATATATATATATATATATATATATATATATATATATATATATATATATATATATATATATATATATATATATATATATATGTCTTTGGGTATTCAGGTTTTCTCCCGTGTGGAATTGGAAGTGTCTTGGCGACGTCGCCAAGACACTTCCAATTCCACGCGGGAGAAAACCCGAATACCCAAAGACCTACATACAAACACCCGCGAAAACCTCAGAAAACATACATACATATATATATATATATATATATATATATATATATATATATATATATATATATATATATATATATATATATATATATATATATATATATATATATATATATATATATATATATATATATATATATATATATATATATATATATATATATATATATATATATATATATATATATATGTAGGTCTTTGGGTATTCGGGTTTTCTCCCGCGTGAAATTGGAAGTGTCTTTGCAACGTTTCGACGAAGTCTCATTCGTCATCATCAGGCTGGAGTCTTCAGCTTGCTGCTTCTATGAGCAATGTGAGATTGCAGCTGTTTCTTCCTTTTAACTGCCACTGGGGGTTTGAACTGATAGGCTCCCACCCTATCAGTTCAAACCCCCAGTGGCAGTTAAAAGGAAGAAACAGCTGCAATCTCACATTGCTCCTAGAAGCAGCAAGCTGAAGACTCCAGCCTGATGATGACGAATGAGACTTCGTCGAAACGTTGCAAAGACACTTCCAATTTCACGCGGGAGAAAACCCGAATACCCAAAGACCTACATACAAACACCCGCGAAAACCTCAGAAAACATATATATATGGCAATATCAATAGCCCTTAGACTTATATACCGCTTCATAGTGCTTTCCAGCCCTCTCTAAGCGGTTTACAGAGTTCAGCCTCTTGCCCCCAACAGTCTGGGTCCTCATTTTACCCACCTCGGAAGGATGGAAGGCTGAGTCAACCTTGAGCCGGTGAGATTTGAACTGCTGAACTGCAGATAGCAGTCAGCTTGAAGTAGCCTGCAGTGCTGCACTCTAACCACTGCGCCACCTCAGCTCTAAACAAGTGTGTGTGTGTGTGTGTGTGTGTGTGTGTGTGTGTGTGTGTGTGTGTGTGTGTGTACACAAACCTTTCTTTCTTTTGCTTTCCTTGTTATTCCTCTCTTTGTGATTTGTCTGCTGAGAACGTTATTGATTTGGTTGCCTGTTTTTTTATGGGGATTTTCTTCATTGGGCTGTCGAAGAGTTCTTTTTTGATTTGGGTATCTTTTGTGCTCTGCTCACGTTGACTTCAGCATGGCCTCTGTTGTTTGGGGAGAATTGCAATAATTTTGTCACTCCTCACTGCTTTTATTTGTTCTTTCATAGATAAGATTTTTTTGTTGCTTTTGGTTCCGTTGCTTTGTCATACTTCTTCATTTATTCCAGACACTGTTTTATAAGTACAGGAATAGTTTCATATAAGCACAGCTTGGGTATAATTTTCCGTACACGATAAACTGTGATAGGGCATATTTTATTAGTCTGATTTCTCATGTAAACAAGGTCAATGAGACAAGACAGAACTTGTTGGCATGCAATGCTTTGCTAGAAGCTGAAATTTGTTTAAAAATAGTTGCCACAAAATGAACAAAGATATAGAAGCTGAACATAAAGCACTCCAGCTACGGAATTGAAATGTTGGCGAAAACATGATTTATTTTATAACATACATTTTTTAAACTTGATCTAAAACGTTGAGAGTAAAAAAAAAAAGACAGTATAAAAAGTGGAAAAATCATTGCACCTGGTCGACTGGAGAATGTCACAAAATCATTTTTGGGGGGTCTCTTGGTGAACTCTGAGCTTGCTTGTTTTCTTGCAGACGATTCATGACCCAAACTAGGTAACATTCTCGGTACTAGTAAGGAGTGGGGTTACATAAACAAAACCCCACTCCTTACTACCTAGTTGATGTCCCCTAGTTGGGTAACGAAACGTCTACAAGAAAACAAGCAAGCTCAGAGAGCACCAAGGATCCCACAGTCCTCCTCCTCCTCCTCCTCCTCCTCCTCCTCCTCCTCCTCCTCCTCTCTGCAAATTCCACCCCCTTCTTGCATTGATGATGTTACCTAGTTTGAGTCATGAAACGTCTGCAACAGGGGTGGGTTCTAATTTACCTTGCCGCCAGTTTGCTTCCACTCACGCTGCATTGCCGTGTGCGCATTGCATGCCGCATGGCCACACTGTGCGCATGCGCAATGCCAAAAATTCAGCTTCTGCGCATGCACAGAAGCAAAAAAAGCAAAAAAAAAAAAAGCAAAAAAAAAAGAGATGGCGGCAGCCACGGACTGGCACCGACAAAACCGGCTCCGTAACGTCACCACCGATTTACTACCGGTTCTATAGAACTGGTTAGAACTGTTAGGAACCCACCTCTGGTCTGCAAGACAACAGTAGAGTAAGTAGAGATTCTACTTTGTATGTAGAGATTGGCCAGCCCTTTGTCTGAAACGATATAGGGTTTCTTGTTTGAACAGGGGGTTGGACTAGAAGACCTCCAAGGTCCCTTCCAACTCTGTTGTTCCGTTATTCTAACAATGTTCTGCTTTAATTTGACCTTAAATAGAAACATTCCCAGCAATGTCAGGTTTCAGTGTGTAAGAATTAAAGGAAGGGAACATTTAATCAGTCTGATTGCTGATGATATGTTGATTTTTGTTTGGAAACCATTCAGGGATATGTGATAGGAATCAGATAGGAAGAGCTGAAATGAATGTACACAAATGTGCGGTTATACTAATTAATGTTGACAGTTCTGTGTGCATCTTCAGATCAAGAGTGATAGTTTTAAATATTTAGGATTATCCACCACAAAGGTGCCAGCACTGAATGAAATATATACACCAGGCACACACAGATACTCAGATCCAGATACATATTCGAAGGTGTGTGTGTGTGTGTGTGTGTGTGTGTGCGTGCGCGCGCGTGTGCGTGCGTGCATGCGCACGTGCGCGCGCGCGCACACACACACACACACACACACACCTATACCTCCATCTATTTCATCTATCTCCTGATAAGGAAAGGGGCCAACCATGGAAAAAGTGTTTCATATTAATATAGAAGCCAAAAGGGGATTAGAAAGCTCATAGTTTATTTCTTTTATTTTGGCTATTCAGTGACTATACTGTAGGTAGTCCTTGACTTACAACAGTTCATTTAGTCTCCTGTCAAAGTTACAACAGCACTGGAAAAAAGTGACTTATGACCGTTTTTCACACGTATGACCATTGCAATGATTGTTTTTAATCATTGTTTATTGTTCAGTGTTCTTGCTCAATGTTGTACGCCGCCCTGAGTCCCTTGGGAATAGGGCGGCATAGAAGAACCAAATAATAAATAAATAAATAAATAATCCCCATAGTCATGTGATTTACATTTGGATACTTGAGAATTGACTCATATTTATGATAGTACAGTGTCCCGGGGTCACAAGATCCCCTTTTGTGACCTTCTGACAACCATCCCCCCCCCAGGTTCATTTAACAACCGGGTTACTAATTTAACAACTGCAGTGATTCACTGTCAAAAAATGGGGCAAACCTCACTTAACAAAGGTTTCACTTAGCAACATAAATTTTGGTCATAAGTCAAGGGCTACCTGTACACTATGATGCTAAGTTGCATTTCAGTTTAAAACTGCTGTGGGGAAATGGCCCTCCATTGTCTGTAGTAGCTTCTCACATCTATCACAATAGCTAATATCCAGCCATTTCTGAACAGGGATCAAAATTCATCTAAAGAAAGAGACTTCTGCCTCAGCTCTTTGCAAAGCTTGGTGTATATTTCTGTGAGTTAGAAGAATGAAATTTTCAAGGCTGTGGAAACAACAGAGGGACGATCCATTGTTAACTGCTACTATAAGGCAGAGAAGATTGTGTGAAATAAAAAGAGCAAAGTGACAATACGGAACTAAGTCACACTTTTCATACCAAGTCCAGTTTGTCGTTTTTCTTTCTTCTGTTAGAAAGTCGACTGTTTCATTATCTTACCCTTTGAATTTTTGAAACAATAGCTTTGAAAACCCAATAAGGAAATTATTGTAATGATAGATGAGTTTTCTATGTGGATAGGTTAGATAGCCAGACGGGCAGATAAATAGATAGTACGAAAAGTGTTAAAAGGGAACATGAAATGAACGCGAACTAATACAACATAAATAGAAAAAAAAGAAAAAGAAAAAAAATGCAGAAAGAATAGAAAGATATAGAAAGAAGCTTCCAATTTCCTTTGCAGCAAATTAAAGTTTAATTCCAAAGTTAGCTCTTACTCTGTGATTGCAAAAATACCCTCATTTTACTATTATCCATTTTTTTCCTAATCATTCAAAACACAACTCGTAACTGCACTCTTCTCTAATTCATGCAAAAACTTTATAAGCGGTTGCCAATCAGCCATAAATGTTGATGCCGCCTTTTCTCTAATCAAAGAAGTTAATTTAGCCATCTCTGCTAATCCCACCAATCATTTTTCCATTTTGGAAAATAGGTTCAAACTTTTCCAGTTTTGCTCATATAATAATCTCACTGCAGTTGTTTATTTTATTTTTATTTATTTATTTTGTCAAACATATACAAGATAACAAGTATAGGTATGAACATAAACATGAACGAAGGAAGTAAATACAGATAAATGGGGACAGTAAGACAGGGATGGTAGGCACGCTGGTGCGCTTATGCACGCTGTCAGGGTTCCGACGGATGCCCTAATTAAATCATAAGCCTCGAGCCAAGTTTCAAAAGAAATCCAGTTATTTATTAGGAGCAACATGTCGGCATGTACCCAAGTGAAGCCAGCTCTGCCCCACGTAATTTACGGCCCAATTATGACCCTGTTTCCCCCCCTCCTCCCAGGTTGTGTCATAAATCACATTCTCCAACGGAGCACTTTTGCGGGCTTTTGTGGTTGTGGCTGCCGTGCTGCTTCATCAGTTTCCCCCCTTCCTGCCTATGGCAACTCGAGAGCAGACCAGGGATGCTTTGCGAGTTGACACACGCCCTTTTTACGGACCTCTTAGGAATGGGGTGAGGTCCACGGTAGACAGTTTGAGGTTGAAGCTGTGAGGGTTTGATGATGTAACTACGGAGTTGGGTAGAGCATTCCAGGCATTGACAACTCTGTTGCTGAAATCATATTTTCTGCAATCGAGTTTGGAGCGGTTTACCTTGAGTTTGTATCTATTGTGTGCTCGTGTATTATTGTGGTTGAAGCTGAAGAAGTTGTCACACGTTAAAAGCAAAGTACCCTGACTTTTCTACCTGGATAGAAAGATTTGCTGGAGGGTGCCTATTGATTGTACAATATGCGTACAGTGTAATATATGTTCATGTATTCAGATTTCATAAAAATATGTAAAACAGGAAGAAAAATAAGAATACGGTTATTCAGTATTTCTGCTTTTGAGTCCAAACTGAAAGCTTGATTCTCAGAAAAGGAAGAAATTCTTGGAAAAATTCCTTCTTGGGTTGGATGAGTAAAAGCTAGGCAAAAACATTGCAAAAAGAAGATTTGCTTTGCAGACCTTGAAAATAAAAGATATAATTAAGATGCCCAGATAGTAGTCATTTATTTTGTAGTTGGGAATACTTCAGGTTTTGATAGCCAAATCTGGCCCCAGGTTTGGCCTCAGATTACCTTCCCAATAAGGAACCGAGTTGGAAGATAATTGAAAAGCAGTTTATTGAGGGTAATTTATTTATTTTATTTATTTATTACTGTTCTTATATGCTGCCCTACTCCCTAGGGACTCAGGGCGGCGTACAACAGAATATAAGAACAATATAAAACAGTAGCAGAAAAATAATAAATAATTTAAAACATTAGTTAATTTAAAAATATAAAAAAAACCAAACAACACATTCATACCTGGGGGAGACCTAAGATGTTCATTGGTCACATCACCCCACCTGCAGGAAGAGCCATGTCTTAATAGCTTTCCGGAAGACCAGCAAGGTGGGGATAGATCGGATCTCTGGGGGTAGTTGATTCCAGAGAGTTGGGGCTCCCACAGAGAATGATCTCCCCCTTGGTCCCGCCAACCGACATTGTTTGGCTGAAGGGACCTGGAGGAGACCGACTCTGTGGGACCTAATCGGTCGTAGGGATGTATAATTGAGAGGTGAATTGCTAGGGGGGTCTTGCATGGGTTGGTTGATGGTCGGTGCTGTTACTGGTTGCTTGTGTGGTTCTTTTGGATTCTGAGAGGTTCGTTGGCTGGTTGTAGTAGATCAGTGTGTCTGATGATGGAATGGCTTATGGAGTTCCAGGCTTCAATGAACTCACCAACGTGGCGGGTGATAGCATGGCCAATGATTTTTGTGTTGCTCCAATCAAACTGGTGCTGTTTGGTGTCGGTGTGGGTAGAGATTAAGGATTTGGGATCGTGGCATTGGATGGCCAGCCGGTGTTTGTGGATCCTGGTTTTTCGTTGACGTGATCTATGTCCCATGTAGAATTGGTTGCAATGGTTACAGCTGATTTTGTAGATTATAGTTGGAAGAGTGCAGACTGCGAGCATACATTGCTAACATTTTACATCAGACTATAATTGTCTACAGACAACGCATTGCAAAACATTTCAGTAGCAAATCTTCCAGGAGTAACATAACAGTGATGTGTTTATGACTGGGGAAAACTATAAGCTGAACTTTTGATATTAGTCTTGCCATTCAGCACAAAAAGACGTCAGGCTGACATTTGAAATCATTGGTCCTTGTATTACTTTGGCCATAAATCAAACAGGGCTCAATGCTTTAGGAATGTCTAATCTTCACGAAATACATTATTGCACCTCATTTTGGTTCTATATCCATTTTGCTTAAATTACTTCCTAAGCAGTTAGCAAAAAATAGACTCACCAGGAGGGTAAGAATGTAGGTTTTGTTGAGGTTAACCTCTGAGTGCATCAGGCGAAGTGGTTTCTTGTGCTAGGCCTTTTGAAACAACTAGCATACCTTCCTGGTGTTCAGAATGTCCCCCATTAACCACTGTGGGTCTTTGAGTAAATACTCTATGTATATTTAATTGCAGTAACAAAGATTGCTGTTTCTCTGTGCTTAATGACAATCCAGTCCAGTTGTGCTCCTGAATATATTGATTTTAAAGGTCGTCCTTACCCAGGCAAACAGGTTTCTACGATTGCTCTGTCTGCAGCTGGCCTTCTGTTCTCTTCCCTAAGGAGATACTCATCTTATTTGTATTTTTTTTAATAGCCATGTAGAAGGCCTGAATGTATCCGTTGAATAACACAATCATGAGCAACAAGCATTTTTCAAATACAAGAAAATGCTGGAAACTCTTCCTCTGATCCCTCCAGTTCAGATTTTCTCTGCAAACACCCTCCTTCTAGTCACTGAATACGTTTTCCATTCTAGGCATGTATTCAAATGAATCCTTCTTGTTTATTTATTTATTTATTTATTTATTTATTTATTTATTTATTTATTTTATTTGTCAAACATGTATAGTAGTAATTTGTATAAACATAAGTAAAAAGTAACGATAAAAGAGGACAATTGGACAGTAGGACAGGGACGGTAGGCACGCTGGTGCGCTTATGCACGCCCCTTACAGACCTCTTAGAAACGAGGAGAGGTCGACTGTAGTCAGTCTAAGGTTAAAGTTTTTGGGGTTTGGGGAAGAAATCACAGAGTCAGGTAGTGCATTCCAGGCATTGATCACTCTGTTGCTGAAGTCGTATTTTCTGCAGTCGAGTTTGGAGCGCTTTACATTTAGTTTGAATCTATTACGTGCTCGTGTATTGTTACGGTTGAAGCTGAAGTAGTTATTTATTGCAGCATTTCCCCGATCCCATCACTCTCCATTCTGGGCTGCATACAATATTAAAATAAAACAGTGGGGAACCGTCTAAAAGCAGAGAGAAATAATGCACTCTCTAACAGATCCATCATTCCACAAGGAGGCTACCCCATGGTCTATCCCAACACCTGGGGGAACATCCAGATTTTAAGGGCTCTTTTAAATATGGCTTGGTGGAGAAGCCAGTAGTGGGTTCTAAAACCTGCCGCTACTGGTTCGCAGAACCTGTCCAAACCGGGAGCAACCCACCACTGGGAGAAGCTTCCGTAATCCCCTCTCATTGATGGGAGCTGAACATGATGATGCAACTCGATGGACTACGGGCGACATACCATCCATCAGATAACTAGGCCCCGTGAAAGAACTGTGGGAAGAAATATCCACCTGGTCCAATTCCAAGCTAGGAGTGAATGAGTTGGTGGTGTGAATGAGGAGAAGACAGTGATGTGTCATGTGTTCTACAGATAAGTCCTTGACTTACGACCACAAATGAGCCCCAAATCTTGGTTGTTAAGCGAGTTTTCCTGCTTTGTGCAGCTCTTGAATGTGTCTTTGCAGCTCTTCTGGGTCTTGTGAGATGGGAATCACATCATCTGCAAATCTGAAGTGATTTAAATAGGCGCCATTGATTTTTTTTATTCCAGCTTTTGCCCAGTCTAATTCGCGAAATACTTCTTCAAGTCAGGCTGAGAAAAGGATGGGTGATATTGTATCGCCATGCCGTATGCCTCATTTTATGTTGATTTCCACTTTGAGATCATTAAGGCAAATTGTCGCCACTGTATTTTCATATATTGATTGTAGTAAGTTTATGTAAGGAATTCCTTGCAATCATTATAAGCAGTAAACAGGTACCCATCAGTAATTACTCTCTGTAGGTGCAGGTACTAAAATAAATGCTAGCTAAGGAACAGGTGGAAATGAAAGCATAGACGAATACAAGCCAACTCAGGCAGAAATCCTTGAATTAAGGTAATATCAGCATTTCCACTTAGTTCTAAATCAAGGAATGGTTAGCATTTTTTCATGCCGAGAGAGATTACAGAGCACACTTGTCCTAAACATGTTTTTCTGTTTCCAGTAGAGAATAAATGAAAAATAAAAATATAAAGGGCTTTTATGATGGAATGGTGATTTAAAATCAGGAGGCCGTTTTTCTGTTTCAAATTGTATTTAGTCTGTCTAGAGCAGAGGTCTTCAAACTTGGCAACTTATTTATTTATTTATTTATTATTTATTTATTTATTTATTTATTTATTTATTTATTTATTTATTTATTTATTTATTTATTTATTTATTTATTTATTTATTTATTTATTTATTTATTTATTTATTTTATTTGTCAAGCATATATGATTATAAGCAAAGTATAAACAGTAAAACATGATTGAATATATATATAATAGTACAAGCATGAATAAGAGTAAAAGAGGTCAGAATATATGTGAACATTAGGACAGGAACGGTAGGCACGATTGTGCGCTTATGCACGCCCCTTAACGACCTCTTAGGAATGGGGTGAGGTCGATGGTAGATAATCTGAGGTTGAAGTTTTGGGGGTTTGGGGAAGAAACTACTGAGTCAGGTAAAGTGTTCCAGGCATTGACCACTCTGTTGTTGAAGTCAAATTTTTTGCAATCAAGTCTGGAGCGGTTTACATTAAGTTTGTATCTATTGTGAGCTCGTGTATTATTGTGGTTGAAGCTGAAATAGTCGTTAACAGGTAGGACATTGAGACAGATATGCTGGCTGGAGAATTCTGGGAGTTGAAGTCCACAAGTCTTAAAGTTGCCAAGTTTGGGGACTCCTGGTGTAGAAGCTTATTATATCTTCTTTGGTTTCTCTTGAAAATGATTCTGCTGAAGGTAGCTTTTTTTCAATAGTTTTGCTTCGTTTTGTTTCGGAACAACATGATTTTGCCATCTCAGAGCAGAGAAAGCTCATTTTCAGCTCTGAAGGAGATTTTAGAAATAAAATAATGTTAGAGTTATGACATGAGTCTTTATTAGCAATAGCACTTAGACTTATATACCGCTTCATAGAGCTTTACAGCCCCCTCTAAGCGGTTTACAGAGTTCAGCATATTGCCCCCAACAATCTGGGTCCTCATTTTACCGACCTCGGAAGGATGGAAGGCTGAGTCAACCTTGAGCCGGTGAGATTTGAACAGCTGAACTGCTGATCACAGTCAGCTAAAGTGGCCCGCAGTGCTGCACTCTAACTGCTGCGCCACCTCGGCTCTTCATATAATATAATATAAGAAATTATGTATTATAAATAGAAGTAATACAAGTATCCCCTGGAGAGGATATTGTGGGATTCCATACCATGCAAGGCTTATACAAAAATAGGAGAAAGTCAAAGAACCGGAACTCTTTCCTCGATACCAGAAGTGGTAAAAGAGCAGGAGGAGAAAGGAGGAGGAGGAAGGAGGAGAAGGAAGAGAAGCAGGAAGGAGGGGAAGCAGGAAGGAGGAGCAGGAGGAGGAGGAAGTGAAGGAAAGAGCAGGAGGACGAGGAGGAAGGAGGAGAAGGAGGAGGAAAAGGAGGAAGAGGAGGAAGAAGAGAAGGAGCAGGAGCAGGAGGAAGGAGGAAGAGGAAGAAAAGGAGGATGGAGGAGGAAGGAGGAGAAGGAGGAAGAGGAAGAGGAAGAGGAGAAAGGAGGAGCAGGAGGAAAACGAAGGAGGAGGAGGAAGAGGAGGAAGAAAAGGAGGGGGAGCAGGAGGAAGGAGGAGAAGCAGGAAGGAGGAGCAGGAGGAAGAGGAAGGAGGAGGAAGAAGTGAAGGAGGAAGAAGAGAAGGAGAAGGAGCAGGAGGAAGAGGAGGAAGGAGGAGGAAGGAGGAGGAGGAACAAGAGGAAGGAGCAGATATAATTGAGAGAGACATGCCTTGCCTTGCCTTGCCTTGGATGGGAGAGGATGTTCTTTTTCTAGTTTACGCTTCTACCCAACACCAAAAGAGAATATATCATCTTCTGCCGTCTATCCACCAGGGCGTCCTGTGTGGAAACTAGCGGCTAATGTGTGAACTTTAAATGGTTTTTTTTTTTGCTTAGCAGATGGAGTTCAGTCATCCGCAGTGATTTTGAAATACGGACTGATGCACAGGAGGCAAAGAAACGCAGGCTCTTCCTTTTGTCTAGTTCCCTCCTCGGGACATGATTTAGGCAGAAGCAGCCGTAATTCTAGCAATGGCATATAACAAAGCAGGATTTACGGCAGAGAGTCTGCTGGCTTTCTTTCATGGAATAAATCAATAAAAGGAGGGCGTGAAACCCAGAGAGGGCACTGGAAATGAGTAAAATAAGCCACCATTGCCTCCCTCAGCTCCATATTCCTGCCAACCTCTCTATTTAGAGGATGCAGGGCGTATCTGGAAGACTCCGAGGTGGAAAAGGAAAAGTGTAGGCAAATAAATTTCACACTGAGTGACTCTGTTCTTCACCCAAGAATACGGCAACCATATTTTCTTTGGGGAAAATAAAAGGTGCAGAACTGAAGCGGTTCGTAAGGATAAGGAAAATTTATACTTTGCGTTTATTGCTTTTCTTTACAAAGGAAAATTCAAGAGCCAAACCACAGGTTTTCATAAACAGAGCTAAAACCAAACAGTATATATACATTTGTTTTTTAAAAGACCACTCCGTTTCCATGTTTTCCACAGGTCTGTGAAAGACTGCAGATTATTTGTAGGATAAAAAGACAAATGCATGTTTTGGAAAATCAAATAAACCTGAAGGGCAGCTTCCTGTTCAATAAACAGTGACATCGGTTTGGAAGCTGGCAAAGTCCAGCAGGTGTTTGTCTGCTTTCTGTCCTGACCTTTACCTGCCTCATTTATTATACAAGAACAAAACATGTGCTCCGAATATTATCTTTTCCAACCAATATATGGCGCAGAAGAGGCCGGGCTACTGAAGTCCTGAGACTTTTGTCAAAAAGCTGCTTTTGTAAACCTTGGCTGAACCGATTTGAACCTCAGCTTCCCTTGGAGGAATCTTCTCAGATACTGTTGAGATAAGAATTACTCTCATCAGAGGCGAAATGAATCTTTTCCTGAAACTCTGACATTATCAAAATAAACCGCAGTTCAAATGCTAAGTTATAAGATATTTATTTCTTTACAAAAATAACAAATCACATCCTGGCTATAGGTGTTGCTTCGTGCAGAAGCTGAAGACAAAAGGAAAGATTGAAAGAAAGGAATGTACACATGTGTACTAGGAACATATTAATCACGTGCTCAGGAATAAACCATTATATTTGATAGGGATGCATCTCCCTGCATATACATGTAACAGGCAACATAAAATCACTGCCTGACAGATACGATACTTGCTTATATGTTTGACCAAACCTTTGCTTAGAGAATTTTCTGTGTCCTAGCTTCATTTTTATTATTATTATTATTTTTACAAAAAAAAATCACTCTCCTCTCTTCACTCTGTGTGTGTGTGTGTGTGTGTGTGTGTGTGTCAACAACAGAGTGGTCAACGCCTGGAACCCTTTACCTGACTCAGTAGTTTCTTCCCCAAACCCCAAAAACTTCAACCTCAGATTATCTACCATCGACCTCACCCCATTCCTAAGAGGTCGGTAAGGGGCGTGCATAAGCGCACAATCGTGCCTATCGTTCCTGTCCTAAGGTACACATATATTCATACCTCTTTTACTCTTATTCATGCTTGTACTATTACATACATATTCAATCATGTTTTACTGTTTGTACTTTGCTTATAATCATATATGCTTGACAAATAAACAAATACAAATACAAAATATACCATAACATCTTATCAGGCATTAACATACATTTATACATCCTTATCAAATAAACAAACATAATAATCTTACATATATCATTGTCAAGTTGCTTGTCTGTTTCCCCCATGCCATATCGTATCACTCCCCTCTCTTAACCTCCCTCCCTTTTCTCTACCTTCTTTCTCCTTCTCTCCCTTCTTCCTACTTCCCTCTTCTTCCTTCCTCTTACTTTCTCCTCCTCTTTCTCAACTTCTCCTCTCCTCTCTCTTCTCCTTCTTCCTTCTAACCTCCCTCTCTCCTCCTACCTCCTCTCTTCCTTCTCTCTCTCCTCTCCTCTTTCTCCCTCTTGTTTCACTCCAGAGTGTATCCATTCATATATATTTTATGGGTAACATCTAAGCAACTCATCTCACTAAATGTCCATAATTTATAATACTAATAATAAGCTTAACTCTCTTCTATGTTAATACTTCTATATGTCTAATCATTTTAGGTATATTTTAATGCTAATATAGTGCTACCTCCATGCATCAAATAGTTTTGTCACCTAGGTCTCAAATCTTTAACTTATTACCTTTCTTCCATTTCAGTTGGTATTAATTAACTTCTACCCATATTCATTTTCCATCCAATCATAGAACTTTCCCCAAATACTGTAATATTCTGAATCCTCCTTATCTTTAATTATCATTGTTAATCTATTCATCTCCGCACAATCCAATATCTTCCTGATTTCCTCCCCTTCGGAAGGAGCTTTTGACGCTTTCCAATTCTGTGCAAACGAATTGCTGTAATTATATGAATAATTAAATATGTACCTAGCTTCGTTTTTAGTCAAAACTGTGGTTCCAGAGATAGGCTTTGAAGATCGAATCTAGGGTGAGTCTAGCAAAGGATGGTCAACTCTGTTTTGGGGCACACCTGAAAAGCCATTGAGATACATTTAGGATTGTAGGAAGAAAAATGAGGTCCAGTTCCAATCTGGAAATAAAATGGAGGTTGGTTGGAAAGAAGGACTCTGTTTATTGAAGATCAGAACCAGCATGTGGTTCTGGGACAGCTGACAAATTAGCTTGATGAGTGCAAGGATTTTTATAGTGTTTTACAGTATTTTGTAATTTTGAGGTTTGATTTGTGTGCTTTTATTATGTGATTAGTTTTACTTGTTTTGCAAAGGCTCATGATGGGTCTTAATTATCAGCTTCCTTGGTCCTAATCCTGTCAGTCCTGTATAATTGCTATCTATTGCCTCTAGCCTGCCTTTCTTAATGGATCAGTATTGTTTCCGCTTTTCTCAATGAATGGGGTTCAGGTCATGTCCTGTCCTTCTTAATTCCATCACCTGCACCTGAAGGTGCTTTGATTATGAATAAATTGTGACCGTGAGCAAAGCCTCCCTCTCCAAGTAGGGTCGCAATTGGTGCACAAGACAAACTTGTGCAAAGGTCCCCCTAGCCACAGCTGACAGATGTTGATCCAATTTTAGCTGTGGATCTAGGAGGATACCCAAATTGCGAACCCGTTCTGAGGGAGCTAATTTCTCTCCCCCAAGAATCAGGGAGGGACAGGGTTTTTTTTTTTTTTTTTTGGTTCTCCAGAAATCCTGGATATTCAATTACTTTTATTTGAGTTTTCTAATGACTAAAGAAGCAGCATGAAAGCTTACTGTGGTTTGCTGAGGAAACACACACACACACACACACACACACACACACACACACACACACACATCTCATTGATTAAGGATTTCGAAAAAAGAAAAAAAAAAGCAGGGATTTGCGGCATTGCAAGGAAAAGCAAAACGGTACCAGCCGGTTATGATGGTTTCTGACTAAATAACATGCAACCTGTTTGATGCCATTCTCTAGCGGGGGGAAAGGTGAACTTCTGTTCCCACAGGTAGTTCTCGACTTATGACCAAAAGCTGCATCGCAGTGCAAGGTGATTGAGTTGCATCCAATTTTACAACCTATTTTTTTTGCCATGGTTGTTAAGTGAATCACTGCCGTTGTTAAGTAAAACATGTGGTCATTAAGCAAATAGGTCTTCCCTCATCGACTTTCCTGGTCGGAAGCCGGCTGGGAAATGGTCACAAATGGTGATCACGTGACCCGGGTCGTAAATGCATGCCACTTGCCAATTGGCTGAATTTTGATCATGTGACCACAGGGATGTTGTGGTGGTCATAAGTGTGAAAACTGTCCCTAAGTCTCTGTTGTAACTTCAAGTGGTCACTAAACCAATGGCTCTAAGTCGAGAACTATCTGTACTTAAAGCCTAGGCCGGTTACAGGTAGTCCTCGACTTACGACCACAATTGGGCCCAGAATTTGTGCTGCTAAGTGAGAAATTTATTAAGCCAGTTTTGCCCCATGTTATGACTTTTCTTGTTAAGTGAATCACAGCAGTTGTTAAATCAGTGACACGGTCGTTAAGTGAATCTGGCTCCCCCCTTGACTTTGCTTTGTGATCCTGGGACACTGTGACCGTCATAAATACGAGCCAGTTGTTCAATCATCTGAATTTTGATTCCATGGCCATTGGGATGCTGCAACCGTCGTAAGTGTGAAAAACTGCCACAACCCACTGTTTTCAGTGCCATTGTAGCTTCGAATGGTCAGTAAATGAACTGTTGTAAGTCGAGGACTACCTGTCCATAAGATCTATCCCATGCCTCAAGTTGAATTAACATATAGTGCAGCCACTTCCTTTGTGTCTGGCATAAACAAGGCACTCTGGCCCTTTTTCATTAGTATTTCTCACTTAGCTGGGAATGTTCTCCTGCTTGCAACTTGGGCTGCCTTCTTCCAGGGGCAAATATATCGATTGTGTCCACCTGTAAATGTCTTCTTCTAACCTAAACTTGGCCTTGATGGTGTATCTTCTAGGTTTCTTCTACAGCCCGAGCAGCTCGAAATACAGCATTAAAGAGCGGCTTCTGAAGCTCTTGCGCTGTTCATCTTCCAAATCGACCTCTCCCGCCACTCAAAGCAAGTTTTTCCCCCTTTTCTTTCTTTCTTTTGGTATTTAAATTGCATGTTTCCTGGGATGTATGTATGTGTCAGGTCTGCCAGGTTCGGCTTGGCGCTTCACGGGCATCCTGCCATCAAAGGCTAGAAAAGGTGGGGGAGGCAAGGATAGATGGTCAATAAAGCTGTGTGTGTACGTGTGGTGGGGAATAAGGAGGTGGGGAATGACAGGTGATAAAGACCAGTTTGTAGCAGCATCCAAGGCCAGCCTTCCCCGAGAAAGAATGTGGATTACTCCAAAAAATCTCAGTGTTCTCAAAACACTTCAGTGAGTTCCGATTGGCTGAAGATGGATTGGTCCCGGGGGGAGGGAGGGCTGGGATGAGGGGAAACCTTTCTGTATCCTTGGTGTGTGGGAAATTACTGCAGCCAACATTTCTTAGTAAAAGGACCTTTCTCTTCAAGAGAATGGAGTCGAGGGTCTTTCTTTCCTAAAGGATCAGTTTGGGGCAGATCTGACAGTATCGTATTGAAAAATAATCCCCTGGGGTAACTGCATATTGGATAACCATATACAGTAGTCAGGGAAGTTTGAAAAATGGAGATATCCACTCATGTAGTCAACGCTTGGTACATTCTTGGCCATTATGGTTGACTTCTGCCTATTTTTGAACATAATTCTGAAGCTATGCAGTACAATGTACAGTAACTCACTGTTAAAACTGAAGAGCACAACAAACGAGATACTCCACTGAAAATAAACTTTTCCTTGTACCAGGAATGGAGCCCCACTTATCTTTAACTGTAGAACAGAAAATCTTTGGTCAAAGCCAGAGAGCATTCAATGCCACACTTGAGACCGAAACTGATGTAACTGTTAACATGATTCTGGATTGACCATTATGGGTTAAAGATTGTGGAAGCATGTTGAAGTTCACTGCACAGAGTTGCTGGGAAGAGGTTCAAGGGCAGCCTCTGTTGTGGGTCTGCAGAGCAATTTGGATTCAAATGTGAAGGGCTCTGCCTACCCCCATGTTAAGGATTAGTCTTCGTGGTCCTTTTCTTGGTCTTAATGCCTTGGAATGATCAAGGCATTAAAAACCGTGGATGTATTAAGCACCAGATTGTCTAAACTGGCTGTAAGATTTATCATTCTACTTGACAGAAGACACCTGTAATTGATCTGGAGCAATATTCATGATATGTATTTTTCTTAGTATTAGATGTCTACTGATGCTGTTTTTCGAGAGAGGGAGGAGGGAGGAGGAGGAGGGGAGGGGAGGGGAGGAGGGGAGGGGGAAGAAGGAGGAGAGGGGAGAGGGAGGGGAAGAAGTTAAACAGGGTAAAATGAAATAAAATATATTTTAAAAAGAAACAATCAAAGGGAAGAACTTAGTAAGTAAGTTTCTCTTGTAAGTCTTTGGGAGGTTTAATTGCTACTGGGATTATCAAGTGGTCATTTTAACAGAGGGTGAATATTATGCCATACCAATAGTAACAATGTGTGGAAAGGAAAAACGACACGTAGAATTCATCCCTCTTTTCCTACGTGGAAAAAGCTTTTCAATTTTGTATTTTGTATTTGCAGCTGTTAAATGGGCAGGACAAGACAACATTTGGCATAGATCAGGAACCCCGGAATTTTTATTTACCGTAGCTTTAACTGCCTCGCTGGGCCTGCTGCTTAAAGGATGAAGCCCTTGGCAGCTTTGCTTGAAGTAGAAGTATTATTCTCAGGGGAAACGTTATTTTGCCTTACTAGAGTCTGACTGTAGAGCAGGTGTGGGATGAAGGAGGAAAATTGGCACCTCTTTACTAAGACAGGGGACAAAATTATCCAGATATGCTCGCTTCCATTCCAGCATGAATCATCTTCAGTATCTTACTTACAGGCAAACAAGATCAAAGCTATTGTCCATCACTTGGGCGGTGCAAATGCTTCTGGCTGAAAATCAGAACAACAAATGGTGGGCACAGAAGGTGGCTTTTCAATGCTCCAGTTGGTCAACCAGCTGTGGCCTTTTCAGGAGACGCCATTCCACCTCCCCAAATTCCCCCCCCCACTCTCTTTACAATAAGAGACCACCATGCAGATGGAAGTGACCCTCAGATTGTTTGTTTTCTGCCCCTTTTTAATTGTGTGGGTTGAGATCAGTGGTGGGTTTCTACCGGTGCGGTCCACTCCATAGCACCGGTAGCGGCCCGCTGGTGACGTCACAGTACCGGTGCGGTCGCATTTGACACTTTTCCTTCGCTTTTGCCTAAAGCTTCCCAAAGTGGGCATTTCCCAAAAGCTTAACCTTTTATACTGTTAATTTTATACAGTTTTATACTGTTATTCTTTAGACGAAAACATTGAGGACTGTTAAAAGATACTGTTCTTTTAACAGTCCTCAATATTTTCGTCTAAGGAATCCATGACTGAAACCAAAAATGCTGTATGAGACTTGCTTGTCTTTTAACTATAGCATTTTCTGCATATAAAGGTTGCTGTGTTGTCATGGCGTAACATGCACTTTGTATGCAAAGCTTTTCATGTAAGGTATAAAATAGCAAAAATAGTAGTAACATCTCTCTGAAATAACTAATATATGACCAGCAAGCCACGCCCACCTGGTCACATGGCTGGCAAGCCACGCCCACCCGGTCACATGGCTGGCAAGCTACACCCACAAAATAAGCCATGCCCACAGAGTGGTAGTAAAAAAATTAGGAACCCGCCCCTGGTTGAGATGTACTTCCAAAAACTTCTTTGGCATTCTCCCAGGCTTAGAAATATCTCTGAGCACAGATCTGTGCCTGATTTTGGTAAACCCAGGATGAGTTAATGATTCACAGGTAAGATCAGCCCAGAATTGCAGCTGACTTACAAACCATGAATGTCCCTTTTTGTCTTCTATGAATTAAGAAACCAGGATGGCTCTGCAGCTCTTTAAACTGGAAGAATAAAAAGCAAAGGAATAACAAACTGTAGCATTGTCTGCAACTCTTTGAAACAGCTATGTCTTTTCCCAAGATCATGCAGTTTCCCTTTAATACGGGGGTTTCCAACCTGGGCTAACTTTGTGGATTTCAACGCCCAGAATTTCTTAGCCAGCCATGCTAGCTGGGAAATTCTGAGAGTTGAAGTCCAAAAGTCTTAAAGTGACCGAGGTTGGAGACCCCCGCTTTAGACAAAGTACATAGGTACTTTAAAGTACATAGATACTTTAAAGAGTTGTAGAGAGATGGCAGATGGGCTTCTGAGGCATCCTTCTCCTTTTGGAAGTGCTACAGAGTCCCACTAATCATAGGTTGGATTTGGATAATCCGAGCAACTCCTAATTCAAATACCATCCCCTTTTCTTCAGTGAGACAAGTCTCCTGTTTTGCAAACTTTTCGTGCCCTCTGTGGGTACTCCTATTTTTGTCCCTCCTCTGTGCCCGTTGCTAAGTCTTCCACCAAACTATACAACCGCATCCCACTCCCAGCTCTTTCATCCTTCTAACTTTGACATTCTTACGTTCTTGACAAGATAATATCACACTCCTGAAATCAGTAGAATATGTCTTGTGTAAATTAGTATATTTTTTTCTAATGGGTACTATTATGCTAAGGTGGAGTGTAGATTTTTTATTTTTATTTTTGGGGAGGGTAAAAGTTGCATTGTGGATTCCAATTCAGAAAGTTAAAAGAGGAGATTGTGGGTGGATTTCAGTTAAGCCTTCTTCACTAATCCCAGGAGAGGTTAATGCTTTTCTAATGTTACAAGAGTGGTCTGCCGCTGTCTTTTTCTAGGTTGCTTGTTCATATTCTAAGTTTTTGTGGGATTCCTATTCAAAATGGTCTTGGCCCAAACCTTCTTAGTTTTTGATCCTGAAAAAGTAAATTAAAGTAATTGATATTTGTGATTGATTGGTTATGTACCAACAATTTGATGTCAACTCTTAGCAACTAAAGACATAGACTTTCTCCAAGACGTTCTGCCTACAAGATCTTAGTCTTTCAGGTCTTCCAATGGTCCTCTTGTCTCCACTGTGGTTGAGTCCATCCATTTTGCTTTTGGTTGTCTTCTTCTTCTTCTTCTTCTTCTTCTTCTTCTTCTTCTTCTTCTTCTTCTTCTTCTTCTTCTTCTTCTTCTTCTTCTTCTTCTTCTTCTTCCTTCTTTTTCTTCCTTCTTCTTTTTCTCCTTCTTCTTCTCCTCCTTCTTTCTTCTTCCTTCTTCCCCTTCCTCTTTCTTTCTTTCTTTCTTTCTTTCTTTCTTTCTTTCTTTCTTTCTTTCTTTCTTTCTTTCTCTCTCTCTCTCTCTCTCTCTCTCTCTCTCTCTCTCTCTCTCTCTCTCTCTCTCTCTCTCTCTCTCTCTCTCTCTCTCTCTCTCTCTTTCTTCACTACAGGCTGCAGGTGAGGCTCAAGGGAAAATTTTTCTTCCTCTTCCCCCCCCCCAGGTATAAATACCCTTCTTCACAAAAACAAGCACTTGAAATGTTAGATTTTTTTTCTTCATGTAAGCACTGACAAGCCCTACATATGTATACGTACGCTAACTTAGTTTGAAGTACAGGTAGTTTGTTTAGCGACTGTTCAAAGTTACAACGGTGCTGAAAAAAGCGACTTATGACCATTTTTTTCGCTGGCTGGGGAATTCTGGGAGTTGAAGTCCAGACATCTTCAAGTTGCCAAGGGTGGGAAACACTGCCCTAGGAGATCCTAGACCATTCCAGACAAATGGCTGTCCAATCTCTTCTTTAAAACCCTCCAGTGATGGAGCACCCACAACTTCTGGAGGGGAGTCCTTCCACTGGTTGATTGTTCTCACTGTTCTATAAAATCTAAGATACCTCCAGCTTGCACTGATGACATTATGATGTCTTCATTTTCTCTTTTATTTTGCCATGTTTCTATTTGGCTTTATTTCTATTTTATTTTATGTTTTATTCTTCTTTGGTTTTAAAATGTTAATGTCTTAGCCTTTAGACTGTTTGACTTTCTTTGTTGCGTTGGCTCCTTTTTACTTTGATGGTCATTTGCTATAATTAAATTGATTTCATTCGTTACGTTAAAAAAAAAGGTGGAATAAATTACCCTACTTTCTTTAATCTTATAATAGCGGGAAGCAAAGTTTTAAAAACAACACTCAGCGTAGAGAGATTATGAAGATAATACTTTAATATAGCACAGGAATAATATATCTTACAGACAGTTTTTCTTGGTTCACAGAAGAATAAAATGTGCTCCGTATAGAATTAAGTAAGGAACAGAATCCACAGTGATCAAATAATCTTTTAATGAAATACAGTTGGAAGCCCTTTCATCTAAATTGTCAGGAACAAATTTTAAGCTATAAATTAGTGGCGCATAAGCTTTCTCTCTCTCCCCCACCCCACCCCTACCCCCAAACGCACTGCCTGGAATACAGTTTGCATGACAGGTTTTAGCAAATGCTCACCGGCTGTTTATCATGACTTGAAAATTGGAGTCTGTTAAGTCTCTTGAATATTGAGCAGCCTTGCTTGCCACTTCTTTGCTTTTTCTTTTTAAAAAAAGATTTAATTCTCAAATGCAAATTAGAGATATTTAAATTGGGCAGATTCTAAAAAGGCTTGATTTTTGAAAATTGGATTAGTTCGTGTGCACTGTGCGGCATGGAATGATTAATATTTAGGAACGCAATATTAGGGCCGTGTGAAGCACACGGTAGGACGTCCTTCGGGAAGCGGGTCCCCACCTCATTTCATTAAGGCAGCCTTGTGCTACAGAACAGGGGTCTCCAACCTTGGGCACTTTAAGACTTGTGGACTGCAACTCCCAAAGCTGGCTGAGGAACTCTGGGAGTTGAAGTCCACAAGTCTTAAAGTGCCCAAGGTTGGAGAACGCTCCAAAACATGCAATAGTTGTGAGGACTTCCCACATTTTGTCTTTATATTCAGACATATGGACAGTTGCTATGGCACCTCACCGAGCGACCATGCGGTCCGTGCTTCCATAGTCATCTGAGGTCCACTTGGAAAATCCACAAAGCAGTTCTGACACTGTTGTCTCAACACCTCTTCATTCCTGTGTTTTGCAAAGCCAAACGGATGTGTTTATTCCGCTTTCAATCAGTCAACCAATCCCTATCTCAACCCCTTCGCTGTACTCTCGTTGACCTCATAGAGAGCAGAACTCTGCAATTGTTTCCGTACCGGGTTCATTAAAATCATTTTAACAGCATTGTTTAGCTTTCCTATTTCAGCAAATAATATATTGGTTTTAAATATCCAGGGAGGAATGCCCAGAGAAAAACCAAACCAAATTATTATTAATTTTCTTCCTGGGTCTTCACACGTACATTGTGAAATATACAGCAGGCATTTTATTTTCAACAAGACCTTTGCAAACTTAAGAACTGATAACTTTTGTTTTAATAGCAACTGACATTGTGAAGGTGGTTTCTGCACTTTTTTTAGCATTGGTATATAATTGCAGCCTAGCAAACGTCAAGGGAGATCACGTGGAATACAAGAAAACTCTGTAGGAACAAGTTCAGATCTCTCTCTCTATATATATTGATATTTTTCTCAAATTAAGACAGATTTCTGGGCTTAGAAGTTGGAGAAGTTTATCAACTGTATCAACCTGTCCAGCTTATTTCTCTTCCTATTAAAATGATAGATGTTGTCTGAGACTTTAGACATGCACAGTAGGCCAACCGGAATAGAAAAACCAGTATACTAGGATTTGAGGACCTAGCATGTCTCCTCCAATATCTTCTAGTCCACCCTTCTGCTCATCAGGAAACCCTATAACATTTCAGACAAATGGCTGTCCAGTCTCCTCTTAAAAGTCTCAAGTGTTGGAGCACCCACAACTTCTGGAGGCAAGCTGTTCCACTGATTAATTGTTCCCACTGTCAGGACATTTCTGCTTAGTTCTAGGTTGCTTCTCTCCTTGATGAGTTTCCATCCATCGATTCTTGTCTTGCCTTCAGGTGCTTTGGAAAATAAGTTGACCCCCTCTTCTTTGTGTCAACCCCTCAAATATTGGGACATTGTTTTCATGTCCCTAGTCCTCCCCCCCCATTAAAGTAGACACTATCCAATTTCTGCAACAGTTCTTCATTAGTTTTAGCTTCCAGACCCCTAAAAGGAAGGAAGGAAGGAAGGAGGGAGGGAGGGAGGGAGGGAGGGAGGGAGGAAGGAAGGAAGGAAGGAAGGAAGGAAGGAAGGAAGGAAGGAAGGAAGGAAGGAAGGAGACCAATAGGGCAACCAATAGCAAGATGGATGGACTTAATTACAAAAGCAATGAATGGCTGTTGAAAACGTCCAGTTTGAGAACAGACCATCCTGGGGATATTCTGTTTTTGTGGTGGCTAAGAGTCAGAAGTGATTGACAGTATATAATCTAGTACACAAGTAATCTGAATATTCATTTCTACAAGTTATGGAAGCCACAATACCTTTATTCAAAGGTCAAAAGAGCATGAAAAAAAACATGATGCTCCCTGCATGAAGTGCAGGGGTGGGCTTCAAAAATTTTAGCAAGGGGTTCTCTGCCCGGTTGCTGGGTGGGCGTGGCCATGGTGAGCGTGGCTAGTCAGCCTCTTGCACCACGGTGGGGGGCATTTTTGCCCTCCCTGGGCTCCGGAGGCTTTCCTCAAGCCTCCGGGAGGGCAAAAACGGCCTCCCCAGGCTCTGGAGGTCGGAAACGGGCAAATTTCTGGCCTTACCAAACTTCTGGTAGGCCCATTTTTCGCCCTCCCTGAGCCTCCGTGCGCGCCCTGCACTTACCTGCATCCAAAATGGGCCGCGTGGGGGCTCCTGGCAGGGCCAGGGCAGGGTGGGTGGGGCCAGCCAAGAGTGGGATTTGGGGGTTCTCTGAACTGCACAGAATCTTAGCTAGAGGTTCTCTCGAACCCCTGTGAACCCCCAGCAGCCCACCCCTGATCAGGTGTTTATGAACTATACGCAGGGGTCTCCAACCTTGGCAACTTTAAGACTTGTGGAATTCAGCTCCCAGAATTCCTCAGCCAGCTTGCTGGTTGAGGAACTCTGGGAGTTGAAGTCCACAAGTCTTAAAGTTGCCAAGGTTGGAGACCCTCTGAACTATAGGATTGAAAAAAAAATCATGAGTTATTCTACATAACCAACCCAGTCCTATTGCTGACATTTTATAAGCTATGAATGAATGGCCAATTGCAAAGAGCTGGAATTATTGTCAGGTGCTGCTTTTCGTTGATGAACTTGGTGCATCTAACCTACCAGGTCTCTCTTCTTTTCCAGCTGACGTGGTCAATGATTGGAGATCTATTTTTGCCATGACCGGATTCCTTCTTGGTAACCTTTCCTTTTTGCTTTGGTTTCTTAGACAGCGTCGAAGATGAAATCGAAATGGCCACAGTGCGACATCGACCGGAAGCCCTGGAGCTCTTGGAAGCCCAGAGCAAATTCACAAAGAAGGAAATTCAGATTCTGTATCGGGGGTTCAAAAATGTAAGTGTCTCTTGTGGATTTTGACCCCAAAGTAGATCATTCCTAAGAATTGCGAAATTACAGAAAGTATTTGGGGGAGGGGACTGTACAATTACAAGACGATGCCTATTTCTCAACTAAGGCATCCAGGAATGTGATGGTAATGATTCGTTTCCTGGCCATGGTTGGTTAAGATGAGCCGACGTTGTGATGTTTGTGGGGACAAAATGCTCATTGGAATACTATTGCTGGAACTGCAAGCGTTTTGCAGAACATTTGTGGAAGGAAAGGTAGAAGAAAAACACACCAATAGAAGAAGTACGCACCTACACCCCAAGTGAATTAGACAAGTGTTTAATGGAAGACATGATTCTCAGGAATGCGAAAGTTTAGAATGGAATGGAATAGACATAAATCATACCAGAACACTAAATAAAACAATATAAATCGTAAGATACAAGCAACAAAGTGATGGTCATAAAGAAGCTAAAGAAATAGGTATTAGGAAAGATGAAAAGGACAATACAGCCCTACTAGGTAGTTTGACAGTGTTGTGGAAATTAGTTGTTTAGCAGAGTGTGTCAGGATGAGAATAACTCTCATTAGAGGCAAAATAGATCTTTTCCTGGAACTCTGACATTAGAAATGAAACCTCAGTTTAAGGTTCTAAGTAGAAATATTTATTTCGGTACAAAAACAATGAATTCTCATTAATTACATCTCTGCTATAAAAACACATCTTGCTTCCACAGAAGCTGGGAACAGAAGGAAAGAATGGAATGCACACATGCGTAATAGAACATATCAATCACGTGCTCAGGAATAAACCATTATATTAGATAGGGATGCAGCTCCCTGCATATACATATAACAGGCAATAATCACTGCGTGACAGAGCGATGGCACGGGGGGGGGGGGAACTGTCTTTGTGTCTGGTTGTTTTGGTGTGTAATGCCCAATAGCAGGGGTCTCCAACCTTGGCGACTTTAAGACTTGTGAACTTCAACTCCCAGAGCTCCTCTAAACACTTCATCACTAAAAGGGCTGAGGAATTCTGGGAGTTGAAGTCCACAAGTCTTAAAGTCGCCAAGGTTGGAGACCCTTGCCCTATAGTGTTGTCTTGAGGGGAGAAGTTGAAAGAGTTTATGTCCCGGATGCGAGGGGTCTGTAGATATTTTCTCAGCCCTCTTTCTAGTTTATGCAGTATATGGAAGGCAGGCTGTTATTAGCTAGACAGTATAGGCAGGACAGAAAATCTAATGAAATGAAAAAGTTCCAGATCCAGTCTTGCTAACTGATGGGAATTAACTGGCCAACGCATAAGTGCAGATCAGTATTTTTTCCTGTAACTTTATTTTCATGCAACAAAACACTAAGAACGCACAAAATATTTAGGTTTTAATTTTGGAACGTCACTCTAAACACTTTGTCACTAAAATTAAAATGTTATCTTGGACCCAGGACAGCCATCTCAAGCCCCAAGGAAGCTAATCTTCTCAAATTAAGAGGAAATACCTGTTCTACTTCTTTGAATAAATTTGGGTTATGATTGAGCTTCACTTATTTTGGGTTTTGGAAGTCCTTCCTACTTAGGGTTCATGTGAGGATGAAAAAACCTCTGCAGCAAAGCTCATGGATATATCATTTTACTTTGCAGCAATTCTCTTTATTGTATTGGTAGGAAAGTTCAGTTTCCCCACTTTTTGGGACCCCTTCAAGAACAGTTTCAAAATGTTCGAAATCTGACTTTTCTCCCCATAATCTGGAAGAGAAGGTCAGGTGATTGGCCATGACTTAGAGCAGAAGTGATAGAGGCCAGGTAAGAATTAGCAATGGACGGAGGCTCAAGAATAGATCATCAACTCTTGCAAGGGCTCCTGGTCTCAGGTCCTCTCTTCCCTTGGCCTTCTGGCACGTAAGATGAGGTCTTTCACCCATTCTGCTGGAGCTACGCTGGAGCTTCCTTTCACCTCATAGCTCAGTCCCGTGTTGAGAAAGGAATCCCTTGCTCCAGAAGACCAACTTTCATGGTCCCGATTCTTATCTCCCATCTCCACCCCGTCTCCAGGAGCTGAAGTGGTGCAGTGGTTAAATGCTGCGACTGCAGGCTGACTGCTAGTTCAGCAGTTCAGCTGTTCAAATCTCACTAGGCTCAAGGTTGACTCAGCCTTCCATCCTTCCGAGGTGGGTAAAATGAGGACCCAGATTGTTGGGGGCAATATGCTGAACTCTGTAAACCGCTTAGAGAGGGCTGGAAAGCACTATGAAGCGGTATATAAGTAAAGTGCTATTGCTATTGCTATTGCTTTGTCTTTCGATCTAAAGCATTCTAGTGGGCAGAGGAAAGCTTTTTGTTCTTCTCTCAAAACAGGGGGACCAACTGACGATGTGAGAATAAATCCTCACAGAGGCGAAATAGATCTTTACCCCGGAATTTTGACATTAGAAAAGAAAGCGCAGTTTAAAAGTCTAAGTAAAAATATTTATTTCGGTACAAAAACAATAAATCTCATTAACTACATGCCTGATATAAAAGTAGGTCTTCCTTCAATGGAAGCCAGGAACAGAAGGAAAGAAGCGGAGAATGGAATGCACACATGCATACAAGAACATATCAATCACGTGCTCAGGAATAAACCATTATAATGAATAGGGATGCAGCTCCCTGCATATACATATAACAGGCAATAAATCTGTCACGATGTGAATATTGCCAGTTTGTGCATCTCCATGTTTCCTAAGATTTCTTGTATTTATGGTCAAGCAGACATGTGATATATTTTACTACGCATGCGTGCATTCCAGGAGTCAACTCCTTCTCTTCTTTCTCCTTCTCTCCTCCATTTCTGCTGAAAGCAGACGTGACTTTATTAGTTGAAAAGATGTAGCTTATTAAGGAATTCTTTTATTACTTTTGTACTGAAATAAATATTTTGTTAATTAGATTTGAATCTCGGTTTTATTTTCTAATGAGAATGACTTCAAAAGAAGCAAGATCCACAGATCGCCTCTATGGGGGAATGCTCCCCTTAACAAAATCACTGCATCACACCAACAGCCGGCTGGCCAATAAAGCTAATTGGAAAGAGATTGAGATCAGTCAAAACTTCTGGGTTGAATGACAGCATATCTTCAAATACTATTTAGAAAGGACCAACCTTGCGAGAGGGCCAATGCTCCGTCTAATGGTTGCAAGCAGTCCATAAACATCTATGATGGGGTAGGAATTTATTCCTACAGAGGTGAAAAGGATCTTGCTCCCTTGAAGTCATTCTTACTTAGAAAATAAAACCGGGATTTAATTCTAATTAACAAAATACTTATTTCAGTACAAAAGTAACAAAAGAATATAAACGTTATTAAGCTACATTGTCTCAGCTAAGAATTCACGTCTGCCTCGGGCGAGGCTCACAGGAGAAGAAGGAAGGAGACGACTCTGGAATGCACACAAGCGCAGTAAAACATATCACATGTCTGCTTGATTAGAAAATACAATAAACCTAGAAATATTGCAGAGGTGCTCAACTGGCAATATTCACATCGTGACAATCTAGTTGGGCCCTGTGAGAATATTCTTTCTTTTGGTGTGGCTGTTAATATAACAAGCGGTTGGAATTATTGAGAAAAGTTCTAGCTGATCCCTAGTAGGTGACAGTGAGCAATTCGCCTTTCGCAGCAACGGAGCCAAAGATTTTTGTCAAGCTGAACAGGTAAAAGCTATTCATTTGCTTACCTTCACTTGACAGTTGCTATGCGGAAAATGAGCGTTTTGTTATGTTTCTGGGAATGACAGTCTGGGGATCGCAGTGGTGTTGTGACAAATCTTACTGTTCTACAAGTGCTGGTTGCAATTGTGTTATGTTGAAAGCAGCCCTTCAAAACTACATGGAGTTATTGTAATTCATACACTGTAGCAAAATGGTTAGGATGGGAAGATGCAATTATCGGATCCATCAGCCGCCAGTTGATCAATTGCTGGAAGCAGTTTATATATTATTATTATTATTACATTTAAATGAATCTCTTGATAATAGGCTTTGGAATTGTGAATGAAGTTCTAGTTGAAGATCAAGAATGAAATCAGAGGCAAGATCTCCGGATAGTTTCACCAAATGTCACCAAACAAAATTTCATGGGAAATGCATTTAAAAAAAAGGGGGGGGTTTGAAGGCCATGGAGATCTCTGAAGGAAGGCTTGGCTTTAAATGTCTCTTCAAGATTTCCTTTGTGAAGCTGCGAACTTCCTCTCCTCCTCAGAATGAAACAGTCTGGATGACTGAAAATCCCCATACACAAAACCGTATTCACCAGGGGTGAGATGCTCACTCACCCATACCGGTGCGCTGCTCCGCGGTCCTTCATGTTTTGTGCGCGCGCGCGCACGCTACACACACGCGCCCCCTCGCGCGATTTTGCTTCTACGCATGTGCGGAAGCAAAATCGCGCCGAAATCTCGCGAGGGGACGCGTGCGAGAGAGAGATTTTGGCGTGATTTTACTTCCGCGCATGCGCAGAAGCAAAATCTCACTGAAATCTCTCGCGCGCGCGCACGTCCCCTCGCGAGATTTTGGCGTGATTTTGCTTCCGTGCATGCGCAGAAGCAAAATCGCCCGAAAATTCACGAAAAAGAGATGGCGACGTGCGTGACTGCCCGGTGGAGACGGTACCGGAGCAGTCGCGCGCATATTGGTGTATCGGCGGGTCCCTACCGGAGCTCCGCACTGGACCGCACCGGTAGGAACCCACCCCTGGTATTCACCTTGTGTTTCAGAGATAATAGAGATACAGTAGAGGTAGTTAATGATTGCTTGTTCAGTTCGCAGTTACAACGGGATCGTGATGTTTGGGATCAGAACTCAGCGTCCTGGCCATCTCAACACCCTCACGGTCATGTGATCTCACACGTATGACAGTTGCGGTATCCCACAAAGGCGGTCTCACTTGCAACTTTTCCTGCCGGCTTCCCACAGGCAAAGTCAATGGGAGAGCCTGCAGGAAAGAGTTACTATTGCTCCGATAACCTCCACCTCCAGCCTCGCCACATTCCTGCTACACCAGGGGTGCTGTTGTGAAGTGATGCAATTGTGAAGTGTGGTTTTATATGCTTTATAACCACATCCCTTAGCAACAGAAATTCTGGTCTCGATTACCGTAATTAACCAAGGACGACCTCCAGAGCCCACCACTCTCAATGACTGGAAGTGATCCACTGGAGTGCTTTGTAGGGGAAACTGTCTAGATTCCTCCCATTTATTCACTGGGGGTCTGTATTTTGCACTCCGTGCAGGTAGTCCTTGATTTATGACCAGTTGCTTAAATAAAATTTAAAAAAAGAAAAGAAAAGAAAAAAAGATGCTTATGACATGGATTCAGAGTTCTGATGGCCATTGTCCCCCTGCAGTCAAATAATTACACTTACCAAATGCTTGGCAACCAGTCTGCATTTATAGCATCCTTCAGTCACGTAATCAGGGGTGGGTTCTAACTTACCTTGCCGCCGGTTCACTTCATTCCTGCACATGCCCAGTGCCGAAAACTTGGCTTCTGCGCATGCACAGAAGCAAAAGCCCGGCAAAAAAATAGCCAAAAAAAGCCAAAAACAAGATGGCAGCGCATGTGCAGTGCCAAAAACTCGGTTTCTGCACATGCGCAGAAGCAAAAACTGGTAAAAAATTCAAAAAAAATATTCCAAAAAAAGATGGCAGCGTCAACGGACCGACACCGACAGAACCGGCTCCGTGACATCACCACCGGTTTATTACTGGTTCAATAGAACTGGTTCAAACCGGGAGGAACCCACCTCTGCACGTAACCACAATGTACAATGATTTTTACCAGAAACCAGCATTTACTTCCAGTTTCAATAAAAAAAACATAACTTAAGGACCACGGATTTCAATTAAGAATCAAGCTAATACAATCCTTGGTTGTATAAACGGGGGCACAGAATCAAAACCGTGTGAAGTATTAGTACCGCTTTATAAAGCCTCAGTAAGGCCACACCTGGAATCCTGCATCCAGTTTTGGTCACCACATTATGAAAAAGATGTTGAGACTTTGGAAAAAGTGCAAAGAAGAGCAACTAAGATGGTTAAACTAAGTTGGAGACTAAAACCTATGAAGAACGGTTGCAGGAACTGGGTATGGCCAGTCTAGAGAAAAGAAGGACTAGGGGGGACATGATAGCAGTCTTCCAGTATTTGAGGGGCTGCCACAAAGAGGAGGAGGTCCACTTATTTTCCAAAGCACCAGAAGGCAGGACAAGAATCAATGGATGGAAACTAATCAAGGAGAGAAGCAACCTGGAACTAAGGAGAAACTTCCTGACAGTGAGAACAATTAACCAGTGGAACAGAAGTTGCCTTCAGAAGTTGTGGGTGCTCCAACATTGGAGGTTTCTAAGAAGAGACTGGACAGCCACTTGTCTCAAATGGTATAGGGTCTCCTGCTTGAGCAGGGGGCTGGACTAGAAGACCTCCAAGGTCCCTTCCAGCTCTATTTGGATTGAATCATATGGATTCCCTTAACAAGGCACATTAAGAACCAGATTGATCTGCTTCACCTAGGAACTGCTCCCCCCAAAAAAGAAATCACGTCGGTCATGTGATGAACCCCTTAACAACCAGCACAAGTTAGTTAAGGTCATAAATCAAGGACTACCTGCACGGATATGTTTGTGTATGCTAAGTAGTGATCAACAGTAGCATCACTAGATCCGAGCAATCAACAGGGTTATAAGTTATCCTTTGTAAGAAGCATAAAATTGTTACACGGAGGCAAATTGTCTGATGAATAAACAGATACTGTAAGATTTCTTACAGCTGAACGATACCAGAACTGAGTAGTTGGAGGAAATGTGTTGTGTTTAGTAAAAAAAATAATAATTGTTTTTATATTGCAATTGGGAAATAGGTTTAGCGGGTCCTCGGCCCCCTCGAAGCTGAATTTGACAATCGTGATTTTCAGAACTCGGCTGATGAATCATCCTCAGAAGGAGATCACAATTCCATTTTGTAGCTGCCCTCCCATCCTTCCCTCCTTGCCACACTGAAAGTTTGATTGCCCTAGTAGTCATTAAGCTTTCAGACCAAGGGCTCTGTGGCATGCCTTATTTACGGAGCACTTCACAGTAAATTGCCCAAACTGTCAAACATGTGCTCCACCTGCGACTGGTTTTTTCCCCTTCCCATCTTCTGCCCATTGATAAGTTTCTTGCAGTTAAAAAAGGGAAGAAGGGGGAAGGAAGGTTTTGTATTTCTCTAGATTTCTGCCCCCAAAGCATAGATCGAATATTCAGGATTGGCATCTTACGGAGACCTTATCAATGTGTGGCTTCAGTCAAATGCATGGCATGTCATGTGCCCGCTTTAGTAAAAGGGCACAGCGGCACAGCGGCTTAATGGTGCTGGAACTGCGGCCAGAAATGGCCTGCACTCCAGTGGTTCGAGCCCGGCTCTGCGAGATGGAGTGAGTTCCCGCTACTCGCTCCCTGGCTCCTGCCCACTTAGCAGTTCAAAAGCGATACTGTGAGCAGATAAATGGGTACCACCTCAGTAAAAAAAAAGCTAGCTGTGTTTTTGTGTGCAGTGGGCAGAAGCTGGCGCTGTACCTGGCCAGACGAGAGGCAAAGCAACACATGGTGAGGCAGGACCAGCGGAGGGTCTAGGACAACTCGCCATGGCCAAACCGCCACAACCAACTCGCCATGCGGAACAAGAGTTACACTAATATTGAAGAAATAGTGGAATAGAATCATTTTTTAAAAAAGGATGCTGAATGAGGGACAAAATGAAATGGGAATGACAAAAATTAAAATTAATGTTTTAATTATTTTAAATAATTAAACTGAATTGTTGAATTGTCCTGCAGTCTGTTGTCCCATGGCAAATTGGCCGTGGCGAGTTGGCTGTGGAGAATTCCGACCGGCGGAGGAGCCCGGAAGAGCCACCGCTAGCCAGCTGGTGTAAGTTAGTTTGTGCCCTGTGGTGTACCAAGGATAGGCACGAAACCACCGAAGAGAGACTGAATTAGCCATTTAGCCCATCAGGACTGCATTGTGTCTAGCATGTGTAGATTTCCCTAACATTGTGTGCCATACGATAAATAGATAGATAGATAGATAGATAGATAGATAGATAGATAGATAGATAGATAGATAGATAGATAGATAGATAGATAGATAGATAGATAGATAGATAGATTGATTGATTGATTGATTGATTGATTGATTGATTAGATAGATAGATAGATAGATAGATAGATAGATTGATTGATTGATTGATTGATTGATTGATTGATTGATTGATTGATTGATTGATTAGATAGATAGATAGATAGATAGATAGATAGATAGATAGATAGATAGATAGATAGATAGATAGATAGATAGATAGATAGATAGATATCCAATTTAGCAAATTGAGTAAAAATCTGGGACTTAAATATGGCAGATTGGAACATCCATTGGACAAATCATTTCTGATTAGGATCTTTAGGCCATTCAAAAAGATGAAGGTTTTTTTTAAAAAAAAAGTTTCGGAATGTAAATATGAATTGATTTGGGTAAGTTGCTCACCCCTAGTTAATTCTAATCAAAGCCAGAGTATTATGAATTAATCTGAAACGCTTGAGTGAATCGTCTCCAACATTAGGGAACTGGGAAAGAGCCCCATGAGAAAATAGTTAACAAGCAACCTTCCTAGTTTGATTTGGTCTTATAATTTGAAAAAGGAAAAAAAATTGCTGCGGTTCGTGTTGCCATTTTCAGATGCAGAAAAGTACTCTTAGGGAAGTAATGAAGAGCAAATTCACGCAGTATTTATGCGTCCCAGTATCAGTACTTAATATTGCGTCCTCTGGATACTTATTAAAACTCTGTATGTCATTCTCATGCCTTTCAATGAGACTAAGCTTTGGAAAACATCCTTTAGTCCAGTGATGGCGAACCTATGGCACGGGTGCCACAGGTGGCACGCGGAGCCATATCTGCCGGCACATGAGCCGTTGCCCTAGCTCAGCTCCAGCACGCATGTGCGTGCCCGCCAGCTGATTTTTGGCTCGTGCAGAGGCTCTGGGAGGGTGATTTCGGCCTCTGGAGGGCTTCCGGGGTGGTGGGGAGGAGAGTTTTCACCCTCCCCAAGCTCCAAGAAAAACTCTGGAGCCTGGGGAGGGTGAAAAATGGGCCTACCGGGCCCACTGGAAGTTGGGAAACAGGGGAGTGGGGGGCCGTGCATGCATGCACAGGGGGTTTGGGCAAGTGGGGGGCTTTGAATTATGGGTGTGGGCACGCACATGCGTGCGATAGCGCGCGCACACACTATTTTGGCACCCGAGGAAAAAAAGGTTCGCCATCAGTGCTTTAGTCTTTTCAAGCCCTTTGTTTATTATTTTAGGCTGTCTTTAAATAATAAGATTTATGCAGCCCCTATGTATACCAACAAGCATCACTCTTTAGCTTACTGATTTAAATGAGTGGATAGACATATAGTATATATATCTAAGCTAAGGTAAGAAGTGTAGTGTTAATTTATGACTTGCTGGTAACACAATACTCAGAAAAAGAGAGCAAGTCACACTTTTAAAAAGATAATTGTGCAATTTTTTTTCTGCTGTGCAATTATGGAATTGCAAGAAAGCTACAGTGTACTGTGAATTTCACACAAAGGGTTGTCACAAGTACATTGGTACGTGGGATGTTTCTTTAATAAAAGTTCACAGCAACAGGGGGAAAGGCTGCAGCTGGAAGCAGTCGGAGTTTTGCCCTCCAAAATGTTCAATGGAATAATGACCTTCCCAAGCAAAACTATTTGTCTGGAGTCAGATATCCCCATATTCAGTTATGGAAATAATTTCAGAAGTCCTGGCTATTGTTTTTTTAAGTACCACGCCATAAGAGATTTCCCACAAGTTTAGAATTTGAGGACTGATTTGTCTTATCTGCTTTATTGTCATGGACCAAGAGTTGCTTAAGCCACTTTCAAACATGGAAACATCCAAGTCGAAATTCCTGGATCCTTGAAAAATAAAAAGCCACTTATGAGCACTTAAGTTATCACCTCCTTCCACATTAAGAGGCACCTTCCTTCCATCTTTCCACAAGGGGAAAAGAAACCCCTGGAGGTTTTTTGCAGTTCAGCACAGATCTGGTCCTTGGAGAGTTGGAAATTATTTAAAGCTAAACGGAGTGAAGGGCTAATATAGCTTTGCTCTTCTCATCAGTCTGGGAAAAGGCTCCGTGAGAAATGCTCAAGGTGAAGTTTAAAAGCAATAAGAACTTTCCTTCCCTCCCCTCCCTTCCATTCTCTCTCCTTTTTTCCTTTCCTTTCCTTCTTTCCTTTCCTTTCCTTCCCTTCCCTCTTTTGTCCTTCCCTCCCTCCCTTCCATTCTCTCTCCTTTTTTCCTTTTCTTCTTTCCTTTCCTTCACTTCCCTTCTTTCCTTTTTTCCTTTTTTCCCTCCCTTCCATTCTCTCTCTTTCTTTCCTTCCCTTCCCTTCCCTTCTTTCCTTTTTTTCCTTCCCTCCCTTCCATTCTCTCCTTTTTTCCTTTCATTCTTTCCTTTCCTTCCCTTCTTTCCTTCCCTTCCCTTCCTTTCCCTTCTTTTCTTCTTCCTCCCCTCCCCTCCCTTCCCCTCTCCTCCCCCTCCCCACTCTGTGCCCCTCTCTGCCACTTCCCTTCCCTTATTTTCCTACAATTCCACCTGAATAGAGTTACAGATGCGTAAACAGGCAGTGAAGCCAAGATTATTTTGAAGATGTTTCATACTATTAATTTATGGGAATATAGAAAGCGGTGAAAGACAAACCATCCACCTCCTATTGCATCCTTTCTGGCCCTGGATAAAACAGGAGCCTCATGCACGGGAAAGCTTGCCAGCAGTCACAAATATAAAACCAGCAGTTTAAAAGTAAAAGTTCTTATCCAGCTTAATTTGAGTGTCAGGGAAAAAAAGTCTCATTAATTTAAATTGTGCAGGTCTGCATAAATAAAAATTAGGTACCCATTGCGAAGGGCCCATGAATGTCTGCTCAGTTTCCTAGTTGTGATGGGAGGACTTACGTGTGGGTAGAATAATTCTCCTGAATGTCTTGATTTCTATTTAATGCCAACCCTTTGACCTCATTAAGCATTTACTGATAAAGCCTTCCAGGATTCTCTAGAGCCCCAGTTCAATTTTTGAGAATAAGACAGTCGGTCTATTCTTGGTGCCACCAAGAGTTTTATTTGTGGTGGAGATTCTTGGGAAAAAATTGTTTAGCCTCTTAGGATGTTTTAAATTTGGTTTTAAATGAAGGGATTTTCATAGCTTGAGTTAAAATAAGAAGCAGAAACTGTACTAAAAAATAAGTTATCTAAAGAAATGTTGAAGGGAAACAAAGAAAGTACGAGGGTGAGTCATTGTCTTTAGGACAGGTATAATTACCAACACAGGAACATGTAGCATACATCAAAATGAAGCTGGTCCTCTGTGGATCCCATCCCTACTTCTCAACATAGTCACCGTTTCTCTCAATAGCAATGTTCCACCTTCGAATGAGAGCATGTATCCCTGAATCCTAAAACTTCGTTGACTGTTCTTTGAGCCACTTTTTCACTGCAGTTTTCACTTCCTCGTCACTGGAATAATAATCCTCCATACTCACCAGATTTAGCGCCTTCAGACTATCATCTCTTCGGCCCCATGAAAGAGGGTTTGAGAGGCAAACATTATTCCAGTGACGAGGAAGTGAAAACTGCAGTGAAGAAGTGGCTCAAAGAACAGTCAACAGAAGTTTACGAGGCAGGGATACATGCTCTCATTCGAAGGTGGGACATTGCTATTGAGAGAAACGGTGACTATGTTGAGAAGTAGGGATGGGATCCACAGAGGACCAGCTCCATTTTGATGTATGCTACATGTTCCTGTGTTGGTAATTATACCTGTCCTAAAGAAAATGGCATTACGTTTTGACTCACCCTGGTAGTTCAGAGGAACTATGATTATACCCACATATAGATATACAAAAAAGAAAAACAGAATAAGAGTTGGAAGGGACCTTGGAGGTCTTCTAGTCCAACCTACCATTTCAGACAAATGGTCATCCAATCTCTTCTTGAAAACCTCCAGTGATGGAGCAGTCACAACTTCTGAAGGCAACTTCGGTTCCACTGGTTAATTATCCTCCCTGTTAGGAAGTTTCTCCTTAGTTCCAGGTTGCTTCTCTCCTGGATGAGTTTCCATCTGTTGTTTCTTGTCTGGCCTTCTGATGATTTGGAGAATAAGTTGACACCCCTCAAATACTGGAAGACTGCTATCATGTCCCCCCTAGTCCTTCTTTTCATTAAACTAGACATACCCAATTCTCCATTTATCCAGAAAAAAGTTTCTATCAAACTCTTTAAAATGAAAAACAAAGAAAAGAAGAAAGAATATATATCAATGCCCACTGTCTGATAACTGGATCGAGAGAGAAGAAGCGTGAAGACAGAAAAAGGGCTTCCTATTTACACTCAAGCATAATACAGGTAACCCTCAACTTACAACAGCACTAAAAAAAAGTGACTCATGACCGTTTTTCACACTTACGACCATTGCCACTTCCCCATGGTCATTGGTCATGTGATCAAAATTCAGCTGCTTGGCAGCTGGTTCATACTTATGACCGTCGCTGTGTCCCGGGGTCACATGATCCCCTTTTGCGACCGTCAGACCAGCAAAGTCAATAGGGGGAAGCCGGATTCACTTAACAACCATGTTACTAACTTAACAACTGCAGTGATTCGCTTAACAACAGTGGCAAGAAAAGTTGTAAGATGGGGCAAAATTCACTTAATAAATGTCTTAGTTAGCAACAGAAATTTTGGGGCTCAATTGTGGTCATAGGTCAAGGACCAGCTGTAGAAATGTGCTCCAGCCAGCCCTATTTCCTTGAGGATCCTTCCTTATCCTGAGCCCCCTTATTTTACTGGGATTAACGTCACCTTTCCTTCTTCATCCTGACAGTATCCAAGTGCAGGCTCAGGTCGCCACAAGCGCGTTAGGTTTTGTCACCCGTTTTCTGGGAATTTCAGGGAAGGGAACGGAGAGGTGGGGCAGAAGAAAATCCTAGAACAAGATACCAAGCTAATTTTTTGCAAATCTGAGGATGGATGGAGAGCATCTCGCTCACTTCTCTCCTCTTGAAAACTCTGGTAACCACAAGTTGTGAGATATCACATCAAATATGCTTCCGTAATTATTTTTGGCTTATGGCCAGCAGTGCGTGCGCTCATTAATTCTTAAATTTGGCTGAGGCATGAAGACAACAATCACAAGAGTAAATTCTGCTGAAAACAGCTAAAGTATTAAATTAATAGCGCTCTAAACTCCCCTCCAGATAATGACAGATAATTGAGGATGATTTTTTTTAATAGTATGCAGCATAATGGAATTAAGAACACTAATTAAAGAAAATGGAAAGAAAACTGCCGATGAATGGCCAATCTCTTCAAAAGAACAATATCATATATCATGTCTATTTGGCACACGCTGGAGATAGTATCAAAAATGTATTTTGGAGCTGAAATCCTCAGGAAAGTGACTTAACGTTAATATTCAAATAATCCTTAACAGGGACCCTTTGCGATTCTTTCCCGCTGAGATTAGTGTAATATTTCAATTAATACAATAATGAGTCTTCATTTTGCTCCACAAGCCTTTTTTAAAAATTTAAACTTCAACGGAATGATTGTAGTTCAAACTGCATTTGAGTTGCCAAAATTTTGCCCTGTGCAAAATGAACGCCATAATTAAAGTAATTGGGTAATCCATCAGTATGATTGTTCTTAATATGCTTGAGTGAATCTGAAAGAATCCGGTGGGTGGGGAAAAGGGGCAGGAAAGGAAAATGGAAGGAGCATAATTTCTCCATTTGGGTACCGAAGAGAAGAAATGGGTATTTATTTTGGAGAGATGCAAAATTTGGTTTAATCAGATTTTGAGAGGCAGCAGGTGGTTAGCAATTGTTTAATGGATCACAATGGAAAAAGTCTTATTGTCGAAGAACCCTTTGGTTCTGGTAATACAACGTGGCATTTTTCCTCTATCAACTAGAGACAGTCCTCATTTAGCAACTGCCTTGAACAATGACCGTTTGCCCTTACAATGATGATGGAAAAAGTAACTTTGCAAACAGCCAGTTATTATATAAAACAAAGATTTCTACTTTTCTTCCAATAGGTTAGGAGCTAACAAGTAAAAATTACAAAGATATTCAGAATGTGCTGGTTTTGATGTGAAAAACACAGATCTGACATCAACTAGCTTGGAGCCACACAGTTCGTTTGTCTTCCCCCTTGTTACTGTTAGCTTTCTATTTTTTAAAGATGGATTTCCATACAAGTTTACACAAAGGTTGTGATCCCACAACAGAGGCTGTAACTAGAGGCAACTGCCATGAGCTGTAATGAAATGGTTTTGAACTTTGGTGTGTTTATCTTGTAGAACTAGTTTTATAATTACGCTAGTTAGAGTCTTCTCTCCTTTGTAGTCAACAAGCAAACAGTGTAAAAATAGAAACTTTGGGCACCAAAATCATGCTTAAAAACCCACTTAATTTTTTTAATGCATTGTAATTGCTCCGAAGACCATTCTTTTGCTTTGCGTTTCTATTTGTAGAGAAGATCGAAACCTCTGGCAAATCAAATTATTATTGATAGGATTCCTTAGACAGAGATTTCAGTTGGGAGATACCATTCCAGGGAAGCAGCACCCATATATGCTGGTATTTGTGAAAATTAACAAGGTAAAAAACACAATAGACACAAGGGGTGGGACTTAGGTTGTCAGGCCATGTCTGCCCACTTCCCTTTGACTTTTTGAATTTTTCTTCTGCTCCAGAATGAAAAGTGAACGAAGAGATAAGCTTTGTCAAATTGAAAGCTTAAAATACTCTGGTGAAGATGTTTTGCATGACTCCAGTAGATCAGTCATTAAACATTTGTACTATTACAACTGTCCTATAGGCTACACTATAGCCAGTTTGGTCTGGCGGTTAAGGTACCAGGTTAGAAAGCGGGAAATGGCGAGTTCTAGTCCCGCCTTAGCCATGAAAGCCAATTGGGTGACTTTGGGCCAATCACCAGGAGACCGTGAGTTCCAGGAAAGCCAATTGGGTGACTTTGGGCCAATCACCAGGAGACAGTGAGTTCTAGTCCCGCCTTAGCCATGAAAGCCAATTGGGTGACTTTGAATCAGTCACTCTCTCTCTCAGCTCAAACCACCTCACAGGGTGGTTGTTGTGGGGAAAACAGGAGGAGAGAAGGTGTGTTGAATATGTTCGCCGCCTTGAGATATTTGTAAACAATAACAAAGGCATGATACAAATAAATAAAATATATACTATGGTGCATGAGTCTTGGCATTCTCAGAAAAAAGTTTGAAATTGGAATTCAGAATGTAGAGTGTGTACATACCTGGAGTGTGTACCCTACCCTACATTCATGTACAGCCATGTTTCTCAACATCAGCAAGTAAAAGTTGTGTGAACTCCTAGAATTGCCCAGCCAGCAAGGGTCCACACTTACAGTTATTTGGGGTGGGGCCGTAGGAGATGACAGCATGGATGGTGATATATTGGTGTGGGCTTAGAAAGTGTGAGTTTTGTTTCTGAAGCTTGTTGAAGGAACTTTGGCGTTAAAGTGGCCTTCTTAAGGTTAGGGTTAGGGCAGCAAAGTGGACTTTCTGAACTGTATTTTTCTCTGTCCTGTAGGAAAAGAGAGAAAGGCAGGCCCAAACATAATAAAAGCTCAATTGATGAGACGTTTTCCTCCTTACAACTACCTTTTCCTAGTGAAAAACTTTCTCAAGGTGTCTGTATTTGTATCTTTTTCATGCCCCAGAAGAATCAGCATAGTGTTTTTTTTCTTTTTACAAATGTGTCTTGGAAAAATTGTCATCCTGAAAGGCAATAATTAATGTAAAAGGTGGCTACATTTGATTTAAGGGATCTGCGTTAAACTCATCATTTGTGTTACCCCTCCTCACATTTCCTGGGACACTCGAAAGTCAGGTCAGTTAGGGAATAAAAGGTTTGCCCCACAGAATTCGAAACAATTTGGTCCGAACGATGCAAACAGCTCTTTCATTTTGGGAAAACGGATCTATAACTTTAGAGGAGCAAGAGATTTCGAAAGGATGGCCGTGTCAACACTGGGATGCTTTGATGGACTTCAATCAGGGACGCTTGTGGGGCGGAAAAATGTTTTCATGTCCTGCTATACCATGATGTGACAGCCACACTCGCTCTTGGATGCCATCTCTGAAGTCTGGAGAAATTTTAGATAAATTACATATTTCAGACGTGAACAACAAAGAAGTGTTAAAAGGCGCTAAGTTTTGTTCATCGCAACAAGAGATCATTTTATTAGCCAAGGAAGAGAAAATCTAAACTCTTTGATAGGCTTCAAAGGATGGTTGGTGGGCTGTCCATACAGATAATCCTCGACTTAAGACCACAATTGGGCCCAAAATTTCTGTTGCTAAGTGAGACATTGGTTAAGTGGGACATTGCAGGGAGCAAACGTTGAGCTGCCAGGAAAGGAGAGGAAGGCGTCTAGTTGGGTAGAGTCGGATTCCTTTTGCAGGCAATTGTTACTCTTGACCCTTTTCAGCTTTTGAAATCCTTGTGTGAGTTTGAGGTTGGACAAGCAGGAGAATAGGCTTGTTATTCACACACATCTCTGCCACTTTCTTTAGGAGTGCCCCAGTGGGATTGTTAATGAAGAGACCTTCAAAGAGATTTACTCTCAGTTCTTCCCACAGGGAGGTGAGTCCTTTGAGATAAGTAGCCCTGTTTGCATGTACATCCCCCTTACCTCTCACTGCTTTGAAATCTGGTGTGTGTGTGTGGGGGGGGTGTCTTGGGAATTCAGTTGTTTATGCGCTTTCATGGGAGGTTGGAAAGATTTCTTGGGGTTTCATTCATGGGGGTCTTCTGTCTTAGCCACAGGCTAGTTGTTGAAGAATACTCTGTATTTGGGTTCAAATGCATTCTTGGTTTTATACTGCTTTCTGTGCCAAATTAGCTTGAAGGGGAGGAGGAGGAGGGGGAGGAGGGGGAGGAGGAGAAAATATTCTAATATTCATTCTGGGAAGGTTTAGATGAAGAAATAACTTTTCAACAGGCATTTAAAGGATATAGAATGTGCGTCCAAAATTTCAGTGGGGAGAACATTCCGGAGTGGACCATAGAAAAGACCCATCCATTGACAGCTGGAATAAGCTGCTGTCATAGGGCAAGGTCTTCCCTGATTATCTATAATGAGAACGACCTTCTGACCTGAATGGTTCAGGGTCTTGTAAGTGGCATGGTAGCCAACCAGCAGCTGGTGCAGTTGGTACTCCTAATGCCCACATGCTGCACCAGCTTCAGGTTTTCAGGTCAAGGATAAGGGATGGGTTATAGCAACCTAGGTTTGAGGTTAGCAACCCATGAATAGCTAAAGTTAGGCTGATGGTTGGAAACGATCCAGTTGGAAGACCAACTGCAGAGTCTCCTAGTCATGGAGATCAAAACGGACTTCAATAAGAGGGATAAGTCTAGGAGTGCCCCAGATGTTCTTCCTGCCATAAAACTCACTGAGGACATGTACATTCTCCAGTTCCTGAACTCAGGAGCTAGCTAGGTCTGCAATTTTGTTTTTGTTTTTTTTGCAATTCATTTTATTCTTCTGCATCTTCTATCACTTCACTCAGATTCTGGTTCAGCGTTTCTGCTGTTACTGATGTTATGGACAAGTATAGAGGTCCACGAATTGCTTGCTTAATTTAATTTACGTGTTATTTATTTATGGCAATTTTGTACCACCCAATCCAAAGAGTTTAGGCACTGTATCTTAAAAAGGGAATCCCAGCGGGAAAATATACATATCCCATAAAAACATAATTAAACATTTAGTTCCCAAACCCAACCTGCCCAGCACACAACTGTTGAAAAGCATTGGAAATGATTTAGTGCTCCACAGTTGCCATAAGGTCATCAAATTGTACTTTCTGATGTTTGCTTAACCTCTGGACACACCTCCTTCAAGACTGGTGGCCCTGCACCATCAGGCAAGGAGACATTGACTTCTCCCTGGTCCCATCCGGGCAACCTCCCCAAAAATAAAATCCTTAAAGGTGGGCAGTGGTCCATGGAGTACATGGTAACCAGACACCACATCTCATTTTGAAAGCTCAGGCGAAATAAAGAAGGAAATACATCAAACTCGTCAACATTTCCCTACGTTTTTTAGTACATATAATTCTGAAGTCACAACAGGTAATCTTGCAATCCTGGAGAAGATCTGAGCAAGGATGGATGCATTAATTGGTAATTCTCCTTTAGAGTAATTAACTGTACACCAATATGCAGGTGGAACATCTCTATTTTTAGCTTCTGTTTTGTTTTACGCAAGCTAAATAGATCTACATTCTAGGAATGAAGAATAAAAGAATGAGAGCAAAGTATGTTGTATTTAAACATTGCGTACATAATAGAATATCAAATTTGAATGTCTTGCATCCTAATGACTATAATTATATTTGAGCTGTAATTAGGTTTTGAAAGAAAATAGTTGCAATGAATATTATTATGTTTTGTTTCATTTTTAAAGGGTCTTATTAAGAAAACAGTAGAAATAAAGAAAGCAAAAAAAAAAAGAATAGATACTCTTTTATTAGGTTTTAATACCCAGCTTGCTACCAAGATCTACCTACCTACCTTTGTCAGGCAAGGTAGTAAGAAAAGCAGGAATTAGAAAGGAGGAAAAAAGAAATGCACCTTCAAAAATTAAGCCACATAATCTAGACACATAAATAGCAATGTTGTGACCATCAGTTCTTCTCAAAAAAGTTGAATTATGGACTCTATTGTCCCAAAGGTGCTTTTTCAAGAGGCAACTGGACTTTCTTTGTTTTTCTTTGAAGATGTTTCGCTTCTGATCCAAGAAGCTTCCTCGGTTCTGACTCCAGCCAGAACTGAAGAAGCTTCTTGGATGAGAAGCGAAAATATCTTCAAGGAAAAACCAAGAAAGTCCAGTTGCCTCTTGAAAAAGCACCTTTGGGACAACCATGAGCTGGAGGACAGAGAACCTCCATAGACATATGGACTGTATTCATCCATCATTATTCCTCATATTGGATTATTCCTAAGGTTTGGGGGCCAAGCAAAGTTGGCCCTCCTCTGAAAAGGGAAAGTTAAGAACTCCCCTGTCTCCTGCAGTTATCAAAAGTCACAACCTCTTGGCAGAGAGAAGTTGAAAAGTGGTGCTGTGTCTTGCTAAAAGAAAAAAGAAAAAAGAAAAAAGACTCCTTTCTTTGTGTGCTCCCTGCTCGGCTGACTAATAAAGAATTACTCTTTCATTAATAGTCAAGATGCAAGTTGGAGCTTTGAAGAAGGAGAAAAGAAATTCTACAAGTCTCTTCTTATTCGGAGCCACACGAGGAGAACTGGCAAAGCTTCAAATGATTCCTTATAAGCTCTCGGTGGGGTTATTTTCTCTCTCCCACAGGATGTTATGTTAGGACAGGCAGGGAGAAACCCAGAAGCAATTGAAATGTGTCCTTCAAAGCCTAAAGTTGATGCAAATGTGTGGTATCCCACTGTCATCCGTGGGTCTCCCTTTGTTCCGTAAGGCATGTGGCTTTCTTTCTCCTTAACTGACTTGACAGCTTTCCACCATCAGTAAATAATTTCTGGCTCTTGCATTGATCGGTACAGAGTGGATAATAAGGCAGCCAACTTGGGTGTTTTTCCTTATTATTATTATGGCTCCTTCTCATTCTCTTACTGAAACCAGCCAACTATCTTTTTCTTTCTTAAGCAGGACGTTTTATCAGCTGCAGGTGCTCACAATCCCGATGCCACAATCTTTGTGCTCATTGGCGCAAAGCGTTCTCCTATATAAACTTATTTTTCCTGCCTCGTTTTCCTGAATTCAGATTCATTTTAGACTTTCTCCTGGCTTATTCTTCTGTACAATTCACTATGTTGAAATAGAATAGAAAAACAGAGATGGAAGGGACCTTGGAGGTCTTCTAGTCCAACCCCCTGCTTAGGCAGGAAACCCTACATCACAAATGGTTGTCCAATTTCTTCTTAAAAACTTCCAGTGTTGGAGCACTCACAACTTCTGGAGGCAAGCTGTTCCACTGGTTGATTGTCCTCACTGTCAGGAAATTTCTCCTTAGTTCTAAGTTGCTTCTCTCCTTGATTAGTTTCCACCCATTGCTTCTTGTTCTACCCTCAGGTGCTTTGGAGAAAAGTTTGACTCCCTCTTCTTTGTGGCGACCCTTGAGATATTGGAACACTGCTATCATGTCACCCCTGGTCCTTCTTTTCATTAAACTAGACATACCCAGTTCCTGCAACCGTTTTTCATATGTTTTAGCCTCCAGTCCCCTAATCCTCTTTGTTGCTCTTCTCTGCACTCTCTCTAGTCTCAACATCCTTTTTGCATCATGTTGTCCTTCTGTCCTGTACAAATTTGCTGAGATGTTTTTCTGCCATATTCTGAACAAATTTCCCGAGACATACCGTACTTTTCTCCATATCTCCACCTTAACTGGATGGAAAGCCCTCAAGAACGTAGAACTGACACAGACAACATCCTTTTGTTTTTAAGAAATGTTTTGTTGGGGTGTTTGTTTGTTTTGAAGATTTTTAAGAAGAGATTGGACAGCCATTCATCCAGATTGGTCTCCTGCTTGAGCAGGGGGTTGGACTAGATGACCTCCAAGGTCTCTTCCAACTCTGTTGTTCTCTTCTCTTCATTTCCCCCATCGGGCATATTCCTAGCATATTTCAAGTTAGAAAGAAAGTGATGCGTTTTCATGCTATTTGAAAGAATGGCATTTCCTTTTCATTTTTAAAAAATGTGACACAACACCAATAGGCAAAATCCTGTTCATATTGACTCAGTAGTAAGCCTAATTAAGCTTCAGCACTGTAGACATTGAAAAACACACAGGAAAAAAATGGCCTCCAGGTTATTCCTCAGAAAATGACAAGGGGCTGGCTGTCTATTTAAGTGGATGTGAGATCAGCATAAAGGGGATTTTATTTTTTGGTTGCAAGGCCAGCCTGCCTTGACTATCTTAGAACAAAAACACCCCCCTTTCCCCTTCAAATATAAAACCAAAGTAAGGTTGGATATGGTTAGTTTTTGAAAGAATAAAAACAGGAAATCCAAGGGCTAAATAGACTGGAAGGTGGTTTTTCTTATACTTGACAGAAAAACCTCTCCGTGATACTAATATAGTCATCCTAAAACTGAAGGACTCTTAGCCTTTTCCCTTTTTAGGTACAAAAAACTGTGCCAGTTGTGGCCAATAGGTCATCTAGTCCTTGGAGGAAGACTGTGACCGATGGTCTGGATTCTATTCTGTGGTGATCCAGCAGTTGATCATGAAGGGATCACTTCATGACTAATAATCAATCCCTTCTTGTCATGCATGGTTTTCCCCTCAGGATTGAAAGGCTAACCAGGCTGGGGTTCAGAAACGATTTCCTGGCTTTTATGAGTCAAAGCAAGAGAGTTCGGATTATCCAAACAACAACAACAACAACAAACCTTACAACAAAGCCATGAAAACAGAAGATCAAATTAAAGCAGCTTGGGCATCATCTTTCTTAGTCATTTTGATTGCTGAATGAATCTAGGATGCTCTCACGGTATCCTGTATCCTCCTTGGTTAAAAAAAAATGTAATTAGGTCAAGCCCTTTCCCCCTCAGAAACAGAACAAATATTCCAGGAGCCATCTTTTTGTCCAGAGAAAATGTTTTGTTATGTAGAAAAATTGGGGCCAACCACAGAGTCAAAAATAGCAATAGCACTTAGACTTACTGTATATTCTGCTTTATAGTGCTTTACAGCCCTCTCTGAGCAATTTACAGAGCCAACCTCTTGCCCCCAACAATCCGGGTCCTCCTGTTACTGACTTTGGAAAGGTTGCGTCAACCTTGAGCCGGTCAGGATCAATCTGCTGGCAGTGGGCAGAGTTTGCCTGCAATACTGCACTCTAACCACTGCGCCACCACTGTAAGCCAAGAATCCCGCTGCTTAAAAGCCATCATAGCTGCCATCTTGGCTTGTTTGACCCGTCCTGCAAGACCAGAGGCCCTCACTGGATGAAGAATTAATCCAACCTTCTCAACTTTGCATCAGACCTCAGCTAACGCTACCCAACTTAGGCCACGAAGCCCATTAAGACTGAGCTTCTCAAAGAGTGGAGCAGGACAACCACCAGGGCCGTGAAGATCTCGGGGGGGGGGGGGTTCTGCAGCTCATCCTTTCAACCCTGAAGCACCTTAAATGACACAGGACGGGACAGGGGAAGGATTCTTGACTTTGGCACAACCACACAAACCCACACTTCCCCCGGGGGGAGGGGGAAATGATAAGGCTGCCGGAATAATTTTGTTTCCCTCTTTTTGCCTAAAATTCCAACACCAGGGTATAGATTTACAATATAAATTCTATTCCCCCCCACATCTTCAAGTTATCCAAAAAAAAAAACCCCAAAGCAAGGCTGCAACTTAATGGCTGGCAGTTTTAACCTCTGCTCTCTAGTTCTTTTCCTTATTTGCAAGTTATTTAAGTACCTGCGACCTGCTGGGCTAGACTGGCCTGTTAAATATGGATGCTAATAATATTGTAAAAATAAGTATTTCGGTTTGCTTGGTCTGAATCTCGTAAGACCCCGAGGCTGTTTATTCCTTCCACTTTACAGAATTTTAATTGTGCAAATACCGATCAGCTCCAATCACTCGGATTCAGACCGTTAAGTCGGTTTGAGTCGGAAAAAAGCGCACAACGGCTTTGGAATGAATTAAGGGGCATTCAGCCTGATTGGAGGATTAAATGTGAATCATTTGGAAACCGATTCCATCCAAACGGAATTTTGAAATCCGACAGCTCCAGCATCCCTGTCATTAAGAATGAGGAAGACTGAATTTCGTGATCCACCCCAGGTTTTCAGGCTTATATTCCAGTGCCGTAAGGGAAACCATATTAAATAGGACTCATCAAAAGCTGAAGAACATCCTGCATTAGCCTGGTTTTAATTGTAATGATCTTTTTAAAATTATTTTCTTGGATGTTTTGCTGAGTAAAGGCTGTGAGAGGATCAGATCTACTGGGGGAAGAGAAGATTGTATGAAGGATCTGGTTCCGCTTATTTTTGTTAATGGCTTGGGGAGAGCAGTCTGATCAGTAGCCTGGTTTTTTTAAAAAAAAATGCATTTTAATCTTTTGTTTTTATTTGAGATCAGATATAAATAGGAGAGAGAAGGTCAGCATCCAATATCCAGCTAGGGAAATGTTTAACTCTCAAACAGATCTGTCCCAGATCTGTGGGCAACAGATCTGGGACTTAGCTGGGCAGGCAGAGAAAGGGGTGTGGCCCAGGTGGGGCTGAGGAGACAGGTGAGCCCCACCTGACCACAAAGAATTCATGCGTGACCTTAGTTCCCTTCTTGGAGGTTCTTCTGAAGGACCCTTGGGAACTGCAGCTGGTGCAAAACACAGGGCCCTGTTTACTACTGAATCAGCAATATAAGGGTGAAAAACGGTCATAAGTCACTTTTCTCAGGGCTGTTGTGACTTTGGAGGGTTACTAAATGAACTAGATTCACAAGATCATGTGAAGTTCTGGTGCCGCTTTACAAAGCCTTAGTAAGACCACACTTGGAGTACCACATCCAGTTCTGGTCACCACAATACAAAAACGGTGTTGAGACTCTGGAAAGAGGGTAGAGAAGAGCAACAGTTGGAGGCTAAAACATACGATGAATGGTTACAGGAACTGGGCCTAGCTATTCTAGTGAAGAGAAGGACCAGTGGAGACAGGATAGCAGCCTTGCAATATTTGAGGGGCTGCCACAGAGAGGAGGGGGTCAAGCTATTTCCCAAAGCCCCTGAAGGATAAGGAATAATGGATGGAAACTGATCAAGGAGAGATTCAACCTAGAAATAAGGAGAAATTTTCTGACAGTGAGAGCAGTCAACCCATGGAACAGAAGTTGCCTTCAGAAGTTGTGGGAGCTTCATCACTGGAAGCTTTCAAGAAGAGGCTGGACTGCCATTTGTCTGGAATGGTGTAGGGCCTTGATGGCAAACTTTAGGCACACGTGCCACAGGTGGCACGCGGAGCCATATCGGAGGGCACGCGAGGCGTTGCCCTAAGTCAGCTCCAGCACGCATGCACGCTCTGCCCAGCTGATTTTCGGCCTTCTTTTTGGCTGTTTTCGCTCTCCTGAAGCCTGGGGACGGTGAAAAATGGCCAAATGGGCCAACCGGAAGTTCGGAAATGAACTTCCGGTTGGCCCGTTTTCGCTCTCCACAGGCTTAAGGGAAGCGTGGGGACAGCGACAAATCGTACATAAAACTTCCGTTTGGCCCGTTTGGCTGTTTTTCACCGTCCCCAGGCTTCTGGAGTCCATTGTGAGGCCTGTGCGCATGTGCGGGGGGCAGTGGGGGGGGGAATGCACATGCAGGGGGAAGCACGGGGGTTGTGCGCATACATGGGGGAAGGGCATGTTGTGGGCACGCGCATTAGCGCATGCACACACACCCTTTTGGCACACGAGCCAAAAAATGTTTGCCATCACTGGGGTAGGGTCTCCTGTTTGAGCAGGGGTTGGACTAGAAAACCTCTGAGGTTCCTTCCAACTCTATTATTCTATGTTCTATGTAAAACATGATACAACCTTGATGAAGGTTAGGAAGAAGCTCAAAAGTTGCACATATAAGCTTCAGAGAGCAATTTGGAGTGGCAGCATGTACCTTTTTTGGTAGCTAGGTAGGAAGGAAGTTTGACTGAGCCAACAAGAGTATTAAAGTTGACTGAATTTAATGGGCAATTTAACCATTTTTATTTAGCTAATTAGGAGCAATGTCTCTTGTCTAGGCCCTGGATGGCACGTCTTATAACAATTTGATGGGTCTTCAAACAACGATGTGCTTTAAAAATGACAGTGGCATTGTCATCCTTCCGAATTTGAATCCTGAAATAACAACCTGGAATAGTAGATATGAAGCACAGAATAACATGTGCAAATGCACCCATATGTGGTTCGTTCCAATCATTCCATTGACGGGACTTGGTTTCTATTCTCCAATATAAATGGAGACTCTAGTGTCTAATTTAGTTAATTTCCCAGTTCCATAAATAATAACTGGATTTTTAACACCATCTATGATATCTGTAGTTGGGATCATGCAAAGTATAAGGAGGATGAGAACTTTTTCTAAGTAATTGCTCAACAATAATCAAATAATGGCTTAACCTCCCCCTCTCCCAATTAATAATTAATAGAGGTAAGGAAAAGATAGAATGTGGTTATTCAAAGTGTTAAGTTTTAATATGCAATTAATAAGGATCAATCTTTTTAATTCCAGATTCTACAACATATGCACATTTTCTGTTCAATTCATTTGACACAGATCATAATGGATCTGTGAGTTTTGAGGTAAGGCAGTTGTTTATTATTATTATTATTATTATTATTATTATTATTATTATTATTATTATTATTATTATTATTATTATTATTATTATTATTATTATTATTATTATTATTATTATTATTAATTTATGTTCTATAACGCAGTCCAAAGTCTTGATAAAAGGTTATATGCTTTCCACGTTGCTCGTAAGCAGGTATAATGGGTGAACGGAATTCTTACTATTAATATATTAGTGGTATTAATATTATTATTAAATAACTTGAGAAAATGCAAGTCCTAATTTTCTAGTTCTCCACACCTCATTCCTCTATCTAGTCAACATTCTCCTTTAATCTCTTCTCCGATCAATATTCCCTCAACAGAAGAGTGAGGGAAAGAATTTTAATACAATCAGAAAACGTTCAATTAGTGAAGGAAAAGAGGGCCTGATTTTAATCAATCAGGTATTTAAGTTTCAGCTTTCATTATCTCCCAATTACCATCTTCCCGCTGTAAATTCCCTCTTGTTTTAAGAGCTAAATGAAAGGGAATCGTTTCTCCTGAGCTCTTAAGGGTTATTCTCATCGAAAAAACTTTTTGGTCTTCTCCAATTCTAAATACTCCAGTAGGAAGAGGTGATTAATGAATGTTTTTACTAAAGCTGTGCAGGCAGTGAGGTGCTTCCCAAAGTGCATGGGTCTATATATTTACAGGCCAAGTTTTTTTGTTTTTTGTTTTTTTGTTTACATGCAAACTACTGATTTAAACCCCCATAGTAAGTTGCAGGGAAGAGTTATTGGACCAAGACCAAAGAGAAAAAGTCCAAGTCTACCATCAGCTGTGGAAGCTGCCTTGATGACTCTGGAATTGTCACATCATCCTCTGCACACATTATGTATTTATGTATTATTTATAAATACTACCGGTACTACACACACTGGTATTCCTGGCTGCTATGGAAATAAAACCAGGGATGAAAATTGGGAAAGCTGCATTAAAAACCCGGGGGAAAAGGATATATACACTGAGGAAGCAAACATTATGATCAAGATAAAAATGTAAAGCCTTCAAAAGTTAGTCAGACATTTGAATGTATCACAAGGTCTTTGTCAGTATTTGCACATTCATTGTTTACACTTTTTTATGAATGTAGAAACTGAGTAGTCTGCAAATGATTAAATGCGCCTTTATTTATGTATTCATGAAGTAGTTCATATGCATTTAAAGATAAGACAGATGAGCCACCGAAGGGATTTTGCTAATATGTTAAAAATTCCAATTCTCCACCGTTATCTTACATTCTGGGTAGTTCCTGCAGTGAGAGCCCGCTGCCTGGAATAAGTTTTAAATACTCACCCGATCTCTTCACTGAACTCAATGGGACTGAAAAATGCTCAGCATGGATAAACTTATATCTTAGTCAGGTCTATTTATTATGTAACGTTGTGCTTTTTCTTTAAGAAGCTCAGAACAATCTCTCTATTCTAGCTAGGCTTATTTCTTGTCTATACGGTTCACATTTTTCGTTCCTCACCCCAAAACGTATACTAAAAAAGAAGACTATTTAAAATACCTACAGAGCAGTAACCTTTAAATTAATGGTTTCGCAAGATAGTTTGATGTATTCATAGGTAACTGAGTTAGTGTTCAGTAAAAGACAAGGCTGTGCTTAAATCATTTGAAGAGAGGAATACTAATTAATAATGTAAATTACAGATAGGGTCTTTGATTAACTTTGATCTCCTCAATTTTGCCATGACCTCGGTTGAGGAGCTCCTGACAAGACCCTATACGCAGGCCCATCCATGCTCCAAAGTCACATTTGGTCTCACCAATCTGGATCACCGGCCAGGCTTAATAGGAATCGTGTTTGAAATAAAATTTATTTTGAGACATCAGTGCAGTCTGGTGGGAGGACAAATAAAATCCCCAAAGATGCTGGGAAATGCTTGTCTGCATACGCTGGTGTTTGAAGAGAGAGAGAGAGAGAGAGAAAATTGACCTTTTATTTGGTCTTTGTAATTAGCTTTCATTTGCCGGTGTAACAGACGAGTAACTTCCTGATCTTGTTTATGTGCTGATTGCATTGATTTTCTGGGGTCCCTCCTAGGAAGAAGCTGCCACCCTCCTGGCACAAAACATTTATTCAGCTGAATTAATTGAAGTCGGTGTTTGTACGCCAAGGCAATAGGGCAGAAAAAAGACATCTAATCAGCTGAATTACCCACTTTCTCTCAGATCCACATTAATGCAAGTAAACTCAGAGTGGCTTCTACTTTTTTAAAAGCTCTTGCCTTCGGTGACACAATAACGAAAGCAATTATTCATGAAATGGAAGCTGGGTGGGTCCATCGCTTGGGATAGTGCAGTTTGTAAAACTACTGGTTTCACTGCTCAGTGGAGTTGAGTGATAAATAGTATATGCCAATAAAGGAGAATATTCATAGCTCAGGGTTGACGTGAGGGGTCCTTGGTGGTCTCTGAGCTTGGTGGCTTTCTTGCAGACGTTTCATGACCCAAACTAGGAGACACGATCGGTGCTAGTAAGAAGTGGGGTTTGCTCTCAGTTTATATTCTAGTGGCTTGCCCTAAATAAATAGTATATATTTTGACTTCCATTCAATTGAAGTGGAGCATTTTCATTTTCCGATTACGGCAAGAAGAAAGATGCAAGTGGTTAATGGGTTTTTAAAGATTCCATAAGGTTTTGCAAGAGGTTGTCATCTTCCAAGTTTTTCTGCTTCCATGAAGCTAACAAGGAAAGTAACAAAGGCGGTTGTTCTGAAGACTCAGATGTCCCATGACAGACTGGTCATTCAATCAATCAGTTGGCTTGACTTTGTCATTCACACTGCCAAAGTGCAGCTCTTCCTGCCATGTTAACCTAAAGCAATGAAAACCGCCATGTTTTTTCAATTGTCTTTTGTTTTCCTCCTCCTCCTCCTCCTCCTCCTCCTCCTCCTCCTCCTCCTCCTCCTCCTCCTCCTCCTCCTCCTCCTCCTCCTCCTCCTCCTCCTCCTCCTCTTCTTCTTCTTCTTCTTCTTCTTCTTCTTCTTCTTCTTCTTCTTCTTCTTCTTCTTCTTCTTCTTCTTATTCTTATTCTTATTATTATTATTATTCTCCTCCTCCTCCTCCTCCTCCTCCTCCTTCTCCTTCTCCTTCTCCTTCTTCTTTCTTCTAGGATTTCGTTACGGGCCTTTCAATTTTGCTCCGTGGGACCGTACAGGAAAAACTCAACTGGGCTTTCAATTTGTATGATATAAACAAAGACGGCTGTATAACAAAAGAGGTAAGGAGTCCAACGCAAAGCTAACTATACACTTTTTTTCACATATAGAGAAATCATGGTCTCTATATTCATAAGAGGGGAACAAGATGTATGTATGCACAAAGTTTGTATGCTGCTAATTTTATGCATTTCTGCGGCAGTCATTATAGCAAGTCTGCAAACAAGTGATCTTGTTTGCTAGATAAAACTGTGAGATTTATTTTATTTATAAATTCTTAGGCTCCCATATCCCCTACAAGGTGACCCTGGGCGGCTTTCCAAAATTTGGTGCTTATGGATTCTACTGAAATTGCATGGACCCTCCTGCTTTAAAAATGAACCACTGAATTGGCTGATCTTGAGAAGAACCTTTTCCGACCTTCTCTGATATGAACAACAGAATCACAGAGTTGGAAGGGACCTCAGAGGTCGTCTAGTCCAACCCCCTGTTCAGGCAGGAAGCAGAGGTGGGATTCAGCAGGTTCTGACCAGCGGAAATTTTGAGTAGTTCAGAGAACGTAAATGCCACTTCTGACTGGCCCCATCTATTCTCTGCCTCGCGAGTCTCAGCTGATCGGGAGGAAATGTGGATTTTGCAGTATCCTTCACCTGCTATGCCCACCAAGCCACGTCCACAGAACCGATAGTAAAAAAATAAAAATTGAATCCCACCACTGGCAGGAAGCTCTATATATACCATGTCAGACTTCTAGGTCTTCTTCTTGACCATTTCTGAAGATAGCCACAGAAAGGCTCCAATGAGATGTCGGAGAGATATGGACTTTTAGGTGACTAAAAGACCTCCAAGGCAGGGGTGAAATTCAATTTTTTTCCCCTACCGGGTCTGTGGGCGTGGCTTGGTGGGTGTGGCAGGGGAAGGATACTGCAAAATCTCCATTCCCACCCCACTCTGGGGCCAGCCAGAGGTGGTATTTGCCGGTTCTCCGAACTACTCAAAATTTCTGCTACCAGTTCTCCAGAACCTGTCAGAACCTGCTGGATTTCACCCCTGCTCCAAGGTCTCTTCCAACTCTTGTTCATCAATCATTAGAACAGATCTATTATGTTCTGTTAAACACAGAAAAATCAGCTTTATCCTTAGAGGTCACTGAATTGCTTTAAAACAAAGGACTACATTTGGGAATTTGGATCACACTGTTAAGTCATCTTATTGCAGGATTTTAAAGAGCTCCAAAGAGGTCAGAAACTTTCCATCAATGCAATGTATATTTTTCATCGGTTTAATATGCTTCTCACTAGGAAATGCTTGATATAATGAAGGCCATATATGATATGATGGGGAAATGCACTTATCCTGTTCTTCGAGACGATGCTCCAAAACAACACGTGGAAACATTCTTTCAGGTGGGATTTACCTAAATCCTATAGGAAAAACTCAGGAAAATTCCTGTAATGGTTTGCATTCACCTTCCAAATAGGTCTAAAATAAGGAAGCAAAGTGAAATAAAATCAAGAACAGAAGCTAACTGTGGAGCCAAATCATTCTCTTTTAGTGGAATTTTAACATCCACAGATGGTCTTTAAAAAAAATTGACCAGAAGCACCTGGGGAAAAAAAAGAGTTTGAAATCACTTATGCAACCTTTTTATTTCCGGCAGAAAATGGACAAGAACAAGGATGGTGTAGTTACCATAGATGAATTCATTGAAAGCTGTCAAAAAGTAAGTCGTTTAAGGGTGAGTGACTTGTAAAGCCATGAGGAAGTGTTGAAGCTTTGCACAAGCTCTTTCTCCACTCTTGACTTGTTCCCAACAAACAATTCTTCAGCCCCTGCATGAAAACGGGAGGGACTGCCCCCCCTCCCCACCTGTGAATTTTGTCACTTGGCTGTCACACATTTTATTAGCATTTTTAGCTTCTGAAGGCCACCAGAAGGATAATGGGTGGGCGATGCAGGGATAACATCCAGAGAAAGTAGATGAAATTTATGCCCTGGGTCCTCCAAACTTTAGCTTTGCTTTCTTGAGTTTAATATGCGAAAAGAACAGAGAACGGAATAATTGGAATTTACTATTTTGCTCCTCAGATTCAGAGATTCTTGGAGATTTTAGGGGACACAAACATCTTTCTGGAATGCAAAGTGTCTGTTCTGCCCCAGCTAAGAACGTAACACAACACACAGTTTGTATGAACTTATTTAATCAAATAACCACTACTACCGGTAATTAATTGTCTTAGCAGTGGATATGCACACACCAATCTAAAAGCAGTCTTTTCTTGCAAGCAACCAGCTGCTAATTACTCGTCATTAACAGCTGGTATCAGTTCAAAAAGTCTTAAAGCAAAGAAGAGCAATTAGGTCTTGATATCTTAGGAAGCTTCAGAGAGTTGGCAAAATGCCTAGAAGTAATCCTTGATAACCAAACTGAAGCAGAGAAACAAAGCAGAGGTTTTTCACGAAGCACACTATGACCAGACCAATTGTTTCCTGCAGAGGATTCAGCTGCCTCTGATGTCCTTAAGTAGACTAGGGGAGTGGTCAATTAGCCCCAAGTCTTACTCCTGAGGAGACCTCCTCTGGAGTAACCATTCCTGCCTCTTGGCAGCTCTGCGTGCTCGTCTCTTCTCCCTCATCACTGCTATGTGATGCTGGAGGTTCCGAAGGCCCTGGCTGAACCTCTGCCTCTAGCACAGAGTCCTCGCCAGCCTCCTCACTGTCCGACTTGGGTGCCAGCTGCACGGGCCGCTGGCACAATAAGAAGTCGGTCTCCTCTCGAACAGGATCCGCTATCAGCTGCACGGGCTGCTGGCGGGCCACAACAGTGTCTACCTGTTTTAGATGATGACTCATGCCACCATTTAGATATTTCTATTTTCATTCGTACGGTTGATCAATTGATACTTAAATATTACGCCAGATCTTCTTTGCTCCCAAGTTCTGTCTCTTAATTGCAAGCGCTACCAACCCTATTAATGGGAAACAAGACATCTGAATGCACAAGTGAGCAAACTGAAATCACTTGCACTGCTGAAAGTCTGATGCTCCTTGTGTGTAGATGAAGAACATTCATCTATATCTCCAAAAATCAACAGGAGGCTGGCTGAAGAGCTGCGGGGGCCATCAAAGAATGAAAGGATGGGCCTTGAATGATAGCATGTGGTTCTGTTCCAGCTATGTTTTTGACTTTGGAAGGTTACCCAGACGAGATATAGCTGACTAGCTAGTTGATAGTAGGTTGATGATGGCTGGATAGACAGGCAGAGAGATGATAGTTAGTTAGATAGACAGGCAGATGGGTATGTCCAGTTTGATGAAAAGAAGAACCAGGGGTGACATGATAGCAGTCTTCCAATGTCTCAGGGGTTGCCACAAAGAAGAGGGAGTCAAGCTATTCTCCAAAGCACCTGAGGGCAGGACAAGAAGCAATGGGTGGAAACTAAACAAGGAGAGAAGCAACTTAGAACTAAGGAGAAATTTCCTGACAGTTAGAACAATTAATCAGTGGAACAGCTTGCCTCCAGAAGTTGTGAATGCTCCAACACTGGAAGTTTTTAAGAAAATGTTGGATAACCATTTGTCTGAAGTGGTGTAGGTGTTTCCTGCCTAAGCAGGGGGTTGGACTAGAAGACCTCCAAGGTCCCTTCCAACTCTGTTATTCTATAATCAGTTCTATAATCAGATGGAGATGATAGATATAATAGTTTTATCTTAAAAGAGACATTCGCTATATCCGTAACTGTATGTTGGTGTTGTTAAGAATTTGGCTTCAAATATCTTTTTCCTAATAATTAAGAGTTTTTATGTGTGTGTTTTCCTGTTTGTAGGATGAAAACATAATGCGTTCCATGCAACTGTTTGAAAATGTGATTTAACCTCCAGCAGCTCTCCCTTCCTTCGATCAGTGGACAATATGAACAATTCTGGAGCAACACAGATATAAGCGTTGCCACATAGGAATTGTTAGCTTTGCACTGAGATGTCTATAATGCAAATAAGCTTTGTTTAATTAAAGCCCACCTTCTGAGGCTGTATTTTTCCACTAGCTGAGGTAAAGCGAAGTCATTCAACAATGCTCTCGTAGTCGTTTTTTTAAAATGTCATTTGAGTCATAGAACAATCCAAAGAAAACAGCAATAGGGAAAATTGCATTCCTGTCGTTCCAACTTCCACAGGGGAGGTCTTGGAGTGATGGGGGGGGAGGGGGGGGAAAGGCAAGCTTTTTTGTTAAGAGGACTTTCCCACGATATCAGGTCTTGAATCCCACAGTCCCTATTGTGTGTGAAGCTCATCCTACATCACTCTCAACTTGAGGGGCACTTTTGACAATTACACTTTAAGGGGAAATCCATCCGAGGGTGGCTGGAGGCTTCCTGCAGCCTGTTAGCGGTCTCAGATGCCGCCTTCCTATTGAGTCACTGTGAGAAATGGGGCAACCCAAATTGCTTCCATGAGCCTTCTGTCTCCATAATGGACTGGCCACACGGAGTCTTCTTTAGTCTCGCCTGACAGGAGTATCAGATTCCATAACACTAACTACTCTCTTAAATTCAAGATCTACACTTTTTATAACAGCTATTCTTGTGCAAAAAAAAAAGAGAGAGCATTATTTAACCACTGCCTATGATAAATTTATTCCGTTGACAAATTTACTGATACAGTGAACATCCAGGCGGTAGTTTAGATAAAAGTTTGGGCTTCCCAATCAAAGGTGAAAATTAATTGATGCTGCCAGTTCTTGATTGGATTAAAGATGGAAGTCAAAGCGAAGACTGATGGGGCACCAGTAAGAGAGGTTCATTCACGCTCCCAGTAGGTGGCTGCTCAAGATATGGACCAGGACACAATTATGACAATCAAGCGTCATTTATATGAAGGATTTTTCTTCTCTGGTTTTAAAACCCACGTAAGATTGGAAGTTTATTAGCATGGCTACTTAGAAGGAGCTAAAGATCTTTCAGGAGCTACAATTACTATTATTCACAGCGTGAAAAGGAGAGAGAGAGAGAGAGAGAGAGAGAGAGAGAGTGTTCTGTTTAACAACAGAAAATTCGCAGAAAAATGATTTTAATAAAGAGTAAATTTGCCACAGCCTTTAAAAGCGACCACGGGGAAAAAATACAAGTGCACGATATCTAAGTTGAGAGCGGTAGAAGTTGGCGTTCGCCCCCTCTTTTTTTAAAAAAAAGGGAAAACAAAAACTATAAAGGGAGAGACAGACTGTAGCCAACAAAAAAAAAACCCTACTTCTCATGATGGTCAAAATAATATTAAATTACTGTCTGGCTAGATGCTTATAAGTACTGATAGAAGACATATGCCAGCATTAATTGTGACATTTTGCACTGAAGTTCCAGGAAGCTTATAGATGTACAAAAATGCTGCAAACTGTTGTAGTTTTTTTTTCTTTCTATTTTTAAAAATGTCATCTAATCTGGTGCAAGATGGCTTAGAGAGTCACGCTATTCTTATTACTACCACTGTAGGAATACGAGTAGTACAATACGTGTACATCTAAACTTTGTTGTAGAATGTTTATGAGAATTAAATGTGCACATTTTATAATAAAAATGAAGACACAGAAGGCGTGTTTTCTTTTTAGCGGACTCGTGGGAAATCGGTACCTGTGTATTTTGTTATATAAAGTTTAATACTTGGGGATTGTGGTGCAATTAACTATTTTTATTTAATACTCATGAAAATCTTTGTATTTGATGGAGACATAAAGTATTCTGAGCAAACTGACACTGGGAAAAAGACCTTCGTCCCAAAAGAACAAACTATGTACATTTTCCAATCTAGAACCCACAAGAGATATTTCTTTAAGAACACTTGTTAAAATGAAACAATCTCTATCAACAAATATATTCATTGAGAAATAATCCCTTCCAGTTTTAGAGATTTCAAGTCCTGTTAAGAGAGGAAACTTCAGGACCCCCATAACCAGCACTGGGAAAGGTTTTTAGCGCCCTCCTGCAGCATCATCTAAATTTAATAAAAATCAAGATGCACATAGGTTTTAGGTGAGGGTTAAACCTAGCAAGTAAAGGGTGCAATTTTAAAAAATAAATAAATTACTGTTTTATAATAATTTTAACAAACCAGCAAACCCTTTAGTCCCCAGAATTGGGACTAAAACAAAGATGGTGCCATTCCTAAGCATTTTACATAATTAAGCATCCAGGATACTTTTATTCTTGACACTAGTCTTAATTTTAAATATTAATCACTTCTTTCCCTGAAAGATCACAGAACAAAATACACTCTAGAAAAATAAGTAACACCAGTACAGTTGCAAGGGAAGCCTCTTCATCACGTTCTTTAGGAAGAAATTGAAGAATACGTCGGAATCTTTGCCTTTATAATAGTCAGGCTTTCCTGTTCATAAAATAGGAATTGGAAAATAGGTTTGTATTGAAGTCAGTTTACGGGCAACCAAATCCCCTCTTCACCTGAAAACAAATTATTTCTACTTTGAAATGGTTTTGGACGTCCCACGCCAATCTGTTGTGGGACATGGACTGTGAACATCTAGAAGGAATCCCAGCTTTAAAGATAACTATTCCAGCTATCAGTTTGGAAGTATGAAATAAGAATAGACCAATGTCACACCCTATACAGGCAGTCCTCGGGCTATGTCGGCAATTGGGACTGGAATTTCTGTTGCTAAGGATGCAGTCATAAACACCTGACAACATGTGATCTTGGCAGTGGCAGCAATCCCAGTTGCCGTTATTAAGCGTGGGTCGTACGTCATTAAGCAAGCAGCTCCTTGCAACTTCCTGCCAGCTTCCAACAACCAATGGGGGAAGCTGGCAGAAAGTTGCACATTGCAGGAAATTCGCAAGAAGGCAGGTAAGGGGCGGCTCCTGGGTGTGGGAGGGAGGTGGCGCATGAGTGGCAGGGAGGCATGGCGTGGCATTTGGTGTGTGATGGGGAAGGGTGTGTGAGTGTGTGTCTTTGTGAGAGGCTGGGGAGGCGCAGGGTGAGTGTGGCGAGGCCTGGAGTGGCTGCTGAAGGATGGGAGAGGATGCAGAAGTGGCGGTGAGTAGCTAATCCATGAAGGGCATGTCCGTTCATGCTTGGTCAGCAACAGAAGAAACAAGATGGGAAACATCTTGCTGGGGTATCGGGCTGCAGGAGGCCAAAGGGCTTGGAGGGCGGGGAGGGGAGGGGAAGACGGGGGGGGGGGGGAAGAGATGAAGCACCTCTGCGGTTATAAGTGCAGGTTGGTTGCCAGGCACCTGGGATTTTCATCACAGTGGCATTTTGGTGTCTGTAACCTTCAGGGTCTGGTCCTAAGTTCCTGTGTTCAACACTACCATAACTTCAAATCAATGCTCATAACTTGAAGAGTAGTTGGAAGGCTGGGCAGGAGGTTAGCAAGCCCGCGTTCGAGACCCGAGAGCTGCCGTGGAGCGGGGTTGAGCTCCTGTCCTTCGCTCCAGCTCCTGCCTTGGACATGAAAGGAGCCCCCCCCCCTCCATCTGGGTGTCCCCAGGGCAACGTTGATATCCCTGGCTAATCCTTTCGACCTTTAAGTGCCTCCGTTCTTCTGAGAGGAGGGCAAGAAACTCGAGGGGTCCCTGCATTCAACCATCGGCTGGAGAATTCCGATGAGTGCAGGCTACGTGAAATGACTGAGAGGACAGCTTTCCAGTCTCGGGGAGTTTCCCTCGCCTTTGTTCTGTGGCAACAGGTGGATGCCCCTTTATTAATGCTATCCCTGCAATCAAGAGCAGGGCCCCGTTGGCCTTTGCAGCAGAAGTGGGAAGCTCGTTTCAGGGGAGGAGGACAGGATTGTAAAAATGCGCTAAGATGAAGGTAAGATCGGTAAAAGTTTACGGAATGGCCCAATCCTGCCCTCTTTGATGCTACAGTACCGGCTTCAGACAAAACCCAACCAGACAATGCAGGTAAAATCAACGGAGGAGGAGGAGGAGGAGGAGGAGGAGGAGGAGGAGGAGGAGGAGGAGGAGGAGGAGGAGGAGGAGGAGATCAACAGATTGCCCTTACTTTTCCGCCGTATTGCTCCAGTTTTTGCAAAGCCTCCATCGTTTGTTCTTTGAACTTCTTGCTCATCTGCCTCTTGGAAAGCTGGGGGCCAAAATTAAGAGGCAAATCGGAGAGTGAGATTTTGAGATGGTCTGAAAGGTCGCAACAGGACAGGCAGCCTCTGGGCTTAGCAAAATGCCTTGTCTGATCTAGGCAGGATCCTGTTGTGTTCTAGTGCAGACAGGCAAATGGATGTCTGTAGCAGCAGATGTGATTTTTAAACCGTGGAATGGAATAAATCAGGAATATTTATTTCAGGAATAAATACACATGGATGGGTTTGTAGATTATAACAGAATATCAGAGTTGGAAGCGACCTTGGAAGTTCTCTGCTCAAGGCAGGACCCTACACCAGGGCTGTCAAACTCGCAGCCCACGGGCCGGATGCGTCATGCGCTGGCCACGCCCGGTTTAGCTAAGTGGGGAAAAGTCCCGATACGTCATGTGATGACGCTGTGGGTTTGACACCCCTGCCCTACACCATTTCAGACAAAAGGCTGTCCAAAACCTGTCTTGAAAACCTCCAGTGATGAAGCAGCCACAACTTCTGGTGGCAAGCAGTTCCACTGATTAATTGTTCTCACTGTGAGGAAGTTTCTCCTCAATTCCAGGTTGCTTCTCTCCTGGATTAGTTTCCATCCATTGTTTCTTGTCCTGCCCTCTGGTGCTTTGGAGAATCTCTTGACCCCCTATATTATAGTAAAGCGATAAACCACGGTTTGAAATCCGAGGGCTTGGATTAACATGCCAAGACCAAGGAAATGACATTAGGGCTGAGGGTGATGAGCAAATCCAGTTCATGCATCTTAAACACCCTGACCTGCAGCACCTTCTTATTCCAATCTCCAAAGGAATTTTAATCTTTAATATACCACCTGTTAACAGGGCCAAAGAGCCACAGAAATGCTGTACATTAATGGGACGGCTTTTACAATACAGATCCTCCCTTGCCACAAACCAGGAAAACTTAGAAGCAAGTTATAAACAGGAATTCTGGTAAGCTGGGATGAAGCATGGTTATACTCACACTTGAAAGTAGTTGCTTCAGGTGACCATTAAGCCAAAAGCCAACCACAGCGCTCAACTGCACCAAAGCATTCAGTCCTCTTCTAAACACTTCATCGTCTGAATGGGCCTTTTAGAAATAGAGGAAGCGGAATAAACACATATTCACTTGGTTTAAGAATCACTTGCTAAAAAAGTAGAGTGGTGAAATGTACAAGCAGCCTCTACCCCCTCAAAAATAATAACAACAGCAATAATTATTATTATTAGCTGGGATCCAGAAAAGAAGGTCCAGAACAAAATTGCAATACTTTAATGTCATTGAAAATGCATTCACTGAATGCTGCTAATGTGACAATCCTCTTAGTTAAGTCATATAAAAATATTGCAATTGCTGGTAATTTGGAGCCCCTCCATTCTAGGGGCTGCATTCCCGAAGGCTGGCCTCCTCGCAAAGATCCAGGGAGGCCCAAACTATGCGCCCTCCTCTTCTAAGTAAAAGCTTTTTGACTACACGAAACAGTGTTTACCAAACAATTTGTTTTAAAGTTTCTCTTCCAAAAGACTGGCACCATTTATATTTAAACGGTATAGAGTGTAAATATATACACATATAGGGTAACCTTTATTGTCACTTTTTATTGTGAGCACACTGGCCCATATTAAAAATGAAATTCTGTTGCCTGCTCTCCAAAGAAAGTACATATCTACCCATACACACATATACTGTATATACATACATACCAGTACATACATGTGTGTGTGTGTGTGTGTATTTATATATTTATATGTTTGTGTGTGTGTGTGTGTGTGTGTGTGTGTGTGTGTGTGTGTGTGTGTGTGTGTCATGGTCCATTTTGAATACGTAGCGGAAAGAGGAAACTTGACAGTTCACAAGGTTGATGTTATATGGAACAAAAACTGTGGCTGAATCTGAATGTTTTCTGCTTCGGAGACCACGTAGCCCCCTCCCAGGAGGCTACAATGAAAACAGATCATGAAGAGGATGTGTAGCGTTCCAGACAATACTAATAGGTTGCCCCTTATATATTTATATATGTTTACACATTATATGTTTGTATGTTTTTACACGTTTCAATGAAACAGACTTTCAAATATTCACCATCTCACCCCTGCTCGCTTGTCGCGTACATTGGGCTCTCGAGGGCGAATCAAGTGAAGCCAACACATTTCAGTAGCTTTTAAAAAGGCCCTTATTTGATGATAAAGCCTTGTTCCGACTGCGGGGAAAGATCCGGGCTATGAGGAGGCATCTGCTCTTAAGGTCTCGCACTCCGCTGGCCTGGACAATGGAGGGAAGGCCTTCTTTCCCACCAGCCTGGCTCCCCAAAGGCTTTGACTGGGCCCCCAACCTTGCCTAGCAGGCCACTTTGTCAGTAGGAGCGGTTTGTGGACACCCAACCTGATAGTTGTCGTCACAAAGTATTCACCGGAAAGTCCTCAACAAACTTGAAGAAACGTACAGGTAGTGCTTGAATTACCACCTTTCGTTTCGTGACCGTTTGAAGTTAGAAAGGCCCTGAAAAAAGTGATTAAGGACCGTTTTTCACACAACCGCTGTAGCTTCCCCATGGTCACATTATTATCAACTGACTCATATTTATGACGGCTGCAGAGTCCCGGGGTCACATGATTCCCCTTTTGTGACCTTCTGACATGCAAAGTCTACAGGGAAACCAGATTCAATTAACAACCATGTTAGTAACTTACAAATGATTCACTTAACTGCGTCAAGGAAGGTGACAAACTGGGGCAAAGCTCACTTAACAAATGTCTCACTTAACAACAGAAACTTTGGGCTCAACTGTGGTTGTACATCGAGGACTGAAGTGTAATATGAAGAGAATAACTAATGGGGCATTTGAAAAAAGAGCTCGTTTTTGGGGAGAAAACTGTGATCACGGTTGTTTGAAACAACTATACTTCATTGTAAACATTTTCTTCTCTGGGAGAAGCCTGAGATGCTCCGAGGTGGCAGGAAGCTCAGGGATGTTAGCAGGGGCATCATTCATAAATTCATAAATGGGCTTCTTTAAAGGAGTTGTCACAAACAAAACTTGCTTTTAACCCAACCTGAAAGGACTTAGGAAAAATCATCCACCGCATCTGCTATTTAAAGACACATAAGCTGACAGTCACTGCAGGAATCCCTCGTCCCCTGGGTATTTACTGTCAACCTTCAGCTCACCTTTCTCAGAAGATAAACAGGAGGCCTTAAGCCAAAAAAAATAGCAATGTGATATATGAAGGCAGAAACTTTCTTATTTCAGTTGGAGGACAGCCCGAAATGTTTTGCCCGCAAGTTGACTCCTCTCTTAATTACATTTTTTACCTGGGGTTTCCTGGAAGAGCTTCTTCCCAGAATGGGCTGAAAAACAGTGACTCAAGCACAACGTCTGTGATGGAAGACTTGGGGTCTAAGATCACAGTTTCTTAAGCAGTGGTCTCTCAACCTTGACAACTTGAAGATGTGCGGACTTCAACTCCCAGAATTCTGGGAGTTGAAGTCCGCACATCTTCAAGTTGCCAAAGTTGAGAAACATTCATCTGAAGGTATAACAGAGCAAATTCCTTTGGATCAACATTGCTGGAAACATCTAGAAAGATGCCACGATGACATGCGGAGAGACAAAACTCAGAACATAAAAAGTGTCCGCCTCTTTTGGCATTCTAGACCCCCTCAAGGCCAAGCAAAGGAGGCCATCTCTCTTTTCCCCGAAAGGAAAGAGCATACACATGTACAGTTTGCAGTAAGAAGCTGCTTGCTTGCCAGGAACGCTTGAGCTGAACCAATGTCACTCTTTGCCTTCCTCCAATAAACTGCTTTGTGGTAGCTGGCCTTTCGAGATTATGACCTATTTGCAGAGGGTTTTTTTTCCCAGCCGGGAACGAACCAGGAATTTTCTTCCAACCCCGTCTTCATCCAAAGCCCTGCCTTTTGGGGGCAGTACGGGAGATTGAGGAACGAGATGCCCGAAACCAGAAAGTAGGAAAGAGCAGCGTAATCGGAGAGCGTGTTCTCCGGTCAAGGAGACCTACCTACCAAAGCACCTTTTAAGACTGGAACGAGCCGAGGAAGCAAGGGAAGAGTTTTCTGAGCAGCCCCTTCCACCGAGAGCATTTCTTTGAAGCCCTCCTGGGAGATGAACGTATACGGGTGCCTGGTTTCTTTTAGCCCCTGCCGGAGGAGAAACAACACCATATTAGTGCACAGAAGCTCCCTTCGCCTCTGAAATTCCTAACAAAAACCCACTGACCGGACACTGGAAGAATTCGGAAGTTTTCTTCCAAGTCAAATGTACGTCTGCCCCCTTCTGGGTCTATCTAGCATTGCAATGTCCAACAGGTACATTCTGCATTTGCATATCTACATTTTTCTTTTTTTAAAAAAAGAAAGAAAACCCTGTGCATTCTCACTGCTTTAATTCCTGATTCTCTTTTTCAGACATTTCAAATACCTTACTGTAATCAGTGCTAGTTGCATGCCTTGGTAAATATTGCTCTGAGAACAAAAGCGCCCGGTTCATTCTGACCGAATTACTACTTAAGATTTCACCTCCAATTCGATTCACAGTCTGGGAATGGTAAAAACGTAACAGTTCAAGTCCTAACCAAGGACCTCAGAGCTGCTAAGGTAACAGACAGTTCTGAGTAGGGTGGCTTTTTGCAAAGTCAGAGTGTGATAAATTCAAAATTAACCCTAACCCTAAGAAGAAAGGTTAGAAAGAGGCGGGGTGGGTGGGGGGAGGGGGATCCCTAACCCAGAAGTGTGCAGAAGTAAATTACATATAGTATGAACATAGTAGAGGGAGGGGGGCAAATAAGTTACCCAACTGTAAACCCATTTGTAAACTTTCTAATCTAAAGCAATAAACAATTGCAATGTAAATTATTTTTCTATACTAGGCAATAAACAATTCACAACTTGCAATGTTGTGCCTGAAATGTCATTATATGAATTTTTGCAAAAAAACAAACAAAAAAAAAAAACGGTGTAGATGTGACAGGATACTTTTTTAAATGAAGCAATTCAGACCAATTCTGAGGTTTCCTAAACTCAGAAATGTTAAGCTGCATGGATTTCAATTCTTCAAACTCCCCAGCCGGTCCATACATCTTAATAAGGTTACGAAGTCCTGGTTTAGACCAAAGATTCAAAGTTTGGGGATCAATTCATTTTTTACTAGCCTTACTACCCCAAAACAGTCTAGATTTCTCCGCCTCCCCAACCCCCAACCCCATGGCCGCCTCTAGCCAAGCAACAGAAGAATTACATGAGCAAAGCGGATCGCTTCTTATGCGATTTTCTTTCATGCATATATTTATTGGACAAAACTGTCAAGGGGCTTCCAGTGTTCTTCATAAAATTACAACTTTCATTTTTCTGGTGTTTTTTTTTAAGGAGGGTTGTATTAAATCACTTTTAAGAAAATTCCTGCTTCCCCTTGTCCTTTGAACAGAGCCAAGAAGAAAATACAAACTGTAGGAATTATCTCCCAAACTTAAAAAAACTGATATCCCCCAAAACGGTTTACCTCTGCTAAATTAATAAGAAGAGGGTCAAACGGAAGTGTTGCCGGATGACTGTCCCATTGCAATTTGTGCCTTATGGAGCCATGGACTAATCTAAAATAAAACAAAGCGTTGGAAATATAAATTACAGGGATTTGTTCAAGCAGCTCTTTTAATCTACATGTAGTACAATTCAAAGCCCATCTTATTCCCAGATAAGTAAATGAAAGACTGCAAAGAAAGAAAGTGGAAAGCACTTTAAAATGCTAATATGCGAATGAAGCAATGCTGATTTGATCCAACATTTAGTGCTTCCATAAATTGAATTTGCTCACCAGGTTCCAGATATTACCTGCAAGGGATGCCCCCTTTAGAGTAAATGGCTGCAAAGGCGGAAGGTATTCTTGACTGATTATTGAACTAGAACAAAAAGAAATAATATAGTCAGCATATTATTATTCTAATACAGATATACCCCAGGAAGACATAGCTTTTCTAAATCCTACTGAATTTAAATCCTTCCAATGGCACTTGAAGGTGCTTAAATTTTACAGTAGATGTTATATTTTGAGGATATATTATAATAAAAACATAAACCTAAATGTATATTCAGAATGAAGATTAAAATCAGAAAGAGTGCACAGGCCAAAACACTTTCAGGTGACAAAAGATTATGTGATTTTTCTTCTTGACCTAAAGAACACGAAGAGGCAAACCTTTACCAGTTGGAGTTTACATTAATAAGATGATATATATCTTACTAAGATTAACATATATGATCCAAACCAGAGTTAACTTTTTGCTAAGACTGCTTAGAGCAAGGAACAGCAGCCAGCTGGATGGTTTCATGCAAAACCTTCTCCAGAGTTTTAGGACAAAATGGTGGACTAAGAACCGCTCCTTAATCAAATTGAGATTTTTAAAAAATGAAAGGGCAGCAAATGGGCATATATAAATAAAATATATTTTATATACCGTATTTTTCGGAGTATAGGACACACCTTTTTACCCCAAAAAAGAGGGTCAAAAACTGGGTGCGTCCTATACTCCGGATGTTGCATTAGGCCACTGCCGGACCACGGGAAAGCCGCCGCCGCTGCCTCCGCCGGACCACAACAAAGCTGCTGCCGCTGGCCACGGCCGCGGCCGTCACCACCAGACCACGGGAAAGCCGGCGGCGGCGGATCATAAAAAAGCCGCCGCGGCCGCCCTGGCGGTGGTGACGGCCAGCAGCAGCGACTTTGTTTGGGGCGATTTTGGCGGCTAGCAGCAGCGGAAGCGGCTTTGTTTGGGGCAGCCGCCACGGCTTTTTTATGGTCTGCCGCCGGCGGCTTTCCCGTAGTCCGGCGGTGGTGGCAGCTAGCAGCAGCGGAAGCGGCTTTGTTATGGTCTGCCGCCCCAAACAAAGCCGCTTCCGCTGCTGCTAAGTCGCCAAAATCACCCCAAACAAAGTGGCTGCTGCTGGCCGTCAGCGCCGCCACCACCAGACCACGGGAAAGCCACTGCCGCCGTTGCTGGCCGAAGCCTGTTCCCGAGGCAGCTACGGAGCCGCCGCCGCTGCTGCTGCCCAAAGCGAGCCACCTGACAGCTTTGAAGACCAACTTCCAGGTTTGCTGTGGGGCTTGTGGACTTCAACTCCCAGAATTCTTCCTCCAGTCATGCTAGCTCAGGAATGACTGGAGGAGGAATTCTGGGAGTTGAGGTCCACAAGTCTTAAAGCTGTCAAGTTTGAAGACCCTTGCCACCCCTAACCCAGGGCTCTTCAAACTTGGCATCTTTAAGACTTGTGGACTTTAACTCCCATTCCTGAGCTAGTATGACTGGAGGAGGAATTCTGGGAGTTGAAGTCCACAAGGCTTAAACTTGCCAAGGGGGTGCAAGGGTCTTTCAAACTTGTGGACTTCAACTCCCAGAATTCCTCCTCCAGTCATACTAGTTCAGGAATTGGAGTTGAAGTCCACAAGTCTTAAAGCTGTCAAGTTTGAAGACCCCTGGGTTAGGGGTGCAAGGGTCTTCAAACTTGGCAAGACTTTTTACAACCATGTACACTTTTTTACAAACTTCAAACTTGACAGCTTTAAGACTTGTGGACTTCAACTCCCATTCCTGAGCTAGCATGACTGGAGGAGGAATTCTGGGAGTTGAAGTCCACAAGTCTTAAAGCTGTCAAGTTTGAAGTTTGTAAAAAGTGTACATGGTTGTAAAAAATATTCTGCTACACTGGTATTTTATTAAATAATATATTACTACACCATTTGGTTCAGAATACTTTTTTCCTTTTTTTCCTCCTCTAAAATCTAGGTGCGTCCTATATTCCGGTGCGTCCTATACTCCAAAAAATACGGTATATTTTTAAAAATATAAAAATAGGCACATTAGTTTTGAAAGCAAAATAAAGGAAGAGACTAAAAAATAATCCATGGACTATTAAGAGAAAGAGGGGGAAAATACAATAAACTAGACATACTGGGAATCTTTCAGCCGAGATAAAATGAACTGATAATACAAAGGGATTTATTAAATCTCTAAGCTTCCTATAATGTACTTCTAAAAATCTTGCACACATGAAATAGGAGTTTTCTGTCTCTTGGAGCATTTATTGGGATATATTCAAAAGATCTGGAGATTGCTAAAAACATTATCATGTTTAATCGCTCTAAATCCAGGTCAGTTTACAAAAGGTTCCTTTTCAAAGTGCACTTAGCTGTCATTGTTGGGTTCCACTGTAGGATAAAATAATCACACTCTCTAATTCTAATGTCAGCTTTGGGCTGGGATAAAATCTCCCATCCTTCCAGGGCTGAGAAGGCAGCCACACTGAAGTGATAGGAGAGTCAGAATCCCTACAAATTGCAAAACAGGCAACTAAGCCCAAGGATCAGAGACGCTATAATCAAGCAAAGGCCCAAAGAGGCTTCCTGAACAGCAGGTGGAAAGGCTGGACCGCTCCAATTCTCAGCCAGATCCGATGCTGGAAGAAACGTTTGCTGTTGTTGTTGTTGTTGTCCTTGTGGTGAATTTCAGCAGAAGACATCCCATCTTGTCATTAGAACTGGAACCTCCTGGAAAGTCCCTGCCGGTGAGTAGGAATTAGCAGGGACCGTCCCAAATTCAGGTGAGCGAATGAGAGAAGCAACCCAGTTTCCTGGAGGCAGGTAGCCTGGCAATTGGAGATGATGATGATGATGATGATGATGATGATGATGATGATGATGATGATGACGATGTTGTTATCCATTTGGTCATGTCCAAATCTCTGCGATTCTGTGGGCCAGGTGTCTCCACATCCTCCGATCTTGCACGACTTCTGATGTCAGCGTTGAGGGTGTACCACCATCGTGTTCTTTGGTCAGGCAGTGGATTTTTCCAGTCTGAGGATTTCACTGTCTATTATTCAGGATAAGGTACCAGGAAAACAACTGGGAGCGGCAGGCAGCTTGATGTACGCCAATCGTAACCCTTGGAAAGGGGCAGCACAGTCTGGGGTAGTAGCAATGAATAAATGCAACCCCTGCAACAAGACTTGGCTGACTGGCCCTCTCTAAACATTTAAAGACAATTATTCCCCAGTCTGGACCTGCTTGAGGAAAGGATGCTAAGAAGAGCTCCCCCAGCCCTGTACCCACCGGATCGATGGTTTTGGGATTAAGTCGGTCGCTCGGCCGAGGCCGCGGCTTCAGGGCCGAAGTCTGAGATGCCAAAGGAGCCGAGCAGGTCTTCCTCTCCTGGGTCTCGCTTTTCTCTCTCATTCCACGGCCTGGAGACATTCTCTTCTCCGCGCTGCCTGCCAAATACCAAGAAGAAAGTTCAGAATTCAGCACCCTTTTTCTTAAAAAAAGAAAAGAAAAGAGAGAGAGAGAGAGAAGAAGAGAAATGCAAGTACCGGCTGATATTTTTCTGGCGCTTTCGGCTTTCTTGGCCCCATGCATCCCTTCCTGGGGGCGTCCTAAGGGGAGAGGCGCCTCAGTCCCGCTGCACCAAACAGGCATCTGCAAAGGAACATGGGGGGGGGGCACAGAGGAGACTAAGGGAGATGGACGGCTCAGGCTTCTGGGCTTTGTTGAGGTCAGCCCAGGGTTTGTGTGTGTGTGTGGGGGGGGTCATTCATGGCTGCGGGCAGGGGGGGAAGAGGGGGGGGAAGGGGGGGAATGGACGCCCCTCCCAACTTCCTTTTTTTTTAAAAAATAGTTTTTATTAAGTTATTTACATTTAAAAACAAACAAACATACAAAACAAAAAAAAAGAACATTATGACATTAACAAGTACAATATAAACATTTACAAAACATAAAAAAAACGCATACAGCTATAGAGCTGTTAATTTCTATAATTTGTTCTACGGCGAGTATATGTTAGCGATATATTTTTATGTATTTTCCAACTTTTATCTTGTCTTTTATGTGATAGATTTTATAAATCAATCGTATTAATATTAATATTAACAATAGTATTAATAATAGTACAACGATAGTGATATTGATGATAGTATTGATAATAATAATAATAGTTCATAAGAAATAAGGCACTTTCAATTTTGTAAAATCATAGTATACATATATATTATTATAATATAACTATTTTCTCTATTAATTCCTTATTCTAATTTCTATGTGTCTTATTTAACTTATATTTACATTTATTACATTGATGATATTTGTTTTCGTTTTTCGTACCAATTGTAAAATAAATTCCAAATTTCATAATAGTCGGAGTCTTCCTTTCCTTTCAATTCCATAGTTAACTTATCCGCTTCGGCACAATCCAAAATTTTTCTGATTACACTGCTTTCCTCGGGAATATCATTTAATTTCCAATTTTGTGCTATCGTTATTCTTGCCGCTGTTAGTATATGTAAAATGATATAGTAGTGTTTTTTTTCCATTTTTTGGTTGATGATTCCCAATAAGAAGATTTCCGGTTTAATATCTAAGTCTTGTTGTGTGATTTCTGTTAACCAGTTTTTGATTTTATTCCAGAAGAGTTTGATTTTTGGACAGGTCCACCACATATGATAATAAGATCCAGTTTTACACTGACATCTCCAACAATTTGGTGGTAGATTTTTATACATTCTTGCCAATCTCGCTGGAGGGAGGTGCCATCTATAGAATAGTTTATAATAATTTTCTTTGTATGAGACTGATTTTGTGATTTTGTAGTTCTGATTCCATATTTTTTCCCATTGATTAATTGGTATTTCATGTCCAAAATTTTTCGTCCAGCTTATCATATTTCCCTTTATTATATCTTTCTGTGTTTTGTTTTTTAGAAGAAATTTATATATTTTAGTTATTGCTTTTTGTTCCTGGCCTAATAAGATTTTATCTAATTCTGATTTAGTTTTTTGTATTCCATATTTCCTCTTGTCGTTTTCTAATCTGTTCTTAATTTGAAAGTATGGCCACCAGTCAATCTTAATTCCTCCCTGTTCTAATTTTGATATAGATTTTAAGGCTCCTCCTTCTTCCAGTATTTCTTCGTATGTAACCATTTTTTCCAGGTTTGTTGTGTTTGGGTAAGTAATGGCTTCCATGCCAGAGAACCAGGGTGGTATCTTAGTATAATATTGTTTTTTGATTCTAAGCCAGATTCCTAATAGCGAGTCTCTGATTTTATGTCTTTTAAAATATGAGTGTGTTTTATGTTTATCATCCCAGAGGAATCCATGCCACCCTATATGTAAATCATAACCTTCTAATACCAGTAAGCGTCTATTTTTGATTTGTATCCAGTCCTTTATCCATGTTAAAGCAGATGCTTGATAATATAATTCAAAGTCTGGCAGTCCGAACCCTCCCTGATTTCTATTTTGTTGTAAATATTTTAATTTAATTCTTGGTTTTTTCCCGGCCCATATAAATTTGGTTAGTATTTTATTTAATTTTTCAAAATATTTTTTCTCTAATTTGATTGGTATAGTCTGAAATAAGTATAAAATTTGAGGTAGTATTGACATTTTAATCGCTGCAATTCTGCCTATTAGAGATATTTGTAATTTGTTCCAGTTATCTAGTTTCTTTTCAATTTGTTTTAAAATTCCCATATAGTTTTCTTCTTTTATTGTTGTGCATTTCGCTGACAGGTTGATTCCTAAATATTTTATTTTCTTTACAATTTGTATTTCTAATTTCCTTTCTAATTCCTTATTTTGTGTATCTGTCAGATTTTTGGTTATTATTTTAGTTTTTTGTTTGTTAATTTTTAAACCCGCTACTTTCCCAAATTCATTAATTTCTTTTAGTAAAATTGATCCTACCTCTAGAGGTTCTTCTATATTGAAAACCATGTCGTCTGTGAATGCCTGCAATTTATATTCCTGTTCTTTTATCTTGAGTCCTTTTATTTCTTTGTTTTCCCTTACCTTTTGTAATAATGATTCCAATGATAATATAAATAATAAAGGGGAGAGAGGACAACCTTGTCGAACTCCCTTTTCTATATTAAAATTTTTTGTAGTTTCTCCATTGATGAGGATTTTTGCAGTTTGTTTTGAATATATTGCTTTAATTGTTCTTATGTAGTTTTCTCCAAAATTCATTTTATCTAATTGATTTGTTATGAAGTCCCAGTTTAAATTATCAAATGCCTTTTGGGCATCTAGGAATATGAGTGCCATGGATTCCCCTGGATGAGTCTCATAATATTCTAAAATGTTTATAATTGTTCTGATATTGTTTTTGATATGTCTGTTTGGTAAAAAACCATTTTGATCTGAGTGTATAGTTTTAGTAAGCGTTTTTTTAAGTCTTTCCGCCATTATGGAGGCAAAGATTTTATAATCTGAGTTCAACAGCGAGATTGGCCTGTAACTCTGGATCTTATGTTTCGTATTGGTGTCTTTGGGGATGATTGTTATTAGTGCCTCTGTCCATGAGTCTGGAATTGCTCCTTTTTTTAGTACTTCATTGTATGTAATTAATTGTATACTTTTTAAAATCGTTTGTAATTCTTTATAATACTCTGCTGGAATACCATCCGGTCCTGGGGTTTTGTTATTTTTTTGGTTCTTTATTGCTTTTTCTAATTCAATCAGTGTTATTTCTTCGTCCATCTTATTTTTAATATCCTCTGGTAATTGCGCTATACTAGAATTTTTTTAATAGTCTTGTATATTTTGGATTTGTATAGTATCTTTGCTGTATAGTTCTCTATAATATTCTCGTGCTATTTCTTTTTTTTCTTCTATTGCCAACTGCATTTTCCCTAGCGAATCCTCTAGTTGTTGTATTGTTTTTTTTTCCTTTTCTTTTCTTAATTTATAAGCCAGCCATCTACCTGGTTTGTTAGCATGTCCAAAATGGTTCTGTTTGGCTGACTTAATTTTTAATGCGATTTCTTCTTGTGTTATCAGGTTTATTTTGTGTTTAATTAATTCCTTTTCTTTTATTTCCTTATCTTGTGGTGTCTCTTGTAATTTGTGTTCTAATTCCCCTATCCTGTTTTGTAAATCCTTAATCTGTTTATTTTTATTTTTATTTTTTTTAATAGAGTAAGCAATAGATAGTCCTCTTACATATGCTTTCATAGTATCCCAAATGTTTTGTATAGATGTATCTTCGTTCCAATTCTCCTGTAGAAAGAAAGTTAGTTCTTTCTCCATATTCTCCCCTCCCAACTTCCAATGAGATCACCTCCAGGCCAAGAGCATCAGACCAGTAGTTAAGGCTGGGATGGGCGACCACCAAGAGATCCCAGGCAGAAGGAAACGGGAAGGCCAGCTCAGTCCCGGAGACAAGAAAACGGCCTGGCACCGATGGGGGTCCAGCAGGTGATTCTAGACAGAAAGCGGCAGGAATCCTATTTCAGCCCTGGAGAAAAGGAACGGGGCCCATTAGTTTAAGGACAGGGAACCACCAGGAGATCCCAGGCAGAGGGCAATTCAAAGCTATTGTGGCCTTTTGGCTAAAAAAAAAGGACTAGGCTTGATCTATGGACAGGGGACCACGAGGAGATCCCAAGCAGAAGGCAATACAAAGTAATTTTAGCTTCTGGCTAAAAAAAAATGATACAGGCTTGGTCTATGGATAGGAGGCCACCAGGAGATCCCACAGCACAAGGCAACCTGAAGGCGGGGATGCCTTCATAATGGACTGGCCTCCCCAGGGATGAAATATGGCCAGAGCAAAGGTTAGGGGGCCATCAGGAGATCACACGACTGCTGTGATAGGCAAGACCAGGACGGGATGGGAGGCCACCAGGAAATCCCAGGAGGAGGAAGAACAGCCCAGCCAAGCCTCCCTGGGTTTCCTCTCCCCCACCCACCCACCCCACCTCCCGAGGGATTCGGGAAAAGGCCGTCTGCACATGGTCTGGGGGCGGATAGGCCTGCCTGAAATACCGCGTCTGGACTCCTGGGATGCAGCGACCCGCCCGTTTCACTCCGGCGGGGAACCGGGGAGGAAAGCCCGTCGCACAAATCGAGGTAGGCCGCGGCGGCCCTTCCGTTGCTATGGGAACTACGGGGCGGCGGCGAGGCCAAATGCCGGCCAAACGCGTCCGCGCTTGGAACGCCGGCGCCCTCTTGAGGTCCGCGGCGGTGTTTGTCAACGCCAGCGGAGCAAAGAAGGGGCCGGACTTCAACTCCCAGAATTCCTCAGGCAGCCATACCGGTTGGAGGAATTCTGGGAGTTGAAGTCCGGACCTCTTCACGGCTGCTGAAATAGAAGCCCGTAAACCCCGGGAAACGGGATTTGCAAGGAGGGGCGCCGGTCCCTCGCTGCGTGCAATCCCATCCCTTTCTCCTAGCCACGCGGGAGTGTTTTGTGCACGCAGCAGCAGCAGCAGCATTGCATGGACGAAGCGGGCTCCGATAAGCCGCCACGGGGTTTGCAATGCGTGGATCAATCTGGAGCCCCATAGAGAGAACTTTCCCACAGGAATTTCACAGAACCATGAGAAGCCCCTAGGCATAGAATTGTCGTGATTGCATTGCTTTATCCTTTTTTCCTCGTTTCCTTTTTTTCCTCCTGATGCTACACTTTTGGGATCTGCAGTAAGAGCGGAGTAAAACTGGCTAACTAGGCTGACTGTGTTCGCTTTTCTTTCTTCTTATTGAAACCAAGGATGGCCAACATAAGCCTCAACATCTGGCACCTCTGAGAGGGCAGCAGGCTCCAAAAGTCGTTTCCCGGTTTCATAAGTCACCCATTGGAGGGTAGTGCAGTTACTAGATTTATTATTAAGAGTTGGAAGGGACCTTGTAGGTCATCTAGTCCAACCCCCTGCTCAAGCAGGAGTTCCTACACCATTTGAGACAGATGGCAGTCCAGTCTCCCCTTGAAGGTCGCAAGTGTTGGGGCTCTCACAACCTCCGTTGGCAAGCTGTTCCACTGGTTGATCGCTCTCACCGTCAGAAAGTTTCTCCTCACTTCCAGGTTGAATCTCTCCTTGGTCAGCTTCCATCCGTTATTCCTTGTTTGGCTTTCTGGTGCCATAGAGAACAGCCTGACCCCCTCCTCTCTGTGACATCCCCTCAAGTATTGGAACACTGCTATCATGTCACCCCTGGTCCTTCTCTTCGCCAGACTGGCCAAGCTCAGTTCCTGCAACCGCTCTTTGTATGTTTTATTTTCCAGACCCTTTATCATCCTGGTTGCTCTCTTCTGCACTTTCTCTAGGGTTTCAATGTCTTTTTTGTAGTGTGGTGACCATAGTTGCCCATCCCCACTCTAAAAGTATTATCCATCCACCCCTTCTGTGTTTTCTGTCATCTGATGACTTTATCAATGCCTCCTAAACGCCCTGCTCCAAATCATTTTGAAAAATAAGTAACAGAAGCCCGAGCAATCACAAGTACTTTTCCTAAAAGGGTGGCATAAAAATGTGACCCTGGGACAGATGCAGATATTGGGAGAATCATTACAAAGGGGGGGGGGGGTAACAGCCTGTGGCTCCTACATTACTTGAGAAATTTCTTTAGAAATTTAATTTAAATTTAGAAAATTTTGAAATTTCTGCTTGTCTCTCCAACTTTGCATAGCAAGCGAAGGTGCCTTTGACCTCATCTAGAATTCTTCATTGGCCAAGTGTGATTGGACACACAAGGAATTTGTCTTTGGTGCATTCTGCAAATTTTATATTCACATGTACTGTATAATCGCGTAGTATTACTGTTTATTCATGTCAGAAGCACGAATTAAAACAACTAAAATAAGGCATATTATACAAAGTTAACAAAATAACAAAAGTATTATTGTTAAAAGAAAACCCTCACACTTAATGCAATGGATGTCATTTTCCCATGAATTCTTGCTTCTTATACAATATTTTTTTGTTGAACTTACATGAAGGGATTGCTCCCCTCCATCTCGGAATGGATGCAAACTGAAGGAGGGACAAGGAAATAATAATAAAATGACCCCTCATTAATGTCTTTATTAGGATCTTAAGCCCCTTTGCTCTCTCTGATCTGTAATGTGCCAGGCGCAGTAAAAGTAGTTTTATGGACTGTAAAGAGGAGAAGCTGAGAAACTTCATGGATAATTGATTTAAAGGTTCCGCAGAAGGTAGAAGATCAAAGAGTGGCTTAATGTGTTTATATTGCCCTGGAGAGCAGTCAACCAAGGCCTGGGAGAGATCTTGGTCAATTCATTAAGAGGAGAGAGTTTCCATAAAGTCATTCTTTCTCCGGGCTTTGTCTTAGAGAAGTATCCTACATTTGGGAATTGATGGCTTGAAGTAACACACACTAGGCTCTGGATTGCTTCTCAGATGTAACTCAGGATACAGGAAGTCCTCAATTTATGACCACAATTGAGCCCAGCATTTCTGTTGCTACCATCTCTGTTGCCACATGAAACATTTGTGAAGTCAGAAAGTCGCAAAAGGGGATTATATGACACACACACACACACCCCGGACGCTGCAACCATCATAAATACAAGCCAGTAGCCAGCACAATATGGATCAGAAAGTATGGCGGGCCCAATTGACTCAAAGCAAAGCTCCGGACCGTCTGGGTTGGAAACAGGCAGAAGAGGCCTTCATCCTGCAGTGGATAGACAATGGGTAGAACAATGATGATGATGATGATGATGATAGTCAAGCATCCAAATTTTGATCATGTGATGCTGCAGCGGTCGCAAGTGTGAAAAACGGTCATGTCACTTTTTTCAATCCAGTTGTAACTTTGGATGGTCACCAAACGAACTTAACAAGTGACGTAATCTTCCTCAATTATATCATTGCATCTTTCACTTGTCATGTCATTTGCCTTATAATTCAGTCACTCCTACAGAGTAGTTTCTAACCTACGGAATTAACTAGCAACAATAGAAGTATTTGATCGGAAACTTCAGATAATTTGATACCTTAACATTCCCACTCAGATCAATCTGTTGGCATCACCGCTCGTGATGAATGTTTGCGAATACGAACTCTACTTTTACAACAGCCATCAAAAAGATCTCGTTTCTTCACATTCCGTCCCCAAAGGATAAAGGGATGTGCTATTATTTTTAACACACATAAATATGGACTGTGAAATTAGGCAGAATTTATTCTCTCGTGAAACTCCAGCGTGCCTGAGCAGGCGATTCAATTCGGATGAAAAAGGACAGAAAGCGTTATTTTCATGTTAGGTTATAAAAAGCAGAGATTTGATCCTTCTGTTCTTCAGGCCATCAAACTGGCACGGAAGCAGAATTAATCAAAAGTTTGTAGAACTAATGCAGGGCCTTGAAAGGGACTGAATTTTCTTTGCAGGGATATTTTGATATCTCATTCTGCATCTTTATTTACCCTTCATCCAGCTTCCCTTTTTCTTTACCTGCTCCCACCCCTCCTTTCTGTTTTGTTCAATTCCATCCTTCCGGTCCTTTTGAAAACCTCTCCATTCCATCACACATTTAATTGTCCAATATTTCTCAAAAAGACAGAAAATGCTGTCCAGCTCAGTATGAGCAGTAGCACTAGCACTTAGACTTATACACCGCTTCACACTGCTTTACAGCCCTCTCTTAAGTGGTTTTACAAAGTCAGCCTCTTGCCCCCAACAATCTGGGTCCTCATTTTACCCACCTCGGAAGGACAGAAGGCCGAGACAACCTTGAGCTGGTCAGGATTGAACTCCTGGCAGTGGGCAAAGTCAGCCTGCAATACTGCATTCAAGGAAGGAAGGGAGGGAGGGAGGGAGGAAGGAGATGGGAAAGAAGGGAGGGAGGAAGGGAGGAAGGAAGGATAGCAATAGCACTTAGACTTATATACCGCTTCACACTGCTTTACAGCCCTCTCTTAAGTGGTTTTACAAAGTCAGCCTCTTGCCCCCAACAATCTGGGTCCTCATTTTACCCACCTCGGAAGGACAGAAGGCCGAGTCAATCTCGAGCAGGTCAGGATCGAATGGCTGGCAGTGGGTAGAGTTAGTCTGCAATGTTTCATTCTAGCCACTGTGCCACCACATCTCAGTATTAAAAAGAGCTAAGAAATCTGGGATCAATTCTTAGGAAGCTGAAAATGGGATGTTTCACACACACCCAAAGTTCCTCAGACGTCATTCTTCTTGTTGTTGTCCATGAGTCTTCCTGCCACCTTCTTCTCCCTTACAGTGTCAGCTTATTCCTTCCTGAATGTCTAGGGAAATCATCCATCATCCAGGTCATGGTTGCCCCAAAGGTGCTTTTTCAAGAGGCAACTGGACTTCCTTTGTTTTTCCTTGAAGACGTTTCGCTTCTCACCCAAGAAGCTTCTTCAGTTCTGACTGAATGGTGAAGGTTAACAACCAGATGACTGCAAGGAATATAAACCCTTCCATTCCACAAACACATTCAGTCAGAACTGAAGAAGCTTCTGAGTTGGAATGCATCAGCATTATGCTGGAAATGTAAAAGAGTTCCTGGCACATATTATCATATGTGGTGGGAGTGCCAAAAAACAGAAGAATACTGGGGAAAAGTAAGGCAATGGTTGGAAGAAATTTTGGAAATAAAATTGGAGTTAAAACCTGAACTATTTTTATTGGGAATAACTATGGATAAATTTGGAAAAAATATATTATACCTCATGTTACACATCTTGACCCCTGCAAGGATAGCATTTGCCCAAAATTGGAAAAATAAAGAAACATCCAAGGAAGGAGATAGATAAAATATTAATATGTGCAGAAATGGATAGATTAACGCTGCAGTTGAAGGACAAATCAGATACGGAATATTATGAAATCTGGAATAAATTATATGAATGGTGGGATAAAAGGAGAACCAAGAATAAGTGATATCGGGAAAATTGGAAGATTTAAAAAATTGTATAAAATTTGATTCTTTTCAAAAAGAAAAATATAGATAAAGGAATTTTATGTAAATAGTTTAACTTGATAATCCGTCATGTACATAACTTTTACGTATTTAGGTCTTTGTTATGTCCTGTTGTTTGAATGTTTGTTTGTTTTTAATTGTTCTTTAAATAAAAAATATATTTTAAATATTAAAAAAAACAGAACTGAAGAAGCTTCTTGGGTGAGAAGCAAAACGTCTTCAAGGAAAAACAAAGGAAGTCCAGTTGCCTCATGAAAAAGCACTTTTGAGTCATTCCTTTCTGCTTTTCTTCTATCTCCACATCAAGCCACCTCCCTACATGGCAACTTTTAAGAGGTGTAGACTTCAACCGGCTGGCTGGGGAATTCTGGAAGCTTGAAGTTGCCAAATTTGAGAATCAAGTGTTTTATACTACACAGAAAAACTTAAAATATAATAGATTGCAATATGCTATAACAACTGATTGTTGTACATTTGGTATTAGAATATAGCTTCTGCAGTTCTCTCCCAAGAGAAATTCAACTTAATATCCAAACTAAAAGATTATCTGCCAAAGGACGTTAAACTCCTTTGAGAAATACAAAAAGTGGAACTGAGGTAAAGATCTGTTTAATTTACAAACATCAGTAAAGATACTGATACCGGTCCAAATTAGACAAAGCAACACCATGTTACACATGTACAACTATCTTTTCCTTGTATAAAAGAAATTAAAGCCCCCCCCCTTTTTTTTTACAGGGTATCCCATGATTTACTAAAAAAAAAAAGAACAACCCACTATAAAGAATTATTACCAATTCTATATTATACTTAGCAGCAACATGTTAACAAAGGAAAATATTTGGGCGTTTAAAGTAGTTTTAATAATGGGGGAAATGGTAATACAGCCTCTTTTATTCATTGTAAAGGTACGAAATTCCAAGGGAACATTAGTTTGAAAATATCTATCTTCTAGTGTCATTTTCAACACATAATTTCATTTTCTGAAAAGTAGCGTTATACTTGGAGGGAAGCGGGGAATCACACCTATAACATTTGCCACCTATTTGTAAAGACAATTTCCTCATATATTACAAAGACTTGAGAGATGCCATCTTTCCTTGTTATAATGAAAATAATAATCCGCTTCTGGTCCTATGAGGGACACCAGCTGGCAGGTGCTGCAGTAAAAAATATTAACCCAGATCAAATCTATTTATCCCGGGAGAACCTCCTATATTAGTCCTATTGCAAATATCCTGATTTTAAGTTTTCCTCTCTCTCTTTAAAAAAACAACTGAAAATACAAAAATATCAGGACAAATATAAATTAATATATATTAAAGCATTGGAAAAAAAAGTAAAAAGATTGGCCTAGATGTTAAGTACAGTGTACTTTGATACAATAAATATTTCTCAATAAACAGAATACTGTATAGAGCTGTTCAGGACTCATAGAAACAAAACTCCGCATTATATCTAATTTTCTCAACAATAATCTATTTTATCAATCTTATCATTTATATTACAAAAAAAATTAATACTGTAAGAGGGTGGGTAAATGATTTCTTTCTTCCTTTCTTTGTAACATGCTAACATTAAAAAAATGTGTTAGAAGATCTTAGGATAATTGTGAATTAACAAAAGCTCTCGTTTTCTCAACTTTTTTTTTTTTTACACTGTACAAAATGCATCACTTTTTTTTTCTTTTTTCATCTTGTAAAAATGGATCCTTTCCGTCTGAGAGCTACCTTCTCGGTCTCGTGAAGGAAATAAGACCAAACCAAAATGAAGCAAGGTTCCCCTGCCCCAGCTACAGTTGGAAGTACATAAAAAGGAAAATTTTATATTCTCTCCCATGGATACAAGGATCAGACTGAAAGATAATTGAGCCAAGGGGCTGCCTTATCTTCAGAGTGGGTTGAAGAACGTTGGGTGTCAAAAGTAGTGAATCTTTCCTATCCTGGTTGAAATTTTATCGGGTCTTTTTTTTACATATACATATTTCCTTCTTCAAGTCCTTGGAGTTTCAAGAAGTCTCTCTGAGCACTTGTTTTTGATTTTTTTTTTGTAGTTAAAGAAACAGTTCTTTATTCTCGTAATAAAAATAAGCCTGTTCTGTATTTTACAATATATATCCACTACGAAGCCTTACTTTAGTCCGAGAAACGGCTGATGCAGGATTTTTCAGAAAGAAACGAGTGCGGGAAAAGTACGTATTTTAAGAGAGGCACTGGGTGCAGCCGCATCTGAGCACTTTTTCAACCTCGCCTACGAAGGAGGAGCCGTCGGTGCATTCAAAAAGGTATTTCCTCTTTTTGCTTCTTAGTGGCCTGCAACACTGCCCGTTCACACAGCCTCCTTGACACTCGAGTCTCAAAACCTTCTCGGTCGTTTGGCACGCGGCGTAGCCTTGCTGCTTTTGGAAATAATCTCGGATCCGTTCCTCTCGGCAAGCGATTTCTGCAAAGTGAAAAAGAAGGACAGCTCCAGATACTTAAGGGGCATCTACTCAGAGCAGCCACTAAAGATCCCTTCTGTTTTTGGCTTTTCTTTCAGTTTAGAAAAGAAACAAGCAAACAAATAAAACAAATGATGAAAGAAAAACAAACAAACCCCAAGGATTCTCCTCTACAGGATTAAAGCTGACACGCACACCCAGAGCAGCCTCTTTTTGCTGCTGATTTATATCCAAACTCGAAATGCACTACAATTACTGTGACAAGAAAACTGGGAACTTAAATCTTTTTCTTTATTACAAAAATACATATCCTCTGGTTTTTTTAACAGCCAGCTGGTTTCTTTGACTGTTCGGAAATGTTTGAGACAGCATGCCATTTCATTCATTAGACCTAAATACTATTCAATCTGTTATTTAGTCCCCTAGGCTCCATAAATTATCCAGGCATAAAACCACTTTAAGTGGGCGAGCGCAGTCCCTACGTCCTACTGTAATCCCATGGATGCAAAAGGACAGAATGAATAAATACCAGGTCTAGAAATGAAAGAGAGAGACAGAGACAGAGACAGAGACAGACAGACAGAGAGAGAGAGAGAGAGAGAGGGAGAGAGAGAGGGAGAGGGAGAGAGAGAGACAGAGAGATATGACAGGAGACACAGCACAGAAGTGGAAAGGGACGGTCACGTCACCCTGTTTTTTATCCATCTCACCTGTATAATTTGATGTGATAAATCAGTTGAAGATGAGAGGTCAAAAGTAGAATTTGGGATAAAACTAGCAGCAGAACCATTGGTTTTGGCTTCATGGTTGCAGTAGGTAGAGAAACAATAAATACAGAAAGATACAGCAGGTATAAGGTGGCAGTTTAAATATAGGAAAAGGTCGCTTCTGAAGAAAGAGAAAAGTTTTTATAGCAAAATCTTGAAAGGAAGAGATAAGAAAAACCTTCCTGGTTTTATGCTATAATTTTTTTTAAAAAAAAACAAAACCATCCTTCTCTAAAACTTTCTCATTCTGTTAAATCATCCAGCAAAAAGCCGAAAATGTACTAGAATTGTTTGTCAGGGATAGAGATAAAGAAGAAGGAAAAAATTAAATTTCGAAAAGAAAATTGTATCGCGTGCATGCAGAACGGGATTTTTTTTAAAAAAAAACTTTTTTTTTTGGCTATTCAGATAAAATGAGGGCTTTTCCCTTCTCATAGGAGATAAATTCCCAGCCGATGGGAGGCTCACCTTTATTGCAGCTGTCCCCGGTATATCCGCTGTGGCACTCGCAATATGGTTTTCCAAGGCCTGAAAGCCTGCATTTACCATGTTTGCATCGGAGGGGCTGGCAGGGGTTAAACACCTCTCCGTCTTCATCACAGAGGACGCCTCCGTATCCCTGCAGGCAGTGACAACTGTATGAGAAGGCATTGATTGGCAAGCAGGTACCATGTACACATCTACAGGGGAGACAAGCCCAAGAGAATAAGAATACATTATTCATCCGACCTCAGGCTGAGTGACAGGAATGATAAGGTGGTTGGGCTGGGCTCCGAAGGGCTCAGAGCGCCTGGCTTTAGAAGATAGAATGACAGAGGGACCTTGGAGGTCTTCTAGTCCAACCCCCTGCTCAAGCAGGAGACCCTATGCTATTCTAGACAAGTGGCTGTCCAGTCTCTTCTTAAAAACCTCCAGTGATAAAGCCCCTGCAAGTTCTGAAGGCGAGCTCTTCCACTGGTTGATTGTCCTCAAAATACGAAATTTCTCCTTAATTCCAGGTTGCTTCTCTCTTTGATTAGTTTCCATCCATTGCTTTTTTTTACATTAAATTAAATTAATTCTTGACCTGCCTTCAGGTGCTTTGGAAAATAAGTTGACCCCCCCTTCTTTGTGGCAGCCCCTCAAATACTAGGATACTACTATCATGCTCCAACTAGTCCTTCTTTTCGCTAGACTGGCCATACCCGACTCCTGCAACCGTTCTTCATATGTTTTTCTCTCCAGGCCTTTAATCATCTTAGTTGCTCTTCTCTGCACTTTTTCCAAAGCTTCAACTTCTTTTTTGTAATGTGGCGACCAAAACTGGATGCGGTACTCCAGGTGTGGCCTTACTAAGGTTTTGTAAAGCGTGCTGGACTGTGCTCCAAAGGAAAATTGCTCAGAGTTTCATTTTGGAACACAGAATAATAGATTGGAAGGGACCTTGGAGGTCTTCTAGTCCAACCCCCTCTTTGAGCAGGAGACCCTATACCATTTCAGACAAACCATTGTCAGTCTCCTTTTGGAGCCTTCAGTGATGGAGCACCCATAACTTCTGAAGGCAAGTCCTTCCGCTCATCGATTGTTTTGTTGGGAAATCCCTCCTTAGTTCCAGAGTTTCTTATCTCTCTGTTGAGTTTCCTTCCATTGCGTCTCATCTTGACTTTTGGTGTTTTGGAAAATATTTTGACCTATTCCCCTTTGTAGGAGCCCTTCAAATATTGGAACAGTGCTGTGACGTCTCCTCTTGAATTGCAATAACTCTCTAAGACGTCAAGAAGCATCTAACTGACAGGCAAGGATGCAGAAAGCCCCGGGCATTGGGAGAAGGCCCACTGTAGATGTGTAATGGAAGACCTGAGTAGGCTATCCCAGGTCATAAGTTCCGCTTTTCTCAACAACCGATGACACAATCCACCCGCAATCACCACAACCGTTGCATGCATCAGATCACTTGAATTCATATAAATACAATACAGATAAGCCCTTGATTTACAACTGTTCATTTTGTGACTATCTGAAGTTACAACAGCACTGAAAAAAGCGACTTACGACCATTTTTCACAATTACGACCAGTTATGACCCATCTGCCATCCTCTTAATGGCTTCTTTTAATGGCTGTTTCCAAGGATGCATTTCAATCTAATCTGGGTCTATTACCATACTGTGCCGATAGCAATAGCACTTAGACTTATATCCCGCTTCATAGTGCTTTCCAGCCCTCTCTAAGCGGTTTACAGAGTTCAGCCTCTTGCCCCCAACAATCTGGGTCCTCATTTTACCCACCTCGGAAGGAGGGAAGGCTGAGTCAACCTTAAGCCTGGTGAGATTTGAACTGTCGAACTGCAGTTAGCGGTCTTGGTTTGCCTTGGTTTGTTCACCAAGTTTTAGGATTGTAACATTCAAGGGAATTTTAACCCTCTACAGGTCTCCTAATCTTAGTTACTGGGAGTGGAGTAGTTCTAGATGGCTAATGAGAACTTTGAAAAACTGGGCTCCTAAAATTAGCCTTGCTTCTTTCAGGGATGTCTGGTGTGGTTCAGTAGTGGTTTTGCCTGTGATTTGATCCTTTTAGGGAATTTGGACTGGATTTCTTCCTGATTTGAGAAGAATCTCCTAATCAAATATTCCGAAGCCCCCCAAAACAGTGGTAAAATTTAAGCATCCTGATAGTTGATTAGATTTTTATAGGCCACCCCCCTCCCCCCAAAAAATCACCAATTTTTGGAATAAAATCATTGTGATAAATTAAACAGTGCCGCATAATGACTACCACTATCATATAACCAGGTGTCTCTTATATTGTTGGAAAGGGTTTGGCCCTGTCATCCATTCCCTGAACAAAATTCTTTCAATAAGTATTTTCCTGCCAGACACGAACCAGACAACTTCTGCTCTGAAACACTTTCCATTACAACTTAACCCAACAGGACTAAAAGAAATGATTTATTTAATTTAATTTAATTTAATTAAAAGTTCTTATAGGCCGCCCAATCCCGTAGGACTCAGGGCGGCCTATACATTTATAAACAAATGTATAAAGTTGAGCTGAGCCATCAACTTTGCAGGCTGTGAATACAGGTAGAATTACGATCACAATTGAGCCCAAAATTGATGTTTCCAAGCGAGACATTCGTTCAGTGAGTTCTTCCCCATTTTACAACCTTCCTTGCTATGTTTGTTAAGTGAATCACTGCAGTTATTAAGCTAGTAAAATGGTCGTTAAGCGAATCTGGCTTCCCCGTTGACTTTGCTTGTCAGAAGGTCACAAAAGGGGATCATGTGACCCCGGCACACTGTGACCATCATAAATATGAGTCAGTTGCCAAAGGTCTGAATTTTGATCCCATGGCCACTGGGTCGTTAAGTGTGAAAAATGGCCATACATCACTTTGTTCAGTGCCCTGGTACTTTGAAGGGTCACTAAATGAGGCCTTGTAAGTCGAAAGCCCACCTTGTAGAGCTTCTCTCCCAGGCCAAAGGGTTTCGCCATTAAGTGTGATATTGGTCCAGTACTCACTTGTTTCCCAGGCAAGGGCTGTTGGATTCCTGGTCGCAGAGCGAGCCGCTCCATCCCTCATCGCACTCGCAGGTAAAGCTGGACTGGCTGGTCACCTGGCAGGTGCCGTGGACGCACACCTTCTTCAGACAAGGTTCGCAGCCTGGGAGGATCCCAACTTGCAGTGGGACGTTCCTGAAATCTTGCAGCTCACTGTTGATGAAGAGGTTTCGGAGGCAGCCGTGGAAACTGGTGGCATTCTGGCCTGGAGGTTGGTGCAACGCAGCCACGTTTTCCTTCACTGGCATACCTGGGGATGGATTGCACAGGTGAGCGGAATGAACGCCTCTGACTGACTGGCTCACTTCAAGTAACCGGCTCGCTACAGAAAGTGTCACCGTTCCCTCGTTTTATTTATTTATTAAACGCAGCTGATAGCCAGCTCACCAAGAGGAGACCGGAGGCAGCTTGCAATCAGTTTCCTAGATAAACGTTCAGACCACTCAAAAGTGCTGTTTTTTTTCAAGAGGCAACTGGACTTTCTGGTTTTTCTTTGAAGACGTTTTGCTTCTCATCCAAGAAGCTTCTTCAGCTCTGACTGGATGGTGGGCTCCACCTCCATTTGCACCCCTCAGGTCACCTTGAGGACACAGATAAGCCTCCAAGTGGCCTCAAGGACCCTCTCAAAGGATGCAAATGACCAGCTGTCTGCAAGGAGTATAAATCCTTCCATTCCCCACCATCCAGTCAGAGCTGAAGAAGCTCCTTGGATGAGAAGCAAAATGTCTTCAAAGAAAAACCAGAAAGTCCAGTTGCCTCTTGAAAAAGCACCTTTTTGGGACAACCATGACCTGGATGCTGGAGAATCTCTATAGACATTCAAACCTCCCGTTTGTTTCCACCCTTTCCACTGACTCTCTTATAAAACATTCCTGATTTCCTTAAAGGATTTTTACAGACTGGATGGATAACGGGGGAGAAATGTAATGATGATACATCACTTCACAAGATATTGGTCATTTGTTCGACCGGTGGCTGAATTAGATCACTCCACAATAGACCCATAAAAGCCATATTGACAAGGAAAAAAAATAAAAAAAGGATTCCACACTTTGAGAAATCTGTTTTAGTTAATTTTTAGTTCGAAAAATTAAGTAAATGCAAAAAAAAGCAAAAAGAAGCACATACAATTAGAAATGTTGTACGCCGCCCTGAGTCCTTAGGGAGTAGGGCGGCATAGAAAAACCTAATAATAAATTAAAAAAGAAAAGAAAAGAAAAACTAAAAATGGAACAGGAAAAAAACAAAACAAACGTACAGTATATTTAATAGATTCCACTCTTCATACACTGCAAGGTATAGCAAATAATTCCAGCCATCAAAAAAAAAAAAAATCCTGTCTCAACTTAGAAAGGTTTAACCGCTGAGCTGCTATGACACTTTTAGTTATTTTAAAAAGTGAGGATTACTGTTCTTCTTCCCTTTCGCCCAACTGCGTTTTCCAAGACACCAGAAGCTCTCTGTCCCTGTGGCAGGAAGAACTTACCTCCAACATAAAACGGGGAGTCAAAATTCAAAGTAGACTGTTTAGACAGGTTGCTGATGGTCTTGGGGTTTCCTCCATCGATAGATAACGACAGAATCTGGTCCATTACTAATAATTCCAGCATGTGGAATTTCCCATCATTGATGGTCTCGACACTGGGGAAGGCAAAGTGTTTTAATTTCATAAATATTAGTCGCTGCACCACGATTTTAAGAGTCGGTGTCTACGTATCCCACCCGTTCCAGCTGCTTATACTAAGCTATCAGAGATCTGCATAATGCCCTGAGGTTTAGGCCCTCGGCATGCAGAAAACTCTGAGAAACAACGATTTCCTAACTGTGCATAAGAAAAATGAACCCAAATAAGACTACTATCTTATCACCTCTAGTCCTTCTTTTCATTAAACAAAAAATACCCAATTCCTGCAACCTTTCTTTATAGGTTTTACATCCAGCCCCCTAATCATCTTTGTGGCTCTTCTCTGCACTCTTTCTAGAGTCTCAACATCCTTTTTATATCATGGCGACCAAAACTACAATATTGCAAGTGTGGTCTTACCAAAGCCATTACCAAGGTGGCAGAGGAAGCCTGGGAAATATAAACTTGATCGTGACCTGCTGGATTCCCTCATATCATAGTTCAAACTTTCCCGACTTTGAAGAGGAAGGAGGAATTACGCTCTCCGTTTTATCTCCTAAACCACGCAGCTAGAGACTTCCTTCTTCAGAAAACATTTCAAAACATAATTTTAAAAAAATGACATTGGAAAATCCCAAAGGTGCTTTTTTACCAATAAGCAACTGGACTTTCTTGGGTTTTTTTCCCCCCCTTTGGAAACATTTCCTTTCTCATCTAAGTAGCTTCCTTAGTTCTGGAATGAACCAAAGAAAGTCCAGTTGCCTTTTGAAAAAGCACCTTTGGAGCAACCATGACTTGGGTGACTGAGAGTCTCCATACATGATTCCCTGGAAGCCGGCTTCTGAAACACAACTGGATTAAACACAATGCCCATTCTCTCCAAAGCCCGGTTTTCTGATTTATAAGCCCACCTGTAAATGGCAGATACTGGATACGATCCTGCATCATAACCGACCCTCACACGTCCCCGGTACAGCTCCATGGCTATGTGATCATCGTCTCCTTTATACAGCAGAATCCCACTATCTTCATCTGTGGAAATCTGACAGCAAACCATTTTGAATTAGAAATAATGACATTGAAGGTTTTTTTTTAGAATATTTATTTATTTATTTGTGACATTTATATACCGCCTCACAGTGCAAGCACTTTCTAAGCGGTTTACACCAGTAAGCAATGTATATTTACATTGCCCCCAACAATCTGGGTCCTCATTTTACCTACCTCGGAAGGATGGAAGGCTGAGTCAACCTTGAGCCAGTGAGATTTGAACCGCTGACCTGCGGATCACAGTCAGCTAAAGTGGCCTGCAGTACTGCTCTCTAACCGCTGCGCCACGTCGGCTCGGTCAAATTGACTACAACCAATTCACCCTTAAGTGAATGTCATTTTTTTAAAAAAATTTTTTTATTATATTCTACTCTCATTAGTATGATACAAGTTTTATGTTCGGCTTTAGAGAGATGGGGAGAGCTGAACACTTGAGGGTGCTCCTTTTAGTGGCTGGGGTAGTTATTTGAAATGGTTTCCCATAAAAGATCTTTTTTCAAGAGGCAATTGGACTTTCTGGCTTTTCTTTGAAGACGTTTCACTCCTCCAGAGCGGAAGAAGCTTCTTGGATGAGAAGCGAAACATCTTCAAAGGAAAAAAACAAAAAAAAAACCCCAGAAAGTCCAGTTGCCTCTTCAAAAAAAGCACCTTCGGGACAACCCTGACCTGGATGACGGAGGGTCTCCACAGACTTCCCCGTAGAGGTGTGGTGGGCTCCCGTCCTCTATCTACCTCATGGAAGCTGCTCAAAACAAGAGCTCTTCCAGAAGGCACTTACGCCTTGATCCCCATCTCGGCCCGATGATAGCTTGCTTTGCTCAATTTAACTTTGTTCTACGTTTTTTAACTACCGTATTATTTGGAGTATAAGATGCACCTTTTTCCTCCCCAAAAGAGGCTGAAAATTTGGGTGCATCTTATACTCCAAACGTAGCTTTTTTGAAACTTTTTTTCCCAGCCCTAATGAGGCGCTAACGATCTTCCCGGCTCTTACAGGCCTTTTCATTGCTACTCTCTCTGAAGGAGGTTTTTCTAGCCCTAACCAGGTGCTAAAGATCCTACCGGCTTGCAGGATTTTTTCATTCTTACTCCCTCCGAAGAAGTTTTTTTCCAGCCCTAAGTCTTTGCAGGCTTGTTTTCATTGCTACTCCCTCCGAGAAAGGTTTTTTTAAGTCCTAACCAGGGGATAAAATAATGTGCTGAAGCTGACCAGACTAAGGACGCTAGCCAGATGAATACCTGGTAGGCAGATTGTTTTCCCCTATTTTCCTCCCCAAAAACTAAGGTGCGTCTTATACTCCGAAAAATATGGTAGTTTGTAAACCGTATTTTTGTTAGTTAGAATGCACAGGTAGTTAGTTAGTTAGTTAGTTAGTTAGTTAGTTAGTTAGTTAGTTAGTTAGTTAGTTAGTTAGTTAGAAAGAATGCACAGGTGGTTCTCAACTTACCACAATTGTGAAGAGAACCAAGCAAGGCAGTTCTTAAGAGAGTTGCAGCCGTTTTATGACCTTCTTTTGCCACAGTTGTTCAGCAAATCAATACGGTTGTTAAGTGAATCTGGCTTTCCCCAAGGACTCGGCTTGTCGGGAGGCGAGTGAGAAAGTTGCAGCTGGCCATTGCATGACCCCGGGAGGCTACAACCATTGCCAAGCGCCTGAATCTTGATCATGTGGCTGTAGGGAGGCTGGGATGGTTGCAAGTATGAGGACCAACCAGACATCACTTATTTCACTGCCACTCTCACTTTCAACCATCATTAAACAAACGGTGATAGACCTGTGTATGTTTTGTCTATTTTATATTGTTTCTCAGGCAATTTATCTGTACAGGTAGTCCTCAACTTACAACAGTTCGTTTAGTGACCGCTCAAAGTTGCAATGGCACTGAAAAAAGTAACTTATGACCGTTTTTCACACTTATGACCATTGCAGCATCCCCATGGTCACGTGATCAGAATTCAGACGACTGGCAACTGGTTCATATTTATGACGGTTGCAGTGTCATAAGGGGTCACGCGATCCCCTTTTGCGACCATCTGAGCAGCAAAGGCAATGGGGAATCCAGATCCCCTTAACAATTTGACTAACTTAACAACTGCAGTGATTCACTTAACAACTGTGGAAAGGAAGGTGGTAAAATGGGGTCAAACTCACTTAACAAATGTCTTGCTTAACAATGGAAATTTTGGACTCAGTTGTGGCCATAAGTCGAGGACTACCTGTAAACTGCTGAGAATCCTTAGAGATTTGGCAGTCCAGAGATTTGACACAAGGTCCTCGACTTATGACTGCAATGGAACCTGCTCCTTACGGTCAGAAGTGATGATGGCCATTAAATAGCAATAGCACTTTATAGCACTTAGACTTATATCCCGCTTCATAGAGCTTTCCAGCCCTCTCTAAGAGGTTTACAGAGTCAGCCTTTTGCCCCCAACAATCTGGGTCCTCATTTTACCCACCTGGGAAGGATGGGAGGCTGAGTCAACCTTGAGCCTGGTGAGATTTGAACGGCTGAACTGCTGAACTAGCAGTCAGCCTGCAGTCGCAGCATTTAAGCACTGCACCACTTCAGCTCTAATGAGGACTACTTGTAGTTGAACTAGGGTTGTCAACAGTTGAGTGGGTTTTTCATTTCCTCCTATTAAAAAGATGCACTCTTCTCTCAATGGTGTGTCAAACCAATGCCACATGTGCAAATCAGAATTTCCCACAAACGTCTTGGTGAAAAGCCTTTTCATTTCCCAGGTCTGTTGCTTTTCTTTGGTTTCCTGGGATCTTTATCCGCCTTAGTCACTCCGTCATTGGCTCTAAATACCGTTTGTGGTAAGTGTCCTTCAGAGGCATTTATGGGCTCAATAAAATATATATTAATTTATATTAATGACTCACACAACTTCAACACTTTTTAACAAGCTTACCTGGAGGGTGATATTGGTGTGCGAGTGAATCTTGGTTGACGGGATTTGCAGGTACGTTTCTTTCTGGACAAAGTTTATGCTGACTAGCTTTTCGCATTTCTCCCCCTGGTAACCTGACAGGCATTGGCAGTTTGGCTCGCTGGCCTTCATAATGCACTGGGCTCCGTTCTGACATTCATAGTGATCACACGGGCTTGTGCGAGGCAAGACCATCGGTGGTGAAAACTCACAGAAAAGTCCGCTAGATACAAGCGAAGAAATAACTTTGGTTGGGTTAACAGAAAGAGTTGGAAGGGACCTCGGAGGTCTTCTAGTCCAACCCCTTTTCAAGCAGGAGACCCTGTATCAATGCAGACAAATGGCTGTCCAATCCTTTCTTAAAAAGTATTGGAGTATTGGAGCACCCACAACTTCTGGAGAGAAGTCGTTTCACTGGTTAATTGTTCTCACTATTAGGACATTTCTCCTTAGTTCCAGATAGCTTCTCTCCTTGATTGGTTTCCATCCATTGCTTCTTGTCTTGCCTTCTGGTGCTTTGGAAAATAGGTTGACCCTCCCTCTCTGCTTTGTATGAGCCCCTTAGATACTGGAAGACTGTTATCATGTCACCCCTAGTCTTTCTCGTCATTAAACTAGACATGCTCAGTTCCTGCAACCATTCATATATTTTACTCTCTATAGTCCCCGTATCATTCTTGCCGCTCTTCTCTGCATTCTTTCAGAGTCTCAACATCTTTTTTATAATATGGTGACCAAAACTGGATGCAGTATTTCAAATGTGGCCTTATAAATGTGGCTTTATAGAGCGGTACTAGTACCTCATGTGATCTTGATTCTATCCTTCTGTTAATGCAACCTTGGATTGCGTTGGCTTCTTTGGCAGCTGCCGCGCATGGCTGGCTCACCTTTAAGTGATTTTGCACTAGGACTCCAAGATCCCTCTCACAGCTACTGCTATTGAGCCAGGTTTCACCTAATCTGTACCTGTGGGGATCCTGGTGTTCTCTCAGTTTGGTCGTTTGCTTGTAGACCTTTTCTTACCAGGCATGAGAGAATGGAGTTTGCTGATTATTTATATATGATAGCTACATATATAGTGATAAGCATTGCTGATGATGTTACCTGTCCCAGTGGCAAAATTTCCACAGGAAAACAACCAAGCTCAGAGGACATCAAGAACCTAACAATGAACCCTTATATTCTCCACTACTCAAAAGCTTCTTCATAAGTTTCTAACACCCATTTTGTTGTGCTACTTCTTGACGGTCCTTACCTGTATCCTTCAGGGCATATACATGTATAACCATTCACAGCATCCGTGCACTGAGCTCCATTTCTGCATTTGTTGTCTAGGCAGTCATCGTAGTCAATGTCACAATGATCCCCAACATAGCCAGGTGTGCAACTGCACCTGGAGACAGAAAAAAAAATTGGAATAAATGAATGAATGCAATTCATAGTTTTGGGAGCAGGCCGAAGGGATGGGGTGCCCATGGAAATTGTTAACACAGGCAGGATTGTTATTATTGGTATTATTGAGGGGGGGGAAACTAGGTTGAAATGTCAAGATGAATCATGGTGCATTCGAAACAAAATATTTTAGCATTTCTTTAAGGTCAGTCTATTGACTGCACAAATTGTTTTGCAATTCATTATTTGTAAGTTTTGCCTTGCTGGTCATTCTGTCTTGGTGACGTGACATTCTATCAGAAATTCCGATGGAAGATTTTGAGTTATATCATGAATCATTCTGACAGGTCTCTTTGCTGTCGGGGGCGGGGGGGGGCAAGCATAATTATTCAAAAATGAGCAGACTTGTGAACCTGAATTGGGGAATTCTACATATCTCTCACAATTTACTTCTTTGAGGTTCCTCACCCAAAACAGAGAGCAAAGTAGGAGCACATACACTAAATCAGTGGTTCCCAACCTGTGGTACATGTACCACTAGTGGTACGCGAGGGCCTTCCAGGTGGTACGCGAACACTTTCGGGGTCATGAACGATTTTTAGTTAGTTATTTTTTACTTCACAAAAATGTTTACTGCCTAACACAAGATAATCTGGCAACGATTTGCAACTGTTGCCACACGCCACCCACTTGGTCCCAGCGGCCTGAGAATCCAGTTGCTGGATGAGCGGGGCCAAAAAAGGAACGGTGACTGTTCTGCACTCTCAGCAGTCGCGCAGTAGAACCCTCGCGAGAAGGTGCGCGTCGTAGCGAGCTCTCGAGCTAAGGTTAATCTCACTCTGTTATTGTTAGCACTATGTTCTCTTGACTCAAGTTACCCTTTGATATTCATTACTGCATCTCAGTGTGTATGTTACTATTTTTATTATTATTTTGTATACTTATATACTTATTATTATCGTAGTTGGTTTGTGTGTTCTACTTGTACAATTATGGAAATAAAGTGATATCTGATCGAATTTAGATTCTCTGGAACCAGGTGGTACGCGGCGACTGTACGGGACCTCCAAGTGGTACTCGATCACAAAAAGGTTGGGAACCACTGCACTAAATTAATCAAAAATGCATTTTCATCCAACAATGGAAAGGGAGGTGAGAGAATTAGCTCTATGATCTTAGGCATTATGTTTTTACATTTGCTCACTCTCACGTCTATGGGTTCTTGTGGTTAATTTTCATTGCATCGTGTTTTACAGAACTAGACGCACCAACTATTTGGAGTTAACTGAAAGGATGGTATTTATTTGAAATCATCATATTAAAATAATACCCAAAGAGCCTGGGGAATTTAAAGCTGATATTTAAATGAAGCAAAAACAATCCACAAATCTAACTTTGGCCTGAGGGGGAAAAAAAGTGCTGATCAGAGGATCAGGTTTCCAAATCCACTTATCTAAAGCCCATTAAAAGTTGCTTTGCAAATGTGCATACTAATGAATGATAATAACGATAATACCACTTAATTAAAGATTACCCTTCCTTGGACCTCCTTATTGTGTAATAATTTCCAACCTGTCAAACTAATAACCCATTTTGTAATTGCAGCTTCTTAATCCAGCGTTAGCTTAATTATTCACTCCCTACCGTATCACTGACGTTTCGTGAATTGTTACAGAAGATTAAAAACTCCCTTTGCATCAATCTCTGTGCTTAATTCAGAGTACAGATAGTCCTCCACTTACAACAGTTCGATTAGTGACCGTTTGAAGTTACATTGGACCTGACAAAAGTGACTTATGACCGTTTTTCACATCTACGGCCATTGCAGCCTCCCCATGGTCACAGGATCAAAATTCAGATGCTTGGCGACTGGCGTGTACTTATGACTGTTGTGGTGTCCCTGGGTCATGTGCAACCTTCTGACGAGCAGATTCACTTAACAACCGTATTACCAACTTAACAACTGCAGCGATTCACTTAACAACTGTGGCAAGAAAGTTGGTAAAATGGGGCGAAGTCACTTAACAACTGTATCCCTTAACAACATAAAATCTGGGCTCAATTATGGTAGTTCACTCGAGGACTGCCTATACCACGCTCTATTGTACCCCAATAAGAGAATTTTCATGTAAGCTCAGTCAGAACCAAGGGAAAGGAAAGAGAAGGAAGGAAGGAAAGATTAAATTATGACTGCAAGATGACTTCACAATAAAACCCCATCTATAAAACTCAGCTATTCGAAGGGCATCCAATAAAGAAAAGGCTTACTTATATCCTTTGGGGGTCAGAATGCACTTGGAATCGTGCTGGCAAGGATTCAGGTCCTGAGCACAGAAATCCAGCTTCTCTTCACACAGTTCCCCTGTAACAAAGCATGGAGATTTAGCAGGGCTAGAAGGGCAGAGGATCAGTGGAGCAAAAGAATTCGCCCCCCCCCCCCCAAGTGCATCAGTTCCCCTCTAACACCTGGGAGAAACAAACACCCACCTTTTCTGCCAGCCTGGCTTTCCATTTGCACATGTATCATCTGTGTGGCTGCTTCTACCTTCAACTACTCTCATGTTACTAACAGCATCCTACTAACTGGCCAATCAACTAATTCAGATATTAGAATTTTTAATACCAACATTTAATAATGACTTGGATTTAAAATGGATTGTGCTGTCTTTTAAGCCTGGATGTCCACAAAGGATGGTCCTATGCTGATCTTTTATTGTTCTTGCTCTTGGACCATAAAAACATTTTGATTGATTGAATGTTCTCTCTCTCTCTCTCTCTCTCTCTCTCTCTCTCTCTCTCTCTCTCTCTCTCTCTCTCTCTCTCTCTCTCTCTCTCTCTCTCTCTCTCTCATCTATCTATCTATCTATCTATCTATCTATCTATCTATCTATCTATCTATCTATCTATCTATCTATCTATCTATCTATCATCCCTTTCCTATCTATCTATCCATCCATTCATCCAGTAGTGGGTTCTAAAACCCTTTACTACCGGTTCGCGTGCATGTGACACTTCTGCGCATGCGCAGAAGCGTCCCGGGAGGGGGGGGCGGAGCCTCCCACCGCCGGTGCTACCAGTTCTTAGAACCGTGCCAAATCGGGAGCAACCCACCGATCTATCTATCTATCTATCTATCTATCTATCTATCTATCTATCTATCTATCTATCTATCTATCAACGATCTATCATCGATCTATCGATCTATCTATCTATCTATCGATCGATCTATCTATCTATCCATCCATCCATCCATCCATCCATCCATCCATCCATCCATCCATCTATCTATCTATCTATCTATCATTTTTCTAAACCATCCATCTCCCTCAAAGAGAGGCTCTACTGCACCATTGGTGGCCACTATCTTGATTACTTTGATAAAGTTCTTGTTTTACACCCTTGATCTAAACCAAAAGAAAGTCCTGTCTCCTCATCCTAAAGACTTTGCCCTTTGACGTTGTAGCAGGATAAAATGTTCCAAGGAGCATATTCTACAGCAAGATACCAGACAGTAAGATAGTTCCCACTTCAGACCAGCTTAGTGAGCCTGGACCTTCATCCTGTTCCAAGAACATATATTTTAAATTAAACAGATTTTGAGACTGAGAGAGGAAAAGTCCTGTAGATCGGACAGGTTGAGCACTAAATACATCGGACATTCTCTTTTTCCCCATAATTGTTACAGTAATCAGGCTAAAGTAAAGTTGATAAGAATAGCCATGAAACGTCCTTTGAGACTCAAGTTGGCCCTTTCTATAATACTAATAATACTAATAATACTAATAATACTAATACTAATAATACTAATAATACTAATAATACTAATAATACTAATAATACTAATACTAATACTAATACTAATACTAATACTAATACTAATACTAATACTAATTTATTGTCATTGTACGTATATACACAGTACACCCATTTTTTATTAGCCAATAAAAAGGAGGAGGGGGAGAGACTCTCAGAAAGAGAGAAATGGTTACGTCAAACAATTTACACTGTCACTGCTCTAAACAAACCCACAAATATGTTTATAATTTCTGCAAGCACTTACTGGAAGAAAACCCTGCAATAAAATGATGCCATAAAACAAGGCTGCGGCCAGTTAGGAACCAGTCCGTGCAAGCGAGGGAATTTAAACTTTCAACCATCAACATTCCCTAAAGCACAACTTGAGAAGAGGGACTTCGGGTACAGTTCAATTTAGACCAATGCTATTTTGAGGTCCACAATGAAGACTGAGTCCAGCAGCTAAGGGGTTGTGGTTCATTCAGGCAGATACTGAATGCTGCTTTCAACCTGACAAGAGGCCAGAATCCAGTTTTAATCACTATTGCTATTGGTCACCAGAGATTCTTTTTCTAGGCTGGCTAAATGAAGTTTTAGGAGTCCATTAATCTGTTCTTGGGATAGGGTAACAGAGGAGCTTATTGGCGAGAACAACATACAAATAAGAAAGTATTAGTAACAAGAATAAATTTCCTTGCACAACATTGTTCTTAGTCTTATGGGTAGTTATGGACCCAAATAAACACTTCAGAATTTTAAGGTTAATAATTTGGCCTCCTCTACTGTTTAGGTTTCAACCTGAGCATTTTAAAATTAATAATTTAAGGGTCTTCTACTGCTGGTAAGCCACATACAAGTAGTCCTCAACTTACAACAGTTCACTCAGTGACCGTTCAAAGTTGCAACGGAGTGAAAAAAGTGACTTATGACCATTTCTCACACTTATGACCGTTGCAGCATCCCCATGGTGACGTGATTCACATTCAGATGCTTGACAGCTGACTCACGTGATCAAAATTTGGAAGCTTGGCAAACTGGTTCATACTTATGACGGCTGCAGTGTCCCGTGGGTCATGCGGTCCCCTTTTGCGACCTTCTGAAGCCAGATTCGCTTAACAAATGTGGCAAGAAAGGTCGTAAAATGGGACAAAACTCACTTAATAAATTTCTCATTTAGCAACATAAATTCCGGGCTCAACTGTGGTCATAAGTCGAGGGCTACCTGTACAGTATTAATGGCATTTCTTTTAAAGGTTATTTGTTTCCGAAATACAGGATATTCCCAAAAGACTTTTAGGATACTCTGTAAATTTAAGACCCATCCAAATGTCGGACAGTAGATCTGAACGTCACAGGTCAAGAAGCATCAAACTCAGGTTTGATTTGCGAGTGCCCTAAATGTCATCTTTTGGGTGATGGCCGTTTCAGCCGCTGGACCCAAGAGGGAACTGAAATAACAGGGACAAGAGAAAGCAGATCCACTGACCTTTCTCCACCTCGTTCAGGTTAGCGGCTGGCAGCAACAAAAGGCAGAAAAAAGACATTTACGTTCAAGCGAAACAGCACAGCGCGAATAAAGCAAGGCACGTTTAATGGAAGCAGAGCAATTAAGTCACTGCAGACAAAGTGGCAATGCGTTTTGTGTCGTTCTTTTTCTTATAGCACAGCAGACACACAAAGGTCCCATGTGAGCGCTGGCACAGGAAGCGGGTGGGTAAGCGGAAGGCAGGAGTGGGTCTTTAAGGGCAGATGATAATGAGCGAGACGAGCCATCTAGCAGAGACGCGGAATGATCTTGACATTCAAACTGGGAGTTACAAATGTGAATAGGTTGGGAAAGGCAGACTTTTAAACTGCAGGAAATAATATTAGGGACTTTAGAACCATGTCACAAGAACGGTTGCAGGAATTGAGAAGGTCTAATGTAGAGAAACGAAGGACTAGGGGGGACATGGTAGCAGTCTTCCAGTATTTGAAGGGGGTCAACTTGTTCTCCAAAGCACCAGAAGGCAAGATGAGAAACAATGGATGGAAACTAACCAAGAAGAGAAGCAACCTGGAACTAAGGAGAAATTTCCTGACAATGAGAGCAATCAACCAATGGAACAGAAGTTGCCTCCAGTGCTCTGGGTGCTCCATCATTGGAGGTCTTCAAAAAGAAATGGGCAGCCATTTGTCTGGAATGGTATAGGGTCTCCTGCTTGAGCAGAGGGTTGGACTAGAAGACCTCCAAGGTCCCTTTCAATTCTGCCATTCAATGTTCTAAAAATTTCAGCTCTTCTGATTCAATACATTTTTTCGCAGTTGAGAACTCACAGCTAAAATGCTCCATTGATATTGTTAATTATATACTGAATATTTTACGAATAGGTATATTTCTATCCTGAAACAAGGATTCTTGCTGTTAGATACGAACACTTTATCTTCTTTTTAGCCCAACGGTAGCTTGCAATGAAAAACAATAAGTGAAATAGGAAAAAAATGTCTATTTAATTATGTTAATTGGAAATTTTCACCAAAGCTTTGTACTGCTTTAAATGGCATTTTCATATGCCATGAACAAACAAAAAAATGATCTATCTAAATTGCAGGGCAAATTTCACTATATTTTTTGGGGGGGAAATACTGCTTTACTGCACTTACATCCTATGGCTATTGGGATTTCCATCCAGTGTATTGACTCATTCATTCACTAAGCCTCAAAAGACACTGTCTATATACTAGTTTTATTAGCCCGTGGAGCAAAAACACCTCCAAATCAAACCAAACGAAACGAAACCAAACAGTTCTTCTCACCTGTTTGTCCAAGTTAAAACCAATCAAGCAAGAAATCCGTGATGTATAAGCTATGATCATCAACCCTGCCTGTTCTTCAGATGTCCCATATCTTGCTTACAGACAACCATCCATGTCACCGTCAATGCCAGGTTGTGCCACAGTAAACTAAACCCTAATTTCAAGCCCTTTTGGCTCATAGCTGTTATGGCCTCACACTATTAGCAATAGCCCTTAGACTTATATACCGCTTCACAGTGCTCACAGCGGATTACACAGTCAGCCTCTTGCCCCCAACAATCTGAGTCCTCATTTTATCGACCTCGGAAGGACGGAAGGCTGAGTCAACCTCGAATCCCACCAGGATCAAACTCCTGGCTGTGGGCAGAGTTTGCCTGCAATACTGCATTCTAACCACTAGGCCACCACAACTCTATATTAGGACGTCTTATGTCATTAACAACAAATGTTCATACATCTGACCATTTTCTAATGGGGCAATAAGTCATTTATCAGCATCCATTTCTACACTGTACATTAAGCAAACAGATGCATCTCTATATTTTAAAAAAAGAGACTAAATGGATCCAAATTAGACTCCCGAAATGGCAATATTCAGAAACTGGAATTTACAGGCGATAGCTAATTCCCCAGGATTTTTTTCTATTAACTCAAGACGGTCACCTTTGAGCTGAAGAATCACAAAGACCGATTTAATCATTAAACAGCTCAATTGGAACAGAATGGGTGATGTGACCCCATCCGTCACGGATTAAAACTGAGACAAAGATATGAGCATGTACATTAGGGCAGGCAGTCAATGAAAAGCATAGCTGTTCTGTGCCCATATCTAACTTGTAGGTGTTTCCAGATGAATGGGGCTGTTTATTAAACAAATGGAGACAAAAGCAATGTGTCCTTGTGCTCACAGTGGCCTGTGTGAAGTTTTATCAGAATATTCCCATAGCAACCTCTGAATCTCAAATGGAGATGTTTCTTTTCACTAAGACCATTGTTCTCCCTAGATTTATTTATTTATTTATTTATTTTATTTATTTTGGAATTCTTATATGCCGCCCAACTCCCTAAGGACTCAGGGCGGCGTACATCAGTGAAAAATACAAGAACAACCAAAATCTAAAATAGTAATTAAAACAATATAAAAATTAAAACACAATATAAGAAATCAACAACCATTCAACATCATACATACTTGGGGGGTGAGCTCGAGTGAATTAAGCTCTACCCCCCGCCTGCAGGAAGAGCCATGTCTTAACGGCTTTTCGGAAGGCCAGCAGAGTGGGGATAGTTCGGGTCTCTGGTGGAAGTTGGTTCCAGAGAGCGGGGCCAGCCACAGAGAAGGCTCTCCCCCTTGGGCCCGCCAGCCGGCATTGCTTGGCCGACGGGACCTGGAGGAGGCCAACTCTGTGGGCCCTAACCGGTCGGAGGGAAGTATGAGGCAGAATGCGGTCCCGTAGATAACCTGTTCCTAAGCCATGAAGGGCTTTAAAGATGGTGATCAACACCTTGAATTGGACCCGGAGACCGATGGGCAACCAATGCAGCTGGCGGAGTATCGATAGATAACAGAAGGACAGGAAATAACCTGATATCTATTATGTTATTACTTATGAATATGCATGCACCATTTCCCCTTAATTGCTGTAATATATAAATATGAGTGCATCTCCTAGTCTGGAGGGAGGGGTCTGTCTCCCACTATTATTTTAGAGACCCTTTTCAATATGCACTGGTAACAATAAATACTGCAGCGAGCCTTGATTATTTGCTTTAAATTCTGCATTTTGATTTTATGCAGGTGATCACAGATCAACTTCTAGTAATATACATTAAGTGCCACAAGATTCTAGGTTTATAAACTATTGATATTCAAGCCTAGTCATCTTACCCAAGATTAAGAAACACTAGAGCAGTGTTTCTCAACCTTGGCAGTTTGAAGATGTGTGGACTTCAACTCCCAGAATTCCACAGCCAGCAACGCTGGCTGGGGAATTCTGGGAGTTGAAGTCCACACATCTTCAAACTGCCAAGGTTGAGAAACACTGCACTAGAGAGTCTTTTATACAGCTATAAGCCTACTAACCAGAACAAAGTACAGGGTTCAAAAGAATAAATGAAAATTTCCCCTACATTTTTAAAATCCAGTTCCAGATGAAGTAGTAACTAATCGGAATGCATATGCAGATTTTTATGATATTCTGGATGAGACAGGAATAATGGATACATAATTCAGATGAAACAGGATTGAAGAGCAACAATGATGATTAGGTGGCTGAAGGCTAAAGCATGTGAAGAACAGTTGCAGGACTTGGCTATGTCTAGTCAAGTGAAAAGAAGGACTAGGGGTGACATGAGAGCAGTGTTTGAATATTTGAGAGGCTGCCCCAAAGAAGAGGAGGTCAACCTATTCTCCAAAGCACCAGAAGGCAGGACAAGAAGCAATGGGTGGAAACTAATCAAGGAGAGAAGCAACCTAGAACTAAGGAGAAACTTCCTGACAGTGAGGACAATTAATCAGTGGAACGACTTGCCTCCATAAGTCGTGGGTGCTTCATCACTGGAGGTTTTTAAGAAGAGACTGGACAACCATTTTTCCAGAATGGCACAGGGTCTCCTGCTTGAGCAGGGGGTTGGACTAGAAGACCTCCAACATCCCTTCCAACTCTGTTATTCTTTCTGTTATTCTGAAGACAGTGAGTAGGATTGATTGCTTACTTGGGAATATGATGAATTTGGGATGAGATTATTCTCTCCCAAGGAAGGCCTAGATTTTAGATTAGGAATATTACTGGTTTTGACATGGCTCCTGGAGACTCAGAGTTGTGATCCAATTTTGACTGATACATTTTGGTACCTGTGCCGATCACAGCAAGATAGAAATCTGGTTGCTGATTTAATCAGGATAAAAATATTCCGTTGAAGGCTATCATAAATACTGTCAAGAGACTTCGGCTAGTGTAAAATGTAGTATTTAAACTGCTAAACAGTACAAACATTTGTTATGTAAGAATGTGTTGATTCCTAGAGCAGTCTTTCTCAACCCTTGGCAGCTTGAAGATGGATGGACTTCAACTCCAAGAACTCCCGGGAATTCTGGGAGTTGAAGTCCTCCCACCTTCAAGCGGCCAAGGTTAAGAAACGCTGTTCTAAAGTATTCCTATATCTAGGTTCTTTTTCTCTTTCAATTTTTTATTTTGTTATTCCATGATGATTTTTTTACTTTTCCTTGAGAGCTTCAGGATGCATATTCTGGGTTCCTCCTCAGTTTATCTCCACAATAACCTCTGTGAGGAGAGCAACTACTCTGTCCCCCTATGCACCCCATGGCCATATTGGGCACTTGATCGTAGTCTCCTCAAACTTACATTTAACCACTCTTCTCTACAAGTTGTCACATCTGAAGGCTAGATTACTTTACACAAGGCCCAAAGCATAAGGTGTCAATGGCCACCTTAAATTTTGGAATAACCTTGCCTCCATCACTAGATAAGTTAAAAAGTATTGCGCAAACTTTTTTTATTTCGTATTTGAAACAGGTCACTGTTAAAAAGTTGTCTTTCCTTTAAGAATATGTTTGGAATTGTGCGGACTGCTAAAATTTACAACAGAAATGTGCATTAAATATTTCAAATAAATAAATAAAACCCATAGTCCTCATCATTTTTTAAAAAAATTCCGAAAGCCCCTCAACTATTTTCCTGACTGCTTTTATTCATCTGCATAAATCTCTGAGCAGAAAAGGCTAATCCAGATGCAAAGTATGTCTCAATGAGTTTGTTTACCTTTATTTTTCCTTCTCTTTATCTCGGTTACTTCGTCTCAGTGCAAAATGATATAATAAGAATAACGAAGCAAGAAATCTTTCCGACATACCACAATGTAACAGCAAGATGGAGATTTTAATATCAGGTAATTTAGCTTAAGAACCAAGCCTTTGTTATAAAAGAAATTACTGCTCTCCCTTCATTTTTTCATTTCCAACGTTAAATTTAATTTTGAAAAGTCAAATAATCATAACTCATGGAACATCAGTATCCAAAACTTTAATTAGTAGTGACAGAATATCCATTTTATCTTATCTATATTCAATGCTGTAAGGCACCTAAATAACGTAATATTTTAAATCTTAAGTATTTTATATAAACACCATTGCAGTGAAGAAACACACTGTATCAAACCTAGATGGAAGAGCAGTAGATTGTTCATATAGCCAATAATATGTTAAAGGTTGAGTTAATTATATATTAACCCTTTGTGGATATATTTTTACTTTCTACAAATGTCACTCACTATTCTGTCTAATCTTTTCCGATTTCATTAGCAATGTTGTATCTCTTCTTGTTGTTATATTTACCTATAATTTATATTTATGTAAACAAGACTGACGTGCCTAGAAATTGCTATGCTTAAAACCCATTTTTAGTCTAAAAAAATATAGGAAGGTTGATTCACCCTCCTGCTGGAAATGTAGCTTGGGTCATAATAGCTCCTTTGAAATGATTATTGCTGGCGGGATCAAGGAAAAATAAGCCAGGTTCGGTTTTCAATCACGGTGTTCGTGGATGGGTTTAAAGTAGCTTTTACCAGGCATGAGCCAAAAAGCTCTCCCTGAGTGTGTAGAGTCCTTTAAGAGCCTCCCATAAGCCGAAGGATAAGGATGAACTAAGAGAATTGGTGTGCTTGGATTTCCGAAAGATTTTTGGCAAACAACCTCAGTAAAGAATCCTGAACCAATGGGGCAGGCAGCGGATGAGGGGATTTTATGTGGGTCAGTGGCTGTCCAAACAAGAGGAAACGGACAGCAGAGCAGAAAGGTCAGATATCAAGTGCCAAAGCTGTTTTACCAAAAGGCAACTGGACTTTGTTATTCCTTGAAGACGTTTCGCTTCTGTACTTTATATCTCAGGTGGGATATAAAGAGTCCATACTCATCGAGGAAGAAACAGATGGCTCTCACATTTCCCCTCAAAATCTTTATTAGATCTGCTAGTTTATAAATGGCCCAGAATTAGGTGTGAACATAAAGGAGGTGAAGCTTCCAGAGGATATCAAAAAAATGTAGGGTGCAGCATTCAGCAATATGATACCTCGGGTCTGATGACATCACCATGCAAAATTTGCAACTATATCTATCTATCTATCTATCTATCTATCCCAGAAAAAAACCTAACTATTTAAAGTAGGTCAGTAAGCTATTTAGAATACAGAATAACAGAGTTGGAAGGGACCTTGAAGGTCTTCTAGTCCAACTGCTCAAGCAGGAGACCCTATGCCAGTGATGGCGAACCTATGGCACGGATGCCACAAGTGGCACGCGGAGCCATATCTGCCGGCACTCGAGCCATTGCCCTAGCTCAGCTCCAGTGCGCATGTGCGTGCCCACCAGCTTATTTTTGGCTCGCGTGGAGGCTCTGGGAGAGCGATTTCGGCCTCTGGAGAGCCTCCGGGGTGGCAGGGGGGAGCGTTTTCACCCTCCCCAAGTTCCAAGAAAGCCTCTGGAGCCTGGCGAGGGCAAAAAACAGGCCTACTGGTCCCACTGGAAGTCGGGAAATGGGGGTGTGGGGGGGGGTCACGCACCCATGCGCAGGGGGGTGGGGCAAGTGGGGGGCTTTGAATTATGGGTGTGGGCACGCACGCACATGTGATAGCGCATGCGCGCACTATTTCGGCACCCGAGGGAAAAAAGGTTCGCCATCACTGCCCTATGCCATTTCAGATGAACGGTTGTCCAGTCTTTTCTTAAAAACTTCCAGTGATGGAGCCTTCACAACTTCTGTTCCACTGACTAATTGTTCTCACTGTCGGGAAATTTCTCCTTAGTTCTAGATTGCTTCTCTCCTTGATTTAAGCTGAGATCTTCAACTTCCATCTTTTTTTCTTTTATAAGGTCTGAGCTTTCTTATCACGCAATTTATGTTGCTCAGGTATAAAGATGAGTTCAGTGAAACAGCAGAAGAAGGTACGATAAAGGGACACTTTGACAGTTGAACTAGAAGAAGCAGGGATCAAATTTATTAACATACAGGATTATCATACCAGATTATGGAGTTTGTGATATATCAAAATAAGATCTTCTTCATACCTGTGTATTCTGGAGGGCAAAGGCAAGTGTAGTTGTTTATTCCATCTATACAAGTGGCGTTGTTTTCACAATCGTTCTCTTCACAATCATCAATGTTCACTTCACAGTTTTCACCTTCAAATCCATCGGCACAGGCACACCTGTAAAAGGAAACACACCAGCTCTTCCAACAAACAAACAAAAAATATGACATACGATGTTTGAAATGTGCATGTGCCTAACCATTTTTTTGATATGATACTCTACAAACTAAAGAGGATTTCAGGTCGGCTAATAGAAAAAGGGAGGAGAGTTGGAACCAAAATCCACATAGGAAAAAAAAGAAAAGTGTTAAAAGTGCTTCAAACAAGCAAGGAAAATTATCTTGTGGAGAAAGAGACATTTGGATTCTCCGTCTTGGCCTCCAAACTGGACGTCTGATTGCCCAAGTGTCTTTCTTGGCAGCATTACTGCCATTTTGGTACTTTTATTTTAGGGAACTGCTTGAAGGAATCTTTCCATTATAAAGTATGCTCAAATGGATCTACACTGCAAGTTAGAGAATAACTGAATTACTGAAATTTGTAAGGCAAATAGGGGCATTTTGAGTGTTATGGGTGGAAAGTACTTTGCCGAATGCTTGACTCATTTATGAATTCCAAGATTTCATGCATGCATAAATGCATGCAGAAGCACGTGAGAAAGAAAAAGACAAGAGAGTCGGATGGAAGGGATTACTTAACAAATTTTGTTTCGCTGGGACATAATTTACTGTATTAATTATTGCACAGTAATAATTACTTATTCATGCTTGCCTCAATTGGAAATCAGTGACTATGCATTTATGGCAATCACTATAACTGTTGTTCAGAATATATGTCTTAATTCGTTCTTGTGGCAGCCTCTCCACCACAAGTATTCTGGAGGGCTACTTATTCACTTTCCCCCCTACAAAGTTGTGATTAAAACAGCAATTTATCATATTAAGCTGTTTCAAATTAATTTCAGAGAGAAATCAATCCAGCCATTGCTTGTAATTTGTGTGTAAAAAAAGAAAGCTAATTGCTTATTAAATAGGGGGAATCAAAATTGTTTCTAACAAGCCAGCAGAATTTTTATGATGGGATTATGGGATCCATTTATTACCATTCTTAGCTCCATAATTTAAGAGCTACATCTGGAGTGCCTATATTCTGTGATTAAAAAAACCCTCTAGATTAAAAATGCTCGCAGCATGTTTACCCAGCAGGGTGCTGGACTGGAAATGCATTGTTAATTTTGTGTTTTGCTTTGGGATTTACATCTGATCATTTACAAGCTGCTGATATGAGGCAAAGCAAAACCTCTGAATTGTGAGACTTTCAGGGGGAATTTAGTTAGTTAGGATAACAAGAGGCCAAGATCATGTTATCTTTCCCCATTAACGCCTTGACTAAAAACAGCATATTGACAGCAAGTAAAGTTTTCAAAGTGCATTAAGCTCATTGATGTTTGTATGAAAGACTTGGAAATCAATATACATCACCTACTTCATTACTGGGAGAATGGAAGAGGAAGAAACGCTCACAGGTTCTGTGCCGGGGGTAGATGGCTTCCTTTTTGTATGTTTTTTTTTTTAACTCACCAAAACCCATTCTTTTCATCTTCCTTTAAGTGACAGGTACCCCCTTCTTTACATGGGCTGCTGATACAGGCATGGATCGGAACCTCACAGTCTCGACCCTACGAGTCAAGGAACAAAATGAACAAACGTGGCACAGAAAAATAAGGGGGAAAAATGAGTTTTCTTTTCAAATGTTATAGGTTCCGCATCCGAAACCCATTAGTCCTGCCAGCATATCTTTCTATCTATAATGGAACCACAGCACCTGAAGGCCAGAAGGAGGACCTCTTTCGGATGGAGAACCTGAAATAAAATTATTATTTAAAAAAAAACTGCACCCCCAAAGGAAAGAGAACCAGGCGTTACGAAAGAACGGAGTGATTCACTCGTACAAAAAATACAACTAGCGCATTAATTAAAGAACGCAGGTTTTTTTTTAATGTCTTCTATACCTTGAAGCCGTAAGGACAGGAACAGCTGTAGAAATCAACCGGGTCATTGTTACAAGTTCCATCATTTTTGCAAGGGTTGGATAAACAGGGGCTACACTTGGCAAGAATAGTGACATCCACCGGACCTTCAAATAAGCACAAATAATTCTTTGTGTTACAAAAACGACTTTCATCACTGACCATCATTTCAGCAGGCTTTGGTCTTCTTCCAAGCTTCTGGTGCTATCCTGGTTAACCCAAATGCCCTCGTGAGCTATTCTATTGGCTATGCTTAGGCACCTCTACGATGGGAATCAGGCTCGTATCAGGGTGAGCTGAGCAGTTTTTTCAAGGAAAAAACATTCTGTTGACTGCATAGGAAGTCAAAAGGATTGAAGTCCACTGGATAATTTTGCTTAATTGGGTGATTTGCTTAGGGCTGTTAAAAAATGACCACTTCCCAGACCAATTTCCTTTTCACATCTACATTCTGAAATTTCTCAATTTTACTTTAACGGGTTTCTTTGTTCCCTATTTATCTCTCATATGTAAATAATTTTCTTTGTAGATCCTTTTATGAAAATTGCCACATAGACTGTAGGAGATGATCAGGCTGAGCCTGAAGGAGGAGGGGTCAAACGCATCATAAGTCATGAGTCCCTGCACTTGCAAGAGATCTAAGTCCAGCCCTCCTGGAATGTCCCTCTTATCTCCCGCTCATTTCCCTTGACCGTTAGTTGGCCAGATTCTTGAAGAGAGCTTAAGCTTGCAATAAATATTTACACTCCTTTGAAGAGCCTGAATCTCATGCGTAATGAACTCCTGCTGCAGAAGGAAATGTTTGCTTTGTGTGAGAAAAGTCTATAGTCAAATCCACAACTCAGTTTGTATTCCTGTCCCTCAAGTCCTGCCCCTCCAAATATTCTGTATCGCCTGCACTCATAAACTTCTGGATAATGGCCACAAAATTTTCCTTTTAAAGAAAATCTGAAAATACAAACGAACAAAAACCCTGAAGAATGAAGGGAAACTGTGATTGATTTTAAGCATTAATCACTAGCCAGGGATAAATGGAATGGATTGGAAGGGGAGGGTTAGGGGAAGGAAGGGAGCGGAGGGGAGGGGAGGGGAAAGGGAAGGAAGGAAAATATTGATAAAAGGTAAATGTTACAGAATTTGCCCAGGCTTAACACGTAAAAACAGAGAAGAAGGCTGGGTTCCCTTAAAGTTTAACTGAATTTATTATGGAATCTGTAAATCTATTTAAAGGAGCTTTGTAAACAGCAAATGCATATTTGGTCTTTTGAAGGAAGGAAGAAGAGATATCAATCTGCAAAGAATTCAAAACTTTACGGATAACAAGATGCAAAGGTAAGAAAAATATTTTGAAGGGTGACACAGGAGAAAACAAAGAAGGAAGTTGAGTTTTTGTGGGGAAGAAATGCAGAAAAGGCCCATGTCGGGGCCAGAATGGGAGCTAAAGACAACAGTCGAGTTCACGCTTCAAAAGCAAAAGAAATAACTGGATCTCTGAAGTTACAAACAAGATTAGAGGAGAAATCATTCAACTTTCCCCAAAAGTTGGAGAAGGAGCTGGAATAATTATAGGCAATGAACTTGAAGGTATTCAACAGAACAAGCAATGCCTGGAAGGCCTTCACCCACTCAATAATTTCATTTATATTTCGGTCTTCCTTCTAGCTGCTAACGATGGCGTGTGTCTCGTTCTTACTCAACTCCCGTTTGATCTTCGCAGAACCCCATGAGGGGAATTAATCCCTCCATTTTATTTTTCAGCAGTTTCCAGCCTTCCTAAGCATTTGGTGTGGTTTTCCTGAAACAGGGCCACAGTCCCGCAACTTGGAAATATGCACGTGGCCAAAGAATCGAAATCAATCCTGTTGGTAGAATCCGTAAAGTCTGTTTTTTTACTTCCAATCTTCCTTTGCTTCTGGGAGTGGGTCTCTCGCCTCACAATCAGGAGGCTGTGAGTTCGATCCCAGGTAGAGGCAGATATTTCTCTCTCTCTGGGCACAATGAGATTATATCTCCTGAATAAAACTCCGCATTGGCGACAGGAAGGGCATCCGGCCATTAAAACACTCTGCCTGCTCCATTCAGTTGCCCAGACTCCACCCCGCAAGGGATTACGGGGTCATTAAAAGAAGATTTCTGCTTCTGGGTTTGCAGCTTTGAACAAGAAGGAATGAAGAAAAGAACCCCCCGGGGCCTCCATTTCCTTCAGCTTCTAGTTCCAACATTTTCTGCAGAATCTTCACAGCTGTGTCATTTATGGAGAAATGAGTCACTGAATGGCAACAGCCTTCTTTCTCTTGACATCTTCCTCCTCCTCCTCCTCCTCCTCCTCCTCCTCCTCCTCCTCAGTATGAGCAATCCTTTCTCCCAGAAGCAGCGGTTGTGACTTAAATTTAATACTAGTCAAAGAAGCCCTTCCACACAGATTATGCAATTGTTTACTTCATACCTTGACAGGTGAATTTCTTGGAGGGAGTGGTCAGAAGGAGTTTGTCGGCCATTTCTCCGGGACCGACACATCGGGCGATGCCCGGCTCCTTGTATTCGGACTTCACCCAGTCCGAGAGCCACTGCATGTGACAGTCGCAGTGGAGGGGGTTCGCTCCAATCGCTCTGCGGGTGGGAAACAGAAGCCAAATACAGAAGCCTTTCATTCCAAGCAGGTAGAACGAAAACACAGGTAGTCCTTCACTTACGACAGTTCGTTTACTGACCGTTCAAAGTTACTGAAAAAAAGTGACCCATGGCTATTTTTCACATTTACAACCCCATGATCAAGATTCAGATGCTTGGCAACTGACTCATATTTATGACGGTCGCAGGGGTCACGTGATTCCCCTTTTGGGACCAGCAAAGTCAATGGGGAAGCCAGATTCACTTAACAACCGTGTTGCTAATTGAACAACTGCAGTGATTCACTTAGCAGCTGTGGCAAAGAAAGGTCATAAAATGGGACCAAGCACACTTAACCAATGTCTCACTTAGCAACATAAATTTTGGGCTCAATTGAGGTTGTAAGTTACAGACTAGTTGCAAAGGAGACACAAAGAATGCCACAACTAAAGAGATCTTAACGACTGTTCAGATAGTGTCTAGATTCTCAAGGAATGCTTATAATCCAACACCTTTTTAAATTGGTTTAAATTGTTTAGTTAGGATAGCGTAGAAGCAAAGGTTTGGGCCACGGAGATCCAGATTCTCCTCCTGAGCTTTGCGTTCAGCCACAGAAGCTCCCTTGAGATCTGCCAGCCTCTCTCTCTGCTCATCTACCTTACACAGCTAGTACTGTTGGGGGGGGTGGGGGGGAATGAAGGATTGCTTTATACAGAATGACAGAGTTGGACGGGACCTTGGAGGTCTTCTAGTCCAACCCCCCCGTGCAAACAAGAGACCCTATTCCATTTCAGGCAGGTGACTCCACGGGCTCTTCTTGGAAACCTCCAGTGATGGAGCAGCCACAACCTCTGGAGGGAAACATTTCCACTGATTAATTATAAGTTATTAAAAACAACTATCAGGATGTTTCCCTTAGTTGTAGGCTAAATCTCGCTTCGATAAGTTTCCATCTGTTGCTTGTTATATAAACCTTATAGCTATTATTTGATAATCTATCTATCTATCTATCTATCTATCTATCTATCTATCTATCTATCTATCTATCTATCTATCATCTATCTATCTATCTATCTATCTATCTATCTATCTATCTATCTATCTATCATCTATCTATCTATCTATCTATCTATCTATCTATCTATCTATCATCTATCTATCTATCTATCTATCTATCTATCTATCTATCTATCTATCTATCTATCTATCTATCTATCTATCTATCTATCTATCTATCTATCATTTATTTGGTTGTTCTTGTAGGCCGCCCATATCCCGCAGGACTCAGGGCGGCGTACAACAATGGAAAGAACAGTCATAATTCATAAAAATGACAATTTAAAATGATTACAAAAATTAAAACACATCATCCTTCGTACAAGGGGAATTGAGCTGTATCTAATCTATGAATCAAACTGTAATCCATGGGCAGAAAGTCGAATTCCTTCAAAAGCCATGCTGATGTAGTGGCGAAGGTATTGGAGCCTTTGGGGAGCTGCGGGTTCTAGTCCACCCTCAACCTACGGAAGCTTCCAGAGATTTTGGAGCCCTCAATCTGGACCTGTCTTAGCTAGGCCTGCCTCGTGAGATTGCCCATGATAGGGGAGCGCTATGTAGATTGCCTTGACCTCTCAGAGAAGCAGCTGGATGGAGATCGTACAAATGAATCGATGGATGCTGAGGGTAGAAGCACAAATCATAAACAAATGTTTCTGCCTTTCTGAATATGCCTGTTTCCATTTCATGGGTGTTTGCTAATGTATTGAAGGGTTCGGACATGCTTCATGTTAGCTGGAAGACGTGACTGGGTGGGCATCTCTCGCCACATAGGTAGCCGAGGTCATCTCAGGTCAAACAGAGTTTGCCCTGTTAAAAATGATAATTGGACAGATAAATCCTTATCGGCCTGCTTTCACCAAGGACAAAAGGCAACCAGATATCTATCCATGGTCCATCACCCATTAGAGGTTTATCATCTTCAGGCTAAATCCCTTCCAGTTAACCCGAGTGTGAATACTTTGCTCATTGTATTATTTGAGTGTTCAGCTGCAGCCGATTATATCACTAAATAATTCTCAGGAGAGAGAAATCCATCTCCTACTCAATCACACCGCTAAAAGCATCTTTTGTGCATGGCGTTAAGGGCACAGCAACCTGCATTTTGCCTGAACGGTATTTGAGATTATGGTGGGAATCTCAGTCAATGGTCCAATAGCTAATCTACGATATTCTAACTCAGAACCTTCTTGTAAAGAGGGTCCAAATACTCACAGATGAGATAATGCGGAAAGGTCATTAAAAGCACCTTCTGGAAGAACAGATATGTCGTTCCCATGTAAAGACCTAAACGAGAAAGAAAAATGGAAGTAGGTTAGAAAATACTCCTTCTCTTGATCCAGGAATTCAAGAGAGACTCTCGTTTCAAGAAATAAAGTCCTTCTAAGTTTATTGTGTGCTACATTCTCCCTTTGTGCATCATTTGTAGAGACTGCAGAACCCAATTTATTTGTGTTGAATGTATGTATTCTTTTAGCAGATATTTATGTGTTAATCTTTTTCATTCTAGAATTACCCATCTGAAGCTGCAAAAAACCCAGATGATGACTGTAATAAAGTTCTTGAAGTTTACTGAACTTAAGAGCACACAGATTCTTCAGAAATGCAGCTGTCAGATTGTAATTTTATTTTGAGCTTAGACATTGTTCCTGACAGTTAAAACAATTAACCAGTGGAACAACTTGACTCCAGAAGTTGTAAATTCTCCAACACTGGAAGTTTTTAAGAAGAGATTGGACAACCATTTGTCTGAAATGGTATAAGGTTCCTGCCTGAGCAGTGGGTTGAATTAGAAGACCTCCAAGGTCCCTTCCAACTCTGCTATTCTGTTCTGTTCTGTTCTGTTCTGTTCTGTTCTGTTCTATTCTATTCTATATTATACTTTATTGTCTATTCTATTCTATTCTATTCTATTCTATTCTATTCTATTCTATTCTATTCTATTCTATTCTATTCTATTCTATTCTATTCTATTCTATTCTATTCTTCTCATTATGAACTGCATTTAAGCAGTGCAATTGAAAGTAATTCAAAGGTAAGAAGTTGTGTTGTAGCATCGTTTAATTTTTTTTCAAGCATGCCCTCTCCAGCTCTCCACCCGAAGGCACCACAAGCCTTCTCGGGATGAAGATGGTGGAGCATCCATGTCAGAGACATGGCTTTTTGTAAGCACACATAAAGTACAAAAATAGGAAATGAGTCCAGGGGTTACTAAGCAGTTTTTGTTCGAAATTAAAGTTAAACCTGTTGACTTCATGAACACATCCATGTTGGAAACAACATAGAAGCATCTACCCCTGCATTTCTCTGGATATTTTTGACTCTCGGTTGGTCCACCAGCCCAGGGACATCCCATCTAAATACTCACAAGGGCCAACTAAGCTTAGCTTTTGGAGAACTGCCTGGATGAGCTATGCTACTACCTGTTGTAAGCAGCAACAATGGCAATGGAAAATAAATACACATTTCCCCAGATTTTGCCATTTGTGTTACCAGAGTCTTTGGGATAAAACCAAATGGGAAATTGCATCCCAAAGTCACAGCAGGGTTGAGCTTAAAGCAAATTGTACACTAACCAGAGTCCTTCTTTGAGGGAGCTGGGAAGTTCAAAAATGTGAAAAATAAAAAACTACACAGAAAAGCAAGAATGGGAATATTACTTACAGCAGCCTGAGTGATTTCAAGCCATCGAAAGTCCGTGTTGGAATACATCTGAGCCGATTGTAACTGAGAATTCTGAAAGTATACAAAATGTTGATTTCTAAACAACGTAATGCAATAAGGAGTTACATAGAATTACAAAGAATCCTAGGGCTGGAAGGGACCCTTGGAGGTCTTCTAGTCCAACCCCCCCTTATCTTGTCTTCTGAAGCTTTGGAAAATAAGTTGACCCCCTCTTTCTTATGGCAGCCCCCACAAATACTGGAAGACCGTGATCATGTACCCCTAGTCCTTCTTTTCTTTAGACTGGCCATGCAGATGCTCAAATCTATCAAAATCCTTCTGAATCCAAGTTCTAAGTGAGGTCTAAATAGATCACTCCTCTAAGGACCATTCTTCTTCAACTTCTTTTCTCTCTCAGTTGCAACGATAACATAGTAAAACCCAAGGAGTAAATTAGTAAAGCTTATTGCTTTATTGAAAGAATAAACACTTACAAAGTGAGTAACTGTGTCATGTTGCTGAAACTCTGGTTTGAGAGAGTACTGATTCTGTTGTTGCTTAAATCTCTACAAAAAAAAAACAACACAGCAGATTTAGAAATCTGTGTTATAACACGGATATTAAAAAATGAACTCTAACATTGTTACTGATAAATACAATTTATTAGGACATCATTTTAAATGACATTTGGTTTATCATATTATCTGTAGCAAAAGACTCACTAAGTTTTGGATTTGCAATTATAAACAAGAACATCGAAACTGAACAAGAACACCAATGGAACAAAAAGAATTGGAACATATATAATAAAATTATATGAAATACGTTTACTTGAATACAACATTGTTTCTATATATTTAAATAAATTCCTGGCTGTGTCTTTGCATTAAAGAAAATGTGCATCGAAAGAGTCATTGCCCTTTTTAAAAGGATGCATGCATTCAACATTTTTTTACAAAAATGCAGAGAGGAGTCAATACTTTATGCATACATACTGCAATGTGATAAATCTCTTATCAAGGAAGATTGGCCCTTGACTCTTTCAACGCATGTTGAAACAAACACACCTAATTTTTAAATCTACTGACTTTTTCAAAAAAATAAGTTTTAATAATCCTTTGATTTTTCACTACACGGCCATCTACTGCTGAAAAATCCCATACCAAAGAAACTAAATCAATTTATTTTCATAACTGAGTTGAATATCCTTCAGTTCATTTATATTACACCTCATCTTACTAACGGCAAACGGGTCTTTTTTGGATTTACAAGAAATTCTGCTTCTACATTCCCTAAAAAAAAAACCCTCAAACATGATGGTTAGATCCAAAAGCAAGCCTGTTCCAAAATATAGCATAAAACGGAAGTTCAGAAATGACACCAGCGCAGAGAAATGCTCTGAAAGTTACTTACATCAGAGTTAAGTGCTTGTAGTTTGATAATTCTTTGGGAACAAGGGTGAACTGGTTTCCATCTAAATAACTACAGAAATAAGAGAGATGTATTATTTAGCTGAAATCATTAAGAGTTTATTTCACCACTCTAATATTCAGGGGTGAAGCCAGATGGAGAACCACAATAGGCCCACCTGCAGAATACAGTGGTGAGAGCAAAGTTTAACCTCTACTTTGCAAGCAATGCTATTCTACTTCCATACAGGATCGACCAAGGTTCCTCTTTCCGCTATGTGTTCAAGATGGATTAATATTTATATGTATTTATATTTCAGGGTATAGGTATATACATATCAGGGGTGAAATCCTCCCGGTTCGCTCTTACCTGTTGGTCGCCGCACAGCCGAAGAACCTGGTGGCGTTCACGGCGTGGGGCTTCCCCCACCCGCTTCCCCCGCCCACCTGGACACCGGCATCTGCGTTCTTTTGCCCTCTGCACAAGCAGAATGCTTTGCACATGCGCAGAGGGCAAAAGAACGCAAATGCCGGCATCCAGGCAGGCGGGGGAAGCGGGCAGGGGAAGCCCCGCGCTGTGAATGCCACCAGGTTCTTCGGCTGTGCGGCGACCAACAGGTAAGAGTGAACCGGGAGGATTTCACCCCTGATACATATGTATTCATAGATTTTCACGGGTATAGGTATGCAGGTCTTGGCGTATTCGGGTCTTTTCCCGTGTAAGATTGAGAGTATCTTGGCGACGTTTTGATGAGGTCACACTCGTCATCTTCAGGGTGGTGTTTTTGGCTTCGTGTTTGTGCGAACAAACACGAAGGCAAATTGACCAGAATACGCCAAGACCTGCATACATATGTATGTATATAGCATGTCTATATGTGTGTTATGTGTGTGTACACTTTTGAGAGAAGGCAACAGAATTTCATTTTTAATGTGTGCATTAGAGTTTTTAAAAGGTGTTACTTACAGTTCAGTCACTTCTTTTGGGATGCCTTTGGGTAGAGCCTTCAGACCTTTGTTACTGCAACGGACTACGGTATCCAGACATGTGCATTCGGCAGGACAGCGGGACAAGGGAGAGCAACTGTTGTCATCATTCCCTAATTAAAATATAAAATAAAATAAGTGTTACCCTTATGGTAAGATGGGCAACCAATATAATAAAAAAAATGCAATGCAACGCAACACAACACAACACAACTAGGGGTGACATGAGAGCAGTGTTCCATTATCTCAAGGGTTGCCATAAAAAAGAGGGAATCAAAGCTATTTGCCAAAGTATTTGAAGGCAGGACAAGAAGCAATGGGTGGAAACTAATCAAGGAGAGAAGCAAACTAGAACTAAGGAGAAACTTCCTGACAGTGAGAAAAATTAATCAGTGGAACTGCTTGCCACCAGAAGTTGTGGGTGCTCCAACACTGAAAGTTTTTTAGAAGAGGTTGGACAACCATGGTATAGAGTTTCCTGCCTAAGCAAGGGCATTGGTTCTGTTCTGTTCTGTTCTGTTCTGTTCTGTTCTGTTCTGTTCTGTTCTGTTCTGTTCTGTTCTGACATGACATGACATGACATGTCAAGACAATACAAGACAAGACAAGACCAGCATTCAACCATCTTATGTTTAATATCGGTGTGAATGATATATTTGTCATCTGTTATTTTTTGTTTGTACACTTTTTTATTTTTATCATTAGAGTTTTATGGTTGTTAGTTTGTTTCTCCTTTTTTTCTTTTACTTTGTATTTTAGGGTTAGGGTTAGGTTTGTATTTTAACTTTGGAAATGAAATTTTAAAAAACTGTAAAAATAAAATAAAATAAGCTTTATTCAGCTAAGGGCACCTAATATAGATGAAGAGATGTCTATTAGCGTTCCTCTCCAAAGACATTTTGAAGCCGATTGTATCTTCAAGGACATGTTTCAATTATACCTTCAAGAATACATTTCCATTATCCATCTAATAGTTTCTTAGGAAGTGGGAGATTACAGCATTTCTGTTGCCAGAGTAACTGGAGAATTGCATAAACACTGTAAGCATAATAATCACTCTGTGTTATTACAATAGCTCAATCTCTAAAATGAAACGCAGAAGGAGGAGGAAAAGGAAAATAATGCCAGAATGGGAAAAATATAAAGTTAAATTGCAGTAACATTATGGTATTTATTATTGGTTTTTTTTTAAATTGGTGATGTACACTGCCCAGCGTCACACTCATGTGAGGTGGGAGGTTACACAAATATGATAAATGGAAAAATAAATATACTGTAACAGTAGACTAGTATGGTCTACTGTTCTGGTGCAAGAAGTTGAGGCAATGATTTTGGGGTTCAGCTAGCCCTGACCTTTATACAAAGTGTTGACCTCTATGCGGCTTTCATGAAGTGGGCCAGGGGTGAGCAACTATGGCCCCTTGACCACCTGTGGACTTCAACTCTCAGAAATACAGATTCCTGTAGCATCCACTACTGAGTGTCTCCTTCTTACTTTGGTACTTCAAAGTACTTCCTACTTTTGTACATCATATGGGAGTGATTTCATCCCAGGATTGCTCCCCTCCAGAAGTGACTCATATTGCTAGCACCTGCAATGTGATTTCAACTGCATTATCAAGAGGCAACTGGACTTTCTTGGGGGTTTTTTCCTCGAAAACATTTCGCTTCTCATCCAAGAAGCTTCTTCAGTTCTGAAGAATGAGAAGTGAAATGTTTTCAAGGGGGAAAAATATCAAGGAAGTCTAGTGGCCGTTTGGAAAAACACCTTTGGGACAACCATGACCTGGATGACTGAGAATCTCCACAGACTTTCATTGAAGTTGTTAGAGCAGAGTAGTAACTCATTGGAGGAGGCAGCAAGTGGCAGAACTGCTCACGGATTTTAAGAGACAATGTACTAATGGAGTGATGTGATGCCCAGACTTGGCTGCGCCTGCCTTACCATCTTCACAGGTGAAATCCTGAATGGCAACATCCTGTATGGGGATCTCCTTGAGGAAGTAAGGCTTCTGGCAGCGAGGGTTGCCCGTCACGATGCGTTTCTTCCGCAGCCACTCTCCCAACCACGCTAAATGGCAGTTGCAATTGAAGGGGTTGGCTAAGAGGTTTCTGCAAAGGGCAACACAACCACATGCAGAGTTAGTTGCAAAGAAAGAAAACAATTTAGACATCCGCAGCAATTAAAATTCTTTTTTTTAAGTGGTTGATAGTCTTTGTTTATTTTGGGTAAGAGAAATAAAAATTATTGCTTGGCTTCTTTGTCCTTTATCCAATTTGGAAAGTTTTCCATCTATCCAATAAAACTCAAACTTACCCCCAAATGACAACCTCAAGACCTGGGTTGAGGCCTTCCCATTAACAACAGAAAACACCTTCAATCTGTAGTCAAACCATCTGTGTCTACCCCAATTCCCCCTTCTCCAAAAATTCTATCCAGGATAGCCAGTTTTGACTTGGAGCTTAGAAATAATTTAGAAACAATTTAAAGATGTCGCAGATCTGACTTGCTGTCAGACTATCTATGCCTGATAATATAGTAATTTAATATAGAGATGAAGGCTGATTGCCTTGTATTATTAAGCTTAACCTGACAATTGTTCTTTCATTAATTTGTCTCCTTAAGATTTCCATCCTTTATTTGCTTTCCCATCTAAACTGACAGCTGAGTTGATTACATGTCACTTATAAAACGAATTTGCCTCCAGAAGTTTCAGGGCTTCTGGCATGTCCACATTTCAGGAAAGACCTTTGACAATTTCATTATTTATAAACATGCCATCTTAAATAGCCACGAATTAGTCATCAGGTAGAACTTGCCACGTTTCAAGTGGAAAGAGAATTAAATATGTTGGCAATTATGTGTCTCAGGAATTCCTACCCCAGAAACTTGCATTTTTAAATATAGCACATTTTCTTCTCCTTCCCCCTTTCCCATTAATTTGGCTTTTCTTCCAGTAAATATAAAACAATTTCAAGACCAGGTAGTTCTGGAAGAGGACATTTCAAATATATCCATATAGAATGCAACCTTTTTTTTTTAGCTGGGAGTAAGTTTGACTCAATGGTTTAGACCTGCAGAGGCTCAGGTACTGAATATGTGATGATTATAGGGGCCTGGAGGCTAAAATATATGAAGGATGGTTGCAGGAACTGGGTATGTCTAGTTTAATGAAAAGAAGAACTGGGGTGATATGATAGCAGTCTTCCAGTATCTGAGGGGCTGCCACAAAGAAGAGGGAATCAATAGCAATAGCACTTTACTTATATACCGCTTCATAGTGCCTTACAGCCCTCTCTAAGCGGTTTACAGAGTTCAGCATATTGCCCCCAACAATCTGGGTCCTCATTTTACCCACCTCGGAAGGATGGAAGGCTGAGTCAACCTTGAGCCTAGTGGGATTTGAACAGCTGAACTGCTGAACTAGCAGTCAGCCTGCAGTCACAGCATTTAACCACTGCACCACTTCAGCTCTTATCAAACTATTCTCCAAAGCACCTGCAGATAGAACAAGAAGCAATGGGTGGAAACTAATCAAGGAGAGAAGCTACCTGGAACTAAGTTACTACCTATCATTAAGTGTTCTACCTTAGGATTCTTGACGAACGTATCTTTTTATTTATATACACTGAGAGCATATGCACCAAAGACAAATTCCTTGTGTGTCCAATCACACTTGGCCAATAAAAAATTCTATTCTATTCTATTCTATTCTATTCTATTCTATTCTATTCTATTCTATTCTATTCTATTCTATTCTATTCTATTCTATTCTATTCTACTCTACTCTACTCTACTCTACTCTACTCTACTCTATTCTTCCATTCCATTCCATTCCATTCCATTCTAATATTTTCATTCTATTCTATTCTATTCTATTCTATTCTATTCTATTCTATTCCATTCCATTCCATTCCATTCCATTCCATTCCATTCCATTCCATTCCATTCCATTCTTTCTTTTCTATTCTATTCTATTCTATTCTATTCCATTCCATTCCATTCCATTCCATTCCATTCCATTCCATTCCATTCCATTCCATTCTTTCTATTCTATTCTATTCTATTCTATTCTATTCTATTCTATTCTATTCTATTCCATTCCATTCCATTCCATTCCATTCCATTCCATTCCATTCCATTCCATTCTTTCTATTCTATTCTATTCTATTCTATTCTATTCTATTCTATTCTATTCTATTCTATTCTATTCTATTCTATTCTATTCTATTCTATTCCATTCCATTCCATTCTTTCTATTCTATTCTATTCTATTCTATTCTATTCTATTCCATTCCATTCCATTCCATTCCATTCCATTCCATTCCATTCCATTCCATTCTATTTCTATTCTATTCTATTCTATTCTATTCTATTCTATTCTATTCTATTCTATTCCATTCCATTCCATTCCATTCCATTCCATTCTTTCTATTCTATTCTATTTCTATTCTATTCTATGGAGAAATTTCCTGACAGTGAGAACAATTGACCAGTGGAATGACTTGCCTCCTGAAGTTGTGGGTGCTCCAGCACTGGTGGTTTTTAAGAAGAGATTGGACAATCAATTATTTGAAATGGTCTAGGGTCTACTGCTTGAACAGGAGGTTGGACTAGAAGACCTCCAAGGTCCCTTCCAACTCTTTGATTATGTTATTCTGCTTTTCTTCTTAGACCAAATAAGACTGAATTTAAGTTGTCCCTTCCTTCCTAGACTGCAGGCTGGTTTATGACTGTTACACTAGAATTGTTGCAGCCTCCAGCCCCAAAACTCAGCTGTTAAAAGCAACTTTTCAAGTGAAACGTATTGTGATACTTTCTATGTTCCTATCAGCTATTAATGTTCTGTATGTATAATGTTTTCTAATGTGTTATCAATATGTCTGATTAACCGTAACTTATTGACTGAATCTCTATGAACAGAAACCAACTTACAGCGTGGAGAGCGAATGAAGGGTGTCGAAGGCCCCGGGAGCCACGGTGGTTATCTGATTGTCGTACAAGGAGAGCAGTCGGACAGAACTCAGACCTGTGAAGCTGTCATTGCTCACACAGCTAATTCGGTTGCTCCGGAGCATTCTGAGGAAGAAGAAAAAAGAGGAACAAACTCTTTATTTCACCCACTCATGATTATTCCTTAGATGTTGCTAAATGGTCTGGGTGTGCAAAACAGCATCTTAGAACCTCCTGAACCATTCCATGTCTACTTTGGGCCATACCAATATGGCCATTCCGGGGGTGGTTCATGGCCCATGGTGCTTGGGATGGGGTCCAGACCCAACAGGAAGGATGCTTTTGGATCATCACAAACGGCTTCAGGCCCAGAGAAGAACTTCTCAAAAATCACTGGACTGGCCCAATCAGTGTGTCTCAGGAAAGAAACATTCTGTTCCTGGAACAGGATATTTTATACTTCCTTAGTAAATGATACAGGGAAATCGTCAAAACCATTTAAAAGCAAAAGTTAGAATATTTCGGACATGTGATGGGATCCCCAGAAAAATACGGCATCCTTCACTTAATCCTCCAGGGAAAGATTGAAGGTCCAGGCAGAAGAAGAAGATCATGGCTTCAAAATCTGTGGGGCTGGTTTGGACAAAACTCAGCAGCCCTTTTTCGTGCGGCTGTTGATAAAAATAGGATCACCAACATGATCGCCAATGACGGATATGGCTAAAAAGGTATCTCCCCAAATAATCAGAAATGAGGATAAAACAAACATAAAGTATTAAAATGTATTACAAATAGAAAAATGAAAGCTGAAAACACACAGAAAAATTCATTCTTTCTTGCTGCTTTCATGCTGTTTCCTAAACCTTTAAACGAGACTTCTCAAGTCACAAGAGTCTGACTTATAATGGGGAAGACAAGAAAGTCAATGTTTAAGTGCAAAGTCCCAAAGGTCCTTTTTCAAAAGGCAACTGGACTTTCTTTTTTCCTTGAAGGTGTTTCGCTCCTTATCCAAGAAGCTTCTTTAGCTCTGACTGAATGAATGGATTTATGAATTTCCCCACCATCCAGATAGAGCTGAAGAAGCTTCTTGGATGAGAAGCGAGACGTCTTCAAGGAAAAACAAAAAAAGTCCAGTCAGAACTGAAGAAGCTTCTTGGATCAGAAGCAAAACATTTTAAAGGACAAAGATAGAAAGTCCAGTCAGAACTGAAGAAACTTCTTGGATCAGAAGCAAAACATCTTCAAGGAAAAACCAAGAAAGTCCAGTCAGAACTGAAGAAGCTTCTTGGATCAGAAGCAAAACATCTTCAAGGAAAAACCAAGAAAGTCCAGTCAGAACTGAAGAAGCTTCTTGGATCAGAAGCAAAACATCTTCAAAGAAAAACCAAGAAAGTCCAGTTGCTTTTTGAAAAAGCCCCTTTGGGACAACCCTGACCTGGATGACAGAGAATCTCCACAGACATTTAAATGGAAAGAATAAGGAGGGGGGTGGGAAATGCAGACTTACAAAGTCTTCAGACTTTCCAGCCCTTTCAACATTTTGTGTCGTACATTTTCCAGCCTGTTACTGGTTAGCAAAAGTTCATTGACTCCAGCAGCTCCTTCAAATACGCCTTCTTCAATATCAGCGATCTTGTTATTGCTTAGATTTCTATTGCATGTTCATAATGAAGAAAATACAAATATCCTTTAGACAAATCATTCCTAGAACTGAGCTTTTTTGGGTTTTTTTTTTTTTTGACACTGATTTCAAGAGAGCAATAAGTAAGGCTTGGCATTCACATCAACCAGAGACAGCGATTCCAGAAAAGGGGAAGGAAAAATTATTTCTAAAACACTATCATGATCTAATGACAAGAATCGTTTCAAGAACTTTGAAAGTATTAATTAAACGCTGGCATCTCAAAAGTATTTGACTTACAAGAAATCCCAATCTCTGCATGCTTGAATGTACGCTAAATTTTTATCAAGGTAGAATAATGCCAACTAATACAAGTTGCATTTTTACACAATTTTATAATTTGTTTTTCACATTCATAACCTTTTCAGCCTGCTAAAAAATTTAGTTAGCCACCCTAATTTCAATTGCAAGAGAACCATGTAGAAGCAAAGAGGGCAGTAGCCAGTTTCAAAAAATTCGGCTGTAGGATTTTAAAAAGCTGATCATCAATCTTTCCCATCCGAATGTATTAAAGTTTGAATAATGGCTTTTGAGACTCATCATCCTCTTTTAACGACCCCATAATCCCTTGCGGGGTGAGTCTGGGCAACTGAATGGAGCAAACAGAGTGTTTAATGGCCGGATGCCCTTCCTGTCGCCAGTGCAGAGTTTTGTTCAGCAGATATATTCTCAGTGTGCCCAGAGAAGGAAATATCGGCCTCTACTAGGATCAAACTCACAGCCTCCTGATTGTGAGGCGAGAGCTCCACCTCTAGGCCACCGCACCACTCTAATGGCTTTCGAGACTGATGTCAGTCTTTTGAGTAAGGCCAGGTCAGGAAAACAGGACTCTCAGAAATTCCACTTTATTGTCATGGGGTATAATAGCAGAATCTTGAAAGCCTGTTCAAATTTTTCTCTGTCCCATCTTATGCTAAACAAAATCAAAGTGGAATTACCTTGAGCTTGTTTCTGACCCTTCCTTCAATCGCGGGACTGTGTTAAACTGTTCTCCAAGTTCAACCCCTTCCTCTTTCATACCTTCCCCGTGGTCAACTGTGTTCCTTTTAGGATGAGACCCTGAGACTTCTAAACAGCATATATGAATCTTTTGCAGCCTCTTATCCATCAAACGGACTCCCCCGTTTCTGGAATTCTGCATGAGACCACAATATACTATCTGGAATTTGTAGACGCAACGTATCTGAAGGCATCCAGATTATGATGAGTTGATCTTTGAGGATGTTCTGTGATAAATATCACAGGTGGGTCATCTCACAAGCCTTACTTTCCTGCTAGGCTATTTTTTTTAAAAAAAAATAAATTTAATGATTGCACTGAGACCACTTACACCAGGACAGGCTGATAAATTTTACTCACATTTTACGCAGCTGGGGAAGCTTCTTAAAGATCCCTGTGGCTTCCAGCACTGTAAATTCATTGTTATTGAGTCTCCTGTAAATGGAAACCATAATAAATATGTATGTTCAAGTTCATGTCTTTAGTAAATCTATGCAAAAACAGCAATTAAAAGCAAATTCTGAGACACACACACACAAAAAGAAACCGCCTGGTGAAAATAAGCAGACATCGACTGACTGCAGATTTTCATACAGCAGCTGGGAGGAGTAAGCAACATGGTTTTATCTCAAAAACGAATAGCGTATAAAAGTTACAAACAATAAGTTACGCATTCACTACAAGGGATGCAGAAATCAGACACTAAGCAAGTTATGTTTATAGTTATTTATGGATTTACTTATCTGGGTTTACATTTGTGCAATAAGCAAAACTTATTGGCGGGATTACAAAAATTCGTAATTTAAACAGACTTCAGATGTTACTGAAAAATCCTGCTTAATTAATCTACCAAAGGCAAACAGATTCCATATGATTTTAATAAGTGGATTGGTATGCATATCCCACCAATTGAAGAATATATCTGTTCTCAGGTCACTAGTTGTTATTGTCCTTTCCCAAAATAATTGACAGATCGGTTCAATCTGACGTTACACTAAGTTTCTCCTCGTCTTTCTTCCTTTTATGTGAATATGCTTTTTAAATACATTTTCCAATGCTTCATAAATGATTGCACACATACACAACAATTGGTTTCAGGAAATCAGATGAAAGCTATGGCATGTGTGTACTGGCATTAAAAAGTTGTGTCATGTGTAGGTAGCCTTTTCATCTGTAGAGATAGTCAGAGGTGGGATTCAGCAGGTTCTGACCAGTTCTGGAGAACCGGGAGCGGAAATTTTGAGTAGTTCGGAGAACTGGCAAATACCACCTCTGACTGGCCCCGCCCCTGTGGTGGGTTCCTACCGGTGCGGTCCACTCTATCGCACCAGTAGCGGCAGGCTGGTGACGTCACCAATAGGTTACTGACCCGGTGCGGTCGGTTGCCGGTCCCTAGGAGCCGCCATTTTTTTTTTCAGAATTTCTGGGCTTTTTTTCTTCCTGCGCATGGGCGGAAGTAAAATAGCGCAAGGGGAGGTGCACGTGTAGCAAGCACGCGCGCGCACAAAACGTGGCGATGCACTGCGTGCGCCTGTAGCAAGGCAAGAGAGCAACCCGCCTCTGCCCTGCCCCCATCTATTCTCTGCCTCCCGAGTCCCAGCTGATCGGGAGTAAATGGGGATTTTGCAGTAACCTTCCCCTGCCATGCCCACCAAGCCATGCCAGGCCATGCCACGCCCACCAAGCCATGCCCACAGAACCGATAGTAAAAATTTTGAATCCCACCACTGGGGACAGTCCTTGACTTATGACCACAATTGAGCTCAAAATATCTGCTGCTACGTGAGACATTTGTTAAGTGAGTTTTGCCCCATTTCACGACCTTTCTTGCCACAGTTGTTTATTTATTAAAAGTTCTTATTTATTAAAAGTTTTATCATGTTAACTGAATCACTGCAGTTGTTAAGTTAGTAGCAGAGTTGTTAAGTGAATCCGCCTTCCCCAGGGACTTTGCTTGTCAGAAGGTCACAAAAGAGGATCACATGACCCCTGGAGACTGTGACCGTCATCAATAGAAGCCAGTTGCTAAGCGCCTGAATTTTGATCACGTGACCATGGGGATAGCAATAGCAATAGCACTTAGACTTATATACCGCTTCATAGTGCTTTGCAGCCCCCTCTAAGCGGTTTACAGAGTTCAGCATATTGCCCCCAACAATCTGGCTCCTCATTTTACCCACCTCGGAAGGATGGAAGGCTGAGTCAACCTTGAGCACGTGAGATTCAAACCATTGAACTGCAGCTAGCAGTCAGCTGAAGTAGCCTGCAGTGCTGCACTCTAACCACTGCGCCACCTTGGATGCTGCAATGGTTGCGTGAAAAATGGTCGTAAGTCGCTTTTTTCAGTGCTGTTGTAACTTTGAACGGTCACTGAATGAACTGTTGTAATTCGAGGACCAACTGTGTTTCACATGTGACAAAACTATTAATTGCAATAAATTTCTAGAAACAAAATGTGCATTCATTTCAAAAGTAATTGTAAAAAATTCAGAGGCAGAAAACAAATGGACATAATGGGATTCAGTTACTGCTTTCTTTTTAAGGAATGTGCTATGTTAAACTCTTAATGTGAAAGTCTTGAATTGTATCACATCCTCACGGCTTTTATCTCTGGGAAACTTCCCTTTCGACCCATGAATTTTGCTATCTGTTTCCCACCTGAAAGCCTTGGAGGGTGAATGAATGAATGAATGAATGGATGGATGGATGGATGGATGGATGGATGGATGGATGGATGAATATTATTTTATTCTTGCATCCACAAGTCATTATATATAAGACCTATAATTGGTGCATCCAAATTGTACTTCATCATAGTCTGAGTCTTTCTTATTATTTGAAATTTGTATTTTTTTTATTATTTATTATATACATTACAGGCCAGTTGTAGCTCCAAAGAGGTTATTTTGCTCGGCCTGGCAGCTCTACCATCCCATTTCCCTTTAAATAACCTGGTCTTGAGTCTTATCTGCTACAGTCTGCCTCGTCCCCAAGGCAGTACGGTACAAATTTTGGCAGCAACCCACCAGCACATGGGTTGAATTAACAAGTAAATACTGAAAGGAAGCCTCCTGAAATGTCATTATGCCTGTTGCTAAATCAGTTCTCCTCCTTGCTTAGAAAAACTCCTCCGTTAGCAAGCATTCCCCGGGGTTGTTTCTGTTCTCCGCTCCCTTCCAGCTGTGAAACACAGCAGAGTATATAATTGGAAAGGCTTCGTTTGTTACCATACGTTAGTATGGTAACAAGCACGGGGAGCTGCAGCTCACAGATTGATATCGCCCGAAACACCGAGCTGCTTGCTTCTAAAACAAATGTTAACAATATTGTCAACAATAAAAATGATGGTAAGTCTCATAATAATATTAAAGCATTCATGGATAAAATAATTATGAGGATGATGATGTGCCGAAGCTACTAATAATATACTTGTAATATCAGCTAGATGACCTGTGACCTGTTGGGTCCTTGTTTCAAAGATAGTGCCTTAATGAAGCAGAGAAACAGTGGTCCTAAGCAAAAACCAGTGGGAATGGGAATGGTTTCCCAGTTGCTGATGGTTTGACTAGGGCTGAATGCTCTCTGGCAGCTGTCTAGTTGACCCAGATGTTAGAAGACTGGGCCAAGACCTACTAAAGGTCTACTGAGCCTCCGGGCAGAAGTCTGGCAACACTGAAGCGACCACAAATCTGCCAAATTTCAATCCCGTGGAAGTCATGGGTCTCAGAGTTTGGATGCATTCCTTAAGTTAGCCCCTTTGGGGTATCTTGGTTCAAAATCCCGTTGCCCTGTGACACCCTGTTTTGCCCAGTTAAAGGTTACAGACAGGAGAGTTTTAGTAGCATGGCTGTTTAAGCTTCTCTTCGAAGCGTTGACTTAAAGATGGTTCCATCAACTCACTGAATGAAACACTTGCAATAAAGGAACATGGATGGGACAAACCCATCCAAAGACCAGAAGACAGTTTTAGTGAACATTTCATCCAAAGGCAAGCATTTTCAAGTCCAACCAAGTCGACTCACTATGTTTGAATCCAATTGCAAGTTTGCCTTAGAACCAGCCTGACTCATCCACACTCTAATTCCAATTGTAAAGATGATGAGAATCAGAACAAGAAGCAACAGGTGGAAACTAAACAAGGAGAGAAGCAACTTAGAACTAAGGAGAAATTTCCTGACAGTTAGAACAATTAATCAGTGGAACAGCTTACCTCCAGATGTTGTGAATGCTCCAACACTGGAGGTTTTTAAGAAGATGTTGGATAACCATTTGTCTGAAGTAGTGTAGGGTTTCCTGCGTAAGCAGGGGGTTGGACTAGAAGACCTCCAAGGTCCCTTCCAACTCTGTTATTATTATATTATTATATTATTTGGTTTGGGTTCATTTCCCTCCCCTCTTAGCAGCTACAGACATTTCTAGGATAGCAGCCTTTGATATCCTTAGAGATATTGTTGCTGATTGCAGTTTTAGACTGAAGAAGACAGAGTGGCCACAGCAGAGTTCATACATCTAAACTTCGTCTTTCCCTTCCCGAAGGAGCTGAATAAGCAACAATATCAATCCGGCAGTCCTCAACTTACAACAGTTCATTTAGTGACCGTCCGAAATTACAACGGCACTGAAAAAAGTGACTTGGGAACTATGTTTCACACTTATGACCATTGCAGCATCCCCAGGGTCAGGTGATTCAGATGCTTTGGCAACTGGTTCATACTTATGACGGTTGCAGTGTCCAGGGGTCACGGGAGCATCTTTTGTGACCACCTGACCAGCAAAGCCAAGGGGGGAGTCACAATCGCTTAACAGGCACGTGACTAATTTAACAAATGCGGCGATTCACTTAACCAACGTGGCAAGAAAAGTCATAAAACGGGGCAAAGCTTACTCAACAAATTTCTCACCCAGCAAGATAAATTCTGGGCTCAGTTGCAGTCGTAAGTCAAGGACTGCCTGTCTATTCCCTGCCGATCGGCACAAGGTGGGACTTACAGTTCTGCTGTGTACTGCGGAATATGCTCGGGGATTTTGTTGAGCTTCTGATTGGAGCAATCCACCGTGGTGCCTTCGCAACGACATTTTTCAGGGCAAGCTAAGTCCGCAAAGCAATCCCCGCTCAGTTTGGATCTGTAATCTTCTGTGCCTGGGGGTGAAACAAAACATAAAACACATGCGCTTAAGTCCCTGAAGGCGGTTTTCCAATATTTGGTAGAAGAAGAAGAAGAGGAGGAGGAGAAAATAAGTCGATCTGGCAACCAAGACAAAAAGGGTTTTGTGATCATGAAGAATAGAAAGGCTTAAGCGAGGGTTAAATTTTAGAAAGCTTGAAATTTGCCGGAGGGGGAAACCCCACGCGGGTTAACATTAACTGGAGCTTTTCACAGCCGCCGTTTCTGCTGATTAAGCTGTCAGCCAATCTATTCCGTTTTACGGTGGGAAAAACAGAGAACAACGTCCGTTTTGGCTCAATATGCTTTTTTTTTTACCCCCGTTTTAGATCTTTGCACCCGTTTTTTTTCACTCCCCGTTTAGACTCCCATTTTGCTGAAGCCTGACTTTTTACGTCATCTCTCAACAATGCAGTTTACAGCCCTGCCTTGCTTCTCCGTTTTGTTTGGTTTTATTTTATTTTTTGAATATATAATTCAGATTTAAGCCTCAGCAGCTTGTCCTGCTGTAGAAAGCCGCGTGACGTTCCATGGTGCTTGACAGAACCATGTTTTACGCATACCTCACAACCACATGGTTAGATCAAGCACAACAGAAAATCTCGCCCACTTAATCACACTTCATCCACCGGGACAGGAGAGGAAACAATGGGGAGAAGAGGGAAAGGGACAGGAAAGAGCTGCAGGGAGAAACCTCGGAAGGTGGCCATGGTTTTCTTTGGAGAGAGAGCGCTTCCTCCGTGACGGTCACATCCCTGAATCTGAAAGGAGAGCAACACAGGCGTGCAGGAGGAGGTCTGTTCACCGTTCGTTGTTAAGTAAGACATGTACACATCAAACAAACGTCTAGGAAAGATCGGAGGGTTGGTTGATGGGAGGAGAGAAAACAAAGGAGGGTTGTGAACTCTTCTTGGATCAAAGGTGAGGAGACCGAGGCTCAAAAAGGGGAAGGGCCTCTGGTCTGAGGAGCAGATGGCACCATCCACACACACTCCCTTCCGTACTCACAGCCCCAGTGGTCCAGAGCTCCTGGGAAGAGGAAGAAGAAAAGACAGACAAGGGGGAAAGAGACACAGAGTGATCTCCAAAGGAAACCGGGCCAAAGGAGAGCCTTCCAGAAGACAAAGAGAGCCAAGATGCGTGATCTCACCGAGGGTTTGAGGAACAAGTTGGCTTCAATTTGGCGCTTCCAAATCCAGGAGTTGGGTTTTTGTTTTAGCACGTACCTTTAACGTACATTTCTTTGGTTGTGTGGCTTACCCCAAAAGGGAGCAGGATTAGGGTTTGGTTTTGGAAGCAGAGAGGACAGCAAAAACACCCATCAACGTGACTTCACACAATCATTAATTCCAAGTAAGGGGCGTGGTTTCCCCAAGGAAAGCCACCAATGGCCATGTGGGAACTAATGGGAAAGGGACACAGATAAAGTGGAACCCCGTGGCACTCTGGTCATGTATGTTCACTGTTCAAACATGCTATCAGCTGGCTGTGGAGCTTTCTGCAATGTGTTTGAAAGAAGTAGAAGAAAAAGAGCTAACTTTATGGCAAACAGCTGGCTAAACCCCCATCCCAAAACGGGTTGTCATTCTGAAGTTCAAAATAATAAACTCACTTGCACTAAGTAAACACTCATTCACAAGTCGGATCCTCCCAGCTTTTAGCTTTTTATATATTTATTAATTTTTAATGGAGCCAATCTCTCCTCAAGGTGATCCTGGGTGACTTTTGCAAGATCAGTGTTTAGTTAAGCTGCACAGACGTCAACTCCCAGAATTCCCCAGACAGCTGTGCCACGTGTTTGATATGATTTTAAAATGAAATAGTCATTTCACTTTTCTGTTTTTTTTAAACAAAGTCTCTACAATAAACAAAAATGCTTTTTGTAAAAGCATTTCACTCCAGCAAAGCATCCAATGGGCCTTCTTCAAAGAAAGCACTAGGTCCCAAATTATTCCTAAAAAAAAGAGGGAGGCTATCGTATATCAAATAATTCTATTTATTTTTTTGCTGGCAGGTCATGCGTTTGTATTTGAGTCAAAAGATTCATTAAACTGTGAAACCTTCCTGCCAGTCAATTATTTTTCACCTATCAGGGTCCTGCAATGTAAGTGAGCGATCCTATAGTTCCTCCTTCGAACCACCAAGAAAACATTGGCGTAAAGATCAGCTACACAAAATAAATAATTAAAATGGAAGCATGTGTCAAAGAGCAACAGCCAACGCGGTTGGTGTGTGGCATGTGCAACGAGAATTAAAGGGATATGCTTTAATCATTTTTACTTTATCAGAGCAAAGGCACCCATGGATAGTCTGTGGATCCTTGTGCAAAGAAACCCAACCCCCTCCACAAATTTTGGCTTGGCACTCTGTGGTTTTGCAAGCACAGGGAACAAAGGTCATTAAAAGAAAGGAACAGAGCAAGACAAGCAGAAAACGGAGTTCAGGGCATAAAAAAGCAAAGCGGGAAAGGAATTCTTTGGGTTTTCTCGGCTCTTTGATCCTAGCAGGATTCTTTCATTTTAAAGCAGCTCAGATTTTAAAGAAAAATGATGTTAAAGTAAGCAGGGTATAGCAAGACAAAATATCCTAGCAAGTTCCCCTTCAAGAAACTACGAGCTGGATATCAAGAGCTGCATGCAAAGCTCATGGGTTCTGAAAAGAAATCTAAATGCAGGGGTCTCCAACCTTGGCAACTTTAAGACTTGTGGACTTCAACTCCCAGAGTTCCTCAGCCAGCAAAGCAAAGCAAAGCAAAGCCAGCAAAGCAAAGTTGGCTGAGGAACTCTGGGAGTTGAAGTCCACAAGTCTTAAAGTTGCCAAGGTTGGAGACCCCTGCAAGTCTAAAGGGTGTTTTTACTAGGGTTAAAAAGCATGCATCACTGTGCTTAGAAGTTAAGACAAAATTGCTTTGTGTGACAGCACAAACTCAAGTCTGCAACTAATTGCACCGCACAGCCAAACCTACCTGGAATGAAATACTGTTCTTTAGCTACATTTAAAAAAAGAGAAAGAGAGAAAGAGAGAGAGAAAAATAGGAACCTGAATGTCAGCAAGCAAAGAATTAATTTATTAGACTAAGTAAGGATGACAGAAAGGCTAAAGTGACTACCAAGTGGAAAACGTGTATTTACATCAATTGATTTTACACAGTATGCCTGGATATAAACTTATTTGCATCAAGATTAGTTGCATTATTCTTGAATTTGCCATTAAAAAAACCCAGAATTAACTGCAGAATAGCTGGATACCAGATGCTACAAGTTAGATTTTAGAAGAAAGAAAGGAGGAAATAGAGTAAGATTGGAAAAAAACAAACATCACAATTTATCATGATATAATATAAGCTTTCCCCTGTAATATGAAGGACATATGTTTCAATTTTCTATTGCTGTTTTTTTTAAAAAAATGGATTTTGCTAGTACTCCAGGATTGGGGGTGGAAATGCTGTGAGGAATATAGCCCAATGGTCTGACTTAGTACAAAATTAAAAAGCATTATATAGTCAATTTCTATATATATATATATATATTGTGTTTAACCAAGGTTGAGATGTGGGCTACTAACTACATGGATGTTATAGATCCAATCCAGACTTCCTTTGATTGCTAAATAATTCAGCTAAGAACCAGACAGGGTTTCTGTGAAGGATGTCTGCAATTTCCTTTCCCCTCTTTAGAGAGGCTGTGTGGGTTTTCTTTGGAAGGGAAGAAAAAGTAGCAGGCGAGCAAAAGAAATTACCTGAACAGCGAAATTTCTTGCTTTTGATCTGCCCAATCCTTTTGTTGGCCAAACGGCGGGGGCTGGTACAGCGAGCACCGCTGGTCTCAATGGGGTTTACATGGAGATAATCTGCCAGCCACTTCAGATGACAGTCACAAATAAACGGGTTCTGAGCCAAATGCCTTTGACAAATAGAAAGAAAAGAACGTTTTTTAAAAGGGGAAAAAAAAGATGTTGCGGTTGGTTTTCCACCTTTGCCAAAGCTTCCTGCTCTACTTGGGGAGCGAAATTGAAATGCTAATACGTACAGCGTCTGAATGGCTCGTAGAGGGGAGAACGTGCCCTTCGCAATGGTCTGAAGCTTGTTGTCGTACAAAGAGAGAAGGTTCAAATTATGTAAGTCTTGGAAAGCATCCACCCGCAGGCAGTTTATCTTGTTAGCATTTAATAATCTGTAAAACCAAAGAGAATAGCAACGTATTAGGCGTTTAATTAAGCTTTCTTAAGCTTCACTGCTGTAGCAATGGCACTTGGCCTTATATGCCGCTTCATAGCGCTTGACAGCCCTCTCTGAGCGGTTTACAGAGTCAGCCTCTTCCCCCCAACCACCGGGGTCCTCATTTGACTGACCTCGGAAGCAGTTTCCTTAGGATCCACTTGAGTTTTCTCAATGTGCAATGAAGGAGCAGTGTGCATTAGCAACTTCTAGTTGATTTTTTCCCCTCCAGTTCTTAGTTTTAGCCTAAACATTAGGCTCTCTTGATTATTTTCATACAAATATTCTCTTAGGACAGAAGTGGGGGACTCTGGCCCTTTTATGACTTATGGACTCCAACATCCAGAATCCCTGAGCCAGATGGCACCAGCTGAAGTCCACAAGTCATGAAAGGGCCCCAGTTCCCCACCTCTGTCTTAGGATTTTGCCTATCCAGGTGGGCCAGATTTAGCAAGGAGCTGCCATGGGCTTCAGACAAGCTGAAGAGCAGCATTATTGTTTACTCCAAGGAAATTTACTTCTGCAGGGTACATGTGTGCATGTTCACCTGTGTGTCCGTTTGCCTGCACCACACACATGCAGATACAGGCATTACACACATATATACCTATTTTGTTACAAATAAAAACAATATTTGTTTCCTAATCACATATATTTTAAAGCTAACCTCTCTGGTGCAAGTAATTTTAATATGTTTATATAATTATGATTTAATCATTCAACCTTTCTTTTTCCAGCTCTGTGGGACCTAAGCTAGTTCCCAAATTAGTATTTAAAAGCATGGGAATACAAAACAAATCAGATATTTCTGTTATTTCTCCAGCTGATTTTTCTTATATTCTCAGATCTATCCCTTCCTTCCTTCCTTCCTTCCTTCCTTCCTTCCTTCCTTCCTTCCTTCCTTCCTTCCTTCCTTCCTTCCTTCCTTCCTCCCTCCCTTCCTCCCTCCCTCCCTCCCTCCCTCCCTCCCTCATACATGCAAAGCCTGGGTACTTTTGTCATTTTTGTTTCCTTTGAAACCATTGTATGTTATGCAGCTAAAGAGAATACTACTCATCAATTGTTCAGTGTTATTGGAGGTTGGTTGTTGTCCACAAGCAACTTTGCTGCTACACCCTCAGGATATTGAATTGTTTGCCCACACTTCTGTGTGATCAGTTTTACCCCGTATTGGGCTTAATTGGATGTAGGGAACCACGGATCTCTCTGTTGTGAATTACATGGACCATTTTGTGACTATATAGAGGGCATTCACTTTAGGGGAGCTGAGCAGATCCTAGCGCTCAGCAAAAAAAGATACACAAAAACTATGAGAATGGTATATACAATCCATCTTACTTTAAGTTCTTAGACTAGAAAGATATGGATGTTACATATCTCATACCCTGTTCATGAAGTTTCACATCCCTCATCTTTCTCCCACTTCCTTCAAACGGATTAAATTCAAATTAAATCATTTAATTTCAATGTATTTATCAAGCTTCATGACATCAGGTATAGCATTGGCTGAAAATGACCATGTCAATGTGGAATGCCAGGAAAAAGGGACAGTCAGCAAGGAAACTGTTAAGGTGAGAATAAGTCTCACAGAGGCGATGTTGATCTTTCTCTCGGAATTCAGACATTTAGAAATAAAGCCGAAGTTAAAAGTCTAATAGAAAATATTTATTTCGGTACAAAAACAACAAATCCTGATTGTTTACATTTCTGCTATAAAATGCGACCTTCTCGGTCAAGAGCTAGAGCCAGAAGAATAATGGAGAATCAGAAATGCACACATGCGTACAAGAACATCATATCACATGGTATGCTTGTAATGGAATGTACCATAATATTAGATAGGGATGCAGCTCCCTGCATATACATACAACTGACAATATTCACATCGTGACAGAAAAAATAATGGCAGGTTTGTATAAAAAGTGGAAAATCGCATTCCTAGGCATCAATATTCTCTGTCACTCAACCTTCAAGCAAACGAAAGTTGTATCTATCCCATCATGGTTGCCTCTTCTCCACTGTCTCCCTTCATATGTAACTATGATTTAAAAGTGCAACGTTCATATTAATTTAAAAATAATAATAATAATAAATAACCTTGCTTGAAGAAGAGACAGACAGACAGACAGACAGACAGGGAGACTAATAGACATAACTCCAAGAAAACAGCATAAAACAAATGAAAATGTTTCCTTAAAATCGGTATTCTCAAACCATGAGTTCAAGTGCTTAAAAGTGCAAAACAAAAAGGCCTGTAGAAAATCTATTGAAGAAAAAAAAAGGTTTTTTTTTTAAATCTTGACGAAGAGTAGGAATAGGAGATGAGAGCCTGAAACGGACAGAAAAAACCCCTTCAACTTCAAAAGATGGAGCTTTCTCCGCTCAAAGCAGGCTGGCTGGTTTAACCCACTTCTACCCCAAACTCCCTTCTCAATGAAGACAAATAAAACTGGGTTTTTATAAAAGAAATACTCACAGCAACTGAAGAGCAAAAAGTCCTTCAAAAAGGCTCTTGGGAAGTTCGGTGATTTTGTTTCCATAGAGAACCCTACAACAATAACAACAATCACAACAAAAACGTTTAATTAATGCATCTAGAAATTTCCGACCACCATATTCCCTCAGCAAAAGTACAACGAAGTTCTCATACTGGACCATGAAAATACTTTTGAATAACACGAGTTTATCTGCCAACCTTCCACTGTCAGCCTCTTAATAAGGAGTTGAGGTGGGTCTGGTTGGGTCTTCTTAAAGTATCTTAATTATTTTCACAGATCTTCTTCTGATCTAAATCACATTATTAGCGCTGAATTGTTCTGAGAGCTATGCTTTACCTAGGAAGAAAATTGGTTTGCACTGTTTTTGTTTCTTAGATTTTTTTAAAATCTCACCTATTTTTAGAAGTAACTCAAGGAGGCAAACGTACCTAATACGTACCTAGAATTTTCAGTAGCTTGAAAACTCCCTGAACATTTCAGGTCTAACTGAGCTTAAGCAAGGAACATATGGAAGGATAACTGCAACGGAAGTTCAGACGCATAAAATTTGGGGGAACCAGCTAGCTGAACTACAGCAGCGCACTTTTATTTCCTTTCCTAGCTCTCTGGTGAGTATAATGGAGTTTGATAAATGGCTTTTTCTACTACGCTACGCTTGCGAAGGGATTCAGAATATGAAAAAAAACAACCATAGAATGTGCCTATTTTTACTTAACTCAGGAACACAACCAAAGAAATAGATAGACATCCCCCCCTCAAAAAAAAAAAAAAGGAAAAGAAAAGAAATAAATAAAAAGAATATCTATAGGGAATGAATTTGCAAGTCTTGTTCCCACCAGAGCTGTATTTACCAGCATAACCTAAAATCTATAAGCATTTGTCTGTGCACATACCTACTGTCTGGAAAACAAATATGCTATAGAAAATTGAGTGCAAATGGCCTTACACATGGTTTTTAAAAGAACTTACATCAGGGACGTGCACTTTAAAAACCTGCTTCAGGATAATGTACGTGTCAAGGAGTATAAATAGCTGATTTGCATTAAAAATAATGCAGGCAATTTAGGTTAAGAGTAACATAAAAGAAAGAAAACAGCACTTCTGCATGTTAAAGAAGATTGCAAAACTGACTACACATATTTTTAAAACATCTGTAGAAAAAATATTGGACCCATATATCTTTACATAGTATAGCAGCATTTTTTTAATATATAATTTACCCAAGATGGGGTGAATTCTACCATTGCATTACATTAAACCTATTTAAACTGGCTGTATTAAACAGTGAAGCCGATCTTTAAATTAAGGGTCCATCTATCCTCACCTATTAAGTTTACGGTTTCCTAGGGACAGATTTGAAACGGTCTTCATTTTCAGGCTAGGATCATTTTCATTAGATGGGATTATTTTTAAAAACAAATTTACAAGTGTTAAAACTTCATATACAAAAGATCTTCAGTCAAGATGAGTTTATGTTTCAAAAAACTCCAGTTTTGTTCATATCTGGTAATCTCATTTGAAACCCAAGTTCAATGGCTTAACTGGTTTAAAGACAGGTTAAATGATGATTATGATGATAATAAAAGTACTAATAGCAGAACGCTGCAAATGAGAGTATCAAACTATAGTGTACGTTGATGAAAACACCTTTAGCCCTGATATGTTCCATGGGCATTCTTCAAAACTAAAAAAAAAGGCATGGATAATCCAATAAATATTCCTTAAATATTTGCTATTCTCACCAGTTGTCTGAGTAAATATGCATTGTAGCATATCCTCATTAAGCAGCTGATTTAAAAACGTCAAATGCTATTTTGAGTATATTAAGAGGCCACAGACTCCAGCTCTTGGAGTGGAACAGTGGAGCAACTTGCCTCCAGAAGTTGTGAATGCTCCAACGCTGGAAGTTTTTAAGAAGATGTTGGATAACCATTTGCCTGAAATGGTGTAGGGTCTCCTGCCTGAGCAAGGGGGTTGGCCTAGAAGACCTCCAAGGTCCCTTCCAACTCTGTTATTCTATGATGAATTCTATGAAGCTGCTAAAGACTGGAACAAAATTCCATAGGAAGTGATGACTTCTCCTTCACTGAAGACCTCCAAAGAGAGGTCATCAATCTAGAGATCTTCTATCTAGCAGATCTAGTTTTCACCAGAGAACTGGACTTCTAAAGAACCTCTAAGGCCGTGATAGCGAACCTATGGCATGCGTGCCACTCTGAGGGCATGCGAGGAGTTGCCCTATGTCAGCTCTAGCTGATTTCCGGCCTTGGGGAAGGCTGTTTTCACCCTCCCCAGGCTTCAGGAGGCTTCCCAGAAGCCTCCGGAGTGCGAAAAACGGCCCAATGGGCAAACCGGAAGTTCAGAAAAACAGACTTCCGGTTTTCCCATTGGGCCATTTTTCACACTCCGGAGGCTTCTGGGAAGCCTGAGGGTGAAAAATGGCCCAACGGGGAGGGGCATGCACGGGGATGTGCGCATGCGCAGTGTGGCATACGTAGGGGGGTTGTGTGCTGGCACATGCACATGCTAGCGCGTGTACTCCCATCTTTGGCACGCAAGAAGAAAAAGGTTCTCCATCACTGCTCTAAGGCAATGAGATATCTATGGGAAATCAGTGCCCACCTACTCCCATCAGTGGGCAGGTGATGTTTGATCATATTATGCCCCACTCAGAGGTGGGTTGCTACCGGTGCGGTCCATTGTACAGTACCGGTAGTGGCCAGCAGATGGCGCTTTTTGCACACGCTCACTCCGGTGCTGTATTTTTGGGCAATTTTGCTTCTGCGCATGCACGGAAGCAAAATCTCACCAAAATCTTGCGAGGGGATGCGCACACGTGTGCGATTTCGGTGAGATTTTGCTTCCGCGCATGCGCAGGAGCAAAATCTTGCTGAAATCGCACACACACGCGCACCCCCTTGCAAGATTTCGGCGAGATTTTGCTTCCGTGCATGCACAGAAGCAAAATCACACAAGGGGACGCATGTGCGTAGTGAGCACATGCGTGTGTAGCGAGCGCGCGCACCAAACGTGGCAATGCACGCGCAGGGCTCCGGTAGCGAGGTAAGTGAGCAACCCGCCCCTGGCCCCACTTTGGAAATGTTGAGAAAAGTACCGATAAATCAAATGTTTCCAGCAGACATTTCCTTATGGAGAATTTATGTCAGTGACTGGCCTCCACAATGTCAGGGCCCACAAAAGCATCTCTCTCAACTGAACGTGAGGTGAACGAAGCCCTTATGAGAGGCGGCTGGGATACTTACAGAGAATTAAGCGAGCGGAGACCCTGGAAGGCGTCTGGGGCTACCTCGGAGATTTGATTGTTGCTCAGATCACTAAGACGAGAAAAGATATCACGGTAACACAAACACACCCTTTAGAGTTTCTCAACCTTGGCCACTGTAAGGTATCTTGCTGGCTGGGGAACACTGGGAGGCGAATGCCACACATCTTAAAGTGACCAAAATTGAGAAACGTTGCTTTTGGATGTCAAAGAGCTTCATTAAATTCACCATGAATGAAATGGATAAATAGCAATTTATTTCAATATTGTAAAGACCCAACTGTGGAAACTAATTTTCTTCTTATATTGTTAAAAATATGATTTTGTACCCTGTGCTATCAAGAAAAAAAATATTTAAACCATAATAATAATGCAAGGCATTAAGGCAAAAAGGAGGGAGGGAGGGAGGAAGAGAGAGAGAGAGAGAGAGAGAGAGAGAAAGAAAGAGAGAGAGAGAGAAAGAAAGAGAGAGAGAGAGAGAGAGAGAGAGAGAGAGAGAGAGAGAGAGAGAGAGAGAGAGAGAGAGAGAGAGAGAGAGAGGAAGGAAGGAAGGAAGGAAGGAAGGAAGGAAGGAAGGAAGGAAGGAAGGAAGGAAGGAAGGAAGGAAGGAAGGAAGAAAGAAAGAAAAAAAGAAAGAAAGAAAGAAAGAGGAAGGAAGGCAGAAAGAAAGAAAGAGGGAGAGAAGGAAGGAAGGAGGAAGGGAAAGAGGGAGGGAAGGAAGGAAGTACTTAGCATAAATCACAATCTTCTTATGTTAATTCCAAAGTATTTCTCACTTACATTCGTCTGAGCTTTTTATAGGGTGAGAAAGCTGCAGGTGGAATGACCTTGATCGAATTCTGCTCCAGTCGTCTAACAAAAAGAGAAGAAAAATCACACTGGATGCTCTAAAACCCATCACAGGGGAGTAAGATATTATAATTGACGCCCACATCCATGAGGAAGAACACCACATAAAAACATGGGCAAGTTATACCAAGAGAATAAAGAGGCTGCAGTTGTTTTTAAATTTTAAATGCCAAAATAATATTCTGTCAATTTGATATAGAGATTTTAGTGATAATCCCCCATTAAGTACTAATCTTGTTTTGCATCTGTGGCATACTAAGATATCTTATGTTTCATCTGTAAAAAGGAAATACAAGGAAATATATTAGATAAATATATTCAATATTTGGTTAACATAGGATTCATGCTCTCCCCCCATGTAAAATTAGTCAGTTCAGTCGATGAGAACTGGGGGGGGGGAGATTTAAAAATGCACAGATTTATGCATATGTAATACAACAGTCCGTTTAGCGACCATTCAAAATTACATCAGGTTGATAAAAGGATCGATTTTGGGCAGTTTCTATGGTTTCCTCCATAGTTATGGAAACTATGTCTGTTTTCATAATAATGCTTTTCCCTGCACTGTGAACTAATAAAAATGTACTGGAAAAGCTAATGGAAAATAGAAAAAACAAAATCTTGCCAGAGACTTGGGAAAACAAGGGCTATCGCTGAATCTAGGCTGTGGGGATACACTTATAGGAAGAAGCTAATCTTAACTTTTATTTCATTGCAAATGCAGAAACAGCTGTTAACTAAGGATAGGAAGAAGAGTGCCAAAAATGAATAATTTGTAAACCAGCATAGCAATTGTAAACTATGGTGTTGTTTAACACTGGAATACTTTCTTGATATACTGTCTATAACCGTTAATAGTGTAGCCACCACCGTTTCTGAAAAGCCTCTTATGTTAAAATAATAGGGGGTCTCTTGAGATACGGTGGACTGACACTCAAAGAAATTGAGGTGATTGTAGCCGTGACCTGCATTATGCCTCTCTAAACATTAATATTTTCTGTACAATAAAAGTAACAGAGTAACACAATCGTGTGTGTGTTTTTCCCAATATGGAATTAATTGCAAGAATAATGGAATTGGTCGTTTTCTACGCTGCACAGAGAAGCAAACGTTTCTGCAACATGTCATATGTCAAAGTTGGATAACCATTTGAGATTGGACAACCATTTGTCTGAAGTGGTGTAGGGTTTCCTTTCTAAGTAAGCGTTTGGACTAGAAGACCTCCAAGGTCCCTTCCAACTCTGTTATTCTATTCTAAAGTCACTTGGGTACCCTTCTACATCTGATATAATTAATGAATTAATTGTTCGACAAAACAGCCATTATTCTCATTGGAAATCCCATTGATAGGGTTAAAGGCATGAATCCTGAGCTGTCAATATCTAACGATCAATTATATTGAACTCCTGGAGTTCACCAAGGATGTCAATCCGGAATTGCTACTTAAGTGCATTTGTGGCAGGGACGAATAGTGCCCCTCCCTCCCCAAAGTTATGTTGGGAGGAACTTAAGAGGAATCCACCTCTCTTTATGGATGGAAAGCTTTTGCAAGCAACAATACCAACAATTCAAGTGATGCAACTACCCGGACGCAAATACAAAGTTGTATCAAACCCACATGGGTTCATTCACAGGAAAGTTAAGTTGCTAGAAAGAGATGCCATATTTCTCTGCGGTCCACTTTGTGATTACACGAACCTTGGATAACAAATGTTAGAAAGACAGGAGGAAGACCTTGTTACTTACATTTCTGTAATGGCTTCCGGAAGATTGGTGGGGATTTCAGTAAGGCCTTTCCCTCGGCAATCCACAATGTTGTTACTACAGGTACAGGTAGCGGGGCAGTGCAACACACTACAGGAGGGAGCCATAAAAGACTGGTGACCTGAAAACAGCAACAAACGGCCACTTCCAGAGCTGCAAGACGGCTATTCAAGAAAAGTGCAAGGAAGGCATGGGTGGATTCTTAAGCCTTCCCAATCTTCTTCATATAAAATGCCCACAACAACTCACATGAGATACTTCCACCGAGTACCGTAGATGAGTTAAAACCACAGTCAGGGACACTCAGATTTCAAACGATGTACCAACATCTTGAGTAATATATTATTTATAGGTATTTCTATTTTAATTTTGAATGAAAAGCAAATAACGTTTTTCAACAGGCGCCGTGCATTCTCTCGCACGAAGAGTTCAACAACAGCAAAAAGAACAGAGTTTAGAATGAAAGTATCCCATCAGCAAGAAACAAGGAAATAAATCCATGTTCGAAGTGCATGTTTTATTACCCTACTGACCCCAACCATTATTGTAACAAGTTTTTGTCTGGGGAATTATGGGAATTGTCGGTCAAGACATCTGGAAGGAATCCAGTTTGGGAAAGATTAGCAAAGCTGCAATATTTCCTTTGCATCCATTTTAGACATTATCTGCAGAGCTTCACATCAATAGCAATAGCACTTAGACTTATATACCACTTCATAGTGCTTTGCAGCCCTCTCTAAGCGGTTTACAGAGTTCAGCATATTGCCCCCAACAATCTGGGTCCTCATTTTACCCACCTCGGAAGGATGGAAGGCTGAGTCAACCTTGAGCCGGTGAGATTTGAACAGCTGAACTGCTGAACTAGCAGTAGCCTGCAGTGCTGCATTTAACCACTGCACCAACTCGGCTCCTCAAGCATAACCATCAAAAACATTTAGGGGAGGAATAAGGAAAAAACAACCTTCCACGTTACAGTTTTATACATCAGCTTTGGGCAAGTGGGATGTATTAAGAGTGACTGACAATTAACTGATGATTCAATTGATGATGATATTATTATTATTATTATTGAACTTGCCTTCTTCCTCATCTGGAGGTTATGAACAGAGAAAAAGAGACAAATGTTAGCAACGTATCACTTTGTCATTTCGTGATTCTTTCATGACAAGCAAGCAAGAAACCCACAGATGGTAAAATATGCAATGTTGCCTGCTGTTTATTGTTCCCATTCAGGCTTTTTAATTTATTTTTTGTGCAAGAGTAAGTTATTAATTTTGGATGGGGATGTGGAACTCCGCAGAGTCGTAATTTCAGCTCTTGCACTGAGCTGTTACTATGAAAAAGCAAGAGTTTGTGGCAATCAAATATGTAGCATCGAGCCTTCCTTTTTCTTCTTCTTCTTCTAACATAAGTTTTTGTAGACCTAGGAGTTGATATAACTTCTATCAGGCAGAAAAGAATTACTGTATGAAGGAATGAGAGACGTAAATAAGGGCCAGAATATCGGTTCCTTTCCCCCTCCTCCAACATTTCTAGTTGTGGTGACTGCATTTCTACAAGCAAAAAGAGGACAAAACCAAGATTAACAAGCCGATCTTCTAAGTCAGCTTTCTGAAGTAGCCTTCACTGCACCACTCAGAAAAGTGGATTTCCAGCGGACTTCCATGGACTATTTATTAGTGAAACTAGCACACAAACGTGATTTTACAATCTCGTCTTGCATCTATTAAAGGGATGGTGGAAACACCCGGGCTGGTCTTACCGCTGCAGATGAATTCTCGTTTCTGAACCTCAGCTATGTTATGTCCGCGTAAGTGCAACGGGGACATACACTGAGTGTAAAGGCCGACTCGGGGTCGTTGACGTAGCCAGTCCGATAACCAAGCCAAGTGGCAATCACACTGCAGGTTGTTGGAGTGAAGGCGGCTGGGGGGAAAAACAACACACACACACACACACACAGTTTCAAAAGTCAGCGCACAAGACACAAAAGTGAACAAAAGAGTACAAGATAAATAGAATGTTTTTATTTATGCCTGCAATCCCGACTCAGATTGAAGGTTAAAATACGACGCTTTCCTGCCCTCATTTGGGAAGCAACGTTTCATTCTGTCTGTCGGCCCAAAAGGAATTGATTATTTCAGAGGCTGTTGTCTAATATTGAAATCCATGGCTTTGGGAGCATCAACCTTGCTACCGCATTAAATTAACACGGATTAGAATTTATTCAAATATATTTAGGCGTATTTCACATGCAAGTTTCAGCAAGAGGGGTGGAGGGCAAATGCTGACAAGATTCAATTAAAACACTGTTGAGAGTGTTTATATATTTTTTATATTAGGAAGAATCTGGAAAAAGTATTTTAATTTAATTCACTAAGGCTTATTTTTTAATAAATAAATAAATAAATGTTCAAATATTTCTCATTTCTCATACCTGACAACCAGTCACAGATGGAGTTGTGAAATTAAATGAAACACGACTTATTTAATTCCACAAGATACCACTAATTCTATCAAATATATCTGTACTACTTTAAATATCAATCTATCCTAGATTCTTCCTGGTATTATCAATATTTGGTTACAAAAAAAACCCAATCAAAATTTTTCTATTGGTCTGAATGTCTATTGGTCTGAATGCTACTTCTGAGCATTCAAAAATGAGATTTTTTCCGTCTTCAATGAAACGTTATTTCCCTTCAGAGTTCCTAAAATTATACATTTTTCTTGAAGGTGGCTCTCCTTATCTGCCGATGGGAGCAGATTTAGAATGTCCCAAAACTTTAATCTGGTGCTTCTAAAAGGGAAAACGGACTTCTCAAAAGGAATCCTCGGTCTTTGACGCCTTTCTACTAGGAAATTGCAATTACTTACAAGGTTCTGAGTTTCGGCATATGGTTAAAACTTGCAACCGAGAGTCGTGTGATGTTGTTATTGTTGAGAGTGCTGCAAAAGATCAACAATAGGTGTTTGTTTGTTTATTTAGGTACAAATTTCTCCAGTTACTCTTATATCCATGAACAATATTGCATTCCTGAGTCTTACAGGAGTTGGGTGGCATATAAAAACGACCAAATAAATAATAAATAAATAAATTCCATCACAAAGAAAGAAAGAAAGAAAGAAAGAAAGAAAGGAAGGAAGGAAGGAAGGAAGGAAGGAAGGAAGGAAGGAAGGAAGGAAGGAAGGAAGGAAAGAAAGAAAGAAAGAAAGAAAGAAAGAAAGAAAGAAAATCATGAATAGAAGCTCCATTTTTGAAAACAGGAAATGAACAGTTTATTTCTTTTTAATTTTTTTTATTAAGACCCCTGTGCCTCAACCTTTTCACATGGCAAACAGAAGACTGCTAATATAAAATAAATATAAAGAAATAAAATCAACAAAATATCTGAACCTAGAAATTGCAGTCCCTCAAAATTCAGAATGAAAATTTAACAATGTTGAGGTAATCACAAACTCCTTGCTGAGGTATTGTTGTAACATCATGGTAGCTAAAGTATTTTCTTGACATGCAGTAAAAAGTAACAAATTTCAACATTTTTACCAACATTTGGCTTAGAAAGATGCTACCAAAGCTGCGAAATAACCCAACTGAATAAATATTGCAAAAGACAGAGTACTGTATTTGAATAGTAATAACTATAATAGCAATTAAAAAGAAACCTTCTACGGCTGAGATCTTACAGCCGCAATGCCACTGTGATTTTACTCTAATAGTGGATGAGACAGAGACTAGGGAGTCACACTTGGGAAAATAAACAGAAACTGTTTATTTTAAAGCCATTTACTATGTGCACATATGTGCAGATACCAAGGCTTTACTTTTGTAAACAATATTAATTTTTTTAGATAGAAGATAGATAGATAGATGATAGATAGATAGATAGATAGATAGATAGATAGATAGATAGATAGATAGATAGATAGATAGATAGATAGATAGATAGATGGAGGGAGATGATAGATAGATAGATAGATAGATAGATAGATAGATAGATAGATAGATAGAGAGAGAGAGAGAGAAAGAGAGAGAGAGAGAGAGAGAGAGAGAGAGAGATGGAGATGATAGATAGAGAGATAGAGAGGTAGAGAGAGAGAGAGAGAGAGAGAGAGAGAGAGAGAGAGAGAGAGAGAGAGAGAGAGAGAGAGATGGAGATGATAGATCAATAGATCGATGGAGATGATAGATAGAGAGATAGAGAGATAGAGAGATAGAGAGATACATAGAGAGAGAGAGAGAGAGAGAGAGAGAGAGAGAGAGAGAGAGAGAGAGAGAGAGAGAGAGAGAGAGAGAGAGAGAGATAGACATGACAAAGAAAATAGTCTATCTTTGACAACAAAAAACCTCAGTCTGAAGAGGAAGATTTAGTCATGCCCCTCCTGCCCCCCATACCTAGGTCAGTTAGAGAACTATCAGGTTTCAGTGATTTTGTGCATTAAATTTGGAGAAGTTTGTTCTGAGTGAACCAGTCACTTCAGCAACTGAAGGAAAGGAACGTTTGCCAACAGCAACCAACAGCCCTAGAGGAGTCATACTGCAGATGTGAAACCCAACAGGCAAGTCAAACAGCACATTTTGAGCAGTTCAAGACAGAAAGCACAACTTTTGATGTGGAAGCAGAAAATATGAAAATATATGCAATATATGCTAAAGGTGAGCAGCAGATCACGTCCTCCATCCAACCACATTTGGAACAGGTCAATGTGATCCATGTGAATCAGTCTTAAATCTTTGCTTGCTATAAGCATTAAGAAATAATGTTTGAAAGACATTTAACCCTTAATAGAGTATTGTTTATCAAGACCCTTAAAACAACCCTTAATAGCGTATTGTTCAAATATCTAAGGGGCTGCCCAAAGAAGAGAGGGTCAAGCTATTCTCCAAAGCGCCTGAGGGCAGGACAAGATGGAAACTTATTAAGGAGAGAAGCAACCTGGAACTAAGGAGAAATTTCCTAACAGTGAGGACAATCAACCAGTGCAACAGCTTGCCTACAGAAGTTGTGGGTTCTCCAATACTGGAAGTTTTAAAGAAGAGATTGGACAACCATTTGTCTGGAATAAGGTTACCTGCCAGGGCAGGGGATTGGACTAGAGGACTCCAATGTCCCTTCCAACTCTGTTATAAATGATCTCTATTATGCTAAAGAGATCAACGAAGAGATGTAAGAATATCCAATTACGTTAAACATCTATATCAGGATATCAGGATACAGGAGTGATTCGGATTATGAATTACTGGTCACTGAGGTTTTTTATCAATACATAAGCTGTGTTAAATATAAAAAGAATGGCTTTTTATAACTTCCCTATAAAATTACTTATGAAGCATCTTGTTTGTAAATACCAATCACCACTGTAATAGTTTTCCTGATACAACTAAGAAGTTCCTCATCGTAAAATCACCACACAGATCACTTTTATATACACAGTCACAAATTATGACACTTCTGTTCATAACTGGAAACATTTCTTGAGGTTTTTTTTTCCTAATGCACCCTCAACTGAGAATGCGCTAGAAGGGTCTTATTTCAAAGGAGTTACCCTTTACAAAGAACAAGCCCCTCCTTCTCATAGTCAAATATTAATTACTTAAACAATGTTATCACTAAATTAATCCAAAAGGTGCTTTTTCAAGAGGCAAATGAACTTTCTTGTTTTTCTTTGAAAATGTTTTGCTTCTCAGCCAAGAACTTCAGAGCTGAAGAAGCTTCTTGGATGAGAAGTGAAATGTCTTCAAAGAAAAAACAGAAAGTCCAGTTTGCCTGTTGAAAAAGCATTTTTGGGACAACCAGGACCTGGATGGCTGAGAACCTCTATAGTCACTAAATCAATGTTTTAAAACTTTGACAGCTTTAGAATGTGTGGACTTCAACTCCCAGAATTCCCCAGCCAGCACTGAAGAGTTGAAGTTCACACATCTTAAAGTAGCCAAGGCTGAAAAACACTGCATTACATTAAGGGCTATTTTGGAAATTCTCCTTGAAACAAACAATTGCTTTCAGATTAAATGATGAATCTTTACAGGGTCGTTAGTGGCAAGGGAGCGGGTGTCAAAAAATAATAATCACAATATTTACATCAAAACTTCTGCAATGGTGAATGAATGAACCTGAATGAAAAGTTAGTAGCAAAGTAATAAGCAGGTCACACTGATTTCATAGCTGGATGTTTTATAAATATACCCGTATATAGAGGTAGTTTAAATAGTTAAATAATCATTATGATAATAAGCTGCTGGTGAAACATACAGAGAGCTGGAAAAATGTCTCAAGATTTGTAAAAGAAACATCACATATTTCTTTACCGATAACGCAAGGGCGGAGGAACAGAAAGATGCTTTCTCTTTCTCATAACTTGTAGATAAGGTGCCCACCGTAACAAAGCAGATGCCCAGCCCTTCCTGAAGTGGTTACTAATGGTCAGGTCAAATTCTGACCATGTACCTGAATACAGATATACCGTATTTTTCGGACTATAAAACGCACCGGAGTATAAGACGCACCTTAGTTTTTGGGGAGGAAAATAGGGGAAAACAATCTGCCTACCAGGTATTCATCTGGCTAGCGTCCTTAGTCTGGTCAGCTTCAGCACATTATTTTATCCCCTGGTTAGGACTTAAAAAAACCTTCTTCTGAGAGAGTAACAATGAAAGAGCCTGCAAGCCAGTAAGAGCTGGGAAGATCTGTTAGCACCTAGTTAGGGCTAGAAAAAAACTTATTCGGAGCAAGTAGAGCAATGAAAAAAAAACCTGCAAAGACTTAGGGCTGGAAAAACCTTCTTCTAAGAGAGTAACAATGAAAGAGCATGCAAGCCAGTAAGAGCTGGGAAGATAGTTAGCACCTGGTTAGGGCTAGAAAAAAACTTATTCGGAGCAAGTAGAGCAATGAAAAAAAATTCTGCAAAGACTTAGGGCTGGAAAAACATTCTTTGGAGAGAGTAACAATGAAAAAGCCTGCAAGGTAAGAGCTGGGAAGATCTGTTAGCACCTAGTTAGGGCTGGAAAAAAAAGCTACATTCGAAGTATAAGACGCACCCAAATTTTCAGCCACTTTTAGGGAGGAAAAAGGTGCGTCTTATACTCCGAAAAATGCTGTATTTGTCTGTCATGAGATATGCTAATACCAGCAGAAATGTCTGAAATGTAATGTTAAAAAATCCTCTTTAAAATACACAGAATATTTAAAGAAAAACTCTTAATACGAAAAGTAGAACAATGGGTACGGTCCAAAATTATTTGGATCAGGTGTTAATCAGAACAGGTTAAAATAGGAACCCAGAAGCTTTTTAAAAGAGGGACATGGCTGCTTTAAAGAGCTCATGGTCTCACTTCACTTTTAAAAATTGGCCACATCCCTGATGAAAAGAAATTTAAAGCTATATGAAACCATTAATCATATTTTATGTTGAAGGACCAAAGCAGTCGGGCCAAAAGGAACAGAGAAGCCAACAAAAGATTATTGGATTCAGCAAAACAATGAAGCTGATTTTCAAAATTGAAAAATAACGAAGTGCGTCGCAATTGCTGAAGTCAAATTGTTTATGGCTCTAGCAATTGCAACAGTTTTAAAGGTCCTTTTGAAGATCTATTCTAAAATCTCCACGCTAAGAGTAGGCAACTAATCCTTTCCTCTTAACTAACCCAACAGTTTATGGAGCAACATTAATATCACCTGAACTGAAACGGGTTTACCCTCCCAAAGTTAAACAGAAAGCACTGGTTTCCATCTTGCCTTTTTCATGATAAGAATCAAACATCACATCTCAAAAATGCAAGGATGCTGTGATTTTGAGAGACAGGTAGAAGAACAACAGTGTGGCATAAGGCAAAAAATCCTTATGGAATTTTTCCATAGGAAAAAATGAAGAATTATTGGGGAAATTTGGTTCCATGTATTCCAAATGAAAGTTGAAAGAACCAAATTTGTCCCATAAAAGAAGATAGTTTCAATTCTTCCAAAGGCTTGCAGTTCCTCCCAATCTCTTGAAACTGTTCACTATTACTAAGTTCAAGTTAAAATGGAGAGGGGAGAAAGAAGAAAAACCAAATTCACCAATTGAAAAAAAAATCCATCAATTAATTGTGCTGCAATATTTTCCATACTTTCTGTATTCTTTTCAAACACTTTCCAAATTTTCTCAGCACAAAAAAAGCCAAAAGTGCTTTTTTCAAAAGACAACTGGATTTTCTTTGTTTTTCCTTTCCTCGGCCAAGAAGCTTCTTCAGTTCTTGGATGAGAAGCGAAGCGTCTTCAAGGAAAAACCCAAGAAAGTCCGGTTGCCTTTTGAAAAAAGCACTTTTGGGACAACCATGATCTTCATCTGACTTCTGGTGCTTTCTATATTTTATTTTTTAAAATATTTGTTTTAAAGTCCATTTTGAAATGTAATCCTGAAAGATGGAGTAAGATAAAAACACATCACCTATAAAACAGCTTAAGAAAAATCTTGATATCCTAACTAGTTTTTAAGACTTTTTTTTTAAAAAAGAACATAAACATAGGTTCATACAGATGACATGGTTTTGTAGTGAAATTTCATATTTCATAAGTGATCGGTAAGCCCTATTTTCTTTATCCAAAGAGCATGCAAATCAGACTGGTTGGTTGTTTCACGACAGCGTGCGAATTATTTCACTTTGATGAAAATTAATGGGCCACTATCATTTATCCCCAATAGTTGGAAAGAAGTTTGGGGGATTAAAAGGTTGATTTGTTCACTGCCGAAAGGCTCCTCCATGCAGGCAGGGTTTCCAAAAAATACTTTGGTGTTATCTGCTTAATATCTGATGAAAAAGTCCTACTGACTTCTGTGAAGCTATTCCACAACTAGCTTGCTCAAGATCCTTCACCAATAAATAAATACCCACCCATTAATAGGGGGGAACCCCATCTGTCGGAAACCCCATGGACCGGGACCAGCTAATATCCTGCTGTGATCTGGAGCTACTTAAGTACATTCAAGGCTTCACTTTGCTCAGTGGAAAACAATGATATGGAAAAAGAACGGAACGGTGTTGGATCTGAACAATGGGGAATGCATGGACCAAAATGAACTGAAATATCAATCCCTTAAATCTGCTTTTCAAATGAGTTTGCTTTGCCTTGCATAACCATAGACGGTGGTTGAGAGTGAAGCAATCCCTCATTTCAAATTGTTTCAATCCCAATGCCGTGTTTCTTTCTTCCGGGGCATCCTTTTGCTTAAGCCTTTTGACCCTCAGCCACTCCAGCTACCCAGGAAGCTCCTAGAATCCGACTTTCCCCGTTTGAGAGAAGGAGAGAGGATGCTACTCACAGTACTTCCAGATCCCGCAGCGCTCTGAATGCCCCATCTTCGATGCAGCTGATCTGGTTGAAATCCAGTTGCCTATTTAAGAGAGTAGGGGAGGACAGGTGAAACAGGGGAAGGCTAGGGGTGGCACTGGGTGGCTTAAAGAAAAAGGGCTTGAAAGACAGGCCGTACGAACCGAGGTGGACTCCTCGGGATGCTTCAAGAAAGTCACCCGGCCTCCTGGATTGGATGCGATCACCAAAAATCCCTTTTTGTTTTGCACGCCGTGCGCAAAAACGCCACAGCCCTGGGAAAGCTCCAGTAAATAATAACTGCACCTTATATTAAATGCCAAAGGAATGCAATTTCATTACATCAAGAAAAGCTATCCATTAAAAGCTCTCAGCGTCATCTTGCTGAAACAATTTCATTAAGGTAAAGGGCTGTAAATCACTTAACGTCGTGCCTCCCCTCGGTGACCCAACAGAATCCATTTATCAGAGAAGCTGCAGCTGCATGTTAATCTCAGCATCCTTGGCAGGAGCAGGAAAGACCACCCTTCGTTCTGCTCAGGCAGCCTCTTTCCAAAATCCTTGGGCGCAGACACTGCCTCTCGGCCGTCTTCTGAATTCTCCCCTGAATCAAAATCTGTGCCTGTTGCAGTTCATGAAAATAAACCCCAGCCCAGGAAGGCGTTTGTGGCATTTTGGACGTGCCTCTATGCAGATAAAGGCAGGTTGGATTTATTGAGCTCATCAGGGTGGAGTCCATGCGTTATTAAATTCAAACATTCAGGTAAAAGTACCCCATAATCAGCTTTTGTAAACTGTTACGTTTTTCTAATTCAAAACACGGACAATGGTGCATATTGCAAAACAAACAAACCAGGAGTGAAATCCAGCAGGTTCTGATAGGTTCTGGAGAACCGATAGCAGACATTTTGAGTGGTTCGGAGAACCGGCAAATACCACCTCTGGCTGGCCCCAGAGTGGGGAGGGAATGGGGATTTTGCAGTATCCTTCCCCTGCCACGCCCACCAAGCCACACCACGCCCACCAAGCCACGCCCACAGAACCGGTAAGGAAAAAAATTTGAATTTCACCACTGAAACAAACTTCTCTATTATTTCTAAGTAGCTAATAAATAAGTAGTTCTTGATTCACAGCCACATTTGAACCCAACATTTATCTTAAGTGAGACAACGGTTAAGTGAATTTTGTCCCATTTTACAAGTTTTCTTGCCACATTTGTTAAGTGAATCATTACAGTTGTTAAGTTAGTAACACGGTTGCAAAGTGAATCTGGTTGCCCCGTTGACTTTGCTGGTCAGAAGATCGCAAAAAGGGATCACATTGCAACCGTCATAAGTATGAAGCAATTGCCAAGCATCTTATTTCTGATCACGTGACCAATGACCATGGAGATGCTGCGACGGTCGTAAGTGTGGAAAACGGTCCTAAGTCACTTTTTTCAGTGTTGTTGTAACTTGGAACGGTCACTAAACAAACTGTTTTAAGTTGAGGGCTACTTGTATCATCCAAAGTTTGCATTAATATCTATCTATCTTGTGTGTGTGTGTGCATATGGGTGTATTTGTTATCTTGATCCACACTGTTGTTATCTTGGAAGGAAGATGAATATAAAGACATAGACACCTAAACTTGGTTTTCGTTCTCATGCTAGCAAACTAGATTCTAGTGAGAAGTAAATACTGTATATACAGTATATTCATTTAAATGGCAACCCTGCCAAAAGTTGATGTCTATAAAGCTCGATCTCTAAGTGTATTTTGACAGGAGTGATTAATCTTTTGCATTTATATCATCAATAAGCAGGGGTACCGCCAATATACGCTTCAGCTGATCTAATAGTTTGGATCTACAACGTTACTAAGGAGCATGCTTTATTTTGCAGTGTTCTTAACTCTAAACCCAAATACACCACCAAGATAAGCTTTTCACTAAGAAAGTGAGAGAAGAATTGGGCCATTCTCACGCTAATGGAATACTCAAGTCACGCTAACCATGTTGGAGTACCCGTGTCATAGTTCAGAACATTTGCTTAGCAAAAGGTTTCCTCTGGTGGCTCCTTAGAAATGAATTACAAGCCCATTTAATTCCAAGAATTCCACAAGACTTGTTGTCATGTCCGTAATTCTATATTTAAGCAAGCAATTCCAAGTTCCTGAGCCTTGGACTGGTTTTGAAGGCCTGAGTACTACCTGACTGCTATGATGATCTGAGATTGAGGGGTTTAGTCACAGCACCCTTGTCGTGGTCAGATCATTTCCTCCTGAGGTTAGATTTCATGGCACCACTCCTCTACCGCAAGGAGGCGGGACCGACTAAGTGGTTCCGCCCCAGGCGCCTAATGGAATCCGAAGGATTTCAGAGGGAACTTGGGGTTATACCTGAATCCCTAGTACACAATTCATCTGAGGGCCTAGTGGCTGCCTGGAATCGGGCAGCGACGGGGGCCTTAGATCGGATTGCGCCTTTGCGGCCTCTCCGAGGCAGCGGATCCAGGAGGGCTCCTTGGTTTACTGAGGAACTCCGGGAGATGAAGCGCCTAAAGAGACGCCTAGAGCGACGATGGAGAGCTAGTAAAGCTGAATCTGATCGGACGCTTTTAAGAACTTGCATTAAGTCTTACTTAGTGGCAATACGGGCGGCAAAATGCGCATATTTTTCCGTCCTTATTGCGTCCGCCGACTCCCGCCCAGCCGCCCTGTTTAGGGTAACGCGCTCCCTCCTTGCAAAGGGGGGGGGCAAAGATCCTTTGCAGGGTAGAGCTGAGGAATTTTCTCAGTTCCTGGCGGATAAAATCACTCAGATTCGGACAGACCTGGACTCCATTTGGACAGGGCAGGCCGAGATGACAGGGGCGAGTCTTAGTCCTGTTATTTGGGAGGAGTTTGAGCCTATCACTCCTGAGGATGTGGACAAGGCCATAGGAGCGATGAGCGCCTCCACTTGTTTATTGGACCCGTGTCCCTCCTGGCTGGTTTCGGCTAGCAGGGAGGTGACACGCGGCTGGCTCCAGGCTGTTGTGATCGCATCTTTGAGAGAGGGGTCCATCCCGCAGCCCTTAAAAGCTGCGGTGGTGAGGCCCCTCCTCAAGAAGCCTTCCCTGGACCCAGCGGATTTAAAGAACTTCCGTCCAGTCTCCAACTTACCCTTCGTGGGTAAAGTTGTTGAGAAAGTGGTGTCGCTCCAACTCCTGCGGTTATTGGAGGATATGGATTATCTGGATCCCTTTCAGTCGGGTTTCAGGCGCGGCTACAGTACAGAGACTGCTTTGGTCGCTCTGATGGATGATCTCTGGCGAGCCCGAGATGGAGGTCATTCCTCCATCTTGGTGTTACTTGACCTCTCAGCGGCTTTCGATACCATCGACCATGGTATCCTCCTGCGTCGTCTTGGGGAGATAGGAGTGGGGGGCACCGTTCTGCGGTGGTTCTCCTCCTTTCTCTCTGACAGGACGCAGTCGGTGTTGACAGGAGGGCAGAGGTCAGCCCCTAGGCCCCTGGTTTGCGGGGTGCCACAGAGCTCGGTCCTCTCCCCTATCCTGTTCAACATTTACATGAAACCGCTGGGCGAGATCATCCAACGACACGGGGTGAGGTATCAACAATATGCCGACGATACCCAGTTGTACATCTCCACTCCGTGTCAGTTCAGTGAAGCAGTTAATGTAATGTGCCGCTGCCTGAACGATGTAAGGGTCTGGATGGGAGTGAATAGACTCAGGCTCAACCCAGACAAGACTGAGTGGCTCTGGATATTGCCTCCCAAGGACTATGTCGACTGTCCCTCCTTGGTTCTTGGGGGAGAAAAATTGACTCCCTCAGAACGGGTCCGCAATTTGGGTGTCCTCCTAGATCCACAGCTTAAATTGGATCAACATCTTTCAGCTGTGGCTAGGGGGACCTTTGCACAGATCCGGCTTGTGCACCAATTGCGACCCTACTTGGAGAGGGAGGCCTTGCTCACAGTCACTCATGCCCTTGTCACCTCACGGCTTGACTACTGTAACGGGCTCTACATGGGGCTACCCTTGAAGAGCATCCGGAGACTACAATTGGTACAGAATGCAGCTGCGCGAGCTGTGGTGGGTGTACCGAGATACACCCACGTAACACCCATCCTCCGCCAGCTGCATTGGCTGTCCATCAGTCTCCGGTCGCAATTCAAGGTGTTGGTTTTGACCTTTAAAGCCCTACATGGCTCAGGGCCAGGTTACCTTCGGGACCACATCCTGCCACATTCCTCCCTACGACCAGTGAGGTCCCACAGAGAGGGCCTCCTCCAGGTCCCGTCTGCCAAACAATGTCGGCTGGCGGGCCCAAGGGGGAGGGCCTTCTCTGTGGGAGCCCCATCTCTCTGGAACCAACTCCCGCCAGAGATCCGGACTATCCCCACCCTACTGGCCTTCCGTAAGGCAGTAAAAACATGGCTCTTCCGGCAGGCGGGGTGAAAAGATGATTCCCCCCAAGTATGAAATGGTTTTTTTAAAAAATTGGAATATGTTTTTAAATGTTATTTTAATTATGTAGTTCTATCTCTGCTGTAAGCCGCCCTGAGTCCCACGGGATTGGGCGGCCTATAAGAACTCTTATAAATAAAATAAATAAATAAAATAAATGTTAATAAGCAGTCAGGTAGTACTCTGGCCTTCCAAACCAGTCTTTTAGTTTTCACAGAATCAAATGGCTATAAGAGATCTTAGAGGTCTTCTAGTCCACCCCCTGTCCGTGACACATGACCTTATATTATCCCAGACAAACAGTGGTCCAATCTTTTATAGAAAACCTTCAGCAACGGAGCACCGACAACTCCGGGTGACAAGTTGTTCCACCGATTAATTGTTGTCACTGTCAGGAAGTTTCGCCATAGTTCCAAGCAGGACCACTCTTAATTAATAATTAATTAAATAGTTAATTAATTAATGAGCTTCTACCCATTGCTTTTTGTACTGCCCTCAGGTGCTTTAGAGAAGAAGCCCTCTACTCTGCGGCAGAATGACAGAATTGGAAGGGACCTTGGAGGTCTTCTAGTCCAACCCTCTGCTCAAGTAGGAGACTCTATACCCTTTCAGAAAAATGGCTCTTCTTCAGTGATGGAGCACCCACAACCTCTGGAGGCAAGCTCTTCCAGTGATTAATTGTTCCCATTGTCAGGAAGTTTCTCCTTACTTCTAAGTTCTCTCCTTGATCAGTTTCCATCCGTTGCTTCTTGTCCTGCCTTCAGGGGCTTTGGAGAGTAGGTTGACCCCCTTCTTCTTTGTGGCAACCTCTCAGATATTACAACACTGCATATTTGAGGGGCTGCCAGAAAGAAGAGGGGGGTCAACCTATTCTCCAAAGCACCTGAAGGCAGGACAAGAAGCAATGGATGGAAACTAATAAAGAGAGAAGCAACCTAGAATTAAGGAGAAACTTCCTGACAGTGAGGACAATCAAGCAGTGGAACAGAAGTTGCCTTCAGAAGTTGTGGGTGCCTCCATCACTGGAGGTTTTTAAGAAGAGGTTGGACAGTCACTTGTCTGAAATGATAGTGGGTCTCCTGTTTGTACAGGGGGTTGGACTAGAAGACCTCCGAGGTCCCTTTCAACTCTATTATTCTATGTTCTAACTTCTCTAGTTGCATCTCTGCTGTTTTGGATTCTCTTGCTCCTCCTTTAGAATAGATATGGACTTGGTGGCACATAATCAACCCAATCCTCATTTGTGTTTTTATTATTTCTTAGAAATAATTTTGATAGTATCCCTTATAGTAGGCTTTCTTAACTTGGGGTTCATGGACCCTTTGGTGATCTGGGGATATATTTCAAAAGTTCCCATGGACTTGGGAGGGGAGGGGAAATTACAACCTTATTTTCTACTTATTTTCTATTCATTACAACCTCTAACTGAAATTTAGCTTTTTATCTTATCAATCGGAATAGAGAGCTGGAAGGGACCTTGGAGGTCTTCTAGTCCAGCCCCCTGCTCAAGCAGGAGACCCTAGACCATTTCAGACAGGTGGCTGTCCAGTCTCTTCTTCAAAACCTCCAGTGATGGAGCACCCACAACTTCTGAAGGCAACTTCTCTTCCACTGGTTGATTGTCCTCACTGTTAGGAGGTTTCTCCTTAATTCCAGGTTGCTTCTCTCCTTGATGAGTTTCCATCCATTGTTTCTTCTCCTGCCATCTGGTGCTTTGGAGAATAAGTTGACTCCCCTCTTCTTTGTTGCAGCCCCCCAAATACTGGAAGACTGCTATCATGTCCTCCCTAGTCCTTCTTTTCTCTAGACTGGCCTTACCCGATTCCTGCAACCATTCTTCGTATGTTTTAGTCTCCAGGCCTTTAATCGTCTTAGTTGCTCTTCTCTGCACTTTTTCCAAAGTCTTAACATCTTTTTTGTCATGTGGGGACCAAAACTGGATGCGGCATTCCAGGTGTGGCCTTACCAAGGCTTTATAAAGCGGTACTAACACTTCACCTGATTTTGATTCTATGCCTCTGTTTATACAACCAAGGACTGTATTAGCTTTTCTGGCTGCTGCTGCACACGGCCGGCTCATGTTTAAGCGATCGTCCACTAAGACTCCAAGGTCCCTTTCACAGTTACTCTTTTTGAGCCAGGCTGGAGAAACTCTTGACCAATTCCAATTGTGGAAGAGAAGTTATATTTGAATTATGAGGGTTTTCTTTTCCTACATTGTTCCTGAAACATAATAACTACTTAGATAACCAAAAATATATATAATTTTCCAGACATTGCAGTTAATAATTTTAGTGCAATATTTGTGTTGCAGTTCATTTAAATACGCAACACACGTATTCTCAAGAGCTTGCCATTTTCAATAATTAAGGACATTTAACAATTAAGCTAATAGGCTTTTTATTTTAAAGGGCCAAAATAATATAACCAGTCTAGTTCTTTAACCTCTGGAGCCATTTATCAAAGCCATTAAATTAGAATGATGGCATGGAATGTTATCACTTGACACAACACAAAAGAAAAATTGTTCTGAGACAAATTGATAAAATCTTTTAATGCTGTCAAATTTGCCTAATGCAGCCTCCAGGTCCATCTATAAAAGGGTGAGCCGAATGTTGGCTCATTTCTTATTATCCTGAGCTATCAATATATAAATCAGCTCTGACAGGATTCCTCCTAAATCATCTGTATTATACACAAAGGGAAAGGATTTAACAGCATAGAGTGCACTCAAGCTAATCTCGCCCTAAAAGAATCGAAAGGCGGATTCCCCACCCCCCAAATTGGCAAGAATTCAGGTGCATTGGGGGGGGGGGAAATGGGGGAATATTTCTTTTCACGATGCCTTCTAAATGCCACAGTGGAAAAGTCGAAAAATAAGTTTCAAACTTCCTGTTTCCTTGCAAAAAGTTATTTTTTCTCTTCACTTGGCATCAAGCCCTGGAATAAAACTTGGCACAGACCGTTTTCTTAGCAACAAGATGGTGATTTAAATGTAATGTTTCCTCTTTGTTTTGCATTACTTGAGGGGCAGGGAATAATAGCAAAAGATGGTTAAAAGGCGGTTGAAAATATGTAAATTAAATCCAGTTGGATCGATCCCAAATTACAAAAAAAAACCAAAACCAATTATTTTTGCTTAACTTCATTTTAAGAATCAAACTCTCTTCCTCTGGCGTAAAACCGATGCCTCTTTTGGAGTATTCTATGTGGCAATGTCCTCCTGTTTTGAATCATCTGAATCCGTGGTGGGTTTGTTTATTTATTTATTTATTTGGGAATTCTTCTATGCCGCTCTACTCCCTAAGGACTCAGGGCTGCGTACAGCATTTTAAAGAACACCAAACAATAATAGTAGAACCAGTTTCTACTGGTTCGCCCCAATTCGGGCAAACAGGTAGCAGCGGTGGCAGGAGGCTCCGCCCAGCCACCCGGACGTCATCACGGACGTTCTGCGCATGCACAGAAGCGTTGCGCACGAGCGCTCCCATTCCCAAACCGGTAGCAAAGGTGAGTGAAACCCACCACTGATCCGAATGACCAAAATGTTTCTTTTCTTTTTTTAAAATTTAATTTAATTTAATTTAATTTAATTTAATAGATTTGTATGCCGCCTAACTCCCGGGGGACTCTGGGCGGCTCACAGCATGTCAAATCCATTACAAATAAAAACATATAACAGTTAAAAAGATATAAAAATTAAAAAATCTCCAACATTCATAACCAGGGGGGTAGACCCAAGTATAATCTGCTCGGTCTCACTTTCACCTCGCCTGCCGGAAGAGCCAAGTTTTTATTGCTTTATGGAAGGCCAGTAGGGTGGGGATAGTCCTGATCTCTGGAGGGAGCTGGTTCCACAGGGAGGGAGTTCCCACAGAGAAGGCTCTCCCCCTCGGCCCCGTCAACCGGCATTGCTTGGTCGATGGGACCCGGAGGAGACCAACTCTGTGGGACCTAACCGGTCGTAGGGAGGTATGTGGCAGGATGCGGTCCCGAAGGTAGCCTGGCCCTGAGCCATGTAGGGCTTTAAAGGTCAAAACCAACACCTTAAATTGGATCTAATGGGCAGCCAATGCAGCTGGCGGAGGATAGGTGTTACGTGGGTGTACCTAGGCACACCCACCACAGTTTGCGCAGCTAATAGTGCTAATAGTGAATATGTGAATAGTGAAATGGCTGCTAAGGTTTGCTTGCATTGTGCACATAAAACGGCCATTTCAGCCTTTCAAAACCTAGATTAGAGGGAAATCGGATTCTCACAGGCGAAAGAGCTCCTCCCAGATTGAAGAAGGCAGCTGGGTCTATTAGCCTGAATGGAAATGGAAGGAGAAAAGTGGATTCCAATGGAAAAGGTCATTGGTCTGCAAGCCAGGGAGATTCGTGAAGAAAATAATCAGTAAAATTACCACCCACTGTTTCTACAATGTGGTGGCTGGCCTATTTTATTTAGGAAGTTTCTTCTCCGTGAACTGCAATCAGGACTGGAGCAATTTTATATTTCTTTACTACCCAAAAACCTAACCGATAGAGAACGCAATCCAAAGTAGCCAAAATATATAGGATGCTTTCTATATTTCATATTTACAACCAGAATTTCTCAACTTACATTTCCTGCTGAACTTCAGGCCCTAATCAGGAAATATACAGTATTCCACCCTATCTACACACCTCTGATTTATTTATTTATTTTAGAAAATTTATATTGCCGCTTATTCACACATGGCGACTCAAGGTGGCTGATACAATATACAATGCCAACTCATAATTGAAAATGCCGCTTGTTTTTCAGTGAGTTGTTTTAGAATACCACTATTAAGCTTCTGGTGCCTTTAGTTTAATTTCACATCTTAGCATTATCTAGATTCAAGACTACTAAGGGAACTATAACCAACTGCACGTCTCTGGAGATTCTCCATCATCCAAGTCATGGTTGTCCCAAAAGTGCTTTTCCAAAAGGCAACTACGCTTTCTGAGTTTTTTCCTTGAACTGAAGAAAATTCTTGATGAGAAGCGAAATGTTTTCAAGGAAAAAACCAAGAAAGTCCAGTTGCCTTTTGGAAAAGCACCTTTGTGGTAAGCAATTGCAGTTAACTGGTTTGTCAATTTAATTTTCAACTTCCACATAGGAAGAAGAATGGGGAGTGCATAGCCAAAAATTATAGCAGCCCATTCCTAAATGAAGGTTTAGTAAACTGTCAAAAATATCTATCTATCTATCCATCCATCCATCCATCCATCCATCCATCCATCCATCTATCTCTCTATCTCTCTATCCATCCATCCATCCATCCATTCCTCTATCTATCTATCTATCTATCTATCTATCTATCTATCTATCTATCTATCTATCATCTATCTATCTATCTATCTATCTCTCTATCCATCCATCCATCCATCCATCCATTCCTCTATCTATCTATCTATCTATCTATCTATCTATCTATCTATCTATCTATCTATCTGTCTGTCTGTCTGTCTGTCTGTCTGTCTGTCTGTCTGTCTGTCTGTCTGTCTGTCTGTCTGTCTGTCTGTCTATCTATCTATCTATCTATCTATCTATCTCTCTATCCATCCATCCATCCATCCATCCATCCATCCATCCATCCATCCATCCATCCATTATCTATCTATCTATCTATCTATCTATCTATCTATCATCTATCTATCTATCTATCTATCTATCTATCTATCTATCTATCTATCTATCTATCTATCTATCTATCTATCTATCTATCTATCTAATCTGCCTATCATCTATCCCCACCCTCTCTCTCCCTCCCTCTCTCCCTCCCCCAACCCTCTTAGCACTACAGGCATGGCTGTTCCCCCATGAATTTGGGTGAGGGGGCGCTGAGATGAGTCAATATTTTTTGGGGGGGCACCAGGGGTTGTTTGGGTAGGAGTGTTTGTTTTAATCCTGTAAGCCACCCAGAGTCTGAGATAGGTGGCTATATAAAATAAAGAAATGAATAAAAGAAGATATAAATACTTACAGATTTTTAATGTCAACAGCTCCACGGAACGCCTTCCTTGGGATGGCGTGTATCTGGTTTTCACTGAGGTCCCTAAGAAAAGATAATAAACAGCTTGAATAGATCTTTTCGCTTAAGAACAGTTGTATCAAATCAACCCAAACCACTGTGATTAAGTCTACAATGCATTTCATTGTATTCTCACAGTTTATCAATATCCCCCCCCCCCACACACACACTACTCAGTAATACCAAATTTCTAAGTATAAGGGGCATTTTAAAAACTCCTAAATGTTTGAGTTAAACATAAAAGGAAGAAGGAAACAGCAAATATTCAACATTAATTGCACTACATCATTTCCCAACGCATCCATTAGAATATCTGTGCGTGCGTGCGTGTGTGTGTGTGTGAATTTTGCCCCATTTTATGACCTTTCTTTCCACAGTTGTTAAATGAATCACTGCAGTTGTTAAGTTAGTAACACGGATGTTAAGTGAATCTGGCTTCTTGTTCTGCCTTCAGGTGCTTTGGAGAATAGTTTGACTCCCTCTTCTTTGTGGCAGCCCCTGAGATATTGGAACACTGCTCTCATGTCTCCCCTGGTCCTTCTTTTCATTAGACATACCCAGTTCCTCCAACCGTTCTTCATATGTTTTAGCCTCCAGTCCCCTAATCCTCTTTGTTGCTCTTCTTTGTCCTCTTTAGTATGAATATGGCATATTCCTATATGAGTACTTGCAATTCTCCCAGGGTGTAATTAAATGAATGTGTAAGAAAATATAATGTGTTTTTAGCTTTATGAAGCCAGGGCTTTTACTAGTAATCTTTGCTTCCAATTTGCCATGAATAGTTGATCTTAACAGAGATCAATCACAGATTTTGTTCTTTCCTTACAATTTCCATTTAAGAGCGACTAAACATACATGACGTTATATCAGTAATGGGCTGAAAATCCTGTTGCTACCGGTTCGTGCGCGCGTGCCGCTTCTGCGCATGCGCAGAAGTGTCCGGGGCAGGTGGGCGGAGCCTCCTGCCACCACCGCTACCGGTTCGTAGATCCGGGCCGTACCGGTTGCAACCCACCGCTGCGTTACATGCCTTTTGCTTCCTTCAAGTGTTTTCATCATGTTAGTGAATAAATTGCTGCATAAAACAATGTTTTACCCCTGAATGTACAATTTGCCCTGGAAATTACATCACGTTTTGATTAATTATTGAATCTGCAGCATTGCTACACAGGCTGCAAAACGTATTTATAAAAGCGTGCATTTACATTTGCGAATCAAAGAAATAACTGGAGGATAAGCTAGAACAATCAATGGTTTGCATGCAAGTTGTAGAAATCTTGCAAATTTAGAGACTATTCTCAAACAGCAAACTGTATCCAATTCGAAATAGATGATGCTAAATTCTGAATTCATAATTAAAAGTTCTAAGTGAATAGTCATAACAGATGTTATTGTCCATTTACTGAATGAAAAAAGGAGAATCCATTAGAGATACATCTTCCACCTCATTGCAATGAAGTCAGCTCTGCATTGCAGCTATTTTATTACTCACCCTCCAATATCTCAGTTGAATATGCTATTTACTTTACAAAGCACAGAAGAACGCTATTATTTTAATTGTGTTAATGGAAACTGCCGTGTGCAGTAGTGAAATCAAGCTCTTCTAAAGTTGGGATGAGGGACCTTTTTTCCCCTGCATAGTTAAATCAACATTACTTTAAGACAATAAATTTTCTGTAGTAGGCACACCTGCTTCTAAATTTAATTACTGGTAATTTTATTTTCCCTTTATGGCTTAACCTCTCTTAAGAGACTGATCAGTAGTACCATAAATCTACAAAAGCATTCAATACTTTGCAGAAACTACCCGGGGAAGCGGAAGGAATAAAATGCACTTATTTTCTGAGGTCACACTAGAGAGCAAGAAGCATAACGGAGCACCTAAAATGGAATCCTCCCACAGAACAGCTAGTCCTCGACTTATGACCACAACTGAGCCCCACATTAAAAACAATGACAGGCAGCCCAACATTTCCCACGCTAAGTGAGACATTTGTTAAGTGAGTTTTGCCCCATTTTACGACCTTTCTTGCCACAGTTGTTAAGTGAACCACTGCAGTTGTTAAGTTAGTAACCCGGTTGTTAAGTGAATCTGGCTTTCCCATTGTCTCTGCTGGTCAGGTGGTCACAAAAGGGGATCATGTGACCCTGGGACATGGCAACCGTCATAAATATGGATCAGTTGCCAAGCCTGCGAATTTTGATCACGTGCCCCGAGGGATGCTGCAACGGCCGTAAGTCCCGTTCTTCAGTGCCATTTTAACTTCGAATGGTCACAAGTGAACTGTTGTAAGTCAAGGACTACCTGTGCTATCCTGATAATAGAAATTTAATGTCTAAAAGGAGTGCTACGATGAAGTTTCCCAGTTGAGCATATTGTTCTAGTTGTCTATCTATTGAGAAATTAATTAACCACGTTTCCTCGTTAATGGTAATGAAACATCTGCATGAAGAAGACTAATGGTTGTCCAATCTCTTCTTAAAAACTTCCAGGGTTGGAGAACCCACAACTTATGGAGGGAAAGGTTTTGGAGAATAGCTTGACCCCCTCTTAATTGCAGCAGCCCCTGGGATATTCGAAGAATGTTAGATATAGGAAGAACAAAAATTCGGAAGAACCTTCATGATCTAACAATTCGACCCCGTGCTACATTTATTCTCCACTTGTGGTTTCTGTTCTCTGAAGATGGGCTGTTCTACTTAATACTCTAATTCTTGAAGCTGTGGGACTTTATTTCACTGCATCTGTCTACAACATTTTTTATACCTAAATTATAAAGTTACATCTGGTGTTAACTTGGAATTATATGTCTATTTCTACTGTAGAAAGAGAGACTTATGATATGGCGAGGTGCATATAACATTTTCTCATAATATATTTTCACAACATGGGTGAAAGAATAAAAGTAGTTTGGGAACTAAAATAATTCTAGCATAGACCAGATCTCAGCAACTTTGCTGGAATTTAATGCTCTGGTATTTACTATAATTCAGAGTTTAATTTACCTTTTTCTTAAGTTTTGGAGTTTAAATTTTTATTTTGCAGTCCCTGTAAAATAACATTGGTGAAATACAAACTCTTCTAAAGTCTCCCATTTATTCCTGGAATAAACTGTAGCAGCTCGAAGTAGATCAATTCCATTCTCTGATGTCTCCAGAAATGCACTTAGACTAATTTGCCAAGAATACACTGTTTTAAGCAGGCTGTAAATATTATTCATTATAGAAAATTAAATTCCTAAGCAGATTTACTGTTCATATTACAAAGAAGTCGCAATGGTTCAGGAAAACAAATAGTGATTATGATAAAAAGAGAAGCAAAGCAGTAAACATTTTCAGAAAATCACACTCTAAGAAAGACACAGCAGTTTTTGCGGTTTTCTATCTTACAAAATGCAACATTATGGATAACTATTAAGTGTATGATGTATTAACCAACCCGTCGGAAAAACTGATCCTGTTTTCTTTAAAAAAACAACTATTTAAATACGCTTTCCTTATATATCTTTAACAAAATTCTATCCCGTTGCTTACTTATTACTACAGTGTGAACAAACTTCTGTAATGCTGATATATGGAAAATTGGCACGTACTGTATATATAATTCTACATTCAGTAATGATAAGAAGCCTTTGATTTCAGGTTTTCCATGTAAGTTTCCCATAAAAAACTGCTGATAAAAAAGAGAGAATATTTTTTTAACTTTTTACATGCTGTCTCTCAGCTGCTAGCCTGCTCTTTTGTTTTTGTTGGGAATACTGACAAACATGAATTGTGTAAGTTAGATTTGAACTGTATTGTGAAATTTTCATATTTTTTGCTAGTTTTATGCAAGTCTTCCCTGATGCCTGAGTATTATTACAAGGGTAAAAAGGCTTTAGCAGATTAACAGAGTTGGAAGGGACCTTGTAGGTCATCTAGTCCAACCCTTTGCCCAAGCTGGAGACCCTACACCATTTCTGACAGATGGCAGTCCAGCCTCTTCTTGAAAGCCTCCAGTGATGAAGCTCCCACAACTTCTGAAGGCAACTTCTGTTCCATTGGTTGATTGCTCCCAATGTCAAAAAAATTCTCCTTATTTCCAGGTTGAATCTCTCCTTGTTCAGTTTCCATCCATTTTTCCTTGTCTGGCCTTCGGGTGCTTTGGAGAGTAGCTTGACCCCCTTCTCTCTGTGGCAGCCCCTCAACTATTGGAAGACTGCTCTCATGTCTCCCCTGGTCCTTCTCTTCACTAGACTGGCCATGCCCAGTTCCTGCAACCGTTCTTCATAAGGTTGAAGAATTCAACAGGATTCAACAAAAGGATTCATAACTCTGAAGAACCTGCAAACGTTCCTGTTTTTCTTTCAAGAACGCAGCATCTCTCATTGTGTCCACTTGCACAATTGCTCTGGAGTTGGAACCGCTCTGAATTCAGAAAAAGGCTTTTTCCTTGCAGGAAGAGATACAATATCGTTCTCACCGCCTGAGAAGATCTTGCTTCAGCTCCTGCCCACCTAGAGTTCGAAAGCAAGTAAATGCAAGTAGATAAATAGGTACCACTTCAGTGGGAAGGTGACAGCATTCATGGGCCTTTGGCGAATAGCCATGATAGCCACATGACCATGGCAATCATCTTCGGACAATGCAAGCGCCCTCGGCCAAGAAACGGAGATAAGTACTGCCCCCCCAAGTGGCAGGCACAACTGGACCTGGGAAACCTTTGCCTTTTTATATTACAACATGATATATAAAAGGATGTAGTTCCAACATATTTTAGTGTTTGGGGGAATTGCCATATTGTGCCAAGATTTGATTAAACTTTTGGAGAAAAGATAGCTGCAAATTTACCAGGGGTGGGTTCCTGCTGGTACGCTCTTACCTGTTGGTCGCCGCAGAACCGAAGAAGCTGGTGGCGTTCGCGGCGCGGGGCTTCCCCTGCCCGCTTTCCCCTGCCCGCCTGGACATTGCCATTTGCGTTCTTTTGCCCTCTGCGCAAAAGAACGCAAATGGCGGTGTCTAGGTAGGCAGGGGAAAGCGGGCAGGGGAAGCCCCGCGCCGCGAACGCCACCGCTTCTTCGGTTCTGCAGCGACCAACAGGTAAGAGCGTACCGGCAGGAACCCACCTCTGAAATTTACTCTCCAGGAGACAGTATTCAACAATGGGGGAAATCCAATTACAGTTGGGATGGAAATGAAGTTGTATCGAACAAGTTATATTTCTCTATCTTCCCACACGTGTGTCTTAAGGAATATTAGGTATTGCAAAGCTTACAACAAGTATGCGATGAAATTTAATTATATAGAAAGCTGGAGCAAACTACTTTCTGACAGACAACTTCTGCCGCTTGGAATGTTTTCAGAATTAATTGATTTTATGGCAAAGCCCAAAGAAAATTAAATTATATATTGGAACATTTTCATTAGAAATGGGGTTGGAAAAAATAAAGCGGAAAAAGATGGAAAGCTTTCTACAATTAGAAGTGACAGCTGCACTGCTTTTCCCGAGCTTTTAAATCACATCAATAAGTAGGGCCTGTCCAAAGAGTTAGCAAAACGCATTTGTTAAAACTCTTCTCCATTGACTCAGCCTTCGTGGCACAGTCTACGATCATATTAGTACATTCATAAAAGTTGCGCCATAAAGCATGCGCCTCCAGCGGCACCGTTCCCTAAAGAGCTGAATAAGCAACGTGCCTAAGGAAATGTATGGCTTGTGATAGTTGTGTTTCATCTCTTCACACTTCATTTGTCAGCATAACTTCCTGCTAATGTTTTAACCAGCGCTGTATTTATAAAAATGTTACTTAGGCAGCTGTTTGCAATGCATCATTTTAAGTAAACACCAGTCATGCCTTAATGCCTATATATTTGTATTTTGGATGAAGATATCCAACAGAGCTTTTTCTGAAATTAATTTCTGCAGGAAGGCCACCCCACGTTGACATATTAGAAGAGTTTACAAGAGTCCATAGAACATAGAACAATAGACTTGGAAGAGACCTTGGAGATCTTCTAGTCCAGACCCAATACTCGTGATGGCGAACCTATGGCACGTGTGCCACAAGTGCACGCAGAGCCATATCAGTGGGCACGCGAGCTCAGGTCCGGCCAGCTGATTTTCGGGCCTTCTGGACCCAACATAGAACATGGGAGTCGGGAAACAGCCTGTTTTCAGCCTCCGGAGGGGGTGGGGAAGGCCTGTTTTTTGCTCTCCCCAAGCTCCAGAGCCTTTCTAGGAGCCTGGGGAGGGCGGAAACGGCCTTCCCCACCCCCTCCGGAGGTCCTCCGGAGTCTGGAAACGTTCCATTTGCCAACTTCCGGTTGAACCGGAAGTTCCATTTTTTTGCTCTCCCCAGGCTTCAGAGCCTTTCTAGGAGCCCGGGGAGGGCGAAAACACCCCCCCAGAGGCCAGAAATTATGGGTGTGGGCACGCACGTGCCCCCCCGCCCCCCCCCCTTTTGGCACGCGAACCAAAAAAGGTTTAACGTCACTGCCCTATACCATTTCAGACAAATGGTTGTCCATTTTTTGAAAGCCTCCAGTGATAGCGCACCCACAACTTCTGAAGGCAAACTGTTCCCTTGGTTGATTGCTCTCCCCGTTAGGAAGTTTCTCCTCAGTTCTAGGTTGCTTCTCTCCTTGATGAGTTTCCATCCATTGTTTCTCGTTCTTGCCTCCATAATCCTGTTTTCATTATCAGGAGGTGTCACCGTTATGGATGGGATGGCTTCCATTTTGGAGCCCCACAGCCCTTCTGCTGCTAATTGGCTCTTTCCCCCTGCAGAAAGGCTGTGTGCACTTAGGAACTGAAGATAATGAGATATAAATTAGAACGAAAGTCTTCTCTCTCATAGTATCTCTGCAGGCAGGGGGAAGGGTGAGCCTAGAGCAGGGGTGGGCAAACTATGGTTCTTTGAGGACCTGTGGACTTCATCTCCCATGCATGCATGGCTGGCTCAGGAATTCTGGGAGTTGAAGTCCACAGGTCCTCAAAGAACCATAGTTTGCCCACCCCTGGCCTAGAGGGAATGGAGACAGGATGGCAACAGAAGACTATGGTGGAATGTCCACAGCCCTCTGATGTCTAATGCCGGCTTCCATAAAATTATCATTTTAAATGATTTTAAAATCATTTTTTAAAAAGTGCCACTGATTACAGAACTCTAATGATAGACATTTTCATTCTGTATCATCTCTTTCAAGCCAAGCCAGCTGACTGCAATTGATATCTCATCTGCCAACTCTCTTCAGGATAAAGAGGTAACAACACTGATAGAAACGTAAGAGCATTTAGCTACGTAAAATAAACAAGAAATGGAAAAGACACAGCAATACAGATTCCTACATTGCTGTTGGCAGGACCATGAACCGCTGCACCCATCTAGCTGGCCTCAGTTGATCCCAAAAAGCAATGCAGGAAGTATTCAGTTAGTGGTTGCACAACGAACTTCCAGGAAACACCTTAATAATGGTGTCCTTAATAACACCGACTTAAGACAGAGTAACGAGTCTGCTTGTGGATTTCAACAAGTGTTATGAGAAACATGATACCCCTCCACTGCACGTGATTTTGACCATCCCAACTATTAGCCACTAGATACTAGATATTAGCCACAAACAATGCCGACTGGCGGGGCCAAGGGGGAGAGCCTTCTCTGTAGGGGCCCCTGTTCTCTGGAACCATCTTCCCCCAGAGATCCGAATTATCCCCACCTTGCTGGCCTTCCGAAAAGCCATCAAGACGTGGCTCTTCCTGCAGGTGGGGTGATTCCGAGACAATATTACATCTGAGGTCTCCCCCATGTATGGATGGTGTTATATGTGTTTTGAATTGTTTTTTAAATTGTTTTTTAAATTCTTTTTAATGATTTGGTTGGTTGTTTTCTTAAAATGCCACCCTGTATGCCACCCTGAGTCCTCAGGGAGTAGGGCGGCATAGAAGAACCTCCAAATAAATAAATAATAAACAAATACTTCAGCTACCACAATTTTTTCTTCTTTTTAAACGTATTTCATTTATCATGTGGTGCAATCACATCATATTTCAGTAAAAAGACACACAGAGGTAAAACACAAAAGATACAGTATAAAATCCGAAATCTCAACAGGCAGATTTGCAATTTTTTTTTTTTTTACTTCATTGGTCACAACCAGGAAATCAGCGAAGTCTCCATCAAAGGTTCTGTCCCTATGGGAAGGCTCCTTGGTGCTCTCTGAGCTGTCTGAGTTTTCTTGCAGATGTTTCATTGACCAAACTACTGTAGGAGATATCATCAGTTGTGATGATGTCACCTAGTTTGGGTCACAAAACATCTGCAAGAAAACCACCAAACTCAGAGGGCAACGCATGTCAACCCTGAGCTACAAATATTCTCCTTTAATCTTTCACTATGTGTTGGATATCCCAAAGGTGCTTTGCTTTTGTTTTGTTGTTGTTGTTGTTGTTGTTGTTGTTGTTGTTGTTGTTGTTGTCTTCAAGGAAAAACAAAGTCCAGTTGCCTTTTGAAAAAGCATCTTTGGGAGAACCATGACCTGGATGCCTGAGAATCTCCATAAACACTTATGTGTTGGATAGTTTTTCAGCCGCAGTGTCGCAATTTGGGGGAGGGGGGTTGCCCCACTTCTAGAGGGCATCTGCGCATCTACCATGACTGTTCACATCCAAGACATTCCTTGAGTCCCACGTATCTCCTGGGTGGTGGTGCTAAAGAGTAATCATTTCGAGGCAAACCCCTGAAGATTTGAAGAGAAGGCAGCCACTCAACCTTAGTCATCCTAGCAACCTCCTGCCTACATCACGTCATGGCAACCGACGGATCCGTTTTACACCATCCAAGATGACAGCCAATGCATCCAGTCTGAGATACCAAATACTATTATTAGCTGTGAGTCATGGGGAGTACAGCTTCGTTTGATCTGCCCATAAACTCCTCCTGCCTTGAATTTGCTTCCTTAGAAGCAAATGATAGCAATCATCTATTTTTTCCACACTGTGTATAACCATATATGAGCAAGTATGCCTAGGTCCACATTTTTTAGAAACCAAAAGGCTCAAGATGTTTCATCCTCTTTTCTCCTCCCAGGAGAATGATAATTCTTGACTTGGTCATTTAAACCAAGATTTTCTCTACCTTTGACAGCTCTAGAATATTTGTTTTTGGGTGCAGCCACTACAATAGCTTATTTATTATCTCATATATCACCAGACTTGATTTAGAAAAGAAGATTCAACAGAAAAACAATGGAAGAAAAGGTACATAAATACAAAATATTTATGGGATAAAAACCTTTCTGGAACTACAGCTTAAATTTACCAGTCCAAAAATCTCTCTTTTAAGCATTGCTCCAAAATCACCACAATGCCCATTTTCCCTCTTAAAGCCTCAGACAGGGCAATTACATCTGAGCCTTTTTTGTTAGCCTCTCTTGTGATTTAATATAAACTAATTAACTTAATAAATGTATATTAATAAATTAAATTAATAAATTAATATCAATTTTATCTAATTTAGATTTCTAATTTCTAAGCCCTGAAGACATTTAGTGTCCCCGGGGTCACGCAATTTCCCCTTGTGCCACCTCCTGACCAGCAAAGTCAATGGGGGGGAAGCTGGATTCACTTAACAGCCGTGTGACTAATTTAACAACTGCAGTGATTCACTTAACAACAGTGGCAAGGAAGGTTGCAAAATGAGGCAAAGCTCACTTCACAAATATTTCACTTAGCAACGGAAATTTGGAGCTCAATTATGGCAGAAAGTCGAGGATTACTGTAGTTCATAAGGATTGGGTTAAATGTGTGCACTTGACTTAATTTCATTCAATCCAAATGTCAATATAATCTATAAAGATTATAGAATCTACATAGAATGCAATCTTTATAAAGATCACTTTTTGGCTTTTTAAACTCCTTCCATATTGATCATGATTTTTTTAGCCCTCTGCTGAAGTTAAGCTTTCCGGATTATCAAATAAAATTAACTATATTATATATATATATATAACTTTCCTCTCTCCAAAGAAAAGCTTGCAGTAGTTTATGTTTTCAATGCCTAAACAAAATTGAAACAAACTTAATTTTTGGAATGAAATGTTCCAGGTGTGCCAGGCTCAATATTAGGTAAAGTTTAGGGTCAGAAAAGCCGAATTCCTGGATGTCTTTGGTCAAAACGCACAGCTTGACTAAGAAAACCCCAGTCTTCCCGATTAGCCATCCCTCCTGGAACTTAACAAATAGATGTGACAAACTTGTTTTTCCATGCCTTTGTGCATTCCAGATAAACAACAGCAAAAAATTTTCTGGATTGCTGTTGGACTTGGGTTTTATTGTATATATTAAAAATGGAAATAGCCCAAACATGCTTGTCTGCATATTTCTTCCTTCTATTTCTGCCAGGAATTATAATGTTAGATTTTTCAGGGGAGTTCAGGCTTGCCAAGTTTTATATAAATAGTTTCAAAAGGTTTCATGATGTTTTTGTGAATAATTACTACGAACATGAAGTATGGGATAGCTACAGCTCAGGTTAAGCATCCTGCAGAATTTCAAAAGAGAAAAAGGAAGGAAGGTGTCTTTATGGAGAGAATGGAAGATTTCACTTTTGAGGAGAGAAACAGACATTTGTATTTTTTCTAAAAAGTTGGGTTTGTTTGTAGGAAAATGGCAGGCATTTTGCAAAAGAGGCGTTTTGCCAAAGACTTGCAAAATGTCAGGACAATGTAGGGAATAATGCTACTTCCTGAAACAAAAGTTTATTACAAAAGTATACTGTAGTCAGTTCTTTACATTCTTCAAGCGGATAGGAAAGAATGAAGACTATACGTAATCTTCGACTTATAAAAATTCATTTAGTGACCGTTCGAAGTTAAAGCGGCAGTGAAAAATGTGACTTATGATCGTTTTTCACACTTACGACCGTTGCAGCCTCCCTGTAGTCACATGATCAAAATCCAGGTGCAACTGACTCACACTTATGACCGTTGCAGCATCCTGGGGGTCATGTGATCACGTTTTGCAACCTCCTGGCAAGCAAAATGTCCACAGGGAAGCCAGATTCATTTAACAACCGTGATAGCCACTTAACAACTTAAATTAGGGCAAAGAAGAACAATAAAGATGATCTTGTAAAGTCCAGTTTAATGAAGTGAAAATAGGATTGGAAAAATAGAAGAGTAGGGAAGAGTTGAGAGTAGTTTCCCAGTATCTGTTAGAGGGTGTGACTTTATCTCCACAGCACCCAAGGGTAAGAGAAGAACCAAAAAAGTTTGGTTCAACTACCTTCAACTACCAGAATTCCCAAAGCTGTGGAATGGCTGGGGAATTCTGGGAATTAAAGTCCCCATATCTTAAAGTTGACAAAGTTGAAAAACGCAGCTGTAGAGTGGGAGTCAAACATTAGACTAGGTGAAATTTTGAGATGTATTAAGCAGCGGAACAGAGTCTCATCATTCCCGATGATTTTTCAAGCCAAAGTTGAACCAGACTTAGTATGGGATGCTCGTAGGATTCCTCCAAGCTCCATTCCAACCCATAATTCTAAGCTGCAAAGGTAAATAGGCATAATTTCACCAAAAGAAATAAAACGAAATGAAACTATATTATTAGTGTGAGCTTTCAGTGCTTGACTCAACGCACTGGAGATGTAACAGTTCAAAGAAGCGTCAGACAATCTGTACTTCAATTTCTATTCTTAAAACCCCGATAAAAATGCTCTGGGGTTTTCACGAGGTCATTTACACATCGGATGAGAGATTGGAAATGGTGTTTAAGCGCACGGAGCGGAGTCTTCATTGAAACTACTGCTAAACCCCGAAACGGATTCTCGCTTCCCAGAAATACTGTTCAATTAAGACACCTTCCTTTATATCTCCAGTTGTCGGTCCAAAATAATGAAGCATCTGAAATAATGCAACATACTCCAAGATCTTTTCAAAATACTAACAGTCAGCCGAGGCCTCCTACTTAAGCGGTTTTATGTAATTCCCACACATTTTCTGACCCATTTTCCTACGGCTTTTCATTGAACAATTTTACAGCATTATGGGGATAAGAGTAAACTAATTATCTTGTTTAAATCCCTTTGCAATGCTTCTAATCCTATTAGTTTTAAGAATGTATGAATGCTGATATATAGATATATGCACATGCACTCACATGAAAGGAAATCTCTTACTAATTTGAAGGACTGTTATTTCCATTAAAATGTAAGAGTATTTTCAGCCAAACCGTAAAAAGGTCTATATTATTAGTTTTTAAACATTCCCATGCTACCTGAAAATGTACGAGCCAAAAAAACATGTTCTTGGGCTTTGTTACTGATTTAATCTGAATTTCCTCTGCTCCCCATTTTAATGAAGGGGATGACTATAGTACAGTGTTACAGAAAAACTGTTCTAAATAGAGGTAATGAAGTAATGTTGCGACAGAAATTCCACAGTCCTCCCTCTTTTCAAAAATCCTTGCAAGATTTATGAAAATCCCTTCATTGGAGTATCATCCATTGAAGCTTCTGGCCAGGGCTCCTGCTGACCAATGCTGAGTGAACTTTAATCCCCTTTTTGCTATTTTATTCAGGGAACACACTACATCTTAGTTAGTAATAGTGGAGGGGGGGAGAAGTGCAGTAGTTACAGTTATTGAAAAAGAAGGAAGATTTTAATAGGTGTGTCTCTTTAAACTCCAAACTTTCTAACAATAGCCATTCTCTCTTCCAAAAACAAATATTGATTATTATTACAGATAAAACTTTCTTTCTTGTCTTTCCTTCTTTTTCTTTCTCAATGTTTTTCTTCTTCTCATTCCTGGAAGTACGATTGCATTTTAGGAAAATCAAATCTAACTTTATTACTGCCTTTGTAAAAGGATTAGTATAGACATATATAATATAGGTTGTTCGCTCCAGAAGCGCTTTCGACAGATTTAAATCAGACTTTCCTTCGAGCTGTAACAAAAAAGCAAAACATATGGCTTCAAGAACTTTAGAGTAGTTACTATAATTATAATAACTATTATGCTAGTACTATACTATAGTAAGTACTATAGTAATAGAACTACATTTATAGTAGTTCTAATCAAGGCACAATCCACTTTAACTCTGCTTATTCACAGAATCAAATTACAACCGAGAACCGATAAACAAAAATTGTATTTATATCATGCCCTCCCATGCAGGAATATTTCAACCCCCAACTAAAAGTAACAATTAAGCTAAAACAAGAATGAAATTTATCTGTTTTATGGTATACAAATATACATCGTGATGGATTGACAATCTCACCTTCATAACCTATACAGCTCTATAATGTGGCACTCTGCCATTTATCCTTACTAATAAGATTAAGATTAATTATTAATAAGAGCCGAGGTGGCGCAGCAGTTAGAGTGCAGTACTGCAGGCTACTTTAGCTGACTGTGATCCGCAGTTCAGCTGTTCAAATCTCACCGGCTCAAGGTTGACTCAGCCTTCCATCCTTCTGAGGTAGGTAAAATGAGGACCCAGATTGTTGGGGGCAATATAAAATATATACATTGCTTAATGGTATAAACCGCTTAGAGAGTGCTTGCACTATGAGGCGGTATATAAGTTTCACTAATAAAATAAATAAAATAAATAAACAACATCTAGACACAACCAGAGGTTCGTTCCTCCTGGCTCGCACCGGTTCTATAGAACCGCTAGCAAACCGCTGGTGACATCACGGTGATGTCACAGAACCGGTTCTGTTGGTGCCAGTCCATGGATGCCGCCATCTTTTTTAATTATCTGTTTTTATTTTTATTTTATTTTTTGGAATTTTTTTCCGGTTTTTTTTCTTCTGCGCATGCGCAGAAGCTGAGTTTCGGGCACTGCGCATGCGTCGCCATCTTGTTTTTGGCTTTTGGGGGGGGTTGGATTTTTTGGCACTGTGCATGCACACGCACGCCCACGCGGCGCAGCCACGGGCGCGGGAGGAAGCGAACCGGTGGCAAGGTAAGTTAGAACCCACCCCTGGACACAACTACTTCCACTAGTCAGTCTGGATTATTAAACAGGCAACTTTTCAAATCGGCCACAACTGAATCCAAACATTAAACAGATTGGAACAACGCAGGGAGACAGGATGGAAAATAGTTGCATCAAGTTGTCTAAACAAAATACAAGTAGTCCTCGACTTACAACAGTTCATTTAGTAACCGTTCAAAGTTACGATGACTGAAAAAAGCGACTTAGGACCGTTTTTCTATATTTATGACTTTTGTGGCACCAGCATGGTCACGTGATCAAAACTCAGATCAGTGGTGGGTTGCTCCTGGTTCAGACCGGTTCTTAGAACCGGTAGCGCCGGTGGCGGGAGGCTCCGCCCATCTGCCCGGGACACTTTTGCGCACACCCACGAGCGTGCGCACGAACCGGTAGCAAAATCATTTATAACCCACCACTGACTCAGATACTTGGCAACTGACTCATATTTATGACTGTTGCAATGTCCCAGGTCACGTGATCTCCTTTTGCAGCCTTCCGATGAGCAGAATCAATGGGGAAGTCAGATTCACTTAACAACCCTGTTACTAACTTAACTGCAGTGATTCACTTAACAAATGTGGCCAAAAAAAGTCATAAAATGGGGCAAAATTCACTTAACACATGTCTCACTTAACAACATAAATTTAGGGCTCAACTGAGGTCGTATGTTGAGGACTACCTATACTCCCAAGATGGAAGTGGAGAGGAGGCCTTTTAAGCCCCAAAAGCTTAAATTAGGTGGGGAAGAAGTAGCAGTATTTGTTATTCACATTTTTGGCCTGTTTCATAATAGATGAATACCATCTATATGTGGTTGGTAAGGATCTTCTCCTCGTCCTTCTATGGCTGATGTTGATTATTTCAGGGATAATGTGTGCCATTATGTCACTGTCACTGTTGACTCTTAGTGAATATACAGAGAGGGGTTTTTTTCTCTATATCGAGATAGGATTAATAGATTAACTTTATTTTGCGAGACCCGAAGTGGGCATCAGGTGGCTGAAATAATTCAGGTCTCATCATGGTTGAGGTTCAAGATTAGAATTTTCTTGTTGTTGTTCTTAAAGAGGGCAGGATCATGAACAACAACTTTGGCTTTATAAATAATTACAAGACATTTTGAAACTGAAATTCCTCCTACTGAACTCATAGAAAACACATTTCTTTATCTTGCAGCACTTATAAAGCCCAGAAACTTTGTTCAGAATACAGTATCAAACAAAAAAGGCTGGGAGTCACCATAAGTAAAATGACTTGATTGTTATTCAAAATCTATCTTTTCTATCTCAGCATTCCCTTCCAAGCCACAAATGATATTAAGTTCCTGTTGCATGCTGTGGGAAACACATTTCAGAAACAGAATTATTTGACGTTTGATTGATACTAAATACTCCTTACTACTGAATGGCTCAATCACCATTTCTAAGTTTCTGCAACTATATTTACTTTTATTTTATTTCATCACGTGATGCACAGATAATTTTACAATCCTATTAGGCACCTTCGAAACCCAGGTAAATCTTTGGAGACAAGAGAAAAACAAATTACACCAGCCAGTCAAAACAGAGTAAAGTTTGAAAAGAATTGCAGGAAGACAAGTGGATTTCTAAACCAAGACGGAACAGCTCATGCTTAAGAGTGAGATCGCAGCAACGAGAACCAAATTAGAACCCTAAGTGGGACAAGAAGGGACCATTATTCTGGAAAGGCATCAATTTCCAGATCAGAATTTGCAATTACAAGACATTTTGAAATTGAAATTCCTCCTACTGAACTCATAGAAAACACATTTTCACAGATGCTCTCCGTTAAACACTGACTTTCCGTCCTTATAGATGTGCAAATATCTCTACATACCCCTCACCTCCTGGACATAAACTGTTTCAAATTTTCCCCTCAAGACGATTCTACAGGGCAATGCACACCAAAAGAACCAAAGAGTGTTTTTCCCGCATGCCATCACTTTGCTAAACAACTAATTCCCGCAACACTCTCTATGCCTTTCAAATCATGTAATAGGGCTGTATTTCTATTATCCTTCTCATCTTTCCTATTACTCCTTTAGCATCTTATGACCATCACTTTGTTGTCTGTATCCTACGATTTATATTGATTGCTTTTATTTAGTATCTTATATCCCTGAGTTTTGTATCTTATGACTTATGGTGATTGTATTTTACATTATGATCGTGATTTATCATTTGTTGCTTGTATGTACACCGAGAGCTTCTGCACTGGAGACAAATTCCTTGTGTGTCCCAATCACACTTGGCCAATAAAGAATTCTCTTCTATGAAATGAATAATGGGCTTTGGAGTGGGACTTCAACTCAGCAAGGCATAACCAATGCAGAAATGCTGCAGATTCTGTTTTCGCCACACGGGGGCGCCCAAGGCTTTAGAAATGCTTTAAGATCCTATCATTTGTCACTATTTTATTCACACTTTCCCAAAACCAGGTTGTGTGAGGCCCCCTAATTAGGTGTATTGTTTGTTAATCGCACTCTATTATTTGCTTCATCATTACTGCCTTTCAACTGCATAGAAAACAGTTCAGGTTATTCTCTGGGAATCTGTTTCAAAGAAAGATTTCAGACTTTTCTTACGAAGTAGATCAACTTTTATTCCAAAATACTGATAAATTATTATTTCAAATATTGAAAATCTCCAGAGACTTTTATTCCAAATACTTTATTTTTCCAGAATGTCCATTTCTAAATAAGGCATCTGGCCCAGGAGGGCTGCGCCCCAAAACTTCCTTTCATGAAAAAAGAGTCAAATGAAATTCCTGCAAGCAAACACAAGCGAAAAACGACGGAGGAAAAATAGAATAAAACAGAGGTTGGAAGACAAAAGTCTACAAGCAGAGGGGATAGGATGAGGGAACCCCACTTCTGGATGAAATCACCCTCAGTTGCAAGATCTGCACAAAAGGAGAACTGCCAGCAGACTTAAAATGTTAGAAGGTTTATGTTATACTGACATAACCTCCGTCTCTCTCTCCCTCCCCCCTCCCTCTCTCTCTTCTCTCTCTCTCTTTCCATCCCTCCATCTCTCTCTCTCCATTACTCCATCTCTCTTTCCATCCCTCCATCTCTCTCCATCCCTCCATCTCTCTCTCTCTCCCTCTCCCTCTCTCTCTCCTCTCTCTCTCTTTCCATCCCTCCATCTCTCTTTCCACCTCTCTCTCCATTCCTCCATCTCTCTCTCCATCCCTCCATCTCTCTCTCCATTCCTCCATCTCTCTCTTCCCTCCCTTTCCATCCCTCCATCTCTTTCCACCTCTCTCTCTCTCTCCATTCTCCATCTCTCTCTCTCTCTCTCTCTCCATTCCTCCATATCTCTCTCCTCTCTCTCCATCCCTCCATCTCTCTTTCCATCCCTCCATCTCTCTCTCTTTCCCTCTCTCTCTCTCTCCATTCCTCCATCTCTCTCTCTCTTTCCATTCTTCCCTCCCTCCCTCCCTCCCCCTCTCTCTCTCTCCCCCCCCCGGCTTATGCTGTAGTGGAATGAAAAACATTTGGGGTGTGTGTGTTACAATTGTTGGAATTCAGAGATCCTGCACAAACATGAGGAAGAACTCATGGTGAACTTCATAGAAGCATTCGATTTAAATTGAAATGGCTTGAAATATTTTAGAAATATAAAGGAAAAGGTTGAGATTGTAGCTCTTTTTGTATTATACTGCACAGAAAAAATATATAGGATAGGATAGGACAGGACATAATATTTTGTCTGGAGCAGCAGTTCTATAGAGTAGAGTAGAGTAGAGTAGAGTAGAGTAGAGTAGAGTAGAGTAGAGTAGAGTAGAGTAGAGTAGAGTAGAGTAGAGTAGAGTAGAGTAGTAGAGTAAGGAAGAGTAGAGTAGAGTAGAGTAGAGTAGAGTAGAGTAGAGTAGAGTAGAGTAGAGTAGAGTAGAGTAGAGTAGAGTAGAGTAGAGTAGAAGAGAAGAGAAGAGAAGAGAAGAGAAGAGAAGAACAGAATAGAGAATGGGATGGGATGGGATGGAATTTCTAACACTATTCTAATCATGATTAAAATCACAATTAAGTCTTTCCTTGGTATGACTTTTCCACGGGTACATGACTACTTGATGGGTGTATGTGCGTGCATGTTTGTGCGCGTGAGAGACCGACTGACCGTCAGACAGACACAGACTGACAGAACCGAAGCCAGGCCAACAGTAACAATAGTCCCTCTACAGTTTCCATGGTCTCATTAAATTTTCTGACCACCGGTTTATTATAACTTTGCATTATGCAGATGTGTGCATGCTCTTTATTATTAATATTTGCAGCAAATATCTACGCCATTCATGAGACTGAGACAAAAGGTTTTGAATCAGTTCATTCAACATCTTTCCTCTTGTCTACCTTTTCGCTCTCAGAAACAACCTGCCTTCCTTTCTCATCTGTCGGAAGACGATGGCCAACAATTTGAGCAGATGCCACCTGAAAGGAGGCACTATGGGGAGAATTGCTGAGATATTAATCTCGCAGAGCAGTCCAGAACTATGGCAGGGGGTCGGAGGAGTGAAGAGAGGAAGCCGCTGAACAGCAAGGCAAAATATAAAGAAGCTGCTATAAGCATCTCCCCATGCAGGTGCCTGCAGTCTGAGCAAAGCCAGGATATACTTCAGGAATAAATAAATAATACGATCCAGATCTTTTTGCTGAAACACAGAGAGAAAGTGTGTGGTTGCTGTGTCTTGATGCAAGCTATAGATATAAAAAAACAGGGAGGGAGGGGAGGGGAGGAAGGAAGGAGAGAAAAGGGAGAAGGGGGGAAGGAAGGAAGAGGGAGGGAGGGAGGGAGGGAGGGAGGGAAGGAAGGAAGGAAGGAAGGAAGGAAGGAAGGAAGGAAGGAAGGAAGGAAGGAAGGGATTCTGCTTTGACCAGAATTTTTCTGTATGTCTTGGGCTTCTCTCAGTGTATTTAAGTTTGCTCTATTTTGAAAACTGAAAATGTATTTTGGTCGATGAATTGCTGCTGGCAAGAGACTTTGGCATCAAGCACAACCGAATGAAATATAAATATATTTAATGTGTACTCAATATAATATAAGAGTACATTAATCAGTGAAGCTGTCAACAATGTTATCTTCTATTACCTTGACAGAGTTTAGTTTGTTTAAACTCAAAATTATAAAAATATTGTGCTACAGTATATCAGTTAATCTTCAATTGTGATTTTTCTTTTAATTTTGTGATGCCTCTCTCAGTACAAAAAATATAAGCAAAACATATATACTGTCTGATGATCGGAGTTAGTCATAAAATACAATAATGAATATTTTAAATAAAATGCATATGTATGTATTTTATTTCTTATGTTTTGAAAACGGGACAGACAAGATGAAGATTAAATTCCTAAAAACTGACACAGACTGGAAATGGATTGATGCATCCATTCCTAATCTAACTTTTTATTATTAAATCTTACACACTACGATATTAAAATGTATATTTTTCCATTATATTGCAATGCTTTATAGAAGTTATAAATGTAACCATTTTAATATAAAATGCTTTTCCTTCCCAAAGCAATGAAAAATGCTGATGTAAATCAGGATGGAAGGGAATTAAGCCCTGACAGCAACGATAAATAAAATATATTTTCTTTTAGAAATAGTTATTTCCTGACTAGTATTATCCTTAATGTACAGTATCTTCTAACATATTAGGAATTGCTTGAAATCCTCCATCGGTATTTAAAATGGGCAGCCAAAAACACCAGGATTTCCATCTTCTGAAAATAACAATCCTGGTTAGTTTCACAAAAACTTTGTTGCTAAGCGAGGACGTCACAAGGCTAAGACGCGGGAAGATCTGGGACCCTGGATGTTCTTGCTTACACCGCGCTGAAACCACGTCTCAGGCAGACAGAGTGGCTGGCAGGCAAATCGTGAAATTTGTGACTTTAAACAAACCTTAATAGCCAGTTTTAAAGACTTGCTTTGGCAAAATACTGGAAACATTTCAACTAAGGAGATCATTATCGAACCCTTTCAAAATGAAGCAAAGATATTTTTTTTTGTTTCAATAAGCTTTAGAGCTCTTCCCTCTTGCTTTTATATATACCCAACCATTTGCTACTGCACATTTACAATGGGGGAATACAGTATATACTGTATCTACAGTAGCGGTAAGCACAGTACAAAAATATAATTAGGGCTGTTCGCCATTGTCTGCCTGTTTACTCTTTTTTAATCCCTTTCTCTCCAATGTAATTGTGGTCGCCAAATGAGGCCTACCTACAGGGAGAAGTGTAAATTAGATAGGACTCAGCCTCCCTCTCAATCAGTAGTGGGTTCAAAATCCCATCGCTACCTGTTCGCGTTCGCGAGCGCTTCTGCGCATGCGCAGAAGCATCCTGGGCAGGTGGGTGGAGCCTCCCACCGCCGCTACCGGTTCACCGAACCGGGCCGAACTGGGAACAACCCACCGCTGTTCTCAATCCAAGGGCCTGGTTAGGATAGTAGTAAAAGTAGTAGACTAGTAGTAGACTATGAATGGGGAGGCGCAGGTTCAAGTCCTCTCTCAGCTCCATGGAGAACTGCAGCCAGGCCCTCCCTCTCATCCCAGCCTACCGGGTTGCTATTGTAGGGAACATTTGGAGGCAGGAAAGAGGAATAATAAACAGAAATAATAAATAAAACAAAGGCCCTGAGAGTCAGTTCTCATAAATGTATCCCACCTATTTTTTAAGAAAAAAGAAAAGAAAAGAATAAGACACTTGGCTCCAATTAATAATTATAAATTTATGAAAAGATTTCACTCTCCCTCACTTCTAATTGAGCAAGTTTGTGGTCATTCATAATGTATGAGTTGTTGCTTAGTAGGGTGTGGGGAAAGCACTTTATTGAGAAGGCAGGGATTCTCCCCCTCCTCCTGTTATCACCCCTATTAGATGATCTGTCATAAATCAGCTAAATACTTTTTGAGAGCTTTGATAAAGATTGATGGATGGCAGAAGAGGCTCCATCTACGAACGTTGAAGAGAGAGTCCTGGTGATATTGGTGGAATATCTGTGCCCTGTTTGGTAAGGCTGCACTTGGGTTGCCTGTAGCAACGAGGGAGCTATAAGGAATCCTTTTTGCAAAAAACGATTGGGCTGCCATTGGACCACCTTAGCTCGAGTGGAGCAGCCACGTACCTTTTCTTTTCACACCAAACAACAGCATGATTTGCTCAGTGGTGGGATTCAATTTCTTTTACTACCAGTTGTGTGGGCGTGGCTTGCTGGGCGTGGTGTGGCTTGCTGGGCATGGCTTGCTGGGCGTAGCAGGGGAAGGATACTGCAAAATCCCCATTTCCTCCCGATCAGCTGGGACTCGGGAGGCAGAGAATAGATGGGGGCGGGGCCAGTCAGAGCTGGTATTTACCGGTTCTCCAGACTACTCAAAATTTCCGCTACCGGTTCTCCAGAACTGGTCAGAACCTGCTGAATCCCACCTCTGAATTTGCTCCACTTTAACTGATCATAAACACAGGCAAACTTACAAAAGATCATTCAGTGACCATTCAAAGTGACAATGGCACCGGAAAAGGTGAGTTGTGACCATTTTTCACACTTAAGACCATGGCAGCATCCTCATGGACACGTGATTGGACGCTTGGCAATTGGCCCCTGTTTATGACGGTCGCAAGTGAAGTCATATGATCACTTTTTGAGACAACCGCAATGGAGCCCAACATTTCCGTTGCTAAGCGAGGCAGCAGTTAAGTGAATTTTGCCCCGTTCTACGACCTTTCTTGCCACCGTTGTTAAGGGGAATCACTGCAGTTGTTAAAGTTAGTCACGTGGTTGTTAAGTGAATCTGGCTTCCCCGTTGACTTTGCTGGCCAGGTGGTCGCAAAAGGGGATCACAGGACCCTGGGGCACGGCAACCGTCATAAATATGAGTCAGTTTCCAAGGGCCCAAATTCTGACCATGTGACCATGGAGTTAATGCAATGGTCTGAAGAGTGAAAAATGGTCATAAGTCACTCTTTTCGGTGCCGTTGTAACTTTGAACGGTCGCTAAATGAAATGTTGTAAGTCGAAGACCTACCTCTAAAAAGAGGCAATTGCGAAAGATGGACTAGGATTGAAAAGCATGGGACTGTTGTTATTCCCGGGGGAGGCTGTTCACCATGTCTTCTTTTTAATTCTGTTTAGACAGGTTTGATTCCGTTTAGACGGAGGGGATGGAATAAGGTCTCCTGCCCTCCATCTTCCTTCCAGCCCTCGGATTTTAAGAACAAGATTGGCTAAATGTATACCTACTTTCTTAGACCAAAAAAAAAAAAGGATGTTCAAACTTGGTTGGATTGCTTTGGGTGAGAAGCTTCGTGTGATTGTGGCATCAGACTTGCTCCTATTTTGGGGACAACCAAGAGCAAGAAGCCATGATGCGCCTTGGAGAAACTCTTAGTGATCCGGGAGTTGTGAGAACCGGCTAAAGGCAGTTTCAGACCTCAGCTACTTTTTATGTTGATTTGATAAAGAGATATGGATATCCACCAAAGAGGAGTGGGAGCAATAAACCTCATTTCATAGAAACATAAAGGAGAGTTAACAGCTGAATAACTGCATTCTCTAAACTAATTTTGTCCTGTTGCAAATTGCTTAATCACCACCGATAATTCATAAAATTTAGCATGAAGAGATTAAAGTAAAAATACAGGACTAGACGAGGTTCGGGCAATTACTGTCTTTTAAAAATAAAAAGCTCTAAAAATGACATGCATTAGATAAAAATCACATTAGACACAAACCACAATCACCCCACATGGGTGTCAGAGGGATTTGGAGACCCCTGAAATGGAGAACGATGTACATATACGAATGTGATTTGGGAGGCTTTTTCCTCCCTCCATTTTTCCTCTCAACAATTTTTCCTAAAAGGGGAAGGTTGGAGACTCGATAAAAGTTGACTGTTCGGTCCAAGAACTGGTGCCTTGAGAAGGAGACGCACCGTCCAGGGGCGGGTTGCCTGTTCTTCGTGCTACCGGTGTGGGGCGCGCATCGCCATGTTTCGGCGCGCATGTGCTCACTACGCACGTGTGCCGCCTCACATGATTTTCTTCCTGCGCATGCGCAGAAGCAAAATCTCACCAAAATCTCACCAAAATCTCACGTGCACGTGCGTCCCCTCGCAAGATTTTGCTTCCGCATATGCGCAGGAAGCAAAATCAGCCCAAAAATTCCCCAAAAAAGATGGCGCCGCGTGACAGACCGGGGAAGACGGCACCGGAGCTGTAGTGCGCAAATAGCGCCATCTGCTGGCCGCTACCGGAACGACAGAGTGGACCGCACCGGTAGGAACCCACCACTGGCACTATCACATATTTCAAGGCAGTTTCACCACCTCCCGCAAAGAGATATTAACCACCTCCTGAATGGCGCCACTGTCAGGAGGTCCAGAACACAAATGGCTGAACCCACGACCCACAAAGGCCCTGCCAATTTCCTCAGGACCAACTGATTTGAATTTCTCCCAGATAAGAGAGGTCAGAGACGTCTTGGTCACTTCCAAAGGATCTCCAAATGTGAGTGAAGCAAAGCAGCTTTGTCTAGCAATATTCCTCACAGCAGCCCTGTTACAAATAAGGTTATAAACAGACATTTCTACTCTAATTTCCCTCTCTCCGTGTAACTGTATCCAAGAGTACATGTATAATCCTGTTTTGAATTTTTCTTCCTCTGAAGCTTTTTAGCCTAGTACTTCATGTTTCCCTTTGTTGAAACTGTGAGGGATGCTAGATGTTATAAATACTGTGCATTCACCTTGGGGGTTTTACATCCTTGGCCAAATATGAGCTCAGGTTAGCTGGAGGGAACCTTCCCAAAATCCCACACTGCGCAATTTATCACCCATTAACTCTGAGGGCATAGAATACATGTTCACTCTGAGTCCCGCATAAAGAAAAGTCAGAGTTGACTGCATAATAGACTGAACTCAAAACCCAAACTGCCAATTTCTGATTGGCTTTTTGTGAAGAAAACAAGAGTGTTCAAGAATTATTTTCCAGTATTTTTTAACCAAACCATAAATCCCACCCAAGCAGCTGGCGTTCAGCCAAACCCTAAGAAGCTGCCTTAAGTTTCAATGTTATTGAAGTTTTACAACTATCTAGCTGAAAAAGATAAGTTGAAAAAACTCTTTTCTTCACCCGTAGTTATGGGAAAATAAAATATATTAAGACTGATTTTAGTAGGTAAAATAAGCTGCTTTAGGACTAAAATCAACTGCCGTACTTCTACCATTTTTCAGGCATTAAAGACGACATAATATGTGAAAGACACCATGCGTGTTTAGCTTACTGCAGAGCTGTGTCAAAAGAATTCTTATACAGAACCTTTAAAAAGAATTTAAAATCTTTTAGTCCAAAGTTAGAGTGAAAGCAGTAAAACACAAGCAGGGAGTAGCAGTGAAGCACTTAAAACCTTTTTAACTGAAGGACTTGGTCTAACACAGAACCAAAATATTCCAGTAAGAACAAAGCAAGTATTGATAAAAAGCTACAGTGTGGAAAGGATCCCTATAGGACAATAATCACATGGAGATTTTTTTTGGGGGGGGATAGGAAGTTTTCTTGAGTCATCAACAAATTGCCATTCTTCATATAGGGAGACGATGACTTTCTGATCTCTAAACGTCTATGGAGATTCTCCATCATCCAGGTCAGGGGTCTCCAACCTTGGCAACTTTAAGCCTGGAGGACTTCAACTCCCAGAAGCTTTGCTGGCTGGGGGATTCTGGGAGTTGAAGTCCTCCAGGCTTAAAGTTGCCAAGGTTGGAGACCCCTGATCCAGGTCATGGTTGTCCCAAATGTGCTTTTTTCAAGAGGCAACTGGACTTTCTGGTTTTTCTTTGAAGACCTTTCGCTCCTCATCCAAGAGGATGTTCACTGGGATGAACAGCCTTCAAATGGTATGGAGTAGGAAGTGATTTCCCCCCAAAATGGCATTTTCTTTCTGAATTACCTTCTACTTATCACTTCTATCATTCACTGAAGAGATCTTAAAAATGCAATAATAGTAATAGTAACTGATAAAACTCAGCTTGGTGGAGGGGATCATGTGACTTTGTGTGTGAGAGTGACATCAAGTTGGCCATGCCCACTCAATCACATGACCATTAAACCACACCCACAAAATAAGCCGCGCCCACAGAACCGGTAGTAAAAAAAAATTAGAACCAACCCCTGACCTAGTCCATAGTGATATGTTAGAACAGCTGCTATTATCTTAGTAAGGGGAATTATAAACCATTAGAGGCTAAGTATAACGAATATCACACATATTCCAGCACCGACTCTATTATTTACTTCTCTTCTCACCCACCTGACACAAAGACCTTTTACAAAGAGAAAAGTCCGGCCAACAGGTTGTAACCGACACAACATATCATGTTCCTGACCGGATTGAGTGCAAAAGCTGAGTAAAAGTAATGGCTGATCAGTTCTTCCAGAGAGGAAACAATGTGCTAAGACAGGACACAGAATTGCAAAAATAGAAGTTAATAATGATAAAACATCTGATTAAAAACTGTTTTCTTTAGGATAATAAGGAGCAAAACAACGGAAGCAGGAGATAAACACCTTTATAAGCCTAATAGACCCCTGGAGAGGTAAAATGCAACAATTAGCGGGCATGAATAATTGATAAGGTATAATTAGATTCAAGGCTGGGAAGAAGGGAGAGAATGAGAAATATTTCATTTGCAACAGGAGGGTGAAAAATGACGGGTTATACATCCATTTACAGAAATTAGGTAGAATTCGATCCGTCATATGGATCTTTTTTCTCTTTTGATGGGAATGTTAGCCTTTTGAAGAAGGGCAACTCCCTCATAAATCTAGAATTTGAAATTAGAGAAACGGCAATTAAGATAGCAGTAAGTAAAACAAATTAAGTAATAAGTCACATATCATTGAGAAATAAAGATATTATGAAATAGCCTGTGAAATTGTTTGTTTGTTAGTTCAATTTCTATGGCGGCCCCTCTCTGTTAATGACGTTGGGCCTCTTCACCCAACTATAAAAGACCTTTCAATCAATCAATCAATCAATCAATCAATCAATCAGAAGAGAGCTGGAAGGGACCTTGGAGGTTTTTTAATCCAACCCCCTGCGCAAGTAGGAGATTCTACACCATTTCAGGCAATTTCCCATCCTTGCTCTAAATTCTTTGCAGAATTATTTCATTTTTGAAAACAATAAAGAACCGCTGTGATTTGGCTGAGATTTATTCACGATTCTTCTCCTTTCCTCTCCTTGTTTCCTTGATACATGGAATTGCTCTGGCAGCCTGTTTTATGACTTCTGCCAATGGTAGCTCATAAACATGAGTGGCTGCTGCTAGACACATGCGGAGATTGGCTTTTACAACTCCCAATTTAAAGGGAACCAAATTAAAAAGCCATGTTGCTTGGCAATGGCATGGATTGGCCTCTTAATGCATGCAGTCACAAGACGGATAGATGTGCTAATTTAAACTCATTAACAACAAGATTGTGATATTGACTAGCAATAATGATATCTTTACATTAATAATCATCACGGTGTTAGTAATGCATCATGAAAAGTGGAAACAACAAAGGAGGAACAAGGGAAGAAGAAGCAAGTGGATAAGAAATTTTATGCATGACATTAATGGTAATAAAACCAAAACCAAAATGCAAATATAACGACAATAGCAATAATTATCCGACTTGCCCCTACCATTAGCAGGGAGTGGAGGAAGTTTGAGTAACTTCTCCCGGAAGTAATCATATGTGGTTGCAAAGCCAACTCCACAACCTGAACATTGCTGCCTTAATAATAAGTCAGATGTCACACTTTTCACAGTCCAGTTTACAGAGCTGCAAATGGGGTGAAGAGAAAGGATTTTAAAAAGCCCTTGTGATGGTATTTGTCTTCACTGGGGAAGAAAACAAGAAAGGCTACTAAAAACTGTGCCTCAAAAACCCACAGGTTGAACAAATAATGCAAACATGAAACTTAGAAGTTGAAGAGCTTTTATAGATTAGATCCTAAAATCTACTTGGGAAATGAAGAAGAGATTGAAATGGTAAACTATTTGAGATTCCTTTCTATCAACGTTGGCAGAACTGCTGCAACCCTCAAACAAACTTCCAATTTTGGCATAGGGCACAAAAATAAAACCAGGGCAAAATGAAATATTTTTTTAACAGATAATCTACAAACATCATACATCCAGTCAAGTATATTTTCCAGTCGGTGCAGAAAGTTTGCTCGGTCATGAATCCTGAAGTGCATTATTAAATCCTTGTTATATATTGGGATGCATTGACTTTAAATCTCCAAGATTCAACTAATAGATTATTTCTAGGCTCCTGAGTGTTCCTGCTTAGATACAGCAAAAATGCAAAACGTGTGAGGCTGTGATCTCCTCATTCAGGGTGTTAGCATCTCTCACAGTCAGCAGCCATCTGTAATCCTAGAAAGGATTTTTAGTCTATCTGGCTTCATCGTGCCTCTAAACAATCAAAGTAATTCTCACTGCCCTAGTGTAATTGAATTATGAATTTATATGAAGTGTGAATGGATAAATGGGAATTTATCAAACTGAATTGTGATCAGTCTAACTTGTGGAACATCTCTCCACGCAGAGGTATCTTGAAGTGTCTTATATCAACAAGTAATAAAATGCAACCCTAAAAATAATATACTCAAACAACATGAAAGAAATATATTCATGAAATGGAGGAAAGGAAGACCCAAGGTCACTAAACCACTTCCCCAAAAGCAACCTGACAAACGTTTGCCAGAAACATTTCCGGAGGGACAACCTAATAATGACTCAGCAGAGTTGTGGCAAGGGAAACAAAAATATTCAAAAGACCAAGATAACCTGAAATTGAGTTGTGGACATCAAATTGTCAACTTTGAAAAACTCTTCCCTTATGTTAACTGTAATAAAATTACTTTCAGAAAAAAGAAACAGAAATAATTTATTGGTAGCCCTTGATTTACGACCCCACTTGAGCTCGAATTTTTTGTTGCTAAGTGAGACAGTTGTTAAGTGAAATTTGCCCCATTTTACCACCTCTCTTGCCACAGTTGTTAAGTGAATCACTGCAGTTGTTAAGTTAGTAACACAGTTGTTAAGTGAATCTGGCTTCCCCATTGACTTTGCTTGTCAGAAGGTCGTAAAAGGGGATCACGTGACCCCGGGAACCCTGTGACCGTCATAAATATGAGTCAGCTGTCAAGCGTCTGAATTTTGATCACGTGACACAAGGATGCTGCAATGGTTGTGAGTGTGTAAAATGGTCGTAAGTAACTTTATTCAGTGCCATTGTAACGTCGAACAATCACTAAATGAACTGTTTTTGAATAATTGAGGATTACCTGTAGTATAGATTAGCATATGCCCCCAATTCAGCATTCAGGGGTCCAAAATTGCCCCCCCCCGATTCCTTCCGTGGTCTCTACCAAAGTACCTTGCCTTATATGAATCGTCATCACCAACATTAACAAAGCACAGTTCCAAAATCATCTTCAATTCCAACCCCGTCAGCTCTCCAGGTAAACCAGATAGGAAACTCTACTTGTTGAATTAATTCCAGTCTCCAAGGTTATCCATAGATTCGATTACAAACACTGCCTTTAATCCCAAGCGTACTTCACATCAACAGAATCCAGTTCACCACCAACTGAAATGGCAGCTTTGCTTCTCTGGCATTGAAAGAAAGATCAGGCCATGGACTTTATCTGCCAGTGGAAGAGCAGGTCTGTTCTGGAACAATGTGCGGTGCCATTATAGCGGTGAACACAACTCCAAGGAACTGGCTATTATTATTTTAGACGATTCAATGCAGTGGAAACATTCCTAGATATTTCTACGGCTTTGCTGAAACGCAATAGCACTGTGGGGGACTTCCCTGACGGCAACTATTTCTTGTAGATCAAACAAGTAAGATTTATTCAGTATTGAATTGTTGTGGTGTGCTGGAAGGGTCGTGAGGGTGTGGAGCAGGTTAGAGGAGTTTGAACAGACAAAAAAAGAAAAAAAATGTTCTGAATTCAAGGCCAAGGTTGAACGATCCTACAAAAACACAAATGCAACAAGACTGCTTGGCACACACATAATTAATTTGTCACACGATCAACATTTTGTTGTGCACATGTTACATTCTAAATGTCTTGAAAAAGCAGCCCATGACTTGGGTGTGCAAGTTCTCTTAACATGACCCAAATGTAATAAAATTGCAGATGGGGTTAGACAGCCAGTAGATGAATTAGGGGCCAAAACGCTGACAGTCACTAAATCGGCGGCCCTCGGCTGGAGGCTTGGCTAATGGTGAGAGCCGAAGCCCTGTGCCGTTCTCAACCCAGCGACGAGAGATTGAAAGTAGCGTGAGCTGGGGAATAAAATTCACGAAACGAGGCTCTGATGTCTGGAAAACGTCTCACAAGAATGGGAGCTGGATAACACGCGTCCTATTCTGCCTGAGGACTGAGTCAAAAGAGGGGGAATCTAACACGGAGGACGAAGATATCAATTTGACAGACTCAGTCCTCATTGGCTGAAGGAATGGTGTCAACCCATACTTGGATGTTAGCTCCGCCCACTATGGAGAATAGCTTGATTCCCCTCTTCTTTGTGGCAGCCCCTCAAGCATTGGAAGGCTGCTATCCCGATACAGCTTTTCTTTTCATTAGGCTAGACATACCCAATTCCCACAAACGTTCTTCATATGTTTTGGAAAAGATGTGTTTCTCACAAATATGTGAGAACTGCCTTGGAGAATAGGAACAGCAATTCTGAATGGTATTTCTTTCTGGATCTACCACTCTTAGAATTCTGAATTGTCAGGGGTAAAAGTGAACCTGGAAAAACGAATAAATAAAAATAATTCAGGGATTGTAAAAAGGAATATGGGTTTTTTTAAAATAAAATGATCAAGCAGGAATATTATTCCCTTGAAATTGTTTAATTATTTATCAATACATTTAAGCAAGCACAGACAGAAATGGCTGCCTCATTCATGTTCTGTTTATTTATTATTTATTTATTATTTATTTATTTATTAGTGAGACTTATATACCACCTCACAGTGCAAGCACTCTCTAAGCGGTTTACACCAGTAAGCAATGTATATTTTATATATTGCCCCCAACAATCTGGGTCCTCATTTTACCTACCTCGGAAGGATGGAAGGCTGAGTCAACCTTGAGCCTGGTGAGATTTGAACCGCTGACCTGCGGATCACAGTCAGCTAAAGTGGCCTGCAGTACCGCACTCTAACCGCTGCGCCACCTCGGCTCTGTTGACTCTCAGGATTAAACCAAATTTAAAATCAGTGAGCAAAACTCAAGCAAATTTAAAAAAAAAGCCAGAGCCCCTACCTACATCCTCAAAGGCTGCAATTCAGAAGTGTTTCTGGTATTTGTTTTTTTCTTCTTAATTAAGTAGTTTCATTCTTCCTTTATGTTCATGATTTATTTCCCAGGCTATAACCAAACCAGCATTAATGTCAGCTATTTATACTTCCCTTGTACAACTTTTAATCATGATTTTCAATTTTTGGAAGTTTTAAATTGATAATTCTGCAACAGTTGCAAACTGTTTTGAAGCATATGAACTTCAAATTATTAAAGTACTCTGTTTTGAAGCACATGGACTACAAACCGAAACAAATGAACAGAAGATCAAAAGTCTGTTCTTGAACTTCATTCATAAAACAGCTGAATATAGCTATTATTCTCTTTTTTTTGCTTTGGAGGGTATCAAAATGAACATATAAGTCCCTTAGTAGTTTATGTTTATTGTAGTTCGACAAGAGCATCGTGCATTATTTTAAATCTTCCAGTCAATCGTTTTGTTTCAGCATTTTTTTTGCTTTGGAGGGTATCAAAATGAACATATAAGTCCCTTAGTAGTTTATGTTTATTGTAGTTCGACAAGAGCATCGTGCATTATTTTAAATCTTCCAGTCAATCATTTTGTTTCAGCATTTCATTTTAAATTGTGAGCATTCTGGGCCATTTTGTTGGATGTACGTTCAACTTAAAACCTTCTATTTGATTGATGCATACATTTCTAACTTGATATTATAAAGCAATTAAAATTTATCTGGAGACACAGGAATAAAAAGGAAAGCAGGCCTAGGTGATGCGAGGTTCCCCTTGCCCACTTTCACCCCCAAATGAGCACAGAACTAGTTAAAATAATTGCAATCCCAGCTTTGTTAAAGGCAAATTTAAAGGATCAGCAGACTGGAAAGAGAGAGGAATCTGTCCTATTGTTGGTCCAATGGATCATCTCCATGGGACACAGCTCTGAATATAACACCATATGCTGGCAAAGTCAAAGTGCATTTTGGGGTCAAAAACTTCACATTAATTACTTTGTTAATCAGCACCTGTTCAAAAACAGTCTGATCAGTCAGGTTTTCCCTGCCCCATCTCTTGGCATCTTCAAAATTATCCAGTTGACCTAGCAGAAGTTAGGTTGGCTTTAAAATTTTGAATCACAATAATAGCAGGGGGAAAGTCTCAAATTCTATCTCAGGATAACTTTTCCTCTCATTGTTTTCTTTCTTCTTGCAACATGTTCACTGTTACAGGGATATAGAGATGAGTATTAAACTGTATTTGGGGTCATGAAGAGTCGGACATGGCTTAGCGACTGAACAACAACAACAATTACATTATTTTATACCAGAGGTCTTCAAACTTGGCAACTTTAAGACTTATGGACTTCAACTCCCAGAATTGGAGTTGAAGTCCACAAGTCTTAAAGTTGCCAAGTTTGGGGATCCCTGTTTTACACTGTCCCATATCCCTAGGAACATAGAAGAATTTGAACAACAGAAAACAATAAAAAGATGCAATTGCTCGTTTGATAAAGAAACATTCCTTCCACCGGTTTACTCATTTTTTGCTATGGTTCAAATATTTAATGCAGCTTTCTCACTCAAATTCTTCAGTCTATTTCTGAGCTGATTCTGCATTGTGCATCCTAAACTTCCTGCTTGCTTTCTGTTTTTTAAAATGCACTAGATATGATCACAGAAATAAGTCTATAGCCAGGGGTGGATCAAGATGGCAACATATGATCAAAGACCATCTCTTTTAACCTGCACCACACATTCTCCAATAAATTAAAAAACAACACAAAAGAGAGGGGCAGAGCTTTAATCTTTAATCGTCTTTGACCAAATCTCCATTTTTAAACTCTTTTTGCTTTCTATGTCATTACCTCATGCTTTTTGCTATTAGCTTTAGCTTATCCCAAAGTGCCCTTTCAAGAGGCAACTGAACTTTCTTATTCTTCTTTGAAGATGTTTCGCTTCTCATCTAAGAAGCTTCTTCAGCTCTGACTGGATGGTGAGCTTCACACTCATTTGGCAAGGAAGGCTCCACCTCCATTTGCACCACTCAGGTGACCCTGAGGACATAGATAAACCTTCAAGTAGCTTCAAGGACCCTCTAAAAGGATGAAAATGACCAGCTGCCTGCAAGGAGTATAAATCCTTCCATTCCCCGCCATCCACTCAGAGCTGAAGAAGCTTCTTGGAAGAGAAGCGAAATGTCTTCAAAGAAAACCAAGGAAGTCCAGTTGCCTCCTGAAAAAGCCCCTTTGGGACAATCATGACCTGGATGGAGTATATCAGTAGGAGTAAAATACATGGTTCATAACAAAATTTGCAGAGATCACTGACATGAACTAAAATCTAGCATCAACTGAACTGCTATGGAAACCTAAACAGTAAATAAATCAGAGCCCAAGTCTTCATGATATAAATCCATATCAAGTTTTTTGTCCTTGGTATACTATAAATAACTTGGTGATCTCACTGTTCTTCTTTCAATCTTACCTTCACGTAGCCATTTCTTTCCGTGTAAAATTGTGACCTCTTCATATAGCAACAGAGCCGATAAGAAGCTTACAAATAAATGCAATTATATCTGTACATAGCACACACTTATCTTTTTGCAATGATTGGAATATCACTAAACCATTTTTTCCACATTAATCCTGTAAGGTTTTGAAGGCATCCTGATAACAGACACTGGAGTGTTATTTCCCTTCTCCTGTGAGCAATATCATAATCTCTCAGCTAATCCTGTTCATTCTTTAAATCTGATGCATGTCCTGAATTGCTATCCTTTCCTTCAAGGGCCAAAATCTCTTGTTAGAAACATCCGCTCGTTTCCCCCTGACGATCAATATTAACTAGATATTCAAATTAAATTCTGACCTTGACATGTGCAAATAAATTACTTCTGCTTTCAAAAGAAGGACTCGGGGTGACATGATGGCCATGTTCCAATATTTGAGGGCCTGCCACGAAGAAGAGGAGGTCAACTTATCTTCCAAAGCACCAAAGGGCAGGACAAGAAGCAATGGATGAGAACCAAGGAGAGAAGCAACCTGGAATTAAGGAGAGACTTCCTAAAGGTGAGGACAATTAACCAGTGGAACAGAAGTTGCCTTCAGAAGTTGTGGGTGCTCCAACACTGGAGGTTTCTAAGAAGAGATTAGACCAGAAGAAGTGCAAAATGTTTTAGAGTTTTGCCCGTCTTGGTTTATCATTTTACTACAAATGTTTCTGATGGCTGATATGTGAAACTGCAGTTAGATAATGCCATTATATTCATAAGGAAAGTACCGGGCCAAGCAAGCTTGGAGAAATTCTCCATGGGTGAGAAACTTTTCTTATACTTTTTTGTTTAAACTGACTTCTACAGCTTAAAATTTGAATAATGCCAATCTCTACCAGCATTCAGTCAGAAGGAGGCTTTTCAACTATGTCTGTCTGTCTGTCTGTCTAATATAGCCACTTGTCTCAGATATATATGATTCTGGGAGGCTTATGAACAGCTTAAACAATGTTTAAAACTTTTCTTCATATTATTATAAAGCTATTCCTCATATTATTCCTGTCCTTAAACAACGCTGATCTTTTTATTTAATTTTTTAGATTTAATTATACTGTTAAATTTATAGCTACCAAGTCTTTATTCTACATTTCTGGGGGCCCTAAACGTGAAGTTTGTTGTTGGTACTGTAGCAAATGGGGCACAGACTTTCCAAAGAACTTAAAACAAGCTAAACCAAAATAAACAAGAGGTGTATCTTTTTTCAGCTAACCAAGCACACTCAAACGAACTGCCCACTGAAAAGATTTTGAGCAGTAGCAGATGACACAAATTAACTGTTAGCTAAACATATGAATTAAATATGAATTCTGGAGCATTCTGGAAAGAGAGAAGTTCCCTGAGAATGAGCTCCAGGATGGATAAATCCAAAAGCTCGGAAGACTAAACTTCTGGTCCTAGTAACTGACCCAGATTGGATCCATTAAGTGCAAAAGAATAAGAAGTTTTTGGAGAAATTAATCAAACTGAAGGACATGAAATTGAAATAGCCATATACAGTATTCATTCGATTATCTTATCTCTGTTTTTTTCCATGTATGTTTTTACAGACTCCTTATAGGTAAATCTGTTTGCAAAGAGCTGAAAGCCGAAATATGTTTCTTATATTTCTTAAATGAGGCGAGGTGGCGCAGTGGTTATAATGCAGCATTGCAGGCTGATTCTGCCCACTGCCAGCAGTTTGATCCTGACTGGCACAAGATTGACTCAGCCTTCTGTCCTTCCGAGGTCGGTAAAATGAAGAGCCACATTGTTGGGGACAAGCGGCTGACTCTGTAATCAGCTTAGAGAGGGCTGTGAGCACTGGGAAGCTGTGTATAAGTTTAAGTGTTGTTGCTATAATTCCCCACCCTCCCCCCCCCATAAACCCAGCACTAAGACCACAATTATAAGGATAAATTTAAAGTTAAGATTAATTTATTCACTACCATAACAACAACAAACACACAAAGCACAACATTCATTCAGTAAGAGGATGAGGCATTCCCACCAAGAGAAGATTTCAGGAAGAAGGAGGCATCACTGGCCCTCAAAGTTCAAAGCTCCTTCCACTTGAGACTCCTCAGAAGCAGCCATAATGATGTCCCCTTCATCTGCTCATTTGCCTTTGAGGTCTCAATCACTGGGTCATCAAAGGAGCTGCTCCCTGCCCTGCAGACTCCACTTTAATTACCCTTTTTGCTTCTGCTATCTGAGCTCTTGTCTGCCCGCTGAGGCTGGGAAGCAAATCCATCGCTCCCCTGTTTCAACGCATGGAAAGCAAATTCAAGAGATAAATAATCTATTTGAATTGCCAAAGGAAATGCAATTTCATATGCTTACTTCTCCCCCCCCGCCCCCCCGCTAAAATGGAGGAATTGAAAGTACAGGATAAATTATCTGATTTTGAAAAAGCTGAGGAGGTGGGAGATGGGAGAGGCATCCAGATTTCTATTCCAGGACAAAGCAGGCCCAACCTTTGCCCAGAAAACTCCATGGACAGATAATTTTGAAGACACCGAGAACTTTTCAATGAAAATGATTTTAATTTTTAAATTAACTTCATTGATTATATACTTTATGTATACAAATATTCATGGAACACATTTCCCCCCCAAAACATTGCTATCCATTTCATCAGCAGAACTTACGTCAACTAAAAATTTCTTCCTTAAAAATTGCAGCCCTCGTTGTTGTGCACCTGAATACAGTTGAAATTTAAAAACATGAATGTGTAAATAGAACTTTAAAGCTTTTAACGTTAAACACAAGGGCTGGATTCTAAAACATTTGGAAAAAAAATATTCAAGAGTTCTATGACAAAATTAAATTTTGGTTTCCTGCCTTTTTATTAAAATGAGTTTGAGTAGAATGTTGGGTGACAGTAAGTAGTAAACATCTTGGGCAGAGAGACTCAAAACTGGCTAGTTTAGAAAGCACAGTTTTATTCAACTCTACACTATATTGGAACATACTTCTGAAAAGATATTGATATTTTGTAGGTATTTTTATGCATTTATTTAAATATTTCTAGATATTTATTCATGGTTACAGGTAGCCCTCTCTTAATGGCCCTTCATTCAGCAATGGTTTGAAGTTGTGCATTGCTGAAAAATGGGCCTTAGGGTTTGCCTTTGTCCTTTAAAGCAGGGGGTCTCCAACCTTGGCAACTTTAAGACTTGTGGACTTCAACTCCCAGAGTTCCTGAGGAACTCTGGGAGTTGAAGTCCACAAGTCTTAAAGTTGCCAAGGTTGGAGACCCCTTGCTTTAAACGGTGGTAGCATCCTCGCAGACTTCAGTGGGGGATTTACTACAGACCAAGCAAGTAAGGACACATTTATGCTTGCCAAGAGTTCTTCAGAGCTCTCTCTTTAATTGTGTAACCTTATATCTCTGTGCACAACAACAGTTCGGGTGTGACAGAATGATTTGTGGGTGTACGTGTCAATAATGAATCAATTAAGGTGTTGCCTCACCTGACAAGCGATTAATCTTAATCGGTGCTTATTAATTTAATTGGTACTAATTGGCTTTTCTCACTGGCTCTGCCCTTTTTTGGGGAATGAGGCCTCTGGCAAGGGACGCATGTGTGTTCACACATGTATAGACGTGCACAATATATAGACCCGCAAAGTCTGTTGCATGCATATTTATTGGCGTCAGTAAAACAAACTCCTGCAGTAGTTACAGAGAATTGGAAATCCCGGGTGACCAGATACGGGGAATTTTAATAGGATTTTCATGAGTCCTTGAAACTTCTTTTTTCTGTCTCAATTTTATTTTGCATCTTAAATTCTGGGTAATTGTTGGCCCTGAATGGCATCAATGGGATTTTACTCTTTGATGGGCAAGCAGTTAATATCCTATTTGTTCTCGCCAGAAGGCATTTAAAGTTTGGAACTTCAAACATGCTTGAGCTTTATTCTCTGGCCTTATTTGGTTCCACATTGAAAACAATTACAGGTAGTCCTTGAATTACGACCACAATTTAGCCCAAAATCACCAATGCTAAGTGAGATAGTTGTTAAGTGAGTTTTGTCCCATTTTACAACCTTTCTTGCTACAGTTGTTAAGTGAATCACTCCAGTTAGTAACTTGGTTGTTAAGTGAATCTGGCTTCCCCATTGACTCTGCATGTCAGAAGGTCGCAAAAAGGGATCACCTGACCCCGGGACACTGTGACCATCATAAATATGAATCAGTTGCCAAGCGTCTGAATTTTGATCATGTGACCAAGGGATGCGGCAACGGCCGTAACTGTTGTAAGTCTAAAAACTCCCTGTATTGCTTATGATATTTTCTACGTTTCCACATCCCCACCTTCTATCACTATAATCAGTGATATTAGTTAGGATTATTAACTAACTAACTAATATTAGATATTAGTTAGGATTACTTGTGAAGAGACGTTAGGACAATAATATTTCTAAAGTAGTTTATACTCAAAATGGCTCCGTGCGCTTTCCAAGGGCTGCCTGTACAGAAAGCAGTAATTAGAATCTGACAACTGGTATTTTTCTGCTGGAAGACTGCAACACATTTTAATAAGCAGAATTAAATTATTAATGGAGCTTTTCACCACTACTTTTTAAGAGCAATTATTACATTCACACAAATGTAGAGGGCAGCACGGTTCATTTTACCAGGAGATTAGTCCCTGGCATATTTTTCTGTCCTTCATAAAACTCCCCCCTCACGTCTCATATCACTGCACACCAATGCACACAGTCACAATTGTGCTATTCTTTTTTTTCTGTGCTGAAAGACATATATTGAGTGTACAGCGTAATCTCCTGGAATCTTTTGATACTACAGATTGCAATAGAAAAGGCCACGCTAGGATCGCTGAACCACGTAATAAGTCTTCCCAGGAAATCTCATGAGCGATAAAGATAACAGAAAGAGTCTTCTAGAAGTTTGACTGGGGACCCAGCTACCATAACAAGACTGGTCCAGTTAAAATGCTCTGTCTCTAGGGAGGAGGCCCTCTGCAAAATACAGACCTACCCTCAATATAGTCACACACCTTTCCTCCCCGCATTTATTTGAGTATTGGTGAAAACAACAGATTAAAATCCAGAAGAAAATGGGGCATGTATACATAAAACAAGATGCGTCAAACTCTGAAATTTACTTTGATAAAGGTCCAAAGGAAATTTCGTAATATCTCATCTACCAACTGTGGAAACATATTTGCTAGGTGCAGGAATTCCTTATTGAAAGGAAACATGTAAAATGATGTTTATTAAAAAGTTATTGGGGGTTTCTGAGCTTGTTGGTTTCATTACCCATCTAGATAGTATCATCAGTGCAAGTTACTGATGATGTTACCTAATTGGGCAATGAAACATCTGCAAGCAAGCAACCAAGTCAGAGGGTACCAAGAACTCCACAGTTCAATTCCAAGCTAAAGATATTGTCTTCTACTGGTTGTCCATTATAGTTCATATATCTGAATCGCTATTCTGGAATGAAAGAGATCATTTGCTTCTTTTCTTGTAGATGAATTATATTTTCTGCATTTATATTCGAGGAGGAGGAGGAGGAGGAGGGGAAGGGGAAGGGGAAGGGGAAGAGGAAGAAGAAGAAGAAGAAGAAGAAGAAGAAGAAGAAGAAGAAGAAGAAGAAGAAGAAGAAGAAGAAGAAGAAGAAGAAGAAGAAGAAGAAGAAGAAGAAGAAGAAGAAATGGTTATGATCTGAGGGGAAAAGGAAAACAGACCTTATTTGATATAAATTTGATATAAAAAATTTTTTTACTATCCATATAGCGCAATTTAAGCAATGAATCCATTTCCAAATGGGTATTCTCAAGAAATCCAGAGAGCACCCAGCTATTTTAGTGTTGGAGGTCTGAGATCACAATAAAAACAAATTGGAAACCGGAAGGAAGGAAAACCCCTGATCTGGATACTTCAAAAATGATCAAATATCTGCTTTGGCTTTCAGAATGAGCCCAAATAGCCACCAATAACTTGTTCTAGGAATGATAAAACTATACTGGACAGGACAGTAGTCAAATATTATATTAATAATTTTCGGCAAGACAACTCTCTTAGAAGAGGGACGATCTGTATCTCATTTATATGGTAATTTTCAAAAGCAAATCTTTTCCCCTTGTTTTTATTTTTATAAGCTAAGTGAAGTTTATGATTTTTCTGTTTAGCATTGTTCTTTTTTATCCTGCAGTTTATCATATTCCCTAAAGAAATATTCTGCCACATAGACACAATCCTTCTGTTTTCCTTAAAATAATTCCAATAACTCCAAAGAACGATCAAAAAGAACATAAAGGAAGGAATGTTTTGTGCTTCTTATGCCGGAAATTACACAGATGGAAACTAATCATCTGCTATACTCTTCTCTCTCTGTGTGTGTAATGTTTCCATTTCAAAGAAGAAATGAAGGCAGAAATAGAAAAAGGGGAATCTGATAAGAATTCCTGCCATATATATTCAGGACAAAATTCCCTCAGCCATAATCATTGGTGACAGATCTAAATGCCAGAAGCAAAATTTCCTCCATAAACATTAGGAAATATGTCACCTCCTCATAAGAAATCAAGAAACCGAGTTTTTAATTTTAAAGTCTGTAGAGATCTATAGCTGCTAAGGCTACACTTTCATTTTTGCTTTCATTGAATTATGATTAACCAACAATATCAGGTAACTTACATTAACATAAATCCAAAATGCGTATAAAGGGAAAAAATGGAGAAAATTTTTAAAAAGTACTATCACAATGTAAATAAAGGTATCATACATGTACAAAGGTACCATAGATGCAAAGCTGGGGTCCCCAAACTTGGCAACTTTAAGACTTGTGGACTTCAACTCCCAGAATTCTCCAGCCAGCATTAGGTTTACATTAGATTAGGTTTACAACTCTTAATATCCTTTTGGCGATGTTGTTACAGTGGGCTTTAGCACTTAGATCATTAGATATGAGTACTCCAAGGTCCTTGACCAAGTGAGGATTGTCTACAAGGTCGTGCCCACTCAGCTTGTATTTTGTGTTCTGATTCTTTTTGCCAATGTGTAAGACAGAGCATTTGTTGGTTGAGATTTCGAGTTGCCAATTATTTGACCATTCTGACACAAAGTCAAGGTCTTTTTGAAGGGTTGCTGCATTGTCGGTGGTGTTAAATAGTTTTACATCATCGGCAAAGAGAATGCAGTTGCTTATAATATGATCACAAAGGTCATTTATGTAAAGTATAAAGAGTGTTGGTGCTAGAATGCTGCCTTGGGGGACACCGCAGTTAACAGGTACAGGATTTGATATAACTTTCGATATTTTGACCACTTGTTGCCTGTTTGACAGGAACACAGCTATCCAATTATGTAGGGGTCCAGAGATGCCATAAGATTTTAGTTTCCGAAGTAGTTTGTCGTGTACCACTGAATCGAAGGCTTTACAGAAGTCTATGTAAATTGCGTCTATTGCTTTTCCCTGATCGAGTTTTGTAGTCCATATGTTTTTGCAGTGTAGGAGTTGTAGATTACAGGATAATTTTTTTCTGAAACCAAACTGTTTGTTAGAGAGTAGATTGTTTATCTCTAAGTGGAGGGTAATGGATTGGTTAATGATTGATTCCATGACTTTGCAGGTGACTCAGCATAAAGAGATTGGTCTGTAATTTTCAACTAGGCTGGGGTCTCCCTTTTTGAAGATGACCGTGGCTAGTGACCCTAGGTTGGGTAGGGAGCTGGTCCTGAAAGATTTTTCAAAGATTATGCTTAGAGGTTCAGCTATAGCAGTGGAGAGCTTTTTAAAGAAGTGTGCACATAGTCCATCAGGTCTCATAGATAGAGATGGTTTTAGGCCTTTTTCTATGGCCCAAAAGAGATTTGGGTTGATATCCAAAGAGCCATGGTAATTTTCTGATTGTTATTGCCAGGTTCCCTATGACTATAAAAATCTCTCTCTTTTTTGTCTGTAAAAGGCTAGACTTGCTAATCTCAAAATGGGTTGTTGCTAATGGCTTTGCCAATCAGTTTGCTCTTCAAATTACTGTACAGCAAGTTCGGTTCTTCACAAAGAATGTGGCTAACCAGGTTTTTCCAAGTGAGTGTGACAGCTGGAGGGTTTGGGAAGCAGAGAGCAAATTTATCGCCATGTCAATCATCTTCTGGACAAAGAATAGAATCCTGGCTTAATGATACATTTCAGAGCATTTTACATTTCTTAGTAACCATCTTTGGCTGCTCTTAAGGCAACCTTCTCTATTGAAGTAGTCTGCATCATTACAGACATAATGTATTTCTGCAAAAAGGATACTATGAAATGGTTCTTTTCGGCTGAAAGGGGGGGAAATGATCAGGCTCCAGAAAAAAGTGACAGGGAAGTTTTTTTAGTGGTGATCCTTCTTTTAAACAATGAGATTAGAACATTTAGTTTCTCTCCAAAGCTGCAAACAGTTGTGTGCCCTTGCTAAAACGAAGGAGGGCAATTTTTACAGGCACAGGTGGAATTAAGTTTAGCTGTGATTTTGCTTTGAATCAATGTGGAGTTTCCTTTACCATAAAATAAGTTATTTTTAGTCAACCCCCCATTTCACTGCTTGGGCCATCCTTAAAAATGCAAGGATTCAACTTGGATTTTATTGCTAGAGCCCAGATTTAGCAGAAATCTAAAATACTAAAGTTTAGCAATCTCCAAATCTGAGGTTACTAAATCAGACATCTGACTGAAAATAGCTTTCTTTCTTAATGTATATTCTCATTTTACCAGATACTTGTTTGAATTACCTTTAAAATGCCTCAAAGGACACCAATTAGCATTTCCAGAACTGAATACAGGAAATGTGCTTTAAACTGACAGTGTAATTTTTTCCATGTTTGACTCGGACCGTTCTTCCATTATTAGAAATGTAATGTATCCTTATGATTTATTTCACTTTGCAGGAAGGTTCACCTGCCTGAGTCCATTTACTTTGAGCTCCTTTTTTTTCCAATATCTAAAATACTGTTACTGACACAGTGACATCCCTGGAAACAAGAAAGAGTAACTACAAAACTGTAATTATATTTTCTTGATGACTGTCATACCTAGATGAAACAGAACCAATAGACCTGAACTCTTTTCGGTATCTTTTATCCAGCTTGTTTTTAACATTAATAAAGCAAACATTAAATAATATTTCTTTCATGACACTGTTGCAGCTTTTTGCACAACTGGTTCCTGTAATCCCTGGGTTTTTCTTTTCAGAACTTTCTTTGGTAGTTGCAGATTTTTATTGCTATTGCAGGAGGGCTGGATTTAGATCTCTTGTGGGCGCAAAGAGATTCTAGGCTGATGATGTGTTTGACTCCTCCCTCCCTCGGGCTCAGCCTGATAATCTCCTACAGATCCCAATATTTTCCCAAATTTTAAGGAAATATTTTTGATGACACGTTGAAAGAAGACTAGGTTCCAAAAAAGGGCAAGCAGTGTTTTGCACCAATTGTCCTGATATAAAGGAAAACACAGATTGTAAATAATGGAATTGTGTATAAAAATTCATGTTGAGATGAATTCCCAGCTTTTTCCTCCTACTCCCATTCTGTTTTTTTGCTTTCCATGTCATCTATATCCTCTCATTTTGCTATTTAAAATATCCATGTCACCTATCATGCAATATACTCCCAACCAGATTGGCAGCGGCGGCAGCAATCCCCGCTGCCTGGAACCAGCCGGAAATGGGAGGCAGAGGCAGATTCCCCCCCCCCTTGTTTTCCTCCCCAAAAACTAATGTGCGTCTTATACTCCAGAGCATCTTATAACACCAAAAATACAGTAAATCTCTATAGCTATGTCCAAGGGGTTTTAGATTCTATCAAACTAGATGTTCAAAAGTATAGAGAAACACGAAATAAAAAACTGGATTGTCTGATTCACTACATAAACTTAGCTGTAAAATCATTTTGGCAACTATTTCTACTGATTTAAAATTATAATTAATTCAACAGCCTTCAGGAGCCTGGAAGGAAGAAATTAGATCCGCAAAAGACCCACAGAAGGGTCATTCTATAGTAGACTGTAGCATTTTTCTTATATTAGAGGTGCCGAGTGTGTACCAGCCATTATTAAAATCTGCCATGTGGTCTCAACGTATGTTTATAAAAACATTCACTTTTTGCAAGTAATTCAATCTACATTTTCTGAAAGCTACATTTCTGGTTTCAAGGTGATTCTCAAACACACGCCTGTGTTTAGGAACAGGGACAGTCCTTCTGGAAATACAGCCACAAATGTACAGCTTCAAATTTTTAATTCAGAATCTGTATTATAGCTTTCTACCTCATTTGATTTTTCAAGACATTTGACTCTCAATTAGGGAGACAAAAATCCAGGATCTCCTTCCAAGCTAATTTTTGATGAAACTGGGCAAAAGCATAAATTAAACAAATGTGGATTTATATAGATAATCAAAATGCTTTGGGAATAACTTCTAGATTTTGCAGGTTGAGGATGAGTGGGAAGCTTCTATTCCCACAAGGTATATACTTACTTACTTACGGTACTTACCTACCTCTATTATTTTTACTCCTTCCTCCTCCTACTTTTCCAGAACCACAACCCTATGAGGTGAGTTGGGCTGAGAAAAAAGACTGGCCTGAAGTTATTCAGTCGGCTTTCATGCCTAATGTGGGACTAGAACTCATTATGCCAAAAGTGAGCAAAATAAAATCCACACCAGTAGGATAGATCTGCCCTTGTAGACTTGGACAATGCTGATATGTCCCTGTGGTTGCGCTGCCAACTGACTGAATATTTATTAATTGTCCCAATCCATATGGCCTTGGGGTGGCATACAGCAGTTTCCTGGCAATCGATGGAATTCCAGACTTGTGGCTGACCCATTAAGGAAGGTTTTGAAAAATAGATTGGACAACCATTTAACCGAGATGGTCTCCTGTGTTGGGTTGGCTGAGAAAACCTCCAAGTCCTATGGATCTATTGCCGTGATGGTGAACCAAGTGGCATGCGGAACCATATCGGTGGGCACGTGATCTCAGGTCAGCTGATTTTGGGGCCTTCTGGGCCCACTGGGAGTCGGGAAACAGGCTGTTTCCAGCCTCCGGAAGAGGTGGGGAAGGCCCGTTTTTTGCTCTCCCTAAGCTCTGGAGCCTTTCTAGGAGCCCGGGGAGGGCAAAAACGGCCTCCCCCCCCAAGAGGCCGGAAATGTTCTGTTTGCTGACTTCCAGTTGGACTGGAAGTCCTGTTTTTTTGCTCTCCTCAGGCTCCGGAGCCTTTCTAGGAGCCTGGGGAGGGCAAAAATGGCCTCCCCCCCCCCAAGAGGCCGGAAATGTTCTGTTTGCTGACTTCCAGTTGGACTGGAAGTCCTGTTTTTTTGCTCTCCTCAGGCTCCGGAGCCTTTCTAGGAGACTGGGGAGGGCAAAAATGGCCTTCCCCACCCCCCAGAGGCCCTCCAAAGGCCAGAAATGGCCCGTTTCCCAACTTGAAATGGGCCATTTCTGGCCTCCAGAGGGCCTCCGGGGGGGAGCCATTTTTGCCCTCCCCAGGCTCCTAGAAAGACTCTGGAGTCTGGTGACAGTGAAAAACGGGTGTGCCATGGCGTGCCGGAAGCAGGGGGGTTATGCGCGCATGCATGGGGGAGCCCCGCATGGAATTATGGGTGTGGGCACACGCGCGCATGACCCCCCCATGCTCCCCCCCTTTTGGCACGCGAATCAAAAAAGGTTCGCCATCACTGGTCTATCGTCTACACAATTAAAGTAATAATATCCCAGAAACCACAACCAGCCTGAAGATGAACTTAGAAGAAAAACTGGAGACCAGAAGTTCATTGGAATGGTGTTGCTTTAATTTCCTGCACGGCTGCCCATCTGTCCAGCGCAGGATGTTCCTTAAGATGGAAGCCATCTCCAAGGAGGCCGGTCACTGGGTCGGTATCCCATGAGTCTCACAAGCGGTCAACTCTCTTTAGGTTCCCCCTCAAGGTGGGAAAATGTGGCCTCGTATAACCTGATGAGGTTCCAAAGCCGGCTGAGGAACTCTGGGAGCTGAAGTCCACAAGTCTTAAAGTTGTCAAGGTTAGAGACCCCTGCTCTGAAGGAATGAGCGGACTTCAGAACAGGTAGGGTATCCTGTTCAGGTGAGAATAAATCTCACAGAGGCGATGTGGAGCTTTTCTTGGAATCCAGAGAGTTAGAAAATAAAACCGAGATTAAAAGTCTAATAGAAAATATTTATTTCGGTACAAAAACAATAAATTCTAAATAGTTACATTCTTGCTAATTAAATGCGACCGTTCCGGTCAGAGCCAAACCACAAGTGAGTAATGGAGAATCAGGAATGCACACATGCGCAGAAGATCACATCAAGTGTCCTGCTTGTATTGGAATGTACCATAATATTAGGATAGGGATGCATCACCCTGCATATACATACAACTGACAATATTCACCACGTGACATATCCCTTCCTCAGAGGTTATGTCTTCCTGGTTCAACTAACTGTCGGAAATGCTTATATGTACTAAAATGGTTCATTTTGTCATTGGGTGGGATTTGGTTTGCTGCAAGTTTCTGAACTCTGTTACTGAACTGAGACAGAACGCAAAGTCTAAGGCTGCATGATAAAACCAGGCACTTTTTAAAAAGGCAGCAATAAAGTTTAAGAAAACAGAAACTGGACATAAGAGCCTGTGGGTCTAAAAACCAACATTCCTCCTACTTTGTTCTTTTCAGTTTCTGCTTCTCTTCAAAACTGATTCAGTATAAATAAGCGTTACAATAATCAAGGAAGAATTTCCCACCAGATTGTCTTTCATGGAAGTCTTCCAAAACTCGTATGTTGCTCACCTTTATTCTGAGCACATGCATTTCTGTTCTTAAGAACTGTGATATTATCTTCCTAAATTAATCGTGGAAGTTATTTTTAAAAGGCATCAAGCGCACTGGGTGTGGTGTTGGTTTTAATTGGACAAACATGCAAATTTCATGCCTGTGCTTAAAGGGTCAATTGCTCAGGATCTCAAAGGGCACCCAAAACAGCCACTCCGTCCGTCCTCAGAAGCAAAATACTGTGAGTTGGAGAGGCAGGTGAAAGTGGTTGAAAAAGGAAAAAAGATGGTTTCTAAGCAACCTTGTTGAATTAAGCTGCTTCAAGCAGCTTAAAGAATAGCAAAAACTAACACTGGCCATTCTCTGTTAAAAGAAATTTGCCACCACCAACTGCCACAGAACTGGACTTTGTAAAAACGGATCAGAAATCAAAGCCAAACAAATCAAGACATAAAGAGATTTCCTGATTTTACCGTATTATTTTATTCCCTTGTTCCAGAAACACAGTGCAATTGTTCGATATTAAACAGAGACTGTTACCGTGTTTCCCCGAAAATAAGACATGTCCTGAAACTAAGCCCCACAGGGCTTTTTTGGGACATGCCTTTAAATAAGCCCCCCCCCCCCGAAAATAAGCCCCCCCACTACTTCCGGGGGAAAGGGGGGGGGGACATGCCGGGAGCCGCTCTTTTTGCGGCGGCACTCTTTTGGCCCCGAAAGAGAGAGAGAGAGATCTCTCAAGAAGTTTCCCTGCAAAGACCTGCTGAAAAGAGAAGCCACGAACTTCCAGACGCTGGTAAAGTGAGCGCCTCGCAGCCCGGCCCTCCCCTGCATTCCCCCCCAAATTGATTATCTTACCAGCGTCTGGAAGTTCGTGGCTTCTCTTTTCAGCAGGTCTTTGCAGGGAAACTCCTTCAATGTAAAGGAGAAGTTCTCGCGAGTGCAACCATTTAACAACTTTTCGCACTCGCGAGAACTTCTCCTTTACATTGAAGGAGTTTCCCTGCAAAGACCTGCTGAAAAGAGAAGCCACGAACTTCCAGACGCTGGTAAGATAATCAATTTGGGGGGGAATGCAGGGGAGGGCCGGGCTGCGAGGCGCTCACTTTACCAGCGTCTGGAAGTTCGCTGCTTCCCTGTCACCGCCTTCCTCACTCACGTCGCGCCCCGCCCCATCCCCCGCCCGGTGGTCAAAGTCCTTCAAAGCATTTTAAAGGGATCCGTTTTGCCTGCCATGAAGGGAACCAATGTTCCCCGAAGAAAAGGAGGCAAGCATTGGTTCCCTTCATGGCAGGCAAAACGGATCCCTTTAAAATGCTTCGATGGACTTTGAAGCATTTTGAAGGGACACCCTCCTACCTCGATCGCGTTCTTCGATCTTCTCTCCACGGCAGCCCATTCTGAAAGAGAACGCCTCACGAGTTGGAGAACTTTGAAAGCCTCGCGAGGCGTTCTCTTTCAGAATGGGCTGCCGTGGAGGGAAACCCCAGAGCTGTCAAACTCCAGTAAGTGGTGCGTTTTGCGGTTCTGCGGAGTTTGGAGCTTTGGGGCGAAGGATGGGGCGGGGCGGCGAGCGAGCGACCGAGGTGGCGGCAGAAGGGGCAGCAGAAGAGCGCGGAGCCCAAGAGCGGGTCAGCAGGAGCCCCGAGTAGAAAGCGCCGGCTGCTGTGCCCAGGCGGAACGGCTCCCCCTTGAGTTCGGAGCCCAGCGAAAAGCACTTGAGACCCACCGGGGCGGCGCTCAGCGCGCAGGCAAGCAGGAGGTAGCTGGAGAGCGCGGCGCAGGCTCCACGGACACTCCATCCTCCGCGTCTCCTCCGCTGCCTGCGCCGCCTCCTCCCTGCCTCGCCTCCTCCGCCTCCCTTCTGTCCTCCTCCTCCCGTGTCCTCCTCGCCGTCATCGGCCCTTGCCGGGGAGGCAGCCGCCACGTGTTGCGGGAACATAATGCTGGGGATGGCAGTGGCGAGAAGGGAGAGTCCCGAATGCGCCGCCACCGGTGCCGCCGTTGCTCTGGCTGCTACCGGCACAGCGGCCGCCGCTGTCACCGCTGCTTCCTCTCTGCAGGCAGCCGGCAAGAACGGCTCACGCACCAGCTTTTTCCTCCCCGCCCTGCTTCCTCCTGCTCTCTCTTATTGAAGCGGCTGCTGCGGCTGCTGCTCTCTTGCTCGCCGCCGCCGCTACAGCTGGGAGCCGATGAATTATTGATGGCAGCAAGTTCGAGGCAAAAGAGGGGCTTAGCTTAGTCGGGAGGATCTCTGTGCGCCAGCCGTGCCAAAGGGCGACTGGCAAGAGGTGGCTTTAAAACGCAGGAGTCAACACCCGTTATTACAAAGAAGCACAGAGATCCTCCCGACTAAGCTAAGCCCCTCTTTTGCCTCGAACTTGCTGCCATCAATAATTCATCGGCTCCCAGCAGTAGCGGCGGCAGCGAGCAAGAGAGCAGCAGCCGCAGCAGCCGCTTCAATAAGAGAGAGCAGGAGGAAGCAGGGCGGGGAGGAAAAAGCTGGTGCGTGAGCCGTTCTTGCCGGCTGCCTGCAGAGAGGAAGCAGCGGTGACAGCGGCGGCCGCTGTGCCGGTAGCAGCCAGAGCAACGGCGGCACCGGTGGCGGCGCATTCGGGACTCTCCCTTCTCGCCACTGCCATCCCCAGCATTATGTTCCCGCAACACGTGGCGGCCGCCTCCCCGGCAAGGGCCGATGACGGCGAGGAGGACATGGGAGGAGGAGGACAGAAGGGAGGCGGAGGAGGCGAGGCAGGGAGGAGGAGGCGCAGGCAGCGGAGGAGACGCGGAGGATGAAGTGGGAGCCTGCGCCGCGCTCTCCAGCTACCTCCTGCTTGCCTGCGCACTGAGCGCCGCCCCGGTGGGTCTCAAATGCTTTTCGCTGGGCTCCGAACTCAAGGGGGAGCCGTTCCGCCTGGGCACAGCGGCCAGCGCTTTCTACTCGGGGCTCCTGCTGACCGCTGGGATCTCGCTCTTGGGCTCCGCGCTCTTCTGCTGCCCCTTCTGCCGCCACCTCGGTCGCTCACTCGCCGCCCCGCCCCATCCTTCACCCCAAAGCTCCAAACTCCGCAGAACCGCGAAACGCACCACTTACTGGAGTTTGACAGCTCTGGGGTTTCCCTCGGCTAGGGGAAAAAATCTTGCATAGTGCAGAAACTCTTCTCGCTTCGAGAACTTGCTAATTCTCGCGAGAAGAGTTTCTGCACTATGCAAGATTTTTTTCCCCCTAAACAGATTAGCCGAGAGACCACGGAGCTGCCGAACTTCAGTAAGTGGTGCGTCGCGGCCTGCCTGCACCCCAAAAATAATAAGCCATCCCCCGAAAATAAGGCCAGGGGCATTTTTGGGGGGTCAAAAAAATATAAGCCCCTGTCTTATTTTCGGGGAAACACGGTATGTATCAATTGCCTGCATGGTTTCACCCAGGTCCAGCGTCTGAGCGGGGAAAATACTCAAACGCCATTAGTTGATGCATCTGACAGCTCCCTGTAAAAGGGCTAGCTGTCAGACTGCAAGTTGCTGGTTGTACAGAGAAGTTGCCAAGTAAATAAGGTCCTTTTGAAGTCTGTCTCCTGTCGTTATTCCCACTCCTCAACAGAGACTTCTGTTGGCGTACTCTTCATTTTCTAAATAAGACCTGGTTCTCCAAAGTTAGATTGCAACCAACCCCTCCCCCCTCACAAATGGGCTTGTACTGATCACTAACAACTTACAACAAGCATTAAAAGGGAGGGATATAAATTCACTGGTTAAATAATAAATGACTACAGAATGCTATTTTAGTTTAAGTAGATCCACCTGATTTGCTTAATGCTCTTTCAGGAGAATAAAGCGGCTGCCACTTCATAAAAGATCAAATATATATTACTAGGTTCCGCCTAATTAGTTACAGCACAATTAATATACAGTTACTTTGAAGTTCGTAGCATAAACAATGTACTATAAGACAAAGCTTACAAGGAGCATGGATACTGTGGCGTTTCTTCTATCTTGGGAGCATAAAAGCATTTTTCAGAAGCATTCTTGGTGCTAGATTAAAGTCTGCGCTATTTTTATTTTCCTGCTTTTAGTTAGTTTGTTTTTATTTTTTGGTCATTTTGTTTTTATGTTCACTTATTCAATTTTTATCATCTTTTACCATAAACGCAGAGTAAATATTTTAAAAGCACTTGTTGGTTGAGAGTAAAATTTCAGAAGTACTGATTCATTTTTGCAACAAGGATAAGATCTCTGTCAAATATTAGAAGATCAAACAGCAATGTCCTTGCCTAATTTTGTTTTGCCTTTGTTTAAAAAAAAAATCCCTTTGTATTTCGTATTTTAATCTTTTGAACAAAATAAAAATTAAACGGCAAATATTACTATTATATTAAGTGAACTAAAGGCTGCCATACTCTGTATTTTCATTGTTCATTGCAAATTGCAAATCTAATTTTGTAGTAAATATACATGTTATAGAACTTCAAAAATATTATTAAGAGCTGCAAGAATGAAAGATTATCTTGGCTTGAAGAGCAAATAATGAAATTGTGAAGTTTTAACCTTTGCAAACTTACAAGGTTTCACTTTTCCTTTTAAACAGTCAATTTCCTGAAACCATTTCAAATCAAACCTTCTCAAATAAATTAAAATAAAAGATAAGACAGATGATGGAAGCAAAAGAATAATTAAAGACAAAAAGAACTCTCTAAGACACAAATTTACAGCAGTCAATTACTGAGTACTAAAAGTAATCTAGAGATAATACAGGCAATTTTCAGACAAGGGGTAAAACTTTCTCTTCTAGTTGATATGTTGCAGATTGGTTTTAAGTTCATCTAGAGGAAATGAATTATTTTGAAGACTTCTGTAGTGTGATAAACGTCTTAACTATTGGCATACAGCTTCCGAACAGCTCACACTTGGAAAAGTTCCTCCATATAACGAAAACTCATTTTAAGTCAAAATCCACCTGGATACATAACACTAATTTATTTATAAAATTTAATGGCCGCCCATCTTACTACAGGGTAACTCTTAACTGATTTCACATTCTCTGTCTTAATATCGGGCAGAGATTTTTAAATTTCGATGCTGCCAACGAATCCTACAATTTGACCTCCATCCAACTAAGTGAAAATGGGAGTTCTGATCCAACAACTTGAAAAGCAGCTCATCTTATCGCCCTGGAGCAGATGGTGCTGCTGACGCATAATTACATTAAGTCGACCTGTCTGATGAGTTTCTATAGTTTCTTCCCTCATGTGTGTGTGTGTAACTCTTTAGGCGGTTTGCACGCTTTGTTGGAGGGGAAGGATGCTTGGGGGTCAAGCTGTGCTCGCTCAACCAAGAAGCTGTAGACAAGCTAAAATTAATGAGTTGAAAACCATGTAAAACATTTCATTTGAATAACGGGGTTCAATAGCCTTGCTTGTGTTTATCCTGCTCTATTCATGAGTCAATTCTCTGTATCCTTACAGGCAACAAATTCTACACCGACTTCTGAAAAACCCACAGAGCTATTGATTTTTGTCCTACGCCCCATCGTCACCTTAATCAGGCTGTCTCAGGAGTTTCCAGCCAGGGCTGGAAGGGCTTTTAATCCTCCAAGGTTTACTCAAATGTCACAACCATCTGGGAGGAAAGAGAGGATCCCCACTGAGTCCACTAACCACTGTTGTCTTTGGGTTCAAAAGACAACAGAAAGCAAACACGGCCAAAATGTTATATTTACCGTTTTCTATCGAAACGAAATAAAAGGAGGGTTTGGAGGGAACAAGAGTGTGAGATCTCAAAGCTATTACAATTTCCTGGGGAATTTCATTAATCTACGTGATTAAAACCTATTCATCTAATTCTTGTTTTTATGACATAGGGCACAACTGCAAGTTTTAAAAACAGGAACTGTTTCCCAATGTCTAGAGGAGTCAATTATAAACAAACAAACAAACAAAATAATAGCAGCTAGTTGAAAGCCTGACAGAACTCATAAAGGTTTTAAAACCTCTTTCAAAACTAACAGAGATGACGTAGCCATCATTTTTCCCGAACGGAGTTCCAGACATTGCTGGAAAATAGCTCCTCTCAAGGGTTGGCTGTTTGAGGGACCTTGGCAGCAGGCATGGAAACCTGGCCTCTGGAGAATACAAGCTAACTTCTACAGAACAATTCCCCCAAAATCAGGTGTTATTTCTTATAGTCCCTGACTACCAGGGACTTTAGAAGTTGAAAATTAATTCCAGAAATGAATGTGTTATCACCACACAGTTGTGAAGGAGATGCTTGTACAAGGCAGCATCAGATCTCTCTTAGATAGTCAACGCAGGCTATACTTCAAAATTACCATTTTCTATCAGTGTCTTGTGGAAAAACTCACGTACATACATTCCTAACTGTGGCAGGAGCCTCTTAACTCAGCTTCAATCTCTGATAGTATTTTTTTATTTCAAGTCCTGTGCTTGGGGGGGGGAGGGGAAATGGAATCTAGGAATGCTCAGAGGAAGCTTCTGGAAACAGCTGTTTGCCCTCTGAGCGCACTGCCCTTCTGGCAATTAAATATGGTGCTTCTTTTAACCTATTCCTTGGTTTTGCTTTGTGCTCTTCATGAAGGGGAGGAATGTTGGCTGTTGATATATCTGATATGTTTTGCCCGATCGCACAGGGGACAAAGGAAGCGATACAAAGACTCGTTGAAAGCCTCCTTCAAGTCCCTCGATATCGACACCACCTCCTGGGAAACCCTGGCACAAGATCGATCAACATGGCGTATGCTGATCCACCAAGGCTGCCAAATATCTGAGGACAGAAGAACAGCCATAGCAGAAGGAAAGCGAGCACTCCGCAAAGCCAGAGCTGCAAATGCTGCGACAATGGTGCCCACATATGTCTGCCCAACATGTGGCAGAACATTTCGTGCCTGTATAGGCCTTACCAGCCACCTGCGGACACATCGTAAACAGCCCACAATTGATAGATGTCAAGGTCCTCTTCGAACATGATGGACGAACATCATGTTTTGCCTCAGATTTTCATACAATTCTCATAAGCCTCACCTATAGGCATAGCATGACCTAATCGGAGAAGTGCTATGTGTCCCTACATAACCAAGTTATTTCTAGACTCCTAATTTATGCTTGGTATGCATAACAAGTATGGTAACCAGTGCTGACATTCAGAACAGACATCATGAATCTTTGGCTATCTGCCGGCCTGTCATATTCTACACCAACTACAACACCTGTGATATTTTCAATGATAGTCCCATGTAAGCTATAATACAGTAATCCAGACAAGATGTAACCAAGTTCCCAATGCAGAGAAGAAAGATGATGAGGGGACGGGAAGCTAAAACATACGAAGAACGGTTGCAGGAACTGGGCATGGCTAGTCTAGTGAAGAGAAGGACCAGGGAAGACAGGATAGCAGTCTTCCAATATTTGAGGGGCTGCCACAGAGAGGAGGGGGTCAACCTGTCTTCCAAAGCACCCGAAGGCCAGACAAGGAATAATGGATAGAAACTGATCAGGGAGAGATTCAACCTAGAAATAAGGAGGAACTTTCTGACAGTGAGAACAATCAACCAATGGAACAGAAGTTGCCTTCAGAAGTTGTGGGAGCTTCATCACTGGAAGCTTTCAAGAAGAGACTGGACTCTGTCAGAAATGGTGTAGGGTCTCCTGCTTGGGCAGGGAGTTGGACTAGATGACCTACAAGGTCCCTTCCAACTCTGTTATTCTGTAATCTGTAATTTTTCACACAATATACTTCTACCCAGAACAATAGCATTTCAGCCTACATCTGAAACAAAACAGCTCTACTCGTTCCATAATTGGAACATGTCATGCATATTTCAAGGCAGACAAGAACCGTCCTGCACAAGTAATTTTGAAGAAGAGTTTTGTCTACATAGTTTCTTATTTACTACGAAGATTTTCGACAAGTGAATTACAATAACAGTTTGTTAACAGAATTTTCTCTTTGTTGTTATTTCACCTGTTAACTGTTTTTTTCTTCCACATATGTAGCGTATGACATGTCAGTTGGGTTGCAAATAGATGTACAAGTTTATAAACTTTGAATCTGCTTTGCAAGGAGGGAATGTTGCAATAGATTTGTCAGTGTTCAACTGGGGGGATTAATCTGTGTTTTTGTCCATTGGAGGTTTTTATAATACAGATTTTTCAATATTTTTGTTTAGCTTTGTTTTGTCTCTTTTCAATTTTTCTCTTTTGGATTTTAATTTTTTGAATAAAACAAAATTTGCTAAAAAAAACAAACACAACCCCAAAAAAGAAGCAAAGTCATTTTGTATCGGTAGCAAACCATTAAGTGATGACAACATGCTTTTCTAATGCTTTTAAAGAAAGTGTAAAAGGTGTGCCAAGCCACTTGCAGACTTAATCCACCGACGTCATTTGTCCCATTCCAAAGTTCACAAAAAGGAGGCAAAAATTCAGCCATTTGGCAGCTTCCTTCCCTGGGAGGAAAGTAAAATTCCCCTAACAAGAGGAAATAGCCTGTCAGAAGAAGAGTTTCTCCTGATTTTAAATTCCAGGTCAGGAGCCTTTACAACATTACCACCAGTCTGCATGAGATCGTGCATTAAAGTGCTGACTGGTATGTAGCAGACAGTTTTATAAACTAGATCTAACCTAGAAGGTGGGAAACTACCATTATAGCCTATATGAATTATGCAGGTAGTGCTTGGTTCCAGGCCACTTGCTCACAAACAACAGCACTGAAGAAGAGAGATTTACGGGCATCCCAGCATCTTGGTGGTCATGTGAGAACGATTCAGGTGCCTGGCAACCGGCTCACACTTGCAACACCCCATGGTTGTAGGATCCCCATTTGCAACCTTCCCTGGCGGCTTCCCACAAGCTAAGTCAGGAGGGAAGGTTGTAGGTCACTCTGTTGAGTGGCTCCCACTGCTTTTCCTCCCGAGGAGACCCTTGTTCTGACCCAGGCGTTCCCAAACCACAAAACAGACTCCTTGTCCATTCACATCCAGCGAAGAAGTCTTTTCAAGGGTGAATTTACAGCCACAGACCTTATCTGGCTTGGACAGCTGCCAGGCCGATATCGTCAAAATTTGGCAAGGAGTCTCTGAGAATCACAAACCAATTAAGCAAACTAATTGTCTCCTGCAAACTCCCAACCCCTTTTCGCTCCTCTTTTATTCCCTATGGGAGTGGCCATTCATCGTCCACCTGTGGCCTTACTCCCAAGTCGACCCTTGTTCCTCAGCTGTTCCCTTCGTCTGGCAGCTCTGCGCATGCGCACACTGGGAACAGGCTCCAGCTGTTCGTCTGCCTCACTGATGTCTGACTCCGAAGGCAGCTGATAACTGTCAGACTGCCCTGGCTCCATCTCTGCCTCCGATGCAGAGCCCTCGTCAGAGCCTTCCCCAGACTCCAGGACTGGCCCATGTTCCTCCCCAGCCTGCTCACTGTCCGAATCTGCTGCCAGCTCTGCTGGTGGATCACAACAACCCTGGGATCAGGCCAGATGTGGACAGGCGGCCACTAGCTTGGCTGAACCTGTGCTTCACATCCCCATCTTTGCTGCACTCACACCCTGGTACTCGCACAATGCCCTCACAGCCCCCAGCCCAGAAGTAACACTCACCCACCCTGCCCTCCGGCCTGATTGTGAACCACCCAAGGAAAGGCTTGTGATGAGCAGAACTTGAAATGAGCTGCTGCCTTCCCCACTGACTTTGCTTGGGAAGTGGGCTTAATGACTCCTCACCCTCACTTAATGACTGCAATGGGCACTGCCAGGATTGCTGTCACTATGCAATGTGGCCATGTGACCCCAAACTTAATAACCCCGTTAATTATGTTGAAAATCCCAGGCCCAAATGCTACTGTTAAGTGAGAACTGCATTTCGCTCCATCAACATTCTGCCAATATTGAGTTCCTGTCCCAAAAAGGTGCTTTTTCAAGAGGCAACTGGACTTTCATGTTTTTCTTTGAAGACGTTTCGCTTCTCATCCAAGAAGCTTCTTCAGCTCTGACTGGATGGTGGGGAATGGAAGGATTGATACTCCTTGCAAGCAGTCCTCTCTGTCCAGAATGTGGGTTTTGTTGTCTTCAAAAGAGCAGACTTTGTCTTTTAAACACAGATGGACGGCTGAATCTTTGTTTGTTCTCCTATGTTGTGCCATGCATTTATGAAGTGGTTGTTTTGTTGAACAGAGAGGACCGCTGGTTTGACAGAGGGGTCAAAGAGGCCATCTATGTCAAATTGAACTGACCTCCCACAACAGAGATGGAGGGATACAACATCCTCTATCTCCAGTCTACAACACAGATCCTTTCAGCAGTTCCAAGAAGGCTCAACCACTCAGGTGATCCTGAGACACAGACAAACCCCCAAGCGGCCTCAACGACCCTCTGAAAGGATGCAAATGACCAGCTGTCTGCAAGGAGTAGAAAACCTTCCATTCCACAATATCCTGTCAGAGCTGAAGAAGCTTCTTGGATGAGAAGCGAAACGTCTTCAAAGAAAAAAAAGAAAGTCCAGTTGCCTCTTGAAAAAGCCCCTTTTGGGTTAATTGTATAAGTTAAATACTTTATGGAAGCTCAGTTTCAGGATTCCAAAAACCCATAACTGGAAAAAAGTAGAGAAAAAGAAAAAAAACAGATAGAGACAGAGAAGGAGAAAAAGAGAAGGGGGAAGGGTAAAAACTGGAAGAAATTCTTTGAATTATTCCCCCCAGGCTTTATTAAAAAAGAAAAAGAAAATAAAAGGCAAAAGAAATGAATATATTAAAAGATTTTGCATTTTTACTTTTATGTTTTGTGGACAGGCTAAAGGCAATTTCCTTGTTTGCTTGGGGAAACTATATTTGAATTTCAATGCTGCATTTTATAAGTGACTTCCTTACGTTTAGAACTGTGCAAATTGAAGACAGCCTGCTTGGGAATAAAGGAATGGTAATTTTGTGAAGTATCCTCAAAGTTTTCTGTTAAATTGAGGCACCTTCGTAGTTTTCCAGAGGGTATTACTATTATTATACATCACTTAATGGCAGCCTCTGAGAATGGTTTTAAAATTCACATTGCCCACATGGATTACTCTGCATTTGGTACAGGATCTGAAAATGTAAGCTTACAATAAGCCATTATTTCAAAACAAAGCTTTCATTTTAAGCCCTTGGAAACAAGCGTAACACGGATGACAAATATATTCCTTTTGTCCATTTTATGCTTGCTTGTTCACCCACACGCACTAATCAAAGAACAAGACATCCAGTTTTATTCACATTTTTATACAGATGAATATTCCTGCAGTTATTTGTAGAATGTATTTAAATATATAAATAGTCTGCTTCAAATGTTCACCATAAATTTTTGATAAGTAACCTGCAGCAGAAGGAGGAGCAGGAGGAAGAGGAGGGGGAGGAGGAGATGGTAATTGATGTGACAATACCAGGAGATAGCAGAATTGAAGACAAAGAATAGGACATCACAAAGTAAGAAGGTCTGAAAATCAAAGTTGAAAAATTATGCCGTAAACCACTGTGATAGTTATTGCCACAATGTGTGCCATACAAAAAAAAACTTAGACAGCATTTAGAAAACCTGGCCATTGATAAAATTTTCATCTGCCAATTATAAAAGGCTGTTTGAATCAGAACATACAGAACAAGGGCCGAGGTGGCACAGCGGTTAGAGGCAGGTACTGCAGGCCACTTTAGCTGACTGTGATCCGCAGGTCAGTGGTTCAAATCTTACGGGCTCAGGGTTGACTGAGCCTTCCATCCTTCCGAGGTAGGTAAAATGAGGACCCAGATTGTTGGGGGCAATATAAATATACATTGCTTACTGGTGTAAACCGCTTAGAGAGTGCTTGCACTATGAGGCGGTTTATAAGTCTCACAAAATAAAATAAAATAAATAATATACTACCCTGGTAAATTGCAACATACTAGAATCTTGGGAAGAACTTGATGTGAAGGAAAGTCGACACCAACTAAAGAAATGGCAGCTGTGATTTCACATAGTTGGGGATATAATAATAATAACAATAACAATAATAGAAGAGAATGAACCGGAGAAAAGGAGAAAAGGAGAAAAACACAAGCTGCACATGAATATTTTAATGTCGGCAGAGAAAAGGCTCAAATCACGGGACAACAATGTTTTCCAAAAGTTTTTCTTCCTAAATAACTTTTGGTAATTATGACCGATCCCTTCAAACTGAACTCAAATATAATCTCAGAATGACTATATCATGTAGGAATCTGGAGAAATATGGAATTAACTTTTAACAACTATGATGTATTTAATCAGATAATGTTTCCAACCTGCTGCTTTAAACAGTGTTAAAAGTGTTTTGCTGCTGATTTTTCATTTGTATTCAGTGTCCGATGCATCTTGATGGATTCCAGTTGCCCTGATATCGTTTTTCCTTTGTGGCAATGTCTTGGTGAAACCTCACTGACTACAGCTAGATTTTCAGAGAAAAGTCCAAGTGTGAATGCAGAGAATGAATGTTCAGTTCAGACGTGCTGCACGTCATGGTTTTGTATGCTGTAAGACATTTGCAATGTAGTTTGGTGTTCTCTAGTTGCCAAGAAAATTCTCAACAACATCCTTGAATGCTTTCCAGGTAATTTTCTCTGGCCCCACTAACAGATCTTCAAACTGCTTGTCATTGATCATGTATCTGGTCTGTGAACCAACAAATACACCTTCCTGAATCTTGGCATCAGTTATTCTGAGAAACATCTGTCTCAAATAATGAACACCTTTACCTTCATCATTTCATCGCATTTCCACAATTTTTCATCAGTTTATAGCACTTTACTTATATACCGCTTCATAGTGCTTTACAGCCCTCTCTAAGCGGTTTACAGAGTTCAGCATATTGCCCCCAACAATCTGGGTCCTCATTTTACCCACCTCGGAAGGATGGAAGGCTGAGTCAACCTTGAGCCTAGTGAGATTTGAACAGCTGGACTGCTGAACTAGCAATCAGCTGAAGGTCGCAATGCTGCTTTTAACCACTGCGCTATCTCAGCTCCTAAGTTTGAGGTTTGTGTGATGCGGAGACAAAAATGCCTTTGTTGTGTCAACAAGTGGTTAATATGCCAATTTTTTTCTGTCCTGGAACCAAATTCTTTTGGAGTGGCCATTTCTTTTTAATGTCATGGGATTCTCTCACACGGCTGTCCCATTCGCATATTTATAACAGCAGTACGTGGTATATTCGAGCAGCAAAACCACAACTTTTAAATCTCCACACATAATCCAGTTGTACTTGGTGCACTGAATGTGCTTCAACAACACTTCCATATTTTTGTGTGTTTCATGTGTGCAGCATAGACAACAGGAACTGAAGGATGTACATTGCCAAGAAAGATTTCTATAAATAAAACATTATGTGAAAGGTTATTTTTTGAATCAGCAGCCAAAAATCTATAAGACACCTCCCAAAGTGTTCAGGAAACGACATCTTTGTTGTCCAGTAGAACAGAAGTAATCAAACTGACATCATTGTGCAGGAATGACCAAAATTATCAACTTTGGAAATCAATGTTTGTTCCATACTCATCGACAATAGCTAGTGGGAATGCCCTCTCATTGGGTTAACTGCCTTAAGCAGCCATTTTCTATAGGGAGCCTTAAAAGAGAGCATTTGTAATACAAACACCCCAGTTATGAAATTCCTCTGTCTTCAGTTCTGCTTGGTACCATCGAGGGCTGGAAGGGACCTCAGAGGTCTTCTAGTCCAACCCTGCCCAAGGAGGCAAGTTGTTTCATAGCCTAATTGTTCTTCCTCACTGTCAGGAAATGTTCATCTCCTTCTGAATAGCCTCCAGCCATCATGGCTTCTGGCCCTGTCCTCGGGGGCTCTGGAGAACAAATGACCAAGGATTGGCAAGGGCTTTTGGTCATAATTTAAGAGTCCCTTCCATCCAGCTTTCAATTAAATTTGCCGTGCTGACTCTTATATTCTTCCTTAATGTTGTGTTCTGTTTGGGGGCTTTGCCTGTTACAGAATCTTATTTATCTCATTTCTTAAGAATTTGAAGACTATAGATGTTATTAGTAATTTTAAGAATTGGTTTTGACATATTGATAAGGTGACCAACCGTCCTCCTTTAGGGAGGACAGTCCTTCTTTTGCAAGTTCTGTCCTCCCTCGAAAAGTGTCCTCCTACATGTCCTCCTTTTCGATATTTGAAGACTAATCTGTTGCGCGTTATGTGACGTATTTGTATTTGACATGACGATTCGTCAAGGCTCGGTACAGTGCGGCATTATGAGACGCATGCGCTCCGCACGGGAGACCTTGAGAGAGAGCGCCACGTGCAAGTGCCTTTGTTTACTTCTTATGTTATGTTGATACTCTAGTTGCAGCACTTGCCATAAAATTCAATTTGAAGGATATTTCTTGTTCAGATATTTCCAATATATTGTTAGAAGATGATACATTGACAAAAAATATTAATTCAATGGAAAAGTACTCATTTAAATAATAATTAACAGGCATGTAAGCATAATTACAATATAAAATGTTACAAATGTTTTTATTATGCATACAATATATCATATTATAGTGTATTATTGTTGCAATGAATAAAATGTTTCTTTTATTTACGATATTTTTTTTCAATTTATTTGTCCTCCTTTTCATTGTAAAAAAGTTGGTCACCTTAATATTGATGCATTGCCTTCCCTGTGGTAGTCTTCATTTTATGGGATATACAGTATAATCCCACAAGTTTAGAAGGCACTTTTCTTTCTTTCATTTATTTGCTGTATGTTTAATATATTATTTTATTATTTCTACAGTTTTGGTTTATTTTTACACTGGAGTATACTGCCTAGATTTGCAATATTGGACGCCTTAACAAAAGTAATAAAAAATAAATAAGAATTTTAAACCCTGATTCTACTATAAATAGGTTTCTTTCACCATGCATGGCTTTTAGCTTTTCAACGAATTCATTATTTATCAGAAGTTCCTATAATTCTCCTGTGCCTGCTTAATACATTCTAATGCAGCCTGAAAGTGAAAACTGTGGTAGCAGAAATTTGAGGCATCTTAATCTCATGTTCACATTTTCAAAACTTTCAACCATCTTAAATGCAAAAATGTTTTTTTCAAATGAAATCATATGATGATGTTCCAACTTCTTGGGTGGAAACCTGCTTGGGGCTGAATTATGAACTGTATGAATACAGACAAGGTAAAATTTGGTGTTTGGAGAAAACTTAACAGGTGGGGCTTTACCTGCTCTTGAAGATCCAGGTATGTAGTGAGAGGGCTCTTGGCTCCGCAGTTTAGAACGGAGGTGAGAAGCACCTTTTTCTGGTTATGACTGACCTATACGTTTTATCTCAATCTAGAGAGATGTGACTTGGATGCTACTTATCTATGACCTGGTTACTTCCCTATTAAACTATTGCAATATGTTCTACAGCAGTGATGGCGAACCTATGGCACGGGTGCCACAGGTGGCACGCGGAGCCATATCTGCCGGCACGCGAGCCGTTGCCCTAGCTCAGCTCCAATGCGCATGTGCGTGCCCGCCAGCTGATTTTTGGCTCACACGGAGGCTCTGGGAGGGCGATTTCGGCCTCCGGAGGGCCTCCAGGGTGGCAGGGGGAGCGTTTTTTGCCCTCCCCAAGCTCCAAGAAAGCCTCTGGAGCCTGGGGAGGGTGAAAAATGGGCCCACCGGGCCCACTGGAAGTCGGGAAATGGGGGAGTGGGGGGGTCGTGCACGCATGTGCAGGAAGGTGGGGCAAGTGAGGGGCTTTGAATTATGGGTGTGGGCACACACGCGCGTGCAATAGCGCGCACACGCGCTATTTCGGCACCCGAGGAAAAAAAGGTTCGCCATCACTGTTCTACAGTATGTGGGAATAGGAAAAAAAATTGGAAATTAACCTGATTTCAGAAGGTGGAAGCCAGACTCTATGAGGTAGTTTCTGGAGAGAAACACATGACCGCAGTCTTGTGAAGCCATGCTGGTTATCTAAGGTTTCCACATTAAATTCAACCCTTGTTTTGACATAGATATTCCTATAAACAAGGGCCTGATAGCCTGAAGGTTTGTCTGTCTCCCAAGCCTCCACTGGCATCTCCAACCAAGGTTTACTGAGGATACCTTTCTTGAGAGGGAGAAGGTGAAAGGGACCAGGGCAGAGGTGGCTCCAGCTTTGTGGAATACCTTTCCTTGAGATCCCTTGCTAAGGACTGTTTTAAAAGAAAACTACGTCTTTGCTTGTAGAGTCAAGACTTCTAGGAGTCCAACTTTCTAGTTATTTTGATATTTTTATACCTACATTGTAACTGCATGCTGTTTTGAAAATTTATGGATTTTTGACTGCCAGTTTGGTGCAATAGTTAAGCATCAGATTAGAAACTAGGAGACTGGGAGTTCTAGTACTATCTGAGGCATGAACCCAGCTGGGTGACCTTGGATCACTCAACTCTAGGAAGGAGGCAATTGCAAACCACTTTTGAATTCTTGCCAAGGAAATTGCAAGGATCCATGTCCAGGCAATTCCCCAGCAGTGAAGACTAACTTGGAAGCACATACATATTTACGGTTTATATTGTGTGCTGCATTCTATTACTTTCCGAAACTCTTGGGTTTTATTCAGGCTTTGATATTGGCTTTTCCAACCACGTGCAGTTTGTAGATACGAGAGGAAATTAACTTAATAGGTGTAGTACAATGCACCTGCCTCCAGGAACTGAGCCCACGAAAACAGAAGATGAAATAGGCAGACAAAGATAGAAAAGAAAGAGAGACCTTATCAAGAGGCCAAAACAGTTGCTGCCAAGAATTTTCATACTGGAACTGGAAGACCATGATTTGCAAACCAAACATTATAAAGGAAGAGGCTGCACAGCCTCTTTGTTATCATTGCTGGAAGGGAAGAAGATGAAAGGGCAGGATGGACTGTGAAGTGCGACACTGCGACAGGGTTGTGTATCTTCCCTCCCTGGAAGCCCAAGTCCATAGAACCAAAAAGATTGCCCACTTAGGCCTCAAAAACCTTTTAAATGCCAAAGCGAATATATAATCCGATTCTTGAAAAGCATGAATACTCTGCAGACGATTCAAGATTTCAGGAATTCTACGGACCAGAATACATATACATAACAGCAGAGAGCATTATTCCCAGGGAGGGGAAATGTAATAGCAAAAGACTTAATTAGTAGACTTTGATCTTAAAAACGGTAGTGGCTTTTTCACTGCAGAATCAAATTCTTTATTGGCCAAGTGTGATTGGACACACAAGGAATTTGTCTCCAGTGCAAAAGCTCTCAGTATGCATACAAGCAACAAGTGATAAATCATGATCATAATGATGAAATACAATCATCATAAGATACAAACTCAGTGATAGTCGCAGGATATTAAATAAGCAAACAACATAAATCATAATAGGATACTAGATCTACAAAATTAAACAAATAAATAAGATACTAAATCTACAAAACATCAGGAAAGACATTGACACTAATATGTTCAGTGACTATTTGTATTGGTAACATATCTGGTATTAATTCAGTGGTTTGCTGAAGAACAACATGCTTAAACACTGATTTGTGTTTACACAGTGTGAGAAGCTGATGCAACCAGGAACTGTCTGTTGGCTATTTTTATTTGGCTGACGAACATTTCTTGACTCTGCCCACATGCCTGATGCAAATGCAACCAGGTCACAACACTTAATCATTACAATCCGTTGACTTTACAGATGAATTTGAAAGATTTCTGAGGAGTTGGAGCAAGGAAAGGGAAACTCACCCTGTCTCCAGCACGCAGGTCTCGAACCCGGGCTGTCAGCTTTCCAGCTAATAAGCTGAGAGTCTTTAACCGCTGAGCCATCGCACCGCCCCAAGACAAATATTAAGACAGCCAAGATGAAACTTAAGGCAAACTCAATACTAGCATTTATTTTACTATTTTTATAATTTTATATCATAACTAGTAGCTTCATTAGAGTTCCCTCTGACATTAATTATCCCCTTAGATTCTCTATATTTTTCAATAAAAAGGAAAAATTACAGAAAAGGTTTTTCTAACATTTGCTTAGATTTTTCTATTTTTCTGCGGGGTAGGCACAATGATAGAAAACAAGTATTTGTTTTGCAACATATCAAACAGGGCTGGGTGTCCAAATGACTAAGCTGTGGTTTATGAAAGCCGTTTTTTTTTCTGTAAATGAACTATAAACAATCACTCGGAAGTCAAGAATTGCTAAGAGGGACAGAATTTGAGAAGCAAGGGCATAACCATTAAAACTTCCCAAGGAGTTTTGTTAATTATACATTATGTAGTTTTTATTGTTATGCACTGCCCCAACATGAACACATGAGTGCAAAAAACATTTTTGGATGCATAAAAACAAAATTAATATCAATATCAAGCAAAACTTGGTTTCACGTCTCATTGAGCCTCTCTACTAAGAAATCAATGTTAATAGGGAAACAAAGTGTAGAAAATCAAACCATGGAGCCCAAATCCACAACCCTGCCAAATGAAATCTGAAAGGTCAAAGAATCATTGGGCAAATTGTTGAACTGCCTCAGCACCTCAAGGACTTCAAGAAAAAATATCACAGTCAGTTTTGAAAAGTCTTGTTTCCACAGTACTGTTTTCCCAAATGTTCAGGAACTGTTAATATTTTAAAGACTCCAAAATTAGCATGTAGCTTTATAACTGCAATCACAGAGAATATAATTTGCCAATTTCAGAACAAAGATTTCCTGCCAAGCTGAATTCTGGGTGGAGATCTGGGGACAAGTATCTAGAACACAATTTCTCATAACATTTTGGGGAGCCAATGTCTATGGAGATTCTCCGTCATCCAGGTCATGGTTGTCCCAAAGGTGCTTTTTCGAGAGGCAACTGGAATGTCTTCTTTTTCTTTGAAGACATCTCATTTCTCATCCAAGAAGCTTCTTCAGCTCTGACTGGATGGTGGGGAATGGAAGGATTTATATTCCTTGCAATATAATTCTCCAGTCAGAGTTGAAGAAGCTTCTTGGATGAGAAGCGAAACGTCTTCAAAGAAAAACCAGAAAGTCCAGTTGCCTCTTGAAAAAGCATTTTGGGAAGCATTATTTATTTTGCAGGGGGCGCGATGATTCAGGGGTTAAAGACGCTGAGCTTGTCAGCTGGGACAGCCCAGGTTCAAGACCCAAGTGCTGCGTGATGGGGTGAGTTTCCGTTACTTGCTCCAGCTCCAGACAGGTGGCTGTACAGTCTCTTCTTTAAAACCTCCAGTGATGGAGCACCCACAACTTCTGGAGGCAAGCTGTTCCACTGGTTAATTGTCCTCACTGTCAGGAAGTTTCTCCTTAATTCCAGGTTGCTTCTCTCTTTGATCAGTTTCCATCCATTGTTTCTTGTCCTGCCCTCCGGGGCTTTGAAGAATAGGTTGACCCCCTCTTCTTTATGGCAGCCCCTCAAATATTGGAAGACTGCTATCATGTCTCCCCTAGTCCTTCTTTTCTCTAGACTGGCCATACCCAATTCCTGCAACTGTTATTTAAAGGTTCTGGTCTTCAGGCTCCATTCTATCAATAATGAAATCAGACGAGAGAGATCTATTCAAATAATCCTTGCATTTTAATTCTGCTTCACAAGGGTAGAGAGGTCTAAATTGAGGTAGAAAAAAAGATTTAAGTTGGAAACAATCACAATGCAAATCATGTTGCAAAGTTTACATTTGGGAAATAAAATAAATATGTCTTTAGACTGTTTTCATCCTTTAGGAAGAAAACCTGATTACGTGATAAAAGGTGTGCCTCTTGGCTCAGTTTGTTGACAGGGGCTGAAAGGAATATTACGATTTCCTTTTTACTGCTTCATAAGAGAAGGAATTATACACCTGGATGGCAGAAAGAAATAAGCAGCATACCTTTTCAAAAGAAACTTTCCCTTCTAAATGAAATGAGAAGTTGAATACATCTCACATAATTCATGCCATCTGCGCATGCATCCTAAATCACTTTTAAAGCTCCAGTTTGGCAACATTTTTCTTTCTTCTTCTTCTTCATTAAATCAAAGTTGACTTTTCTTAATTTGAAGTTCGCCACGGATCCGTTTCTGTCCCCCATGAATGTTCAAGACCTTTGAAATCTCCTGTTCTTGCGGCAGAGATAAATGGCGGTCCATTCTCAGATGATGAGCTATCAGCATGAAACGCAGGCACCCAAAATAACAGACCACCTGACAAAACTCGGAAAGGGTCTTAGGAAATGGTTTGTGAAAGAGAAACTGAGCTTGCACCCGGAAGTATTCGTCTCTGGTTGGCTTAGTGCCGTGATGGCGAACCTATGGCACGTGTGGCGGAAGTGGCACACAGAGCCATCTCTCCAGGCATGCCAGCCGTCGCCCATTGCTCTTCCGGGTTCCAGTGTGCACATGCGCGCCGGCCAGCTGATCTTCATGCGTGTGGGAGCACCCGGAAACCGGAAGAGCAGCTTCCTGGTGCGCATACACGCGCCGGGAAGCTGAGCTTCTGGTTTCCAGCGCATGCATGCGCACCGGCCAACTGGTCTTTGCGCACACATGCACGACAGAAACCGGAAGACCAGGTGACCGGTGCACATGTGCATGCCGGAAACCGGAAGCTCAGCTTCCCAGCGCGCACATGCATGCCAGGGAGCTGCTCTTCCGGTTTCTTGCACTCCCCGCGTGCATGCGCGCACTCCCGTTTTGGCACTCGGTGCCGAAAAGGTTCGCCAACACTGGCTTAGTGTCTTCGAACAACAACATGGAGAAGAAGTTGATCGTCCATTTCATACAGACAATAAGGCCAACAGAAAGATGGCCGTAATGCTCCAACCTCCTGCCACCACAACTTTAATACTGAAGCAATTGCAAAATTAAAGTATACAAAGACTGCGACATTTCTCAGGAATTGTGGGACCAATCCCCCTGGATCTTTCTTTCGGAAACATTCATCAACATTGATACCAGCGGCTAGAGAGAACGTCTGAAATACTAGGTAAGAACATACAGTATGTATAATAAATGCAGACTCTTCTATGTTCTGTGTTAAAAGCAAGCTACGAAAAAAGGGTAGAAGGGTAAGTAGGACAAATTAAGTCATTCGTACCATTGCATGGATCGAATTCACCGTATGATTGTAACATAGCTGGAAAATAACAGGCAATATAAATGTATGTGGTGAGCCAACAGTTCTAACATGTCGTTTAATAATCTAGCACCATTTCTAGTCTCTTTGTATGAACAAACAACTATGAGGTTAGGAGGAAGCCCTAAACACATCTGCAGAGCACGGTAAATGTGATTATTTTTGTGCAAATACGCATAAGGTAGCAATGCAAACTTTCCTGAACTGCAGGTTTCCACTTCATTGTCATGTTTTTGGCTGTTCTGTGGCTCCTGGAAAGCTGCAAATAGCCCTTTCCTGCATTGTTGTGCATTAGTTTTAGTCAGATTTATATTGTATTCCTTAATACTGTATCACAAGGAACAGCCTGGTTGGTTTTATTAGGCACCCTCACACTAAAGTTGTGTGCTCCACAGCAATTACTTGGCATTAGAAAAGAAAACGGGGCAAACATTGACAGATCAGGGCCTTTAAAACTCCTACAGCTCCACATTTAGAGTAATCTGAATTTGTTTTAATAATGTGAGCAGAGAAAGAAGAAAGCAATAAAAAAACCCAAAGATAATCCTTCCAGGATGCTATTATAATCAACCAAGTCTTCAAAAGCTGAACAAGATCATCACTAAGTCTTCACATTGACTTTAATTTGCCTTGGATCGGTTATTGTGAAAATAGTATCCGTTTCCACTGTTATACTTGATTTAATTTACCTTAGAACTGACAAGAACTTAATAAAAATGTCTTCATGGGTCTCATTTATTAAGTTGCAAGTCTTACTATCCTTGTATTATACTGTATAACCACTTAGAATCAAGCAAATGTCTGCAGGTTCAAATTCTAAATTGACTGAAATAGTAAACGACCTCAAAATGGAGCCTAACCCAGGGTTTAAGTTTCAAATTTATTCATTTATGAAGCAGCATTATTATTTGGATACATTGATACATCACTTCCGAAGGATGAATCTCATATGGCTTTAAAATTTCAGGTACATTATAAGCAATAAACTAGGAAATGTATTTCAAAAAATGGATTATACACAAGGAAGCCTGAAGGATATCTCAGAACAGTTACTGAACTGCTTCTAAATTCTTATCAATCCCAAAACACACTCTTATCACGCTGTTTATATTGCAATTATCACCAGAACAAGGAAAAGCCCCCAGGCCAGCGTTAACGTCTTCAAGGAAAAGGAAAAACAAAACTAACACTGTATCTTTGATAAGAAACACCTTTAAATATAATCCAAACATCAATTCGAATTATTATTATGTAGCCAAAGAAAACAATTAATTTAATAAGTCCAAAATCTTGATTCAAAATTTCCTACAGTTTATGATTGGTGATGATCAGGATGGTATTTTCCTTTCCTTGTGAAGAAGACAATTCATATTATAAGCCCATTAGAATTATTCAAGGGTGAATACCTTACTTGAGGATTATTCATAAGGGAATATGCTATCTGTAAAATATATTTGAACATTAGTAGCTCGGGTTAGTAGTTGGGCTAGTTGAGAGAGAGAGAGAGAGAGAGAGAGAGAGAGAGAGAGAGAGAGGGAGGGAGGGAGGGAGGGAGGGAGGGAGGGAGAGGGAGAGGGAGGGAGAGGGAGAGAGGGAGGGAGGGAGGGAGGGAGGGAGAGGGAGGGAGAGGGAGAGAGAGAGGGGGGAGAGAGAGAGAGAGAGAGAGAGGGAGGGAGGGAGGGAGAGGGAGAGGGAGGGAGAGGGAGAGGGAGAGAGAGAGGGGGGAGGGAGAGAGAGAGAGAGAGAGAGAGAGAGAGAGAGAGAGAGAGAGAGAGAGAGAGAGAGAGAGAGAGAGAGAGAGAGATATTACCTGAGCATCAGTTAGGATATGTATTATATCAACATTAGGGAGAATTTCAAAATGATTTCAGAATTGAGGAATTCTAAATTCTTTAATACTGTTGTCTGTGCTTACAGTAAATCTAGTTGGAAGATCTGAGAACAAAATAATTCACCTGCTGATTATTTAGCAATATTTTATTTATAATAAAATTTATAATTTTAAAAAATAATCTTTTCTTAAAATAACTCATTCATGATCACTTCTGGCCAGTAATCTCATTCCTCGCTGTTGGCTCTTCTAAGTGCAACAAAGGGAATGTTTCGGTAACTTTAAATGCTGAGTTATTGTCTCTCTGAAATGTGAATTGATGAACTCGGACAAGGGAAAAGCTCATTAACTGGAAGTTGCTGTAAATGGCAACACTCCCTTTCTCCCTCCCCTTTTCTCTTTTTTCTCAATGGTGAAGAGAGCAATAATGGCTCTAAGTTCAATCTTAGATTGTTTTGTCTTGGGTATAATGGTTGGCTTGCTGCCATTGGCATAATTCTCTCTGGACCAGAAATTGCAGATAGTCAAGGCTTCCAAGTCATAATTTCTTCTTTCCTATCATTGCCCTAGGTATTAAGAAAATCCTCAGCGCTCAAATATACCAACTCATCTTTATTTCACAGTATCAATTATGCATAAAACATTAGAGTAAATAGTTATTTATATATTTATTTCATTTAAGAGTTCTAGTCACATTTCCCTCTCTGCAATTCACCCTTAATGAAATCAGGTGTTATTTCCAATATTAGAGAACTTTTAACCGAATTTTATCAATATCAATTTTATTTAAACTTTTGGAAAGCACCATGATAGAAATTAAGCAAAGAGTATAATGCTGTAAGAGCTATAGAAGTTAGTTTTACGTTTAGTTGTGCAACGGTCCCTTTAGATAAGCATTAAAGCTATGTTTGAACATTTGTTGGAATGTTATTTTTCAGTTGTCTGGTATTCTTTGGGTGTAAATTGATTTTTTTAATAGGAACTTGGACTTTTAAATGAAATTGTTTTAGTAGAAATGTCTCTCCACAAAAAGTTTTTAAATGAGCAAGAGAACTTCTTTCACTCCAAAATACTTTATACACTTCTCAACTTTTTTTTTTAAGACATGTCTTAAACCAGTCCCTCTTCTACAGGAATTTGACTAATTTTGTGTTACTATATTCATTGATTTTATAATTAAATGTATAGTCACTTTCTACGGTACTCAAGCAACAAAGCAAAGATAAAATACAAAATTAAGAACAAAATAAAAATTCACAATATGGTTCAATAAAAAGTGGATCAAAAGCGGATCAAAAGTCCACAGTATGGATCAATAAAAGTGTCAGATAGGAATTTTCCTACCAAGAGGCGATTTTAGGATCTTGCTTCCTCGAAGTCATTCGTACTCAGAAAATAAAACCGAGATTCAAATCTAATTAACAAAATATTTATTTCAGTACAAAAGTAACAAAAATAAACCCTTAATAAACTACATCTTCTCAGCTAATGGATTCACGTCTGCCTTCGGCAGGCATCAAAGAAGAAAAGGAAAGTGGGAGTTGACAAAACTCCTGGAATGCAGGCATGAGTAGTAAAACATATCACATGTCTGCTTGATTATAAATACAATAAACCTTAGAAAACAGTAGAGGTGCACAACTGGCAATTATTCACATCGTGACAAAAAGGAACTAACCCAATCCTGACTGAAGACTTGATTCAACAGCAAGTCGATTTAAGAATCAAAGTTCTGAATAAAAAATGGCAACTGTCAAAAGGAAAACAGATGTAATTAGCAAGTTCTCATGGCCAATTCATTCCGGAAAAGCATTTTGTAAAAAATTTACATTCCATTAGTCATGGATTCTTGAAAGAATGCAGGCATAAGTAAAATGCATTTACATATTATCCAATTTATTTTATAATCTGCCCAGATATACTTGGGGAAAGGAAGCTACAGATGTGTGAATTAGCCCTTAGTATTTATTTTATATGCAAACTGATTTTCCCTCCTAAGTGTTTATTATCAATAGTTTTCAAAAGTTGAATATTTTATAATCTTTGTTTCTAAAAGTTTGCCCACATCAAAATTCTTTTCATCTCTGACTTCTGTGGCCAATTTATGGTTTCATACGCCAAAGATTTAAAACCCAGCTTTTTATATAATCTAGCGCCATTTAACGAAACAACCACTTACATCCCTGACAAAATGTAAATATTGTGACAGCCTGCGTTTAAAAAATAGCAATTAATGGTACATTAGCATAGTAAAAGAAGGAAACAAATGTTGTGATTTTTATTTCTTGTTTGTAGTCTCAAGAAATGGTCAGCTTTCATGATTCCACTTTGCTTACACATTATGCCGAAAGTACAGCTAACATGAACGTTACATTCCCTGATATACTTTTAAAGTAAAATAATCTTTCACCCTCAAAAAGCTACATTTTAAGCTAATATAGCTATGCAAATCTTCAAAAGGAACTTTATCAAATCCCCAGGTGGGTTTTCTTCACTGAATGTCAATTCAGATCAGTCTCACAATTCAGACTGAACCAAATTAGGTACTTTTCCCCACAAATGAAACCAATCCTTTGCTACAAACACTGAATCCGTTCAGTTTTCCAAATACATCACTGGTCTGAATCCAACTAAATTAAATTACTTGAATCCATGCCTAAAACCAAACAATAAGTAAAACAACAGAACCTCTAGGTACTAAAGCTACAATTATGAAGAGTGGTTGTTGTTGTTTTTTTACTTATTTAGATGTAACAGGCTATCTGCACAATGATTCTGGTGGTGGGCATAGTTAACAAAATAAGAAAAAGAGAAATGTGACTCTAGACAAATCACCCCAATACATTAATCCTCCCTCACCCACCCACCCACAAAACAAAAACTGATAGGGGCACAAACAATCAATCAGGCTGGGAGCTAAGCCAACTTTTTGTGGAAATTTTGTAGGTTAGGGGGCTGGAAGATGCTCCAGAGGACAAGAGGCTACAACACAGAAAGAACACAATGAAGAGTTGGTGATAACCAGGACCCCAAATTACACCTGGAAGTCAACCAGGAACCAATGTAGTTTGTAGAAAATAAGGACCTAGGGGATTATTAATCAGAATAGAGCTGGAAGAGACCTTGGAGGTCTTCTAGTCCAACCCCCTGCTCAAGCAGGAGACCCTATACCAGTGATGGCGAGTGCCAAAAAGGGAGCACTTCGCGCATGCTTGTCTAGGCCGCGACCAGGAACAGGAGCTGCAAAGGAGGCATGCGCGCGCTGGAAAATGAACTTCTGGTTTCCGGGGTTCTGGTGTGCATACGCACATGCCAATCACCTGGCCAGCGCGCATGCTCACGCTGGAAAATGGAAGAAAACGCTCCGTTTCCAGCACTGCCGCATGCACAAAGGCCAGCTGATCATCACATGCACATGCACACCAGAACCTGGAAGAGGAACGGGCGATGCCGTGCGTGCCAGGCAAAATGGCTCCTCGTGCCACTTTGGCCATAGGTTCTCCATCATGACCCTATACCATTTGAGACAATAAGGATGGAGAAATAGTGACGTTCTACAATCCTTATTGGCATCATGTAATCCCAAATATTAGCTCTTGCTCGTATTTTATAAGGCTGAATTAAACAGGAGGGAGGAGTGTAACTATATTAGCCTCGATATTATACGGACATGAACGTAAAGACGATACAAAACCCTTATAATGGGTGGTAAAACTCATATATATCTGATTACACAGCAGTAAATTATCCTCTAGGTTATTTGGTCATTTGAAATGATCAGAGGTCAACCTTCACACAGACAAACCTGTTTTTATCTGAATCAATTACAGAAGTACAGAATGAGCCGAGCACCCATCCTTCGTGGAATGCTGAAAAATGGACTGGGAGGGCAGAAATTCCAAAGACGTTAAATGGTAAAGACATAACAGAAGACTGCACTGCAGCAGAGTGTTTGTTTGTTTGTTTGTTTGTATTTGTTTGTTTGTTCATTTGTTTGTCAAAAATAACTGTCTACAATTATTTTCTTCTCCGGTAATATCAGACTACTAACCAGAGCATACAAAACATTTGCCAGACCAATCCCTGAATACAGCTCATCTGTCTGGAACCCACACCGCATATCGGACGTAAATACATTAGAAAGTGTCCAGAGATACTTTACGAGAAGAGCCCTCCACTCCTCTACTCGCAACAGAATGCCTTACGCAACCAGCCTTGAAATCCTGGGCTTAGAAAGCTTAGAACTACGTCGCCTTCGGCACGACCTAAGCATAGCTCATAAAATTATCTGCTACAACGTCCTTCCTGTCAACGACTACTTCAGCTTCAACCACAACAATACACGAGCACACAACAGATACAAACACAAAGTGAACCGCTCCAAAACTTGACTGTAGAAAATACGACTTTAGCAACAGAGTGGTAAATGCCTGGAACTCACTACCTGACATTGTGGTTTCGTCACCACACCCCCAAAACTTTACCCTTAGACTGTCCACTGTTGACCTCATCCGAGTCCTAAGAGGTCAGTAAGGGGCATGCATAAGTGCACCAGCGTGCCTACCGTCCCTGTCCTAATGTTCCCTCTTATCAGTACCAATCTTATGCACATAAACAATGTTACATCTATGTATATTACCAATACGTACTTGACAAAATAAATAATAAAAAAAATTTTTAGTATTGGATGCAGAAAGAACACCAAGTCGATTTCCCTGCCCAGCACACAGCAATATAATGCATAGGCAAGGCCCTAACAACGGAAAGCAATTTTATCTCTTGGGTAACATTTCATTTATTCAAATCTCACTTCAGTAATTGAACAATCGTAGCAATTCTATTTCAGAAATATCTTTGACAATGCCCTGGAGTTTTTTACACTATCTTGCTAACATAAAGTCTATTACAACTAATAGGTACTTTTCAGAGGAACATGGACCTCTGTAATTTCAGTGTTCTTATAGGTGTTAAGAATTGTGATGATAATAATAAGGCACTTACTAAAATCCTGCAGTTTGTATGCCACTATCTAAATAAAACTATGGAGGAATAAGAGCTCAGGTTGCCGGTTGCAATGCCTGGAATGAAGGGACATTAGCCATTAGGGAAACAAAATATACAACCACAATATCAATCAGGTTTTGTTTTTGTAGAACCAATGCAAGAAAGCACGGACCTTCAAAATCTCTGCAGGCATGCTGATGCCACAAAGCATTCTTAAATGCAGACGGAGATTTTATAATTCAACAGTATCAAAAGAAAAGGGTTTAATTACAACCATGCCAATATGTAGATAATGGACTGTGATCAACCCCATTTTGTGAGCGTCATACTGGTGAAAATGTGACTGGAACTGCCCCTGCTACAGGCAAGAAATTCAACATGTAGCAAAAATACAATGAGGTCTATACCATTTTACGGACAGTATTGTATAGCAAGCCTTGATGGTACATAATAAGAAGTTAGTAATAGCTGCCTGAGAAGATCTTGTAAATAGCACTAGCACTAGTCTTAAACTTATATACCACCTCACAGTGCTTTCCAGCCCCCACTAAGCGGTTTACAGAGTCATCATCTTGCCCCCAACAATCTGGGTCCTCATTTTACCGACCTTGGAAGGACAGAAGGCTGAGTCAACCTTGAGCCGGTCAGGATCAAACTGCTGGCAGTGGGCAGAATTATCCTGCAATACTGCATTTTAACCACTGCGCCACCATGACTCTAAAATAATGATACTGTACTGGGAAAAAAACACGTATCTGGGGGATTTTAAGAATGAAGGATTGAATGAGGACATGATGAGCACCTGCTTAGAAAACTATCTGTTTGAAATGCATGGCTTAAGTATAAGTCTATTGGAGCCTACACATGATAAAGGAACTGATATAATGATAAAGGAACTGATATAATGATGAAGGAACTGATATAATGATGATGAAAGATAGGCGATAATGATGATGTTATTCATTCAGTGTCGGTGATTCTGTGGGCCAGGTCGCTCGGTGTCTTCCAATCTTGCACAGCTTCTTTGAGAGGTTTTGTGTGACAGCTTTGAGGGGTGTCTAGCCATCATGTTCTTTGATGGCCTGGTTTCCTTTTCCCGCTAGCTCTTCCCAATATAATTGCTTTCTCCCATGAATTCCCCTGCATGGCATGACCAACGTAAGTGATTTCGTGATTTTGCCTTCCAGAGACACATCTGGTGCTATGCTGTGCCAATACTTTCTCGATAGTCCCCTTTGCTGACCAAGGGATACGGGAGAGCCCTCTCCAGCACCACAGCTCAAACGGGCCAATTTTCTTCCTGTCTCACTTTTTTATTTTGCTTTTTTAAGGTCCAGAAAAATTGATAGAATCAATGAAGGATATAAGGATAATTTGAAGAGCGGATCAAGACTGAATCTTGAAGGAAAGTAGATGTAGAAAACCACAAACAACGAAAGAAGAGGGGAAAACTGAACTGAAAGAACTGCAGGAAGAGAAAATAAGATCCGGTAAGACAATGTACTGGAGAGGGATTTCTCTCCAAAGGGAATAAATGGAAAGTGGAGTAACAAAAGAGGAACCAGGAGGTGCTTGGAGGAAGAAGGCAAGGACTATCCTAGAGAGTATAGAGTTACATTAATGGAAAGTTTGAAAAAAAGGTTGGTATAATGAGAGAGTGTAAGAATCTGGAAAAGGAACGATACATATAAAAGCGCGCCGCCTAAAAAGGTGATGAAAGAAATATAACGTGTATCATATGCATATAGAGCCACAAAGAGAGAAGAAGGAACAGCCAAGATGAAAAGAAGCAGAGAAAAGCAGAGGCCCAATTTTGGTAGAAATAAAAATTGATTTGGAACTGGATAAAGACTATTAAATAAGAGAACGGAATAAAAAAAATGAAAGCATGAAGGAAACGGAAGGGAAGCAAAACTTGAGAGGCATTTTAGAAATATGTGTGGGAATGATATGAAGATATGATGGTGGTATGATAGCATGCAAACTAAAATAAATGCTATATACTGTATAGCATTTAGTGCTTTCCCCTATTTAAAAAAAGCTGAAAAGGAAATATTGGTGGGTGAAAAGACTCAAAAATGGAAAGACCGTGGTCGCTGTATTTGGAAAAACATAAAAATATGAATTGGGGTTAACTCTGAAAAGGTTTTATGCTTAATTTAATCATATGTATGAAAAGACTGGAACTTTTAGATGAGAATCCAAGATTTCCACAAGTTTTCAACATTATTGAATCATTACATTTCCACACAAAATTGCATACGAACTGAGAGAGTGTCAACATTGCCAAAATTTAGTCACGTGTTTCCTTTCTCCTGGCCAGGAAATCTATTATTTTACTCCAGTTACTATAGTCTGTATTTTAATTAATGTTCCCAGTTGCTAGTTTTTATAAGGATGATGACTTATAACAATCAAAACTTGTTCTATTGTGAATTGAAATTATGTTTTTCAAAGATCTGTTTAGGAAACTATCAAACAGAGTTAGGGTTAGGCCCAGCTGATATGCCAAGGGTGCCTCTCCATGAAGTTCCCTGCCCCACCACCAGAGGTCAGAGGGAGTGGGACGCTCCCAGTAGACTGTCTTCCGTTGGTTAGCATGACATCCCAAGGCGCTGATTGAAGTAACAGAGTTGGAAGGGACCTTGTAGGTCATCTAGTCCAACCCCTCACCCAAGCAGGAGACCCTACACCATTTGTGACAGATGGCAGTCCAGTCTCTTCTTGAAAGCTTCCAGGGATGAAGCTCCCACCACTTCTGAGAGCAAGCCTCACCAATTCCATTGGTTGATTGAAGTAGCAGGTTTGGCTTCTATATCTTTATGGATTTTATGGTTCTGGGGTTTTATTGTTGTTGTGAGAGGTAAGATGAGGGACCATATAAAACATATTGAATGAATGAATGAATGAATGGAATGAATGAATGAATGAAATGAAGGCTACTCTGAAGCTGCAGACATTTAATACAAACTTGAATACCTGAATTGTTGCTACCTGTAAGCATTAAAAGAACAAACAGGAGAAATTCTCTACAGCTAGTCCTCAATTTTTGATAGTTCATTTAGTGACCGTTCGAAGTTACAACGGCACTGAAAAAAAGTGACTTGTGACCATTTTTCACACTTATGACCACTGCAGCATCCCCATGGTCATGTGATCAAAATTTGTATGATTGGCAAATGACTCCTATTTATGACGGCCGCAGTGTCTAGGGGGGGTCACGTGATCCCCTTTTGCGACCTTCCGACAAGCAAAGTCAATGCGGAACCCAGATTCACTTAATAACCATGTTATTAACTTAACAAGTGCGGTGATTCACTTAACAACTATGCTGGGAAAGTTGTAAAATGGGGCAAAATTCTCTTAACAACTGTCTCACTTAGCCACAGAAATTTTGGGTTCAACTGTGGTCATAAGTCTAAGGACTAGCTGTACTTCACTATCCATAGTAGCTCAATTATTATTCTGCAATAAACCCAAACCTGAAACTTTTTGAAGCAGAGAATATACCAAAATCAGCTCAACTCTGACACAAGTAGGGAACAATTTCAATGCTCTTAGGACCGAGTTTGCATCTCCTAAATGACTGGTCTGAATCCGAGCACTATTTTATTTTATTTTTCTAAAAAAAGAAGGGGCATTGTTTCCTCGTGGGGACAATCTACTTTCATTTCATTTTCAGCTTTTATTTTATTTCAATAAAATATCAGAGGGGCAGATGGAAGGCCTGGAGCCGAGTGACCAGCAATTTAACGTCCAGCCATATGGCATATTTATCCAGTAACAATCATTAGAGAAAGAAAAGTTGGATCTTATCCTTTGCCAGGAAACGCCATTTAATTTTGCACAAAACAAATAATATTAAAGGCCTTTTCCTTCCTTTTTTAAAATAAAAAACTTTTAAGAGCCCAAGTCCAAAATATCTTCACCCATTTCCTTGAAGCAAGAGATGGGCTTCACAAGCTCCACAGAACTTTTCTACCATAAACATGAATTATATCAGTGGCAAGTGATATAAGTGGTAAGGCCACACTTGGAATACTGCATACAGTTTTGGTCGCCATGATGTAAAAAGGATGTTGAGACTCTAGAAAGAGTGCAGAGAAGAGCAACAAAGATGATTAGGGGACTGGAGGCTAAAACATATGAAGAACGGTTGCAGGAACTGGGTATGTCTAGTTTAATGAAAAGAAGGACCAGGGGTGACATGATAGCAGTCTTCCAATATCTCAGGGGTCGCCACAAAGAAGAGGGAGTCAAGCTATTCTCCAAAGCACCAGAGGGTAGAACAAGAAGCAATGGGTGGAAACTAAACAAGGAGAGAAGCAACTTAGAACTAAGGAGAAATTTCCTGACAGTTAGAACAATTAATCAGTGGAACAGCTTACCTCCAGAAGTTGTGAATGCTCCAACACTGGACATTTTTAAGAAGATGTTGGATAACCATCTGTCTGAAGTAGTGTAGGGTTTCCTGCGTAAGCAGGGGGTTGGACTAGAAGACCTCCAAGGTCCCTTCCAACTCTGTTGTTGTTGTTGTTGTTGTTGTTGTTGTTGTTGTTGTTGTTGTTGTTGTTATTATTATTATTATTATACAATTGTATCACAGCGGCCAGTTGTTTCGCCGGATTTGGCATTGATTACTAGTCGAGCCCCACCCAGGGGCCTAGGAAGTCGTAATGTATTTTCGAAGTATATGTGCGGAACCGAGCAGTGCGGCTTTATGCATTTGACTGATGGTGATTTTGTCAATTTTGAGCTGTTTTAAATGTAATTCCAGTGCTTTTGGGATAGCACCCAGTGTTCCAATCACTACTGGAATTACCACTGCTGGTTTGTGCCATAATCGTTGGATTTCAATTTTTAAGTCCTGGTATTTTGCAATTTTTTCGTGTTCCTTTTCATCGACCTTGCTATCTCCTGGTATTGCAATGTCAATTATAGTCACCTTGTTGTTCTCGACCAACGTGATGTCTGGTGTATTATGCGCCAGTACCTTGTCTGTTTGTATACGAAAATCCCACAAGATCTTGACCATCTGATTTTCAGTGACTTTTTCAGGCTTGTGTTCCCACCAGTTTGTAGCAGTATGGATGTTATAATTTTTGCATAAATTCCAGTGGATCATTTGTGCAACAGAGTTGTGTCGTAATTTGTAATCAGTCTGTGCGATTTTCTTGCAGCAGCTGAGCACATGGGCTACAGTTTCATCAGCTTCCTTGCATAATCTGCATTTAGCATCATTTGAAGATTTATCAATTTTGGCCTTTATGGCATTTGTACGAATTGCCTGTTCTTGTGCGGCCAGGATCAATGATTCTGTTTCTTTCTTTAAAGTACCAGATGTTAACCATAACCAAGTTTTTTCACTGTCCACTTTGTCTTTTATTTTTTCCAGAAATTGGCCATGTAATGCTTTATTTTGCCAACTCTCCATTCTTGATTTTATCACATTTTTTCTGTATTCTTGTTTCGTCTGTTGGACCTTCAGTAGATTTTTGTTCTTTACTTCAATTAATAGATGTTCTTGACTTTCTTTTAAATAATCCGCCAATGCATGCTTTTCTTCTTCAACTGTTTGCTTTACTTGTAGTAGTCCTCTGCCACCTGATTTTCTGGGCAGGTAAAGTCTATCAGTGTCACTACGTGGATGTAAACTGTAGTGTATTGTCATTAGTTTTCTGGTGTTTCGGTCCAAAATGTCCAAATCAGCTTGTGTCCAGTTAATTATACCAGCCGTGTATCTTATGACTGGTATTGCCCAGGTATTCATGGCCTTGATGGTGTTTCCACCATTTAATTTAGATTTCAAAATTTTCCTAACTCTGTTGGTGTACTCTCTTCTAATGATAGTTTTCACTTCTCCATGTCTGATGTTATCCAACTGCAGAATGCCCAGATATTTATAGGCTTCATTTTGATTGCATTTAATTAATTGGCCATTGGGCATTTCAATTCCGTCACATGTAGTGATTTTGCCCCTTTTCATAGATACAGTGGCACATTTTTCCATGCCAAACTGCATTGAGATATCTGTGCTGAATATTAGGACTGTGTTGGTCAGTGATTGGATTTCTATTTCTGACTTTCCATACAGTTTCAAATCATCCATATACAATAAATGTGAAATTTTTTCAGCGTCTTTGGCTATTTGGTATCCAAGTTTCATTTTTTTTAAGATTACTGATAGTGGGATCATTGCGATGATGAAGAGGAGGGGTGAAAGTGAATCTCCCTGAAAAATTCCTCTCTTGATATTAACCATTCCATAGTTCTCATTCCCTACTGCCAACACAGTTCTCCATTGTTTCATCGCTTTTTCAGTGAATGATGTAATATTTTTGCTGATGCCAATAGTTTCTAAGCATTTGATGATCCAGCTGTGTGGCAGTGAGTCGTACGCCTTTTTGTAATCAATCCAGACCATATTCAAGTTCGTTTTTTTGTTCTTACAGTTTTCTAGTATCATTTTGTCAATTAGGAGCTGATCTTTTGTGCCCCTGCTCCTTCTTTTGTTGCCTTTTTGCTCTACTGGCAAGATGTTATTTGTTTCCAAATAATCCATTATGTTATCTGCAATTATCCCGGTGAGTAATTTGAAGGTTGTTGGCAAGCATGTTATTGGTCTGTAGTTTCCAGGTGTTGTTCCTTTAGTTGCATCTTTCTGAATCAAGTATGTTTTTCCAGTTGTCAACCATTCATCAATTTGACCATTTTGTAGCATTTCGTTCAGTTGCTTGGCCAATATTGCATGCAAACTGGTCAGATATTTGAGCCAGAAACCATGTAATTGGTCATTTCCAGGTGATGTCCAGTTCTTTACTTTTTTTACTCGTTTTGACCATCTCAGTTGTTATTTCTAATACTTGCATTTGCTTCTTGCCAACACTTTTCTCAAAGGTTATTATTATTATTATTATTATTATTATTATTATTATTATTATTATTATTATTATTATTATTATTATTATTATTATTATTATTATTATCAATTTGTACTTTTTTCCCCGTGATGTCTGCCTTAGGCACAAAGCCCGTCTTGACTTTTAAGACAGTTTCAAATGAATTTGTAAAGTAGACATGCATTTGGGCCTATTTTCTTTTATTCTGTTTGGAATGGTGAAGTGAGACAGTACAAGAATTTAGATCTAGTAGTTGTCCCCAAACCCTTTCCCCCTGGCACTTAACGCTTTTTAAGCACAATTCTTAACTCAAAGGGTAGCTTAACAAAAACTATAAGTCATCCTTCTTAAAACAATTTGTACTGAAAAAAGTAAATCCTTCCCTAGACGCAATAAAAGCTGAAAAGAATTTAAAAGTCCTAGGCCCCAACGTCTGTGGAAAAAAACAACAACCCCCCAACCCTTAGGTGTTAATTAAATGATCATTTAATCGTGAAATGTAAACACAGCGTTTTCATCTAGTGACAGCACATCCCATTATAAATCCAGGAGAATAAAACTCCTGGTGTTAATATGTTGAGCCTCATTCCCACAACACTCTTAAGATGCCTTGTGGTGTCTAAGGTTAAGCATCTCGACACAAAACAAAGATTGGTGCACTCAACTTCCCGTTCAATTTTCCCATCGCCAGTGACCTAGGTAACACTTTGGAGCAATAAAGAATAAATTTAATTTCTTCAGCATTTTGTGAGGATTAAGAACAATAGTTGGCCAGCAATGACTTCTTATCCCTGGGTTCTTTCAGAGTTTTCCTCCAGTTCTAAAGGAGAATTCTGATAGTTTAAGGCACAGAACAAACAGAAGTCTAAATTAGGGGTTTTTCAATCAATGTGAACAGTTGGAGGGGAAGCAATCAACTTTCCTTTTGAGACTTTTCTCAGCTATTCAGCTACTGCAAGATTTAATCTCTCACGGCCATACATCGCAGCTTGCTGTGGGATACCCATCAGCATTATTCCAATTTAATTTCCTTCTCTTTTAAGCAAAAACAAAACTGAACAGAACAGAACAGAACAAAATGACATTGGTACGCGTAAATACTGACTACAAACTAGGAGTTACTTTATTTCTGTTCTATCTATTAAAGGCTGTTATTTATGCTCCCTTTTTGCCCTTCAAGATATACCCTAATTTTTCACAGGTTGGTAGACAGTCAATTTTGTCTTTTTTGAAACTTTTATCTCCCTCGATCCCACATGCCTTTTATATCAAAGCTTTCTTCCCTTTCTTAGCCTGCAATACTGCATGATAGCTCTCATAGACTCTGAGTTATTCCAGATCTGCAGAAGGTGGCAAACAGATTTTACCTGTTACTTCTGAAGTCCATTAGCCCAGGATCGTCTAAATCAGGGGTGTCAAACTCGATTTCATTGAGGGCCGCATCATGGTTGTGTTTGACCTTGGGGAGGCTGGGGGGGGGGGGCATGGCCAGGGTGGGTGTGGCCAGCTCGACGTCACTCCTGTGGGGGGCGCCTGTGGTGGCCCAAGCGCTCTGCCAGTGAAAACAGGCTCCTGAGCTCCGTTTTCGGCTGCCACGGCTTCCTACAACCGCCTGCCAGTGAAAACGGAGCTCGCGGCCCTCCCTTGGGAGCCCGTTTTCACTGGCAGAAGCACCGCGGGCCAGTCCTTCACTGTTTCCAGGGTGGCCCCGCGGGCCAGATCTAAGTACTCCGTGGGCTGGATCCGGCCCCGGGGCCTTGAGTTTGACACCCCTGGTCTAAATCAAGAGATTACTGTATACAAATGAAATAAAATAATATCAACCTTGTGAACTCTCATGTTTCCTGTTTCCAATGTGTATGGGCGGGCAACAGAAATTTATTTTTTATTATCTGCCAGTCTGCTCACAGTAAAAAAAATAACAATAAAGATTATCTTATCTTATCTAATGCATTGGAATACATAAATAACATCCTGAGGTACAAAATATTTGATGAAAACTTGGTTGTCAATCTACGACATGAATGAGATGAAATGTCTGAATGTTCCTTTGGGAGAGATTCATCTTCAATCCTTTCAGCTTGCTGAACATCGCAAGTCAGAAGAGGCCTGAACTTCATAAACAAACACAATGCATACACTGGTATTTGGAAATCTGTCACCCTCTAGATATTGCTTCAACCAGCAACGATAGCCAAACGTCACAAATCCTGTGTAGTCCACCATTTACCTACCACAGGAAACTAAGGGGCTGCCCCCCAAAAGAGGGGGGGTCAACTTCTTCTCCAAAGCACCAGAAGGCAAGGCAAGAAACAACGGATGGTAACTAATCAAGGAAAGTAGCAACCTAGAACGAAGAAGGAATTTCCTGAGAACAATCAACCATGACTTCAGAAGTTGTGGGTGCTCCATCACTGGAGGTTTTTAAGAAGAGACTGGGCAGCCACGTGACTTAAATGGTATAGGGTCTCCTGCCTGAGCAGGGGGCTGGACTAGAAGATCTCAAAGGACCCTTCCAACTCTGTTATTCTGTCATTCTGTCTATCATTCTGTCATAAATCATAGTTCACAAACTCACCTGTTGAAAAGACTACTTATAAAACTTTGTTGTTTACTATGTTAGTAAATAAAACTGAAATTAAAATAGTAATTAAAATTTACTATTTTAAAGTATTACTTTGCCCATAAATGTACAGCATTCTATTTAAGCAAGGATTGACAATTTCAGGGGGAAATTTAAAAAGATCTCACAGGACAAGTTGATTTGAGAACCTAGCAAATTGTATAAGAAAGTTTAATGTCGGTTGCTACTAAGATGCCTCCCAAACATATATGCTTGTTAGTATTAAACAGGATTAATGAGTGTAGAAGTATATTTCTAAAGTTTAAAATATATTTAAAAAAAATAAAAAACACAATATAGCCAAGTTAAAACATTAAAGACAACTGTAGAGTTGAGACAATTGCATATTATTATGCTGAAATCCACTGCTAATAAATACCATGTGTTGTATAATAAGAAACCAAAGATATCACAAGCCAAAAAATAAGTGGTTATGATGGGGTTTCTAACTTTTGTATCATCTCAAGTGTTATAAAGTGTTACCTTATGCTGGCTTTACGACCTACCCTGCAGGCAGATGTTAGCGCAAAATAATACCATATTACAGATTAAACACTTTAAAGAATACCTTAACCCACAAACAAGCAAAGCTGTACTGTTAATTTTAAGACATCAAACCATGTGAAAATGGGATGTGGAGAGAAATAAATAAATAAATGAAATAAATGAAGACCATTCCTAGGACAAAAAAAATGTAGACAGAGAACTTTGGAGAGAGAACTTAGAAATTCATACCATAATACTATGAAAAACATTCAACATTGAAGATAATGGCTAAATCAAAGTTTCTTCTAATTCAGCATCCTGTTCCTGATATTACCAGCCTGCACAGTCCAGATACAAAAAGCATCAAAATTCTATACTGCCATTTGACTAACAAGGCCTAAAATGTTGCCGTTAGGTAAATCATAATACATTGCCATCCCTACTAATCTTTATCTGCTGAACTGGTGAAGAATGATTTATACAATTTATATTGACTGGTTCCTAATATGATTTGATTGCTTATTTGTACCCGGACTATCATTAAATGTTGTACCTTATGATTCTTGACGAACCTATCTTTTCTTTTATGTACACTAAAAGCATATGCACCAAAGACAAATTCCTTGTGTGTCCAATCACACTTGGCCAATAAAGAATTCTATTCTATTCTATTCTATTCTATTCTATTCTATTCTATTCTATTCTAGTCTAGTCTAGTCTAGTCTAGTCTAGTCTAGTCTAGTCTACTCTAGTCTACTCTAGTCTACTCTAGTCTACTCTAGTCTACTCTAGTCTAGTCTAACCTTCTGTTGTAGTTGCATTACAAAACAACCAACTAGTTGCATTACAAAACTAACAGTCTTTTAAAATCAAAAAGCAGCAAAATGATATACTTTGTGCATCTTGTTCACACACCAGGTGGAAAAGTATATTTGCATATAAAGGTCATGGACTACCCAGGAAAACACTTCTAATTTAAATTTTGCTAATGAATGTGCAGGCTTTTTCTTTTCTTAAAAAGCTGTTTTGGAAAAGTACAAAATTACTGCCAAATTAGTGCATTGGAAAAGAGAAAGAATGTTGAAAGGTGAAAATAATATTCAACTGAACAAATGAGCATTTCTTCTTTTTACACCTCTTCAAATTTAATGGCGTTTGGTCTTAAAGCAGCTTAAAAGTAATTAATGATTTTGTTGGAATTATTATTGGGAGTTGTATGACAGTAGAAAACAGCAAACAAAGGCGAACAGAACTGCTTCGATGTTGTTGTTGTTGTTGTTGTTGTTTTGCAGAACACATATTTTGTAGGGCTAAGCCATGACCTATCTGCAGGCAGACATTTTCATTTTTCCCTCCAAGTACATTTCATGTTAAAATAAAAACAAGATAAGCTAGTATGGGGGATCTAAACATGCAAAAACCAGAATTGTTCATTTAAAAAACCATTAACAGTCCTCAAAGAACTTCCACCGTTTCTTCTACTTCGAGTATCCTTTGCGTTCCCAGGAAGAGGAATCAGCGGTAGCTATCATGGTAACTCACTAGATGAGTAATAATGTCGATACGACTGGACAACGGTAACCGTGGCAACTGTAACCTGCAATTGCTGCGTAACCGTTGTCGGATTTATTGTGGTAAGGGCGAAAGAGGCCAGGAGTAAAATAAAGCAGGCAGCTATGGTGTCTGACACTTCAAGTACCGGGCACTTTAATCACAGCTGGCAGAAATTAACTCAGGAGGAATTTTGCAAGAGTTTTCCACGTACTTTTGTGCTGAGGAGCTACCAGTGCCAGAGGGCAATGGCGTGTAGAAGCCTGATTACAAATAAATAGGCAAAGAATTTACACTTGTAGATCCCAAAAGGGAAAAGAAAACAGTATTAAAATGCAAAATACCCAGAATAAAAACCCTATTCGCAGCAAGACCTAAGGGTACCTGAGTTATGTTTCATGGTTTCTGAGCTCCCCTGAGGACATGGCACAAAATTAGCTACTTTCATAGAAATTTCACAGAATCCACCATTCAGGGGGAAATACGCAATTGTTGGTTGGGGCAGTTAACTCCACCTTCTAAGGATGATCGATAAAGCATATCAAGAATTCATGTCCCAGTGCTAGGGCGTGTCGAATTTTTCAACTTTCAATCTGCAAACCTTAGAGGTGCTCAAAAGTTGTGACATGCCTTGGGGATAGTAAAGGTATTTTGGCTACTTTAATATAGTTTAGATATGCTGGGTAAGTAAAACTACGTAAATATCGTAAACTTTTAACATTTCGTTTGTTTCACCAACCCAATTTCAATGTCTGAAGCTATACATATTCATGTGTATTCTGGTTGGGGGCTATTATTAAGTCTTCCTGCCAGAATGTCAAAGTGTTTAAGTGTAGTAGTATCAGAGCACAAGTATACAACTGAAGTATTTAGGCATATTGAAAGATGGATCCATGAACCCGCTGAGGAAAGATAGGAGGCCTTAAACCATACCGTCACCCATCAAGGTCAAAAATTATCTACTTCTCCTCACTTCAGGATTTGTGTAAACCCAGCACAGATAGATATTGGGGCGAGAGCCCATAAAGGGCTAGGCTGAATATTATTTGCTGCTTTGTAGCCATTTGTGCTGCTTTGCGGCAACTCAACACAATAAATTGCTGGAGCCCATATTTAACTGGCACAGCCTTAGACAGACCCATCCAAGCTCTACTAAAAGCCCAATTAAGCTGCAAATCTTCTGCTGCTAATATTTTTTAGAGCGATTAAAAAGTAAAGTCATGTGAAAGGAAACCAGTTAACTCTTAAATATTTTGTGGTTCCTGTATTTAGGAGTGCAGGATCTACAGATTTTTTTTTTTAATGTGCATTTTGCTCTCCAAATCTCTTTCCTGCAGCAAAAGGTAATTGATGGACTGTGGTCTAACCAGTCAAATTAAGCAATCAAAACTTATTTGCCTCAGATAAGCACTCATTTGGCTATAATGGTTTCCTGAATTAAAGGATCTTTGCTGATGCCTTTGCTGTGGGTCGCCAGAGAGCCCCTAGGGAGTTGGGCGGCATAGAAATATAATTAAATAAATAAATAACACAGGCTATCCCAGCAAAATACTTGTTGAACAAGAGGCAAGAACACAGAAATCATTATGCACAGCTTCAGTGCTCTTCAAATAGGCACCGTGTGTAAAGCAGTGAGCGTTCACAAAGTTCAACCTCATTGCACAATAGTCATTTAAACATTCCCAACACTCTTGGTAGCAGGGTTGGCCGTTAAGCTGCACTGTAAATTTTAATGTCCCACGAAAAGTATTTCTAGAGGAAATCATCTTAAACTATGAAGTTTTTAAATAAATGCGAAATGCAACTGCACCCTTCAGTGAGAACATTTGGGCAGACTAAAATATGAAAACATTGAATTGACAACTTTTTGTTAACCGCTGACTGCTTGTCGTTTTATGTTTCTGCTCTATAGCATTATATCAGTAGAGTTGATACTATTTTACTGGGTTCTGTTAATAGGGTGGATAAATAATAATGCTATTTAAATTGGTCCCCCGGCCCAAAACAAGTTCCGATTGTACTAGAGAAAATATTTTGACCTGAGCTCATAGTTTGATCTTAAGTCAGCTAAAGAAAAACTGGAGAACAAAGGAACATATAAAGCAAAGGAACATATACAGGGCTGCTGACAGCATCTAACCATGTCTAATATTCCTCTACATAACACATTCTCTTACTACGGTGTTTCCACTAAAAAAAATAGGCATAAGAGCCCCTTTCTCTAGCAAGTCATTTCTTAATTGTAAATGTCAAGTATCCTGACAGGCTTTAATAACTTCCAAAGGTTTATTGTACACAAAGTAGCAGAGAAATGCTGATTAACGGAATACAATTGCTGCCATGTACACAACGGAATGTGATCTAAAATATAAACATTCTCAAATCATCTGAGAAAAACATGTCTCTAGGAATACAGGTAAATTATTATGTTTATGTTGTGCTAATACAAGGCTTAAAGACGTTTACCCTGGTAGATTGGTTTACAGTAAGCCTGAGGCTTAAAGAATAATTATCTTATAATTTCCTACACATACTAATTTCACATTGGAGATGCTGCTATATTCATGAAACTATAACACTAAAGCTACAATAATGTTTGGCTATTTAAAATTATATGATACTACTAAAATATTCCCTTAAAGTTCTATTTATTTTACAACTACATATTATAAATGAAACTTTCTCTCCTTCATAAAAATCATTAGTTTCATAAGCTTTATAATTACATCAACCCTTTTATGGAATTCTGTACAAGTAGAAACTTGGTTTACCCTGTAGATAAGAGAATGTATGAATGTGTACATCAAACCAAATTTCTTTTGACTTTTACATCCATCGATCATAGATCTCTTCAAATGTCAAGTTTTGCTACCAAGTCCCAAAGCAGTTAGAACAAAATATTTTTTAAAAAGCTTTAATTTGTTTAGAAAGAAAAACAATAACATTAACACAATGTATCTTATAGCAAGAAATAAAAAATAAAAATACTTTGCAGAAACCTACAGATTTAAAATGCTAAATGTCGGATACCAGATTTTAAAAACGAACACTGTTTTACGGAATGATCTTTACCACTTCAATTTCGCTGTATTCATTTCAGAGTTTTTAATGTTATTTCTAGGCAAAGTGACTTAAGAAACTCAAAATACAATCAACAGCGCAGAATATAATAATAACAGACTAATAATAAGTGCCATGTTTGAATTTACTTTCTGATATCACAATTGATAGCTTAATGAGGAAGCAAGCCCCAGCATGCATTTTCAATATTTCCAACAAAATAATTGTAAGATTCTAAAAATATAGCACACAATGAAACATTATGTTTAATAGAGAAAAATTAAAACATTGACTCTACCAGTAATTGTTGCCCATATTGCAATATGCAGCTATATAAACACTAAAGTGAGCAATTCACCACATTTGTTTAGTGTTCCTTGAAAATACATTGATGCAATCAAAATGTGTCACAAATGGGTCAAAATGTTTAAATATCAGATATCCTCCATTTTGATGCCTGTTTCAACACGTTTTATTAAATTTATCTACCTTGCTTGGTCAGGGAAAGTTTGGTAGGTATATCAATAAAGTTTCTATTTCATTCTGTGAGGATTGAAAGAGGTTTTGGCCCAGGGCACGCATGTGCGTTTATTTGACCCATGTAGGTGTATTTATACATAAATTCTGTGGGGTTTTTGCCTCTTCTTTTGTTCTTTCTTCTGAACATCAAGCCACCCCCACAAAAAGTTCTTCAGATGCACTTCTCAGTTTCAAACATGAACTAATACACTGCCAGAAGGTATCAGTTCGACCTAATGGCAAAGAACCGCTGGTCCTGGGAAACAGGAAGCAAAGCTTTGGGTGCCGGCTTTGCCACTGACACGATTGCAACCGTTGACCAGAGCAAATCTTGATGATGCCCAAAAGGATCCCTTATGTACAATGACATAAGACAAATACCACTAAATGTCTCAAGAGACCAGCAGATAAGTACTTCAGGTACCTGTTTTCTTCTCCCTTCTATGGATCTCATGCATCTCATTATTCCAACATTTTGTTGAGATATATACTGTATACATGTGGTTCTCGACTTATGGCCACTATTTCTGTTGCTAAGTGAAACATTTATTAAGTGAATTTTGCCACGTTTCATGACCTTTCTTGCTAAGTTGTTAAGTGAATCACTGCAGTTATTAAGTTAGTAAGATGGTTATTAAGTGAATCTAGCTTCCCCTTTGACTTTGCTTGTCAGAAGGTCGCAAAAGGGGATCACGTGACCCCCGGGGGACATTGCGACCGTCATAAATATGAGACAGCTAAATTTTAAGCCCGGAAGGTGCAGTGGTCGTAAATGTGAAAACCGGTCATAAGTCACTTTTTTCAGTGTCGTTGTAATTTTGAACGGCCGCTAAATGAATTGTTAGAAGTCGAGGACTACCTGTATAGAATATACAATCCACAAATTCAAGAAAAACGTATGCATTAAAATACTAGCGTTCTTCAAACCAGAACATCAATCATGTTTTCTTTAAACTATTCCATATAAAAAGAAGACATTCTGACAGATCCTCATTCCAGAATGTATTCCACTTCGATTAAAAAGCAGTAAATGAGAAAACTCCGGATTTTCTCTAAGTCAGATTCAAAATAGATATGACTCAGCTACAATAATTGGAGCAGACGTACACATTATCAGGAAGGAAAAAGAGCAACCCCGGGGTTCTGAGTGGGACAGGTTTTATTTTATTTTATTAAACAAAATTTAATTCATAAGGTAAAAGTGTAAAGGAATATATCAAATGCTTCCAAAACTGACAAAAAAATAAATCTACTTACAGTCTGTAGAGTTTTGGGGTCCCGAGAAACAGCAACTCTGAGAGAAGTTGAAGATTATTTCTATTTAGCCTCCTTTATGGAAAAGAAAAGACAGAGTTACCACTCAAATAAGTCTTTCTTTAAACAAAGAACTCTACCAAGAGATGTCAAAATTAACAGAGTTGGAAGGGACCTTAGAGGTCTTCTAGTCCAACCCCCTGCTCAGGTAGGAAACCCTATACCATTTCAGACAAATGTTTGCCCAATCTCTTCTTAAAAACTTCCAGTGTATGAGCACCCACAACTTCTGGAGGTAAGTTGTTCCACTGATTAATTGTTTCCATTGTCAGGAAATTCCTCCTTAGTTCTAGGTTGCTTCTCTCCTTGTTTAGTTTCCACCCATTGCTTCTTGTCCTGCCTTCAGGTGCTTTGGAGAATAGCTTGACTCTCTTTTCTTTGTGGCAACCCCTGAGATATTGAAAGACTGCTATCCTATCATTCCTAGTCCTTCTTTTCACTAAACTAGACATACCCAGTTCCTGCAACTGTTCTTCATATTTTAGCCTCCAGTCCCCTAATCATCTTTGTTGCTCTTCTCTGCACTCTTTCCAGAGTCCCAACATCTTTTTTTACATTGTGGCTACCAAAACTGGACACAGTATTCCAAATGGTCATCTTAGCATGAAGTGCCCATGGCTTGAAAAGGGAGCTTTAATGACAGGGGTCACACTAAGAAACCTAAGTCACAAGAACAAGCCTAATTTCATATTTTATTTATACGTGTGAATGCAACATGCACATAAATGCGTCAAATTCCAACTCCTTTGTTCTCTTCCATATCAACAAGTAATGTCTGGCAGCATAAACAGGGAGGCTTTTACACAAGGAGGAAGTGATTTGAGTTGAAGAATAGAATAGAATAGAATAGAATAGAATAGAATGGAATGGAATGGAATGGAATGGAATGGAATAGAATAACAGAGTTGGAAGGGACCTTGGAGGTCTTCTAGTCCAACCTCCTGCTTAGGCAGGAAACCCTACACCACTTCAGAACTGTCACAACTTGTGTTCCTTCAGAGAGGAGGGCCAACTGAAGTGACAGGAGCTGCAGCAAATCAAAGCAAGGCACAGAGAGATTTCCAGTGGGAAAACACGAATGAAATCCTTGACATTATGACAGGCAGGAAACGGAGAGGCGCCTATTTGAGAGCAGACTGAGAGAGTCCCTCTCCAATGGAAACAGAGTATTAAGGAGGCCACCACCTCAAGAGTACAGGTATCCTCGACCTATGACCACAATTGAGCCTAAAATTTCTGTGGCTAAGCAAGACAGTTGTTAAGTGAGCTTTGCCTCTCTTGCCACAGTTTTAAGTGAACAACAGCAGTTGCGAAATTACTCACACGGTTGTTAAGTGAATCTGGCTTCCCCACGGACTTTGTTTGTCAGAAGGTCGCAAAAGGGGATCACGTGACCATCATAAATATGAGTCAGTTGCCAAGTGGCTCAATTTTGATCACGTGACCGGGGGATGCTGCAACAACCATAAGTATGAAAAATGGTCCTAAGTCGCTTTTTTCAGTGCCGTTGTAACTTTGAACTGTCACTAAACGAACTGTTGTAAGTCGAGGACTACCTGTATTCAAAGGAAGAAACTATTTCAGCCCACAACCTGTACAATCATCACCTATTTGTGTAAGGGAAGGAGATGTGCAAACTACAGTCGCCTGCCCAAAGCCATTAATTTCGACTTTGAAATTTGCCATAAGGAATCCCTCATAACTGTAATCTTGCCAAGCCTTTGGGAAAATTCCCCCTGTGTCCAGCTACCCAGGAAATTCATCTTTTGAGGCTAATTTCCTGAGGTGCCCGTTTGATATTCCCTAAGATACCAACTGTGATTAAACCGTCTTCTTCCAAGCAAGAGGACCACATGCACGAAGCAAGGATAAACACAAACCTTAGTCTAAGGATTTGATGGAGGAGATCTTTTATGAATAATCAAGTTAGAACATAAGTAGGCCACCCTTTCTGGAACACGATATATATATACCTTAATTAATTTTTTAAAATAAAAATATGTAACAAATATTTTTATTTGGTTTCGTCACCAAACCCCCAAAACTTCACCCTTAGACTGTCCACTGTCGACCTCACCCGATTCCTAAGAGGTCAGTAAGGGGCGTGCATAAGTGCACCAGTGTGCCTACCGTCCCTGTCCTAATGTTCCCTCTTATCAGTACCCATCTTATGTATATAAACAATGTTATATCTATGTATATTACCAACACGTACTTTACAAAATAAATAAATAAATAAATAAATAAATAAATAAATAAATAAAATAAAATAAATGTCCATTTGGGTCAGAAAGAAGGCTAAGAAAATATCACACAAACTGTTTCAAGTCTTCCCCTCAGGATGCCGCCATAGGGCATTGCATACCAAAACAACTAGACACAACGAGAGTTTTCCCGCTCCTGCCATCACTCTGTGGAACTCTTACTTTCCATAGTTCCGTCTTACAGTATATCTAAGCATATTACCAATGTAGTATGGCTATATTTATTATTTATTTATTAATTTATTTTGTGAGATTTATATACCGCCTCACAGTGCAAGCACTCTCTAAGCGGTTTACACCAGTAAGCAATGTATATATTTATATTGCCCCCAACAATCTGGGTCCTCATTTTACCTACCTCGGAAGGATGGAAGGCTGAGTCAACCTTGAGCCGGTGAGATTTGAACCACTGACCTGCGGATCACAGTCGGCTAAAGTGGCCCGCAGTACTGCCTCTAACCGCTGCACCACCTCAGCTCTTAATATATTACTTGTATTCTTCTCATCTCTTCCACTACACCTTCTCTATTGATACCATTATTATTATCCTTTGTTATGATTATTATTACTTTGTTTTTGTTTTTTGCATGTACACTGAGAGCTTATGGACTGGAGACAAATCCCTTGGCCAATGGGATAAGAAATCCACAGCCAAAAGCTGCTATGGTTTCCTCTATGAATGAAACCAGGCTGGCAGGGTTAACCCACAGCTGAAGACCTTCGACAGGCAGTGATGTTCTGCTCTGGGTCATGTAGAAATGCCTAAGTAAGTAAATATATGAATAAATGCTTAATATTTGCCGCACGCCATATGAGAACTGAAAGGTAACCATTTCAAAAACTGTACTTCAAACTGAAGTTCCAAAAAGTAATTCCAGAAGTTTACAGGACGGGAATTGAAACTGCAGGTAGCCCGTCAGCTGAACAATATTTATTATTTATTTATTAGTGAGATTTATATACCGCCTAATAGTTCATTTCCTGACCGTTTGAAGTTACAACAGCACTGGAAAAGGGGACTTACGACCAATTTTCACACTTACGGCCGTTGTACCATCCCTGCGGTCACATGATTAAAGTTCAGACGCTTGGCAACTGACTCACACTTACGACGGTCGCAGTGTCTCAAGGTCATGTGATCCCCTTTTGCGACCTTCGGACAAGCAAAGTCAATAGGGGAACCAGATTCACTTAACGACCGGGTTACTCACTTATCAACTGCTGTGATTCACTGAACAATTGTGGCAAGGAAGGTTGCAAAATGGGGCAAAACTCACTTGTTTTACTCAGCAATTTTGGGCTCAATTGTGGTCGTAAGTCGAGGACTCCCTGAAACCAGTCCTTAAAACAAATCATGAGGTTTGTGAGGCAATTTTGTAGAGACGGGAATTCCAAGAGGGCAGGAGGTTTATATCTGAAGAAAGCTCAACAAGCAGTAGAAACCATTTCCTATTTTAATGTGTTATGACGTATTTCCTATCAGGAATTAAACGTTCTGTCCAAACCCATCCTATGTGGTTTAAAAGCACAGCAAATAAACAAATAACTTTTCCATGTTGATTAAAAGCTATCCTTTCCATTTGGCTCTGCATTCGTTCGGTTGTAGACTGAGATAGCGAGCCTTAAATAAAACGCAAGGAAAACCATGTGCGCTCTGATTTCTTTTTCCCTTTTAATAAAAGAGATCCAGCTACACTTATTTCGACATTTTGCAACTGTGCTCTAATTTAAGCAGTTGGGCCCAGAGAGCGAGAGAGAGAGAGAGAGAGAGAGAGCATCCAGCAAACAGAGTCTCGGAGAATGAGAACAAAACAGATGTGGGAAAAATAAACAGCGTTCCCGTCTTGGAATTTCTAAAAAGGCCTGCAAAGAGCAAACAGGACTTCTCACTGCAATTTGACTTCTAGACCCATGAGAACAGGGCTCAGATGAATTGAACGCATCGCTGAAGGGACCCCCCGTTGGCAGAAAGTACACAGGACCTTCAGTGTCTCCCACCCTGAGCCCCCTCGCTTCAGAGGGGGCTCTCAGAGCGGGTCCCTTCCCTGCTTTGCATCTCACTCCCTAGAAGGGGGCACCACTGAACCCCATGGGGGGGGAAGAGAAGGACCACAACTGAGCCCAAAATTTATCTTGCTAAGTGAGACATTTGCTGAGTGAGTTTTGTCCAATTTTGCGACTTTTCTTGCCACAGTTGTTAAATGAATCATTGCAGTTGTTAAATTAGTTACACGGTCGTTAAGTGAATCTGGCTTCTCCATTGACTTTGCTCACGACCCCGAGACTCCGCGACCGTCATAAATATGAGTCAGTTGTCAAGCATCCAAATTTTGCTCACGTAACCATGGAGATGCTGCGACGGTCATAAGTGTGAAAAATGGTCGTATGTCACTTTTTCAGTGCCGTTGTAACTCCGAATGGTCACTAAGTGAGCTGTTGTACTACCTGTATATTCTTTCTTGTGAAAACTCAGACTAGATCCACTTGTGAGCAAAGGGGTCATCTCGGTATGTTCCTTATTAGGTTTCCACAAGAAACGGCCTCTTTTCAACCACTGCAGTGACAGAGAATATCAAACAGAGGATACCAAGATCAATCATTTCTGGTGGACATCAGGAACTTCCACTTGGTCATGGGTTAAGCCAGTGGTCGCCAACCTTAAGCATACCATGTGCCAATTTTTTCACAGATGAGTTCAGATGCGCCATACAACTCAAGCACGTTTTTTACCTTCTTACTTTCACGTTTGGGGTTGTAAAATAGGGATAGGGGTAGGATCTGCTTTGCTTAAGGAAGGAAAAGGAATAACTGAATCACGCAATTCAATTAATTAATTTACGCCATTTCAAAATTTGACAAACGTAATATATATTTAATCTTGAATCTGTCTTTCAATCACTCTCAATACAAAAACCACGCTAGTACACTCAATAAAACACTGTTTCAAACTCCATGCCACGATGGCTCACTCAGAACTGACTGACCATATCGAACGCTCGCCGCTCATTCGCACGTGACTTCAAACACATGTTGTGTTGCTAGTGCGCGGTGTTTGCAAGGAACGGTGCGCGGTGTTTGCAAGGAGCAGGAACGCGCAATGGCAACACCGATAAAAATATTCATACGTTTGTAAACCTGCCTAAAGTAACATCTCACAAGTTCCATTCTAAGTTTCAGACACCGAGAAGTTGAACATTACCGAAGGCTGTACGAATTGAACTGAGATCACTTTGGTCTCAGTTGGCACTTTGGCACGTAATGAGAGAACGCCGCGCGGAAGTTTCTAACTTCTGCCCGGCATCTTCTAATTGCAGAGGCTGCGCACATGCGCGGCCATGCACATGAAAAGAAAACATCGCGCGGCAGTGTTTAACTGCCACGCGCCATTTTCTAATTTTACAGGGAACATTGCTTTGGTGTTGAAAATATTAAGATGGATTCAGTTATGACATCTATTTTAAAAAAATAAGTAGGCGCAAGGATGCAATGTGCCACTTGTAATCATCCAATGCGCCACGGTTTGGCCATCCCTGGGTGAAGCCAACACTCCTGGTCTTGGAGAACCTCATCCGTTTCTGCCACACTTGCTGCTGCTTGTCGAGGTTCGAATTGCGGCTAGAGGTGATAAGATCTTTTTCCTTTGAAACTAATCCCTATCAAATGAAACCCAATAATAAAGTGTAATTAATAAAATATTTATTTCAGTAGAAAAGAATATAAAAACCATAATCTTAATAGCTACATTTCTGCAAACTAAAATCATGTCCTCCCTTGGCAGAGGACTACAGCAGAGAGAACAAACAATACAATGGAATGTTAGACATGCGCAGATCACCTATCACCTGTCTGCTTTGCTAGGAATGTCTGAGTATCATAGAGTGTAGTCTGTGAGCACAGCTGACAATCAAAATTCACATCGTGACCCTGCTGAACCATTGCTACTCACTCATCTTACAACTTGTCAGGGACCTTAGCAGTTGGCAATGGATGCCCTCTATGGCTGGACATGGGTGAGCAGTTATTAAGGTCAGGAGGTGCACGATACCACAGCAACATACCACAGGCCCAATTCTGATCTCTTAACACACAGATGGTAATAATTGTAATTTTTATTTGTTTCCTTTTTGGGAAATACACAAAGAACAGCAAAGAGGGGGCATTCATCATTCTCTTGTAGCGGTTTCTTTCCATCCTTTCTAAGACAGAGAAAACAAATATTGGTTTTGTATATTTTCCCTCGGAGGTGGGAGGGAAATACATTTAAGGAAAACCTGGCTGTTCTTTTTTTCAAAAGTTAAGCTTAGTTCTTCAATTTTTCAAATTTCAAATTCATTCTTTTACAACTCAATGTCCTTTTTAAAGATGTCCTCCAAAAGACCAAAAGAGCATTAATATTTAGAGCAATGCTGCTCATGCCCAGATTAAGGTGATATCCCAACTGACTGACTGACTGAATGAATGAATATCCCAGTTTAAAAGCAATAGCAATAGCACTTAGACTTATATACCGCTTCATAGTGCTTTTACAGCCCTCTCTAAGTGGTTTACAGAGTTCAGCATATTGCCCCCAACAATCTGGGTCCTCATTTTACCAACCTCAGAAGGATGGAAGGCTGAGTCAACCTTGAGCACGTGAGATTTGAACAGCTGAACTGCAGCTAGCAGTCAGCTGAAGTAGCCTGCAGTGCTGCACTCTAACCACTGCGCCACCTCGTCTCTAAAAGCAAACATGCTCTGAACTGTAATAAGCAGATGATTGTGGTCATTGGGTAAAATTACCCCTTATATGATTGAACCAAAGGACACAGGTTGTTTTGCCTGTTTGTGTGGCTTAGTGTAAGACTCTGGTGTTTAGTGCATTAATTGCACTAATCAATGCACATACAATAGTTTGCTAACAAAACATGATTAAGCAAACCCAATTAGCATGATGCATTTATTACTCCAGTGTAATTGCAGTAGAAATTACAATGTTGCACTAAATCAAACTTAATTAATTAATTAAAAAACAGTCATTTGCATCAATTGGCACATGATGGAAAAGATGGGGTGCTAAATGAAGAGGGAGACCACAGCAAAGAGGTCAAGATTTAAGTGTTTCCTAGACAGAAAACATTTACAAAAATATAGAAAGAACCTGGGGTACACTATGACCCACAGAGGTTGTTCAAGAAATGGCTGCTAAGAAAGCCAGAGAGCTAAATCAGGTATAGAATTCCCTCTCATGAGTAGAATCCATAGCTGACCAACTTTGACCCAGGACGTGACTTACTGTTCAATCACAAATCTGTAATTGGACTTGCTCCTGTCATCATTACTCGTGTTTCAAAATTCCGTCCACTTCATTTTCGGCTCCCAATTAGCTCCACAGTAGGGTATACTGGTATACTGTGCTCTACACAGTAGGGTATGCTGGTGCTAAAAGGACACAATGGCTCAGCAGTTAAAGGCGCTGAACTTGTCACCTGGAAAGCTGTCTGCCAGGTTCGAGACCTGAGCGCTGGAGATGGGGTAAGCTCCCGTTCTGTGCTCCGGCTCCTGCCCACCTAGCGGTTGGAAAGCATGCAGATGCGAGTAGATGAATTGGCACCACTTCAGTGGGAAGACAACGGCGTTCTGTGACTTTGGTGTATAATCATGCTAGCCGCATGACCACAGAAATATCCTCAGACAACGATGGCTCCCTCAATTATGAAACAGTGATGCGCACCGCCGGATACAACTGGTCAGGGAGAACCTTTGCCTTTATACTGGTGGTATTAAGTAGCAGTTTGATATTAATACAGATAGTCCTCAACTAACAAATATTTGTTTAGCGACCATTTTAAGTTACAAAAGCACCGTAAAAGTGACTTATGGCTGATCATCACACTTACAACCACTGCAACATCCCCACACAGCCACATGATCAAAATTCAGGCAATGTGCATGTATTTGAAAGAGTTGCCGCATCCTGGATCTTCTAATCACCATTTGCAAGCAAAATCAACGAGGCAAGCTGGGCTTGCTTAATAACCGCATGATTCATTTAACAACTGCAGTGATTTGTGTAACAACCATGGCAAAAACAAAAAAGACTTTAAAACCGGCCACGACTCACTTATTTTGCTTAGCAACGTAAATCCTGATTCCAACTGTGGTCATTAAGTCAAGACTCTCTGTAAACTGTTTTGTGTTACAGTTCTTGGCCCAGTGACCCAGTTACTCTTTTGAAAATCATTCGATTGGATTTACAGTAAAAAAAAAAAAAGACGTAGAAAACTGAAAGTTGTGCACTCTGCCTCAATTTCTAATGGAAATTAGTCTTCTGGTCTCTTTCAGCGTTCAGCCAATGTCCATTATAATGGTGTGAAATGTGATATTAGTTGCCGATGCAACGGTCACAACCGTTGCCATGAAGGCCCCCTCATTAATTTCCCTGGTGCACTGACCTGAATAAGCATTCTATAGAATGGCTTCATAAAAAGGAACAAGGGAGGAATAAGAGATGCTTGAAGAGATGTGGAAGTAATTTACTCCATCATCGGGCTTAAAAAAAAACCACACACACCAATCCTGGCCAAAACCAAATTCAAAGATTTCTATCTCAGTTCTTTTCTTTTCTACATTCTTACCAACTATTCATAAACAATTTTTCTTTTTGCTGCCTTCTCATTTTATCCAGCAAAAAATCTCACACCAACTAACTGTTCCTATTGTAGCCGGTTCCTGAATATATTGCTTAGCATAACATACTAATAAGAGTATTTTAACTAAAACCTATTGACTATTATAAACGTATAGCTTTTTTTTTTAATAAAGGAAGAAGTTTGCCATTGTAAAAGTAAAACTGAAGCTAGCAAACTCAGTCAGCAAATGACCAATTACCAGCACTTTATTGTATTAATAAATGTGAGGCTTTTACAATCTAATTAATTTTTTTTTTAATTAGGAAACTCTGACAATAAGCATAGACAGAAGAGAATGCTGCAGGTATCTCTCAGACCTTATAATTCAGAAGCAGCTGCAATGATTCAGGTAACTGCTGGGAGGCAAGACTAAAAATCCACCTATTTTTCAGCTAGGATTTATATGGCCCTTTCCTACCAATGGGGTGGAGCAGGAACTGCCAAACTGCAAAGATGTAAGAGATTCAGCCAGTCAATATTTGAGCACCAACACAAAACTTTGTTGTGACTTGAATATAAAGATATGGAACTAGCAGCATTTTGAGCCACTGTCTGAAGCCAAAGTTAATACATAACAGGTACACTGAACATCTTAACACTTGGAAAAGTACATCTTGTTCATGTCTAAACTACATGCAGACTGCATGCAAAAGCATTCCTGGAACATATGAGAGGAAAAAAGCCTATGTAGTGTCTACAAAAAGAATTGTTTTTTGTTCTTGCTTTGTTAGGTTTTTGTTTCTTGGAACCTTCTTAAAATCACATTCAAACTTTAAATTAAGCAGAGAGACAGGCTGTTACAAACGAAGCCTCCCTCGGTTATTTTAGGCAAGAGCAGCAATACATAGGAAGCTAACACTTTTACCAAGGATGCTTTTTCCTCCAGAAAATAAAAATAAAAATAAAAATAAAAATAATAAAATGAAATAAAATAAAATAAAATGAAATAAAATAAAATGAAATAAAATAAAATAAAATAAAATAAAATAAAATAAAATAAAATAAAATAAAATAAAATAAAATAAAATAATAAAATAAAATAAAATAAAATAAAATAAAATAATAAAATAAAATAAAATAAAATAAAATAAAATAAAATAAAATAATAAAATAAAATAAAATAAAAAATAAAATAAAATAATAAAATAAAATAAAATAAAATAATAAAATAAAATAATAAAATAAAAAATAAGATAAGATAAAATAAAATAAAATAAAATAAAATAATAAAAAAATACGATAAGATAAGATAAAATAAAATAAAATAAAATAATGAAATTGAAATAATGAAATGAAATGAATTGAAGTGACGTGAAATATGCCATCAAGGCAATAGACATGTAGGCGGATGCAAAGCCGGAGGGATAGACGGGACTGAAGGGGAAGCAGCCGCTCTGGAGAAACCAGAAGAGCAACAAAGAGACAAGGGATCAGAGCTCTCCAGCCACGCAATGATGCTAATGAGGTCTCCTTTGCAAGAAGAGTAGGTGGGCTTGGCATCTTGCAAGTAGACCAGGCAGTTGAAGAACCGAAGGAGGCATTGGAAGAATATCTGAAGGATAGCGAAGAAGATGTACTGAAGTAGTACAGATAGTCCTCAACTTACAACAGTTCATTTAATGACCATTCAACTTTACAACGGCATTGAAAAAAGTGACTTTGAACCGTTTTTCACAGTTACTGTATGAGCTTTGCAGCATCCCCGCGGTCAGGTGATCGAAATTCAGAGGCTTGGCAACCGACTCGTATTTATGATGGTTGCAGTGTCCCGGGGTCACGTGATCCCCTTTTGTCACTTTCAGACAAGCAAAGTCAATGGGGAAGACAGATCCACTTAACAACCGGCTCTGTAACTTAATCACTGCGCTACTAACTTAATCACTTAGTCCACTGCAGTGATTCACTTAACAACTGTGGCAAGGAAGGTTGTAAAAAAGGGGCAAAACTCACTTAACAAGTGTCTCACTTAACAACAGAAATCTTGGGACTCAATTGTCAAGCGCTGCGTGTATACCATGGAGACTTAATGAGCATCAAGACAGACCAAAGTGGCCTCCAAGAAAGACCAAATGAAGAACAGAAAAGGGATATGACAAAGCAAAGTGTTCCATGGCTAGCACGCACACAAAAACCCTAGTGAAGTATCCAGTATATAATGATGAGACCCGGCAGTGGCCAAGAGCGGTAAAGTTGAAGAGAGAGAGAGAGAGAGGAGCTTCTTCTGGCTGCAGAAGACCAAGGTCAAATGCATAGAAAGCCAGAACTGAGAAGACACAGCAACAGACAACAGAGGCTGCCTCTGCAAAGAAGCTGAAGAAACAGTGGACTGTCTGGTTAATTGTGGCAAGAAGGTCCTTCAGGTTGGCCACAAGCAACAGCACGACAAAATAGCCACGATGGATGATGCACTGGGCCTCTGACATAATGAAAAAGAGAAGAGGCAGAGAAGGTGCATGAAACAATCAACAACATCTTCTACGCCTTTCCTGTATATCTTTATCAGCAGAAGAAATGGCGGCAAATGAAAAAAAACACAACTCTTATCAGAAACCAACCCATGCTAACCAAGCCCCTCCCCCCACCAGAGTTACAGCCCAATGTCCCGCAAGAGGAGCTGTGAAAGAGTTTTGTCCGGAGGAGTCCACGTAAGAAAGAGGAAACAGACTGCCTAGACCTCTTCCAGATGGATACCCCCGCAACTTTATACCTAAAAGACCCTGGCAGCACAACCGACCCAGGCTATGGACAGGATAACACGGCCATCCATCAAAAACATTTCAGAAATAACAGTTCACGGACTATTACAACCACCAGGCATGGCCTTAGCATACAACCCAAACAAAACCCTCCAAAACATCTTCAGAGCTAAACTTAATCCAAGTCTAAGCAAGGAAGTGCCAAGGAGAAGGCAACCCACCCACCCCCATCAACTCTGACAGCTACGGTCTAGAAACAGAGAATGAATCCCATCTGGCACTGAAGATGTTACTTAGCCAGGAAATCGAACAGCTGCAAGAAAAGAAACGCTCAGAGAAAACCAAGGACTTTGCATCGCAATTTAAGGTCCCTTCTGATCAATTTTCTTTGATGATATCAAAAGTATCTTGAATCACTCATGCCAGGAAAAGGACCAGAGGAATCAAAGTTTTCAATTCCTGGAGCTTGAGTAGAGCCAGGTTATTTAACCAAGTTATCTTCAAAAAAAAAAAAAAACCCAGAAACTTGTCTGGATTAGAACTGCCCACTCTTGGTTTTGTTCCTACACCATTATAGCGGCAGTGCTACCAAGTGTCGCCCGTATGCTGAAGTGTAGAGTAAGTTGATCCCGTACTGTATTCCCTGGTGTTCAGCAACTACTCTACATAAAACCACAGAGAGCTATACTGCAATGGGTTGCAGTGACAGATCATTAAGTTGACGTTATCCAGTGAGCCTCTCTTTCTCCTTGTCAACTGTCTGGTGAGGCAGGAGACACACTGAACAGGTGTCTGAAGGCAACAGCCAAGTGGACTGTGGCTAATAAACTGAGCTTCTGTCTTAATTAGATGTCAATTATTGGTTTATTGGATTGGGGTGATGGCTTTCAACCCCACGTAGTCAAGTTACGACTCCATTATAGACCAAGTTTGGAGTCTGCAGATAGGATTATTTCTCCCTTTACTGTACAATGGGGATCAGGTATGACTTGAAATATTTTTCATGGGCTCAAATTGGTCTGCCAGGAGCAATCCTTATTTTATGAAGACAGATATATACGGAGAAGATGAGTTTCCAAAATATCAAAGCCTGGGTTATTAATAGGCTTCTGCCCTTGAATACAAAGCAAGTTCAGATGGTTCTGCATATGGTGGGTGATCTGATTTCTGGTTGAAGTGGGCAACTGCTGCTTTCACCTTTCCAATATTTAAAAGCTTAATTCAAGGTACAAGTTTGCCTGATAGCTCAGACACACAATATTTGATGGCATCTGGTAAAAGCCACAATATCACCAAAATGACCCTGTCAGTATCATCATATCGTCATGCAACTGATATGAATTTAATACTTGCACAATCTGAATGTTGACATTATATGGCATACAGTATAAATCTATGGAGATTCTCAATCATCCACGTCACGGTTGTCCCACAGGCACCTAGACTTTCTTGGGTTTTTCCTTGAAAATGTTTCCCTTCTCATCCAAGAAGCTTTTTTGGGTCTGAAGTTTATTAGATCTTCAAAATAGTTTCCTTGAAAACGTTTCGTTTCTCTGAACTGAAGAAGCTTCTTGGATGAGAAGCGAAACATTTTCAAAGAGAAAGACCAAGAAAGTCCAGTTGCCTTTTGGAAAAGCATCTTTGGGACATACCATATTTTTCGGACTATAAGACACACCTAGATATAGAGGAAGAAAACAAGAAAAAAATAGTTTTTGGCCTCCACGCGTCACGTTTTTGCCCTCCCCGGCCCCCAGAAGTACTTTGCAGGCCAAAAACAGGCCCATTTTTGGCCTCCCGAACCCTCCGCATGTCCCATTTTCACCAAAAATGCACCCATTTTTGGCCTGCAGAGTGCTCCTAGGGGCCACGGAGGGTTCGGGAGCCCAAAAACAGAGCACTGCAGAGTGATTCTAGGGCCTGGGGAGGGCAAAAACGCGAAACATGGAGGGTTCGGGAGCCCGAAAACAGGCTTGTATTTGGTCTGTAAGACGCAGTGAAATTTTCACCCAGTTTTGGGTCAGGGGAAAGTGCGTCATACACCAAAAAATACGGTATATGGCAGTGATGGCGAACCTATGGCACGGGTGCCACAGGTGGCACACGGAGCCATATCTGCTGGCACGCGAGCCGTTGCCCTAGCTCAGCTCCAGTGCACATGTGCGTGCCCGCCAGCTAATTTTTGGCTCGCATGGAGGCTCTGGGAGGGCAATTTCGGCCTCCAGAGAGCCTCCGGGGTGGCAGGGGGAAGTGTTTTCACCCTCCCCAAGCTCCAAGAAAACCTCTGGAGCCTGGGGAGGGCAAAAAACGGGCCTACTGGTCCCACTGGAAGTCGGGAAATGGGGGTGTGGGGGGGGTCACGCACGCATGCGCAGGGGGGTGGGGCAAGTGGGGGGCTTTGAATTATGGGTGTGGGCACGCACACGCGTGTGATAGCACATGCGCGCACTATTTCGGCACCCGAGGAAAAAAAGGTTCGCCATCACTGGTATATGGCATATAACATCATTTGCTCCTCATACTGCCTACTTCTTTTCGGAGGCGAGGTGGCGCAGTGGTTAGAGTGCAGTACTGCAGGCCACTTTAGTTGACTGTGATCCGCAGGTCAGCGGTTCAAATCTCACCGGCTCAAGGTTGACTCAGCCTTCCATCCTTCCGAGGTAGGTAAAATGAGGACCCAGATTGTTGGGGGCAATGTAAATATACATTGCTTACTGGTGTAAACCGCTTAGAGATTTGCTTGCACTATGAAGCGGTATATAAATCTCATAGATAGATAGATAGATAGATAGATAGATAGATAGATAGATAGATAGAGAGATAGAGAGATAGAGAGAGAGAGAGAGAGAGAGAGAGAGAGAGAGAGAGAGAGAGAGAGAGAGAGAGAGAGAGAGAGAGAGAGAGAGAGAGAGATAAGATCTTCTCTTTAGAAGTCTATATCACATTATGTATTTCACACCAAAAAGGGATAGCAATGACTACTTGTCACAACTAAACAGCAAATCTAAAATAAACAGATAAATAAAAATGTTAGCAGTTTGCAGGCAAGTTCTTATAAACAGGTTAAGGCCGTCAACCATTAAAGTATTCATTTTTCTTCTTCCCTGAATATCCTACATCGAAAAGAACGAGGGTATAAAATTGAAGTCAATATTTATTTAGCTTTTTGAAATGCAAAGCGTGAGCCTTGAATGGGGTCAATACAAATGACTGAGACGATCATGAATCCTGTTCAAGAGCAAATGCCAAATGTCTGTCCATTTGAAAAGCCGAAGTATTTTACAGGATCTTTCTCCTTTCTCCCTGATCTTAGAAACTTCTAACCTACGCGAAGACAACCTTTTGAGAAAGAAAGATATGCTACTCTTGGAGAAACGTCACAGCTACATTTACTTTTGAAAAATGATTCTAACCATTAGAAACCCATGAATACAGTGATTAACGATACTCCTAAAAGCAGTTTGGTGGTTCTAATAAAGGAGAATATTTGAAGCTCGGGGTTGACATGAGGGCTCAGTGGTCTCCCTGAGCTTGCTTGTTTTCTTGCAGATGTTTCATGACCCAACTAGGTAACAGCATCAGTGCTGATCATCATTACCACTACCACTGATGATGTTATCCAGTTGGGTAATGAAACGTCTTCAAGAAAACAACCAAGTTCAGAGAGCACCAAGGACCTGCCCACTTGGATAGTTCTTCTTAAAAGCTGAATTAGTGACTACTACAACATCTTGAAGTGCCAAGTTTTGTCTGGTTTATCATATGCCATATTAAAATGTCTTAATAAGGCACCTGCTAGATATACTGGCCATCAGTTTCCTAGTCCCTAGCAAGCATTTCCATAGCAACAGACCAAACTTGGTTAGAAGTTATAGGGACCGGCACACACGCACAATATCAGATTGGGGAAAAGTGTTAACAACTATGCTCTGAGGGAAATTTTACAAACTTTTCCCAGTAATTTTAATCGTCGTTATTCAGCTTATCCATTGGTGCCTTATTTTCACTGGAGTCAAAGGGGCTTTATTTTACAAGTTATGATGAAAATTGTGGGTTCCATTACAGCTGTTAAGTCAAGGACCACCTATGCTTTGGGGCTGCAAATATCAAGGCAACCACTAGAGGGCAGCAGTTAATTAGCCTTTTCTGTATCTTTTTGCTGCCATCTAGAGTCCATGTGGATTTTGTGACTCTAATTTGAGAGTCCAAACTATATACAAGTGGAGGTCCTCGACTTACGACCACAACTGAGACCAACATTTCTGTTGCTAAGTGAGACATTTGCTAAGTGAGATCTGCCTCATTTATAATCCACAGTTGTTAAGTGAATCGCTGCAGTTGTTAAGTTAGTAACAAGGTTGTGAGGTGAATCTGAATTTGTTTGTCAGAAGGTTGCAAAAGGTAATAACATGACACCCCCCCACCCGGGACACTGTAACCGTCATAAATATGAGTCAGTTGCCAAGCATCTGAATTTTGATCCCATGACCACGGGGAGGCTGCAGCTGTGAAAAACGGTTATAAGTCAGATTTTTCTGTGCAGTCATTAAATGAAAGTTGTAAGTCGGGGAGTATATGTATATGTATATGTATATGTATATGTATATGTATATGTATATGTATATGTATATGTTAGGATGGATGGATGGAATGGATGGATGGATGGATGGATGGGACAGATACCTCTTTCATGTTACATTCTTCAGCCACTAAAACACAACGTTAGGGTGCTTGTAGGCATTTTCTATGTGCTCCATTCTTAATTCAATAGAGCAGTTCATGATCTATGACTCACATTTTCTAGCGTAGCAAATATAGACTGAGCAGTCCTTCCGGTAGGACTTCGAAAGCTCACTTGGCTCACATCAAACCAGCTCCCTTAATAGGACTCAGGGGGAGAGGAAGGCTGATCTAACCCACAGAGCTTGTTCTTTATCTTCTATTTTGCAAACGTAACACTGGCAAACATGACATGACAATGCAGCCTTCGATTTTACGTGCATTTCCTTGGTCGATTCACACTTTACAATAAAATTATTTAGATTGATTTACAAAAAGAGAAACAATCTCTAATACATTTTGATTTTTTTTTATAGAACAGACCCTACATCAATGAAATAGAACAATGTGGTGTCATTGTAAATTTGAGGGGGTGCAACAATGATAACTACCAAAGGCGATCTAATTCTGCTACTATGAAATTTAAAAAATCAAAGAGAATGAGCAGCCAATGAGGGAAAAGATCAGGATTTAAGCAGAATCGTGTCAGTCATAATCCAGCATGAAGAATTGCTGGCAAGGAAAATACTCTTCCTAGCTTGATCCAGAGTCACAAGGACCCAGGAAAGCAAGTGGGTTTCCTGGAGAGCAAGCCCTCTGTCTTAGGTGTGCCATGGCTTTGACTCAGGCAAGCGTTCAAGTATCTATAATCCTCCTATCTTTTTCACTTCCTACACTCTTTAGCAAATCATATCTAATGGCCTCACAATGTTCCATTTATGAAGCAGCCGGAGCTCTTGCAACAAACAAGGCACAGGAAAACAAATACTTGATTTCATTCACTGCAATCTTACGGCCACAACATTTCCTCAAGGTTGGTGACCTCCAATTCTACAGTTACAAAGAGATCCCGTTTAAAGGCCTCGGGCCGGACACTGAGTGACCACGAGTTCTAATCCAGCCTTAAACATGAAGCCTGCTGGGTGACTTTGGGCCACTTTGCTCTCTCTCTCAGCCCCAGGAGGAAGTCAATGGCAAACCACATCCCAAAAGGTTGCCAAAAAAGTGCTGTTCATGGGGTCACCAGGAATTAAAAACTGACTTGAAAACCCACACGTGAAAAGAAAGAGAACAAACACCGTTCTAAACGGCAGGAGCATCCCTCTTTGCGCTGCCTACAAGGCCAAAGATGTCATGGATTCTTTGCAGAGCCAAGGGTGGGAATTATACTCAAGGAGGAGCCAGCCCACTTATTTCCAGCAACGCCACGTAGTAAATCAAGAAACGTCCTCTCGATTACCTACGTGGGTACGTATGCCAGCTCTGAGACAAACCGAACACGCATTTAGCAGATGGCACCCTCTCCCAAGTACCCAAATGAACACCCAGGCAGCTTTGTGATGCTGAAACTGTTACCCGCTGTGTATTACTACGCCTTTTCTCTCTCCATAGCAACCAGACAGCCATCCAATACTCACAAAGGGATGGGGCTAAATCGTGCTCACGTCCTTGCAAGCAGGGGACCCTCTTAAATATGGGGAAGGAGAAAAGTTCCCGGTGCATCCTTTGTTTGCCTTAACAATAACAAGGAGGGTTTGTCTGTCTGTCTGTCTGTCTGTCTGTCTGTCTGTCTCCCTCTCTCGCTCTCTGTATGTAGGAGAAAAGTTTGGCAAGGGAAGGGCAGAAGGTAGCAAAACTCATATGGACCAACTATCAACAGTGGATCAACCTACTGAAAATTCAGACCCAAGGAAAGACATCCTGGGTGTAAACAAGTCAAACAATTAACTAAATGCAGAGCAATCATGTCAATCCATATCTTACAGTCTCATTAAAATTAGCCGACAGGAGTTCTTCTGTGGAAGACAGTGGTTGGAGGGTTATTAACCGGAAGCATCTTCTCTGCCAAATCTTTGTTCTACTGTTCAGATACAGATTAACAGAGTTGGAAGGGACCTTGTAGGTCATCTAGTCCAATCCCCCGGCGAAGCAGGAGATCCTGCACCATTTCTAACAGGTGGCAGTCCAGTCTCTTCTTGAAAGCTTCCAGTGATGAAGCTACCACAACTTCCGAAGGCAACTTCTGTTCCATTGGTTGATTGTTCTCCCTGTCAGAAAGTTCCTCCTTATTTCCAGGTTGAATCTCTCCTTGATCAATTTCCATCCATTGTTTCTTGTCTGGCCTTCAGGTGCTTGGGAAAATAGCTTGACCCCCTCCTCTTGTTCAGTGTGGGCCTCCCTCACCCAGGGCTCTCTGGGACTTGCCCATATCTTCAGGAGAGGCCAATGTCCAGAAGATCAAAATGCCAGGGCTCTGCATTAGCGGAGACAGAGACCATCTCTTCCCCTTCCTGAATACACCCTTAGAGCTCAGCATCACTCTTGTGGTAGTTGTGAGAGGAGACTGTCTTCCAATCACCTGGGTCAGTTGATGATGGCTATCTCGGTTGCCATGCCCCATGAGATGGCCTGTTAGCTGAACGTGGCTGAACTCTGGAGCGAAGAGCGTGGAATGATGGTTGGGAGGCTTCCTGAGGCCACCCGGGGAAGTCAAGGAATATTCCTGGCAGAAGGAAGGTGCAAAGTCCTTTTCTGTATCGTTGGCCACTTTTATGAAGTATCCGGAAGGGAGAAGTAGACTTGGTTTCCTTTAGGTAAAAACCTACCCCCAAATAAATGGTAAAGCTGGATATGTTTCACTTTTTCATGAGCGTTTCCTCCTATGCACGGAGGGATTCTATTGAATACAGAGTGCTGTGTCTACCACGTATCAGGATTAAAGAGAATGTAACAATGGGAGAGTCCGTGTTTGAAGTATTTCATTCAATTTTTCTATCAAGAACTTTTTCAATTTTTTTTGCATTTTTTCAAATATGCTAATACTTTTCAAAACACCTTTAAAGTAAAAAAAAAAACCCATGTAACACAATTGTTCTATAATCTAGGGAAAGGCTTTAAAATGAAGCTGAGGAAATGACACCATAAGGTGGCCCGGAGCTTGGATGTTCCTCTTTTCTTCCGCTGAGCTTAAAACAGCATAAAGAGATAGGAGTTGCTCCTACTTCCCCAGGAACATCTTATGTTTATTGCTTTCTTAGCAAATGACTCACACTCATATCAAAACAGGGATCAATGAAACATGCTGCATTTTGGATCTTGATTATCGGGACTGTCAATTAAACTTAACACCAAACTATTAGCCACGTTCCATGACAAAGAAAGAAGGAAATGTGTCAAGTTAGGCCTTAGAAAAACCAGGTTTTCCTTCCATGGCAGAACATGGCAGAACAACTAGCTCCAACCAAAGAGATTAAACTAACAAGATAACCAAAGCTGCCTTTTTTCTTGGGTAAGCTACGTTCCCAGCCTCTGTGTAGTCTTAACGTGCTTCCTTTCCAGGTAGCTCCTATTGTTGCTAGAATGAGCCGAGGTGGCGCAGCAGTTAGAGTGCAGAACTGCAGGCTACTTTAGCTGACACTGATCTGCAGATCAGCGGTTCAAATCTCACCGGCTCAAGATTGACTCAGCCTTCCATCCTTCCGAGGTAGGTAAAATGAGAACCCAGATTGTTGGGGGCAATGTGAATATACATTGCTTAATGGTGTAAACTGCTTAGAGAGTGCTTGCACTATGAGGCAGTATATAAGTCTCACTAATAAATAAAAAAATTGTTCATATAATCTTATTGTTTTCTTCAAAAAGACACATTTAGTATAAGTATGTGTGTATCTGTGCACAGAATATTGTGATATACACTGTATATACAGAATCACTGACAGAGGGAGATAACCCTCTGTTCTAATTCTGCATTAATGTGATTAAACTAGCCTGTTACTAAACTCCTTTCCTCCCTCTCTAAGAAGTATCTAAAGATGAGAATTACAAGACTTATCTGATTTCGGTGGGAAAGACCTGCTAGTTGTGAATTCATCCAAGTTCCACTAAAACCATTCAAGCTAAAAACCAGAATCAAACCTTGTGCACAAGCAGCCTTCACAAGTTCAACTACTGTAGCAGCAACTCCTAAACACAATGTTTTTCAACTATTGAAAAAATGGAAATCTGAGATGCACAACTATTGTTAGATTCCTAGCTACATTAAGATAACAAAAATGTTCACTCCTTGCCATTTCATAGACCAATTATGGGACAACCAATTTTTTGCTCTCGAGATAATCTTTTATTTCAGATTCTCCATGCAATATTTATGTCTGCCCATCATAGCATTTCGACATGTGAGCTGGTTCCTTCCATGCCCAAGTAGTATAAAATCCCAGCAGTTACCATATTGATTGATGTAAAAGATGGAATTGGCACATTTTGTTATGTTGTTACAATAGTATACTTTCTTTTAATGCTTAAGGAATTTGCATTAGGAAAACATAATATGAAAACGACAATACAGGCTGCCTGAGAAGCACCTGCCAGAAACCAAAACTTATCTTAAAACCCTCTTCCCTGAAATAAATAGAAAACTCATTGTCAAAACTGCAAAACATCCTAGCCAGGTACTTTGTATTCAGTATTAATCAAATGAACCGATCAAAAAATATCTTCAGCTGTACAGTTGGCTTACAAAACACTTTGAACGATTCTTAACATATACTAACTATCAAAAAGCTTCTTACAACCCTTGAACATCATACCTTAAAAAGGAGAATCTACTATCAGCAGCTTCTATTAGATGAACATGGAAATTGTCAAAACAAAAAAAAAGTCACATTTTACTCTTAACTTGCTGTTAGCCAGTAGCTAGGCAGTTCCAAGAATTTTGGCCTGCATGAACTTCCACTCCAAATTATTTTCCCCTTCTGAAACCATTCAGTCTTAGCCCCTTGTACAACAAACATCCATGACTATATCCAAAGAGGGTAAAACATAAAATATGAACTATCTTAGAACAATATTTTGGAACACATTTCATGACATGCAGTTTTAATTTGTTACTTGGCATTATGAGATCAAAATCTTGTAAGAGTATGAAAGCACTTATTTAATAACATACCCAAGAAAATGTTTGCGATAAAGTTTTGTATGGATGCCAACCAACAAATAAGGAAGTTATTGGTTTTGAGCATTCAAAATGGAGCTACGCAACCTATAAGTTGTAAAATTCCCTGTGGTCACTTCCCTCAGTGCTCAGCCAGGTGTCTGCAGTATCTAATGCTGCGGTGGGGATGTTACATTTTAAAAAACAAACTAGAGATAATTTCCTTGAGAGCGAATTTGGTATAGTGGTTAAGGCATTACGCTAGGAACTGAGAAGCCATGAGTTTTAGTCCTGTTCTAGACACCAGTTTGTGGCTCTGGGCCAGTCCCTCTCTATCAGCTCTAGGAAGCAGGCAATGGCAAGCCACTTCTGAAATCTTGCAAAGAAAATTGCAGACATTTGTTAGGCAGGAGTCAAGCTTGACTCAAAGGTTACATCTCTGTCTGTCTGTCTGTCTATGATAGTTCTATAAGAGGAATGCTATAAGCAGGATCTCCATACAATTACAAAGAGAAATCCATCTCTCAGCTTTATTTTTATCCTCTCTTATAAAGGCATATAATAAATCTCAAAGGGCTGGTCTCAATACATACAGTATATCTTCTTCTTTCTTTGCAACTAAATACAAAATCAACCTGTTCTTCACTATTTTAACTCTTCTTCCTCAAAGGGTGACCTAATGCACTCTGTCTTTTGAGTAATAACCCCTCAAAGACCCTTCTAACATGAGAAAAGTGGAACAGAGGGAAAAACTGCATCCATACACAGTATTAAAAAAAAAGACAAAACAAGAACAAAGACAAAGCAATGTTTGCACAACTAATAAAGTGTTGTTTTTAAAAAGTGGGAATGTAAGCAAAGCACACAGCTATGGACACATATGGAAATACTTTCCCAACTTAAATCCTAAAGCTTAAGTGCTACCAAAATCAATATCCACACCACCAAAGTGCAACTTTCAGAGAAGTTAGCTAAGGAATGTGCAAGTAAACACTTAAAGGAACAGGATAAATCTCTCAGTGTTTTACCACCAACTAATTACTTGAACTAAACATCTTCTGTTTTGTTTATATCCAATTCAATGCAAATATTATTTACTTAAAGTTGATCCCTTTTTGGTCTTTTTCCCCTTTTACACAATAGTTGAATTTATCACACCACTTCACAAGTTCTTACTTCCAATTCTTCAATTAATAAAGGAGAATATTGTAGCTCAGGGTTGACATGAGGGGTCCTTGGTGCTCCCTGAACTTGCTCGTTTTCTTACCCCAACTAGCTAACTTCATCAGTGCTAGTCCTATTTTTATCCATCATCAGTTCTTTATCTTATCCATCATCTGTCCACTAGCACTGATGATGTTACCTAGTTTGGGTAATGAAATGTCTGCAAGAAAACAAGCAAGCTCAGACAGCACCAAGGACCCCTCAGTTCTTCCAATTGTTTACTTAGTTTAAGACAAGAGATATGAAAAGCTACAAAGAACCAACACTTTATGGAACCAATGGAGGAGCTGGCACCCGGGCAGGGGTGAAATGCTCCCGGTTCGCTCGTGCCTGTCGGTCGTCAGAGAGCCAGTCGCGAAGGCAGCGCAAGGCTCCACCCATCTGCCAGGACACCGCCATTTGGGTTCTTTTACCCTCTGTGCATGCGCAAAGTGTTCTGTGCATGTGCAGAGGGTAAAAGAACTCAAATGGCGGCCTCCGGGCAGGTGGGCAGAGCCTCACGCTGCCTTCGCGATTGGCTCTCAGACGACCGACAGGCACGAGCAAACCGGGAGCATTTCTCCCCTGCACCCGGGTCTGGCGAAAGCTGAAAAGTATGGACATTGTTGAATAGACTGCGCACGGGTACAACAAGATCCAGAGACACTCTGAACAAATGGGGCTATCCAGTGGCTTCTGCCCTCTGCGATAGTGGTGACATGCAGACAACAACACATATGTATACCTGCCCTTTGTGTCCCAATTAGTGTACACCTGGGGAACTTCATGGCAGAATGCAATTCATGTTGCTAGTTTCTGAGCAAGATCTGTTCATATTTTAAACTTGTATTTTATATTCTATGTCATAAAGTATACCTTATTTTCATTGGGAGGCTTCTGACCCAAATAAACAAACCAACAGGGTATATCAACATATACTATGGTTTAACAGAAGTCATTTCCGCAGAAAAATTGTTTTCGTGCCTTTTGATTGTCTGCAAGTCAAACCACCAAGTCTCTCTTACAAATATATATTTTTCTTTCAAAGAATGGAATTCACATTTACAGCCCTACTTGCTGGCAAGCAAACATTACACTGCACTGCTTTCTTCAATAAATAATCTGTGTGGATTAACCAGAGAAGCAAAAAAGAGAAAGAAAGAAGCAACATCAACTTGCTTTCTATATTTAAAATTAATTTTTTAAAAAACTTACAGTCTCTCCAACTCTTTTAAGTCTTGAAATGCTCCTCTCTCAATTGTAGTAATCTTGTTTTCCATGAGTTGACTGAAATGCAGAATAAAATGCTTTGAAACTTCAGCAATCAAACAGTGATTAGCACCAATTATTACAATACTTGGCAGTGGATACTCTTACAGTCAACCTCTCCTTATTAACTCTGCAATTCTCGCTCTGTTCTTAACTTTCCATCCAATTTAATGTGTTAAGCCTGTCACATGATATTGCAGTGTCACTTAAGAGAGAAACCAAACTCTCCATTCTTAAAAGAGAGAGAGAGAGAGTGAGACCTTAAGCCTGTTTAAGAAATTCAGGGGTCAGAGGTGAGGAAAATATATGTCTTAACTACAAAAAGGCAAAGGTACTGTTTAACGACAAAATGTAGAAATATGTACCGAGCCAAATCTATGAAGCTCCTCTTTAATGAAAGTACATTGTAAAAACACAAAAGCATGTTTTATTTTACAACAGGAAGAGTCACAGGAACGATCTTTCTCCAAAGTATGAAACTTTTCATCCACAGAAAGATGGATTAAAATTGGACAAATTAGTTACAGTTAAGCCCTAGCGTAGAACAATTTTCTGTTACTAGTGAGAATTACTCTTCACAGCAGATCACATACACAGACACAATCTCAACACATACACAGCCTTTCCCCCCACCAAATGTATCAGCTAAAAGCAGGATTTTTTCAAGAGCCCAATAACTAGTTACAAATCTAATTTGAAGCAGAAAATGATCCATGGTTACTCTTTGCTGAATTTCATCATGTTAAATTTGTTTACTTAATTAAGTTATCCCAAATGCTCAACGTATTTAAAAAAAATTACTTTCTGATTGATTAGTTTTGCAAAATATTCTGTTCCATGTGGATTGCTAAAGCACGTTCATTTTTGAAATTTCACATATTTTGCAATATTTATAACTACAAGGAGTAATATAAAATCACAAGTGGTTACAATCCAGACTTCTATTATGGCAGTCTTCCAAACTTTTAAATCCTCTTACAACTGCTTTTTCTTTTACAATATAGCTGCTGTTATTTGAGACATTAATTAATTTTTAAAAAGAGTTCTATTCATTGAAAAAACTATTTTGCATAGGACTGAAGTTCAGTAATAAAATTCAAGAAAAACTTACAGAACACGAAGATGTCTTAGACCAGCAAAATCCGTTTTTGTGATCCTTGTGATATTATTTCCATTAAGATCCCTAAGAAAAACATATCAGCAGTAAAATTAGACACCCGATAAACATCAGCCATGCTTCTTAATTTTTCTAATAAGTTAGAAATGGTTTCTGTCGTATCTGAAGATTAGTACTCATGCTAATTTTTGCGAACATTCATGAATAGTTTTAAGTTGCAATTCTCTAAAAAAACAAAACGTAATCGGATAAATTATACTTTGCTCTCATTTACTGAAAAACAGTAATTCCAAGGACTATTTTCATTAATTTGGCTTCTGATGACATGAATAATTACGATTACAGTATTAACTTTTGTTTATGTTTCTAGAGAGTTGTTTTCTTACAGGAATAGCCTGGTGATTACGTAACAGATTAAAAAAATCAAGAGAACTTTGTAGTGATAGGATTGGGGAAGACAATTTCAGAATATGGAGAAAGCAGAGGAGTTTCAGTCATGTGCCAGGATATCTAACCGTGATATATAGTGAGTTTTCTCCTGTTCAAAACAAGGAGGAAGAATAAGAGCTAGCAAAACCCTTTATATAAACACCTATACTGTTAAACTAATACTTCTATTGATGGAGGTAAAATGACAGTTTTAATAACAATGAAGTTTTGTTAAAAAGGCTGCCCAAGTTAAGTCTTAGAAAATTTGCTGCAACTGTAATATACAAACAGAACTGAACAATCATGGAAAAGTTTTTTCTTTTGTGGGCAAAAATTCAGCTCAGCCTATTTTGTCCGTAATAAATGAAATGGTCCTATCCTTTGGGGTATATTGTTCAGAAATAACTTTATATGGAAAGTAATCTTGAAATTTATGGACTATTGTTTAAGAAAAGGAAAGGGGATAATCAGCGCACTCCTTTAAGGAGAGTTGGTACTGTACAAACCACAAGTGATACACAGAGGGAGAGGATTTTTTTTCCCCACCAGAGTTTATGAGTCACTTTTAGGTTTTGCCTCTCACTCCCTGGAAAACAATTTTTCACCTATTTCCAATTTCTCTCCCAACTGCTTAAATAAAAATCTGCAAAAGCAACAGAACCTCTTTTAAATAGCACTCAACATGCTTTTCATAATGTAACAGCAGAATTTTTCAGAGTGTTAATCTTTTCTCAGTGTTTCCTCTCAATTTGGAATCATAAACTTTGTTGGGGACAGAGTTAGAGCAGAGAGGAATCCTAAAACAATTTAATATTTGGGCTAGATCTCTATCTCTCTTCTGAAAACAGCCCTTCCTCACTTCCAAGCCAACATATCAACGCTTCTATATTACTGTTAAGGAAGAATTTCAAGTGATTTTGAAGAAGCCACTTTGCCATTTTCCCTTTTGTCTCCCTTACAGCGAGGCCCCCTTGCCAGATTAAACCTGGGGGCCTTCAGAGGATGAGGAGGACCGAAAATGTCAAATGATATTCAAGGAAGGGCTGAACCTGGGCTGCTCCGGCTGGGATTTTTATCCTCCCGGGCTGAAGGATCAGGAATGAGACTTCCTAGGGAAAAGCCCCATGGAAGGTCCCCATCGGGAGTTTTCTGCAAGCCATCTCCTCAGGATTGCTTTCATTTTCTGAGAAAAGGCTGCCTTTTTCAACCAAGCGGAGAAAGCAAGGAAAGGACCAGAAATGAGGGACGAGCCAAAGTCCAGCTCACCTAAACGGCCACCCCGCCATCAACCCGGGGGGGGCTCCTTTTTGTGGGGCCGGGGGCAACGGAGTGTGTGTGTGGGGGGGGGACGAAGCAGGACCCGCTGCTTCCAGGGCAGCCCGAGCGGAGCTGCAGCGGGCAGGAGTGGGGGGGAGTGAAGGTGGATCGAGCCCCACTTCAGCCCCGAGACAGGAACTGCCCAGAGCGCTTCGCTCGCCGCCACGAAGGAACCGGCGCGCTTCGGCGGCTGCGGGGGGGTGGAGAGGGGGGGTGAAATAGAGCCTGGTCTCTGCGGGGGGGGAAGCTGTGGTGCAAGGAAGGGGAGAGAGAGAAGGGGAGAGAGAGAAGGAGAGAGAGAGAAGGAGAGATGAGGGAGGGAAGGAAGGAAGGAGCGATGAGACAGGAGGGGGAAAGAAAGAGCTCGGAGGAGAGGCGCCCAAGCGGCTCCGAGGGGCAGCAGAGCCCACTTCCCCGGGGCCGGCCTGAGGCGCCCCCTCCCTCCCTCCCTCCCTCCCTCCCTCCCTGGCTGGGGTCCCCGGGGCCACTTACAGCCTCTCGGCGTGTCGGGGCAGGTTCCTGGGGACGCTGCGCAGCGCCAGCCCGTGGCAGTCGACGCTGGGGCCGGAGCAGGAGCAGGGCGGCGGGCAGGGCTGGCCGCCCCCCTCGGCCGGCCGGAGCAGCAGCAGCAGCAGCGCCGGCAGCAACTTCATGGTGTCCGCGCGGCGCCCCTCAGCCTCAGCCTCAGCCTCCGCGCCCCACACCCAGAGCCCGAAGCCGCCTCCTCCGCCTCCTCCTCGTCCTCCTCCAAGTCCCGCGGCGTCGGCGGGCGATGCGAGAAAAGCCGCCGCGCTCTTCGCTCGAGCCCTCAGCCGCCGCTCCGGAGCCTCCCGGCTAGACGACGCCGCCGCGGCCGGAGCCCCGCCGCGCCTCTCGCAGCAGCCCCGTCTGCCCGCCGCCGCCGCCGCCGCCGCCGCCGCCCGCCCCGCACTGCATTGCGACCCTCCGAGCAGCGGCGCGGCTCCCGGGCGGACCAGCCTCCTCACGCGGCCGGCAGCTGCAGGAGCCGCAGCAGGAGCCGCATCGCGGGACGAGCCCAGGCAGCCCCGGCAGCGAGCGCCCCGTCCGTGCCCGCCTCGGCCGCCCCTCTGCCCGCCCGCCCGCAGCCCCGCGCAGCCCCCGCGCAGCGGCCGAGCCGGTCCCGGCAGGTAAGGCCCCGCCCAGCGCCGCCAAGCCCCGCCCACGCCGCTCAGCCAGCGGGCGGGAGGAGGGCCGAGGGGCGGGCAGGCCACGCCCACCCGGCGCCCGCCCCGCCCCTCCGCTCGCCGCTGCCCGCCGGCGCCTCAGGTGAGCGGAGGGCGGGCAGGTGCGGCGCTTCCCTCCAGGCGGCTCCTCGGAGGCGGCGCTCGCCACTCGCCCTCCTCCGTCCGCCGGGCTCGGGCTCAGGACATCCCGCGGCTCGCCGAGCCCTCTTCTCCGGCCGGGGGACGCGCGGCGGCGGCATGGGTCGCGCACCGGACGCGAAAGAGGACCAGCCGGAAGGCTGAGGGTGGCGGGACCTCCGTCCTTCGTGGCCGCGCCCAGAGCCCCCCCCCGCCTTTGCATCGCCCAGCGGGGCTCGCAGGGGAGGCCCAGGTGGCTCTGGCTTGACGGGGTGCCAAGCGGGGTCCTCCCTCAGCCGGGGGACGCAAGAGACAGAGAGAGGAATCCACCTGGGGATGAATTGAGTTCCTCCGAGCAGGACGAAGCTGGAGAAGCGGCCGCCCTGGGCTGCCCGAGAGAGCGGTGGGAAGAACAACTCCTGCTTCTTGGGGGGGACCCACCCTCCATATCCCCCCAAAAAAAAGAAAAGCCTTCTGCTTCACTAACCTTGATTTGGTGAAAGTAAGTTGAGTTTAAGGAACCCTCTGAAAATGTCAAGTACATCATAAGAAAACAGAACTAATTTCTAGTTATATCTGGATTTAATGTATCAAACTTATTTGGTGCCTTCTTACGATGTTGCGAGTCTTTTAACTTTTTCTAATAAAAGTATGGTTTTGTTGTGACTTCTGCAACCTCTTTTTCATTATTTTTTTTGTCTTGAGAAGATCTATGGCTGTTTTCAAAACATTTTGAGTTACAGTCACAAGGATACAAAAGTGGTGTGTCAAATCTTATAGTACAACCACAGACGGCTGCAGTGGCATCATTTTATGTTTTAATTAGTAAAACATAAGGTTCCAACAAGTTCCATATTCAAAAAAAAATGGATTTCTGTAACAATGTGTATATAGTTATAAAATTAGTTATCTGAGTTAATTATACAGGTATCTCTTAATATACTAGATTCTTCTGATCCATAACCATTTCTCATTACACAGGTAGCAATTATTTTAAAACCGTAGTCTCTAAATTATGCTGTTGGAAAATAAACGCACTTAAGCCTACCTGTTCTGTCCAGAGTATTTGAAATGACAGCTCGTGGCTTGTTGAGGATGGTTGGTTGTGCCTCTCTAACTGTTGTAACTTTTTATTGATTATGGTTTGAAAGACAAAAAACTCTGTAACTTTTTGGAAGTGGTGCCATAAAATATGCAATGCAATGCCTATGTCCTTGTAACAAACTATTTTTTTAAATCTGCAAATCTTAGATATGGAACTCATTCAAAGGATCTTATCAAAACATAGATAATTCTGTACCTTTCGATTTCAATCAGTATTTCTTCATTGGACTTTGAATTTTAAATGCACTCGGGATTGTAGTGTTTATCTTACACTTGTTTATTTTGTAGTATTTCTGCCGTTCTGATCAGAATCACAACTGTCCCCTTTCCAGGACTTTATATGCATGGCACACTTTCCGGCATAAATGGGAAGACATTGACTTTAATCGGCAGAAAGGTATGTTTCATTTTATATATATTTCTTTATATACATATATTGTGAGGCTCACAATGGAGATTCTGATCCTGAGCAATGTGAATAAACAGTGACACATATCAAGAGGCCTGATAATTATATTGCTGTAGCTGTAGAAACAGCATTTCATATGGAAGTTTGCCAGAGAAGGATCCTTGGGAGATGAAGATGGGACACTCTCCAAATACATCTCCCCAAATCTCTGTGCTATCTGTCTTTCTGTTTGGTTAACCCTTTCTTTGCTATGATGAGCTCAAATTTCTGAAAAGCCTCCATTAGGAGGCAAAAAGGCAGGGCAGGGTTTTACTCTTCTGAGAATAGACATTGGAATTTCGGCAAATGATTTTCCGAACACTTCTTATAATGCAGATGTGGCAAGAGGTCTTGCAAAAAGATGTGTCTCCCAGATGTTCTGCTTGTTGCATGTCTCAATCGTAGTATCTGTCATGCACTTCTCTGTTGGGATCAACAGTACAAAGGTAAAAAAGTAGAAAGCAAAAGCAACTCAGGCTGGAAAGTTTGGTCCTTAGATATCAAGTATTTCCCCAACGCTTGACAATTATTATGAAATGAGTTCCATAATAATTGTCAAGCTCTGGGGAAATCAGGAGATTCAGGCAGCTCAAATAATAGAATGGAATAGAATAGAAGAATAAAATAGAATAGAATAGAATAGAATAGAATAGAATAGAATAGAATAGAATAGAATAGAATAGAATAGAATAGAATAGAATAGAATAGAATAGAATAGAATAGAATAGAATAGAATTATTTATTGGCCAAGTGTGATTGGACGCACAAGGAATTTGTCTTTGGTGCATATGTGTAAGTATAAAAATGCAAGTATAATAATAAGTATAAAAATGCATTGCAAGCTTAAGCTCTCTACAAGAATCTGTCCAACTAACGGTCAAGGGAAATGAGCGGGAGATAAGAGGGGCATTCAAGGTCGACTGAACTTAGATCTCTTGTGGGTGTGCAGGGACTCATGATGACTTATAACACATTTGACCCCTTCCTTGGGCTTAGCCTGGTCATCTCCTACAATAATGTTACCATGAAGCCCTGGTTGGCGCAGTGGTTGGAATGCAGTATTGCAGGCTAACTCTGCCCACTGTCAGGAGTTCGATCCTGACCAGCTCAGGGTTGACTCAGCCTTCCATCCTTCCGAGGTTGGTAAAAGGAGGAGCCAGATTATTAGGTGTAATAGGCTGACTCTGTAAACCGCTTAGAGAGGGCTGTGAAGCGGTATATAAGTCTAAGTGCTCTTGCTCTTGCTATGAAGTGCAATTTACTGAGTACCATATCTTTACAGATTAGAAGCCTAGGTTCTAGAATAGCTCTTAACTACAGTATGGGTGAATTCAAGCATGCTCAAGGCTAGAACCAAGGCTAGAATGTCATCGGTCTGTTAAGTAAAACTGTGTGTATTTCCCCTTTCTGTTGTGTTTGTGTGTGATAGGAGAAAAGCTACATCTTATAGTAAATGGTGTACTAAATGGTTGGATTTTTATGTTAGGAAGTCAGAATTATTTAGACTGACCACCTCAAGTCTTTTTAGGCACTATCTGGAATATAACTGTCCATTAGTTCCTTCTTCAGCCTTTCTGTTGGCAATGCTAGGTGGACAGAATGAATTAGAGTTTCAAAAATGTATTTTGTAGGAATTTAAACAAATAGAATTAAAAACAGCCAGTTAGCTCAAGATTTTAGTTAGCAATATCCCACAAGGTTCCTTAATTATCCACCTTAATTGGTGGATAATCAATTAAGTCAGAAATTCATACAATTCAGACTCTATATTGAAACCCTGATACCTTGCCTTCCTCTAATTCTAATTGTTAATTAGGCTAGCTAGGAGTGATACCCAAAATAATTGGACTACGTGCTATATATCTGGAACTGTGGATAAGGTAGTCCTCAAGTTATAACCATGATGGAGCCTTGTGTTACAACCTCATTACAGTTGTAAGCCATAATGGTCGTAAAGCTTGTTGCCCGTGTGACTGGTCTGATTTTACCACCTTTTTGTGGCAGTTATTAAGTGAACGCTGTGGCTCTAAAGCAAAATAACAGACTGTCAGAGGCCCGGAGGGGGAGTCAAACGAGGCATCAGCCTAGAATCCCCATGTAGCCACAAGTGTACTAAGTCTAACCTCCCATGAATTCTGCTGACCCTTATCTAATGCTAACCAGGTGCTGACCATTAGTTGAGAAGATTCTTGTGCGTTGGCTTTTAGCAATAAATCAGTTAATTTGAAGCTTCACGTGCAGGTTCACATTAATGCAGGTTTTCAACAAAAGCATCACAAAACATGATCACATGACCATGGGGCCCTGCAAACAGACATAATTGCAGGCTAGCCGCTGAGTGCCTGACATGTGACATGACCTTGGGAGGCAGGTCCAACTCTTAACTTTGGGACTGGCTTGTGACTAATCCTGGGGCCGGGTTTGTCTTAACTAAGCAACCAGTCATAAGTCAAGGACTTACTGTATGCATTTAATGCTCAGAGGCAGATCAACTACTAAACTAGAACAAAGCATAAAAAAAGTTGTGGATTCGACTTCAAGGCTTTTTTTTTAGATAAAATATTTTACTTTTCAAAGCAAAATCATTTAGACCAACAAGGATTTAAACTGAGAACTAGGAGTTCATTCTAAATCAATCATCGGGCACCAGAATTGACAGTGCGCACACTGGCCGTTCAGTTGTGTCCAACCCTTGGCCACCAGCACATATTAAAAGGAAGCAAAGCAGAGGGCCCCTAAATTAATCTTGTACTAAACCAATCTTTAAGGACTAGGGAGCCAGACAATCAATCAGAATAGAGCTGGAAGGGACCTTGGAGGTCTTCTAGTCCAGCCCCTTGCTCAAGCAGGACACCTTATACAATTTCAGACAAGTTGCTGAAAAGCCTCCAGTGATGGAGCGCCCATAACTTTTGAAGGCAACTTCTGTTCCACTGATGAATTATTCTCCCTGTTAGGAAGTTTCCAGGTTGCTTCTCTCCTTGATGAGTTTCCATCCTTTGCTTCTTGTCCTGCCTTCAGGCGCTTTGGAGAAGAGGTGGACCCCCTTCTCCTTTGTGGCAACCTCTCAAATACTGGAATGTTGCTATCGTGTCACCCTTAGTCCTTCTTTTCTCTAGACTGGACATACCCAATTCCTGCAACTGTTATTCTTCATATGTTTTCCTCTGTAATGACATAACTAATTCCTGAACTTCAGGGTGGTAAGCGCTTTTCATAAAAAATGCATCTCAAAATGAATGTTCTACACATCACTTAGGATTTTTGCTTTTTTAAAAAAACCATAGGAATGTCACAAACAAAAGAAAAGAAGTACCATAGGAATTTCTTCGTCAGCCTAATCAAAAGCATCAGGTGTTCCATCAGAGGGAGTTTAGTGACACATGTTCTCCTGACAAGCTAAGAACTACTAAACTAAGAACTAAAGATTTTGAAACACAACTATTTTGAAACATTACTACTGTAATGCGCTCTACATGGGACTACCCTTGAAGAACACCCAGAGACTGCAATTGATGCAAAATGCAGCTGCGCGAGCCGTAGTGGGTGTCCCAAGGTACACCCACGTAACACCTATCCTCCGCCAGCTGCATTGGTTGCCCATTAGTCTTCGGATGCAATTTAAGGTGTTGGTTTTAACCTTTAAAGCCCTACATAGCTCAGGGCCAGGATACTTACAGGATACTCCTACCGCATACCTCCCTATGACCGGTTAGATCCCACAGAGTTGGTCTCCTCCGGGTCCCATCAGCAAAGCAATGTCGGCTGGCAGGCCCATGGGGGAGAGCCTTCTCTGTGGGAGCTCCGGATCTCTGGAACCAACTCCACACAGAGATCTGGACTATCCCCACACTGCCGGCCTTCCGTAAAGCCATTAAAACATGGCTCTTCCGGCAGGCGGGGTGATATTGAGATCAATCCCCCATGTATGAATGTTGGTGTGTTTTTTAACTTTTGTAATTTTTAATCATTATCATTGTTTTTATTGTTCTTAGATTACGCTGTACGCCACCCTGAGTCCCACGGGAGTTGGGCGGCATATAAGAACCATTAATAAAATTAAAATAAAATAAACCATCTATCACCGTTGATCACAAGCATTCAGCTGAACGCATAAATCACACTTGTACCCCATCCATTTCAAGGCAGCTGAGTCTACCTTCCCAGCTACATTTAAAGTACAGTAGATTTTCTTCTGTCATAGTCAATCTGATTTTCACTTCTTGAGTGGCTGAACGATCGCTGGTGGGTTTTGCACCTGCCACCCAGGGAAGTCGGGAAGAAGAGAAGTTACAGCTTCTGGCAGCTGCAAAAAAAGATGACAGCAAAAGAGAAATTTAAAAGCGAGTGATGGGAAGAGGGGGAGGTGAGGAGAGACCTGTAGTCCAAGGGCTGAGTGCCCCCGTTTCAATATATTGAGCAACAACTAAAATATATACCCGTCAGCTCCTGGGAAAATACAGAAATGTTTATTTGACAGGTTTGAATTGGGATAAGTTGAAATTGTAGTGCAGTTTTTGACAATAACAACTTGCAGACTGTGGTTGCTCTTGTTATTATGTTCTAACCATGAGCCTGGAAACAAAACATTACAAATTCAATGATGATCTTTTATAATTTGCTTTGTGATATATATTTTTTTCAATCAAGATATACATGCAACCTGTAGGAATAAGACAGGAATTACAGCATACAGAGAGACAATTACACTTAAGACCCACAACAGTTAACAAATCAAACGTGTTAACAAGAGAAAGCCATGGAAATGAGAGAATGGAAAGAATGAGTATTTGTGTGCGTTTTGAAAGACGTATACTAAATGATCATAATTTGTTCTTGTTATGAGAATAGAGGGATAATTGGAAACGATAAAAGAACCAGTTTTAAAACATGATCCCATGGCCCTTCTTCCTTGGACACAATATGCCTTCACATGTCACCATTGCAAAGCATACTTTTTTCATCTTCCTTTTTAAGTCTTTTTTTATATATATACAACACTAGAAAGGAAGAAAATCACGTGTGCCATGTACATCTAAGTTTCTTAGATTATCTAGAAATCCTGTAGATACTGAGAAGAAAAGGGGCGTTGTTCTTACCTGAACGCCTCTTCTCGTAGGGCGGAGCTAGCCTCCAAGTTCGACTCAGTCCTGATTGGCTAATGGATTGTATCATCCCAATCTTGGAGGCTAGCTCCGCCCACTATGGAGAAAGAAACTTGACTAAGAAATTATGTAAACTGTAATCTGCTCCAGGGGATCCATTCTGCCACCACCATACTTTCAAGAACATTTGTTCTGGAAACATCTTCAGTGTTTGTAACTGCTATTGTCCAGTTAAGGAGTTATTTTACCTGTTGGCTGTGGTGCATTGTTGGGACAATGGAACAGTCATTATCATTTTGTTAGAAAAATAATAATGCTTTTAACCTATTTTAGTAGTTTTCTTGGACATTTAAAAAAAAACAAGTTGTGTAAAAGGAAAGTGAATGTGCTTTCATAATATATAACAACTTGCCAACGGAGGTTGTGAGAGCCCCAACACTTGCGACCTTCAAGGGGAGACTGGACTGCCATCTGTCTCAAATGGTGTAGGAACTCCTGCTTGAGCAGGGGGTTGGACTAGATGACCTACAAGGTCCCTTCCAACTCTAATAATAAATCTAAAAATCTGGAATTGCTGCCAGAGCTCTCTATTTCTTCTTCCCCAAAACACAGTTTTTATCAGAGGCCTAAGTCACAACAGGACAAAGGCCTCTGAGCCCTGTGCTTGGATAAGGTGGTCATACCTCAAAGCAGCCAATAAAAGCCGCCTACATTTTCTGTTTTGGGTTTTAATAATGGTGCCGGTGATTGCCATTTGCTTTAGCCGAAGGTGAAAATAGCAACGCATTCTCTCTTCTTGAACACAAAATAGGCCGAAAGCTGAGAGTACTCTGAATAAATAATAAATGGTGGAGGTTGCTCCATTTTATGTCTGCTAAATGTTAATGGGGCAAGAATGCAGAATTTACAGCGCATGTGCCTGAAGATTATTTTTATTTCAAAAGGAAATGCCAGTAAGAATAACGGGTCTGTTTTAATCTAGCTTGTATCACCTTTGGGGTGGGTAGAGTCACTTGTGAAAAGGGATTTTTGGATTAGGGAATATGTAGCCGTGTTATAATCTTCCTGTGCTGTCTAATCCGGTTACCAGAAGGCAAGCCAGAGATTTCCATGTATTTATTTTGCAAGAGGAGAAAAGACCTAGTAAGCAAATTATGTCATGTTGCTGTTATTTCTTTTTACTTTGCTTCCCAACTTCTACCCAGCAAAGTAGACAAGACATAGTGAATACTTTGTAATGTAACTCACAACAAAAACTGCATCTCTGCAGTTGTGTGTTGCCTAGAAATCATCATCTTTATCATCAGAGTTAAAAAGGACCTTGGAGGTCTTCAAGTCCAACCATTTCAGAAAAATTGTTGTCCAATCTCTTCTTTAATGTGTCCAGTGATGGAGCACCCACAGGAGGCAAGTCCTTCCATTGATCAATTGTTCTCACTGACACGAAATCCCTCCTTAGTTCTACTTGATTAGTTTCCATCTGTTATTTCTTGTCCTGCCTTCAGGTGCTCTGGAGAATAGGTTGACACACACACACCTTCTTTGTGGCAGCCCCTCAAATATTGGAAGGCTGCTATCATGTCTCCCCTAGTCCTTCTTTTCATTAAACTAGACATACCCAATTCCTGCAATCGTATGTTGTTTTCTCCAGTATCCTAATCACCTCTTCTTTGCATTCTTTCTAGAGTCTCAATATCTTTTTTATATCAATGGTGACCAAAACTGGATGCAATATTCAAGTATGGTCTTACCAAGGCCTTATAAAGCGGTAGAAATAGAAATGCATCCTTAAATACAGCTATCATTAGATTAAAACATGTACATGTAATGGATGTGTATTGCATTAAAAGGTGTTTTATTTATTGATGTGTTTTGTGTAGCACCACAATCAAAAGTTTTTTGGCTCTTTAGAAGCTGGGAAAGAATTAATTCTTAGCTTTGTTCTTTTCTGTTAGAGAAAAACTCAAAATTTTTGCTGTTGGAAACCATTCGACCCTGGAACTAACTGTGGCTCCCTTGTTTTTCATCCAGGGCTACAAAGATGTACATGATAGTATTCCATGCTACTTAACACCCACCAAGTTGGAGAGGGGCGTGGCCAACGTCGCAGCGGTACAGGTGTCCCCCACGTTCCGCGGGAAACCCCGAATCCCAGCTGTTCGGAGACCTGGAACCTATTGGAACTAGGTCAGATCCGCCCTGGAGGGGTGGTGGAGAAGAGAACACAACTTTATCAACATTGTATGTGAAGCAACAGAGTACTTGCAACCATTTGTGTAACCCGCCTGCAAACAGCACAACTTGCATAGAACCAACCCTCTTCACCCTCCTGACGTCTGTCAAAAGTTTTCCAAAGTTCCAGGAAAGAAAAAAGAAAGCAGCATTACCTTCCAGGAGAAGCATGAGAGGCCAGCTTTCTTCTGACCCATCAGCTTCCTTCCTTCCAGTGCTTCTCTGCCCCCCCATTCCCCCCCCCACTCTAAAGCCATAAGCAGCAGGAGCATTACTGGTCCCCGCGGTTTTTACTGGGGAGGTTGGGCACACTTGAAAAGGGTAACCGAGTCACAAGGCCATTTACAGTGGAATGTGAAAAGAAAAATCAGAGCATGGAGAACAACACCGATCCACCCAGCGAACTTTGGTGACAGAGTGTATTGTGGTCTAACTTCGAAACTAAACCCTCAAAAACAGCCATGTTCGCTTCCATGCATTCGGCAGCTGCTTGTGGTAGGTCGTTCTTCACATATCACAGATTAAGAGAAAGAGAGGAATTCCTGTTTTATCTTGCTTAAGGCAAATGGCTTTATTTTTCCATTCTTGTGAGGTGTGTAAAAAAAAAACCACCTCGCCTGTGGAAATACTGCTCTCTAGATTAAGGAGGGGAATTGTTGGAGAACGTAGGATACGGGTGCTCAGCAAAGCAAAATGGTTGTCCTGCCCAGGAGAAGAGACACATTGATATGAGGTTTAACAAAAGCGTTGCAATTTCAGCAGATATCTAGGTGGCATCTGATTATCCAACTTTATTGGAGGGACAGTAAAGTCCCCTTGCTCAAATTATAGCGATAGAGTGAATGGCAGGTGGAACCTCCCTTAGTATAGTGGTGAAGTGAAGCTTGTTGCAGACTTGTTCTTGGGACCCGCTTCAGCCAAGACCCAAAGGAAGGGGCAGGGAGTGACAAAAGGCAAACAATTCCAGCAAGTCAAGTCAGGTTGGGTCTTTCCCGCCCCCTCCAAGTCACCTGGAAAAAAACCATGGTTGTTCTCCAACCACCAACCACCAAAATGTCCACATGCACTGGAATACAAATTCCGAGCAGACCAGAAACAAAGGAGAAAGTGCTATTTCTCTGAGTGTGGAACTGGCATTTTTTTCTGGGTTGAAATACCAAGGGTAGCTTGTGGTTGGCACCATGAAGTAAGTTCATGTGTGGCGATCTTTTCTCTCAACCAGCCATTCTTTCCAGGGAAGAAGTTTAGTTGGGTGCTCCTGATACTTTCCTGGTTTTTCAAGTTGAGCACTTAGAGTCATGGAAAGAACGTTCCAACACTCCAAAGAAACGTCCCATCTCTTCCTGAATCCCTCCATGGGAATCTTCATCCAAGAAAGTTTGGGTGAGAGAAAAACTTGATCCTCTTCGTTGGCACAGGAAGTTCTCCTAACAAGGCAACATGTTAGATGCACACTTGTTGACTTAGTTCATTATACAGTTAGATAATATCTAACCCTACTGTAAAAGGTAAATTTTTCCCTGTCCAGTTGTGTTTGACTCTAATGGCCTATGAGCAGCGAGCAACTCTATGTTCACATGCACATAAAGATTGCATACTATTCTGGAGTTATAAATACCCTTGCTTTTGAGATGTATGAATCAGGCACCCATTAAAAAGGTAAGAAGCAGAGAGGAAATGGCAATTAGCACTTAGAGCAGATGTTAATGTATGCTTCACAATACGCTTAAAATGCCAGAGTGTGAGGGTTTATTCTTTGAGAATTGCCACGTTCGTTCTTTCAGTATTAATGCATATTTTAACATTAGGATTTCTTAGGAAAAGTAGTGGGATTGAGTACAGCAAGCTTCTTTTTCATGGGACTGTGGAGAAGTAATTAGGAGGAATGTATTGTAATATCTCTGCTATAACTCTGCTTGTTTCTTCCCTATGACTAGGTACTGTTGAGGTTCTTCAGACTGCAGACACCATAAATTTATATATTTTTTTACAAGCTAAAGAATCAGTTCTCAACAAATGAACCAGCAAACATGTGGAGAGCTCTTAAAAATATCAGTGGATATAGCAAACCACCTTCCCAGGCTGAAGGAAATCAGGCAGATGACCTGAACGTGTTTTACTGCAGGTTTGAAAGGAAACTACAACCACCTACTGTATCTCCACAATCCCCATCGCAAACCCACCAACAACAGCCAAGCCTCCTACAACTGACCCCATACCATTGGGTTCACAACCCCTAGTGATCACAGAAAAGGAAGTGCAAGATCTATTTCACAGACAAAAGCCAGGAAAAGCTCCAGGCCCAGACAAGATAACTCCTCCTTGCTTAAAAGTCTGTGCTGACCAACTGGCCCACATCTTCACCCAAATCTTCAATAAATCGCTAGAGATGTGCTATGTTTCTTCTTGCTTCAAACGCTCTACTATCATCCCAGTGCCAAAGAAGCCCACCATCAAGGAACTGAATGACTAGAGACCAGTTGCTCTAACATCTGTAGTCATGAAAACCTTTGAAAGGCTAGTGATGTTCCACTTGAAAACCATCACGGATCCACTGTTAGACCCCCTGCAGTTTGCATACCGAGCAAACAGATCAACAGATGATGCTGTTAATATGGCTCTGCACTACATCCTACAATATATTGAATCTCCAAAGACCTACGCAAGGGTCCTCTTTGTAGACTTTAGTTCAGCATTCAATACCATCATTCCAGACACTCTTTTAACTAAGTTGAACCAGCTAGCGGTACCTGAACACACTTGTAAGTGGATCACAAGCTTCCTACAAGGAAGTAGCAGGTGAAGCTAAGCAGAATCACATCAGATATCTGTACAATTAGCACAGCCCCCCCCCCCCAAGGCTGTGTGCTCTCTCCACTTCTCTCTATATACCAATGACTGCATCTCTAACAATCCATCTGTTAAACTACTGAAGTTCGCAGATGACACAACAGTGATCGGCCTCCTTCGAGAAAATGATGAAACCGCATACAGACGGGAGGTTGAGCAACTAGCCTCGTGGTGCGACCAGAACAATCTGGAACTGAACACACTCAAAACCGTAGAAATGGTGGTAGACTTTAGGAGAAACCCTCCCATCCTACCACCTCTTACAATACTAGACAACACAGTATCAACAGTAGAGACCTTCAAATTTCTAGGTTCTAGCCTATCTCAAGATCTAAAATGGACACCTAACATCAAAAACATCATCAAAAAAGCACAACAAAGAATGTTCTTTCTGCGCCAACTCGGGAAGCTCAAACTTCCCAAGGAGCTACTGATGCAGTTCTACAGAGGAATCATTGAGTCTGTCATCTGCACCTGTATAACTGTCTGGTTTGGTTCTGCAACCCAACAAGACAGACACAGACTTCAGAGGATAATCAGAACTGCAGAAAAAACAATTACTGCCAACCTGCCTTCCATTGAGGACCTGTATACTGCACCAGTCAAAAAGAGGGCCGTGAAAATATCTACAGACACCTCACATCTTGGATATAAATTGCTTCAACTCCTACCCTCAAAATGATGCTATAGAGCACTGCACACCAGAACAACTAGACACAAGAATAGTTTTTTTCCCCTGGAACGCATCACTCTGCTAAACAAATAATTCCCTCAACACTGTCAAAACTATTTACTAAGTCTGCATTACTATTAGTCTTCTCATCGTTCCCATCACCCATTTCCTCCCACTTATGACTGTATGACTGTAACTTTGTTGCTTGTATCCTTACAATTTATATTGACTGGTTCCTAATATGATTTGATTGCTTATTTGTACCTGGACTATCATTAAGTGTTGTATCTTATGATTCTTGACAAATGTATCTTTTCTTTTATGTACACTGAGAGCATATGCACCAAAGACAAATTCCTTGTGTGTCCAATTACACTTGGCCAATAAAAAATTCTATTCTAAATAAAACAGCCCAGAGTAAAAATTTTGGGTCTACACCTGAGCTGACTGCCGGGATTAATTAAATTAAATTCTTTCAGCATTCTGTAGCATTTCCCCGTTTGTGATAAAAATGTTGCAGAATTTTAACAAAAGTGAATGTTGTATTAATATCGGCTGATTTAGAAATAGGGAGAAACGGAATGAAAAGATATAGGAATGCCATTATATTGTTGTGTGTGTTTGTGTTGGCAAAGTGAACAATTGTATAGCTATCTTGAGCATCCAGAAATCAGCTTCATTTATTAAACTTGTACTGTAACAGATCAATTACTTTTTTCTTCCCTTCTTGAAAAACATATTTATTTATTTTATTTTATTTTTTATTTATATATTATTTTTATATTTCAAATTTCTAAACCACCCAATTCCCTATCTTTGTATAACATCTTATCCATTACATTCAATTTTTTTCCCACCCTGCTGCTCCCTGTTTCATCTGCATATTAATTCAGCTTAAACGGAACGAGCTTTTATTGAACTCCTTAGCTAAAATTAACTGTATCAAGCAAAATATTCTGACTGCTTTTATCCCTTTTGGAAAATCTTAACATCAGACAGATCAGATCGTTTCCTAAAGGGGTAGCAATTGGCAGTGCCTCTTAGATTCCCCCCCCCCTGTAATTAAATCAATTTTTCAATTAATTACAAATTGCTTCTGGTGCAGGCAGCTGATGTTTCTGGTATATAATAGCAGCTTTTGAGCTGGATGCTGCATGCTAAATAAGCTTCCAATCCTCTCCCATCCCTGTCTATAAGAAGAGTGCAAGGGACGAATAGTCCTGGAAACTTGGATGCTTTCGGATTCAAAGCTGTCAAAGAACTATTCCTGTTCATCCCAGAACTTAGCAATGGTCAGGACCTTTCAACCCAAATTGCTATTGTTTTTCTGATAATGTATGGAAGTTCTCTGTCATCCAGGTCATGGTTGTCCCAAAGGTGCTTTTCCAAAAGGCAACTGGACTTTCTTATTCTACGTTTCGCTTCTCATCTGAGAAGCTTCTTCAGCTCTGACTGGATGGTGGGGAATGGGAGGATTTATACTCCTTGCAGACAGCTGGTCATTTGCATCCTTTTTTAGAGGGTCATTGAGGCCACTTGGAGGTTTATCTGTGTCCTCAGGGTCACCTGAATAATGCAAATGGGTGTGGAGCCTTCTTGGAACTGCTGAAAGGATCTGTGTTGTAGAGCTTTCTGCAGGATGTTATTCTGACCTCGCTCCTTTTGACAGACAGTGAAATGAGAAGATGAGATCTTCCTTCCATTGAATTTACAATCAATCTACATATATGCAAAGCTGTTTCACAAAATCTGTTCACAACAGAATACCGTACGAAACCAGACTTGAAATTTTGGGACTTGAAAATTTGGAACTACGCCGCCTTCGATCTGACCTAAGTGTAGCTCATAAAATAATCTGCCACAATGTCCTACCTGTTAACGACTACTTCAGTTTCAACCGCAATAATACAGGAGCTCACAATAGATACAAACTTAATGTAAACCACTCCAAACTTGATTGCAAATAATTCAGCTTCAACAACAGAGTGGTCAATGCCTGGAACACTTTACCTGACTCAGTAGTTTCTTCCCCAAACCTCAAAAACTTCAACCTCAGATTATCTACCATCGACCTCACCCCATTCCTAAGAGGTCGGTAAGGGGCGTGCATAAGCGCACAACCGTGCCTACCGTTCCTGTCCTAATGTACCCATATATTCATACCTCTTTTACTCTTATTCATGCTTGTAATATTACATATATATATACAATCATAATTTTACTGTTTATACTTTGCTTATAATCATATATGCTTGACAAATCAAACAAACAAACAAACAAACAAACAAAATAGGCTATATTTTTGCTGCTATTTTTGTTTGGCCCTGTTCTTGTTTTAAAGCAACTTTCCGAGAGTACAGGTAGTCCTTGACTTGCAATCACTTGTTTAGTGACCATTCAAAGTTACCATGGCACTGAAAAAAGTGATTTACGGCTATTTTTCATACTTACGACCATTGCGGCATCCTCATGGTCATGTGATCAAAATTCGGACACGTGGCGAGTGGCCTATATTTATGACGATTGCAATGTCCCAGGGTCATGACAAACAAAGTCAATGGGGAAGCCAGATTCACTTAACAACCGTAAAATGGGATAAAACTCACTTAACAACTGTTTTGCTTAGCAATGGAAATTTTGGCCTCAAAAGTTCCTGATAAGTTGAGGACTACATGTACAGCTATGAAAAAAATGGCTTTGAAATGTTTTCAATAAACAATAGTATCCTAACTAAGAGCAGCTTAAGTGGGAGAATAACTATCTTAACTTATACTATTATACTTATACTAGTTATGATCAGGAACTCAGTCAGTTATATACTGCATATAAATAATGCATAGTTCTGTAATATTGGAGTCAACTAATAACTAATGCAATAATACATAGTGTTTCTTTATCTTTGTTCACATGTTACAATTTTATAATATGTCGTGTTTTTTTTTCTCCTGGCATTAATCAATGCTAGTTGAGTATTCATGAAAAGAATTGTGAAATCAAAAATTCTCTCTTCTAATTGCAGGAGGTTGCGTAATGTTTTGAGACTTGTGGAAGAAAAGCGCTACTACATTTTAGAACTTTTATTTTACCATGCATTCTTGTAAAACCAGCCAACACTTACTTATCTAAACTAGATTGCTTCTTGTCTTCCAAAGCACCTGAACTGAATGCAGGAGAAGACACAATGGATGGAGACTAACCAAGGAGAGAAGCAACCTGGAATTAAGGAGAAACTTCCTGACAGTGAGGACAATTAACCAATGGAACAGAAGTTGCCTCCAGAAATTGTGGGTGCTCCAACACTGGAGGTTTTTAAGAAGAGACTGGACAGCCACTTGTCTCAAATGGTCTAGGCCTAGGGTCTCCCGCTTGAGCAGGGGGGTTGGACTAGAAGACCTCTGAGGTTCCTTCCAACTCTGTTATTCTGTTAGATTAAGAGATTTGTTTGTTTGTTTGTTTGTTTGTTTGTTTGTTTATTTATTTACTTATTTATTTATTTACTTATTTATTTATTTATTTATTTATTTATTTATTTATTTATTTATTTATTTATTTATTTATTTATCGTTCTTATATGCCGCCCAACTCAGGGCGGCTTACAGCATAATAAGTTGTGAGTGGATAGATCCATGGAGAGCTGACCAGGTCTTGGAATGTTGGGCCAGCCTTCACATTTGTGGAAAACCTCTTTTCATATGAACCTTACGTATAAATCCTTTTACTTCTCTTTGGTCTTCCTTTTCCATTACCTTTTAACGCTGTTTCCATTGATTGTGTGTTATTTTGCTTCAATCACTGCTTTAAAATGTAACCGCATGGGACAGGGTATTGAGATATATGAGATCAATAAATGAATTATTTTCTTAAAAACAACCTTGGACACAGAGAAGCTACAGGGGAAAATTGCTGTCCTCTGGTTGTCCGTTTTAAAAGCAAAGAGAAGGAATAAGCAAGATTCCTACTCATAAGGAATGTTGTACTGTAGTTCGAAGCAGAAGATGACAGAACCGGCCACTTAGTCAAAAAAAAACTCTTAATCTGTTTAGAGAAAACTTGCATTTGTTTTTGCTAATTGAAATAAAACAGCATCTGAGATAGAGATAACTATTTTATTTTTATTTATTTATTTATTTTGTCAAGCGTGTATAAGATATCAGCCATGTTTCTCATTTCTCATGCTATTGGCTACCTTTCTTTTTTTTGCATACATTCCTAATGCAAGCTTGATAATGTTCATCTGAATCCTTTGTTCTCTTGTACTTGACTATCTTCTGATACTTTTCCTCATTGGAACGCAGTCGTCCTGTTTGGTTCTGAAAGGCTGGATACTGCGCTACAAACTATTCAAAGGAGAACTCTGGAAAATGGGATAAAGCGATTTTCAAGGTACTTTAAGAAGTTAGACTAGGATGACAGGACTCCATAAAATTACAATTGAGATGTCAGCTACGCTTCCTATATAAAACATGACGATGGCTGGGATGCTCACCAGCTATAATTCGATCCGACAGCTTGTTTTTCTTCTCTTTTATGCATTTGGGATCATAAAAATATTGCATGTTTTGTGTATTCTCATTCTCTCTCTCACTCACTCTCTCTCTCCCGGTCATACACAAATGTACTTATTTATTTATCTACGGCTTCTACTCAAAGTGGGAAAAGCACACTTTTGCTATACTTGAGCTCCTCACTGAACTTTCATTTCCTGACAGTACCTGTCTTTATTTTATTCTGGTCGTACAGGAATCCCTTGGAGACCATCAAACCTTGCTTCCTAGTTTGAGATACGAGTCTCCTGGGCTTCCCATGGATGCTGGAAAGTAAACTTTGACACTTCAGTTAGAGATCTCTAATTCTTCATGTATCTGTAACCCCTCTTGCCTTACCACAAACTCCAATCCAAATATAGGAGCACCTACAGTATAGCTACATCTCAGCCACCAAGCTTTCCAAGACCTGATAGCTGCTTTGTAAGGTCTGCCCAGAGCATAATTTAGAAACCTGGACATCCTTGGAGCCATTCAGATGAAGTATGTCCAGAGCCATCTTTGAAGTCCCAGGATACATGATGCTGGGCTCCCTCTAGTAATGGTCTCCATGGATACTGGAGGTTTTTTTTAAATGTCTGGTGACTTCAAGTCATTGTTGACTTCTGGAGAACTTTTATCGACTTGCCAAGACTTTAGAAATGGTTTGCCATTGCCTCATTCCAAGGGTTGAAGGAAAGTGACTGGCCCAAGGATACCCATTTGGTTTTGTACCCAAGATAGGACTAGAACTCCTGGTCTCTCAGTTTCTGGCCTTAACTACTACACCAAACTGGCTCTCCTATATTGGTGTTAACATTTAACATAAAGTTATCTTGTTTTTTCCCTCAGTTGATCCAACCAGTTTCTAGAGACCACTTTTAGTCAAGCTGGTTAATTTTAAAAAAGGAGAGATTTACAAGCTTTAGTACGTACTACAGATAGTCCTGTTTAGTAATCACAATTAGAAACTTCTTGTCAGTTGTTAAGCAAAGTAGTTACTAAGTGAAAGTGCAACTCCAGAGGAGAGGAGAGGAGAGGAGAAAAAGAAGAAAGGGGAGGGGAGGAGAAGGGAGGGAAGGGAAGAGGAGAAGCGATATCCTAACCATTTCCACAGGCCTTCATAGCCATCTCTATGACCTCTACATTAGCAGAGAGAGCAGAGGGAATGGCTTTGAGGGACAGGGGGAAAATTCACTATCAAGACAATGCTCAAACAAAAAAACCTGAATCCAGGGCAGTTCTGTAAGCAGAGGAAAGACAAGACCCTCCCTAGTTCTCATGAACATAAAGAGAGGAAGGGGTGGAAGAACATTGAGACTTTCAAGATTCTCTGGTATAACTTTATCATAATAGTAATCTTGGCCTGCATGTCTTTGGTTTCCTGGTCTGGTCTACCTTGAAGACCCCATGGCACACTTCTACCTGCCACTTATCTCATGTGAACATTGCTAAGCTCTGTTCTTCCAGGGTGACCAGTTCTGTCGCTCTACGTGCCCCGATCTCCTCTACTGGATGGTGAAAATCTGGGTTGATTGCTTCTCTTTCCACTCTTGCGTGTTTTCATTTTTACTCGTTTTACTCTAACTGACTAAACTTTTCTATAGTTGAAGGTTTCAAGGTTGAACCTTGAGATCAATTTAATTTTAAACCACGGGGACTCTCCTCCTTTTGTCATTCGTAGAGGTTTGGTTCAAAAGTGCCCAAAGACAAAATGGGCAGCCATTGCATAGCAAGGAGAGATTCTTATAAGTATAAACAGGTAATGTATATGAATAAGAAATGAGTACGAATAATGGGGACAGTAGGACAGGGATGGTAGGCACGCTGATGCGCTTATGCACACCCCCTTACAGACCTCTTAGGAATGGGGTGAGGTCCACGATAAACAGTTTTAGGTTAAAGTTTTGGGGGTTTGAGGATGTAACAACAGAGTCAGGTAGTGTATTCCAGGCATTGACCACTCTTGTTGAAGTCGTATTTTCTGCCATCAAGTTTGGAGCGGTTTACTTTGAGTTTGTATCTATTGTGTGCTCGTGTATTGTTGCGGTTGAAGCTGAAGTAGTCATTAACAGGTAGGACAATGTAGCAGACAATTTTGTGTACTACGCTTAGATCAGACCATAGGCGGCATAGTTCTAGGTTGTCCAGGTCCAAAATTTCAAGCCTGGTGGCATAAGGTATTCTATTGTGAGTAGAGGAGTGGAGTACTCTTCTCATGAAATACCTCTGGACTCGCTCAATTGTATTAATGTCCAATATGCAGTGCGGGTTCCAGGCAGACGAGCTGTATTCGAGAATTGGTCTGGCAAAGGTTTTGTATGCCCTGGTTTGTAGTACAATGTTACCGGAGAAGAAGCATCGCAAAATTAGGTTAACAACTCTTAATGTCTTTTTGGCTGCTGTTACAGTGAGCTTTGGGGCTTAGAAATGAGTACTCCTAGGTCCTTGACAGAGTGAGGGTCATCTACGAGGTCATATCCACCCAATTTGTATTTGGTGTTCTGGTTTTTGTTGCCAATGTGTAAGGCAGAGCATTTGTTGGTTGAGATTTGAAGTTGCCAATTGTTCGACCATTCTGACACATAGTTAAGATCGCTTTGTAGGGCAGCAGTATTGTCAGTGGTGTTAAATAGTTTTACGTCATCCAGCGAAGAGGACGCAGTTGCTTGTAATATGATCGCAAAGGTCATTTATGTAAAGTATAAAGAGAGTGGGTCCTAGAACGCTGCCTTGGGGGACACCACTATTAACTGGTGCAGGGTTTAATGGGGCTTGTGTCTATCTTACTATTCTGGTTGTGTCCTTCGTACCCTGACCAGCCACGCACGGAGTTTTGAGGCGATTCACTTACTCCGTGACCAGCAGCTGGGGTCTCGGGCGACCCATAGTAGAACCCAGCCTTTGTGATTGCTCTCATGCAGTTACTAGGGAGGGAGAGCAGAGCTTTTTATTACTTCTATTACGAGGGAAACTCTTAACAGAGGAAACTCCTGAGGTGCTGCTAAGAGGGACGATGTTTAAAAGCTGCTTCTCGCGTGAGCTAATGAAGGAATGCAAAGAGTTTATAATATGCAGGGGGTGGAAAAGGTAACCCAAGAAAAGCCAAAGCAAAGGAACAAACAGAAGTAATTAAATTACTTCTTGTTTTAATTATTTTTCTGGAACGTGTTTAATATTGGGTGGTGAGTTTATCCAAGTAATGATATCTCATACACTATATTGAGAAAGAAATGCATACTTTATTTTTAATAATGGTGAGTTTTTACTTTATCTTTTCTATCAGTCTTTGGTGATTTATTATTTATTGACTTTTCACCACAAAATGAACATACAGGCAAGGAAATAAGATTTTCTTCTTCAAGATGTTTATTTCGTTTTTTTTTTTTAAAAACCCATTCATTTAAATTTTAGATGGACTTACTGCAGGAAGGCATTGCCACCAAAGATCTAATTTACTTTTTTCCAGAAAATAACAAGGAAACTGCTGAATCTGTAATTAGATTCCTGCTATGGCTCCCGAGGGGCTGTGGCCATTAGACTAATTCAAAGAGAAATGAGGATAACTAGTTATAAAGTTCAATAGATTCTGAATGAATGTTCACTCTTCTGTATGTACTCAACACGGCATGGTGGTATAATTGCCGTGGGGGTGGGCTCACATTGAGAACTAGGATTAGAATTATTTCATCAGATTATTGGAAGTCCAACACAAAAATGGTCACCTTCAGAGATTTGAACTCCCTTCCAACTCTTCACTACTTTGGCCAAGAGAAAAACACCCACAACATGTTTGTATTTGTATTCATATTGGTAGCAGATTGTAGACCTTCTCCTAATCATGTGAGACAGGTAGTCCTCAACTTATGAACACAATTGAGCCCCAAAATTTTGTTGCTAAGTGAAACCTTTCTAAAGTGAATTTTACCCCGTTTTACGACTTTTCGTGCCACAAGTGTTCAGTGAATCCCTGCGGTTGTGAAGTTAGCAACGCGGTTCTTAAGGGAATCCGGCTTCCCCATTGACTTTGCTTGTCAGAAGGTCGCAAAAGGGGATCACGTGACCTTGGGACATCGCAACCGTCATAAGTACATGCCAGTTGCCAAGCGTCTGGATTTTGATCACATGACCTGCAACCGTTGTAAGGCTGAAAAATAGTCACAAGTCACTTTTTTCAGTGCCTTTGTAACTTTAAACGGTCATTAAATGAACAGTTGTAAGTCGAGGACTACCTGTATAGATGGATTCAATCCCTTTTTTTAAAAACGCAGCTGAAATTGGTATGATACAGCTGTGTAGTCCGTAGGAATGCTTTCGTTTATTGGGTCCCACGGTGTGAAAAGTTTCTGAACCACCAGAGAAAATGGCAAAAGCTGTTTATTAGAGACAATACGTAGAGGAAGACGGCCTTGAGGAAGTTAGGCGAGGCAACAAGGGGAATAGCATCGCTTAAGCCCAAAGCGAGTTGAAAACCTGGGCAAGGGGCTCCAGGTAGACCCCTCCTCTGGTTCACTGGAGGGTAAGAAAGAAATGGTAAAGCACAATCAGGTCTGCTTCATTTGCTTATTGTATCCAGTCTCAATAAAAATGATTTTAGCCCTCTGACGAGGTGATTTTTTTTGGCCTGCTAGGGCTCAGACAATTGTTACTTCTTCGGATATCATGAACCGAATCAGACCGATACCATCTTTAACAACTTGAAAATACTTTGGTGTCTGGAATGACAACACTGAGCATTCTTGACAACAAAATGCAAATTTTGGGCGAAGAACGAGGCACTTTTAAATACATTAGAGATAAATGTTTGCCAGATTATGAAGCTCATCTGGATCTTGTCACAAATAACCATCCATTGGCCAAAGAACATGACAGATTCCAGTCCTGTCAATTAATCTAAGAATACTCCACCCCCCAAAGGGCTGTTCAGTTCCTCTGATTTACAAAGTATTTGAAATACTAATTAGTAAAATTACAGAGCAACCTATAGGATTTTCCACCCCCTCCTTAGGTGACGTTCCGTTTCAAAGGAAATTATTTATCCATGTGAAATGAACTGGTACAGTTGGGTGCAAACGTCACTCAGTTTTTATTCCTTTCAATGAAATCTTACCAACATTTTGCAGGGAAAAAAAATATCTCCCAAGAATGAACTAATAACAGATTCCTGTTTACTGAGTGTGGGATGGAGAGAAACTTACAGATTTGCCCAGCCAGGCAGATGGCTTTGTGTACTTAGCTCTTGAAGTCTGGATTTGATTCGAGTTGTGATTATTTGCCATTTCTCTTCCTTTATATAATTTTTCCCCCTCCTGCCAGGCTTCTCATCTCTAATGGTTTCACATGTTTCCTTTTCACATTAGAGGAAATGAAATGGGCTAAGATTTAAACACACACACACACACACACACACACACACACACACACACACACACACACCTTGAATTTGCCACATAGGAGCTCAGTTCGGTGCCAAAATTCTACAGTGTTTTTCAACCTTGGCAAGTCTAAGATGTTGGACTTGGACTCCCAGAATTCCCCATCCAGCAAGGGAAACTGGAGTTGAAGTCTGACTTCTTACACTTGCCAAGGTTGAGAAAGACTGGTTTGTAGTCTCGATGGCCGATAGTCCCATGACTACGATCGTTCTATTGTCATAGTGCAGTTGGTCTGGGAACATCCTTATGTTAAGGAATACTAAAGACAGAGAATTTCTTTCAGTGAAAAAGGATCTCTGGTTGGTAATCCTGGCTCAGAGGTGGTGAACTCTGATAATGAGATGCATACAAGAGATCTTCTGTTCCACAAAAGTGCCACTATAGTCTCCAGGAAGAAAAAAAAAGAATAGTATGTAGAATAATAATAATAAATGTGATAATATGGATCCACCCATCTTAAAAACCTATTGGGCTGAACCAAAGATAAACAGCCAAGATATTTTCAGTAATAAGAATGTGGCGCAATGTTTTAGAGATGGTTGGCAAGAGGTGACATCGGGAAAGATGGAAGGCAGCAATTCCACTGAGAATTCAGCTTGCTCTTCCAATGAGAAAGTTTCAGTCGGAAACTGTGTCGGAAACGGGGAAGAAATTTAGTTATCAAAGGATGCCCGCTTGAAACAGATAATAAGCTTAAAGCAAGGGAAAGAAGGCAAGATAAAGTACCAAAGAAGAAACAGTGAGTGATAGAAAGCCTGATTTCATTTCATCAAGGCAAGAAACACAGAACTTTCCCAATTGTTGTAAATAAAGCATTCGATGGGAAGAGCATTGTAAGGGTGGTGCAACCCAGGGATGAATTCTAACTTACCTCACCGCCGGTTCACTTCCTCCCACGCCGCGTGGTCGCACACATGCTTCCCACATGCGTGCATGCGCAGTGCCAAAAATTCCAATTTTTTTTAAAAAGCAAAAAACAAGATGGCGGTGCATGCGCAGTGCCAGAAACTTGGCTTTTGCGCATGCACAGAAAAAAAATCAGAAAAAAAATCCAAAAAAAAGATGGCGTCCATGGACCAGCACCAACCGAACTAGCTCCGTGACATCACCAGCGGTTTGCTACCGGTTTGGGCGAACCAGTCCCAAATGGGAGGAACCCACCTCTGGTGCAACCTTTCCACAACAAAGTCTCTACGCAAAACTATTCCCCAAAGATGCAGAAAATCTTAGCTATCATACACTGAGGCCATGAAGAATGGAAGAAACTTGATGGTGATCATTGGGATCTTGGTTTCTGTGAAGCCAAGAAGGGAGTTCACTTTTGGGCCTGAGTTTCCATCTGAGGAAACAAGTTTCAACAAATTAAGTTTGTTTTGCAGTCACTGATTAAACAATGTGCCGGTTTAACTCTAAGCCTCTCCAAGTAATATTATTTTATACGATGGTGTCCTGAAAAGTTGGCATGACTTCCAAAGTCATAAATTGCCTAGCAAGCTCTTGAGCCAAAATAATTATAAAAGTGTGTGTGTGTGTGTGTGTGTGTGTGTGTGTGTGTGTGTGTGTGTGTGTGTGTGAGAGAGAGAGAGAGAGAGAGAGAGAGAGAGAGAGAGAGAGAGAGAATCTTCCCCAGTGAAAGCCTGTTTCTCATTTTAGACTGACTATTTTTAAATCCTAAGGTACAAAAATATTATGCAAAGTTACAATGAAAAGGAAATGGATTACCATACATTTTGTTCAGAAATTAAAAAGTTGGTGATAGGTGTTCCTCAACTCACAATCTTTCTTTCAGAGACTGTTTGATGGTATGATGGCATGGACTTATGACTTGTCCTAAATTTATGGTTATTGCAATGCCCCTGTGGTCATGTGATCAAAACCTGCCTGCACTTACAACCGCAGAGGTGATTCAACTACCCCTATTTTTCGGGCGCAAGAAATCAGGAAGAAAAAGGCAGTTCAAATGAATACTATATATATATATATATATATATATATATATATATATATATATATATATATATATATATATATATATATATATATATATATATATATATATATATATATATATATATATATATATATATATATATATATATATATATATATGTAGGTCTTCGGTTATTCAGGTTTTCTCCCGTGTGAAATTGGAAGTGTCTTGGCGACGTTTCGATGAAGTCTCATTCATCATCATCAGGCTGGTGTCTTCTGCTTCCTGCTTCTAGGAGCAATTGCTTCCTGCTTCTAGGAGCAAATATATATATATATATATATATATATATATATATATATATATATATATATATATATATATATATATATATATATATTTGTTTTCTGAGGTTTTTGCGGGTGTTTGTATGTAGGTCTTCGGTTATTCGGTTTTCTCCCGTGTGAAATTGGAAGTGTCTTGGCGACGTTTCGATGAAGTCTCATTCATCATCATCAGGCTGGTGTCTTCTGCTTCCTGCTTCTAGGAGCAATTGCTTCCTGCTTCTAGGAGCAAATATATATATATATATATATATATATTTGTTTTCTGAGGTTTTTGCGGGTGTTTGTATGTAGGTCTTCGGTTATTCGGTTTTCTCCCGTGTGAAATTGGAAGTGTCTTGGCGACATTTTGATGAAGTCTCATTCATCATCATCAGGCTGGTGTCTTCTGCTTCCTGCTTCTAGGAGCAATTGCTTCCTGCTTCTAGGAGCATATATATATATATATATGTGTGTGTGTGTGTGTGTGTGTGTGTGTGTGTGTGTGTGTGTGTGTGTTTGAACTGCCTTTTTCTTCCTGATTTCTTGTGCCCGACAAATAGGGGGAGTTGAAGCACCTCTGCGGTTGTAAGTATATATATAAACCCATTAGGTCTTATTTTCAGGAGATGTCTTATTTTGCAACCGCCCACTCCCTCCCACCATCTGCTTGCCTGCGGCCACAACGGCTTGCAGGGCTTCTCAGGACAGAGACACACTTTTCACCCCAGACGGAGAAATGACAGAAACTCGAAGCTTCATCTGCTTGCAAATGGGACACTTTGAAACAGAGCTAATCGCAAGCAGACGAAGCTTCAAATCTCCATCATTTCTCCGTCCGGGTGAAAAGCGTTTGGGTGCCTATGGGGTGTTTGGCAACGGAGGTGGTTGGACTGAAGAGCAACTAACTCAAGTCACCTCCTGGGCGTCTATGGCTGAAGGAAGACCACAACCTTGCCAGTACCAGTCCAACATCTTCACTACTACACCTTGTTGGCTCTTGGGCTGAGGGGGATCATTTATGGGTTTTCCATGGTCAGAGGTGGACCAGAACCTGGATCTCCTCACCACCTGCTAATCCAGTACTTTAACCACAACCATCACACTGGCTCTTTCTTTGAAAATTGATTATTGTTAATGTAGCGCAGGCAACCCAAGCTGCCTTCCTTTCTCTTAGTTCCATTCCTTCTTTCCTTAACTGAAACTTGATACTTTTCAACTTTGCTGTAAATTAAACACCTGATCTCAACATGAGCAGGTGTGAATCAAGCGCCTCATTAAAAAAAAATGAGTGTTTTATCTCATGGTTCAACTAATACTCCTGTCTACTCTATCTTCTGGGCTATTTTTAGAGTGATCTTTTGCAAATTTTAAAATAGATATAGTTAAAAACAACAACAGCAACCCAAAATGACTCTACTCCCAATTTTTTTACTGAAAGGATACTGATCACTTAATGACTACGGTGGTCTGTTTAAAATATTTATAATCATTAAACTGGGAAATATTGAAGAAAAATTTATACAGAATATTCCTAACATACAATACTGACTTTTTAAAATTGGTGTCCGATGACCTAAACTAACCATAATTAAAATGCTGCCACTCTAAAAGTTCAGTGCATTCAGTGGCTATAATTCTGGTGCTAATTCCTCAAGGTTAATTTTCAGAAATAACACATAAATATAAAATGCCAATTTGCTTTTAAATTAAAATCGCAAAGGCCAGTTGGAGAAGTATCAGTGGATGGTTTGTGTAAGTTCCAGGATCATCTACGCAGGATATAATTTTTAAAAACTTCAGATGTCAAGACGTAGCATGGGACTGCAGAGGTAGCTTTCGGCTTTCAATATTATATCTCTTTTTTTTCAAATAATATAAAATACCAGTAGCTCTATCTACAAATACAATGGGACAGGACAATCTAAACCTCCCAGCTGTTATTTATGGAGATCGAAATTTCAGTGAGCTAGTGCCAACTGGACTTCCGCTTTGGTGCTGCCGCTTCGAGGGCGCTCTTTGCAGAGCGCTTGTTCCCGATCTTCGTTCGCCGCCAGCTCAGCAGTCCAACAGCTGTCTGGCGGCTCGATCGTCTCCTCCCCGGGCAAAGGGGAGTGAGGAGAGCCGGTGGGGTGAGGTAGAGCCCCCCTAGTGCCCCTGGTGAGACCCTGGGGCACGAAGGGTGAGGGCCCCCTAGGAACCTTGCCATAGCTCCGAAATTGGGAAGTCTCCGTTCTTCACGGAGCAAGAAGCTGCACCCAATTCCTGCAATCAACATATTTGATCAAAAGAAGATACTGTAGCAGGCAGAAAGACCCAGGAGGCAGAGATGGTAAACGGCAAGTAGCAAAGCTTTTTTTTTTGTGGATTGGAAGTGAAGAAGGAAGTAATTAATTAACAAAGGGACAAAAGAAATGGCGCTGGAGGCTTCTGGGTGTGGAAACGAAAGTTAAAAGTGGAGGGCTGTTTTTATTACCAGCTCCTTCTTTGAAAACTTTGAACTTTAAATTGCTTTTTGACTTCTTTCTGGGGAAGAAAGAAAAAGGGCTTGATAAAATTTTTCCTGGCTATTTGGCTATTCGTTTCTGGCTTTTTTTTTTAAGTACAAAGAGTGAAGTGATTTGTAATGGCTTCAAAAAAAACCACCTCTGTTAGAGCACCAGCGAGTGCAGACAGCTCTCCCATCCATACTTCTAAAATACCAGCCCCCTCCCCTCAGCCATTAACGCTCCCAATGCTACAAAACGCACTTAAATCAATGCAAACAGAATTAGCAGCTGGATTTAATTTTAAAATTAATGAAACTAATGAGAAGATTTCTGCAATTAATGAAAGAATTAATGAGACCAATGAGAAAATACAGGAAGTTTCTGATGATATTGCAATTCGTAATAAAGAGATTAGAGAAGATATAATTAATGCCTTTTCTGGTCTGGCCACCAACTATGAGATTATGGAAGAAGAAATGCAAGAAATTAAGCAAACTACAACAGTGTTGGGAGCCAGGGTTGGTGAAGCAGAAAACAAAATTGAGAGGGAGGAGGCAGAAATGATAATTATGCAATACAGATGTATGGAATTTGCAATAAGGGTTCGTGGAGTCAAGGAAAACAAGCAGGAGAATTTGAAGGAAATTATGTTGGAAGCATTTGAGTTAGCACTTGGAGTGAAGAAGGAGGAGCTGGCATGGCAAATAGCCAAAATTTATTGCGTCAACTCATGGGTGGCGAGAAATAGAAATTTACCAAGAGATATTGTCATCTATTTCACTACTAGAACACTACGTAATGATATTTTACAAGCGACTTTTGTAAATAAACTCCAAGTCGAAGGACAAGAAGTGATGACAATGAAGGAAATTCCTTCCAAGATGTTGAAAGCCAGGAAGGAATACACCTTCCTGGTGGAAGAACTGAGAAGACAACAAGTCCAATACAGGTGGGAAATACCAAGTGGATTGGTGGTTACGTTTATGGGAGTGAGATATCGACTTAATAAGTTCAGAAAGCCAGAGATTTTTATGAAGATGTTTTACTGCCTGGCTCATCTAAACCCCCAGAAGGGAAACAACAACAAGAAAGAGAAGAATTGCTGAAAGTGGTACAAGAAGGAGCTGTGTCATTGGCTATCGAAATGGAACAAAACTTAGAACTCAACAGACAGGAAATGATTAAAGAACAGAGACAGACCAGAGCTGCCAAACGGAGACAAGAAATGAGACAACAAAGACAACAGGTAGCAACTCAAGATACTCCTAAATCGGAAGCGGTGGGAGGAGCGAGACCAAAAGAAAAATCTAAGGTAGATCTTCAAGGGGTGCTCCATATGCTTCAGAAGCCCAGAGATGGGAAATAAATTTCTTACCTGGAATGTCAATGGTTTGAATTCTCCACAGAAAAGGAGGAAAATATTTCACTACTTAAAACAATTTAATAATGACTTGATATGTTTACAGGAGACTCATATAAGGACTCAAGATCAAAAATACTTGTTGAATACAAGACTAGGTACACATTTTGTTGCTACAGCTCCAGAAAAGAAAAACGGTATTGTTATATACGTGAAAAAAGATTTGATTGCAAAGTTAATAGAAGCAGATGATCAAGGAAGATTTTTAGCAATCGAACTTTTAGTAAAGGGACAGAAAATATTAGTGATTGGATTATACGCCCCGAATCAACAACAAGAAAAATTCTACGACCTTTTACATTCAAAGCTCATACATTGGGATTACAAAACTTGTATTCTTTTAGGGGACTGGAACGGCGTTTTGGATGTTAAGAAAGACAAGAAGGGTCCTAAGCAAAACATCTTTGCAAGAGCAAAATTGCCTAAATCCTTTTTTGAGATGATGGAAGACTGGGATTTGAGAGATATATGGCGTGAAAGAAACCCTACAGAAAAGGATTTTACTTTCTATTCAGATAGACATCAATCTTTTTCCAGGATTGATTTTATTTTAATTACTAATGATCTTTTTTCCAGGGTGAAGAGAACAAAAATCTACACGAGGGTATTGTCCGACCATAGCCCTGTCTGGCTGGAAATGGAATTTGGTTATGGACTAAGAAAATCTTGGAGGTTAAATGATAACTTGTTTAGATATGAAGATAATGTAAGAGAATGTAAAAAATTTATGAATGAATTTTTTGTTATGAATATGCAGAAAGGTACATCAATTCAGATGGTATGGGATGCAAGTAAGGCTTATATGAGAGGTGTTTTAATATATTTGAATAATAAATATAGAAGAAAGAAGGAATTTAAAAGAAAAGGACTGGAGGAAGAAATTAAGAAACAAGAAAGGGCTTTGATTTCTAAACCAACAGACAAGAAAATTAAAGAAACAGTTAACTTACTAAAAGCTCAATTTAATATGTTAATGGCAGACCAAGTAACAACTAATTTACAATATGCCAAACATAACACTTTTTGTAATGCAAATAAGCCGGGCAGGTGGTTGGCTTACATGTTAAGGAAAAAACAGAAATCAAGAGTAGTAGAAAAAGTTAAGTATAAAGGGAAAGAAGTTTTTGATTGTGAAATGATTAAAAAGTCTTTCTTAGAATTCTATTCAGGGTTGTATAAGGGGGAGAAGATTAAAGAGGAAGATATAGATGGATATTTACGAAATGGTCATATACATATAGCTTCCACGGAACAGATTGAAACTTTAAATCAACTTATAACCTCAGAGGAAATATTGGCGGTTATTAAACAGCTAAAATTGGGAAAGGCTCCAGGTACAGATGGTTTAACAGCTGTTTATTATAAAAACTTACAGGATGAAATGGTGGAGCCTCTGAAGGTGTTATTTAATACTATACAACAAGGAGGAGAAGTACCCCCAACTTGGAAAACTGCTTTTATCTCTTTGATCCCGAAAGAGAATCAAGACCATACAGACCCTAAAAATTATAGGCCAATTTCATTGTTAAATATGGATTATAAAATTTTTGCCAAAATATTAGCCAACAGATTAATGATACTTATGCAACAATTGATCCACCAAGATCAAACTGGTTTTATAGAAGGTAGACAAATGAAGAGTAATGTACGACACATAATTAATTTATTAGAGTACTTGGGGAGGAATAACCAGATACCCGCTGCACTGGTATTCCTGGATGCTGAAAAAGCTTTTGATAGATTGAATTGGAATTTTTTATTAAAATTAATAGAAAAGATGCAGCTTGGAGAATACTTTACACAATCTATTAAGGCAATATATCAAAAACAGACTGCTCAAATAATAATTAATGGTGAACTAACAAATAATTTTAATATAGAGAAAGGAACCAGACAAGGATGTCCCCTATCACCTCTTCTGTTTATTTTGTCTATAGAGATTTTACTTAGTAAAATAAGGGAATCCGAGATAGTTAAAGGTATTAAAATAAGAGGAGAAGAATACAAACTACGAGCGTTTGCGGATGATTTAGTAGTTACTGTAACTCAGCCATATCAATCAATTACAGGCCTGATGGATATTATCGATTCTTATGGACAAGTAGCTGGTCTTAAAATAAATGTAGATAAAACCAAAATAATAGCTAAAAACATGACCAGAAATCAAGAGGAAAAAGAGAAAGGGTTACGGGATATGAAATAGTTAAAAAGGTCAAATACTTGGGGGTTAACATTATGTCAATAAACACGAAACTTTATCAACATAATTATGAAATATTATGGCAAAAAATACAGAAAGACTTGGAAAATTGGAAAAAGCTACAGTTGTCCTTGCTGGGCAGGATAGCTGTAGTAAAAATGAATGTCTTACCTAGGTTTTTATTTTTTTTTCAAACAATTCCTATACTTAAAAAGGATGACAATTTGAAAGAGTGGCAAAAGGGTATCAATAAATTTATTTGGGCAGGGAAAAAACCGAGAGTAAATCAGAAAATAATGCAGGACTCACGTGAAAGGGGAGGATTAAAAATGCCTAACTTAAGATTGTATTATGAAGCAGCTACCCTCTCAGCAATTGCGGATTGGATTAACCTGACGGAAGAGAGGTCATTAAATATAGAAGGGTATGGCTTGTTTTATGGATGGCATGCTTATTTAGTGTATAATAAAAAAGTAGATAAAACCTTTAAGAGTCATATATTAAGAAATGCTCTATTACGTGTCTGGAAGAAATATCAATGTAAATTAAATGATAAATTACCTATATGGACAGTGCCGAGGCATGCGATAGAGAATATAAATACAGAGCAAAAACTAGATAAGACTACATATAAAGAGTTTCTTTATGTAGAGGGAATGAGGTTACAATTAAAATCAATGGAGCAATTAAAAGAAGAAGGAATAATTAAGTCTTGGTTTCAATATGGGCAACTGCAGGCCAGATGGAAAGAGGATTCAAAAGCAGGTATTTCGCAGCAAGATGATAACTTGATAAATCAAATAAAGAATAAAGGACCAATGCATATAAAGAGATTATATAATGTATTAGTGGAATTAGATTCTGAAACAGAGCTAGTTAAGGATTGTATGATTAAATGGGCTCAAAATATTGGTGAACCTATAATGATGGAAACATGGGAGAATATATGGGTTAGAAATGTGAAATTTACACAAGCTCAAAATTTAAGAGAAAATTTTTATAAAATGTTTTATAGATGGCATCTTGATCCAAAAAAACTAGCTTGTATGTATCCAAATTTACAACCTAAATGTTGGAGGTGTGAATGTGAAGACGCAACTTATTTTCATATTTGGTGGTCTTGTAAGAAAATTAAGGCTTTTTGGATAAAAATATGGTGGATTATTCAGAATATGTTGAAGAAAAAAATTAAGTTTACACCACAGTTCTTCTTGCTGGGAATAACTACAGACTGTACTGTAATAGAGACTAAGTTGATCTTGAACTTGATAACAGCTGCCAGATTGTTGGTAGCACAATACTGGAAGAAAGAGGATATACCTACTGTTGAGGAATGGACAATAAAAGTTACACACCTGGCAGAAATGGCAAGAATCTCATCATATTTAAAAGATCATTCAAATGAAAGATACATATTGGAATGGAGTAGATGGACTGATTATATTCAAAAAAAGTATCAGATTAAGAAGATATATATAGTTTAATAATGATATATGGTTAGAATTTTAGAATGGTTTAATAGATTTTAGATAAAGTGGAGTTTTCTTTTTTTCTTGGGGGGAAAAAAGTATATATATATATATATTAGAGGAATTTTTGAATTTATATTTTGTTAGTATATTTTAAGTTTATGGTTATTTGAAGATTATATCCTGTGTTCTTTCTGGGAAGTCGGGGAAGGGGTGGGAGGGGGTTGGGGGGAAGGGGGGGAGGAAATGTTAAAAAAAAATTGTACTTTGTACTAATAAAACTTTTTCAGGTCGAAATTTCAGTGAGCTAGATAGACATTTGTGGCATCCTTTTTTGATGGCCTAAAAGGTCTCCCTATGTTTTAGGCACATATTTTGCGGGTCCTTTAATCACTAAATCATCATTCCCTATCATAGTTTCCCAATGACAGCTACCTACCATATTGTCTATGACCACTATGAAGATTGAGCATTTCCTGACCTCTGTAATCTTCCTTCCCATTGCCCATTACAGCTTGTGTGTATATTAAGTTGTTTTCTGACAGATTAACAACCTCACTGAGGATAGGAATATTTCCAAAGTGCTTCGGAGTGTAACATTTCAATATCCCGATGAGCAAACTGCTTTCCATAAAGAATTTCATCCATGCCATGTTCCACTAATCACCCGTCACTTACGGACCAGATTCTAACGTTGGCATCGCCTCTCATACCGGCTGGTGTTCAGTCTATCCTGCTGATATTTCTATGGCTGGGATCTTTGATTCCCACCCACCCCCATTTTCTATCTTGTTTATTCTATTTTTTTTAATCCTCTTCCCTTCAAATAACTGTAACTTTGTCCATCAGCCCAAATGAAGCTCTGAGGATAAATTCCCAGAGTGGCAACGCCACCATAATTATGGACACATATCGCTGAGTGACTTTGATTTCCCCAATTGTGAATACAGTATTCCCTGCTTGTGGCAGATGAGTTTATAGACCTTGACAATCAGGTGCGGCGCTGAGCACAAACAGGCACCGGGCAGGTGGAACAGCCTGCCTGGATTGTGGTCCATCTAAAACAGATCGTGGTGGAGGAACGTACAAATGGTTTCAATTAAATTCTGAGAGGTGTACACAGTTGATTGGACTTGCGGTGGCATGAACAGCCGAAAGAAGCTTGATTTGACCTGCCTGTTCCTCTCTCGGCCATTTGATGCTGCTCGTTGAGATTAGACGATTGCTTTACCCGTAGAAGATTCTCTGCTAGAGCGAATCAGGAGGGCTGTTCATTGCTTCTGGTTGCAGAGCATATGTCCTTGCCGAGAAGCACCCATATGCCTCCAGAGTGTATCCTCACACTTTGCGGCTGCATAATGGCAAACAACAGACTTCTCGTTGAAATACATGGCCTATAGAATAATGGGGGCACAAAAGCAACTCCCAATGGACAACATGGGACTTTTGTCCTTGTCACAACTCTGTGCTAACAGAAAACAGGCTTTAAGGAAGCTCCTGGCAGAGAAGGAGGGGTTGCCTCGTGACAATTCAGGGAATTGTTGCTCTCCACACGCCGAAAGTAAACTTAGGAAAGCATTCCGTGTCACGATGTGAATTATTGCCAGTTGTGCATCTCTATGTTTTTCTGTTTCTTGTATTTATAGTCAAGCAGACGTATGATATATTCTACTACGCATGTCTGCATTCCAGAGGTCAACTCCTTCCTTTCTCATCGCCATTTCTACCGGAGGTAGAAGTGATTTATTTCCTTAGCCGATAAAATGTAGCCTAATAAGAATTCTTTATTATTTTTCTACTGAAATAAAAATTTTGTTTATTAGTATTTAAACTGCGGTTTTCTTTCTATAATGTCAGAGTTTCAGGAAAAGATCTATTTCGCCTCTGATGAGAGTAATTCTTATCTTAACATTCCGTTTCAACAATAGATTTTTTTCTTGTTGGAATCCCTGATAGTTGTCTAAAATAATCTAGAATTAAAATGGCTTTTCTTTTCAGAATCCATCATCCTAACTGACAATAAGACAACAAGGCAGCATGAACCATAAGACTCACCTGGAATACTGCATCCAGTTTTGGTCACCGCATTTCAAAAAAGTTGTTGAGACTTTGGGAAGAGTACAAAGAAGAGCAACTAAGATGATTAGGGGACTGGAGGGTAAAACAGACGAAGAACGGTCGCAGGATCTGAATACGTCCAGTCTAGAGAAAAGAAGGACTAGGGGTGACCCAATAGCTGTATTCCGGTATTTGAGGTGTTGCCACAAAGAGGAGGGGGGTCAACCTATTCTCCAAAGCATCAGAAGGCAACATAAGAATCAATGGATGGAAACTAATCAAGGAGAGAAGCAACCTGGAACTAAGGAGAAATTTCCTGACAGTGAGAGCAATTAATCAGTGGAACGACTTGCTTCCAGAAGTTGTGGTTGCTTCATCCCTGGAAGCTTTTAAGAAGAGACTGGACAACCATTTGTCCGAAATTGTATAGAGTCTCCTGCCTGAGCAGAGAGTTGGACTAGAAGACCTCCAAGGTCCCTTCCAGCTCTATTCGGATTGATTGATTTGGTTAGGTTTCCAGATTATTATAAAATGTGAACAGGCCAGGTTTCATCCTGTGGTCCTTAAGCCTTTAGTTCAGTGTCAAGTGTGAAATGTAGAAAAGGATGTCTCCGGGCACTTCAGGGGGAAAAAATGTGCCATCGAGACAATGTGTTTAACAGTGTTAAACAATGGGTTTAAACACTGATTTTTGTGAAACTCTTCAACGTTATTTGTATGATACTCAAGCGATTTCTTCTTTCCCGATCTTGGCAAACCCAGCTGGAGAATTGAAGACTCTAGGTCGGTCTACAGATTAATATCTGATCAAGCTCTACTGGTTAATCGAAAAAGAGAGCATGCATATTCATCAGGTATGCAAATTAATTGCTCTCTATTCACCGTTGGAGGCAATCTTCATGAAAAATTGAGGTTTGAACAAAAAGCCCTTGAATGAAAAAAGTAGCTGTTTGTCCTGATTTTATTATGTTCAACCAAAATTAAACCCTGCTGATTTCAATGGGATTTACTCTCCTAGAGTTGTTTCCTTAGTATTAGAATTATAACATTCGGCTTGGTCAGACGTACCAAAAAGAAGGATCCAGAATGCCTCTTTGTTTTTTCCCCCCAGCACTGAGTCTGCATTTCTGCATTTCGGTGATTGGTGAGAGATATACCCATCAGTGAAGGCCATGCTCTGGGAGGAGACCTACCTTGACTTACAACAGGTCATTTAGGGATCGTTCAAAGTTACAACGGCACTGAAGAAATGACTTATGACCGTTTTTCACACTTACAGCCCTGGCAGTATCCCCTGGTCACGTGATCAAAATCTGGACCCTTGGCAACTGTCTCATTTTAAGGACTATCTGTTGTGACATGTGAAACAACACCCAATCATTGCTTTCTGAACACACCACAAAGGAACCTGGAAGCCAGCTTCAATTTTCTAGTGGACCTCATGAGATTCAAAGAACGGAAGAGAAGAGCTAACCTAAAGCACCAATCAGTTTCCTGCTCCCTTCCTCTCCTGGCCCTGGCTGGTAGAAGATAGGAGTTGGGAAGTAAGAAAACCTTTGTGAGATCGGTGGCAATATAAATTGATGGAATGAATGAATTGATAACTTGGCTCTTCGCAGGTTGCCCATGTAAAATCAGTTGCACAACCAGAGGTAACGAGGCCAAGAGGCAGGATAAGGATAAGTGATGAGGAGAGCAAACTTCATGCAAATAGAGTTTTCTGCTGGTTCAGTGATGGAGGTAGACCACTCTTAATTCTTGGGGTGGGGAATTCAACATTCTTGCAGTCTAACCAGTAGATGGTTTAAAAAGAGAAAGTAGGTATGAACTGGGCTTTCCCCCCTTCAGTTGCATTGAGCCTGCAGGCGCCATTCCAGTGAAAATTAAAATTGAGAAATCTGTCCCTAAGAAGAACTTCTATATTTCTGCCTGACTAGAAAGGGAGGGACCATGAATTCTGCTCCCACCTGAGCCATGGAAGCTAAGCTTTTTAGGGATCTGTCTCAGATTAGAACAGGGGAAAATTGCAAGCTTTTATAATCCTTCTGCTACTAAACATACCATGTAACATCAAGCTATCTCAAATTATAGTAGTTTAGACCAGCTTTATGCTTTAATTTTTTAAAACAAGTTTCCACATACCTTCAAAACAGATTGCTCAAGAAAGTGAGTTACTTGTGACTTGTGCAAGATGTTATACTGTATATGCCTGTGATCAATAAATCAGGTAGAAAATATTAAACCTTTCCAAATGCTTTCCTTACACTATTTTGCATTACTCAATTATTTTGGACCCAGGCAACATAGATAATTTGAGGCTGAAAGTTGTATATCTTTAAAATAAAACTGTGGGGCTTTAAAAGAAACCTATTCATCTTCTGCTTTTTATTTAAATTTGGGTGTTCTGCAGCATTTTTTTCCTCTGGCATAGTTCATATGGGGAAAAATATGTCAAACAAGCTGCAAATTACTTAACAAGGAGCAAAGAACCTTTTTATTCACTAAACAAGACACCAACGATGTACCAATTTCCAGTACATCTTGAAGCTTGAGGTTTTTTGTTTTGTTTTATTTTAAAGTTGGAGATCTCAGAATTAAACAAATTGACTTTAAAGGTTTTTGCAGATATTTGGAGAAATGTGAAGTGTGACATGATTCCAAAGAACTCAGGTATAACAGAACAAGTAGCCCAATGTGATTCCTGGAAACTGGAAAGACAAGTTAAAAAAAATATTGATTATTGTTCACGCTGTTTATCAACTCTTGCAGAGAATGTTAAATGCAATGGTCTCACTGTGAACACTACCAATTCTTTTTTTTTAACTGGATTTTAGGTAGCGTATGTAGAATAAAACCTTCCAGAATCTTTAAAATGCTAGCTTATATTAGATAGGGCAAAGGAAGGGCACTTGATAAAGGCTTGGGGTCAGTTATCAGATAACATGAACTTCCAAAGGTCTTACTCCAATTTGTTATCTTCTAACAAACGAACCAGCCCTTCAGCATTTGCCAGATAAGCCCACAATCTCATTTCAATTTCAGCTTCCTTCAAAGAATGGTTTCGAACGTGTAGCTTTATCTGACAAAAGGAGAGATGGATTTTTATAGAATATTAGAATATCCAGCAACTCTGTCTCCTTCCTCAACGCTGTTAGATCTTTTATCTCTTATTGGGGCAAAAATCAATCGGAATAGCTGGCAAGTATCTGTTCCCCACCCCCACCCCACCCTTAGTTTTAGGCAGCCTTGTGCAGAAGTCTGATCAATGCCTTCCCTTCTTAACGCATTGCAAGCTTTAACATGCACTTTATAGGAAGAACTCTGATACGATAAATATAAATGGAATAAATAAAGAAATAGAATAGTAAATTCCAAGAGAATTTTGTACAAGATATGGAAGATTGCATCTGACGTCTCCCCCATGTATGTATGATGTTATATGTTTTTTAAAAATTGTTTAAAATTGTTTTTAATGATTTGTTTGATGTTCCCTAAAATGTTTACGCCGCCCTGAGTCCTGAGGGAGTAGGGCGGCATAGAAGAACCTCAAATAAATAAATAAAGATGTGTGATTTGTTAAATTTTGGATTTTAACCTTTTTTAACCATCTGCCCCAGATCCAAAGGTAAGGCCCTCTTCCACTCCATTTTATTTACCGTATTTTTCGGAGTATAAGATGCACCTTTTTACCCCCCCAAAAGAGGGTGAAAACTTGGGTGCGTCTTATACACCGAATGTAGCTCCACCCACCCACCCCCACCCTTTGGCCTCTGTCTTCCAGCAATTTACCTGCTTGCAGGAAAGAGGGAAGAGCCTGTAAAGCCAAGCAAGTCAGTAGCAGTTTCCCGAGGAACAGCTGATTAGGTTTATCTTGTTTACAATTTATATTGTTTTTATTTGTTTCCTAGTACGATTTGATAGCTTATTAGTAACCTTGACTATCACTAAATGTTGTATCTTTTTATTCTTGATGAATGTATTTTATTTTCCTTTTATGTATACTGAGAGCATATGCATCAAAGACAAATTCCTTGTGTGTCCAATCAATAAAGAATTCTATTCTATTCTAAAAAGAAAAAAGAAATGTTATAAACGAAGCAAAACTCACTTAGCAAAATGTCTCACTTAGTAACAGAAGTTTTGGGTTCAATTGTGGTCATAAGTCAAGGACTACTTAGTATATGGAGATCCTCTTTCAATGGAAAAGCTCTTTTGCTACTAAAGTGACTTTCCTTCATTTCTCATTTTTTAACACCTTAGACCTTAATCTACTTATTGACGTTGACCAATGACAATTAATGCCAAGATTAACCATGGCAATAATCACAGCTTGGGATCAATCACATTCCATCTCAGCAGGGTCCCTGCCTGCCTAACCTTGAATCAATAATGCCAGGCCTGCTGTGATGTTCTCATGTTTGCAGAAAAGTTGGTCGGCTGATTCCACGAGGTCCATCAAAGCAGGTGCTACAGCACTGGAACGAGACTCCGTAAATTGCATGCCCGGATTTGACAAACTCTTTTTCAAAATAACAATAGCAATAGCACTTAGACTTATATACCGCTTCACAGTGCTATACAGCCCTCTCTAAGCGGTTTACAAAGTCAGCCTCTTGCCCCCAACAATCTGGGTGCTCATTTTACCCACCTCGGAAGGACGGAAAGCTGAGTCAACCTTGAGCCTGGTGAGCTTTGAACTGCCGAAATGCTGGCAGCTGGCAGTCAGCAGAAGTTGCCTGCAGTACTGCACTCTAACCACTGCACCACCATCAGCACACATCCCAGTTTATGATTCAGCCAAGGTTATAGATCCAGGAGAATAGAACTGGAAAGTATGTAGAAAACAGACATTCATGGACATCTGTAAATATTGTGTTTCACCATAATATATCTGCAGCATTCTGTGTGCATTTGAAAGGCTTTCCGAATGCATTTAAATCTTCCTATATCATTTATATTACGTCTAAGTGGTACTTCAACTCTCGGGACAGCATCATGGCATCTGTTTATAAAATAAATTTCTAGAGGAACCGAAGGAAGCAGTGATTCTGTTTACTTTAACAGAAAAACAGACGAATAGATTTCTTGATCCCTTAAGGCCTTTAAGTACGTAGTCGTGCAACATATCAGCTACAGGTTTAAAAAGAAATTGTTTTAGTCCCTGGCTAATATGCTGGCAGTGCAAAGCCTTCTAGTTGCCTAATAAAATATCTGAATAAATGCTATTCATTTCCAGGCAGGCTATTACCTTCACTTCCATTCTAAAACATTTTGGCTATTTCTTGATGATTTGTAACTCTTTGGCTTTTGGGGATCAACCATGATCTATGTCAATGGAAGCTGATACACTGATACCCTGTCTACTAGGAAGTGGTAAAAAATATCATGGGCTTAAAGTTTATTTCTATGCCCCCGTTGGACTCACTCAGTGTAGTTTCTCACTGCACATAGAACAGACCAAACCTTTTATTACATGGTAGTTCAATCAGTTAATCGATCAATTTATAGTTGTGACCACTAGTCTTAACAACGTTACATAGATTGGGGAAAAAATGATAATATTAAGGAAAAGAGCAGAAGGAAGAAAAACAAAGGGATTAAGGCAGTTGAGTCAAGAACCAATATTAATATCCAAAGCTAAAGACTTTATTTTTAAGCTTAGGGATATTCTTGATTGGCCAAGTGTTACTGAACACATATGGAATTTGTCTCCGATGCAGAAGCCCTCGGTGTATATATACAAACAAAAGCGAAGGGGTGAGTCATAGATCATGAATCATAAGATAGAAACAACAAGTGATAAATCATAAGATACCAATAGGAGAAGGACATAGGAAAGATGAGAAACATGAGAAGATTAGAAGATATAAAGGATATTAGCAACACAGCCTACTACAGTATCAAAAATACATGTTTACTGTTTAAACATGTATTGTTTAAAATGGCAAAGGAAGCGATCTGATTACTAACTGTTAAAATCCCAACCCAGCAGGAGGTATTTATTTATTTATTGTTTTATTTATTAGTTGCATTTGTATGCCGCCCACTCCACAGAGACTCTGGGCGGCTCACAACAGTAAATTGTGTAGTTCAATCATATGGTGGTTGAGCCCTTAAATCAGTTTATCATCAGTGTTTTCCCCCTAATTTTATTATAAATAGGATGATGGAGGGTGGACAAGGTCTTCCGCTTGGCCAATACTTCGAGAACTGGCATACTTTGGCATTAGATGTTTACAATATCTCTCTTCAGAGCCTGGATTGAAAGCAGACCTTTAATGAAATATTGGTGATGTTGTCCCAAAGGTGCTTTTTTCAAGAGGCAACTACACTTTCTTGTTTTTCTTTGAAGAAGTTTCGCTTCTCATCCAAGAAGCTTCTTCAGCTCTGACTGGATGGCGGGGAATGGAAGCATTTATATTCCTTGGAGACAGCTGGTCCTTTGCCTCCTTTTAGAGGGCCGTTGAGCCCCCATTTATAAATGATTGAAGGAATATAAATCCTTCCATTCCCCACCATCCAATCAGAGCTGAAGAAGCTTCTTGGATGAGAAGCGAAACTTCTTCAAAGAAAAACAAGAAAATCCAGTTACCTGTTAAAAAAGCATCTTTGGGACAAACATGACCTGGATGATTGAGAATCTCGACAGACATTGGCAATGTTGACAAATTTTGAAGACTGCACCACAATAGCACATCAAGAGGCATCTCATTGAAAAAGTTTATCCCTGATTTCCCCCCCCACACACACACACACTGCTCCAGGAAGCAGTTTCCCCTAAAAATAAGCGGGAAATACAATTGTAGCATTGGAGTTCATACAATAGTTTGCTATGGTGTGCTTGCAATCATCTGGATAACTACTTGTAATGGCAATCAAGGTTATGGGATTGTTATGACTCCTTGGTCCTGAAATTTCTGTTCTGATACAGATCCAGGTGGATCCCTGGAAGCAGAGAAATAATGAATTGGGAAATAGTTGATTTTTCTGTGCCAAGGGAGACCTCAAGAACCATCTCTTCCCATGCCTCTACCATCCATCCATCTGCTGTGCCTGGATGGTCTACTCTAAATGGTCTCCCTTGTAGTGTGTGGAGATGCCATAAAGCCAGCAAAATGGGCTTCAGAATCAAAGTCTTAATTCGTTTTTTTAAAGACTTAGGAAAGAAAAGGTCCTGTTGTTTTGGCAGAAGTTAACAGCCAACAACTGGTGTTGATGTTATGAGTGTAGGCCAGATATGGCTACATGGTAGAAAAGTGTTTGTTTTCTTTATATCTCTGTCAACCATATCTGCTCTTCAAAAATGTATATTATCCAGTTCCTAGAATTACTTCTCTGATGACCATTACGATGAAGAACAGGCTTACGTTATCAAGAATCCAACATCTCTATTGCTGACCTTCTGTTTACGTATAAATTGAAGTAGTAAAGTTTCTGTAGCTAATGTATCAAACTGTTCCTGTCCTTCAGAAAAGGTTTAATAAAACCTGTCACCCACAGTTTGAAAACTCTTCTCAATCCTTTGGTCTCTCTAATAAGAGGCCTTGTTCTCCCAGATGTAAACATGTCTTCAAGAGCCATATGTTAACAGATGGTCACCCCGCTATACTGGAGTGATTGAAAAATACTTTGTGTCAGGGTTCCAAATAGCATCGAGAATTAAATCAGATTCTGAGGCAAAGTATTCCTCAAAGTTCCAATTTATTAGCAGAGCCATGTTGGCACATCTGGGAGAAACCCGAACCTGAAGTCCCAGAGGTTTCTCCACCCAGTTGAAAGTTCAAGCCCTTGTCCCCACACCCCCAAGTCCATCACGTTGACCATTCTTCATCTGCCAACTTGGCAGCAACTCCCATCTCCTTCAGTGCAGGTGCAGGAGTGCAAAGACAAAGGACGACCTTGACCATTCTAGAAGGAATTTGTTATGGCTACATGCAGACATCCCTCATGCAATGACCCCCTCCCAAATTCCCACAGCAAAGAATACATTTTAAAGTAGCATAAAGTGTGGCAGGCCAAAGACCCCAACTAAAACGGCTTCGACCTGACACTTTGCTTATTTGTTAAAGTGAATCATTCTGTCCCCCAAAATAAATTGAAACTGAATCAGAGATTAGATTTGCTTGTCAGAAGTTAGCTGAGAAGATCTCAAATGGGGATCATGTGACACACACACATACACACCAGCGGTGGGTTGCTCCCGGTTCGGACCAGTTCTTAGAACCGGTAGTGCCAGCAGTGGGAGGCTCCGCCCACCAACCCAGGACGCTTCTGCACATGCGCATGCATGAACCGGTGGCAAACATATTTGCAACCCACCACTGATACACACACACCCAGTGACACTGCAATGCCCGTTGCCAAATGCTGAATTTTGCTCACGTGACTGTGGGGATGCTGCAATGGTCGTAATTGCGAGGACCAGTTATAAATCACTTTTTCCAGTGCTGCTGTAACTTTGGTCACTAAACAACTGGTAGTAAGTTAAGGATTACCTGTAATTTGGAATGCAAATAAGGCAATATTAATTAACCTCAGTCCGGATTCTTCCCAGTCCAGGAAAATGGTCATGTTTTCTGTCTTGTGAATGTTTGTTATGTTGCTCACGGATTCAAACGGAGGGCAGCAGGCAAACCATGTGTTTGGGTTCCTCAAAAAAACTTTGGTAAATCACCTGGGCTTGCTTTGCATTCATGGAGTCCTCAGTCCAGACCCCATCCAATTCCATCTGAAAGTTGATAGCAGAGATATATATGTGTCGAGCGTTTTCAAAGTAAGTTGCATTCTTATTCTCTATTTCTTGTCTACCTCTTCTGAATAGAGAGTAGATTTTTCAGATGTTGGCCAGAGTGCACTGAATCACACATAGGCTTTCAAATAAATAAGCCACAAACTGATTTGAACTTTAAAGATTGGTATCAGCTCCTGGAATCGAGCCTGCTAAGTAATGAAGTTGATATGCTCCACGCAGTGAGCCTGAGTCAGGAGTCTAGCCATTGTCTTTTTGCTTAAATGCACCAATCTTATGTCAAATAACTTTGGTTCTGATATGTAGGAATCTTTTCTCCCTAATGAAACATCCGAGCATCTTAAAGACTTATCTCAAATGCTTTCATGGATCACAGCTCACTTCACCAGATGCGTTATTCTGAGGAATAATGTTAAATCTCCTCATGAATTCAAGCTCAGCTGTTTCACAGAGAAATTGCCTTTTCTGAAAGGCAGCCATCTTGAGGCGTCCACCTTAATTCTTTATTCCTTTCTTGTGGAGGATTGTGAATAGCAACATGGATGGAAGAACCTCTGGTAAAGGCCCTGAAGAAGAAACTTGGAGAAATATTCATTGCCAGTCTCTGAGGGAGGTGGGTGGTTCAAAAATGTTTTTAATTAATCAATCAATCAATCAATCAATCAATCAATCTGACACAAAGCAAAGTCTGTTATCAGCTAGAACTGATAGAAACAAGTCTCATTTCTCTATAGCTCTACATTTCAGGGTTAACTTATGGACATTTCCAAGTCAATCAGAATACAGCTGGAAGGGACCTTGGAGGTCTTCTAGTCCAACCCCTTGCCCAGGCAGGAGACCCTATGCCATTTGAGACAAGTGGCTGTCTAGTCTCTTCTTAAAAACCTCCAGTGATGGAGCATCCACAACTTCTGACGGCAACTTCTGTTCCACTGGTTGATTGTTCTCACTGTCAGGAAATTCCTCCTTAGTTCCAGGTTGCTTCTCTCCTTGATGAGTGATGAGTGATCCATTGTTTCTTGTCCTGCCTTCTGGAGCTTTGGAAACTAAGTGGACCCTTTCCTCTTCTTTGTGGAGGTAGCTGATACAACCTTTGGTAGTATGGTGGGACATGCTTGCAAGACACTCCGAGCAGAACATTTTCTGCCCTCTCTTATGACTTAATGTTTGCTCTTCTGAAAGCTTAGGTCATTAGGTATTATTGAAAGATAACTTTCATTTCTAAACCCTGAAACGGTGGGGTGGTAATTGCTCAGCCTTGCTCCTCTTTTGTTGGTTTTCTTCCCCTTTGGGGCTTATACTATCCTACAAGGATGCCACGACTAGGCAAAAACCTTTCATTAAGCTGGAAGTAGTCCTATCTTCTTTAAAGGATTTGGTAACGACACCTCTCCTCAAAAAATAAAATAAAATAGCAGATACCAAAACTCTAATTAAGACTATTTGTCTGCAAGGCACCGTAGCTGAGCTTATCTAATCAATTCCATTTTAATCAGGGCCAGGGTTAGTTTTCAGCAGCAATGCTGCCTCGGATGTCCAGTTGAGTGACCTTTGCAAAAAAAGGAAACTAAAGGAGGCTTTTCATTGTAATCTCTTTTTCTTTTAATTGTAATCTTAGTGTTGCAACATGGTTGCTAATCAATTTTATAGCTGTTCTTTTAATCTCAAATGCTTAATTGTTTGCTTTTATTTGTTGCTTTATCAAGTTGGAATGGATTTTTTAAAACAGTTTTATTGTAAAGTGCTTTATGGTGACTAATTACGTATTAGAAATAACTCAGATGAAAGTGCTCACAGTTCTTTCTGATAAGGTCACACAAGGCTGTCTATCATTTGCTCTCAGACAAAGATTGATGGTCTCAAATTCCAGAAGAAATTTTATTTTAGCCCTTCGTCATGATGTTGCTCACAGATCTTGCAAGTTAGTCAGTGCCTAGAAGTATTCCGGCCAAGATTTTAAAAAGATAAACCCTTACAATAGTTCATTTAGGGATCATTCGAAGTTACAACCGCACTGAAAAAAGTGACTTATGACCGTTTTTCACATTTATGACCGTTGCACCATCCTTGTGGTCCCATGATCAAAATTCAGATGTTTGACACCTGACTCCTATTTATGACGGTTGTAGTGTCCTGGGGGATCACGTGATCCCCTTTTGCGACCTTCTGACAAGCAAACTCAATGGGGAAGCCGGATTCACTTAACAACCATGTTACTAAATTAACAACTGCAGCGACTGTCACTTAAAGACTGTGGCAAGAAAGGTCGTAAAATGAAGCAAAGCTCACTTAACAAATGTTTCACTCAGCAAGAGAAATTTTGGGCTCAATTGTGGTCGTAAGTCGAGGACTACCTGCATGCAATCATAGCAGGGGTGGGTTCTTCTTTTCTTTGCTGCCGGTTCGCTCCTTGAGGCGCCGCGCAGGTACGCACGTGCATGCACAGTGCTAAAAACCCAGCTTTTGTGCATGCGCAGAAGCAAAAAACAGCAAAGCAAAGATGGCGGCCTGAGATAGCCGGTTCGGGGGCGTGGCAGGCCTGGGTCGCTGCCGGTTCTAGCGACCCAGGCCACCAAGTTACTACCGGTTCTATAGAACCAGCAGGAACCCACCTCTAGATCACAGGTGCTAATTGTATGTGATTAATAGAATTGCTCTGACATTCGTGCCTGGGGATAATCCTCTGAGTTCAATTGCTGTGGCTCAAAAATCATAAAACCAAAACTAATATCTAAACTTTGTGCTTTTGCTTGTGCAAATGGTTTTTCTGACCCTATTTTTTTTTATGCTTCTCTAAGAAATTTTGCCCATTTATGAAACCCAATAATAAAGGAATGCAGAGGATTTGAAGCAAGACTAAATTGCACAGAATATGAATTCATGTCATGTTAATTGCAGTTCTTTTGCCAAAGGAGAAGAGTTGGCAGGGGAGGCTAAAAAACAAAAAACAAAATTACAACAAAGATTAAAAAAGAGGGGGGGCTTTGATCACACAGTTACCATCTTTGCCACCATCTTGACTTTTTGAGGTTCCCCCTGCAGACCCCCCCTGAAGGAAAATATCAACACTTAACTTCTGTTTTGATCTTTGATTAAAGGGGGTCAGCACCAAATGTCTTGAACCAGTACCACTCTTTGTAAGAATTTCTCTTAAATATTTAAGGTCACCCAGGATAGTATTAAATTCAGCAAATGTTTGAAAGTATTTTTGTGCCTTTTTTATCAGTGCTGATTAATACTTCTTAATATTTTTCAGACTCGATAAAGTGCAAGGACGAAGTCAACAGTCAAGCCGTTACTCAACCACACAGATGCACAAATGTTGAACACTTTAAATGCAAATATTTGCCAAGAAAAATGAGAAAATGAGACAAATATTCCTTTAGGAGGAAAGACAAATGCTCTGGATCACGGGTCTCCAACCTTGGCAACTTTAAGACTTGTGGACTTCAACTCCTAGAATCCCTCAGCCAGCAAATCCAGAGATTCGTCTATATATAGTATAAAAAAAAGGCAGGTAAGAAAGGAAAGGGAATTAGGAGAGGAGACAAAAATCAGATAAAGAAATAGATGGTTTACATCTAATCCTTAATTCTAGAATAGAGATCTGCACATCCATAAATATTTATTATTTGAAAGAGAAGCAGGCTATTTCAGCAACTTTTAATGGCTTAAAAGTTTAAAAGTCAACTTACAGTCAAGTCACAGAAAAATGGATGGATAACTATAATATTCATGAGCCACAGTGGCGCAGTGGTTAGAGTGCAGTACTGCAGGCTACTTCTGCTGTCTGCCGGCTAACTGCAATTTGGCAGTTCGAATCTCACCAGGCTCAAGGTTGACTCCACCTTCCATCCTTCCAAGGTGGGTAAATAGAGGACCCAAATTGTTGGCTCTGTAAACCGCTTAGAGAGGGCTGGAAAGCCCTGTGAAGCGGTATATAAGTCTAAGTGCTATTGCTATTGCTATTCATAAACTTTTATACATGCAGTGTATTATAACCTACAGAGACATTTCCTGCATCTTCTGTTAATGTACATTGCCCAAAACATTAATAAAAAGAAAAAAATGGTTTCCATTCTTTGACAGATGTTTCTGTGATTCAGGCTTTTCAAATGCAATTTGATACAGTAAAACTTTCATTTAAACCTAATGTCAGTTGACTTCATGTAGCTTTTAGTGGCATAATTTTAAAGTATTTTACAGTTTTTGAACAAGAACAATGAATGCTTGGGAGGTTCGAAAGTGACAGTCATCTCACTAAACTTATTTTCCATCTGAGTTTGAGATGAAAACGTTTAAGTTTCTGATCAGTGGAATAATATAAAAACTGTAGACTGAAAATTGGGCAACTATTACAAAGTCTATAACCCTTTTTATTTCTTCTTTAAAAGTCAGCTTTTTTATAGAACTGCTGCTGAATATAAAAATGTATTTATGTATTTATCGTATTTCATATTTCTAAACACCCACCACCCTCAAAAGAGACATTCTGGATAGTGTACAATATAACATAACCAATAAATAAAACAATGGAGAAAAATTAAAAATTAAATTAGGGTTAAAAAATTTAAAATTATAGAATGGCAATTAAACATCAAAAGGTATAATGGGGAGGAAGAATATTGCTCAAAAGTGAAAGCCATTTTCAAGGCTAGTTTGCAGAATCTGATTCATCCTTAGATCTGCAGAATCAGCTATGCAAACACTGAGAAATCATACATTAATTAGAATATTGCCATGATTTAGATATTACTCTGTGAGCAGATTCGTTTCCCCCTTGTTAGTCTTGATGATCGTGTAAGAGGCCAGCTACTATGAAGCTTCCATCACTCCAGTCTTCAATTTAGTTCCCCCGGAGATACCTTCAAGGCAGAACAGCTGAGGGTCTGATGATGCTGTCTAAATTTTTCACCTTGCTGTCCCTGCTTATTAAATGTGTCTTGTGTTAACAACACTCACCTGCCATCCAGCATCTCTTGGCCTTCCTTTTCCCTAAAATGCGTGCTTGCTCTTAGAGCAATTGGGTTGGGTCTTCCGGTCTCCGGAGAGATGCCTCAACTTTATCTACAAAGCCACAGATTCTCCCTTTTGCACTTTTGACAGCTATTTCTCTTGCCCTCTAAATCATTTTATCATTCAGCTGCCTGGAATCCTCTTTAGTGTTATACTGTAATTCCTTCGCTGAAAAGGTACCATATTTTTCCTGTCTGCTGATAACACAACATTAGCAAATTGTTACAGATTTCAGGAGAGGACATATTTATCTTTTTTCTCAACTAAGGAGATCAATTCTATAGTATTTTTAAAAGGGAAAGTATTAGAAATACACTGTCTTGCTTAACAAGCAAGCATCATTTCATTTATATATCGGTAGTAGAAACATACTAATTTTTTGTAATTAAGTTTTAATGCCAGTAATTAATTTTCTGAGTTGATGCATGCGCATTTTCTCTAAGGAATGCTTCTCTTTTTGTATGATAGATTACAATGATATAGATTCCAGACTTACATAATGTGCATGTTTTATTATTTTAGCTAAGGAGAGGTTTTTGAACAATAGTGAAGTACTCTAAGAAGAAAAGATCAGTACATAAAATAGTTAGAAGGGTTCATCTGTTTTTAACCAATTTGATTTTCAAATTGAAAGGCGTAGTTCAAGAATTCTAGTCCTATCACGATTCCCTATGGAAATGACACCATTTTACAGGTTTGCGCAATATAGTCCTTCTCTCAGACCAATTATATGTCCAATCTACTTTTTTACAGGTGGTTTTCTATGACCCCTTTGCCCTGAACTCTGATGGCAGCATCTAATCTTGTTTTTTAAGTCTCATTTCCTGAAACTATTTTTGTGCTCCTTCAGTGCTTTTTTCTTGATTTGATTATCTGGTGAGACTCTCTTTTCAGAATGGTATATAGTCTAATTAGAACTGAAAGTTGCTTGTGTTACATGCTCGAGACCTTTCCTTTTTTTTCTCTTCTTTTTAATTAGCGTGCTGCTGAATATTGAATGTGTGCAGCACATCTCCTGAAATGGGGGAAAAATAAGAAAGTTTACCTTGTTTTGTTTCTAATGGCCTTGATACATTTTGCAATAAGAATAGAAAACTTAGCGCTGGCTGCCCATTGCTCGACACACATTACCTAAGTAAGTCTAGTAAATTATTAAATTTGGTGAGTAACTTGTGGTTATTATATTACTCGGCCTTGCAGCCAAATAGAAAACAACCGTGGTCTTTGCACACTGATTATGTTGGAAATGTATTTTACAGAGATGCATCCAGTGTGGCTCCTTGGCTGCAGAAGACCCATTATGAACACAAATGCTGTTTTACGTTACAAAATGCATTTCCATATGTTTTGCCTGCTTGGTTTTCCCTTTCAAGGCATTTTTTTAAAACGAGGTTACTAATATTCTTTGGGTTAAACATCTACAGCGTCTTTTTTTCTGCCTCTTTTCCAACTGAAGACATCCTGATTCTTTTGGATATAGTCATGGCTAAATTCTTCATTTGGACACGGTCCCTCATGATGATTGGGCTCAGTAGAAGATGTTTGAAGACTTACAGAATGAATCAATGCAACATCATCTCTTTGGCGTCTATTTCCTTCTCCTTTTATGATTTTAGCACATTTCCAGGTTCATCCTCACTGTCGGCTGAGGTGGTTATATTAAAGTATTGGTAGACATAGTTCAACATTAACTGGACAATCTCCCCTCCTGAGAATGGAGCCTTTTGGGAAATTCAGGTGACATCACACCATCTTTCTGAAATATCACACCTTCCTGAACATCTTTCCTCCCAGCAAAAGCAACCCAGGTGGGCAAAGGGCTAGATAGGCAAAGAGAGATAACCCAAAAGCAGAACACTCAACCTGAACTTGCTGGGAACATCATGGAGCATGTAATGGCACAGAGGAAAATCCCCTTCCTGCCTTTGGTGCTGTCTGCTTTTTAACAGCTCCTCTGCCATTTAGTTTAATTAGGTCAATGAAAGGGGGGGAGGCAAATCAAGAAGAAGAAGTTTTTATCTTCATGATTGATCCTTAAGTCACGAATAGGGAGGTTTTGTAGTTTGTTAAAGACAGAGAGGTGCTATGCGTTGTAAGAATGGGGGGAAATAGTTTTAAATGTCTCGTTGACATATTTTATTTATTTATTTTATTTTATTTATTAGTTTGTCAAACATGTACAAGATAGCAGGTATGAATATGAACATGGACATGAACGAAGAAAATGAATACAAATAAATGGGGACAGTAGGACAGGGACGGTAGGCACGCTGGGGCACTTATGCATGCCCCCCTTTACGGACCTCTTAGGAATGGGGTGAGGTCCACGGTAGACAGTTGAAGGTTGAAGCTATGGGGGTTTGAGGAAGTAACAACAGAATCGGGTAGAGCATTCCAGGCAATGACCACTCAATGTCGTATTTTCTGCAATCGAGTTTGGAGCCATTTACCTTGAGTTTGTATCGATTGTTTGCCCGTGTATTATTGAGGTTGAAGCTGAAGAAGTCGTTGACAGGTAGGACGTTGTAGCGGACAATTTTGTGTGCTATGCTTAGATCAGACCACAGGGGGCGCAGTTCCAGATTGTCCAAGGCCAAAATTTCAAGCCTGGTGGCATAAGGGATTCTATTGTGAGTAGAGGAGTGGAGGACTCTTCTCGTGAAATACCTCTGGACCCGCTCAATCGTATTAATGACCGATATACAGTGTGGAGTCCAGGCAGACGAGCTGTATTCGAGAATTGGTCTGGCAAAGGTTTTGTATGCCCTAGTTAGCAATACAATGTTACCGGAGAAGAAGCTTCACAAAATTAGGTTAACAATTCTTATATAGACTATGAATAATAATGAGTTGATAATGTAAGCACCCAAGTTTCATGAATACTTTTTAATACACTAAAAACTGAACTATTGATTTGAATGCTGTTTTAATAATAAATTGTACAATTTATTATTTTAAAAAATTCTAAAAAAGAAATACTGCTCAGGTATTATTATTCAGGTTGGGGGCCACCAAGTAAAAGCATGCCACACATCTGAATCTATCCAAATAAATATTTTAATATGAAGTACACTCGCTTATGAATTTTAGATTAGATTAGATCAGGGTGGGCAGCTATGGTCCCTTTATCACCTGTGGCTTAGAAATTCTGGGAGTTGAAGTCCACAGGTTGTAAAGACAGAGAAGTGCCAACAGAATATTTTTCCTTCACATTGGCACTTTTTATTCCTACCCTTCTGATCTAATGTGGCCTAGAGGTGGAGCTCTTGCCTCACAATCAGGAGGTTATGAGTTCGATCCTAGGTAGAGGCAGATATCGGGTCTCCTGCTTGGGCAGAGGGTTGGACAAGATGACCTGCAAGGTCCCTTCCAACTCTGTTAATCTGTATATCTGTAATTTCTGCTGGTCAATGGCTTGAATGGACAGCTGTCCTTTTTGAAGCAGCTGGATTGGGTTTATTTGTGAATGTTCCTTCCATTCCTGTAGGTCCAGAAGCAAGTAAACACCTGTCCTACACTCATCCAAGGCCTGGTCTCACTGACACTGAAGCTGATAATCTCCTTCTCGCTAGATTCCGTGGCTCCTTTAGTCTCTACCTGATTTTGTTTAAGTGGGTGTGTGGGAGGGACCGAGTTGAAAAGGAAAAAGAATGCTGCAAAGCAAAATAACAGATTGAAGGATAATAATTCATGTGTCCTACAGAAGCGTTCTTAGAAATGGTTGGTCCCAGCTGGCTGGTCCTTTGTTACATCTAGCGATGAGCACACCCATCATGGCAAACATTTTGGGAGAAATCTCATAACACATCCTAGAAAAATTCTAAATGTCCCTACTGGCATGAAGACTTTGGAAATCCCTTGTCTAGTAGAAAGGGGAGCCATGAGATCAAAATGGTCACATATTTTTTTAAAAAAATAGTAATTTTATTTTAAAAATTACAAATGCAGCAAGAACAACTAACCAGTCCACAATTTCTTCACCAAATGCCAGAACCTTCACATTTTAAAGGGAGTCTTAATGCAACAATCCTGCCAAATATCCTTTCCACATGCCAGAGAGGAAATGTTTTGAATTCAGTTGTATCAGACAGCTATCATTTCACATTCAATTTACTTTGAGCAAGCAACTTGTTTTCAGGTTTACATTCCGTAATTGGATTACAGCTTTCACATTTTATCCATTCGGATGATTATCATCGCAGGTTTCTTGTCTTTTCGTGGACTTACGTTTTGCTTTGTTGCCTTATAAAAATGATGTTGTTATGTTAAAAACATCAGAGTCCATTAATGAATTTGGCACTGTGGCAAGAAGTAGCCTCCAACCAGTACAGTTACAGAGATGAATGGCAGGCCTTAAACACCCCTAACCAAATGTGTTATGGAGGTAGGACTCAGGGGAGTCCCTGGGGCTTTCTGGACTTGGTTCTTTGCTTGCAGATGTTTCATTGCCTAACTAGGAACATCCGTGTGAACTCTGTTCGTATTAGAGTAGATTGCCCTGCCAGGGCTGGTGGCGTTAGAGCAGGGATTCCCATCAGACAAACAATCAAGCAAGCAAGCAGAGAAGGCCATCATATTGTCCACTAGGACAAAATAGGTAGAGGTATTTCTTGATACTCTGATTAAATATGACTACTTTCATAGGAGCTGTGGTGGCGCAGTGATTAGAATGCAGTCTTGCAGGCAAACTCTGCCCACAGCCTGCAGTTTGATCCTGACCAGGTTCAAGGTTGACTCACCTTCCATTCTTCAGAGGTCAGTAAAATGAGGACTCCCAGGTGGTCGGGGGCAATGTGCGGACTCTGTAAACTGCTTAGAGAAGGCTGTAAAGCACTGTGAAGCGGTATATACATCTAAGTGCTATTGCTATTGCTATTGCCATTGCTATTCCTTCCTTCCTTCCTTCCTTCCTTCCTTCCTTCCTTCCTTCCTTCCTTCCTTCCTTCCTTCCTTCCTTCGTGATGGAGCCATTAGAATGCTGCACAGCAGGCTGACTCTGTTCACTGCCAGGAGTTTGATCCTGATGGGTTCAAGGTTGACTCAGCCTTCCATCCTTCTGAGGTTGATAAAATGAGGACCCAGATTGTTGGGGGCAAGAGGCTGACTCTGTAAACTGTTTAGAGAGGACTGTAAAGCACTGTGAAGCAGTATATAAGTCTAAGTGCTACTGCTACTCCTTCCTTCCTTCCTTCCTTCCTTCCTTCCTTCCTTCCTTCCTTCCTTCCTTCCTTCCTTCCTTCCTTCCTTCCTTCCTTCCTGATGGAGCCATTAGAATGCTGCACAGCAGGCTGACTCTGTTCACTGCCAGGAGTTTGATCCTGATGGGTTCAAGGTTGACTCAGCCTTCCATCCTTCCGAGGTTGATAAAATGAGGACCCAGATTGTTGGGGGCAAGAGGCTGAACTCTGTAAACCGCTTAGAGAGGGCTGTAAAGCACTGTGAAGCAGTATATAAGTCTAAGTGCTATTACTGTTAGTATATAATCTGAGTGTATGGACACAAGCATACACACATACATATTATACAGTAGAAACATAGGTTAGATTTCTCTAGAAGGAGGAGAAATAGTCTATCAGTGGGTGCTGTCTAATGCAACTCTACAGAAGCTCCATCTTCAAAGACAGTAGACTTCTGAGAATGGCAGTTTGTGGGAAACAGGAAGGGGCAATTGTTTTTCTGCATGCTTGTAAAACAAGCAGAATATTAAATTTTCCCTAAATTCCTCAAGATTTTTTATGTATTGTTTTGATTGAAGGGTTATATGGTGGTTCTGGATCACGGAACAAACAAGTCTGGGAAATGGAACCTTATCAAGTTGCAGAAAACTCTCCTGTCCCTCAATTTATCTCCAAATCTCCTCTCTTCCTTTTGCCCACTTAATCTCACCATTTTAGCCCCATCCCCCAAACCTATTTTACAAACGCCACTTAAGCTTTCTGAATGGTAACACCCTTTCCCAACACTTCTTGCACCAATCTCCCAGTATTTTAAAGCAAATAAATGAAAAGCTAAAGAAGTAATCAATCGGCTATTAGTCCTACAGTAAATGACCTGAGCCATCTCCAAGGGTGGGCTGGTATGGGAAGCTGGGTGAGGTCCATCATAAGCAAAACCAAGCGGATTTAATCTCTTTTTTTTTCAGAGGGGAGGATGAGGCATCTGTCTGGACTGGAGATATTATTCTCATGAAGTGTCATGCCCAATTTTGGGATGGGATGAAGGTGGCATTGTGCCTTGATTACATTAGGGCACAACAAGATTTCGTAAATGGAAACAATACCCAGATTGTTTCACGAACAGGAAAATAGGGAGGAGATAAAATTAATATTAATTCATCTAAGCCGCGGGGTTCTGCAGCAGTGCCAGAATATTTCAATAAACAAAGCAATTATAGAAATGAATCATAGAGATACTTTGAGCGCGGATTTTATTCTCTATATACTTGGTACTGAACATAAATCTTCAGTAATCCAGTTTCATAATGCCGGATAATCCTGCTGTTTATTTTGATACGCCTATTCTGCTCCTAAAGTTTTGAAAGTATCTAACGATTAGCAGAAGCCGGTGATTCCCTTCCAGTGGCCTTCTTCATCTCATTTGGGTCTTTAATTTGAATGTGGGGGATGGAATTGGTTTGAAGGCCCAATTTGGCTGAGCCCATTAATTAGGTGGATGCCTTGATGAGTTGAACCTTCCTTGGCTCAAAAAAGGATGTCACAAAATCCAGATGCCTCCTGCTCAATCTATTGGTCCATCTTGCCACTCTACTTTTTTTCAAGAACAAGGAAGAGAGAGGGAGATGTTTTTCAAGCTTCCCTCACTTGAGATGAGTGGATGGATGGAAATTCTGTAATCCTTCTGTCCACATGTCTACTTATTTGCTACAGGATTTTTTCTTCCAGCAAATTCAGGACAACCCAATCTAATTTAGCCTAGAACTTAGGAATGTACCAATAAAGGAGAATATTTGTAGCTGAGGGTTGAAATGAGGGCTTCCTGGTGCTTTCTGAGCTTGGTTGCTTTGTTGCAGACGTTTCATGACCCAAACTTGGTAACTTCATCAGTGCTAGAAAGGAGTGGGATTTCCTCCCAGTTTATATTCTGATTTGTATTCTAGTCAATCTGATGTTGAAGGTTAACGTCAGACCAACAATCAAGTAAACCATACCCCAATCAAGGAACTGCCAAACAAGCCAACAACAAGCAAACGAAAAAACCTCCAAGCCAGCCCCACCAACGCTGACAGGACAAATCAGTAGAACATAAACTGAGAGCAAACCGCATTCCTTAACTAACCCTGATGATGTTACCTAGTTTGGGTCATGAAACGTCTGCAAGGAAACAGCTGAACTCAGGAGAGGACCAAGGCGCCCTCAGTTAGACATGTGGCATGAGCCTCACTGTTCAAAGCATTTTAAAACAAGGTCCTTCTTGTCTAAATTCAACTCAACCACCATCACAAAATGCAGCAGGACCAATCATCTATTTCACCTGTTTATATTTTCTGATAACCAACCAGGCTAATTGCAGATTAGCAAATGAGAAATTCTCCATGTTGTTTGGAAGTGGAAGTGAAGTCTAGCCTCTTGGAGCTGACTTGGACTTGGTCCATATGTAAGTGATTTTCTTGGCAACAAGATAATATTGCTTTCCCATTACTTTTTATCAGGAAGTTTGCTGACTCCCGTGAGTTCCTGTTACAGGTAAGTCCTCCACTTACATTTATGACATTTATGACTGTTCGAAGTTACTTATGACCATTTTTCACATTTGCAACTGGGTGTTTTTATATTGTGCATTTTTGCAAACTTCCATGCAGGGGTCTTCATTCTTCAGGCAGGAAAGGCCCGGGTCAGACTTCATAGCAAATGTGAGTAAGCAATTGTTGCTTCATTGCCTTTCCTAATTTAAAAAACACACACACCTGTATTTGAAGAAAAGCTCTGCCTACAATACCACACAGAAGCTTGGTATATAAAAGTTGCTGGCAGGTTACATATGGAGCTAACATGATTTAAATTTGGCACAATTGCTCCTTACTTGAGAAACTCTGCTTCATCCTTCAGAAGAAATGGTTTCGGGAAAACAAACCGGGTAAGAACACCCATCTCTTCTTTTGCAATCTGCAGGTGTCCAGATTTTCCCATCCTCGTCATTAATAAGAATTAACTATACTTAAAAACCAGACATTCTGTAAGCTCAGCCAATCAGACAATGGATGACATGGAGTTAAAGCTATTGCTCCTATTCATTTGGGTTTAAGGAACACATTAACAACAAACAACCCTGAAATCTGGATGGCTTTAAATCAAGAATGAGTATAATCTTTGGGTGTTTCAGGATCACATTTAAAAGTTCTCTTCTCTTCTCTTCTCTTCTCTTCTCTTCTCTTCTCTTCTCTTCTCTTCTCTTCTCTTCTCTTCTCTTCTCTTCTCTTCTCCCCTTCCCCCATATGATGCCTTTGAAGCAAAAACAACAAACCTATATCACATTTAGCAGATCCTTATCACATCTGGCTCAGCTTTTCTATTTTATTTTATTGCACTGGGTAATCAGGTTTGTAAAAATACAGATATTTGGGAACAGGGGCGGGTTCCTAATTTTTTTACTACCACTCTGTGGGCGTGGCTTATTTTGTGGGTGTGGCTTGCCAGCCATGGGACCGGGTGGGCATGGGCCACAGGAGCTTGGCAGCAGCTGGAGAAGCAGGGGGCGGCATTGCCCACCTGCAGCGCAGCCCCCCGCAGCGGGAGCAGCAAGATCGCGGCAGCGGTTCTTCTAGGAGGCTCCGTCCAGCCTGAATACTTCTCCCCATTTGATGAGCCTAGGCTCCTGCCACCAGTTCCCCCTCCCCTCAGCAGCTCGAGAAGCCTCGAACGTGCAAAAATGCCTAGGATCATCACTGCGCGTTCGTGGCTTCTCAGACTGCTGAAGGGAGGAGAACTGAGATAGCTCATGCCGCTCGTTCTTTCAGCGTCTCACGCGCTCCCTCAGCCATCCTCCCCTGCTTGGACTCACTGTGGGGTAGGGTAGGGTAGCTCGGCTTCTGGGCATGTGCAGAAGAAATTTTTAAAAAAAATTTAAAAAAAATTTTTTTTTTAAAATGGCGGCACCCAGTCATTGGCAATCGACTGCACCGGTACTGTGACGTCACCAGCGGGCCGCTACCGGTGCTATAGAGTGGACCGCACCAGTAGGAACCCACCACTGTTTGGGAAGTACAAAAACAGGACATAAGCATGGCCATCCAGATTTGGCTAAATTACAATGTCCAATTGCTTCAGCCAACAAGGCCAACTGCAAAGAAATTCAGGAATATTGTGCACACAGAGACCGTTTTAGCCACCTAACAGAACAATGCAGATGACAATGTCAGTTGGTGCTACCGAGTCAGGTTTCATTCCTTTTGATTGCATTGACAAACTCTTGTCACCGTGACTTTATCTTTAACAAAAATCTTTTCTCTTTGGTTCTATCTACTTTATTCTTTATTCTTCATTTTTTCCCCTAGTTCTTTTGTCTCACTACAAGACATCAGCCTTCATTTGTCCAGATTTTTCTTGCTATTCACAGAACACACCTGCAAATTCATATTTTAAAGGTATCTTTAGTACGTCTCAATGTGTAGCTTTTACAAATTTGAAATCACATGGTATGACGTGATCAAATTTTAAAGACACCAGACGATTAAAAATGCTTCTGCATACCCAATAGATGTCTCAGGTGCAGGGTTAGGCATAGTCTCCTTACAGGGATGTGACAACTTCAAACTTGCAAATGGTAGATATATTCCAGTGGTATTTTTCAGTCATAAATTGATATTCGCAGAAAGGAGCTATTTTCTGTTCAGGAGGAATGTTTCTCTGTTAAAGGACTGTTGAATGATTTAGACCACATATCTCGGGGCAAAAATTTGCTACATTAATGATCACGAGACATTGACGTGGTTGCAGACTGTGTCCAGTAACAAACATGGGCATGGATTTTATAAGAAATTATTACTGGATAGATTCCAGGAAACAGTATGGTTATGGATGTCCTGTTGAGAAAAAATAGTGCAATATATAATTGAAGTTTTGAATTTATATGAATCCATATAATTATATAACCTTATCCTGCAAATATATTGAATAATCTGAAATGTCAGTAAGTTAGCCAATATAGGTCCCCTGAAACTTTCTTATTGGATTGTAATAATGATTTGTGATATGTTAAATGTTCCATAGTTGGGTTTTGGCTTTTTGATGTCCTAAATTGTCTGCTAGGTGTGGTCAAAACAAAACAAAACATCAAGATGGCAAAACTGCATCCAATTTTTGTCACCACGATGTAAAAAAGTTGTTGAGACTCTAGAAAGAGTGCAGAGAAGAGCAACCAAGAAGATTAGGGGACTGGAGGGTGCAGATGAACGGTTGCAGAAACTGGGCATGGCTAGTGTTGAGTTCTGGTACTGAGGAGTCAGGAGGCAGGCTTAGTGACAACAGCTCTTTTATTAAAGTAAGTGAGAACTCCAGCAAAAGCCCAGCCGGTGGCTCCTGTTTAAATAGGGAGCTCCGGCTGGGAAGAACTAATCAGTGATCAGCAATCTCTCACTCAATAGAGCGGACCTGGTTGTAAACTACCTAGCTAATATGCAAATCTTAAGACACAACAGCTAGTCTAGTGAAGAGAAGGACCAAGGGAGACATGAGAGCAGTCTTCCAGTATCTCAGGGGCTGCCACAAATAAGAGTTGGGGGTCAACCTGTTCTCCAAAGCACCTGAGGGCAGGACGAGAAGCAACGGGTTGAAGACCTCCAAGGTCCCTTCCAACTCTGTTATTCTAGTCCATTCTATTCCATTCTATGAATAGAATAGAATAACAGAGTTGGAAGGGACCTTGGAGGTCTTCTAGTCCAACCCCCTGCTTAGGCAGGAAACCCTACACCACTTCAGACAAATGAAGGAAAAAGGGAAAATCAGGGGAAAAAAGGAATCAATCTAAGCACGCAGCTGGGGCTGCCATTTTGATTTTTGTTTATGATACTCCTCTAAAGAACACTTGCACCACCACGGATATACGCTATTTTTGAGAGCATATACTTCTTTTGCAGAACAATTATATTTTCCCTTGTGGATTGGACCAATGAAAACATAGCAGTTTGTCTGGCTTCTGATGCTTTGGAAACACATGAAAGTTGCAAAGTTGATTTCCATTGGTAAAAGCACAGGCACAAACACACATTGGGGCAATATCTTCCTCCAAATGTCACCGTGGCCTTCATTTCCTTACTCAATAAAGGAGTTCCCCCATGAGACTCTGTCATTTTCCTAGAACTGCAGTTTTAACTGAAAACACTCCCAGGGAGCTGATGATGTCGTGAAAATATTTCAGCTGGCTCAGAATATGATTCCAATGATGTGGAATGTTGATGCAGCAGATTTATCTGGCATGGAAGAGAGAGAGAGATAGAGAGAGAGAGTGAAATAGAGAGAGGGAGGGAGGGAGGGAGAGGGAGAGGGAGAGGGAGAGGCTGCCGATGGAAAGTGGTGCTACTTTAAAGCAAAGCCTCTTTTTCGGAGGGTTGTTTCCCAGCTGGGCCTTTGCCAGAGGATCAGAGGGTTTTAAGGCTCATTGATTAGCGAAGCCTTGATCCCCCTCCGAAGGAGCCAGGGTCACGGAGATGGTGAAGAGTGAAGGGGAGAAAAAAGCGATTGGAGAAATGCCGGTTGGCTGGATAATGCAAGACAGATTAAAGAAAGTCGAATGGAGATAGCAGGGTATCTACTGAGATGCAAGATGAATCCTTAAAGCATTTCCTTTGGGAGGTGGGAAGTTGTGGACTTGTACTGTTAAAAAGTTAACTAATTAGTCAGTTGCAATTTTCATGACTCCAGTTGTACACATGTATCTTCACCTGTCTCTGGCGACAATATAAATCCTTCCAATGAGTCCTTGGAAGCTCTCCATTGTCTTATTCTTCTCCTTCCCTCCATTGTCTTATTCTTCTCCTTCCCTCCTTTTCCCCTGGAGTCAGTTCATTGTTAACCACAATGAAGTTCCCTCTAGTGCAGGGGTCTCCAACCTTGGCAACTTTAAGACTTGTGGACTTCAACTCCCAGAATTCCTCAGCCGGAGGCCACAAGTCTTAATGTTGCCAAGGTTAGATGCCCCTGCTCTAGTGAGTCTAGCCCAGGAATGTCCAACCTTGGCCACTTAAAACTTATGGACTTCAATTCCCAGAATTCTTCAGTCAGCATGGACAACCCTGACTTAGTATTTCCTGTTGCAGTTTCTGTTCCTTTGTCCTCTTCTCCCAAAACTGAACAAATTGAGATTGTGCATTTTTTCTGCAGAAGGATGAACGCAAGGGAAGACTCTAAAGCAGGCACGTAGAACCTTGGCAACTTTAAGTTTGATGGACTTCAACTCCCAGAATTCCCCAGCCCCCATGGCCCTCTGGGAGCTGAAGTCCACAGGTCTTAAAGTTGCCAGCATTGGACACACCGGTTCTAGTCCAACCCAACACACATCCCTTTAATCTAACTTGGAAGGTCAATTCTTCAGCTGAACTTTAGTTACCTTTAAACAATATAATATAAGTAGAACTCTGTATTATTTCATTCTGGATACCCTGAATTCTTCTGGCAAATTTTCAAAGACTGGACAGGGCTTATTAAACCAAAGGAAACATTTAGCAAATGCTGAGCCTTATTCCATTGCTTGAAGCCCCGAAGGAATGAAGAGTCTCCACCCACCTAGTTTTTTTTAATTTTCACATAGAACTTACATGAATACAAAAAGCAATATATTGTTTATTATTTAGCCCACGCGTACCAAATCCTTAAACAGCTGAATATCCACTCCTGAACTCCCCATGAAAAGCCATTTAAAATACTCAAGTTGAAAGTTGAATAATGAATGCATTCTCAGAACAAGCTGGGTATTTAGAGGAAAAGCAATCAAGGCTGTAGCTGGCATCAAAGCCACCCCTTCTAAAATATAAAGTAGGATTGTGGGATTATGGAGCATTCAAAGATTTGTATTACTGCATCCAGTTTTGGTCACCATGATGTAAAAAAGATACTGAACCTCCGGAAAGAGTGCAGAGAAGAGCAGCAAAGACGATTAGGGGACTGGAAGCTAAAACATATGAAGAACGGTGAAGGGAACTGGGCATGTCTAGTCTGATGAAGAGAAGGCTTAGGAGAGACATGATAGCAGTCTTCCGATATTTGAGAGGTTGTCAGAAAGAAGAGGGGATCGACCTATTCTAGAAAGCACTTGAGGGCAGGACAAAATGGAAATCCCTGTTGCAACAAAGAATGTTCTTTCTGCGCCAACTCAGGACCCTCAAACTTCCCAAGGAGCTGCTGATACAGTTCTACTGAGGAATCATTGAGTCTGTCATCTGCACCTCTATAACTGTCTGGTTCGGTTCTACAACCCAACAAGACAGACACAGACTTCAGAGGATAATCAGAACTGAAGAAAAAACAATTACTGCCAACCTGCCTTCCATTGAGGACCTGTATACTGCACGAATCAAAAAGAGGGCCGTGAAAATATTTACTGACCCCTCGCATCCTGGACATAAATTGCTTCAACTCCTACCCTCAAAACGTCACTATAGAGCACTGCACAACAAGACAACTAGACACAAGAAGAGTTTTTTCCCCGAACGCCATCACTCTGCTAAACAAATAATTCCCTCACCACTGTCAAACTATTCACTAAGGCTGCATTATTATTACTATTAGTTTTTCTCATCGTTCCTATCACCCATCTCCTCCCACTTATGACTGTATGACTGTAACTTGCTGCTTGTATCCTTACGATTCATATTCATATTGATTGTTTCCTGATTGCTTATTTGTACCCTATGACTATCATTAAGTGTTGTACCTCATGATTCTTGACAAATGTATTTTTCCTTTTATGCACACTGAGAGCATATGCACCAAAGACAAATTCCTTGTGTGTCCAATCACACTTGGCCAATAAAGAATTCTATTCTATTCTATTCTATTCTATTCTATTCTATTCTATTCTATTCTATTCTATTCTATTCTATTCTATTCTATTCTATTCTAGTCATCTGTTTGTTGACCTTGTAGGGTTCATGCCAGAAACAGCGGCTCCTGAGGTGAAATAAATTGGGTCTCCATTTGGATGGATAACCTAGAGATGTCCCATGTTTCTGTTCTGCTGATTTGGCAGGGAAGTTTGCTTTGAGTTTGAAAGGAAACCACCTGCTGCATGCATAGGTAGCCCTAATCAAAACAGAGCCACCTCTGCAGTTTAAAGACCTTCCCAGCCTTGCATTTTCCTCAAGGCAGGTCCCTGAAACATTCCAAGGAACTGAAGTGGTTGCTGCCCCCAGGAAAGATACTTACGGAAAGGACTTTAGCTCTGTTTTCAAGAGAGCTTGTAATGGTAAAAGGAAGTTGTCCAGTCACAAAGGAGGATCCTATTGGCAGTAAGCTGCAACTCACGGACACAAGTACAAAATTGGGACTTCTTATTGCCCCAGAAACTCTCCTGGAATATGGTTTTGGGTTTCAAAATACATCACATCTGAATTCCTCAGCCGGTTTTCTGAAGTCTCCTTGCAAATCCCATCCAACCTTTATTACAGTCCTTAATGAGCATCAGGTGGGTTGGGGCGCATCCCCTTGCAAGCCCCTTGTGCTTCTTCCTTCTCCAAACCTGGAGTTTTTGCTCACTTGCTCCTCCAATGAATTTTAACGTTGAAATGTTAAATCTGCTTCTCTGGAAACTCGCCTGAACGTCAGACTTTCTGAGTGGACGTGCGCTAAATTAGATTGTAAAAATAACTGGAGCTAGTACTTCACCTGTAAACATGTGCACAAAGGAGATATTGATTGTGGAAAAAGCATGCTTAGGGAAATAGGATACGGGGGAGGGAGAAGTGCTTTTAAAAGACATAATGGAAAGGAAAGAAAAGAAAAGGGAAATAACAAAAAAGAATTGTGTATTTTTAGGCCACATTTTTTTTTACTGAGTGAAAAACTGGTTGAAAAAGAATAACAAGGAAAAAAAGAATATACAACCTTCAAAGTGCAGTGGAAATGAATGAAACACTTGAAAACACATCTATATGAAATAATCAAAGAAATATCCTAGAATGGCAAGAAACTACAATTTAAAGCAACATGAAACAAGAAATGCAAGAAAAAATTAAAAAGGAAACATTGCTGTATACTCTAGAGTAAAACAGATAAAATCAATGGAGCTAAGTAGCTATTATGAGATAAACACAATTATGATGCTAAAATCTATAAATACTATAATCTATAAATCACCAAGCTACTTAAAACAAATTCCAAATGGCCTGGTATTGGTTTCCAATTGTTAAAACAAATTAATTATATAAACCAAGAAACCAAAGCTACATACAGAAAGGAATACAATAATGAAATAAAACAAATAAAGGAAGTATTAGAGAGAAAGACATAATAAATTATATTATTTAAAGATAAAGCCGGGGACCGCTGCAATTGTGGATAGCTCATATACAAAATCTGTATGCTGCCTGGGGCATTCACTTCTTGGTGAGGTGGCTGCGATGAACAATTTTCACCTGACCCGAGTGTCATGTTACGAGCAAGGAGATCTTGAAGACCAGAAGATACCTATAAATTCTGTGGCTAACCTTTGGCTGCCCAAAAAGACCTAATTGTTTGTTTTTGCTTCTAGGCCTTCAGAATTCTGGGACCAAAATTAATGAGTTTGAAATTGTTGACTTTGACTTCAGGCATCGTTATTATTATTCAAAAGGGAGGATAATCTTGTGAAATGGCTTTGAACTTGTCCTACCTTTTATCTGTTTAGTAATTTAAGGGTAAAGAAAAAAATGGAAAGAAGTTAGAATAATTGAGGACTTGGTGGGCCAGTGTGGTGTGTGTGTGTGTGTGTGTGTGTGTGTGTGTGTGTGTGTGTGTGTGTGTGTGTGTGTGTGTGTGTGTGTTATCCGAATATTTGATAAGAGGTACTGATGTTTAAACCTTATGATTTCATTAAGTAAGGATGATCAAGTAATGGGGTCCTTATTTATGTTTTCCTCTTAAGCTTTCTACTAGCCTTCTCTATGAAAATAAAGACCCATCCAATCATAAGTACAAAGAAGCAAGAGACCTAATAAAACACAAAATCAATTTGGAAACCCAGGAGGAGATAAGCCAAAATATTAAAAGAATGAGGCAAAATTATTTCGAACATGCAAACAAACCTGGAAGATGGTTAGCCCATAAACTTAGGAAAGAAAGAGCAAAAAGAACAATCCAACAACTTAAGGACAATGAGGGAAAGCTCCACAACGAAACCGAAGAAAAAAAGAAGATAATTCAAGACTTCTACGCAGCTCTATACGGAAGGACAGAAATCCAACAAGAAAACATCCATGGATACCTGGACACAACAGACCTACCAATCTTGCCGGAGGAAAAAAGGGTAGTATTAAATAAAGAAATCACAATTGAGGAATTAAGGACGGCCATTAAAAAACAAAAAAACAACAAAACACCTGGACCGGATGGGCTTCCAGCGGAGATATACAAAAAATTTCAAAATACTCTAGAAAATGAAATGTTAGAACTATACAACGAAGTACTAAACCAAGCCAAAATACCAAAATCATGGGAAGAAACATACATAACCCTTATTCCAAAAGAAGATACAGACAGGACAATGATAAAAAATTATAGACCAATTTCACTATTAAATTCGGACTACAAAATTTTTTCAACTATATTGGCAGAAAGACTAAAAATAATTCTAAATCAAATGATACATTCGGATCAAAATGGCTTTCTTCCAAAAAGACAAATTCGGAATAATACAAGAATAATAATGAACGTGTTAGAATACTATGAAACATACTCTAATCAACAATTGGCTCTAATATTTATTGATGCACAGAAAGCCTTTGACAATTTGGACTGGAAATTTTTTATTACACAACTAAAATATATGAAATTCGGCGATAAATTTATCCAAACAATAGAAACCATATACTCTACACAAATTGCAAGGATCCTAATTAACGGCGATATGACTGACTCAATAGAAATTAAAAAAGGCATAAGACAGGGTTGCCCTCTATCCCCTTTATTGTTCATATTTGCTTTAGAAACCCTGCTAAATCAAATTAGGAAAAACTCCAATATAGAAGGATTGAAAATTAGGAAGGAGGAATATAAGATACAAGCATTCGCAGATGATATGGTTTTCATTCTGGAAAATCCCCAAAGCTCCGGACCCGAAATTATGAAGGAAGTAGAAAGATTCGGAAAGGTGGCTGGCTTAAAAATCAACAAAGACAAAACAAAAATAATAACTAAAAACTGTTCACAGAAACAAGATAAGAAATTAGAGGAACTACTAGGGATTCAAACAACCAAAAAAATAAAATATTTGGGAATTTGGATAATGGCTAAATGTACAACGATAAAGGAAGATAATTACATTAAATTACTACATAAAATTCAAAAAGATTTGGAATTATGGTCCAAACTACAAATCTCTTTAATTGGAAAAATAGCCACAATTAAAATGAATATCCTACCTAAATTGTTATATCTATTCCAAACTGCACCAACAAAATTAGGAAATAAATTTTATACAGATTTAGACAAAATAATATTGAAATTTATTTGGTCAGGAAAAAAAGCAAGAATTAAAAAAAAACTATTACATGATAAGAGAATAAGAGGTGGCTTTGGACTACCAGACTGGAAATCATACCATCAAGCAGCAACAATAACTTGGATAAAAGAATGGGTGACACTTACAAATAAAAGAATTCTGACAATTGAAGGGCACGACCTACAAATTGGCTGGCACAACTTTATCTGGGAGGGAAAACATCATATACACAAATACTTCCAAAGACACCACATTAGAGGAACACTACTGGAAGATTGGCTGGAAATTAAACACAAACACTACATCCAAATGCCCAAATGGATATCTCCTATGGAAGCCCTAATATACCCCAATTTGCTAGACCTGAATAAGAAAATTACTTATAACGAACTACTAGATGAACATAATAACTTAAAAACAAGAGATGATTTGGCACTACAAGGAAAAAAGATTGATTGGTGGCCATACTTACAAATTCAGAAAAAATATAAAAAAGATATATTACAATTTGGTTTTCAGGAAAAAAATCAAGAATTAGATAAAATCTTACTAGGCCTGGAGGATAAAATAATATCAAAATTATATAATTGTATTATCAAGGTAAAATTGGAAGAAGAAATAGTAAAAGAGGTAATGATAACATGGGCACAAAATTTCGGCTACAATATTGAATTAGATTTATGGGATCAAATATGGAACCAAAATTATAAAATGACAATGGCCGCATCCCACAAAGAAAATATGTACAAAATGTTCTACAGATGGCACCTACCCCCGGCAAGATTGGCAAAAATGTTTCCACATCTGTCACCGAAATGTTGGAAGTGTAAACAGGAGTACGGAACTTACTATCACATGTGGTGGACATGTTCAGAAATCAAAAAATACTGGAAAAAAATACAGAAGTGGATTGAAGAGATAACAAAACAAAAGGTAGACCTTAAACCGGAAACTTTCTTATTAGGCATAATGAAAACAAAAATAGATAAACCAACTCACTATCTCATACTTCACATAATCACAGCAGCCAGAATATTATACGCACAACACTGGAAAACAGATATAATACCCACTAATACAATGTTAATAACTAAGATCTTAGACTGCGCAGAAATGTCTAGATTAACAATGAAAATACAAGATAAAGAAGACTCAGAATATTACAAAATTTGGGATAATTGGTATAAGTGGATGGAAAATAAACAATAAAATAAACAAATTAATTACTTTAAGGGTGATAATGATCAAATTGAGAAAGACTGATGATAAGCTAGGGATAAAACAAGTCAGATATTGAAATGACACGATACGCAAACGCTGTAATAAATTTATACAATTTTTTTTTCTTTTTTCTATTTTTCCTTATTGTATTTATATTTATGTACATATATTTTTGTATGTGTGTGTGTGTGTGTGTGTGTCAATATATAGCTCTTTTTTTTCTGTATCCATATATTTAGAATACTATTAAATATGAAAATATATAATAACAAATAAGATGAATTTATGTATAGATACCTATATAAGTATACATATATATATATGCACACGTCTTTTTTTTTACGTTGTTTTTTGTATGGTTTTTTTTTTCCTTTTGCTTTTGTATTATGTCTTTTCGTATTTTTGTATATTTTAAAACAACTCAATAAAACTATTTAAAAAAAAAGAAAAAAGAAAATAAGCCTTTCTTATTCAATCAGTAGCACTATATTACAAACTTCATTGCCAATATGGAAGAAAAAGGATACAGTAAAGTTATGTTCTGTTTTTTGTTCTGTTTTGGAATCCCATCACTGTTGCCTCCCTACTTGATGTGAATGAAAGATGGATTTAAAGATAATACTAGATCCAAGAGACCTCTTCAAGTTATCTCTTATTTTCAGAAGAACGGCCACTGTGGTTTTCAGACACCTTCAAGTTGTGCCCTAGTAGGGAATTAAATGATATTCTTGTTACATATCAAGAGTGCCTGGTTACAACCAGGTCCTCTGTTTAAGCGGGAAAATGGGAACTGCTGATTGGTCGAGCCATCTGACAGCTCCCTATATAAAGGCAAGCTGTCAGGCTGGCTCTCTGCTGGATCTTGTACATGGTTGGAATGAAGAGCTGTTGTATGAAGCCTGCCTCCAGTCTCTTCACTCACCTGACCTAATAATTCTGACCAAATTGTCTCCTTCAAACAAAAGAGCATTTGGCTATTATTCCAAAACCTGAAATCTGCCAAAACATGATTAAGATTTGAGATAACCTTGCTCGGTTAAGTGTTCATCAGATTTTTGGAAAGTGTGATTTTTTGCTTCAATTGGATTAACTTTTAAAAAGCAAGGTCACTTTATTTCACATTTCAGTTTTAACAGATTTTGTGCTGGGTTGTTTTGAAAGTGTATTTCTTTTCATTTTGGCACTATGTAAATACGCAAGTCCATAATACATTTGCAAAGCTGGAGGGAAAGGCCAAATTTTTGTTGCTATCGAATTTATCTCTTGGAAGATAAGCAAAAATTCCTGTTCACGCCTATTTGCAAAATTATTATTTCAGATCTTTCACCGCAGTCTACACTTATAAATTTAAAATTCACCAAAAACTTGGAGATAAACAGCTGTCAGATGTCAAACTCAGGAAAATCAGAAAGTCCAGACAGCTCAAATGAATATTAAAGTTTATTGCAACTTATGCTCTCTATAAGAATGGAATGGAATAGCATAGCATAGCATAGCATAGCATAGCATAGCATAGCATAGCATAGCATAGCATAGCATAGCATAGCATAGCATAGCATAGCATAGCATAGCATAGCATAGCATAGCATAGCATAGCATAGCATAGCATAGCATAGAATAGAATAGAATAGAATAGAATAACAGAGTTGGAAGGGACCTTGGAGGTCTTCTAGTCCAACCCCCTGCTTAGGCAGGAAACCCTACACCACTTCAGACAAATGGTTATCCAACATCTTTATTTATTTAGGATTCTTAGGATTCTTAAAATCTTCTTAAAAACTTCCAGTGTTGGAGCATTCACAACTTGGTGGCAGATAAGAGTCAATGTGATTCAAGGTGGGCTGGACTTATATCTCTTGTGGGCATGAAGGGGCTGATGACATGCTTGACCTCTCCTCCCTCAGGCTCAGCCTGGTCATCTCACACATAGGGATCTGGGAATAAGATCATTTTTTCAAGCAATCTGCCTCTACTTAAATTCAAAGGACATAGCAATGAAGACTATAAAACCACTAATTAGTTAGATTATTATCTATGTAAGGAGATAAATAGATGGACAGACAGACAATGTCAAGTGATGTGGACTTCAACTTCCAGAATTCCCCAGCTAGCATGGCTGGCTGGGGGATTCTGGGACTTGAGTCCAGGCATCTTGCCATTGCCAAGGCTGGGAAATGCTGTTCTAAGGAACAGGAGGAAGGATTTAATTTACAGCTGAAAGACGGTCCAGCTGCCTTTGATTAAGCTTTGAGTCCATCAGCAAAGATTCTATCAAGGGATTAAGATGAAGGATGCGAGGAAGCAGAATTTGAAAAGAAATGTCTTTTCAGGGCTCGCAAACAACCTTTTCAGTGAAACATGCTATCTTGTCTATTGGGCAAACATGTTCTCCATGTCTCATCGGTCTTTGCTAAATGCACTTTTCCATCCAGCCGGTCGCAGTTGTTACCGAAGGAATTGAAGTGAAGGGCAGGAAAAAGAGATCAGATCACCAAGGGCTTCTCCCCACCCATTTTAAAGGTTGAACAGAAATTGGGTACCAAATAAAGGTAGAATCAGCCACTTTTTCTCATAAATGGAAAAACAGATGCCAGGAGCATGCCTTGCAGTGGGAACAGCAGGAAGGAAATCTATTTACATGCAGCACAGTTTAAATGCAGGGAAGATATGCATGGCTTCTGTCCCTACATTCTGACAATAAATGCGGCACAACTCCTCATTAATTTAATACAAATTTAGCACACTTTCAAAAAGCGTAATCCAAGATTACTAAAAGGCAATCATTTTGATTAAGCTGAGTTAACATTAGTGTACCACAAAATAGTAAGAAAGCCACTGTCTCTCCCTATTTTTTTTATTTATTTTTTTATTTTTGCGGCTAGTACAATTTATTGCTACAGGTTCTATTATTTCCAGATGACAAAACAATGAGTGCTGAAAACTATGAGAAAACTCTGCGGAGCTGATGAATTCTCTGCCAACTAAATCATTTGGAATAATTGACTGAGGCTCCTGTATTATCTCACCATTGATTAAACAAGAAAGGCAAATTCCAGAACCAGAATCTTTGAAAGAAAACAAATTATGGGATGGAGAGGTGGAGAAAGATGGCCCATTCCCTTGTTTAAGACAAGGTTGACCCATCAACTTCGCTTTTATCAGAGGCCGCCTTCGAAAGCCTCATCTCCTGGGGGAATATTGTTGTAAAAATCCAGCAAACTTAAAAGATTGCTTTTCTTTGCTTCAGTTCTCAAAAGCCCCCTTTTGCAGAAATTCAGAATCAGGGTGGCTTAAGCTCACAAGACCACAAGCCATTAATATGGACTCTTAGAGCAATAGCCCCTAGACTTATATACTGCTTCATGGTGCTTTACAGCCCTCTCTGAGCGGTTTACAGAGTTCAGCCTCTTGCCCCCAACAATCTGGGTCCTCATTTTACCAACCCCGGAAGGATGGAAGGCTGAGTCAACCTTGAACTGGTCAGGATCGAACTGCTGGCAGTCAGCAGAATTAGCCTGCAATGCTGCATTATGAACATTGTTTCATGAATTATATTGCATTACTAGATTTCTAACTAAATGGGATTGTCCTCAAGACAGGAAGGACTTCAGTTGGTCCATGAAAGAATAAAGGTGGTGTTTAATTATCAGGTTTCCTCATTAAGAAAGTTGCAACATTCCTCTCAACTGCCTTCGCCCTTCTTGCTTAATTTTCCAAATTTTTTAGCATAAAATTTTACTTAACCATCTTATATGTCTTACATTCCATGTAAGTCTTATCTTCTGACATATGTTAATTGCCATTGACCAAATACAGGTAGTCTTAGCACTTAGACTTATATACCGCTTCATAGTGCTTTCCAGCCCTCTCTAAGCGGTTTACAGAGTTCAGCATATTGCCCCCAACAATCTGGGTCCTCATTTTACCCACCTCGGAAGGATGGAAGGCTGAGTCAACCTTGAGCCCGTGAGATTTGAACAGCTGAACTTCTGAACTGCAGTGCTGCTCTTAACCACTGCACCACCTCGGCTCTTCAGGAGAACAGAACTGGAAGGGACCTTGGAGGTCTTCTAGTCCAACCCCTTCCTCAAGCAGGAGACCCTACATCATTCCAGACAGATGGCTGTCCAGTCTCCTTTTGAGAACCTCCAGTGATGGAGCACCCACAACTTCTGAAGGACAACTGGTTAATTGTCCTCACTGTTAGGAAGTTTCTCCTTAATTCCAGGTTGCTTCTCTCCATCCATGGTTTCTTGTCCTGCCTTCAGGGGCTTTGGAAAATAAGTTGACTCCCTACAATGGCTATGCTTTCTTCTTATGTCATATCCTTCCACTTTTTGTTTTTTTTATTTGTTTATGATGCCAACTGTTTAACCTGCTGATCAGTGACCGTTGTTACTATTCTGTTTTGTATCTTTGCACAAGCGTTAGGCATTGGAAAAGCAGACCATTCTAGCTGAGGGATACTAAAATTGCTTCCTCTCATATCTGGCCCTGATATGTGTCATCCCATCCCATATTTCATTTTGCAGAGTTTCAGTGCATCTGTGCTCTTTGTGACATGGGAAGTGCTTCCTTGTGGTAAGACATGGTCATCATAACCCACACCAACTTTAGAAAGAGACCCATCCCAGAGAAGGTTGTTTGCTATATCAGAATGACAAGACATTCCATCCATTTCCTAAGCAATTCCCATCTTAGTGGTTCTTAGGAAATTACAAAACCCTGTGATTCTGTGGTTCTCCTACCAGAGGAGCTTGGCTTTGGAGAACTTCATGGGCTTCTCTGTGCAACTCCTTATCAATGCTGGAAAAAGTGGTTTGCCTGTGCCGTCCGCCAGAAGACGACTTCCTAGTTGGCCCTACAGTTGACTCTGCAATCTCCAGGTGTTTGATGAGTCATGCATTAATGCTAAAAATAAATAAATAATAGCAATCAAAACGCAAATCTAATTCCAGATTTCCAGTGATTCAGCTGCAAATATGTTTCCCCTTGCACACGTCTCTCAAAAAACACCTTCTTGGTTGATAGAAGAGCTTACTGTTTATGGATTTAAAAAACTGGCATTTTCATTTTGTTAACACCGGTTAGCATAGTTCAATGTTCCAAAAGCGATGCAAATATTATGAGAGACGATTTCGTCTTGAATTCTCATAGCAAGGTAGACTTCAAGCAAGCCTGCAAGCTAAAGGGCCGTGTGCTTCGCCGAGCTCAGTATGAATACACGAAAGATTGGGCCGTGAAATCCCCTCTGCTTTGAATCTATCTGGATCTGGATTACTCCTTCAAACTGAAACCAGGAGAAAATAAGCCGTAACCGCCTTTTCGCATTATTTGAATGAGAACTAAGTGCTTTCCTAATTAAACTTCTGTGTGCTCCAGATTTAATATGAGGGTGACGCACATCAGTTATGCCACTATGAAGTATTTTCTGCTTGCTGAGATACATTCTGCCAGCTAAGACGTGGATTGAGAAAGAGAAACAATATGATGTTATTTGAACCAGGGACATGTCCATCATCCATGAAAGGCAGAAAGGCACTCCGTTTCTAAAGATATCAGCAGAAAAACCAACCACCTTTTCTTCACACTATAAGGAATGAGCTCTGCAGAGGAGACTCCCGAAGAACCGAAGGGGTTGATCAAGTCAGATGGTCACGTCTTCTTGGTGGCTTACAGATTTTATCAGACTTCTCTAGAAGTTCATAAGATAATTTTTAATTAAAAAAGAAAAGACCTCGTTTCTAATCCTCATACATGCCAAGATATGAAACAAAAAGTTTAAGTATTATTTTGCCAATTAATGTATAAATAAGTTCTATGTTTTCTTTCCAATTTTTTTTAGCCAATGAGTGACCAATCATAGCAACGATTCACATGCACCTGTGTTAAGGATCAAGAAAAGAGACCAAAAATGTTCACACTTGCATGAGGTGAGGATAAAATCTTTGAATCATCTCTTTCAAATCATCCAGCCTTTTAGATCACAACCAAAACTTTGAATTTTGCCTAGAATCAGGCTAGTAGCCAAGGATGGGAGATATTCTAATATAGGAATGACTGACGCCTCGCCTATATTTATGGTGGCAGAATTCTGGACCAGGCAACATTTTCAAGTAGTTTGAACCTACTTGAAGCCTACTCAATAAAGAGCACTTGATCATGGGATGTTAACTACGATATGATTAATCATGGCCAGATGTTCGGAAACTGATGCATGAACAGAATAAGTCTACTATTGGTAGAACTGGGCACCAAGTATTGACAAAAATATTTGATCTTAGATATGTAATAGCCCTACATTTGGGCTCAACTTCAGTACAACTGAAGTTGAGTTTTAATTTATCCAGCACAGGATAAATTCTATTTCTGGATTTGGTTTTTTGGGTTTATGCGTTAGAACTTTTTTGCACACTGGATGCAGAAATATTGACCAAGCTTCAAGTATTCAATATTCAAATTGAATCTTGGATTTTACAAGGGCTGTTTTTAATATATTTATTCTGGAACTAGGCGACTTAAGATAAATGGGGATAGATGGGGCCTGAGAGACAGGAAATGCTTTATAGGTTTAAAGAGATTTATTTGCTGTTTGGATTATTAAAGCAATGTTCTAATTTTCTTTCTGGGAGAGAAATGAACAAAACTTAATTCAACCTACATCTTTGTGTGAGCACTGTGGCAGGCATATCTTTCAGCAAACGCTGAGCCGATAGGTATTTTCATCATTCATTTACAACAATTTTTAGCTTTTCATTCAAGGTAATCAATATACCCTGGTTTTGCACTAATATCATCAAAAGTGAGTTTCCCAGCTAACAGATTATTCACATGTTTTATGAATAATAAAATTTGTTCTCATCTCTAATGAAAGCTATATCCTGCATTCATTTATGCAATAGAATAACTTTGTTATTTGGGACTGAAGCCAATCTGAAATGCCCAAACAATGATTCTCTTTCTCAAGAGGACTATAATTAGGCTCCCTATAATACATGATTTAGGCACTTGAAGAATATTCTAGGCTAGCAAGCCAGGCCAGGAAACCATTTGCACACCTGTAGAAACAAATTTGCATCTGCCACAGCTTTTGTGGAGCTTTAAGTACTGAAAAACTGTATGTAGGAGTTTCATACGTGGTCAAGGACATCCATTTTTCTCCATCCTTCTCTCAAATCCCACTGCTAGCCTTTTGAAATCTGGGAAGTTTCCAGGTATATGATTCCTCATCTAGAATTCTCAGTTCTGGCCAGGATCCTGGGGAATTCTGGGAATTGAATTCCACACAACTGAAAGTTTGCAGAAAGTTGTTTTATAGAAAGCTCACCAATAATTTCACAGTGAAGGGAGCTGTAGTTTTATAGTCCAGTACAACTTTTCAGGAATGTCATAATTAGTCTCTGATCATTCACAGAATTCGGAAGAACTCCCATCTAAAATGCTAAGTAAATAATTTGAAAAAGCAATTCCTGCAGAGTTGTCCTATAAAGCTGCAATCCATCCTTTTCCTTTGAAACTTTCTGGAAAGCGGCTTGTTGGTGGTTTGGCCATGATGTAGTTGAGTTGATTTTGACTCAATGTCTATGGAGATCCTCCGTCATCCAGGTCATGATTGTCCCAAATGTGATTTTCCAGGAGGCAACTGGACTTTCTTTGTCTTCCCTTGAAGACATTTCACTTCTCATCCAAGAAGATTCTTCTTCAATTCTGAAGAAGCTTCTTGGATGAGAAAGGAAAAGTCTTCAAGGAAAAACAAAGGAAGTCCAGTTGCCTTTTGAAAAAGCACCTTTGGGGTTTTGATTCAATGTATGTGATATGAAACCCAGTTTAATGAATTTCACACAGATATGACTTTCCTGGGCATGTGACCCCAACTAGTGTAGCTTGATGAACAAAGCCCAACTCAGCATAATCTATCAGTAACCAGTGAGACATTAATGGACAAATTTTTGGATTCAAAGGTACTTTTTCACTGCTGTGGCATATAAAACCAAGCCCCAAAGCAAACATGTGCATGACCATGCACACACACAAATGCACATTCAGTTACAGAGGAAAAATGGGTGTGTTGTAGAATTGTATGCTGTATGCACAAATTATTGCACTCCTAATTGCAGTTCCACTCCCCACCCTGCAGAAAAATTCCTGTGGACGCCCATGTCTACACTTCATTGAGCAACCCATAATAAGCATACATAATAAGCTTCAGGTGAATGGTTTGGGGAGTTCTACTTTACGTCAAACCCTACTTTCTCTGGCTATGAGATTGTATACTAAATTATCTCCCTCCAGTTCCATCATTATTTTATGGGTACAAACGAACTGCTTGATAAGGCTTGGATGACACTGTAGGCTGTTTGAATTTCTAATCCTCATCAGAGACTGAATCCCAGTTACAGATTGTGGCCTCTGACAAAGGTACCCCGTCTTTGTGTTCTCAGATGCAGTGTAAGCCAACCACAGAATGGCTTGGTGTGTCATGTGCACACCATCTACATTTACCCTTCTGGTGTTCAGCAGGGGTCTCCAAGCACATAATTGGCAGTTTCAGAAGAATAGGTACAGGGATTATGGACTTTTCAAGATTATCATGGAGCTAAGAAATCATAATTTAGCAGCTTGACTAAATCTGGTAAAAAGGTAAAGCTTCCCTTGAGTCAGCTTTAACTCCTGCTCCTCTAATTAATATGCACAGACAGTTGTTTTAATTACCATTTTAATTGCAGCAGCACAAGTTTAGATCCTGCAAACCCCCAAAGCTACAATTGCTTCCCCTCTCCGCCTCTTTCTTACTTTTTATAGAAAAGACCAGCATTGTTTTCCTGTGTTGCCTGCTTTAGGAATGTCTCAACCACAGCGAAGATGCCTTCTGAGAAAGAAAGAAAGAAAGAAAGAAAGAAAGAAAGAAAGAAAGAAAGAAAGAAAGAAAGAAAGAAAGAAAAAGTGAAATGTTTGCTAAACATGGAGAAATGGGTGAGAATTTGCAAGCTGTAACAGCTGGTGCCAAGGTAGGCTGGCAGATGTAGTCCGACAAAAGAAGCAAATGGCTGGAGGTGGAATTGACAGGAGAAACGTGAAAGTAAGTTGAATACAATGGAAATCGGGTACCTAAGAATAAGGAAGGTAAACCAAGAGTCAAGGATGGATGGATGCTAACTGAATACAAGAGTAACTTGTAATGAATATTAAATAAGCCTATTGGGGTGGTTTGGTCATATAACAGGTCATGATGGGGTTCAGGAGAAGAGTCTTTTCTGCTGTGGCTCCTACTCTCTGGAACAAGGTGCCCTTTGAGGTGGGTTCCACACCCACCATTTTCGCCTTCCAAGAGGACCTGAGAAGAAGCTCTGCCAACTAGTTCTGGGGCCCAAATATGGGTGGTTTTGGAGGTGGTTAATAGACTAAGATAGCACAATGACAGAGTTGGAAGGAACCTTGGAGGTCTTCTAGTCCAACCCCTTGCTCAGATAGGAGACCCCCTACCATTTCAAACAAGTGGTTGTCCAATCTCTTCTTAAAAGCTTCCAGTGATGAAGCTCCCACAACTTCTGGAGGCAAGATTTTCCACTGATTAATTGTCCTCACTGTCAGGAAATTTCTCCTTGGTTCTAGCTTGGTTCTCTCCTTGATTAGTTTCCATCCATTGCTTCTTGTCTTGCCTGCTGGTGCTTTGGAGAATAAATTGACCCCCTCCTCTTTGTGACAGCCCCTAAAATACTGGAAGACTGCTATCATGTCCCCCCGCCCAGTCCTTCTTTGCATTAAACTAGACATACCCAATTCCAGCAACCATTCTTCATATGTTTTAGCTTCCAGCCCCCTGATCCTCTTTGTTGCTCTTCTCTGCACTCTTTCTTTCTTTCCACTCTTCCTCCTTGCTAACTGAAGTTCCACTATTCTGAGATTCATTTTATTTTTATATTAACAGAACAGAGCTATAACATCATCAGAAGAGTTAAATAAAGTCTTCATGAAACTAGATTAGCTTTTCTTTTCTCTTGTTATCTGCTGCTCTCTTCTTCTGGTTTTCTTCTGATAATGATCCTTGCCTGAAAGGAAGTAACGTGATAGGTATGCAATTTAGGACTTTAGAAAGTCTCTTCTGTACTTGTTGGTCTTTATTGTTGCATCATAGGTATTCTTTAGTGAGTGCACACTTTTTTCATTTTGTTTTAATATGGCTGCTAGTTTTGTAGGCTCTCAAAAATATATTTATTGCATTAATTCAATTTGCACAGCATACATATATGTAACCTCCTTTTCAACTTGCTGTATCTGGATAAAGCAATCCATAGGATGAATATCAAACCAATTCTACTCAGTCCTGTGTGCTGGGCATAAAATACTCTGAAAGCCAAAACAGGTGGTGTGAACTACCTCATTAAGTGAGGCTCACTACCTAGGTTCAGCCATCCTACCCATTGCCTTCAACTTAGGTGAATTTGAACGGGATCCAGTAGTATCTTCCTGAGATAGAAGAATCCTTGTGCTGATGGAAACTTGGATCTAAGTCTAAAGCTCTGCATCTCACCAGGTATTTCACCATTCAAAGAGAAGGGGATACTACGGTTTTCATTTTCAGTGTAAAAACAACTAAACATTAAAGGATCTATTGTTTGGGGGCAAAATGAACCTGTGCGAAATTGTCCTGTTGTGATCCAATGATTCTGATCCATCACTGAGCATGTAGTTGCTGGGATGGCCACTGTGGAGTGTCATCATCCTTCCACCCTCCTAGGTGGGCTACATTTGGGTTTCCTTCTCTTTGTTGTACCGTCCCGCCCAGAGCAAAACCACAACGTTTCTCGAGATAAAGCCCAGCTCTGCAGCTCCTTGCCGAGAACCAGAAGGTGTCAGGATGGTGAAAAGCGACAGACCACAACCCGGAAACAGGAATCAAATTCTATGCAGACTAATTTGACATACCACAATTGCCACTTGAAACTCACCAAACCCCACCCTCTCTTGGCCGGAGAACCCAAGATCCCATCGTGATCAAGAGGGATCAAAGGCCTCTCTGTTCATGGTTCTTCCTGAGAGCATCACTGGGGTTTATTCTCACAAAGAAATACAGAGAGGAGGCCGTGCTGACTTGCCTTCTGGTTTTTGTATAGATTACTGTATCTGGCATGATCTTGCTCCAGGAAAATATATTCCTTCTCTGTTGACTGACTGAGTCCTCAGTGATTTTAAACCATCTGACAGAGGTGTCAGTTTCTTCTCCTACCTTTAAAGATTTAGCTTTTTTAAAAAAAAATCTTGCCACTAATTCCCTAAAACCCTTTTCTTTATAAGAAATCACTCAATCCAGTGGGTTACTGGCTGTAATCCTACCGTATGTGTGACTTTGGAAAAGGTAGCCTTGAGCACCAGGGGTATGTTCTCCAGCTTCTTAGAAATAGTTTAGGAAAATTCCAGGCAAACAAAAATATTTGGGGCCCTGATCTTCAACACTCGTACCTATTCATGAGCAGATTCTTGAACACCAAGAAATGTAAAAGAACGATATTGTTGCGTAGCAAATGTATCTCAGTCTCCTGAAGAACCCACTGAAGGAAAGAACAGGTCACAAAATGACTTTCCTTGGGGTTGCATGAATGAAGAGGGCTAACACTACTTAACCTGATAGCAAACTATGGCTGATATACATCTATCAAATATTTCAGATCAAAGGCTGCAAATTCCAACAAGCTTTGTTTGGTTTATTGATTGAAATTACATAGCTAATGGCTATCCAGATTATCTAATGGTGGGATGTATCCCACTGCATGGAGATGTCCATAAAAAGAGCAAGATAAAAGCTAACTTCAATTAAAATAAATAATTTAAAGCAGATAAAGGAATACTGACAAGGAATGTAACTTAAAGGAGAAAGTAAGGTTGCAGATCTAAGACCCCAAATGCAAGCAAAAAATGAATTAAATCCAATTAGTTACTCTCCAACAATAATTGACTGTATGCGTTGGGAAATACTCAGACATGCAATAACCGCAGCTGGCATATTAAAAACCGTGTATAAAATATTTACACTGGAAAAGATGCTAATGTGCACTACAACAGCAAAACAATGAAGAGAAAAATCACACAAATAAGAAAACATAGTTCCAAGATGTATGGACTTTCCTATCAATTCATAGAAAGGAAAGGGAAAAAAACAGACTGTCATAAATAATTTGGTGAAGCATTTTATAAAACGGTTTCAGTTTCAGTCACAGACAATCATGTCCAGGCTCTGGTTTCTGCCAGCCAGTTTACACCTCATGCTGCCAACTGGACACGTTCATTTGAAATTTCACATTCACGTTCATGTTTCTTAAAAGGAGAAATAGACGTGATTTGCATGCATATTTTAAAAGCACATCATCAAAAACGGAGGACCATCTAGGTTTCAGTATGTAATTAGTAATTAATCAGGAGGTTAAATCAAAAGGCATAATGGACCAAATAGAATCATCTCCCAAATCTCCAGATCCCAATTTCTATTTCTGTTGTTTCTCCCAACCTCTAGAAATGGATGAATAATGAGATATACTTTACTCTGACAGATAGTGGTTTGTTAGCACCCCCTTATTTTTAAATGTTGTTTACTGAATTCACATCACTGGAAAATGTTGATGCTACTAGTCATTCATAAATAACTTTCCAGAGTGTATATCTAGAAATAAATTAGGTTAGGAAGTCTGTTATTTCCTTCATTTCAAAAGGGTTAGGGTTAGGGTTATGTATGAAATGGGCAGATAAGAAACAATGCAATGTTTAGATGCATCACATTCTAGAGAAATTATCATATGTTTATTAAAATTATTGCTATTGTTACTCATGCTAGTGAGTTCCTGAGTATATCAAATACGATTTTTGCATATAGCATTTAGGCTCAGAACGGTACTTCTTTTTTCCTCATGTCAACACCGAATATTTTTGTTAAACCTGTATAAAGAAAGATTGAACTCATTGTGTATTACGAGACAACACCCCTTGAAAATATTAGAGCTATGCAGGTACATGCTACTTTTCCCAGAAAAGAGAAAGTTATTATAACGTTAACAATTTTTCCTCAGTTTTTATGTCTTTTTGTAAATTCCGAGATAGTTTTTCAGATCAGCTCAAAATATTTGAGAAGATCTATACACCAGGCAATAAATTCTGTAGCTGTGGAAACTTCTGGTCAGCTGCTTCATTGACAGATTCTGAAGGTAGTTTATTTCGTATGACATTCATAAAGTAATATTTCACTCCATATGCTCCGTTCCTGTGGAAGAGTGGCTGAACAGGGCATACAGGTGGCCTGCTCTATCAGTGCCTGATCCTTAGGAAGACATAAAAGCTTTCAGTAATGGGCAATCATTTTTAACCTACCTGTGGGGAAATTCCTGTCCTAACCAGATGTAAGCTAGTGGCTGACTCAGTTTGTAAAGAATGTGTGTTGACAGGCTGTCTACATTTTGTAGCCTTAGCTGAGAATATCCTTATCATCTAATCCTCTTTTTGGAATCTTCCTGTCTTCCTTTGGGAATTTCTCCTGGACTCACTGAATCTCTTCTGTAGTGACAAATTGAAAGCTGTTATGAGCAATTCAGCCACAACGCTCCCTCCAAGCTCTGATATCAATAACATCTGGTCTGAGGAAGGTGGGAATTTAAATTATCAGATGTGTTCAACGTCCACTCTTTTGAGACTTTAATCTTTGACAACACTTTACCTTTTTATTACCTTCCAAAAAAGTAGCTTTTGTCATTATTTTCTTCAAAGATGCAATCTCGCTCCTCCCCTTTCTCTCTTTTTCTTTCCTTCTCTCTCTCTCTCTCTCTCTCTCTTTCTCTCTCTTTAAAAAGGGCCAACACAAGAGCAATTATGCCATGCATGTTAAAGGTTTTCATGTAAAAATAAATTGATTTCATTATACTGGTGGGCCAGTTGTTCCTACAGCTTGAAAATACATAAATAACACCATCTATCTACTTAGTGATGTGTAACCATCTGATTATCTCAGTAAGCACCCATAGGATTTACATAAATGTCACCCTGCCTGCTGTTATGAACTGCAGGAGTAACATGAGTTTCCATTCCTATAGAATAGAGAATTATATGGCAAGAATATGGCCATTTGGGCTTACGGTTGACTGATATGGCAGACATAATAGTATGTGCAGACACCACAGCCAAGCCTTTCATCTAGCATGCCTTCCTTGAAACTGCCATGTGGTAGGCACAGAATTTATATTCCATGTGTAGATATTGCTGAAAGTCTGACTGCAGATATTGTGGTCAATTTCTGGCGTCTTTTCAACCTTAGAGAACTGTTACTGCTGGTCACAATTCTGAACCTTAGTATTCAATGGTCTGAATTACTCAAAAGCCATCTTGTATCTCTCTTTGTAGTAGGAGTCAGTGTGAGGATTGGATGAAATTCACACCGACCACCCATCTATCCACGTCTTTCTCAATCTTCCTCTTCCTCTCAATCCCTATATTCATCCTTCATTCAGATTCATTTTGGCATTTGGTTCTCATGCGTTCTTTCCACATGACAAACCATCTCGACCAACTTCTGTTGTTATCTACCTGTTCATGTTCATTCGGCCCCTGATTCTTATTGACCCTCTCTCTAGTTCTCACTTGCAATTCTTAAGTAGCCCACTGCCACTGAGTTCCATTCTTTTTTATTTTTCTCCTGAGGTACCCATGTCTCGCTTCCACACCACTGAGTGGGCAGAAGCACTTTTATAAATGACCATCTTCATGTCTTTTCACGAATATCCGTTTCTTGTAACAAACACTACTTTTAAACCCCGTTTGTATGTCTCAGAATATTCATTTCCCCATCTGTAGCAAACCTTCAATCAAAATGCACACCTTCCTTCATAATTTAATACTTTATTAAAATTGTGGGCCCATTTTCATTTTCATCCATGAGCTGCTAATAAATAAAGCCATTTCTGGATCTGTTAGGTCTCACCGGATGGATGTTGAATTCTCTTGAAATGTTTTGTGGGTTTTGTAAAAATTTGTCTTCATAGAAGAGGTTATAAGAATCAGTCTACAGAGAAGAAACCTGTACTATATTACAAGCGTTTCTATCTCAACCCTCTGGCTCGGTGGAATTATTCTCGTCTGCTGATTTATTAATCTTCTGTCCATTCATGACTAAAATGAGTTCCCAGTGGATTGGGTTCTTACGTAGGAGATTATTTCAGAGTCTCATAAATGTAACAAGGAAATTTTATTGGAAAGTGCAGACTTTTCCTTTTTAATTCTATCCCAGGCCTTTCCTTATGCAGGTGTGGATGAATGTATTTATTAAGGAACAGCTTACAATTCAGGAAAATAATTTCTTCCTTATGTTTCCTTAGTTCAAACAGAATGGCCTTTCAGGTTTCTTCTGACAGCACTTCCTTTATTCAACTAAATTATGTTTTTTCTTAATGATCATTAATAGGGAGAATATAACTTTAGTTCCTAATAAATACTCGACTTACAACAGTTCGTTTAGTGACCATTCAAATGGCACTGAATAAAGTGACTTATGACCGTTTTTCACCACTTATGACCGTTGCAGCATCCCCATGGTCATGTGATCGAAATCCAGACGCTTGGCAACCGACTCATATTTATGACGGATGCCTTGTCCTGGGGTCAGGTGATCTCCTTTTGTGACCGTCTGACAAACTATGTAAATGGGGAAGCCAGATTCACTTAACAACCGTGTTACTAACTGAACAACTGCAATGATTTATTTAACAACGGTGTCAAGACAGGTCATAAAACGTGGCAAAACTCACTTAACAAATGTCTCACTTAGCAACAGAAATTTTGGGCTCAGTTGTGGTGGTATGTCAAGGACTACCTGTATGGAATCATCTTGGTTTTTAAAAAAAAAATTAAAAAAATCATTCTGTATAGGGATGTACAAGTTAAATCACTAACAACTCGCACAATCCTCCAAAAACTTTGGATGCCATTCAAATTGTTATCTGTGGTGTAGTAGAAAAGCACAATTATTCAGTATATGAGTGGTGGTATTATTTCTATTTTATTTATTCATCAAATTTACTTGCCACCCATGTCATGGTTCAAGGTGACTCTGAGAGGCTTTTATAGTTATATTAACTATAACTAGGTTAATTTAGTTACATATAAGTGAAATTAAAATCAGATTCCATTCTAAATGGATGTACTCCTTTCCGCTTAGTGCAGCTCTCTACTGCTTCTGTTATGGCTCTCCAAATGCCTCCCCTGAGCACCCCGTATACGTATAGTTTGCAGTTTTCAAAGAGGTGTGGGAAACGGTGGTATAATTTATAGCGATGTTTGTCAACTGTGGCAACTTTACGATGTGCAAACTTCAATTCCCAGGATTCACCAGCAAGCATGACCTACTGATTGCTGTCTAGGACCAGGCTTTCCATAGAGTATATTGCAAAGAGCTGGATGCAACTTAGTGACTGAATAACAAAACCTGTTATATGTGTGTTGATAATTGCATGATGCAGACTTCAGCATGGATGTCAGTTCCATACGTTTCTTCAGCTGTGTCTCATAGACCCAGTCTTGTAATCAGACTAAAATAATACACTATTAATTTGGTCACGGGACTAAAATTATCTGTTAATAAACTTTTATCAATCGGACATTAACAATTGCACACAAGTGGGCCGGCAATAACAGTCGTCTTATTCCATGGTGTGTCTAACGCAACCTCTCCAAATCTCAGTGTTTCATCCAATCGTCTGTGAAACAAAATGGTGAAAGAACAACTTTCCTCGGCATCGGTTCTGCTACAAAATATTTCTATTACAAGCCGTATAAGAAAATGGCCTCCAAGATGGAAATTGCTGCCTTTCCACTTCAGCAGATGCCGAACATTCAGAAAAATATACACCATTCTCAATGAGATTTTAATTACATCAACGTGCACTGTGGAACCAGTGTCGAAAATAATTTCTTTGAGAACAGAAAGAGCAAGATTTTCACTTTTGTTTTTAAGAATGCTCTAGGCTCCATGGAAACACGCGGCATCGTAAATTTCATACATTTTACTTTTAAGGTCAGTCATAAGTGCAGATCGCGCAACAACGATGCTGCAGCCGTCCATTGTCTGAGTGCAAAATGAGCCTGTAAATTAAAATCTATTTTAATCTTTCTACTAGTTAGTTCCCTTAATGGTTACAAAATCAAGTGATTTTTTTTTTGTAAGTAACCCATTCCACTGATGAACGATAGGCAAAATTATTTAGATGTAGTTTTCACATTTTTATTTTTATTTTATTTATTTTATTGATAGCTTGATATAAACATGCCAATTCATCTTCTGCCCCTTCTGCTTCCCCCTGCTTCAACTTGCTGAATTCTTCAGCATTGAAAGTTTGCAATATTTGTCTACAACTTCAGTTGGCCTAAGAAATAAAGTATCTGGGTGCAGTTGGAACATTTCATTCTTTTCATTTTTCAGTTGGGGCCGAGTGCCGTTTTCTTGTGGAAAGGAAGGACATAAACTTCAATATATCACTAAATGTGTAATGTAGGAACTCTTTGTTCAATCATTGCTCAACTGCAATTCTAGTACAATTCAATTTTGGGCGTCTCTGAAAGGACTTAGTCATATTTAATGGATATTAATGGATATTAATTAAAATTGGCATCTTGCAAAGCTGAGAACCTTGGAGAAGTGGCAATCTTCAGAAGTTAGGCAGGCAAACTGTTTTTTGACCTATATTTCCAGGGAATTAAGTGTAGGGGGGGGGAATATGTTTAGATTTTAGAAAAGACACCCCAACAGTAAGAGCCACCTGACAGTGGAGTCATTGTCCCAGAGAGCTGGTGGAGGGTGCATTTTGATTGGTTAGGTCCAAGAGAAAAGGAGTATAGAGAAGAAATCCAGGGACTGGATTTAATGCCCCCTTCCCTGTTTCCAACAATCATCAGTGTTATCTTCCTTCTTTGTTTTAGACAAGTGAAAGCAATCCATAACTTACCCAATGGAATTTCCCTCTTCAGTGTGTCTTTGGGAATCCAATCCAAAAAAGTCAAAGTGGTGGCTGCAACCACACAATGGCAAGGCTTGAATCACACACAGCTCTAGCCACCATCTCAACTTTTTTCAAATCTCTCCTGCCAATGCCCTGTCCCTGTCCTCCTACCTCCATGAAACTGCACTGTGTCATTTGCACTTGACTTAGAGGGTGGCCTTGGGCTTGCCGTCCTGCTTGTGACCACCCGAGGAGAAAACAGGCGGACGAGACAAGCCATTGGTCTTATCCAAGAGGGTTTTCCTTCCATTTTTATTGTCATGGAACCAAGCGAAGCGAAGCAGATACGACTTCTTCTGTGACGTTGTCATTAGGGCCGAGAACAGGGGAGCAAGTGCTGTTGCTAAACAGCATTTTATCACTGAAACCAAACTTGACAATTGAAGCCACATTCAAATTGCCCGACAAACTGAAGCAAAGAATTGAAGGACTTAGGCAGAAAAGCAAGGAAGTAATAAATGGCTATGTTGGGTTAATAGCTCAGCCGTGATAAGCCTGAAGCAACATTCAAAGCTAATTTGGGAGATTCCCGGGCAAAAGAATTTGTAAAATGGCTTTGGAGGCTAAAAATAGTTGATTAACAGAAGTGATTTGTGATGGCAATTTTTCATCCTGACCAGTTGCAAAATAGTAATTCATCGTCCCTTCTTACAGGCAAGGATTTTCAAACCTCTTACATTTCTTTCCCTGTGCATAGTAGGTGTGACGGATTGGAGGGCAGAGATACGTGCATGGAGATTGCAATAAAGTTTCAGGCTGAAGCTATTTTAGTCGGGGTCTTTGGCCTGCCACACTTTATAGTATTTTAATGTGCATTTTTTACTGTGGGAATTTGGGAGGGGGAATTACATGAGGGCTGTCTGTATGTAGCCATAACAAATTCTTTCTAGATAGTCAAGGTCGTCCTTTGTCTTCGCACTCCTGCACCTGCACGGAAGGAGATGGGTGGATTCTTGCCAGGGTGGCAGTTGGAGATTGGTCAACGTGATGGACTTGGGGGGGGTGTGGACAAGGGCTTGAACTTTCAATTGGGTGGAGAAACCCCGGGGACTTCAGATTCGGGTTTCATCCAGATGTGCCAACATGGCTCTGCTAATAAATTGGAACTTTGAGGAACACTTTGCCTCGGACTCTGATTTCATTTTCGATGCTGTTTGGAACCCTGACATAAAGTGTGTTGACAAATGGTGATTGCAAAACCATTCCTCTGTTAGATAAAACAGCACACAAGAGTAATGCTTAGATGTGCATTTCCCTCCACCTGTCTAGACGGTTGAATAATAGGGAACCGATTGAAAATATCACCACTCCGAAGTGGTGGCAGATGTGGTCATTAGCTGATGATTACCCTCTTTAGTTTTGGCAAATTTGGACACATCTCTCCCAACACACCTCATTTATTCTGAATGGCAACAAGGGATTGTTGACAGTGAGAGAGAAAAACGCTTCCTTAAAGTCTGAACAAAATAAATACAGCTGAGCAACCACTCTCCCTTTCTGCGCTCATTTGAAACTGGTGGTTTTAACAGATTAACAGAGTTGGAAGGGACCTTGCAGGTCATCTAGTCCAACCCCCTGCCCAAGCAGGAGACCCTAACATCTGCCTCTACCTAGGATCATCAATCTCCTGATCGTGAGGCAAGATCTCCACCTCTAGGCCACAGCAGCTGCTTTATTCCAGTGATTCATTTTTCTCACCCTCTTTCAAAGTTTGCTCTTTAAGAGACCCAAAATGGACTAAGACAGCAACACGAGGCTCTTCCCCTCGTCTCAAGAAGGCAAATGTGGCAGAATGCAACCTGGCCAAATGTGACAGGGGGGACCAAGGTTGGGAGCTGGTCTAGCCACACGTACCTACAGCAGCCTAGTCACACTTCAATGTTCCCAGTGAATAATATGTGTTCAAAGAAAGAGGGTGGAGGCTTAGGAAGGGAAGCGGGAACAGAAAGGTGAGGATGGCTTTGCGCCATGAGATTATGATAAGGAATTAAGCATTGCATTGGGGCATGGCAGGACAAAAGAACCAGACCCAAAGATAGTGTTTTCCCCTGTGCCATCACACGGCTGAATGCTTAATTCCCACAGCACTATCTCATGTCTCATCTTCCTATTATCTTCTCCTATTGGATTCTTATGCTTTATCCATTGTTGTTTGTAACTTATGATTAATGATTGTAACTATGATTTATGACCTATTACTTGCTGTTCATATGTACACTGAGAACTTCTGCACAGGAGACAAATTCCTTGTGCATTGACTCACACTTGGACAACAAAGAATCCCATCCCATCCCATTTTATTCCATCTATTCTATTCTATTCTATTCTATTCTATTCTATTCTATTCTATTCTATTCTATTCTATTCTATTCTATTCTACTCTCTACTCTACTCTACTCTACTCTACTCTCTACTCTACTCTACTCTACTCTACTCTACTCTCTACTCTACTCTACTCTACTCTACTCTACTCTATTCTATTCTATTCTATTCTATTCTATTCTATTCTATTCTATTCTATTCTCTACTCTACTCTACTCTACTCTACTCTATTCTATTCACAGGATATTTTCTGATGATCTAAATGGGATTCTTCATTTTTTTTTTCTCAAAAAAGTTTTATTAGTACAAACTTACATAAGTGGTAACAAAATATTAAATCCAAAGTACAAAGATTTTTATTTCCCCCCCCCCAGACCCACCCCCTTCCCTCCCCACCTCCCCCCCCCGGACTTCCCAGAGATAATACAGGGCATAATAATAAGTTTAAATTGTTAATAAAAAGAAAAAGGAAAAAGGAAAAAAAGAACACTATTTTTAAAAAAACTTCAACTCCATACTATACAGTACTAATATATCGCATTTGTATACAATAGTAAAGATACAAAAAAGAGAGAGAAAAAAAAGAAAGAGAATAAAAAAAAAAAAGAAAGAAAGAGAAAACTCTTTAACACTACAAACAAACAAACCTCCTACCTCCTCCCTTCAGTCCTTTATCTTATACAAGGTAAGTGTTACATAAGTAATAACTAAATATAAAATACACAAATCTTAAACTAATATTATTGACATTAGAAATAACCTCTAAGATAAAACTTAACTAAATGTTACATAAGTAATCATCAAATATTAAATTTCATCATGATATTAATAAGATAATATTATTCTAAATTAATTCGCTAACTTCAATAAACAAAAAAAGAAAATAAAAGAAGAATAAACAATAAACAAATCTTCAACAAACTATATATATCTAATATTATCAACATTAAAAATAACCTCAAAATTATATAAAACTTAACTAAATATTGCATAAGTAATCATTAGATAGGGAAAAGATAAAATACAATCATATTAGTCTCTATCCATCCAATATATTTCAACATCACATTGTTTTGTATCTTGATAGTTCATCTTTTAATAGTTCAATAAATTCAAATTTGTCAAGTCTCCCGTCTACTCCCAAACCTCCATCTCCTCTTCCCCAGCTATCTGATTCAGGCACTCCTTTTGGATTTTTGAGTCTATTTCTTTTTGATCCATCGAAGGTGGCTTCCCCTCCTCCTCCTCTTTTATTTTCATACACCCTTCTTCTGGAATCTTGGATATATCAGCCTTTAGAACATTGACATAAAATTCAGTAGCTTTTTTTATCGTGTTGAGCCGGTATCTTTTTCCAGAAAATTTCACTGTTACTCCAACTGGTGCTTCCCATTTATATTGTAAATTTAATCTCTTAAATTCATCAATCAAAAAAGTATAGCTTTTCCTGGCTTTAAGCATTTTAGAGGGGATTTCTTTCCAAATCTTTAGTTCCTGACCATTCACCATAAGATTATTGTTAAACGTTGCTTGTATAATTCTGTTCCGTAGAGCTCTTGTGGTAAAATATATGACAATATCCCTTGGTAGATGCTTTTGTTTGGCGTACCACGAGTTGATTCTGTATGTTTTGTCGATTTGTGTAGCCAATTCCGCTTTAGAAATTCCAGACACCTGATCCAATATGTCAACCATCCTGCCTTTTAAATTTTCATATAATCCTTCTTTCAAACCTCTAATCCTTATAGCAACTTCCATAGATCTGAACTGAGTCATTAAGACCTCTTTTTCAAAATGTGCAATGTCATTTTGGATTTTATCTATGTAATTCACCGAAGTTGCCAAAGCTTGTTTATTTGTTTCAATACGTTCTGCCAAAACTTCAATATTTGTTGCTAAGCCTTTGCAAACCTCTAACACATCAAATCTTAGTTGTTGATTCATATTCTTCAAAGCAGCCTGCATCTTATGGTCTATCTCACTTATTTTCTGGTTAAATTCCAAAGTAAGTTCATGTTTCATAATCTTTAAATTATTTAATAAATTTTCAGGTGTCAAAAGCTGTGGAGGTGTTAGCTCAGTGTTAAGTTGCATTTTAGAAATATATCCAGATGAATAGTCATTTCTTTTAGTCAAAACAGTCTTTCCAAACTTTGAAGCCATTAGTGTTTCAAAAGAGTACAAAAAAGAAAGAAAGCCAGTTGCCTGATTAAAGTTCTTTCCAGTTTAAAAATCAGATAGTCTTTTATTATTGAAAATATTTCTATTATAACTTTAATCCAGAGTTAGGAGACAGAGAAAGAAAAAACCATTTTTCCAAGTTAAAAGTTTCCATAAGAGAGAGAGAAAGAAAAAAAAAAAAGCCTCTGGGGAAACGAAAGTCACTTTCACTTCTCAATCGCCATATTGTTACTCTGTTTCCTTTGTTCCCTTGCCGAAGTGAAAGCTTACCCAGGAGTTGAAAAAAAAAGGAAAAAAAGAGGTTTCAGTACTTGCCCATCTCACGCCTGTTTCTCTCTGTCTGCTTCTATAGTTTAAATGTAGTTATAAATCCCATTTTTGAAGCAGCGGCTGGTCACTCCATCTAGCTCTGCAAAAGGCAGAGGTTTCCGGATCTTCGGAGCTGGAGACAGGCTGCATGGGGAGCTCTCCCTTCGCGCCCTGCCAGATGGCTCCTAAGGCGCTGGGGGGGCTCTACCCCTCCTGTCAGGCTCTCATCTCTCCCCTTTGCCCGGGGAAGAGATTTTAAAGCCGCCAGACAGCTGTTCTGGCGGCTTTTAACAAAGATCGGAAAGGCATCCAACGAGGGATGTCTGCGATGAAGCGCTCCAAAACCGGAAGTCTCAATGGGATTCTTCATTTTGATGTCCAGGAACTGTAATGGAATTACCAGATATTTCTCAATGTTCACCAACCCTGCTGAGTCATTTAATTTTTATTTTTCTCTTACAAAACCCCAAATATGCCAAAAATAGGGTAGGTCCTGTTATAAAACCTCTGTGAGCCCTCTGGAGAGCTATACCCTACCTGATACCATTGTTATGGTATGGAAGAGAGGCTTTCATTTCAAAAAATTCAAGATAAGTCCAGTTGTCTGGTCAGGATGGCCTCTGCTCCTCACCGTGGTCTGCTTCAAGAGCCAGACCCCAAACTTTGAATCCGCTCAGAACCAAGATGTGAGGTGCCGACCGACACAAAAGGGGATGCCACATTAGTTTCTTACTCAAGCTAAGAAAGGACTGGTGCTAAGAGAGCCAAGGCATCTGTTTGGCAGACTCGCAGAGCAATTCTCCAGTGAAATAAACCAGTTTAAATACACAGCTTTTAAAAGAAGGCATCTGGTAATTCTGAAATAGGCCAGATCCTTCCATTCCGTGATCTGAAAAGGAACAGCAATGCTTATCTCTCCATCCACTGAGGTTCTATCTGGAAAAGTGAAAAGGCAGCATGGAACTGATGTCAGCGGAGGACATTATGACAGGATGATGGTGCAATATCCCTGTAAAAGTTTTCTAGGAGCGATCCTACAGGAATAGAAAGCATTTTCCCGTTCACACGACTTATTAACATTATCGCTTTATGTATTTTGTGCATCACAAGCACTTTTATGCCATCTCTCCATCCTAAGTGGCCTCAAAGTAATTCATACCTTTCATAGCTTACCTTGACAGCATACATTTGATATATTTTGTCTCGCTGAACAAGCTGAAATGGGAAGGTTGTTTTATATTGATTGAATTCGGTTGGGATCGCTAAAGGCGGTTAGAATGACACAGGATTGGGGCTGAGTCAGGAATGCTGGGATGTAAGGGTGACTGAGGACTAGTCCAGGGGTCTCCAACCTTGGCAACTTTAAGCCTGGCGGACTTCAACTCCCAGAATTCCCCAGCCAGCAGGAGTTGAAGTCCGCCAGGCTTAAAGTTGCCAAGGTTGGAGACTCCTGGACTAGGCAACCCAACCATTTCAGTTGGGATCGAGGAAGGCAAGGCAACATATACGGCTCCATACTTGGTTCCTAAGCCCTGAGACAAAATCAGCCTTCAATTATTGTGGAGGGGGAAGGAAGTACTTCGGTTCCCTCTTTCTTATTTTTCCAGATTTTTAAGGCAGGGCTGGTTTTTGATTGGGGGCTATCAGTGGGGCGTTGGTAGTGGTGGGGATAGGAGCTTTGTTGTCTTTACCTGAAATCCTTCCCCTTTTATTTCACAAAATGCAGCAAAAATTGGTTCATCCTATCGAAATTGCTGGAAATTCATCAGGCTGCTTTTTCCGAGGCAAGAAGGGAAGCATAATTATATATGATGTCTGAGAAGGGTTCCTTCCAAGCTATTTTGCTGTGCTCGCAATTGTGCTCAAATGCCCCTGAAAACAATGTTGAAAGTAAGCCACAGTCAAGTGAATAGATTGATTTCAGCAGGCAGTACGTGCAGTAGTATCTTGGGCATCGACGCCTTATTATACTGATAGTAATTTCTTTCTATTTCATCTTCCAAATTCCTTTTATTCTAATGCCCTTCCTGCATGGTAGCATTAAAAATGCCTTGCAGAAAAGCCAACATAAGCCTTATTAAATACAACCTTCATTTCTGCGCATTTCTTCATTTATTGCTACTATACTTTCTCAATGATCCTAGGTGCTGCATTAGAAGTAGGATACTGTATGTCCAATTCTTTTCTTGCTCTTAACTTTGAGATCTCTCCTGTAGCAGGCCAGTTTTTTCAAGTCCATATAATCTGACAAATTATAATTTTTCAATCATCATAGCAGTTCTGAGTCTGACATTCGGTTACGGAAATTATGATACACACACACACACACACACACACACACACACACACACTCCGGTCTGTCTGGAAATTACATCCAGCCACTCCTAGTAATGGAATCTCTCCACCACCCCCACCAAGAATGACGTCACAGTTGCATAGACATCCTTGGGGGATGGTTTTGTCATTGGGGCAAATCGTCTCCATGCCTTCGGTTGGGGTACATTGTTTGCAGCTGCACCCATTTGGACGGGAATCAGTTAATTAAAACTGGGAGGCCGCCTTAGGTGAAGACTGGCTTATCTGTTCACATTGCTCATTTTTAATTATCCACAGACAGTTTGACTCACTGAATTATTCAGTAGCTGTAGTGTAAAGTTCCATTAATAAAAACATAAGCCCGTGGTATGGCTTTCCTTCTTCATTTCTAATGTATCTTTTTGTTGAACCAGCAACTTTGCCGAATATTGAAAAGAGGCGTAGTGATTACTTTATTGGGTACAAGTATCTCTCTTCTCCCTCTTTTCTAGGTAGATTCTGATGATCCAATATCAATGCCAGCCCTTTATGCAGAATAACAGACTGGGAAGGGACCTCGGAGGTCTTCTAGTCCAACCCCCTGCTCAAGGCAGGAGACCCTAGACCATTCCAGACAAATGGCTGTCTAGTCTCTTCTTAAAAGCCTCCAGTGATGGAGCACCCACAACTTCTGGAAACAAGCCAATGTCAATATTAATGACAGACTTTTATGCTTTTATTCAGCCTTGGGGCTACATCACACACGGACGTCAAACCCAAGTGCTAAAGAAGTTCTGAGAACTTCACCACAGGTTTCCATTGCAGCTCTGTGTGTGATGGGGTAACAAAATGCAATTATCGGTCAAACACAATTTTATCTTTTGAATAATGTGAAAAACCTGGACCGTGATTTTTGATCTCTATCTACCACAAACACTTCTGTCATAGTAAATACGTACATGAAACTATAAAGCCTTCCACATGTTCTACTACTCTCTATAGGAGAGACAATGAATATTTTCTGAATGAAAGGAATGAATGAAACGTTCCCAAACAATCTTTAAATATTGATAGAATAAAATTACATGCTATACTGTTTTTCTTCACACCATCTGAGGCCGCTTCTGAGTGTCTGTATATTATTGTAAAATATTGACAATGTTTATCCCTGCCCTATATTTCTTCATCCTGGACTATTGTCAGCCACCATTTTTAATCTGGCATTGACCAGCTAGTATATTTAGGGCATGCATTCTTTATTTGTTTTTCTTGGAACAGATCTCCTGCTTTGCTTCTCTGTTTCCTATAAGGAATCTTCGATAAGAAAGCCCCTTTTAAAAAGAGAACCAGAGAGAGAAAAACAAAGGTATCTTTCTTTTGTTATCTGGATATAAACATTTCTCAGCAAGTACAGCTTTAATGCCAGTCCAGGTTCTCCCTGCTTCAATCTGTCAATCTTCTTTGCAAGGAAACACTTAGGCCATGCATAGCGATAGCACTGAGACTGATATACGGCTTCCTCCTAGTGCTTTGCAGCCCTCTCCAAACAGTTTACAGAGTCTGCATAACTTCTAGGAAACACTTCAGGTATCTTAGCAATAGCAATAGCACTTAGACTTATATACCGCTTCATAGTGCTTTACAGCCCTCTCTAAGCGGTTTACAGAGTTCAGTATATTGCCCCCAACAATCTGGGTCCTCATTTTACCCACCTCAGAAGGATGGAAGGCTGAGTCAACCTTGAGCCAGTGAGATTTGAACAGCTGAACTGCTGAACTAGCAGTCACTGAAATGGGTCTCAGTGCTGCTTTTAACCACTGCAATTAAGCATTTATAAATGCTTAAATGTAGTCATTCTTCCTTCTGTCTGCAATAAGCAACAACACACACATTGTTGGAGACCTTCAAGGCAGGAAAGCCAACATCTTGTTAGAGGGCAGACAATTGTAGATTCGTCCAGTTTTGAAAATATTGCCTACCGCTTGCTCTTCCATGCTTGGTGACCCATTCACTAATGCTCAAGGACAATCAGATTTGGAAAGCGTCAATCTGCATATCTGTGGGTGAGAGACAAGTTTCATTGTCACAACCATTTATATTTTCAAGTGACACGTTGTCACCTTAGGTAACATGACAGCCTGAAGTGAATGAGAAAGGGCATCTCAATAACTAGGCTGAAAGCATAAATTGACATGTGGGGTAGGTGGAATAGATGTAAGAAAAATATTCACGTGTAAAAAGTGTGTGGGGGTTTTAACAAAGAAAATTTAAATATAATTGTGCAGCAAAGGCTGGACTGTAGCGACTCTAGGATATTTTGCAGGATTGAGGATTAAAATTAGGGAAACCATGTTGGATGGGAAGTCTACAGACTGTTGTCCCAACAGCCTTGGAGAAATACCATTGGAAAAGCTTCTCTGATCCTCCTTCATTTCCCCCCTTTTTAGATCCAGGCTGTGTGCAGTACACATCCCTTTGTTAAGTATACTTTATATTCCTGCACTGCATTAAAGTAAGTTATCAACAGTTGAACATAAATTTCTGCAGCTCCAGGAAATAAATTCCCTCAGTGTTTAGATGCATTTAGGAAATGGCTCGGTCAGCCCAAGTCAGGGCAGAATCTTAATAAAGAGAGGTGGATTGGGAAGAGCCATAAAGTTTATAAAATTCACCTTTACAATGGTTGAACAGAGGTTCCCCACAGCAAGGAGAAAAGGAGCAGCAGTCATTCACTTGGATGGTTCAGAAAACAAGGATTGTTCCTGGTGATTGGGATAAATGAGTCTGAATTTATTGTTTAGCTATTTAGATAGTTGGTTTGGTGTCATTTTGGCATGATGTGACCCCAGGCATTTTGCCCTACTTTCAAAAATAAAAATAGTTAAAACAAGCCATCGTTGTGCATAGTCTCCACAGCATTCAGCTATAGAGAAGTGTAGGTGATATCCCAGTGCTAATATATGGTGTTATAAGTCAGTTAATAATGACAGTTTTTATCATCATCATCATCAAAAAAAATATTGATGGCTTATATGGAAAAAGTGCAAATCAGAACATTCACAAAAGAAAAATTAAAAACAACCAATAAAACAGTACAAAAACAAAAGCATATAAAATAAGGCAAAGACAAATAAAGTTGGTGATATCACACACACACACTTCCCAAAACAACTTAGACCAAAAGTCCATCAACGACACCACCTTCCTGATGTCCACAGAGAGGCTATTAGGTTGACTTTCTTCAGGATACCTTCCTTCCTTCCTTCCTCCCTCCCTCCCTCCCTCCCTTCCTTCCTTCCTCCCTTCCTTCCTCCCTCCCTCCCTTCCTTCCTTCCTTCCTTCCTTCCTTCCTGGACAGATGGACGGATGGACGGACTCACTTACGATGGTGAAAGGTTGGAAGATTTGGAAGCCCAGGCAGATCATTATGGAGAAAATATATCTTTGTGATCATAACAGTCAACATCAACCTGATGTCTCATAATCAATCAGTCAGTCAGTCAATCAATCAAACAAGTGTGGAATGCAAATAAAAGGGGAGGCCTTCAATTGCATCATGTGATGATCACACAGTCTTTGTAAAGTGGATCCATAAAATAAAAGTGCCATAAAAGTCCACTTCATTCAGCTCAGGCAATGTAGCCAGAGAGTTTGGAGACTGATTTCCTTCACTGCCTTTGACGGGAGAAAGACACTTGGGAGGTTTTGGAGCTCTTCTTCTGCAAAGCACAGCATAGAGGAGGCTTCAGTGCATTTCCAGGACTTGCTAGAGGAATAAATAAGAAGCAGAGGGATGCTGGGAAAACACAAAGGAGATAGTCGGAAGTCTTTTAAAAAGTATTAAAAGTAAAATGCAAGATGCAGCACAACATTAATATGGTCTACAAACTTTAATGGGCTAAGCTATTAGCAGATAATAAAGCCATATATTGTTTAAAATGTGTCTAAGGCAATCAAATACATGACAGATGAATGAATGTGGAAAGACAGTTCCATTATGATATCTGATGACATTTTAAGTATTTTTATGATATATAATGAAGGGAGCTAACTTTGAAGAAATAAATGCAGTTTACAACTGACTCGAAATAATATTGATAATCTTCCTACTGGAAGTGCAGCATTCAAGACCAACTTTGGGTGCTACCAGATTCTGCAAAGCTTATACTGGATAAACAAGACTTATTTCTGTTAAAGGCAAGAAATGCCAAATGCCAAATATAGGATAGGCAGTACCTGGTTAAAACAGTAGTAACTGTGAGAGGGATCTTGGAGTCCTAGTGGACAATCATTAAAAAGCCAATGCAATCCTAGGCTGCATTAATAGAAGGATGGAATCAAGTTCACATGAAGTTCTTGTGCCGCTTTATAAGGCCTTGGTAAGACCACACTTGGAATGCCAGTTTTGGTTCATTTCATTGGCATCCTTCAGTCTCAAAAGTCTATGGTATCGTGCTCTGGAAAGAGTTCCTAAAACAGCATCTAGTGTGGCTAAAAAGGCCAATCCGAGAGTGGCAATCCCTTCCATACTGAGGGCAGATCCATTCTGTCCCCTGCCCGGCCCCCGGATTTCGCTGGTTCCGGGATTGCCTCTTTGCCTCAGCCTGCCAAACAAGTGTCTCTTCGAAATGGAGACGGCCATGCAGCGTCTTTAGCCTCCAAGCTGAACGATCAGAGGTCAAGGTTTCCCAGCTGTTAATATCCATTCCCAAGGCCTTTAGATCCCTCTTACAGATATCCTTATATCACAGCTGTGGTCTCCCTCTGGGGCGCTTTCCCTGCACTAGTTCACCATACAGGAGATCTTTCGGAATCTGCCCATCATCCATTCTCACGACATGCCCAAGCCAGCATAGACATCACTGTTTCAACAGTGTATACATGCTAGAAATTCCAGCACGTTCCAAGACTGCGCTATTTGGAACTTTGTCATGCCAGGTGATGCCAAGGATGCTTCGGATACAGCGCATATGGAAGGTATTCAACTTTCTTTAAAAGTTACCTTCTGTTGGTGGCAAAAGGCAGGATCAGGAATTGGGGGCCGGGAGGAAAACAGCCTACCTGCCTGTTGGTGGCAAAAGGCAGTTTTGGTCACCACAATCTTAAAAAAGATGTTGAGACTCTGGAAAGAGTGCAGAGAAGAGCAACAAAGATGATTAGGGGACAGAAAGCTAAAATATATAAAGAACGATTGCAAGAATTGGATACTGTATGTCTAATTTAATGAAAAGTGAGTGATATGATAGCAGTGACATCAAAAGGAATGCTATGATAGCAGCCTTCCAATATTTGAGGGGCTGCCACAAAGAAGAGGGGGCCAAGTTGCCAACCTATTCTCCAACGTACCTGAAGCGTCTGTTCATTGTGTATAAGCAACAACTGCATTCTTAGGATACAGCTGGAGATTTTGGGGGGAAAAAACCCCTCATATAAGGAAAAATATCAGATTATCCACATTCCACTAATCAGGAAAATACTGTTCCAGCCAATGCAATAAAAGTAACTTTTTTTTTCTATTCAACAGCAGTCCCAACAATCACAAGTTTCCTAAAAACCATAACGTCCTCTAATGTTTTATAAAATGTGTCGAGTATATTTTCCTTTGCGAAGGCTTGTCAAGCCAAAACCCTCTGAATGATCTAATTTCTAATGAAAGTGGCATCGCCCGGGGTTTTAAAAGCCCCACGAATCCGAGAAAGCCTGAGAGATGCCTGCCTTGTGTGCTGGTTTTTTAGATTCCCTCAAAGGGATCGTGGTTGTTTTAGTTTGAAGCAATTTGTCAAATTAGCACATGACTGACACAGTATGAAACCTTCCTTGACACCCAGCAACGTGATGTATAAGCAAGGGGTTGAATTGAATTGCTATAAACAGGTGAAGCGTGACAAGGTTTTCTGCTTGCATGTGAACACACCATGTCTCCCTCTCATTCAACTGAAAATGGGATAAAAGCCCTACAGGCAATAATATTCCATGGGTTACCGGAATGTTGCTTTTCCTACAATCTTTCCAAAGCAAATACTTGAACATTGAATGAGACGCTTAACTGGCAAGGTGCTTGGCTTCTTTTTCTCAACCAGTTGGCAACGTTTCTTCTTTTTTCCTTGGCTGAACACCTTGGCATTTGAGCATAGCCTGTAAAAATGATCTGTGGCCAGTAGAAGTTTCCTAGCTTATCCTACTGTAAGGACCGTTTCCCTGGGTTTTTTTAATTTAATGACTTTCATGCAGAGAATGTGCATAATCATTGAAAGGTTTGCATCTGGAACTTCCCTATTTCTTAGGAAAAGAAATAGGTATTGCTATTTTATTTTAAGATTTGTATAGCCCATGTTGTAACTTCCAAGCTGAAGATTATTTGTATTGCTTAAATTAACCTGCACAATCAACATTTTTAAATATGAACCTGAGTTCTTAAAAAATGCATGAAGCTGGTAACAGATTGCAAACACAAATAAGTATCAGTAAAATGTATTCTCCCAACAGTAATTTGAGAAATCTGTTTTTCTACTTTTACTGTTTTAGAAAACGAATTTATGTTTGTTTGGTGGGAATAGAGTGTATCATTCAATTTTTATGTCTAAAAATGTTTCTGGTTTAAGCTTATTTGGCGTCACTTTGGATTATTACCACAATCACTGGTCGATCATTTTGTCATTATGCTTATATGTTTCCTAGTATGATTTATGTTGATTGGTTATTTAGTATCCTACGGCTATCACTAAGTGTTTTTATCTTATGATTTATGATGAATGTATTTTTATGATGACTATGATCATGATTTATCACTTATATCTTTTACATACAATGAGAGTTTATGCACCAAAGACAAATTCCTTGTGTGTCCAATCACACTTGGCCAATAAAGAATATTCTATTCTGTTCTGTTCTGTTCTATTCTATTCTACTCAAATGTCATGTCAAAGATTCTAAGTCAAGTAATGACATCCAGGAACTGGAGTCTAATGCTGAAATTTTTAGTTCCTCATCATTTTGCAAATCTTACAAAGTCTGGTATATGAGTATAGATGTTGGTATTTTAAAAATTGGTAATCTCTAAACTCTAAACTCTAAATCTCTTTATTTTTAATCTAATTCAAATAAAAAGGAAAAAGGTTTATGTGAAAATCCACCAGTCATTGCAGGATGATTGAAGTTAGTAATCTTGTAATGTGTGGTTGGGTGAGTCATCAAAGATACTTTGGATGGAAATTGTGGTGGAGGTAGAAACAAAGCAAATCTATTTGGAATAAAGAAACACAAGAACCTAGGGGTTAGCCAGCTACCAGATTAACTAGTTTGGTCTGTCGCAATTTAACTCTTAATATTTACCTAATACTTACAGGAATATGATTCTATAATTAATCATAATCGTGAGCACTTTATTTATCCCTAAGTAGCAACCTCTTGATCCAAGGGCTTATCTGACAATGCCACAGAGAAGAGTGTGGATTTTTTTTTATATAGTTCCAAATAAAACATTGGAGGGTAGCATCCTTCTGAGATAGGCCAGCCAAATTCCAGAAGGATTGATTCTGGGAAGAAAGTCTATGATAGCAGAGATGACCTACAAATCACAAAAACCACATTAATCCCCTCCTAATTCAGCACCCAACTCAGCTTCCCTGACCTTCACAGCTGCATATTGAATCCATGGCAGGAGACACATTTTCAAAAACTACTAAGGAAATAGGCCAATTGCAGATCAAACCACTCTCGTACATTAAATCAGGGGTCACCAACCTTTCGGACCTCAGGGACCACTAAATTCATAATTTTAAATCTCGCAGACCACTAATATGAATTTTTTAAAAAGATAAATAGTATTTAGTGCAATATAAAAATGCAAATAATTTTTCTGCGGACCACCAAAATTTTCTCGTGGACCACCAGTGGTCCACGGACTACCGGTTGGTGACCACTGCATTAAGTGGTCCAGAACTCTAGGTGGCAGCCATTGGGAGTTGCAGTCATGATATTCTTTTGTGCCCAAAGAATTAGAAATTATGGGCCAAGTCAATTTAGAGGGACTAAATTTTAAAAAAAGGTCTCCCCTTCACAGGGGGGAATTTGTGACAAAGGCAGTTTGGCAAATGAAAGCAGAGAAATTGAAATTTACTTCCTTTTAAGCTTTAGCTGATATAATTTGTAGAAGCATGATTGCATTTTTTTATAAAGCAATCAACAGAAACAAATAAACAACAAAAGGAGAAGATTGAACTAAGATTGCAGGTTTGGGCCTGAAATAAAATTAACCAAGGAAGTAAGGAACACATGTAGTTCTTTAAGGAATATATTCCTAGCCACTCTTATCAGAGAGAAAAGGATAGCAGGCCGAAAAGAGAAAAATGTGTATGGCTAGATTATTTCAAAATTTACACATAGGAAAGAGTTAGATCAGGGATGGGCAATTATGGCCCCTTTATGAGCTCTGGAGTTCCGTTCCCAGAATTCTACAGCCAACATGGATGGCTCAAAAATTCTGGGAGTTGAAGTCCACAGGTCATCAAAGGTCCATAGTTGCCCACCCTGAGTTAGACTGACACTCACACACTCTTTCTCACTCTCACTCTCACTCCCTCACTTCCTCTCAACATGGAGGCCACAAATATACAATCAAAGCTTTGATTGTGTAGCTATGGGCTTCATCTTGACTTTTTTTGACCTCTCTCCCAATGCCATATGTGTACTTTCAGCTTTGCAAGTGAAAGGCTTCTGGTGAATGATGAAGACAATGAAAATCACCAGATGTTCTATTTCCCCTTCATTTTTCTTTAAGTCTCTAAGTCAAAAAGTAAAATCTGTATTTATAGTTGGCATTAGGAAGTTTAAGGTTTGAGATTGGATTATCATGATCTATGTGCTTGAGATCCCCTAAGGGGGTGATTATCTCCAGATAACCTTACTCCTTCAAGTTCTCCACAATGTTAATATTAAAAACATATATTTTCAGGTGGGATGGCATTAAGTTGTCAGACCAAAAATGTTGTATAGTGGTTGAAATGAGCAGGGGGGGGGGAAACATGCAGATTAGTTTAACCCATAGGGGAGGCTCACCTGATAAACCACAGGAACCTTAAGGCCAGCTGCAATACTGAGTAACATATCCCATCTGCAAGGAAATAAAATGAAATTATTGTTTCCTAGAAAAACAATGTTATGTCACCACACTCACTGTACTGATGAGGTTTCTGTTCTTGCTTTGAAGTTTACATTCTTGTTTTCTTTGAGTTTGTGTTTGTGTACACATTGTTGAACTTCTTAAGCAAACATGTAAATGGTCTTATAGCTAGATCTGAAATTAATTTGCTCCCCTAATTTTATTTTCATATTTTTTATTTTGCAATTTCAGGGATAATTTTCTTCAGATATTATCTGCATGCCTGGATAAATACTAAACATTTTCTAATGCTTCTGATATTTGCATATGACACTTATGGCATAAACAAAGCCAGAGGTAACCATGGATAAACATAATAGGTGGGTGGGCTTAAACATGATCAGTTGTGTTGGATTTTTAGCCCCAGAGCCTAAACTATACAGCCCATTTATTTTGCAATAAAGAAACTTACATTTAAAATCGGCACAATAGCTCGATACAACAAATCTTTGCAAAGATTTAGAAGTTCTGAGCTTTAATATCTTGTAAATAAAAACCTAGGATGTTGTAATTAAGGAAAAATAATTAGAGATGAAGGAGATATGTTAAGAATCAGTTGCATTTATTTGTAGTTTAAAATGGTTAAAACGATTAGATAAGCAAACGCCTATCATTTGTAGTTTAACATGATAAAATAATTAAATGAGTACTACTTTATATTTTACAACAAACAATTTTGTTGGAATATATTTCTTCGCATTCTTATTCTTGTTGCTTTCTTTTTCTTATATAATCCTGTATAAAATTGGCAGAGCAAAGTATGCAAGTAACAAACATTGCCAGTTGCATTAACATGTGCTTAATCTTATAAGCAGGAATACATCAAGTAATAAGGTGTGGGGGGGGGGAATCTCCTTCAAATCCAGCTTGACTCCTGGGGGCTTCAGGGTCACGGAGCTTTCTTGGCAGTAGTGTAGATGTTGTTGTTGCCTTCTGCCGAGATGTATTTCCCTTGTTTTTGTTTGCTTCTCAATCTAGCCTACGGCCATGCAGCTTTGAAGCCCATACGTGATCAGCCAGACGTTGCTACCTGCTTATAAGAAAAGGTATAGGATTAGGCACAGCAAAGCGGTGACAGTTTAGAAAAAAAAAAGATTAGTTAGCTGCTGTCAAGTCAGATGAGTGAATAAACATCTACTTGTCATCCAGACCTATTTTTGGTTATAATTCACAGCCCTACCAAAGACTTTCTGGTAAATTATCCTGGGTCTGCTGACAGAGCAGAAGGCAAAGAAAATTCCCTGAAAACAGTTGAGTTGGCTGTCCCAAGGGTGCTCTTTCAAAAGGCCGCTGGAAGAATCTTCTGGGATGAGAAGCAAAACATCTTCAAGGAAAAATAATGAAAGTCCAGTTGCCTCTTGAAAAAGCACCTTTGGGACAGCCATGACCTGGGTGGCGGAGAAACTCCGTAGACAGTTGGGTTGTATCCCAACAGTGTTGAGTGCTGCTAAGCCCCAATTATTTTCTTCAACTAAATCCAAGCCCGGAATGGGACAATTTGTTGCAACCAACTCACCACAGCCATCTTGGCGTATGTACCAATCACATTGTACATATGTTGTGCAGTGACAATAAAGGTTATTATTATTGCCATGGTCAATTCACCACAGCCAACTCAGCACAGGACAATTCAACAATTCGATTTAATTATTTCAAATAATTAGGGCATTATTTTAATTTTTGTCATTCACATTTCATCCCTCTTTTGGCATCCTCTCTTTAATTATTCTATTCCACCATTTCTTCAAGATTAGTGTAACTTCTTATCCCGTGATGAGTTGGCCATGGCAAGTTGGCCGTGGTGAGTTGTCCTAGACCCTACAAGCCTTGGTTCATGAATCCCACTTCCCAACCACAGTTCCTACTGTATTCCTTCTCATCCCCATTCACTCTCCGTGTTTTATCATTGTTTTTTCTAGTTCTAAGATAGCCGTTGCTTTCTGGTGTTTTTCCCAAACTCTCTCCATCACCCCAACTGCATTTTTAATCCCAAGTATCTCTCCATTTAAAATCACTTCAGTTTAGCCATGACCAATATATTCATGATGTCCTTTCAATGGAATGTGAAAAAGCAGTTACATGCAGACTCTGATTATTCTGCTAGTGAATTAATAATCCTTGAAGCTCATAGGATTAGAAGAATCACTGAACAGAAACTATTATTAATCCCGTTTCTGGGTAGAGTGACCTTGCCGCGTTGGATTTATTTATTTTTATTTGGGCAGTTTGTGCTGCTCTTTCACCTTCCAGGTTTTGCTCAAAGATACTACAGTTTTGAAAAAGGCATAATGATTAATTTAAATTTAGTCGAGGTAAATGCAGCAGATTCATTGAAATCAGTAGGTCTCAAATTAGTCATTAACTCTGTTTTGAAAAGAAAATATTTGGGTGTTTTCACGCTTTTGTTATTAAATTTTACCATGGACAAATTGTACCAAATATTAGTCCATTAAATGCTACATTGCACAGGGGGGAAAAACAAGTCTGTGCAATAGTAAGATAGTATTTTAACATTCCAGTAGTTTACTAGCCCTGCAGACGAATATTTAAATACTTTCGATTCTTAGCATTTTAGACTGTAAGCATTCTAGGTTTTTCTGGTATATACATTCATATTTTTGCTTACTTTTTTCTGTGTTTTTTTTAATTTAGCCTATCTTTCTTTCATCATTGAACTTTGCTAATGAAACTAAAAGATTCTGGTCAGTAACTGTACTAAAGGACATTGATTGATTGATTGATTGATTGATTGATTGATTGATTGATTGATTGATTGATTGATTGATTGATTGATTGACAATTCATTACATGCACACACACGTGCGTCAGAATTAAAATCTTTGTGGGACAGTAGGTAAGAGATCTGTTAGTCTCAAGCACAAACAATAAACAGTAAACATGTAAGGTACATCATTAAATGAGTATAATGAAATTGCACCCAGTAAAAGAATAAGTAAGCAAAAGAATGAATATGAATTGGTTGGTGTTAAAAAAAACAACTTCAGCTATATTTAAGAGTCCTGGTAGAACCAGCCATAACAACAGACTCGATTGGTTCAAGTCCAGCGTCAGTCATGGGGGTTACTGAATGGTTTTGAGCCACCATGCCCAATCTTCTGACAAGATGGTTATTTGGGGATAAATTGATACTATATACCAGTGATGGCGAACCTTTTTTTCCTCGGGTGCCGAAATAGTGCACGCGCGCACTATCACACACACGTGCGTGCCCACACCCATAATTCAAAGCCCCTCACTCGCCCCACCCCCCTGTGCATGCCTGCATGACCCATCCCGCTCCCCCTTTTCCCGACTTCCAGTGGGCCCGGTAGGCCCGTTTTTCGCCCTCCCCAGGCTCCAGAGGCTTTCTTGGAGCTTGGGGAGAGCAAAAACGCTCCACCCCCACCACCCTGGAGGCCCTCCAGAGGCTGAAATCGCCCTCCCAGAGCCTCCGCGCGAGCCAAAAATCAGCTGTTGGGCATGCACATGCGCACTGGAGCTGAGCTAGGGCAACGGCTCGCGTGCCGGCAGATATGGCTCTGCGTGCCACCTTTGGCACCCGTGCCATAGGTTCGCCATCACTGCTATATACTGTAAACCTCTTTGCACCTAATGAGAAGAGAGGACTCTTCTTGGAAAAGACTCAGATGTTGGGAAAGATGGAAGGAAAAGGAGAAGGGCAGGGGGTTGAATGGAGTCATCAACGCAATGGAACATGAGTTCGGGAAGACTCCCGGAGACGGTGGAGGACAAGAGGGCCTGGCATCCTATGGTCCATGGGGTCACAAAGAGTCAGACATGACTTAAGTTAGGACTGGGACTTCCAGCTGCTCTTAAAGTACGAAGACATTTCCACGAGAAGAAATGTCTCCTCGAAGGTTCTGAAGAGTAACCTTTTGGAGTGCAGCCCTCTGCATCCATGGCTGGTTCATGGGGAATAGGTATAGGCAAACAAGTGTAAGGAAATAACTCACCACTTGACTTAGTAGTAAGTGGATAATTGTAATCCACTCTATCAATAAATAGATTTTTATGCAGAACAGGACGAGAATGACTTGTATTCACATAATGAAATTGAGTCATTTGGTGGTTTATTATTCTGATGGTTGCATTACTGTTCACTTAGCCTGTTGTGTGACCTCAGCCACTGTGGTTTGTCAAAAGACAACAGTTTTTGCATGAAAACATGGTGGTCACCATCACAAGATGGCCTGCAGACCAGATTCACATTTTAGCTAACCATTTCCTCACTGAAATTTAAGCCAAGGACCTTATTTGGCAGAAGCCTTGGGTTGAACCTGCTGGAATCCTTTATACAGAAGACGTTTGTTATTCTTTAAATATGTTAAATCTTAGTTATTTAGAGATGTGTGTTTGGGTGTGTGTGTGTGTGGAGAGTGCAGAATGTGGGGGGGGGAGGAAACTCCAACAGCCAAACATAGTTGCACAACTGGCAAATAAATGACTGTGCTCAGTATGGAACTGGAAGATTTCACCAACCTGTTCCCAGGACAGCTCAGAAAGGATTCCTGGCTGACCCAGAACAGCCAAAATGAAGGCAGTGTGATTTCCAGTTCAGCCCCTTCTTAATATGTTATTGGAATGATCTTGGGTGGCTGAGCACTTTTTTTTTAAAGGCCCTCTCTTTCTAATCAATTTACACGGCCCCAGTATCCCTGAAAAACATTTAGAGTATGTACATTGGAAGATTGCAAACAGTTGTAAACAAATAAATAGCACAGAACTTTTATGCACATTGTTTTGAATTGTGTGGGAATAGAGACGTGGGAATGGACTTCAGTTGCTTTGGCTTCAAGTGGGCGAGGGACGCCCAGATTCCTCTCTTCCATCTTGTCTTCCAAAGCACCAAGAGCCAAGCCACAACAAAGCTCAGGTTTGGACGTGTGGTTTCTTGTCACACTATTAATAGGTAAGGACTCCCTTGAGTTGAGCTTCAGTCTGGTAACTACCAGGGTGTTTTGGCTTTCTTTCTTGGCAGTAATGAAGAGTGGTTTGCCACCGCCTTCTTCGGTGATGTTTATTCAACTTCCCAGTCTAGACTACACTTCTGGGATTTCTGAGAGCCACATGGGCCCCATCCTGTTGAGCTAGTTTCAAGGTCAGCCAAAATCCACGAGGTGCTGCTATCGGCTGCGATTGCTTGAACTATTATTTTTACTTATACATCATTGACCAAGTGACCCCCTGTTTCTGGTCAAGAGAATAGGTGAGAGATGCCACAATAGGATTCTCCTGTACTCTCTTCCTACACCAACCACTTTGAGGGACCCCTGTAGTAGGATTATTACTTTGGTTGCTATTTCTCAATTGCTTTGACCCTTTTTCTCCCCCTGTTCTCCTCCGCCGCCTCTTTAGAAAGCTTGCTTCGACCTGTAGGGGCTTCAACATTTGAAGGGTACGTCTTTTCCCTTAAATAGCCTCACTTCTAATGTCTAAAACAGGCCTTCGTTATGCAAGCTATGATTGTCCATTGCTCAATATATTTATATATTTATCTTGTTTGGTGTAACCGACCTATCTTTTAAACTGAAGATCATTCTAACTGAAACCTGAGGAAATAATTCTGCCTTTTTAAAGAAGAAAATATCCTATTCATTCTTAATCATAAGGGATTTCCAATCACAGTGATGTCATCTAAGTTCAAAATTTTGTGAAATGTGCCTAATATGTAAAGCTTAGCGTATTGTTCATTAAAATCTAGGAATACAGGCATCTAGGAATAGGAGGCAAGGATATTTACTTGCTTGTGTCCTGATAGTTATAGTCCACTTCAATCCAACAGTACTGTGAAGATGGAATAAATTAAGACCAGTTTATTGTGAGCCAGGAACAGAAATTAGAAATAGCCAGGTTTATGTCAGTCCCAAGACAAGGCAGTTAAATCCAATCACATCCGATCCTTTATTTGCTTCTACCTAATGGACAGAATCTTGCCAAAGTAAAACCAGGGATGGGATTCAGCCGGTTCGGACTGGTTCAGGCGAACCCCTAGCTCCGACAATCAGCTGAGAGCGAACCAGTTCACTCCGACGATCAGGTGGGCCCAACCGCCCGCCCCTGCGTTATACTCAGGGGTGGGTTCCTACCGGTGCGGTCCAGTGCGCAGCTCCGGTAGGGACCTGCCGATTATGCAATTTGCTCACGACTGCTCCGGTACCGTCTTCACCGGACAATCGCACATGTCGCCATCTTTTAAAAGAATTTTTCGGCTTTTTTGCTTCTGCACATGCGCGGAAGCAAAATCTCACCAAAATCTCACAAGGGGACACGCGTGTGTGAGATTTTGCCGAGATTTTGCTTTTGCGCATGCCCAGAAGCAAAATCTCGCTGAAATCATGTGAGAGGGTGTGCACGTAGCGAGCGAGCGCTGCACAAAATGTGGAGATGCGCGCACAGCGCATCGGTATCAGTAAGCAAGCAACCCGTCCCTGGTTATACTGACCTGTATTTCCTTTGTTTGAGGCCCAACTGATAGGTGCGGCAGAGCGGATTGCCATGCCTCAGCTGTTTTACTTACTGGGTCTGCAGTAGAATGTAAGTTTTAGAGCTGTTTTCAAATGCACTGCGCGTGCACGGGGGCGCGTTTGGCATGCGTTCGAGCGAATTGAGCATGCACATGCAAAGCGAACTGGTTGTTACACTGGTTGAATCCCACCACTGAGTAAAACCCTCTGACCTACTAGATGTGTCCTGAGAGATTCTAGGGTGTTGCTACCCTGAACCTCTTCCCAACTTTCTCATGAAGACAGTGTAGTCTCTTAATCCGAGCTTCTCTCTGGAATGAACAGCTTCATCCCTGGGAAAGTGTGGTGCAGCTGAGATTCCCCCGCTGCTTCTCCAAGTGCACGTTCCATCACAGTTTAGGTGATGTCTTTCCCCACCCAGAGCAAACCTAGTTCCATTAAATAATTGTGTATAGCGTCCTACTTTGGTTTTATTTTAAAATCTGTCCTGTTTTGTTTTTTTCCAGTGTTTGCCACAGAGAAGCCAATTCAGAACTGTAATTGGAGGTCTGGCTGGGAGATCCAAACACAACATCGCATCTGAACAGAGTTTGCGTCCAGCGATAGTCAAGTTCTGTTTGGCTTTCCCATCGTCATCCTGGAGAACTAGAAAGCAAATTAAAATAGAAATTGGATCTGATCAAGTTTTTGACCACAAGTCTTTTTCAGTTACGCATTTGCAAAACCTCAGCAACCTCTACGAGGTTGGCCAAGTTCTACTGAAATTACAGCCTCAGTTTTTAGTGAACAGGTCAGGATTTTCAAACTTGTCATTATATAGATTGTCAAGCTTTTTTGTTTTTGAAAAAGAAAAAAAATCTTTGACTTTGCTTCTTTTATGATTTGAACCCTGGCCATGGAAACAGAAGAAATTAGTCTGGTTTTAAAAACAATGCATTACACTGATTCCCTTTAAAATCATTATGGGTACCTTTGATACTTTCCACAATAATAGGAAGTATTTCAAACGAACGTTCTAGGGTTTAAATATTAGAAGAAAAATATTCAATGCCTAACAGAACTGTGGTCCCAATCATTTGCTATAATTTTTTCTGCACCTCACTAAAACAGTGAAGGAGGTACGTGGAATTTAATTTAAAAAAAGTTCTTCTTCCTCTTCCTCCTCTTCCTCCTCCCTCCTCCCTCCTTTCCCCTTTCTCCCTTCTCCCTTCTCCCTCTCCTTCTCCTCCTCCTCCTCCTCCTCCTCCTCCTCCTCCTTCTTCTTCTTCTTCTTTCTTCTTCTTTCTTCTTTCTTCTTCTTCCTCCAGAATACACACTGTGGACTTCTTCTGTAACTTGCAAGCACATTTTTGTAAGGATGCCTAGTGTTAGGCCCATCACCAAACTTACAAAATGCATGCAGAGGTGTTCCAAGGGGGATAATTTGAGGCAGAATGGAGTGCAGCATGTGATGCCATCTAAGGGAGAAAGACGGGAAAGGAAAGTGCTGGGAAAATGGGGCCGGAAAAAGCAAGTGGTGTTCTCCACTTTGGATCTTTCCTGTTCACTGATGCAACATTGGTTTAATGTGATACATAAAATAGAGAGGATTCTAACTTTTCTGAAGAACTCATAAGGCGTTTTCCAAGAGCCTCAAGTAAATGTTTTTTGTGCTTGCTGGCCTATTAAAGGACGCTGCTGATGGAAGCCAGACCAATTCTTCCTTGATATGCAGGCTGACATGTTCACGAGATAAGGACCTATTAGAGATGAAGTCATCCAGCTAAGCCTATTTTCTAGCTTTCAAGCACAATGTTAGTTTGTGAAACTGTTGATCGGTGTCAGGGGAAGCTTCGTTTCCCCTTTTAGCAAAGTCCCAGCTGGGGAAAAGAAGAAGTGTCTTCTCTTCCCATTAGCAATTTGTAAAGAGCAGTCTAAGATCCCCTGGAAAGCAGGCAAAAAACAGGAACCTTCATCTGCTTCCAGCCTGCAGCTCAGGGCCGAAGCTATTCCAGTGCCCTTAACAATGGGAAAAGAGCCAGATGAAGATGGGTTAATATCAATATCCACGGTGACAATGTGACTCTCTCAAGAACAATTAGAGCAAGGATCCATCTGCCGATTACATTTCCGCTGCCTTACCTTCCCTCTGTCAAAAGAGCAAAATATCTCTCTGATTAAGACCATGTGATGAGCTCAGGAAAGTAGAGCAACTAAACTAAGGATGGCACATTATTCTTGCAAATCAAGTCTGAACTCGTAAGATCTAATTTTAGATCCGCTATTGTCTTTTCATCATTTATAAAGCCAGGGTGGTGTGGAGCAAGCTAAGAAAAAGATCTGAAGGGGTGGTCCGTCGTCCCCCCACCCGAAATGGCTTTTCACAATCAGCCCCTTCAAGGAAACCGAAGACTTTAGAAGACGCTGGTTGCATTACAAAGCAGCAATAGAGATGTGGTTATTAACCAAGAAGCTTCCAAGGTTCGCTTGGTTTTATTGGTATATTAAATATCAAGGGCTTCAGCTGGTAGAATAATGAACAGTGCCAGGATTTAACCTTATTTAACCTTCTGAGTGCTGGGCTAAAACCCATTAGTTCTGCTGGGCCCTTTTTAGAGGGAAATGTGGATGAATGTGAGTTTTTGTTTACTGAATGGCAGTTTAATCAGCCTTCATTCAATACACTGAAAAGGAACCCATATTTGTTTTTGTTTTTAAGTATTTTTTTATTTTTTCACCATTTGTACATAAATATCCATACATACCAGAGGTGGGTTCCTGCCGGAGCTGCCCAATACACAGCTCCGGTAGGGAGCGGCGGATTTCGCAACCGCTCCGGAGGCCTCTCTGCCGGTCCACCCGGCGCGTCGCCATTTTTTTCAGTGATTTTCGGTAATTTTTGGGCAATTTTGCTTCTGCGCATGCGCGGAAGCAAAATTGCGCCAAAATCTCGCAGGGAGACACGCACACACACGAGATTTTGGTGAGATTTTGCCTCCGCGCATGCGTGGAAGCAAAATCGCGCCAAAATCTCTCGCGCGCTTCCCCTCGCAAGATTTTTGCGTGATTTTGCTTCCGCGCATGCGCAGAAAGCAAAATCGCACGAGGGTGTGTGCTCGCATAGCGAGCGAGCGTGCCCCCGAAGCATACAGATGCACGCACATGGCTCCGGCAGCGAGGTAAGTGAGCAACCCGCCCCTATATACTGTTATTCTAATGCTGCCTCCTTACCTCCTATTTTTGTTGCCTGGGTCTACCACCTTTAATTTTCAATTTTCTTCCAAATCAATCGCTATAGCTTATCTTCCAGACATATTCATTGTCTCTTGTACCTCTTAATTTTAGGCCGTACTCCTCCCTTACCTCAATTTATATCTTTACTCATCATTTTTAAAAAAATCTGTCATTTCTAATTGCCCTAATTTCTGATCTCTTTTCCCATGTCATATCTCCCTTTCAACTTTATTACTCAATTTTTTATTTTAACTCATTCTCCATATGTAAACAAATTCTAATCTCATCACTACTCTTCTATCCGTTGGTTAATAATATTACCAACTTCCCAATATACAATAATAAAGAAAAAAAAACCTAATTATCTAAAATCTCTACAACAAAAAATCCAATTTATAGATTGTATAATCTTATATAAGGACTTTTAAAAATGATAATTATACAGCTCTTATAACATTCCAACAATTTCAGTAATTATCTAAATCCTTTTCAACATTAAATCAATTTTTAAGCTATACAAATCTTTTATAAAAACAAATTTTATAAAGAATAGTGATTATTCAAATGTTATAACCTTCCAACAATTGACCTACTGTAGTCTAATTTATTTCCCTTCTTTTCTTTATTCTTTTTTCCCTTCCATCATCAAATTTTAATTTAAACCATCATGTACTAATCTAATATAGAATTATTAACTTATAAAAAAACCTTTTAACAAGATAATTATGCTGATTAATTATACACACTTATACACAACTAATAGTGTTGACACGATTAAATGTAAAATAATAATTCTAAAAAAAATTTTCCTTTCTATTGACCTTCCCCTTTTCATCCATTCTCTTTTGGTCTCTCAAAAATTCCACTTCTTGTAGGTTTTCCCCTTCCAACCCCTTCTCTTAACTTTTTCTTTTTCTTTCTTTTATTTTATGCCAATAACTTCTTTTTTTTCCAAATTCCTTTTCTTAAGGGGTGGGCGATCAGAAGAGTCCAGTTGCCATGACTGCAGGATCAAAGCAATAAACAGGGATGGAGCCTTCATTGTACATCTTGACTTTTTTGGCTTCCCTAATCTTTAGTCAATAGTGTTATTATTACTGCAACCTGGAGGGGAAAACCCAGAAGTTTTTCTTATGTTCTTTCCATGAACTGCATGTCATCCGTTCATATGTGATTCTTCCGAACTTTCTAATTGTTCTTTGAGTTCTTCCTTGTTACGCATCCTTCTGTTTGCTCCTTCAAAGGTTTCCATGTGGTTGTTCTTGCTAAGAACTTGGTTAAAAGTTCTGCTGCTCATTTGCTTACTTCACATGGCAAAGTTGTTGTAGAGTGTAAGGAAGATGACCTTGATGGAAATATGCAAAAATGTTCTCCTAGGTAAAAAGGGTTGAAACATTTTTTAAGTTCTAGAAATGAGACAACATTTGGAAGTGCCTCAGGCGAAGGCTGACCTGATTCAGTGGAGTATAAGAAGGGCGGGGAGATACAGAACAATCAGACTTAGAAGATTCTGTTAATAGAGGATCTCAATAAAAACATTTTTTTGATGAGAGTTGATTTCCTAGCCTGGTCTATCAATTTTTTTTCACTACTTGCAGACACAATGATCATCACCGAGGGCTTCATTTCTCTGGAATTGTTGATAACTTTCCTTACTCATGAGCCAAAGAGCCAATCAATATCCATAATTTGTGACTTGGAGAGGTGGTGAAGCAACAAGTATTGGAAGCTGGAATGACTCCTCCAGATGCTTCCCCAGATGCCTCTCCAGATGTCAGCTCGGGGGATGATGAACCAATTCCTGGCATGTCTGGAGGGGAGTTGGCCAATGGCTCCAAGCAGCCACCTGAGGGGGATTTGGCTGAAGCACAGCTGGAGCAGGACAGCTCTGAGGCTCCAGGTGAGGAAAGGATGCAGCCGGAATCGGTTATCGAGGAGGAGGAGGAGGAACTGCCTTCTGCCTCTGATCCAAGAACACGTAGGGAACAGGGGTGGGTTCCACTTACCTTCACCACTAGTTCGCATCGTGATGTTTTGCGCTCTTAGATGTGTTAGCGATCAAAAAGCAAGACACAATCCAAAGGTTTTTAAACAATTTATAAGCTATAGATTCATTTCTACTATGTAAGCTTAATACATGTACAGTTAAAACAAGGTCTGTTACAATCAGGCAGGAAAATATCCAGTGCAGGGATAGCATTTAGTTTTGCAGTCCATACTTAGAACTGGAACCAGATTTCAATCTCCTGATCCTGTGATTTTAATTAAATAAAACATTTTTTAAAAAAATGACACATCTTACATATGAGTTTGATTACCCGTTTCCTGCATTTACTTCTTCAGCACAGTCTACGTGTCTATGTTATCACAGCATTAAGAGGCATTTATTCTCTAAAATCTTCTCAATGAGAGACAGATGGATTTCATGAACAGTAAGCCTCACTAGAAGTTTGCTGCAGGATATGGATTTTTTTCCCGGTGGCTGAAAAGATTAGGAAAAAGAAAGAAAAGAGAAACAACAAAGCAAAGGTCGGTCGTCTGAAATGTAGCTGTGTGAGGACATCACTAGAGTTGTTTGAGGTCACCACTAAAGTTCAGAACGAGGACACTGGTTGTCTTTAAAAGTCTACCAAAAAGGAAAGACCAGCCACAGGGTGGGCTGGGTGATATTTCTTCTGATAAACTGAATGGGAGGCAACAATGATTCATGGCTTCTGGGAGGACTTTCAACTTTCCATCCTATTTCCTGGTGATCTTCCATCCCAGCAGTAATCAGAGCAAACCCTACATAGATTCCAAGAAATGAATGGGGGAGTTTGCCATTGTTTTTAACTCTTGTAATGGGTAAATTATACTGATTGTTTAGTTACAGGCAAGCGAGATAGGCAGCTGCAGTTATCAATCCTTGGAATGCTACAAAAGTGCCAGATCCTTCCGGAGAACATGTGAGAGGCAGATGAGTAAAGGAAGGGTGCACCACTGTAAGGAAAGGATGGAACGTGAGAGGCTCAGATAGCTCAGTCACCAGCCCCCTTCTCCCCCCCCCCGGGGACAGGTTTTCTTTACATTCCTTGATTAGGTCCTTCTGCGATGGGAAAGTCCAATCCCAGATCTTTCCATATAATAATAATAACAGAGTTGGAAGGGACCTTGGAGGTCTTCTAGTCCAACCCCCTGCTTAGGCAGGAAACCCTACACTACTTCAGACAAATGGTTGTCCAATCTCTTCTTAAAAACTTCCAGTGTTGGAGCATTCACAACTTCTGGAGGCAAGCTGTTCCACGGATTAATTGTTTAACTGTCAGGAAATTTCTCCTTAGTTCTAGGTTACTTCTCTCCTTGTTTAGTTTCCACCCATTGCTTCTTGTTCTACCTTCAGGTGCTTTGGAGAATAGTTTGACTCCCTCTTCTTTGTGGCAACCCCTGAGATATTGGAACACTGCTATCATGTCTCCCCTGGTCCTTCTTTTCATTAAACTAGACATACCCAGTTCCTGCAACCGTTCTTCATATGTTTTAGCCTCCAGTCCCCTAATCATCTTTGTTGCTCTTCTCTGCACTCTTTCTAGAGTCTCAGCATCCTTTTTACATCGTGGCGAATGCAGTATTCTAAGTGTGGCCTTACCAAGGCATTATAAAGTGGTACTAACATCTCCTACAGTTTTTTGAAGGCAAGGTCACACTAGGGTTTGGCTCTAGATGCCTGCCTCCATCTGTGATGGGGTGGCGGTGTTATCTCTGTATCACATTGCTTCAAGGACAAGGCATGTCCAATTCCTGGTTTTTTTAAAAAAATGCTTTTTGTAAAGAAGGACTACAAGATGGTCCAACTCCACTTGCAAACATTGCAAGGCAAGGGAATGTCCTGTAGGAATGTTTGGTTCAAGGTTTCTTTCAGGGGGAATTGTCTGAGGTATGCTTGTATAATTTTATGAAGATAATAACCCAGTGTATGAAGTTCCAAAGAACAATCAGAATTTGTCAGATGCAAATGCGGGCACCTACAGAGGAGGGATAAAAAAAGTCAAGATGTTGACTTTGACTGTCCAATGTGCAGTGTACATAGAGGTGGGGCTTTGATTGTGCAATTGCAGATCCCATCTGTATTAAATTCACTTGGCTGCAAAGATGGGAATTTGTCAGGCATGAAAAACTAAGACCACAGGTGATTGATTGATTGATTGATTGATTGATTGATTGATTGATTGATTGATTGATTATTACTCATACCTGTGCACAGGAATCTACTCAACTAATGCTCTGCACTATTTTGGTGCTAGGTAAGTTTCAATGGAATTCAAGAGGGATTGAATGTAGTCCGTTTGTGGCTATGTAATGATTCTAAGCTGATTTCTCTTTTGATTCCGCCCCTAGATTCTCCTACAAAAAGATTGAATTTCTGCCTGAAATTAGACAGTATGGGAGAATGAAGCAGATAAGCTCCAGTTAGTCTTGCCAAAATGTGAAGGAAGTGATCCAGAACTTAAATCTAGGCTAGGAAGCAAGACAAATTTTCTCTCAGCTGGTAGACTGAAGAGGAATGTTCTTACTTACTAATAATTATTCCAGATTTATGAACTGTATGGAAGGGAGGCAGCTCCGTGGCTTGCAAAAAGAGGGGAAAAGGCCATTCTGGCCTAGTCACTATCTTGTTACAATCTGTTTTCTTTCAAGATGTTTTCTCTCGGTCTTTTGATGGATACAAGTGATCTTATGCATACATTTCTGAAAGTATATTGTTTTTATGGATTATTTTACCTTGAATAGTCAGATGTCTGCTTTGCCTTTAACTCTTTTTTAATTAAAATGCTTTTAAGAAAAGAGGTAGCTTCATAATCTTGGTGGTGGGTGGGGGATTCCAAACCTGGCTGTTTAAAATGTATTTTATAGTCTTTCCAAATGTACAACTTCATTTTGCCTTCAAGTATAGTTTAACATCAGACAGGACTCTTCGCTGTGAAAAAAGTGTGTGACAAAATATGTTCCTGTTAGTATGTGTGAAAGACCGAAAAATATGGGTTGCAAAGTTTTCCTAGCAGTTCCCCAGAGTGATCCAGGACTTCTCTTGATGGGACCTATGAACAATATATATAAATTGGCAAATCATAATCTCAATGTTTTATATATAGATAGATAGACAGATAGATAGATAGATAGATAGATATAGATAGAGACAGACAGACAGACAGACATAATGTGTGTGTGTGTGTGTGTGTGTGTGTGTGTGTGTGTGTGTGTGTGTGACATTGAGATTATGATTTGCCAATTTGTAGACTGCTTTTGTGACATTTAAATGCATAACAATGCAGGTAACCTATACCACTCACTCCATATGCTACGACTGTACTAAAGAAATACTACAACAGAGGAATCTTGAACAGAAACAGAATACAATGCCTGCTTTAATACAGGTATTGTTGTAGTTTGTGTGAGCCATTATTTTGCTGGATGGCACTTAAAAGAGATGAAATGCATTTGGAACAATAGCCTTCAGGATTCCGTAAAAACTAACAGATTTATTTTAGAAGAAGGTTTCGCGGGTTATAGCCTCTTTTATCAAATAGTTAGAGTGTTGTTGAATATGAATCAAGGAGAAGTAAAAGCAACAAGGTGCAAGAGGAAAATAGGCAGAAAATATGATAATTGCATGGCATAACACAGACAACACACCTGTCTGATATTAGATATTCTTGCATTGGTGAGCTGGGAAAGACAACATTTTTTGGAAAAAAATACTTAGATTTTAAGCTTTAAAAGTCTTTTTCTTCTCCATTTAAAATATGTATGCTGATCATGGAAAAAATAAACTAGATAATTCCACTCTTTTTATATTTGCTATTAGGTATGAATGTCCAAGGGACGTGGTGGCTCAGTGACTAAGACGCTGAGCTTGTTGATCGAAAGGTCGGCAGTTCAGTGGTTCGAATCCCTAGCGCTGCAGAACGGAGTGAGCTCCCGTTACTTGTCCCAGCTTCTGCCAACCTAGCAGTCCGAAAGCACATAAAAATGCAAGTAGAAAAATAGGGACCACTTTGGTGGGAAGGTAACAGCGTTCCGTGCGCCTTTGGTGTTTAGTCATGCCGTCCACATGACCATGGAGATATCTTCGGACAGCACTGGCTCTTCGGCTTTGAAATGGAGATGAGCACCGCCCCCTAGAGTCGGGAACAACTAACACATATGTGCAAGGGGAACCTTTACCTTTATCTTTATGTCCAATTTGCCTGATTTCCAACCAAATGAAGGAAGGTTAACTCTGATGAATCAAGTCAACATGACAAGGATCTTCATGACTTTAGCAAAATTGGAGAAATCCATCAACTGGTCTTTGCCTTTTAACCTATTCCATTTCGGTCTGTTTCATTTGCTTCATGTATTTGTCTAAAGTAGTGTTGATCCTATGGGATAGAGAACTGGTTGAATGTCCCTCCAGTTACTCAATCATTGAAAAAGTTCTTCCTCTATAGTAAACATTAAAGAAACTTCTATACCACGTACCATGGATTTCAAAGCACTTCTACTGTAGTCTTTCAGAGTTTTCAATCCTCTTCCCAAGTTTGAACATACAGAGCTAGTATGCTGTGTATGTCCCTTTTAGAAGAATGTTAAGAGCCCTTAAGTATGATCATTTCACTGCTTTCTTCCCCTATTGGTTTATTATGATTTATCAATGGTTGTTTGTCATGATCTATGACTTATTACTTGCTGTCTGTATGTACACTGTGACCTTATGCACCAGAGACAAATTCCTTGTGTGCCCAATCACACTTGGCCAATACAGAATTTTATTATTCTATGATCATTCTAAACTTCACCTCAAGAACAAGCAGGAGGGAAGAAGAAAGGGAGAAGCAGGCTAGCTTCACTACATTTCTCTACAACTCCATATTGTTGCAATTCCCTGTTTTATTCTCTTGAACTGAAAGCAGGAACTCTTGCAAAATAACATGTCAATAGTTTATGACACCAAGGATTTTTTTTTTATGGACTCAAGTGATTTTATCCATATGTGCTAATTCCGTAAAGCAGGGAGTGTGGTATATCTTACAAATGTAGTGTGAAAATTAAACCCAGATTCCCTATTTTTGTTAAAAAGATAGGAACACCCAATATGTCTAACACTGACAATTATTCTTTTTTAAAAAAAAGTTTGGAATTCTGCCCAACCAGAAAAATAAATATAACCATTCTCAAAAGGTACAGTGGTGTCCTTGCGTAAGCTGAACACTAAGATTAAAGAGATAGCTATTTAAACATTTTAAATATTTAATATTTGTGTCATAAATTTATGGATGGTTATTTTTATTCCTTAATGTTTATCTTGTCATGAAAATATGTTTTATACACATTGCACTTTTTTTCCTGGAGATGGCCTCGGATAATTCAATAAACGTTTCTCCTCCATTTCACCTTCCCTCTTTCCTTTTACCTTAGACAAGGTCATTTTTCAAAAACGAAAGTAAAGAAAACTATGTTGTACGCCGCCCTGAGTCCTACGGGAGTTGGGCGGCCTATAAGAACCATTAATAAAAGAAATAAATAAAAGAAATAAAAGAAAAGAAAATGACATTTTCCCATTTCCCATTAGGCAATTAATTTTATGTTTCACATTCTCAGCATAGATACTTTTCAACCTTGTTAAATAAAACTTCTCATTTGTGTGTTGGGACAAATTTAAAATACATACACACAAAGTTAAAATAGGGAAAATAAAATAAATGCCTTCCATCATTAGATACCACAAATGAGTGCAGGGAAAAGGAAGTAAAACAAACCCTGATTTATTTTGTTTCCACATTGGTGCTTGTTGCTATCATAGCGGACTGAATATAAAATATAGAAATAATAGGGTTGGAAAGGACCTTAGAGATCTTCTTGTCCAACTCTGAACAAATGGCTGTCCAATCTCTTCTTAAAAACCTCCAGTGATGGAGCACCCACAACCTCTGAAGGCAACTTCTGTTCCACTGATTAATTGTTCTCACTGCCAGGAAATTTCTCCTTAATTCCAGGTTGGATGTCTGTTGAATGATCTTCCACACATTGCTTCTTGTCCTGCCTTCAGGTGCTTTGGAGAATAGGTATGGTTTTTATAGAGAAACAGATGAAATCCGTGTCCCTGAGGTCCACGTTCCCATGAAAAATTAGTACATACTTTTCAAAATGTTTGACTTACACTGCACCTAAAAACAGAATAATTAACATATTTGCATTTTTCTGTGAACTAGAAATCTTGTACATTAACAAGATCTAAGGATTTAGCTAATAGTTTCACATTCTGCATTTTATCCTACTGAGACTTGGTGAAAGAATTAAAGTTGGCTCCCATCTATAGTGGTTATTTGGAAATAATCCATACAGTGTGGAAATGCTGTTTTTACAGAGATTCGGGACTTATAGATCATTCTTCAGATTTAGCAAGAAGTTATTGCGGCTTCCTGTTTAGCAATCAAGAAATGTAAGATAACATTTGCTATTTTTGAGTCCAAGTGGGGTCAATTTCCAAATATGATTTGTAAAACTTCTAGTGCTAAAGGCTTAAGATTTTGATAACTGCATCCAAGCACAACTGCTTATTTTTATAATACAATGTAACAGGAAAGGCATTTATTTATTTATTTATCTATCTACCGGTATCTATCTACTGGTATCTATCTATCTATCTATCTATCTATCTATCTATCTATCTATCTATCTATCTATCTATCTATCTATCTATCTATCTATCTATCTATCTATCTATCCATCCATCCATCCATCCATCCATCCATCCATCCATCCATCCATCCATCCATATCATCTATCTACCGTATCTATCTATCTATCTATCTATCTATCTATCTATCTCAGATTACCTTGCCTAGAGCCGTTTATAAAGAGTGAACAGAACAGCCTTTTTCTAAGCTTCAGTAAAACAAAAAATACTGGCTTTTGCTTCCAAGAATGGCACATATTTCTAGAACGATTAGTGTTTTGTAAATTGACATGGCACCCAGTGGATCAACAAAGGATCTATCTAAGAGCAATATTTTTCATAATAGATAATAATATGCATATGTATATGTATATGAATAATGCATAGTTGGCTGAAAAATATGCAAATTGCATTAAGCAAATTATCTATAAAGTGTGGTGTTTTGGCAGGAGGTAAAGAGTCTGTCCAGACACAACACATAAACAAAATTATAGAGATAATCATAAGCAAATCAAGCTGGTTTTTTATGTAATTAAAATATAAATTTCATAGCAATTTGTAGACGGAACACTATTAGGTGTGTTTGATAGGAAAGGAAACAAATCCCAACAGTCAGGACTTCTATTAATGCACCCCATTAGGGTAATGCATAATTATTTTTTTTATACTGTATATATAAATTACCCATGCCATTTCCATTTTTCCTTCTAAAAAAGAGACCTGTGAGAGATGGCTCCACTGTTGGACGGCTGCTGGCATCTGTGATGCGTCGGTGAAGAGACCATGGAAAGATTCTATGCTGGGCTCCCTTTGTGGTTCGTGGGAGAAGCTGCTGTATTGGTCATTTGACCTGGTGGCCTATCTCAAGGGGGTCAGATTTATCTCTAAGCAGGCCCAATCTTGCATGGGGCTGAACTATCCTCTCAAGTCATTTGAATCATGAAAGTTTCTGACTATGGGTTTGTTTGTTTATTAATTTTTTATGCCACCCATCTTCCTATAAGATGACTCTGGCCGGCTTACAAGTTATAAAACAGGTAGAAAAAATAAATAAAAAGTTAAAATTTAAAACAGATTAAGATTTTGAAGACTAAGAGATTGACAGGACAGGGACCAGCTTACCCCATCAGCCACCTCCAGGGGTGAACATCCCCCCTCATTATCCCTTATCTGTCTCAAGAGGTCAAACTCCTGAAGAGGTCTGCCAAAAACGGGGCTACTCTAGGCATTCAATCACCATGTTTCAGTTTCTATGATGTAATGAAATGGCGGATGGATGAAAAGCCACCAGAAACACTGGAAGACAGATGCTATCAATTTTATCCATCACAACTGCATCACTTTGATTTTTTTTAAAAAAAAAAATTTTTTCCCTTCTTCCCCGGGTTTGACAAAAAAAAGGGAAGTAGAGTGTGAAATGACAGCCTTCTAACTTCTTTTTAGGGGTAGAAAGCAGGTGTGACATCCAGCAGGTTCTGACAGGTTCTGGAGAACCGATAGAGGAAATTTTGAGTAGTTCAGAGAACCAACAAATACCACTTCTGGCTGGCCCCAGAGTGGGGTGGGAATGGAGACTTTGCAATATCCTCCCCCCAGGAGTGGGGAGGGAATGGGGATTTTGCAGTATCCTTCCCCTACCACGCTCACCAAGTCACGCCCACCAAGCCACACCACGCCCACCAAGCCATGCCCACAGAACCGGTAGTAAAAAAATTGGATTTCACCACTGGTAGAAAGATTATAAAAATGGTTGCTAGAACAGAGACTATCCCACATATTGTGCTGTTAGTTACTGTGACTAGAAGAAGGGATGACTGAACAACTTTTGTTACATGGACAGCCTTGAGGAAAGCTGCTGGAGTGACCAGTTCAAATCTCATCGGCTCAAGGTTGAGTCAGCCTTCCCTCCTTCCGAGGTGGGTAAAATGAGGACCCAGATTGTTTGGGGCAATATGCTGACTCTGTAAAACACCTTAGAGAGGGCTGTAAAAGCACTATGAAGCGGTATATAAGTCTAAGTGCTATTGCTATTGCTATATAAAACATAGAACAATAGACTTGGAAAGGACCTTGGAGGTCTTCTAGTCCAACCCCCTGTTCTAGCAGGAGACCTTAGACCATTTCAGACAAGTGGCTGTCCAGTCTCTTCTTGAAAACCTCCAGTGATGGAGCACCCACAACTTCTGGAGGCAAAGCTGTCCCACTGGTCAATTGTCCTCACTGTTATGAAGTTTCTCCTTAATTCCAGGTTGCTTCTCTCCTTGATTAGTTTCCATCCGTTGTTTCTTGTCCTGCCCTCCGGTGCTTTGGAAAATACTATGGAAAAGTAGCCACCATGAGTTAACTACAAGTAATATATAATTATAAGGGGTAGGCAACAGATGATTATCCAGCATAAAACTGCTGTGTTGTGGCTTGTCTAAATAAATGATTGGGTCTAACAAATTAAACTAAACCAAATGAAACTCGTGCTACATTGGACATACAAAAGAAAACCAGCTTAAACTAAAGTAAAATAAAGTAAACTAAGCTAAGCTAAGTTAAGCAAAACTAAACACAATTGAATTCAATATTAAACTTTATGGCAGCTTCCTGAAAATATCACAGTTTGTGTGTGAGACACACCAGCTAACCAATTTCCAAATTAATATTTTCTGTCCAAAAATCTGTTAATTTTTGTTTTTAGTTACATTGAAATAATAATGATTTGCATTGCAGCTTCAGTCTCAAACTTTCTCCTCCTGTTACCTCTCTCTCTTTTTCAAATTTTCTGTGTGTGTGTGTGTGTGTGTGTGTGTGTGTGTGTGTGTGTGTGTGTGTGTGTGTGTGTGCATGTACGCATTTAATATTCTGTCCAAGAGAAGAGAAGATTTTTTTTCACTCTGCCATAAAAAAGCTTAAAGTTTTGAGACGCTAGGAAGCATTCCTGTTTGCATTATATTAACTTGGGGCTGCACCTCCAGGCAAACCTCAGCTGTGGCATGTCAGAAAAACATCAAGTGCCGTATAAATACAGTTTTGTTGATGTGGCTGTGACAGAAGCATATGCCATTCTATTAATGCCCAAACAAATTTGGGGAAGTGTTGCCAATTGTGGGGGGGGGGGGGGAGGAAACAAATACCATCAGATTTGCAAAAACAGAATTTGGATTAATTTCAAAGCAAACTTCGCAAATAAACACATATGGTTTCCTTTTGTTTCCAGCTCTGCAGTGTTATGGTTTCCAACAAAAGTGATAATTGGGTTGGGCTGTGAAGGAGTAACCAGGCAGGAATATGTGTATCCATTAAACTAATTCTAGCTGATTGAAAAGTGTGAGGATGAAGGATGAAGGAATTTGGAAACAGGAGAAGTCATTAAAGCAAATAAACGGCATCCTGTCATTTCCATGCATAACGATTTGGCTCATAATGTTTCCGTTGTACTGTGGTGCTACATTATCAGTGAACGTAACTGTCTTTCATTGCCTGCTTGAATATCAAGCAAAAAGGCTGGTAACCAAGGGATACAGAAAACAAACCACAATGTACCAGTTTATAATCTTCCCCAACGCACGCTTAAAATCTTGGAACGGTCCAAGGCAGGTGGAAACCTTTGATGGGAATCTCATCTCTCTAGGCTAGACAAGGAAGATGGAAAGACATCTGAGAAGAAGACAAGGGCAAAATCACCTACTGCCAAAGACAAGCGCAGGGACATGTTCATGAAATTAGCTGGAGCCAATTCAACTTGAACATTGGTATGTGCTTACCTGCAAACCCATCGCTTCACATGGCTTTCTAAAGGTTAAAAAGGGAAGATCATGTTGGGGATGGATAGTAATTCCTTTGCTTGTGTTCTCCTTTTTTCCCCTCTAGCTTTCTTTTGCAGCTCATCTGTCTGGAATCCTCACTGCATATCAGACATTAATGCAATTGAGAGAGTCCAGAGATATTTCACGAGAAGAGTCCTCCACTCCTCTGCTCGCAACAGAATACCTTATGCCAGCAGACTTGAAATTTCTAAGACAACTTAGAACTTCGCCGCCTTCGATCTGACCTAAGTGAAGCACATAAAATCATCTGCCACAATGTCCTACCTGTCAATGAATACTTCAGCTTCAACTACAACAACACACGAGCAAACAATAGATACAAACTCAAGGTAAACAGCTCCAAACTCGATTGCAGAAAATACGACTTCAGCAACAGAGTGGTCAATGCCTGGAATGCACTACCTGACTCTGTGGTTTCTTCCCCAAACCCCCAAAACTTTAACCTTAGACTGTCTACAGTTGACCTCACGTCATTCCTAAGAGGTCTATAAGGGGTGTGCATAAGCGCACCAGTGTGTCTACCGTCCCTATCCTAAAGTCCCCATTTATTTGTATCCATTTCATGTATTCATAGTTATGTTTAGACTTATATCTGTTATCTAATACATGCTTGACGAAATAAATAAATAAATTTAAAAAAATACTTCCACAGGCCCTGGAGCTGGTTTGCTCAGAGTAATGGAGAAATTCCATGTTTCTCATTCTTCCTTTATATATATATATATGCACACCGTATTTTTCGGAGTATAAGACGCACCGAAGTATAAGACGCCCATTAGTTTTGGGGGAGGAAAACAAGGGAAAAAGGCCTCTGCCTCCAAGCAATTTGCCAAACAGCAAACAGCAAACAGCACAGATGATATACACTGTTTGCTGTGTATTTCTGTGCATGTGTGCCTGACCCATAGAAATAGCAAAGAATTGGAGAAATGTACATTATGCCAGAATGTTTTCTTAAATGTAGTCACACTAACTCTTCCCAATTATTTAAATAGATCTACTCCAAGGTAACTAAACTCTAATACTAAACAGGACACTGTTACATTTCATACTATACTTGTACAGAGCTGTTAAAATTAATTAAAATTTCTGGAAGTATACATTATTCTCTATTATTTAAAAAAAGATACAATAGCATTGGGCCTCTTCAGAGCAAGCATTTATTTTAAAAAGCTTCTTTATTTTGTTAAGTTGTCTAGATTTACAGGGATCTCCAACCTTGGCAACTTTAAGACTTGTGGACTTCAACTCCCAGAATTCCACAACCAGCAAAGCTAACAAAGCTGGCTGTTGAATTCTGGGAGTTGAAGTCCACAAGTCTTAAAGTTGCCAAGGTTGGAGACCCCTGGCTCTAGAACAATAATAAAGCAGTCTTTAAAAAATAAGTCTAATAATTTGAACATTCTACAGACATTTATAGTTATTCACTTACCCCTTTGCAGCCAGTTCAGCAAAAATAAAAACCTGTGTGTCTCTCCCAGCTATTTGCCTCTTTGCAGTTAGTTTCACTTTCATTTTCCCACATGGCAAACCTAATCAGCTGTACGTCGGGAAACTGCTACTGAATTGCTTGGCTTTACGGGCTCTTCCCTTTCTGTGTGTGTGTGTGTGTGTATGTGTGTGTGTGTGTGTGTGTGTGTGTGTGTGTGTATATATATATATATATATATATATATATATATATATATATATATATATATATATATATATATATATATATATATATATATATATATATATATATATATATATATATATATATATTCTGAGGTTTTCGCGGGTGTTTGTATGTAGGTCTTTGGTTATTCGGGTTTTCTCCCGCGTGAAATTAGAAGTGTCTTGGCGACGTTTCGATGAAGTCTCATTCATCATCATCAGGCTGGTGTCTTCTGCTTCCTTCTCCTAGAAGCAGGAAGCAGAAGCATGATGATGATGATGAATGAGACTTCGTTGAAACGTCGCTAAGACACTTCCAATTTCACATGGGAGAAAACCCGAATAACCAAAGACCTACATACAAACACCCGCTGCTTCAAGTTATTTATCAAGATAATATACACAGATACATTTTTAAAAATGTTACAAACAATTTGACCCCTGCTGCATAGCATTATCATTGCCTGTGTATGTATGATCCGTGCTTTTCTTTTTTAATATATTGCACATTTTAGCAATTGTTCTATAACAATGCTGTCCTTTCATGTGCTGAACATCTCAAACACATTAGTACTGTCTTCACTCAAGGACTGGGGAGAAAACAAGCAAGATTATCCTGCCCCGTTTATCCTTTTGTCACCCTTCATGCATTGAGGACAATTGTGCAACTGGAAATCTTTTGTAAGCATCCAACCAACTCATGAGAATGTTGTGCAAAGGACATAGGTGCATATTAAGTTAAGGCCAAAGGAATAACGAGGAAGACATATTTTTTCATGTTTTGTCATTTTTCATTTGTTGCTATATTTAGATTATAATCAATGCATGCCAATTGCATACATTCTTCATACTTTGAAAAATAAATAGATATATTAATATTCTAATGTAATCCCTCTGTTTTTTTCAACATTATAAATCAGCATTGAACACAGAAATGTTACGAAGATGTTATGCCTGGCACTGCAGCTGAAGAATCCCATTGAGAATGACTCATAAACAAGGGATTTGTTCCAAAAAGACATTTGTGTTCTAAGTGAAAAACAAAATGTTATTTATTCTATTATATGATCGCAGAATTGTTATATGTTATTTCTTCTATGGCTGCAGAATTGCTGTAATAATTCCAAAATTGTTTTATTCATTTGTTGGGGAATTTATTTTTTTTTGACCCGTCAGTTACGTAGATGTATGGAGCAGCACTCTGATCACAAAAGGTTGGAAAAAATTGAGGTATATATTTCTAGCAAACAGGAGAAATGTAATATATTAAGGTTAATGGGTGTGAATGAGAATATTGAATTATTTGGTAATGAATTATCTAATGAATAATGATCCAAAAGCTACAATAAGGACTGATTTTGAAGAAACAGAATGGGGAAGAATAAGTGAGATAAGAATGCATATTGTCCATGGGCTCATTTAACATATAAATTATAAGCATGACAACTTTGGAAGAACAGCAGCTTGGATCAAACTTAGAAAATGAAATAGTGGGGTATGGATGGAGGTGAAGACACTTGTAGCTTAAAGAAAAGTGAGAAGAGGCCATTGTGAAAGTGAAAACAGAAAGTGCAAAAAAGGTGGTGCACCGTTTAAGAATCAGAGTGGAGATAAAGAAGAGATTAAGCAGAGATTAATCATGCAGACAAAGGGAACGACAAAGGAAGCCCCGATTGTGAAGGAAAAGACACTTTGGTGACAACAAAGTCTGCAGTAATTAGAGCAGAGGTCTTGCCCCACCCCCACCCAGAGGCAAAGTAGAGCTGAAGACTGAGAAAGGGGGGAAGAAACAAGAGAGACGCTTTCAAAAGATGGATTTGTAGACGTTTTCCAACATCACCTGTCAAAAGAGCACATCAGTCAGTCAGGGACCAGATAAAGATGATTGCTTCCTTGAGACAAAGATCAGCAAGCAAAACCTCAGGTCAATGATGCATTAGGAAAACCGATGAAGCTTGACAAGATTGACAGAAAGTAGAAGAAGGGGAAGGCAATAAAGGAGGCTGATGAAGGGGGATCAGAGAGATTACGGGGGGGTCTCCCTCAAAGAGCTACAAGTTACTGCTGGGTGCAGGGTGAAAGGGTGAAAGTAACTATGCCTTTGTGGTCAGCTGAAATTGAGTCCAACTCAGCCATATTTAAGTTACATGTCTATGGAGAGTCTCAGTCATCCAGGTCAGGGTTGTCCCAAAAGAGCTTTTTCAAGAGACAACTGGACTTTCTTTGTTTCTCCTTGAAGATGTTTTGCTTCTCATCCAAGAAGCTTCTTCATTTCTGACTGAATGGTGGAGAAAATTATAAATCCTTCCATTCTCCAGACAAACTCCCCCCACCCCTAAGCTAGCAGGCTTGTTGGCATGACTCATTGGAAAACTCCTCATGTCAGCCTTAAAGAACTCAACCCACCAATAACCTTATCTCCTATCTTCCTCTGGAAAGGAAGGGGCTTCGGTCTCTGCAAAGCCAGGGGTCCCAAACCTCCCTTGAGGTCAAGTTGAGGAATGGCTCAATGCCTTTGAAGCCCCCCAAAGCACCCATCCACCCTGGTGTGATGTATGGGTTGATTTGGGGAATGGCTTGATGGACTCTCCTTTGAATCCCATCCCTCATTGAGTCTTTCACGCAGCCCTTGGTCCTTCAGCCATCTCAGGGTTTTAGGAATGGGTTTCCATGGGGCTCCATCCATTCTAAGTGGTCAGTCTACAGTGGACCTGATCTGTTTCCTGCGTTTTCCTGGAGTGGACTTTCTGGAAGCACTCCAGTGAGTTGTTTCTCTGCTTTGATTTTTAATATTGATTCATCAGGATGTTTTCCTTGCTGGGATTTGTGGACTACATCAAACTAGCCTCTTTTATCTCTGCCTATATTTGATAGCACTCTTGTTTTATTGCTCTAACTTGCCGTTGGAACATTTGTTCCCATCAAGCAATCTGGAAATCTTTCAAATAAATAGAGCCAATAAACAAAACCCAATAAATGGGGGGGGGAGAAAGAGCGAGAGGCTGAATACAGCACGGTGGCCCTAAATTCTTGCTCTGCCTGTTTCCATCCTAGGTTTGTTTTCTTCCTTGTCTTCTTGGGAGGCCTGGAGAAGCATCATCAAAGCAAATGGAAGCACCTCCTGGCGATCTTTTCCTACTCAAAAACAATGGGGTTGGGGTTGCTAAAGGCTGGTGTGTGTGTGTGTGTATGTGTGTTATGGCACACACAAAATACACACGTCCACATGTCTACGGATAGGCATCTGTGTATGCCTATTTGTAGACATTTTTCTTGGTGGTCATTCTGTTAGTATCTCTTACATACACGGCCAAGTCCAATAACCTCTGGTCCTTGCCTACGGCTTTTCTCAAGCTGCAAAAGGAGGGAGGCCTATGGATAAACAAACATTTCTGTTTTTCTTATATACAGAGACCCAAGGCTCCATTTGAAAGGGGGGGAAAGAGGAGACTTTCATTTCTTGGTATAGAGCACACATATATTTTAGATCCATTGGCAATAACACAAGAAAAAAGTCTCTTGTTTTTGCATGTATTACAGGTCTGAGTGAGCAGAGCCTAGCATCTCACAGCTGTAATTAGACATCTTAGATAAAGATTTCTAATTGATCAACTATTAAATTGAAACCAATTATTGGTTTCTTCCCTATCAGCTCTTCACCAGGAGAGGGTTATATATGGGGGTTTTTTTCTGTCGAGTTATCCTGGTCCAATCTTTTCTTGAAGACCCAAGAATGTCTGGGTTTCATTCAGAAAATAACACCCCCATCTTATGAGATCAGCATGGGAGAAGGTTGGTCTCTCGTTTCCTGGCCCTTCTTTACCCCAGTTACTTCCAACTCTGTTATTCTGTTATGATCATAGCTTAAACATGGGTCTATTTAACATAAAGTGACCAGATATATTTTTTTTAAGCGGGACATTGACGGGGGGCTGGGCCGCCTGGACGCCGCCATTTGAGTTTTGCCCTCTGCGCATGCGCAGAACGCTGCGCATGTGCAGAGGGCAAAAGGACGCAAATGTCAGCGTCCAGGTGGGTGGGTGGGGGAGGCGGGAGACCTTTCCTCGCCTCCCGCCTCCCCGCTTCGGGAGCCGGCAGTGGCTTGGGCTGGCTCCAGATCTCCTTTCTCCCCCTGTCACTCCAGCAGCCCAGTGCTGGCGGAGGGGGAGCAGGAGAGCCCAGTGAGCAGGAGAGCGAACAAAAGTGATTCCGACCGCGGAGCAGAGACGCCCGGTGAGCGGGGCAAGAGGCGCGGGGATGGCAGTGCCGCCACTGTACATCCTACCTGGGACTTTTCCCGGTAGCTCCAGTCGCGTTCCTTTGCTAATTAGCGCCCAGAGCAGAGCAGCCTCTTCCAAAAGATAACGTCTCGCAATCTTTTGGGAGGGGCTGCTCTGCTCTGGATGCTATTAGCAAGGAACGCGACTGGAGCTACCGGGAAAAGTCCCAGGTAGGACGCGCGCCCCGCCCTGCCCCGCCCGCCCTGCCCCTTTTGCCGCGGCACACTTGGCATGGCCTCACGGCACACCAGTGTGCCGCGGCACACCGGTTGGGGAGCACTGCTCTAAGGTGACCAGACGTCCCGCTGTTTCGGCATTCTTTCCAAAAAAGCGTGACTTTTTGGAAAGAATGCGGGACGCGGGACACACGCTTGAAAAGCTTGTCTGTCCCGCCAAAAGCGGGACGTCTGGTCACCTTAATTTAACAGTATATCAACACAACAATCTACTCAAGTATTTTTCAGAGTATAAGACGCACCTTTTCCCCCCCTAAAAGAGGGTGGAAATATTGGTGCGTTTTATACACCGAATACAGCCATTTTTGGACTCCCGAAGCCCCACCCCCGTGTCCCATTTTTGTAAAAAAATGGGCCCATTTTTTTTTCAAAAAATGGGTTGTGTAGAGGGTTTGGGAGGCCTGCAGAGTGCTCCTGGGGGCTGGGGGAAGGCAAAACACCCCCGTTTTGTGAAAAAATGGGCAAAAAATGGACCGTTTTTCACAAAAACTGGCATTTTTGCCTTCCCCCAGCCTCTAGGAGCACTCTGCAGGCCTCCCAAACTCTCTGTGCACCCCCTTTTTGCAAAAAATGGGTGATAAATGGGCCGTTTTTCACAAAAATGGGGGCGTTTTGCCTTCCCTCAGCCCCCAGGAACACTCTGCAGGCTTCCCAAACCCTTTGTGTGCCCCGTTTTTTGCAAAAATTGGACCATTTTTGCAAAAAACAGGGTGCACAGAGTGTTTGGGAGGCTTGCAGAGTGCTCCTGGGGACTGGGGGAAGGAAAAACGCCCCTGTTTTTGCGAAAAACAGGCCCATTTTTGCAAAAAAAGGGGAGCACAGAGGGTTTGGGAGGCTTGCAGAGTACTCCTGGGGGCCGGGGAGGACAAAACCTTTTTTTTCTTACTTACCTCTTGGAAATCTTGGTGCGTCTTATACACCGGTGCATCTTATATTCTGAAAAATTCGGTAATTGGGATATAAAGGACTTTGCAATCTTTTTTTAAAAAAAGTTGGTTGTCTTCTTTTTTATGTGGGAAGTGAATTACACCGCCAGTAATTCATTTGAAAGAATGTAAGAATTATATACTTTAGACATGGCCACTGATTGTTCCTTATCGATTAGATATTATTGCTGAGGTTATAGTTGCAAAAACAAAGATGATTATGTTTTCCTTGAAGGATATTTGTTGGTCAGCAAAATTTGAATTATCTTTGGATCAATGGAAAGGCAAAATCAGACAATATGATTTCTTGTGGTCTAAGATTAATGCTGTAAGTTGAATCCTAAAGATTTGTGTAATTACCATTTTGATATAGGTTCTTTTCCTTCATCGCTTAAAATGAAGTTTTGTTCCTGTTATTTTTATTTATTTATTTATTTATTTATTTATTCATTCATTCATTCATTCATTCATTCATTCATTCATTCATTCATTTATTTATTTTTTATTTATTTATTCATTTATTTATTTGTTTGTTTGTTTGTTTGTTTATTATTCATTCATTTATTTATTTATTTATTTATTTATTTTTCGTATTTATATGCCGCCCAACTCCCGAAGGACTCTGGATTCAAAGATTCAATACTTTTGAAGAAGAAGAAGAACTTGGAAAGAGGCAAAGGCAATAAAATGGCTTTGGTTTCTTTTAAAAGTGTGGGTGTGCTTTTTGTTTTGAAGCAGCTTCAAAGTGATGTTGGCTTGAAGCCCTGTTGAAGTCCCCCACCCTCAGGTGCAACCAAATTCACTCTTTATTTCCCAGGCAATAGCTAAACCAGGTTGAGTCTAGTTGACTCGGATGGAAGACTAGCAGGTAATTTTCAGGCCTGTGGTGAAACTCAGAAATGGAAACAAATCTCCCAGAAAAGGAAAATGCAAATCATGTGTGTGTTGTTTCCCTGCCTTGTTACCATCAGGGAGTTTCCAGAAGCCAAGTGGAAGTCAAAGAGGTCCTTTGTCAGATTCAGCATGGTCGAAGTTAGCAATGTGGCTGTGAACTGTATATAAAATGTATATTTTGGGCCCAATTAAGTGGTTCCAGTTTGCAAGTAGACCTCAGAATGGTGTTAGGTGGAGCTGCATGGTTTTTGTCACATGACAGCTGCAAAGCTAGTAGCCGCTTCTTGAGGTCTTCCCAAGCAAGCGTCTTTTTGGCAAGCTGTCGTGATAATATGCTGGGTAAGAAGAATGGCTTCTTCAGAGCCCCTCAATGTCTTCTGCAGAAGGTCACAATCTGGCTTTGAAGGAAGAATGAATATGAAAGAGCTCGGATTTGGCGTTGTTTGTTTTGCAGATTCCTGAAACAGTTTTTTCCTAAGATAAAAGCAATCATGGAAAGGAAGGAGTCCATTTCCATGGTACAATTGCTTTGACACGGTCCAGTTCCTGAGTTATGGCTTTGTGTTTCTTAATCTTGGCTCCAGAATAAAGTCCTCAGAAGATGGACTTCCCTGCATCCAAAGCGATTTGAGTCTCCGGAGCTCTTACTGGAGCTTCTCTTTTCATGTCCACACGATTTACAGGGCTTGCAGATGGAAACAATTTACTACCATGGTGATTTTTCATAGCCTGTTTCCTTTCGGTTACTCTGTGCTTACTATAAGGAAAATACCAACAAGGTGCCTGATTTCTTCATAGGAGGAAAAAAAATCACATTTGTTTAAAACAAAAGGAGTTTGTCTTACAGAATCCTCCTCCTTTCCATCTTCCTGCCCCTTCACCCTCTCAGTCTGGATCCTGAAAAAGCATCTGCTGATAAAGCAAATCGCTTCCAATTTCGGGAGAAAGAGGCATGCAACGTGTAATGAAAAATGGGGGCCATTCTAAAACCAGTCTCAATCCAATCTGGATTTTTTTCCCTCTCAGTGGGAAAAATAAGAGGAATCCGATTAATTTTTTTCAGTGCCATATCTGGGAAGACAGCGAGATCAGTTCCTTTACATGTTTTACTGTCTACAGAACACCATGAGTTATTTCAAAATTCATAATAATGGAAAACATATCCAGGTAGAATTTGTCTGCAGATGATGCAGGAATGTTTTTAATTTGCTTTTGTTACATGCAGACTTAGCAAATCAAACCACTCAATAGAAGAGAAGAGAAGAGAAGAGAAGAGAAGAGAAGAGAAGAGAAGAGAAGAGAAGAGAAGAGAAGAGAAGAGAAGAGAGTAGAATAGAATAGAATTCTTTATTGGCCAAGTGTGATTGGACACACAAGGAATTTGTCTTTGGTGCATATGCTCTCAGTCTACATAAAGAGAATAAAATACGCTCATCAAGAATAAAAAGATACAACACTTAGTGATAGCCAAGGTTACTAATAAGCTAAACTAGGAAACAAATAAAAACAATATAATTGAAAGATACAACTAGTATCTACATCTCTAGTGATTTATTAAAGATGTGGGTGAAGATGGGGGCCAGTTGGTCAGCACAAGTTTTTAAGAAAGAGGGAGTTATATTGTTTGGACCTGGTGCTTTTCCTGGCTTTTGTCTGTGAAATAGGCTTTGCACCTCATTCTCTGTAATCACCAGAGGTGGTGGGCCCAATGGGATAGGGTAGGTTGTAGGAGGCTTAGCTGTTGTTGGTGAGTCTAAGATGGGGATTGTGGAGAGGGGTAGCAGTAGTTTTCTCTCACACCTGCAGTAAAACACATTCAGGTCATCTTCCAATTGTTGATTTCCTTCAGCCTGGGACAGGGGTGGGTTCCACTTACCTTCGCCACCAGTTCGCATCGCGACATTTTCAAAATTCCAAAAAAATATGGCGGTGCCCACGGACCGGCACTGACCAAACCGGATCCGTGACGCCATCATGATGTCACCAGCGGGTCGCTACCAGTTCGGGCGATCCGGTCCAAACCGGGAGGAACCCACCCCTGGCCTGGGAAGAAGGTTTGCTGTAACCAGTGATATTTTTAAGAGTTTTCCACATGTTTGCTGGTTCATTTGTCGAGAACTGATTCCTTAGCTTTTCAGAGTAGCTTCTTTTTGCTGCTCTGATCTCCCTTGTTAATATGTTTCTGGCCTGATTGATTTTCCCAGGAAACAATTTCCACAATGGAGAAGCCACCACGGAAACATGCCTGGAATAGCAAACAATGTAAGAGTTAGATTCTACCATAATGCTGGACTTCAGAGTTTCGAAAGTTTAATTCTTATGAAAGTTGAAGTTCCATGGAGAAAATTAAAGAAAATTTCTTTTTCGTACCAGGGTACTTAACTGACATCCTGATGAAGTTTAATCCTATATTTTTCATACAGACTTATTTCATATGATATGCAGTGCCTCAAACTGCAATGCTCTTCATGCCAGACAAACTTTCTATCACCGAGATAGGAATATTCTTGTTGCTAAGATGTATTGCTTTTCTATCCTCAGCTGAACGTCCCACTCCCTCAAGTCAAACATAAAAATAAACTCCACATTCTTGTCTCCCTTCTTCCCTTCTCTTCCCTGCCTCTTCTTCCAGATGCACACTTTAAATCAACCACAATCCTTCTTACAAAAAGGGGAAAAAATACACCGTATAAATAAAAGGGGTTGCCCTTCATAAATCATCCTCGGCTTTTTGCAGGGGAGATTTATTGGTTTTTCTATCACCAGTTGAGATAAGGACTACATTCTTTTCCTCCTCCCTGATCCTCCTGCTCATTTTGGAAGATCCATACAAGATCCATGGTGATAAGAAAAAAGATTCTGTATTTCACAGAGACCTTAAAACAATAATCCATCATGGGGTAGAAGTGGCTCTAAGGGTATTTGTATGTCTTCCCCGTTAATATTTTGGTAGTGGTGAGTCACCAAAGAGGAGTCCACCAAATACTGTGGAATCTGTGATTTTTAAAGACCCTATACTCCCTTAGTCCTCCTTTTGACAGACCTCCTTCACATTTGGCACACCCAAGGTTTTGTGTGTGGGAACCGGAGAGGCTATTCCGTTTTGACATATCTGGTTTCGGGTCCGTTTGTTTATCATTGTTTTAAAGCCATGGACTTTGGCAGACTTTAAAAGCAGGGGGCAAAAAGGAGGAGGCCATGGAAAATCCCAAACACTCTGGGCAGAAATGGACTTGACTCAAACCTCCGGAGGAATTCTGAACTCTGGAAAAGGCTAAACCAAACACCACATCCAAACGGAATGCACTGACCAGAAAATTACAATGAAATCAGATAAATACTTTGGTTTCCCTTTGTTTATATTTTAATATAAGGACGCAAAATGTTCCTACAATTATGTGTGAGGTTATATGCCTGGGAGGTGCCTATGCTTCCAACTGAAGCTGGGTGTATAAAATGCAACCAATTGGTTTCCGTATCTCTTCCTTGCCAAAAGCTTAGAATTAGCAAGAGCACTTAGACTTATATAACGCTTCACAGTGCTCTACAGCCCTCTCTAAGTAGTTTACAGAGTCAGCCTCTGGCCCCCACCAGGCTCTTCTACTGCCGTAGCTGGAGATGGGCAGTCATGCCTGTTGCTGCCTGTGGAAAACAAGCGATTTGCTGGCAAAAGATGAACCTGGCTGACAACTATAAGGATATTTTAAATTGCACGAGGTTTTGTTTTATACGCCTTTAAAAACTTGAAAAACTCAGCGAGCATGAGAAAAGTGTAATCTATCCTAAGTAAACAATCTAGACAAATATCTGTAGTAAAGGTTGGTAGAGACTGACTAAACTTTTAGTCAGAAGGGAGGATTGATTGACAAAGAGGGGGAATTCTGCCTAATTCCCAGAGGTGAATTCCCAGGCCAGTGGTTGTAGGACTCCAGCCATGCCAAAGTTTCTCGGGGAAGTTTCAGTTTTGTGGTGAGCCCCATGTCAGAACCTGGCTTGCCAAACCTGTCATTATTCCCGGGGAGAGGTGGTGAGGTCAAAAGGAGAAAAGCCCCTTGCGAATCCTCCGCTTGTGGAGCCAAATGAACAAGCAGAAAAAAGTTCCTGATTTAACTTTCTGCTCTTTTGTTTGGAGATTGAAGGAAAGGAAGGAAAAGGGGCCTTGTCAACCTCTCTTCCGCACTAGCATTTCCACAAACAACAGACATCTTGTTTTCCCTTTGCTGCCACCCTGAGCTTCTTCTCACATGACACACGTGTCAGATTCCAGGCGTGTCGTTGGGGTTTATGACTGATGAATGACGTGCTGTTTGTGGGAGCTGATGGTGCCAAATGAAAAATGCCTTCCTGCGTGAAGGAAACCAAAGGAGAGGAGTCTTAATTCAGGAAATGATATCCTCTTGTTACATTTGCATCTCAGGTGACTTCTAATCTTTCAGGAGGAGGGATCTCCTTCATGGGCTTTTTCCTAATGTCATGCCTTTAAATGGTGACAATGACAGTGAAGAAGACTAGGGTGATAGTAGAAAGAATTATCCAAGGGGATCCAGGCCAGAATGAGCTATATGTTCACAGTTGTTAAGTGAACCATTGCAGTTGTTAAGTTAGTTACACGGTCGTTCAGTGAATCTGACTTTTCCCCCATTGAGTTTGCTCAACAGAAGGTCCCAAGAGAGGGGATGACATGACCCTCAGACACTGCAGCCATCATAAATGTGAGTCATAAGTCACTTTTTTCAATCCTGTTGTAACTTTGAACAGTCACTAAATTAACTGTTGTAAGTTGAGGACTACCTGTAAATATAGACCATAACACCACATTTTCTTCTTTAAAATGGGCAGCTGAATGTAACTCTAAAATTCACGAGTCGTTTAGTGTGAAGATAATCAAATTGTTATGGCCTTCCTGGGCAACATTTTCAGGTCATTTGGCATAAGAGAAAGAGATTTCTCCTCCGTAGCTCCAAAGCACAGAGCTGCCCCGTCATTCTCTGCCTTCAGAAAGCAAAGTTAGCCTAACAAAAGGTTTGGAAACTTTTGGTGCTTCTTAATGCTGATGTTCGAAATTCCGAGATTCCGTAATTATTGAAAAATTCTGGTGCATCACCTTTACAAACGCTCGAGGCAACCAAGTGAGAAATCCAATAATGTTGCTTTTGAATATTCCATTCTTTATTGAATACCTGGTTTCAGAACGACATTTAATAAAGATGCCTCTGAAATTCAGTCCTGATGGCCTCCTTTATTACCATCCCAATCAGCTGTAGCATTGCAAATCAAGAATTAACTTTCCGGGCCCTAAATCTGGGCTTCTCTACATTGTATATAGCACAAACTCTAATTCCATCTCTGCTTTTCCCTTCCCCCGCCTCTGTCTGGCTTTTCTTTTCTTAACAGAGTAATTCCCGAGATTTATACAGGTTATTTCCGGTTGCATTATGAAATCTGGCTGAAATTTTGCAATTGCAACCCACGTTTCTTTTTTTCCTGTAATATTTAAGACCATGTGCAATCGATGTGCTTGCTTTTTCCCCCTTCACCCTATGTAGATGCAGGAGCATATCAGTAAAAAACCCCAGATTGCAGAATCATTATGAATTACTTTCTTCCTACAGTCACCCAACGGTCACTTCTCTTAGGCTGTCAATGCACCCTTGTATTTGTGTTCTGCACTTGTGCAAAGAACGGACCTCATCAGAGTTAGGATTTTGCATTGCTGGACTCCACAGTAAAGTATGGAAGATCCCTCCACGTGACGGATGATGAGAAGAAGTTGCAGAAGACATCGCTCAGGTCTTGCTGAATGTCAGATAGATGCCCCAGCATAAGGGGAGCATTTTGAATCTTTGCTTGACAAAACCACACAATTGAGCCCTCAAGAATAGACTGTTCTTCCTCTCTCAGGGTACAAAACAAAAAATCTATCCAGCGGAACTATAGTTGGAGCTGTTCAGCTGAGAGCTGCTTACATGGAAGTGACCCTATGATGGAATGTCAAGATGATGCATTTGTTTGAATAGACTTTGTTCTGCAGTTTGGTACATTTATACTTATCCTTTTGTTCCTAAAGGAAATCAACCCTCCTTTGGAAGGAAAGATCCTGAAGCGGAAGTTCAAATGCTTTGGCTTCACTGCACCTGATGAAAAGAGAGGACTCCTCCAGTGGTGGGTTCCTACCGGTGCGGTCCACTCTATAGCACTGGTAGCAGCCCGCTGGTGATGTCACAGTACCGGTGCGGTCGGTTGCCGGTGCCTAGGTGGCGCCATTTTTTTAAAAAAAAAATTTAAATTTTTTTACAATTTTCTTCTGCGCATGCCTAGAAGCCGAGCTTCCGGCACTGCGCATGCGCTGCCTTCCTACCCCACAGTGAGTCCAAGCAGGGGAGGATGGCTGAGGGAGCGCGTGAGACTCTGAAAGAACAGGCGGCAGGACCTATCTCAGTTCCCCTCCCTTCAGCAGTCCGAGAAGCCATGAACGCGCGGTGATGATCCCAGGCATTTTTGCACGTTCAAGGCTTCTCGAGCTGCTGAGGGGAGGGGGAACGGGCAGCAGGAGCCTAGGATCATCGAATGGGGAGAAGCATTCAGGCCGGATGGAGCCTCCTAGGAGAACCACTGCCGTGGTTTGCTGCTCCCGCTGCGGGGGGCTGCATTGCGGGTGGGCAATGCCCCCCCACTTCTCCGGCCGCTGCCAAGCTCCCGAGGCCCACGCCCACCCAGTCACATGGATGGCAAGCCTCACCTACAAAACAAGCCACAGCCACAGAGTGGTAGTAAAAAAAATTAGGAACGCGCCCCTGGAGAAGACCCTGATGCTGGGAAAGAGGTGGGAGGCAAAAGGAGAAGGGGACAGCAGAGGAGGAGATGGTTGGATGGCATCACCGACACAACAAACATGACTTTGGGCAGACTCTGGAGGACGGTGGAGGGCCTGGCATGCTATGTGGTCCATGGGGTCACGAAGAGACAGACACGACTTAGCAAATGAACAACAACAACAATCCTTTTGTTGGTTGATACTGTGTTGTGTCTTGAGGTGGTCAATTGGCTAACCAATAAACTATTATTGTACTGCATTCCTGTTCTCCTGGTTGCCTTTTTGTTATGCTTGCTCTCCATTCTGAATTCTGCCCTGTCCTGCTGAGAAGGGTCTCCTGCCTCTGTTTCTCCTGCCTTCATGTCCTTGACTTTTCTCGTGGAATCAGTTCACATCAGGACCATCAGGTGGGGAAGTGGGAGTCAAAAAAGGGGGACTAGAGGCCATGATAGTGATGGAAGTCCAAGCCCTTTTTCAGACAGGACTTCAACTGCATAGCATGGTTTCAACCTTCCTCTGGTTCGAGCCACAACAGCATTAGCACTTAGACTTATATACTGCTTCACAGTGCTTTACAGTCCTCTGTAAGCGGTTTACAGAGTCAGCCTATCGCTCCCAACCATCTGGGTCCTCATTTTACTGACCTTGGAAGGATGGAAGGCTGAGTCAACCTTCAGCCGGTCAGGATCGAACTCCTGGCAGTGGGCAGAGTCGGCCTGCAATACTGCTCTCTAACCACTGCACCACCTGGTGCAGAATAATCCTCAGAGAATTTCAATGCATAGGTTTCTCCCGATCTAGGTAAGATAGCTTAGAATGGAATTTTATTCAGTGCAGAGACAAATTCTGTCCACCTTACTTCTTTTTTCCCAGGGTATTTACTTTTTTCCCCAGACTTCTTTTCTGAGTGTGCTTTCATTTTGCCTGGAGGAAATCCAACTGAAAAAAAAATTCACACAGGAGGTCAAAAGAACAGAAATATTCTTTCTGATGCTAAACAGATTCTTTTAAGGTTCCTAGGTGGAATGGCAATGTGTGGAATTAAATGCATGTGCAACCATCATTATGCTTCTTTCGGGAACAATAATAAGACACATTTGAATATATTGGCTTGTTCATTCGTTAATGAGTACAGATACTCTTTCACTTTTCCTGCACAAATCTCTTAAGAAGACTCAGCAGTACAAGTTTTTATTTATTTTATTTCTTATTAAATGCTTTTGCGGCCCATCTCATTTTGAAATGACTCTGGGTGGCTTTGGAGCTACAAACTTTGAGCTAGAAAAATACTACCTTTTGGGTACATTTTCTTCTTTAGTGCAATTGTTTCATTTAATACAGGTTTCTATTAACCCTACGGATTCAATCTGATCTCATCTTTAGCAAGTCATGCAAACTACGACTGTCAGACAGACAGACTTGGGTGTGATTTAGCGATTATGAGCCTTGCAAAGAGTCAAACTCACTGATTGTGTCTCCGCAAGCTTAACTTATACATTATTGCATTTAGAATTGGCTCCGTTTTTTCCCCTCTGAACGTCTTATTAATGTGGGGAAAAGCTGTCATTTTTAAGCGATAGGAGGTCTTAATCGCAATTTTCATTTGCTTCCTTGTTATTTTAGGGAGAATTAACGCATTTAATTCCAGTTGGCTCAGCCAACTTAACTTGCTTGTAAATACATAGATGCCCTACAAATTAGTGCCTGCGTAAATTAATTAAATCTCCTCCTCCTCCAGTTTACTCTCTCCATTTTCACACTTGTAATAGCCTTTCTTTTTCACTCTTCCTCCACAAATCCCTTACCCTCTGTTCAGCCGCCCAGAGTCCCCCGGGAGTTGGGCGGCATACAAATCTATTTAAATAAATAAATAAATAAATAATCACATATTCCATACTCTTTCTCCCTCCCCTAATAGTAGTGTATCTTTAACAATTCCAAAGTATTTAAAAAGAAAACATGGAAAAATGTACTGAATAAACATATTTGTAGAACTCAAGGAGTTCAGCTCAAGAGAACCCCTAATGAAAGCACTTCCATGTGGCTTTGAGGCACAGCGATCTTTTTTAATTTCAGCCGTGGTTGAAATTTATTGTGCTGTTTCTATATGGAGGATCAGAACAATATTTCAGCTGCGGTTTTCCAAACTTGATCGCTTATGTAGTAAAAATATTAATTTTTCACTCTAGTTATTAACAACCTTTTAATTGCCCTTGTGAATAAGATTTTAGACCTGTGCCACTCTTCATTTTTTCAAATCAATTTCAACATATGAGAAGGACCATTTCAGATCTTCACATCCATATGACATATAAGATTGACAGACAGAGCCTGCATGTGGAATGAAACTGGAGTGAGTATAAACCGGTTTCAGATCAATTCAGATCTATGGGTTGCCTACATGGTACAAATGGTATCATTAAACCAAACCAACCCAGGTTAATCTAAACATTTCAGTCTTAAATCAACTGAAATTGGATGGATTTCTAGCCATCCCGATCTAGTTGGGCTTGGTAGTCAGAATGGCCTTGAACAAAAACAGGCTCAGAGATTACCATGCATTCAGAAACGCAATTATTACATCCTACTTTTTTAAAAAAATAATCCCATGCAGATAGGGAAACCGAATTAAAACTCTCTAGCCAATTCTAGAGTCCAGTCATTTTCCCCTTGCCTTATGAAATTCCAGTAACTGTAATTGTCATATTTGTCTCATTTTATCCTTTCCCTTCCTTCTTTTTGCTTTTGGCACACCGAACACTTCTACTCTGCCTAATTATAAGAACATCTGAAGTTGAGGAAGACTCAAAAGGATTTCAAAATGAATGGGCTCAGTGGGATTAGCTGCAAAAATCTAGCCCCGGTATGTCTCTGATGGAGTTGAGTAACGTTGCCATCAAATGATCATGTTTTTCAAACATTCCTTCAAAGACAAAGATGGACCCAGGGACAAGGTCTACCAAGACGCCATTCTCCAAAGTTTCAGGGAAGGAATTCTTATTTATTTATTTATTTATTTATTTTGGAATTCTTATATGCCACCCAACTCCCTAAGGATTCAGGGCGGCGTACAACAGTGAGAAAATACAAGAATAACCAAAATCTTAAAAAGTTAATTAAAAACAAATATAAAAATTAAAACACAATATAAAAAATCATCACCAAGCATTCAACATCATACATACTTGGGGGGTGAGCTCGAGTGAATTAAGCTCTACCCCCCGCCTGCAGGAAAAGTCATGTCTTAACAGCTTTCCGGAAGGCCAGCAGAGTGGGGATAGTTCGGGTCTCTGGTGGAAGTTGGTTCCAGAGCACGGGGCCAGCCACAGAGAAGGCTCTCCCCCTTGGGCCCGCCAGCCGGCATTGCTTGGCCGACGGGACCTGGAGGAGGCCAACTCTGTGGGCCCTAACTGGTCGAAGGGAAGTATGAGGCAGAATGCGGTCCCGTAGATAGCCTGGTCCCAAGCCATGAAGGGCTTTAAAGATGGTGATCAACACCTTGAATTGGACCCGGAGACAGATGGGCAACCAATGCAGCTGGCGGAGTATCGATGTCACGTGGGTGTACCTTGGCACACCCACCACAGCACGCGCAGCCACATTTTGCACCAGCTGAAGTCTCCGGATACTCTTCAAGGGTAGCCCCATGTAGAGCGCATTGCAGTAGTCCAAACGAGAGGTGACAATTCTCAATCAAACACCAACTTCTGCTCCAAATGTTGCCTGGCCTGGGAGTTTGTTTGCCTTAGTCCATACAGTTTCCTATGAGAAATAAATGCATGGGATGAAATTGTTTCCATTGTAATTCCTATACAGCTAAAACCTGTTCTCGCTGACCTTTTCAGCCCTCACTAATTATAGCCTCAGATGAAAGGGCCAAATCTGTGAGCTACTCCTAGCAGGAGGAGGAGCAAGGACGGTTGGTGAAGGTGACCTTACTTAGAAACAGAATTCATTGTGGCCTTCACAGGTAGTCAGTCATAGAATCAATTCTAATGGTTCGGAAATGTCAAACGTAACTGCAAGAGAAAACAAAAACAACCAAGTAGATTAGTCATCGCTCTGGAAAAATCCCTGACATTTTTTAAAAGAGACCTGTCTCTCTCTCACACATACACACAGAGGTATGGATATGTATATACACACATACAAATACAAATACATATACATATACGTGTGTGTGTGTGTATTTGTATGTATATAGCAATAGCAACTTAGACTTGTATACCACTTCACAGTGCTTTATAGCCCTCTCTAAGCAGTTTACAGAGTCAGCCTCTTGCCCCCAACAATCTGGGTCCTCATTTTACTGACCTTGGAAGGACGGAAGGCTGAGTCGACCTTGAGCCTGGTGAGAGTCGAACTGCCAAATTGCAGGCAGCCGACAGGCAGTAGAAGTAGCCTGCAGTACTGCACTCTAACCACTGCGCCACCGAGGCTCTCGGTCTACATATCCATACCTATGTGTGCGTGTATACACACACACACACAGTAAATATATATACTGTATATATAAATGTGTATGTATGTATGTATGTATGTATGTATGTATGTATATTCCTCGACTTAATGACCCCCAAATTTCCATTGCTGAATGAGACAGCTGTTGAGTTCTGCCGCATTTTGCAACGTTTCTTGCCACAGTTGTTAAGTGAATCACTGCAGTTGTTAAGTTAGTAACACGGTTGTTAAGTGAATCTGGTTCCTCATTGACTTTGCTTGTCAAAAGGTCACAAAAGGGGATCATGTGATCCCAGAACATAAATATGGGTCTGAATTTTGATCATGGGATCATGGGAATGTTGCAAAGGTCATAACTGTGAAAAAACATTTCCTAAGACACTTTTTTCATTGCCCTTGTAACTTCGAACAGTCATTAAATGAACTGCTGTAAGTCGAGGACTATCTATATATTGAAAAAATAAATATATGAAGAAACATGCATTTGAAGTTTATTTTTTTAAAAAAAAATAATAGCAATAATTTTGCAAGGTATGAAAATGAGTGAGCCCTAAGGGTCTTGGCTCTGAAGAGAGAAGAGCTAAAGAGGTGCAGTGGTTAAATGCAGCCATTGCAGGCTGACTGCTAGTTCAGCAGTTCAGCTGTTCAAATCTCACCAGGCTCAAGGTTGACTCAGCCTTCCATCCTTCCGAGGTGGGTAAAATGAGGACCCAGATTGTTGGGGGCAAAAGGCTGAACTCTGTAAACCGCTTAGAGAGGGCTGGAAAGCACTATGAAGCGGTATATAAGAAAAGTATATAAGAAAAGTGCTATTGCTCTGACTATTAACGTCTGTAACTAAAAAATTAGTCAAATACACTTTTCTTCGAAGCTTCGGTTCCCATATAATAGCATTTTTTAAAAACGTATCAAAGTCACAGGCAGGATAACAGGAGCATCTCTTTAAAGCCCCCCACTAAAGGGATGGTGCTTTTTCCTTTTAATCAGGGAGAGTTTCCTTACGGAGGGATGGAGGGCAACCCCGAACAATTGTTTGCCAAGTCTATCTCTGTCCAGTGCTCCCAGTTACACCCTAAAAACAACAATTAGCAAATACTAACTGGCTCAGGCAATACTTTGGGCAGATGCAATACTTAATTCTGACTGAAAAATTCCCCTGATTGCAGCGATGGATGCCGAGAGCTGGAATTCTAAGAATGACACTTGATTCTTTCAACAATTGCCATGTGCCTGTTGGAAAAGTTGCTTTCATTCCCAGTTGTAATCGATTTGCATGGCAGCCTCCGAAGAGCATGTAAAATCCTGACAGCAGGAAAACGGAGGTGCCACTCCTGCCTGAGTCTGGACGATTCATTCATCATATTTTAAATATGAAGTTGCGCTTGTGGATGGAGCTGGTGGGAAATGAGCAGTCCCTTCAATTATGTTCCGGCCTGACTCACTGACACAATTCCTGAAATTGTGTCAGGTTTAATTATGTGACCCTTTAGTGACGCAAGGTTCAGCTCTTTCTCACTGGGGACCCGCTCCATTCCCTTAGCTTTGCTTGAGCTTCAGTGGTAGATCCAGATTGGGGTGAAGAGAAGACACCATTTGAGTAAACCATTGCAGTCAATAGCTGAGGGGCTGCCCCAAAGAAAAGGGGGCCACCCAATTCTCCAAGACACTCGAAGGCAAGGCAAGAAGAAGTAACAGATGGAAACTGATCAAGGAGAGAAGCAACCTAGAACTATGAAGAAATTTTCCATCAGGGAGAACAATTCATCAGTGGAACAGAAGTTGCCTCCAGAAGTTTTGGGTGCTCCAACACTGGAGGTTTTTAAGAAGAGGCTGGACAGCCATTTATCTGGGATGGTCTAGGTCTCCTGCTTGTGCAGGGGGTTGGACTAGAAGATCTCCCAGGTCCCTTCCAACTCTGTTATTCTCTTTGTTCATTTGTTTGTTCATTCTGATAATGAGTGCAAGACTCTTGATTTGCTTGAGAGAAAAATTGAAAATTGTAAAAAAATTCATAGCTCAGCTTCCATTTTAAGTAAGAAATCCCAGCTTAGTATTTAAAAATAAAAGAAGAACAAATAAACCTTCAGCACTCACTCGCGCCCTGACCAAGACAGCAGCTAGCCTTTTTTATTATTCATAATTTTATTCATCGCTCATTCTGTGGGTTTCAAAAATGGATCACTGCTCTGTTGTTTCATATTTCGATACACATTTTATGTGCCGTTTTCATGAGTTTTAATGCAATAATGCTGAATTCTCTTACACCATACGAAATGAATGAATGAATAAATAAATAAATAAATAAATAAATAACCAGATTGCCTTTTCGACTTATTTATTCTTGGAAGTTTCTTGTTCTCCCCAGCTTCAACCCTTCTTTCCTTCCTTCCCTTTTCTTTTCTTCCTCAGTTTCAGCCAGAATGTTTAAATCATCCGAGTCCTTATTAAAGCAGTAATAATATTCTATTTTTGCAGATACCTTCAGTGAATACTTTTAAAAACTGAATGTTTTATTAAGCTCCTGTTGTTTCTTATGTAAGGTAGACAATTTCAGGAGAGGACACTGTGAGACCGCCTGAAGCAAATAAACCCCTAACATTTCCACAACTCTGGATTCTCTCTGTAGGAAACAAGAATTGGAAAACAGATTGTCAAGGGTTAAAATTCTAAACCGTGAGTAATATGACTTCTGCCTAATAATTATTCTTCAAATTCACTGGGGCGAATTTTGCTGTTGGCCACACTGCATATGTTCACTGAATTCTTCATTTCCGCAAATTATCTCTGGGTTTTGAATATCTGCATTTGATGCTCTGCGGTAAATGGTCACTAGAACATTTATTATCTCATAGTTAATATTTGATACTGCTCCACTAAGAGAAGGATTGAGTTTGGAAAGTCGTAAAAAATGTATTTGATTATGCATCAATTTTACTCCTGTCTGTTATTTGTATTTTTTTTTTCAAAAAAAATGTGTTCACATTTTGTTAGTTTTACTAGGGGTGAAAGATATTTAACCAAATCAAACCCATCAATAAAAATATTCCATATGTAATACAGAATGCTGTTTAATATTTGACAGTCTTCCAAAATGGTAGGGTTGGGTTAGCATACTTGTCATAGAGCATGACCACCACAATTTAAGAAAGGCATGCTCACACTCTTTGTGTGTGTGTGTGTGTGTGTGTGTGTGTGTGTGTGTGTGTGTGTGTGTGTGTGTGTGTGTGTGTGTGAGAGAGAGAGAGAGAGAGAGAGAGAGAGAGAGAGAGAGAGAGAGAGAGAGCTCTGTACTCCAAAAAGTCCTAGAAAGATATTGAGTTGATGAAGGAGTTGTCCTTGAACTGGGAAGCTTCAAGTTCACCCTTAGCAATGAAGGCTTGTTTGATGAATTTGGGCCGATATCTCTCAGTTGAAACCATTGTACCAGGTTGTTAGTGCAGGAAATCTGACTTGAGGAATCTGTGAAATAATTCAATGTTGAATGTTCCCAAACGCTGCTAGAATGGCCGTTAAATGCTAGATAATCTCTTTGTTGTTGCAGAAGAACCTCAACCATGGTTGAAATGCCATTTGGATGGATTTTCCTGTCCTTAACTATGGTCTGATTGAGCGCCTTTTCAATAACTCAGAGTTGTCTGAGACGGAATTTGAAAAAAATTCAAACTCTACATAAGCATCAAAGTAGTTTACAATTGACCTGCAGTGCCATTTCTCATTCCACAATAGTTGATTATTTATAAGTAAAATATGTTTTGCTTTATAGTCTGAAACCCCGTATACAATGTATTTCATGTCTGATGAGAAATTGAGAGGTGAGACATGATTAAGCAATTAGCCTAATGGATTCTTTGTGTATTTATTGTTGCCCATCAAAGCTCTCAAAAACTCCCAATAAACGTAAATGATTTATAATATAGTTACAAGTTTAACATTCAAGAGAAGAAATCAGATTTGGCATTTGAAAACATGTTTCTCAGTGAGGCAATTCCATATGTTAGTGAACAAAGCTATTGACTGTATAACTTGGGATACAAATTCTTTATTGTTTGCTATATTCTCCACTGCTCAAATTTAATTGGTAAGCTAGTAATTTTTAAATTGCAATTCATCACCAAAAATTAACCCTGAGAGCAACAATATATTTCATTATACTTTAAAAAAACATTATTGAAACCAAGCATATTATCATAATAATATGGTGTGCAGATTCTGATAATAAGTCTCCTTCACCAGTTGGGAAGAAAATATAGTTTCTATCAGTTCTAGAACAGCCCCAAATTTGAAAATAAGGATGTTTCAACCAATAAATCTAGTAATCCTCTAGAATATTATCAGGAATGAAAAAGAATGACAACTTTCATGGAAATATCTCTTAGAAATCGAATATTATAATTGATAAATTGCTTTTAATTTTATTCTCAATTCTATAGTGTATTTTAATAGCAATAGCACTTAGACTTATATACTACTTTAAAATGCTTTACAGCACCCTCTAAGCGGTTTACAGAGTTAGCCTATTGCCCCCAACAATCTGAGTTCTCATTTTACCAGGATTATTGAAGGCTAAGTCAACCTTGAGCCAGTCAGGATCAAACTGCTGGCAGTCAGCAGAGTTAGCCTGCAATGCTGCATTCTAACCACTGTGCCACCACAGAGACACAAATATGAAGAGAGATTTGCACAAATATTTTACTGCCAGAACAAATATTATATATTATTAACCTGGCTTTGAACTATCATTTATTTATTTATGCTGAATCAATCCATTCTGTGAATCCAGACCTGGAGGGTAAATTGCTTTAATTGTACATATGTGATATGCAACCAGGCACTGTTTACTGCGAAAAGTTTTAATATAGATTTTGATATCAAGTCCAGAGATAAGACATGGCGACATCTGGGAATAATGTATATAAATAAATGAGACTACCCTATATTAAAATATAGAATAGTCCATTGAGAACAGGAATATCCAATCAAGTATTTATTAACCATAGAAATCTCTTGATCTGTGGAATTCTCAGCAACAGCCATGCTGCCTGGGGAATTCTGGGCACAGAGGTCCCCACACATCTGAAAATTGCTCATAATGTGCTGAGAAACACTCCTTAACAAAAATAACAGTTGCTCATTTTAAAACATTGCTGCTTCTTGGGGTTATTCCTACAAGCAAAACTCGGAATACAATAGGCTTCATATGGATCGTTTATACTACAAATCTACACAGGTGCGTCAGTGGTTCCAGTTGTTTGGAATTATTAGAATATGGAATGCAGAATAATTGAGTTGGAAGGGACCTTGGAGGTCTTCTAGTCCAACCTTCAGCTCAAGCAGGAGACCTCCAAGGTCTCATCCAACTCTGTGAGAGCCCAACAAATACTGGAAGACTGCTATCATGTCTCCCCTGGTCCTTCTTTTCATTAAACTAGACATACCCAATTCCTGCAACCGTTCTTCGTATGTTTTAGCCTCCAGTCCCCTAATCATCTTTGTTGCTCTTCTCTGCACTCTTTCTAGAGTCTCAACATCTTTTTTATAATATGGTGACCAAAACTGGATGCAGTGGTCCAAATATGTCTTACTGAAGCAGTATAAAACAGTACTAACCCTTCATGTAACCTTGATACCATCCCTCTATTGTTGCAATCAACAACTGCACTGGCTTTTTCAGTGGCTGCAGTCCACTGCTAGCTCATATTCTACTTGTCCACTAGGACGCTTAGATCCCTCTCACAGTTACTACTGCTGAGCTATGTACCACCTTTACAGATTAACAGAGTTGGAAGGGACCTTACAGGTCATCTAGTCCAACCCCCTGCCCAAGCAGGGGACCCTACATCTGCCTCTACCTAGGATTGAACTCACAACCTCCTGGCATTTGATTTTTCTTGCCTAAGTGTAAAATCTTACCTTTCTTACCACTGAATTGTATTTTGTTAGATCAGGCCCAGGGTTGAAGTCTGTCAAATTCCTTCCACATTCTTGGCTATTGTTGAGTATGGTGATTGAAGAGGCTTGAGACAGGTTTCAAGACAAACCGCTCTTTATTTAACTATGTACAAGATCCAGCAAAGAGCCAGTCTGACAGCTAGCCCTTTTATAGGGAGCTGTCAGATGGCTCAACTAATCAGCGGTTTGCATTCTCCCGCTCAAATGGAGGACCTGGTTGTAACCAGGCACCCTCAATATGTAACAGCTATTCTCCACACAGTGCAAAAATTCAAGTGACTTCAATGACAGTCCCATAATTTCCATTTGATGGCTTCCTTTTTTTTTGCTTTAGCATTTGAGAATTAACCACATCACACTTATTTAGTATATCTAGATCTGAGAGCTTAAAATTAAGCTGATTGCAGAGAAAATGATCTGACAACATCAGCTCCAATCTCTTGCCAAATTACGGATTCAGATGGGATTTCATAACAATCATATAAACCAATTAACTCTCAATTTATAACTCTGTTAGGAGCCTCAGTTCATCAGCCAATTGCTTTATAGATTCATACTTTCTCCCAGTTTTAGACAGATTAAATATCCAACATAAACTGGGGCGAGAAGCATGAAGTGCTAATGTCAACCTCTTGGAGAAGATTTGATTTGTGAACACAGGATCCTTTAGAGAGCATGTTTCTAAACAAATAACCAAAATAATAGTTTTACTACATGCACATATACAGTAGCTGAAATCTGCAAAGGCAACCTTGAGAATGCCACTTTGTTAGTTATAGGTTACTTCAGTGAGGACGGCTTTCAATTCTCCCAGGTCTGCTTACTGGATAAACACTCTCAAATTTAGAAAACTAAAAGAGATAGAGAAGAGAACATCCTTGGATGGTGGACAAGGGTTGGACCGGGGAGAAGGATATAAACAGCAACTGCTAAGGAGTAGGAGGCGTTAAATGTACGGGCTCTTTGAGAAATGATGAATTTCTCAAACAATTCACTGGCCAATTGTTCTCCACAGTTAGGAAAGCCTCCTTAGTTCCAGACACTTCACAGCAGAGGTGGGTTCCTGCCAGTTCGGACTGGTTCTATAGAACCGATAGCTGGTATTTCTCCCCGCTTGCTGAACCGGCAGCGATGGCCGGCTGGACACGCCCCTGAACCAGTCCTCCGGCTTGAAATCTGTCCACTGGAGCCAGATTTACACGAAAATAACACTCTGCACATGCACAAAGCCTCCTGAGCATGCACAGACCCAGTTTAACCCAGGAGCAATGGGGGCGCACACACTTCCGGCACGACCCCGAACCGGTAGGGAAGGTAAGTAGAACCCACCCCTGCTTCACAGTTCTAGACACTGTGTAGTTCCAGACACTGTGTAGTTCCAGACACTGTGTAGTTCTAGACACTGTGTACACACTGCAGTTGTTGCATTGATGGCTTTAGACTTGCACAGTTCACACTTGTGTTGTGCTTCCCTAATGTGCCTTACTTTGTAAGTTCAGCAAGCCCTCATAGCAATAGCAATAGCACTTAGACTTATATACCGCTTCATAGTGCTTTCCAGCCCTCTCTAAGCGGTTTACAGAGTTCAGCATATTGCCCCCAACAATCTGGGTCCTCATTTTACCCATCTCAGAAGGATGGAAGGCTGAGTCAACCTTGAGCCTGGTGAGATTCGAACAGCTGGACTGCTGAACTAGCAGTTAGCTGAAGTAAGTTGCAGTGCTGCTTTTAACCACTGCGCCACCTCGGCTCTTGGGTGAGACCTTGCCAGGGAGAGCCATTGTGTTTGCAGGTGGTTGTGTCTATGACACAGATAACAAGCAAGAACAATTAATAATTCAACATTATAAAATAACAATAACCAACTAGTAAGCTACTAGTTAGATGCTACAAGATTACATAGATTAACTACAAACAATGGCACCACAAAGTAGCAACCATGGATTGAAATATCTGTAATAAATGCCATTTGACTGCAAGCATGAACTTATGGCAACTTTTTATTTTGTAATCGCCCATACTCACCATGGCAAGCCTGTAGTTAGTAAGGAGAGAGCTGGTGGCATCCATGGCACCTACTAGACTATCTTAAGATACAGATGTCCCAAAGGTGCTTTTTCAGGAGACAACTGGACTTCCTTGTTGTTTGAAGACGTTTTGCTTCTCATCCAAGAAGCTTCTTCAGCTCTGACTGGATGGTGGGGAATGGAAGGATTTATACTCCTTGCAGACAGCTGGTCATTTGCATCCTTTGAGAGGGTCCTACCTTGAGGCCACTTGGTGGTTTATCTTTGTCCTCAGGGTCACCCGAGTAGCGCTTCTGGTTCCTGTAGTCTGCAATTTTTTTCCCCTCTGGAAATCCATTCCTACTCCTCCCACACCATTCAAAGGGTCTTCATCCCAAATTGTATAGCTAAAAGTCTGTAGAGATTCTCAGTCATCCAGTTCATCCATGATACACGCTCCCCCTTGCATGTGTTAAAATGTGCCTCCTCCTTGCCTTGTGTAATGGGGATTGGCTTTCCTCAAAGGGCCAGAGTTTTTAGGTGACCGCCTTACACTCAATGCCTCATGCATCATCTCTGACATTAGTTTAGCTAGTTGGCAACGAAGGTCTTTTTCTTCTTGCAATCTGTGTTGTGTAATTATCTGGGAGCCCACAGCAATCTTTTCCTTCACTTTTCTGAAGAGAGAACAGAAAATGGCTATTCCTCCAGCCAAGCTATTCTCCTTCAGTGGAATATTGATCCGAATCCTGATCAATGCGATGTACACATTGAATTTTATAAGCCAGCCCAGCCAGCCCTGAAGTATAATTCATAGTGACTTGTACCACAAACCCTGAGTATGAAAGGATGGTGCATTGGTTTATGGCCTAAGACTGACTTCCCAATCAATAATGCAGGCAAACCCATTTTTATGCACACGGCAAACAACAAGTAAACAATGGGAATTTATGATTTTAAATTCTGTCTGAAACCGCCAAAGTGACTTTGTATTTGGTACTGTACCATCAAAATGATTCCTTAGCTAAGATTTTTTTTTTACGATGAATGAGTGCAAAACCTCTTCTCCCTCCTTCTCTTTATCTCTCTTCTTCACTCTGTATGTATCTCACCTGCAATTTCACTGGGTGGATAAAGGATTCAGAGTAACGATGCCTATGCAGTATGAGTACAATGATATCGGGGGCCCTCTTGTCTATATTTTCTAATGAAACTAAGTATTTGTGGCACCCTAAATGGGTTAAATAAATATTTTCACCCAGTTTCTCAGAATCTAGCCTAACAATGCCAAGAATATCTTTTAGATACCACTTCATGACACATAATGATATTTTGATTTGTTTCCTTTCTACGCACTTCACTTTGCTCCCTTGTTAATAATTAAAGTGATATATTGTTTGACTGTAAATTCATTTTGTCATGTCACTTACATTTGTAAACTGATGGAAATACATTAATACGTATCACTAAATGCACAGGTAGATTTATATTTAGTTTTTAAAAGAGAGAGGAAAAATCATGAGCTCCAATGAAATTAGAAGGAAGCCAGCAAGGTGTGTGCAATGATGAAAAGATGAGAAAGTTAAAAGAGTGCATGAAGATTTACTCCCCCACCCCCCACCCCAGGTCGACAAATAGGAAGAGATATTTTCTGTTCTGTTTGAGGATCTAAGCACCTTATTATAGGAGGTGTGAATTCGTTAACTAGTCTTACCCAGATAATATCACTCTTGTACCATTTGACCAAAGAAGTCCATGGAGGGGATCATGTTGCATTTGGCAAAATGTGGTTAGATTTTCTAAGCATTTTGGTCAAAAGAATTCTTGTTCGGATGAGATGATGGAAAGTTTTAAAACTTCTATTTTGTTGCTATGGAATATTTGAAGACATTTTATGATACTTTTCAAGACAATACCTCCTCAAGATTTTTTTTATGCTTCTGTTCTAAATTAAAACAGAAGCATTACATAGCTATCCCAAAGGTGCTTTTTTTCAAGAGGAAACTGGACTTTCTTGTTTTTCTTTGAAGACATTTGAAGCTCTGAAGAAGCCTCTTGGATGAGAAGCAAAACGTCTTCAAAGGAGAACAAGAAAGTCCAGTTGCCTCTTGAAAAAAAGCACCTTTAGGACAACCATGGCCTGGATGACTGTGAACCTCCTGTGGTGCTTAGTGACTTCCAACCTTTAAGCTCTGCTTAAGCTAGAGAGCGAGATATCTTTGTTTCTGTTCCTTGATTCAGTGCCAGACCTTGTGAGCATCTGCTCTTGAATATCTAAAGAGCCTTTTTCTATCTCCTTCCACTAAATTCCTGTTCCAATTTCTTAGGCAAATCATGACCTTCTTACCAGGTTGCTGTTCTTTGTATTGTGTTGACTTCCTTATTGTTATATTATTATATAGACAACAGTGTGAAATCATAGTTGCCACTCAACATCCATCACCCTTGATTTGCTGTCTAGTTCTAGCCTTCCATAGGAAGATTGCCTTCCATGTGAAGTGCCCTGCTGTCATATCTGGAATACATTTAGGAAACTTTTTTGAATGCTAAGATCTGCTGTGTTAGTTCTTCTTTGCTTCCCACCACAGGAAGCAGGACATTACATGGAAGGTGGATAACAGGATCTTTTATATTATGACCAGGCTGAGCCCGAGGGAGGGAGGGGTCAAAGGCGTCATCAGTCACGAGTCCCTTTGCGCCCACATGAGATCTAAGTCCAGCCCACCTTGAATTCCATGGACTCTTACCTGCCACCAATTTGCTGGGACCTCTAGTAGTTCAGATTCTTGTAGAGAGCTTTAGCATGCAAAAAATCTTTATACCCATTTGAACCTCCTCGATCTTCTGATTTCTCTGGCAGGTGACAGCTCCAGAATCATAGAATGCCCTCCAGCTGGAAATCAAGTTAGTTCATTTCAGCATCATGTGAAGACTTCATCCAAACTTTTAGTTTCAGTAACCAAAACCCTGCATTACTTTGTAATGGTGTGTTACAGTATCTCTTAAGGGGGTGTAATGGCTCAGTGGTTAAGATGTTGTGCTTATCAGCTAGAAATCTGACAGCCCGGGTTCAAGACCCGAGTGCTGTAAGACGGGGTGAGCGCCCTCTCCTTGGCCCAGATCCTGCTCACCTACCAATTCAAAAGCATGGAAATGTGAGTAGATAAATAGGTACCACTTTGGTGGAGAGGAAACAGCGTTCCGTGCGTCTTTGGTGTATAGCCATGCTGGCCACATGACCATGGAAGCATCTTTGGACACCGCTGTCTCCCTTGGCTGAGAGGGACGCTGAGCTTGAGCCTGTTGCTTTGATTTCAAGTCAAGTATTTGGACATAAGCACCTTTGTTTTCCTAGATGGACCATCTACCCCAAATCGTTTTGCATCTAGCAAACTTAGAAGAAAGGGGAAAGTCATTTCAAGCCCCCTCTGATGTCTGAATGTGGAGGCAGGAAGAAAAAGAAAGTTGTGAGTTATGCATTTGTTTCCTTCGGGGAGGAGAATCTGTGTTATTTTACCTGCTATAGGCCTCTGTTTCCAGTATGGTTTGTTTGTATATTTGTAACTAAAACAAATATTAAAGAGACAGAAGGCTTTTGTCTCTGCCTTTCAGTGTCTCTCCAACTTTCTCTCTCTGAAATAAAATAATCTGCTGCCTCTGGAGATTCTCCCCACTTGAAAATACAGAGCGTGTAACAACAAAAGCCGACTTCCTCCTGTGTTCTGGCTTATTTATATGTTCTACCTTTTTAGTGGAATTAAAAATCCCACCATGGCTAAGGAAGACAAGCTTTGTTTAAACATGAACAGAAATGAAAATACAGTGAGGTTACATCAACACACCACAAACACGGATACACAGCAGAACAAAAATGAACAATATATAGAAAATAATAAAATAATCAATAGTAAGGACTAATGTATCTGGACCTCCACTAGAGGGCAGCCAAGAGATATTGGGGAACAATTTTTTGCAGCCATCTAGTGGTCATCTGGAGTTTTCTAGCCCTTTGGCTTTTAAAGGAGCAGAAAACTGAAAACCTTCTTGGCCGGCTGGAAGTTAGACAGTGCTGCCCAGTGGAACTGCAAAAGAGGTTTGTCTCCTTGGGAATGCCATCGGAGAAAGTGGAGCCAATTAATATCAAACATTATGTTCTGTGTGAAGAGCTACTCCTGACAGATATAATTTCAGCAGAATAAAAGATTTGCCCTTTATCTCGGTTGGAGGAAAACATCACAGAGCTGCCAAAATCTGCATCTTCTGGAAAAACGGACCAACGTTGGAGAGGAAGCTCCATTTTCTTGCGTTCAGTGGAGGAAAGTCTCAGGTCTTTGAAGCTGCTCTGAGTTTGAGCCTTCCGGAGAAACAGATGACTGAACAAAGTGCAGGTGACATCCCCAAAATTGCATGATTAATGATATCCCTTTGCCCAGGTCTGGTCTTGCTCAAGTACATATCGCTGCCATATGTGTGAAAACTGTCCAGATTAAACAATCTGGGATAGCTAAGTCATAGCACGTGAAGCCCCCATAATGCAAGGACTCTTTAGGAAGCAAATTGCACTTGAAAGAATCTGTAATGGAGAACACTTGATAAGGTCGTCTGTATTTGATTTACTAGTTTTATTCCCTAGTGCAGCTTTTCTGAGCCAGGGTTTTCATTTCCTACTAAATACTTTAAAAATGCGGATTGCATCAATGAAAATTATTCTCCCTGTTGCACCTCATTGTGTAGCATTTACACTGGGAATAGTAATCCCATAGTTGCTGAAAAGCAGCAGACTACTCTGTTTTCATCTGGGCTACGTATTTGGGACCAGGACAATCAGTAAAAGCAGTTCTCAACGTTTATTTAATGACCGGTTGAGGTTACAACGGTACTAAAAGAAAAGTGATTTATGACCATTTTTCACACGACCATCGAACCCTTCCCACGGTCATGAGATTAAATTCAGACGCTTGGCAACTGGCATGTATTTGTGATGGTTGCAGTGTTGCCATGTGATCCCTTTTGGTGACCTTCTGACAAGCAAAGTCAGTGAGAATGCCAGATTCGTTTAACATCTGCAGTGATTCACTTAAGAACTGTGAGAAGAAAGGTCATAAAACGGGGCAAAACTCACTTAACAACTGTCTTATTTAGCAACAGAAATAATGGGTCATAAGTCAAGGACTACCAGTAAGCACCTGGCTGATTTTTGCAGCCCAAATCCTACCGTATGTCCTCCATTTGTAATATGGACATTGCAGTAACATTAATCTTACATATGAATCGGTGGCAGATGTCGTTTAGCAGCTTTTTTCCTAAGTTCAATTATGCAAGAGTCACGGTGGCTCAGTGGCTGGCTTAATGACGCTGCAGATGGTCTCAGCTCTGGCGGTATGAGTCCCAGCACTGCATGGCGGGGTGAGCTCAGCTTCTGCCCACCTAACAGTTCAAAAGCATGTTCTATGTGAGCAAATAAATAGGTATCACTTTGGTGTGGGGAGACGAGCTGGTACTCCGTGCAGGCGGTCGGATTCCGACTGGCTCTGAACCTTCCCAGAACCCATTTGCAAGGCAGCTCCAGGAAGGGAGAGGTTCTTGGGTGATGCTGCAGGAAGAGCTGCTTTTCTTTCTCTCTGGTGGAAAGCCAGCTCGCCCTCCTGTGGCTCATCTTGGGAAGTGCGCAAGTGTTTCCTACAACAGAGCTGGTAAAGTGGCAGCCAAACTACTACTCTGCAATAGCATTGTGGTCTCCTGGCTAATATAACAACGCCCTAAGCTGCTACTACTACTAATCATCAATCATCATCATCGTCATGCAAGGAAAATATAATTTTCTAGTATCCTGCATTTTTAAGGAATCCCTTCACCAAACATCAAGGGTGTTTGCAAAAAATAAAAAGACCTCCTCTTTATCTAGTGTATTATTTCTACTAATTTATTCACACATGCAAATAATCAAGCAATGAACTCATGCAGGAATCGGGCTTTTAGTAGAGAGCTAAAAGTTGTAGCCATGAAGTTTCAGCACGGCATTTAGGAAATAAGCATGTCAGAAAAATGAAGCTTATCATCTCGTTTTAATCCCAACTTGTCACGATGTGAATAATTGCCAGTTGTGCATCTCTACTATTTTTGCATTTATTGTATTTCTAATCAAGCAGACATGTGATATGTTTTACTACACATGCGTGCATTCCAGGAGTTGTGTCTCCACCTACTCCCCTTCTTCTTCGATGCCTCGCCCGAGGCAGAGGTGAATCCATTAGCTGAGAAGATGTAGCTTATTAAGGGTTTATTCTTTTGTTATTTTTGTACTGAAATAAACATTTTGTTAATTAGAATTGAATCTCGGTTTTATTTTCTAAGTACGAATGACTTCAGGGAAGCAAGATTCTAAATCGCCTCTTGATAGGAAAATTCCTATCTGACACAACTCATCTCATTATCATTGTTCCAATTACCAATAAGATGTATTTAACATTACTCTTTCAAAATGCTGAAATTCTCACCTAATATTTGTGCCCTTTTTGTGAACATATATAGTTCATCACAAGCATGTTCATTTGCTGATAATAGCTGATATTTGAGATTGCTTTCAATATATATTTCTGATCATACAATGTATTTATACATGTAGCAAGGCAGGAACTGGAACCGGACTTCACTATTGACTTATGACTGAACCTTAATATTTATTTTTTCCGTTTCGTCCTAAGACTTATCCTGAGGCAGGTAGAAGTTCTCAGGAGGCTACTCAGCCCCCAAAACCTAGTTTCTGCTGTAGGCTCTTCTGCCCCCACATTGTCCAAACTCAGGCTTTCCCATGGAAATCCTATAAAAACTGTACTTACGATTTAAAATAGGTTCCATGCTTTTCAGAGCCTGCTGTCTCATGTTCTAGAGCTGATCGTGGTAGCCTTTAATTCTGTATTTTAAGTGCAATCCGGAGACTTCCTTGTAGGGGGTTTAAAAAGTCTGCAGGTATCCAGGACTACACAATCAAAGCACATTTGCAAAACAAAAAATTATAATTGCAGGCATCGTCTTGATTTTTTTCATCCTCTCAACCCCTGCCGGTTGAGGCCCTTCCTGGGGCTGGGGGTATAACTGAATATCCAAATGACAGTCAGATTGTATAGAATATTCTGATTAGGTCCAGTTTATAGGCTCCTGACTATGTCAATGAGCAATTAGGTCACCATGGTTAAGACAAACAAATTGGCCCCTTTCTTCTTGCACGTAAAGCCACAGCAGCCTCTCATCGGGTGGAAGAGAGGGCAAAATACAGGAAGGAAAGAAGTCCAGAATTATAACAAACCGTTCCTTTTGAAGTCCTAAAAGTTATACAAAAATTCTTGGGAAATGGAGAAACTATTTAGTGTAGGGCATTCCTTAAGCCTCCAATATTTTTATAAGCCAGAAGGTAACCATAATATTTCTTTATAAAGATCTTGTTGGGAAAGCCGAACATATTTCTCTCTGCTGGGATCCTGTCTCTGCAGGTGGATGCCAGATGTTTGGCATTTTTCTAAAGAGTATCTAATTTCATGACTTACCTCTCCAGCGTATTGTCTGGGCCACAGTGGGTAGGTTGTGTTGTCAGGAGATCTAATGGCCACATGGATTAAATATAAAATGGCATGTGATTAACTGATAACTACTGAAAACAGAGTATGGGTAGAAGTTCATTGCAGAGGGTTGATCAGCCTTAGATTCTCCCCACCTCCTTCTCCTCCTCTTTTCTCCAAGGCAGCTGCTAGGTATTACTCTTAATAATAACAACATATAAGCAGAGCCCCCCCCCCCAAACTTACTGTACCTTTTCTTATGGGGACAGAAACAGAAGACGTGTTACTTTGCTGGTTCCATGTACCAAAGTTACACACTTACATGCTGAGACCAGTGGAACCGATCAAATCTCTTGAGACTCAATTCTTATCTTCCACAGAGTTTTACAAGCCACCTATGAGACCCACCTTGGGCCCGGAGCAAGGCAATCTTTCTTCAGGGGGGGCAGTGTGCCCCTTCCCCTCCCCGCTTGGTTCAATTTGTCCCATGGCTGTGATTCCCCTCACCGCCAGTTGTCCTCATTCCCGCGTCCTATCAGCTGGCACATTGCTGGCTGATGTGTCTTCTGGTGGGACACCGAGTTCCCCCACATCCAATTGGCCAGGGTGACTTTTTCCGTGCTGAGCCAGCAGCAACTACCCAACCACGCCCCCCCCCCCCCGTCCACACGTACCCATTCACACCAAGCTGGCTGCACCAAGTCATCCAGGCCGAGTCATCTGCGTTGAGCTGGCTTCACCCTCTCTTCCATGCCAAACTGGCCGCGTCCACCCACTCGCACCCACATAGCCCCACTCACCCTCTGTGCCAACCTGTCTGCTGTGAATCATCCCTTTCCACTCAAGAGAATATGAACAAAGTGGATAGTGAGAAATTACTATTGGTCTGAAATAGTATCGGGTCGGGGTTGGACTAGAAGACCTCCAAGGTCCCTTCCTGCTCTATTCTGATTTTTTTATTTTTTTATTTTTATTTTTTATTTGTGAAGCATATAGATTAAAAGCAATGTGTAAACAAAGTATAAACATGATTGTATAATAGTACAAGCATGATTATTTTTTTTTTTATTTTTTTTCTCAAAAAAGTTTTATTAGTACAAACTTACATAAGTGGTAACAAAATATTAAATCCAAAGTACAAAGATTTTTATTTCCCCCCCCCAGACCCACCCCCTTCCCTCCCCACCTCCCCCCCCCGGACTTCCCAGAGATAATACAGGGCATAATAATAAGTTTAAATTGTTAATAAAAAGAAAAAGGAAAAAGGAAAAAAAGAACACTATTTTTAAAAAAACTTCAACTCCAAACTATACAGTACTAATATATCGCATTTGTATACAATAGTAAAGATACAAAAAAGAGAGAGAAAAAAAAGAAAGAGAATAAAAAAAAAGAAAGAAAGAAAGAGAAAACTCTTTAACACTACAAACAAACAAACCTCCTACCTCCTCCCTTCAGTCCTCTATCTTATACAAGGTAAGTGTTACATAAGTAATAACTAAATATAAAATACACAAATCTTAAACTAATATTATTGACATTAGAAATAACCTCTAAGATAAAACTTAACTAAATGTTACATAAGTAATCATCAAATATTAAATTTCATCATGATATTAATAAGATAATATTATTCTAAATTAATTCGCTAACTTCAATAAACAAAAAAAGAAAATAAAAGAAGAATAAACAATAAACAAATCTTCAACAAACTATATATATCTAATATTATCAACATTAAAAATAACCTCAAAATTATATAAAACTTAACTAAATATTGCATAAGTAATCATTAGATAGGGAAAAGATAAAATACAATCATATTAGTTTCTATCCATCCAATATATTTCAACATCACATTGTTTTGTATCTTGATAGTTCATCTTTTAATAGTTCAATAAATTCAAATTTGTCAAGTCGTCTCCCGTCTGCTCCCAAACCTCCATCTCCTCTTCCCCAGCTATCTGATTCAGGCACTCCTTTTGGATTTTTGAGTCTATTTCTTTTTGATCCATCGAAGGTGGCTTCCCCTCCTCCTCCTCTTTTATTTTCATACACCCTTCTTCTGGAATCTTGGATATATCAGCCTTTAGAACATTGACATAAAATTCAGTAGCTTTTTTTATCGTGTTGAGCCGGTATCTTTTTCCAGAAAATTTCACTGTTACTCCAACTGGTGCTTCCCATTTATATTGTAAATTTAATCTCTTAAATTCATCAATCAAAAAAGTATAGCTTTTCCTGGCTTTAAGCATTTTAGAGGGGATTTCTTTCCAAATCTTTAGTTCCTGACCATTCACCATAAGATTATTGTTAAACGTTGCTTGTATAATTCTGTTCCGTAGAGCTCTTGTGGTAAAATATATGACAATATCCCTTGGTAGATGCTTTTGTTTGGCGTACCACGAGTTGATTCTGTATGTTTTGTCGATTTGTGTAGCCAATTCCGCTTTAGAAATTCCAGACACCTGATCCAATATGTCAACCATCCTGCCTTTTAAATTTTCATATAATCCTTCTTTCAAACCTCTAATCCTTATAGCAACTTCCATAGATCTGAACTGAGTCATTAAGACCTCTTTTTCAAAATTTGCAATGTCATTTTGGATTTTATCTATGTAATTCACCGAAGTTGCCAAAGCTTGTTTATTTGTTTCAATACGTTCTGCCAAAACTTCAATATTTGTTGCTAAGCCTTTGCAAACCTCTAACACATCAAATCTTAGTTGTTGATTCATATTCTTCAAAGCAGCCTGCATCTTATGGTCTATCTCACTTATTTTCTGGTTAAATTCCAAAGTAAGTTCATGTTTCATAATCTTTAAATTATTTAATAAATTTTCAGGTGTCAAAAGCTGTGGAGGTGTTAGCTCAGTGTTAAGTTGCATTTTAGAAATATATCCAGATGAATAGTCATTTCTTTTAGTCAAAACAGTCTTTCCAAACTTTGAAGCCATTGGTGTTTCAAAAGAGTACAAAAAAGAAAGAAAGCCAGTTGCCTGATTAAAGTTCTTTCCAGTTTAAAAATCAGATAGTCTTTTATTATTGAAAATATTTCTATTATAACTTTAATCCAGAGTTAGGAGACAGAGAAAGAAAAAACCATTTTTCCAAGTTAAAAGTTTCCATAAGAGAGAGAGAAAGAAAAAAAAAAAAAAGCCTCTGGGGAAACGAAAGTCACTTTCACTTCTCAATCGCCATATTGTTACTCTGTTTCCTTTGTTCCCTTGCCGAAGTGAAAGCTTACCCAGGAGTTGAAAAAAAAAGGAAAAAAAGAGGTTTCAGTACTTGCCCATCTCACGCCTGTTTCTCTCTGTCTGCTTCTATAGTTTAAATGTAGTTATAAATCCCATTTTTGAAGCAGCGGCTGGTCACTCCATCTAGCTCTGCAAAAGGCAGAGGTTTCCGGATCTTCGGAGCTGGAGACAGGCTGCATGGGGAGCTCTCCCTTCGCTCCCTGCCAGATGGCTCCTAAGGCGCTGGGGGGGCTCTACCCCTCCTGTCAGGCTCTCATCTCTCCCCTTTGCCCGGGGAAGAGATTTTAAAGCCGCCAGACAGCTGTTCTGGCGGCTTTTAACAAAGATCGGAAAGGCATCCAACGAGGGATGTCTGCGATGAAGCGCTCCAAAACCGGAAGTCAGTACAAGCATGATTATGAGTACAAGAAGTATGAATATATGGGTACATTAGGACAGGAATGGTAGGCACATTGGTGTGCTTATGCACGCCCCTTACTGACCTCTTAGGAATGGGGTGAGGTCGATGGTAGATAATCTTAGGTTAAAGTTTTTGGGGTTTGGGGAAGAAACTACTGAGTCAGGTAATGTGTTCATTATGTTCATTATAATGTTCATTATAATGATAATCAACATTATCAACAATAATGTTGATATTTCAAAACCATTGGTCATTTTCAAGAACTCTCTTCTCTTGTGTGACGTTTGCTGCCTACAAAGCTCTAATAAAAGCCTCCATTAATACTCCATTAATTAACTGCTGTTTGAAAGTCTAACTTCAAAGTTCATATATATATATATATATATATATATATATATATATATATATATATATATATATATATATATATATATATATATATATATATATGCCTTAACGGAGTATTTGTGTGAATGGATTCCGTATGTCAATGAATGGAGAAACGCAAGAGGGTCTTCTTCATCTATCCTGGAGTCTTAATCTACTGTCCTTAAACAGAGATAATCTCGGTGCGTCTAAGAAGATGGGAATAACTTTAAACAATTTCTATCTTGCTTCACAAAAATCTTCCATTGGCAGTGAAAGTTTATATTTTGTAATGCAACTTGAGATCTGGGCTGCACATTAGGGAATGAAATGCGGGCATGTTAAATTAGAATATTAACACAACGACAATCATGCAGCTAGAAAATGTTAAAAATTACAATAGGCAGGGGAAAGCAACCGGTGGTAACTTCTGTTATAATTTCATGAAATAAGATCTCCTCTCCTCTAAACTCATTCATCTAAAGTTCATGAAATATGTAATGCATGAAAAATATTGTAATCCTGGAGAACTGAAGTACATCTTTAAATCGGTGATTATTTCAGAAAGAGGGAAAAAACATTGGCTGAAAAATCGGCATGTTAGCGAAGAGTCTGGAAGGGTTCTTTACCTAGGGAAGGTTTTACTGGATTCTGATAGTGTTTGTTTTACTTAAGAAGGTAGCATTATCATTGTTTATGCAAATGTCTTTCTGAACAGAAAAACTGAATAAGGATGTCTAAAACAGGATGTTTCTTCCGAAGAATGACAGTGCTATGACACCTGCTCTCTCCTGCCTCTGCCTCTGCCTCTGTTCCCCAGTGGGCTAGTTTCCTGTGCTTTATCTCTAGTTGATGTCATACAGGAAGTCCTTGACTTATAGCAGTTCGTTTAGTGACCGTTCAAAGTCACAATGGCCCTGAAAAAAGTGACTTACGACCATTGTTCACACTTACAACCATTGCAGCATCCCCATGGTCACGTGATCAAAATTCCGATACATGGCAAGTGTCTCATATTTATGACGGTTGCAATGTCACGGGGTCATGTGGTGTGAAAAAAAGTCGTAAATCCCTTTTTTTTCAGTGCCATCGTAACTTCACATGGTCACTAAATAAATGGTCCTAAATCTGCCTGTATACAGTACCTACTAAAAAGTCATTCCACTGATTTCATTTGGGTTTAGGCAGACGTAGAATCTAAGCCTAATTGGGTTGGGTCTGATTCTGTTTCTGATTATTATTATCTTTAATGTCCATCATTATCATGCTAGGAATATTTCTTCCTAGCTTTAGGAATGTTTCCAAAAGCAGCCAATGTCAATTTGTCCATTTTTTCCCCCCTTAAAGCTTTATGTCTCTACAAACATTCTTCTGTGAATAATCCACATATTGGAAGAATCTTAAAGTCTGCAGTTTCGTCTGTTTTATAGACGAAAGTTCAAACTGAAGGAAAGGAACTGTCATTTCTAAGACTGCCTGTAAAATATTCAGAGAATTATCTTCATGTGGTTGATCATGAATTCACTTTTCTGCTCTGTTCTGGTCACTTGAGATTTACACCATTCCCACAAACTTCGTTGTACAGTTTTTACCTCTGGTTTCCAATGCTATGATAAGTTTGCGATAATATATGGCATCCCGGTGAGACTGAAAATGTAGATTGTGTATATTCACTTCTTCAGGAATGTCCATAATAATAAAATAGAGAGCTCTCACTTTAATAGGGAGAGAAAATATGTTTTTCTCGAAATATTCATGACTGCTGTTTTAATTAAACAGCATATATAGACATATTTTATCGAAATATACTTAGTCTGCAGTACTTTCCCCCTCTCTCTGGGCTCACTTTGTCCCTCTGTCTCTGTGTATTAATTCTGATTTGATCCCACATTCATTGCATTACTATATGCAAATCACACCAGCATTAAAAACGTACTTCTGATAAAAAGAAAATGCACACAGCATTTATGATTTACAGAGTCGTCAGGGGATACATCGTTTTTATTTTACCCCTATTCGTGTTTTAGTTTTTTATCACTTGGGTAAGAAAGACAGTGATAGGAGGGCTGAGTGTCATATTATTTGATTCGTTTTGCTAGTTGTTAATGTATTATTGCATCGATTTGTTTCACTCTTTGTTTTTTGTTTTAATTTTCCTGGTCATTGACTGAATAAATACTGTTACTGTTATTGATTTACACAGCATTTCTTTATTATTGCAATCTGAAGATTAAGCCTTGGAATCAATCTTGTGTGAGGCTCCTTTTGTCATTTTATAGACAAAAGTGACCACCAGGTTTCTACAAAGACAGGCTATGCCATTCTCTGAATTTTTTCTTATAGATCTGTCAGAAGTCTTTGAAGGCACGCAACAAGTGTTCCATTTAACATGGAAAACAAATTGAGGTATTAAACATGATTAAAAATTGAAATATAGTGAATTCTATTTAGGATGTTGCCTAGGTGTAACCACCGTTGAGTATAATTGCATTGACAGCCAAATAAACATATTGAATATCACTGTAGTTCTTTTCTCTGTTTCAATTTCATTCTCTTTGTAATAATTCCTTTTTGTAATCTATAGAGATTCGTGTTCCTGTCCCCCAGCTCTGAATTCTGCTGTTGTAACTCATCTGTGATTATAAAGTTGTTCCTATAAGACAGCTATGCTTGTTGGAAATCAGCAGCAAATATAAATTTGGTGAAGAAGTTATTTTGTTCTTAGATGCACACCTCAACTAGATACTTTGGCATAGGTAATAATTCAGTCTGGAAAAAAATCAGAATGTCTACTTTGATTTAGGTCTCATTCAGAAGTAAAATTTATGCCTTCCATTACTTAGAATGGGAAAAACAAAAATGGCTGTATTTGCTTTTTTTTAAGAATAGGATGAAAATTGCAGAGACTGGAATGGAATAATAAAGACTGTCTGGTTTTGAAGAATTGGGAAAGAGAACTGAAGAGGAAGTGTCCGTATGATGAAGATGTTTTGACATAGAAATACATTTTAGGACAAATTGGTTGGAATCTTTGTGCAAAGGGAGTCTGCAGGACTCATAATAAAGATTTATTAACCCTGCTATTAGCTCATAATATTGATGAGAATTGCAAATATGGTAGAGGCAATCTTTAGCAAGGACTGTACCCAGTTTCAGAGAAATACATTGTGTGGGATTTGAAATTAAACTGTCTTAAAATTCTGTTTATTTTTTCATGTCCCTTTTGAGAAAAGTGCCTGCAAAGATTGATTTGGGATAGTATTAGAACGTGTTGTAGGCATTGTTTGTGCCAGTTGGGAAAAATCCTACCAATTTTAGATTGCTCTGCACGGAGGAAGAATTGCAAAGGAGCAAGATTTGACTATCCTTTCTGATATGAAAAAAAATCTCAAAAGTGTCTTCTCTCGAGAGTTAGCTGAAAAAATCACCGTTGAGATCTCAAAAAATTTAGATTTTTTTAAAGGAGGAGGAGGGGGACGAGAAGAGGACGGAAGGAAGAGGAGGGGGAGGACAGAGAGGAGGAGGACAGAGAGGTGGACGAAGGGGAGAGAGTGGAGGAAGAGAAGAGAGAGATGGAGGAAGAGAAGAGGGAGGACAAGGAAGAAGAGAGGGAGAGGGAGGAACAGAGAGGAGCAGGAGGAGGGGGCAGGGCAAGAGGAAGGGGAGAAGGAGGAAGAAGAGAGGGACGGTGAGGAAGAGGATGAAAAGAGGGAAGAAAAAGGGAAGGAGGAGAAAGACAAGTAAGGTTGAAAATTAGTTTTGTAGCTCGTATTGTTACAGGTCTCAGCATGTTTCCAAGTTGAATTTAAAGTCCAATTTACCTGAAGGGTTGTTTCCTTTTATTGTGGTTGCCCATCCAGGGATTTGTGCATCTGTGAAAGGAACATCACATACTTGCAACAGATTCAAACAGAGCCTTCTGCCCAAATCTGAACATTTTTGTATAGGGAAGTCTTGAAGTGGGAGAGGAATAAAAATTTTCTCTTTCCTTCTTCTGTCACTATTCTTAACAAAAATCCCAACTGGTCTTGAAAGATTTGGATGCTTCTCTGCCCAAGCAGAATTTGCCAAATTTTCCTTGAAAATCAACAAAGTTTGTGGTTTTAAGTATACCTCTGTTGAAGTGAATTCCAGAAATAAAATTAGTGTTATGGAGAAACGGTGTCCTTTCTTTTTCTTAAATTTAATAGCCCTCTTCATTCAATGAATATAAGTTCTAGTATCAAAAGGGATAAAAAAATACTTCTCTAGTTTGGCTCTGATATTTGCCATCTCTGTATAAAATCCTGATGGCCAAAGAGATCTCATTTCAATTTTCAAGCCAATTCTTTTTCAGGCCAATACAGCTCATCCATTCATCTAATTCAATCTTTTCCATTCCTCGTTGACGGTGACCCTAATTCCCACATATTTTAACGATCATGATCATTAGTGTTGTTGGTTTTACTGCTGCTGCCATTGTTGTTATGAAGAATTCTCTTTTCTGAGAGAAAAGATGTGACAGGTTACATAGCCTGCCATTTTGGGTTCTGTGAGGACTTAACTGAAGCTGTAGGACTTTCTGCAGGAACATGGACGGTGCCCCAAATACCAAACTCACCAGTGCTTGATACGGCTGGGAAATACGATGGGCCAATTCTCCACTGGCTGCCCGTATTTCTTTCCTAGCCTTGCAGCCTTCAGAAAGAGGGGAGAGTTTTGTTGGGACACTCATTAAAAATGCTTGTCATTTTGGCTCAGCTCTGAGATAGTTTTATGAAGCGCTCATTGTATTCTGAAGCAGCGAGGAACTTTTCTTTAATGAAATGAATGAGCCTGGCTTGGTATAGTGAATGGGACTTCAGTGGGTAGCATTTTGTGGTGGTATTAACCCTCCACAGAAAGAAACACTTTGGATTCCCCCACCCCCACTCCAAAAATATTGTTCCCTTTAAGTAGAACAAAACCCTTGATAACTAAATGAACTAAATGGATCCACTGTGTAATTCATTTGGCACTCCCTGTTGCCCTCCCACTCAGTTCTGCCAACTCCCTTCCATCTTATCATATGCAGGATAATTGTGGGGGGACGGGATGGCTCAGCAGATAAAGATGCTGAGCTTGTCAGCTGGGAAGGTTCGAGCTTTCGAGACCTGAGGTTTGAGACCCGAGGTTCGAGATCCAAGTGTTGTGCACCTGGGTGAGTTCCCATCACTTGCTCCAGCTCCTGCCCACCTAGCAAATCGAGTAGATAAATAGGTACCACTTCAGTAGGAAGGGAAGAGCATTCAGTGCACCTCGGCATATAATCAGGCCGGACACATGATCACAGAAGCGTTTACAGTCAGTGTTGTTTCCCTCAGCTAAGAAACAGAGGTGAGCACCATCTGCAAGAGTCGGACAAGACTGGACAGGGGAAACCTTTACCTTACAGGTTAATCAGTCATTGCTGATGGGGAAAGTTAAGGCCCATATGTATTTGGTGATCATACTTAAGAGGAAAGCTGCCATATAACACATGCATTCCTAAAATAAGCAGGGTATGCAGGTACATTTGCTTGTGTTTATAATATCTTGAGTAGGGTTAATCTTTTCTCCCCCCCCCCAAATTTTTCCCATTGATTATTATTTGCCAATTTGCCCCATGGCAGCTCCTTGGTTGTTAAGTTGAGATAAAATTCTCTCCGTCCGATTGCTACCATGTTAGGATGAGAATAAAATCTCATAGAGGCGATGTTGGATCTTTACTTGGAATTCAGACAGTTAGAAATAAAACCAAGATTAAATGTCTAATAGAAAATATTTATTTCAGTACAAAAACAATAAATCCTGAATAATTACATCTTTGCTAAAAAAAACACGACCGTTCAGGTCAAGAACTAAGGCAGAAGAAGTTAATGGTGGTTTAGGAATGTAGACATGCGTAGAATGTCATATCACGTGTTCTGCTTGTATTGGAATATACCATAATATTAGATAGGGGTGCATCACCCTGCATAGACATACAACTGACAATATTCACTACGTGACATTGGTGTTATCTTGCAGGTGTTGCATTACCCAAATTAGGAAGCACTGAGGATGTTCCCTATTTTGGGTCATGAAACTTCTGCAAGAAGACAACAAAACTCAGAGAGCACCAAGGGCACCTCACGTCAACCCTGAGGTACAAATATTCTCCTCTCTTGGTAATTGCAAACCGGAAGTCATTTTCCCCTTCCTTTCTTCCAAATCTTCTTTTAACAGTATCCAAGTTTTGAAGTTGCTAATGAAGTTGAAAAAAATGGCTCATTTCATACATTCATTAAAATATAATAAACAGCTGGGTTTACACAGCACATTAAAACATGATCCATGGCTAGCAAAATACAGTGGTTGGGTCATTCAACCACTTAACTCAATGTGTGAAATCGGCCCCGACGTTTATATTTAAAAGTACCTTAAAGCTTGATATTTTTGGGTGAAAAGGAAATATCTGTCTTGCTCCTTTGTGAATGTTTATCCAAACCTATCTACAGAATTGCCACTATGATGAAAATAGGCTAATAAATGTGCAGGATTGTCTTCAACCTAATAATATTTCAGATTCCACAAAGTATTTCCTAGTGATTGTAAAGCATGCAATGCGTTATAATTTATAGGAAGGGCTAGGGAATCTTAAATAAGGATAAAGCTGGCTTTATTTCTAATTAAAATGTTGAATATTTATAGGACAAATAAAGGTTGAGCTCAGTTTGAGAACCTGCATTGTCAGCCCCACTCAGGTGACCAGACCAAAAGAAACCAACTCCAGGAAGGATAAACTACTTTCATTGAGAATGTCTTTAATAACAGAATCTTGCAAGTCTGATAGGGCTTTACTCCTCCTCCTTTTTTACAATTCAGAGAATTAGAGAAGTCTCCATCTGAACTACTTCCAAATACTATCTTCCATTATGGACGTAAATGTTTCACACACACAAAAGACATCCCTCATCCTGATCTTGCTTATCTTCATCACAGTCATCTTCCTTACTCTCTACACACATGGGCAAAAGCTTACCATCTTGGCTCTAATAATTCATCCCTCTTTCAGAAACTACCTTTGTAATTATTTTTTGATCCCAGACATCCACAGCTTTTCCAAATCCATCATTTTGAACGCCCAAAGTTTAGACATTTTTACTTGTTGATCAATGCCATGACAGAACTGTCGATCCTTCTCTGAGTTCCTGATTGATTAGCTCTTGAAGACATTGGTCCTTTCAGCAGCTGTCTCCAAATCCATAACTCAAAGGCAATTCTCCTCTTTCTCATTCTTATACAACAGTCAAGCTTTCGCTGGTTTGCTATTTGCTTTAGGCCTGGAAAAAGCCATTGCCCTTCCCTCTTTCACTATTTGCAATCATAAAAACATCCTTATCTTTTACGAGGTTATCCAAGTGTGCCACTGCCTTTCTCCCTAGGATTAGTGTCGTCTTTACTTCTTTAGCATCTTGCCATCTCAATCTATATTTGAGCCCCAGATACCATCTACATTCTTCATAAGTCTGAATTCCCTGCTTGGCATTATTTCCCTCTTCTTAATATTTAATAGTAACCTAGATTTTTCACTTTTCACTTTTACTTACATAAATCCTGTCTCTTTTTCTTTCAGCTAACAATGTTGTGTCATTTGCAGATCTTATATTGTTAGTGTTTCAGCTTGCAGTTTTTAATTCATGTTACCATCTCTTCCTGTTCTTTCTGCTATACTTATAATTGCTGTACAAATTGCACAGATACAAGGAATAATTTTCTTCTTTTTTTGCTCTCTCTCCTTTCAGTACTACTGTGTTTCTTCAAATATCGTTCTTGCAGTACCTTTTTTCATTGCAAAGCAGGGAAAAATTTTCAGACAGGGTTCAAACCTGTTAGCTTAAGAATTTAAACTAAATAAAGCAATGAGCTAATCAATACTTCCATTTTTATGTGTTCATTAATTGCTGAGCGAAAGGAAGAGAAAACTTCCAAGAATGGAGATGAGCCACCCCTTGGGACCTTGAAAGAAAGTAGAATTCATCAAAATCTGGAGACTGTGGGTGGGAGGAGTCCAGGTCTAATCTGCGACATTGCATTCCTGAGCAATGTTCTTTTCACATCCTGACAGCCGCTAAAGAGTTAATGCAACCTGAAATAAAAGGGCTGTAGATAGACTCATTTTTAGTCATCAATCATGAATGCTTGGCCTTGGATTCTGTCCCAGCTCCAGCTGTTTCTAACTTCAACCCCCATTCCGGGCATACTTTCAGCCAACTTTAACTCAGCTCTTGAAATCTGCTTCTCAGGATATTTCATGAGGCAAAGTGCACGGCTGAGCTTCACTCTATTCATCTATCACCCAGTTTCTGTCAGAAACATGCTAATCTCCAATGCTGCGAAAGAACATCAACTTTCCTTTTAATTCTCACGCATATTCCTCAGGGGCTGAAATACTTTCTTTATCCTACTTCTTCCTTGCTTCTCCTTCTTTCTGATCCTTTCTTTAATAATTAAAGACCTGTGGGGCTTTTTGGAGGGAGGGAGGGAGGCAGAACATGATAGAAGAACGGGGCATTGGAAGAAAGTAGCAGCCCCTCATGTGCCTTGAACCAGAGTCTTCCCTGAAGCGCTCCATTGATCTTCTTCTTGGACAATTCTAGGGCAGGACAGAAAACGGCTGACGTGTCTCTGCCTTCCCCGTGGAGATGGCTAGAAAACAAGGCTACTTTGGTCATTGTCAGGTGACACAAAGAACCAATCAGAGTCCAGCTAACACTATAAACCTTGGTTCTCAGCTTGTGTTAGTCATTATTTGGAAGAGAGAGAAAAATAACCCAAACAACTCTACATCCTTGTTTATTAATGCTCCTTTGGTTTCCAGTACCCGAGTTAAGGCCAAGGAAGACATATTTAGGGGAATCCGTGAGCCCTGCCCCTCTGTTATGCTGGTTTATTGCGGTATCAGGCAGGTGTTTAGACTGGATTTGGCATTTTTGTCTGCCTGTTGAGTCCTTCCCAAGGACCTGGGATGGGCAGCTGTGGAGGTTTGATGGTGTTGAAGGTATCGTTGCAGGATGTCAGCTGCCCCAAGTAGAGCTGCCTTTTGCAATTGACCGATGGAGATTTTGTCAATGCTGATGATGTTCAAGTGGCTCTCCAGTTGTTTTGAGCTTGCACCCAAGGCGCCTATCACTCAGGATATTTCACCTTTGCTTTCTATTGCCACAATCATTCTATTTCTATTTGCAGGTCTTTATATTTTGTTATCTTCTCCAGTTCTTTCTCTTCCATTCTGCTGTCTCCAGATATTGCTACGTCCACTATGTAGACTTTTATTATTTATTAACTTTGCTGCCCATCTCACCACAAGGTGACTCTGGGCGGCTTATACCAACAAAATCTCTTCCACAATTATAGATCTGATGTCTAAAAGCAGAGCTAAGTAGGCTCTTAGATAGTTTTGACTTCTTTATTATTCAAATGTCTCTCATGGTTCTCCTTCCTTCCCCCTTTCCCCTTCCTGGGGATATCATTCTCACCCTGTCTGGTTGCCTGGTTTTTTTTTTCTCTTTCCGAACTTTTGTCTTCTCGTTGCTTGATGGAGGTTTTGTTTCTTAGGCAAATGGCAAATTATGGCCTTTTCCTGTGTGAATTGGGGTCATTTCCTCTCACAATGAATTTTTTTTTTTCCCAAAAAGTTTTATTAGTACAAAATTACATAGATAATAGCTAAACATTAAATAGAAAGTACAAACATTTTTTTTAATTTTTCTCCCCCCTAACCCACCCCTTTCCCTCCCCCCCTTCCCCCCCGGACTTCCCAGAGAGAGTACAGGGCATAATATCAATAAAATAAATTTAAATTAAATTAAAAAATTTTGACTTCCACCTTATTTTTTTAAAACTTCAACTCCAAATTGTACACTAATAAAAATTCCTTCCTCCTCCTTTCAATCATCTACCCTTCACAACATTTCTTCACTGTTAACTAAGAATTAAATGATTATTACATAAATGATGACTAAGTATTAAATACAAAAACCTTAAACTTCATCATAAAATCAATCAGTATATAAATAACATACTATTACTATATATCAGATTATAAGCACTAATTCCAAACTTTAAATAACCTTCCTCCCAAAAAAAAAAAATGTTAAATCTAATTGTAATATTTTATAACTGGATAGATAACAATTCCAAATCTTTCTCACAATTAAATAAAACTTAAATTGATATTACACAAAAAATAACTAAATAATAATACAAAAACCTTAAACTTCATCATAAATTCTACCACTCTATTAGTAACATAATGTTACTATGTATTAAATTATTAGGTTCAAAAAAGTTCTAAATCTTTAAAAAGAATTAATAATACTTTGAATAAGCCCCCCAAAAAAAAACAAAAGAAAAAAAAAGAATGCAAGAAGTAAAGAAAAGAAAAAAAAATTAAGGAAAGAAGGGAAAAAGAAAAGTACAGTCATAATGGCAACCATCTGTCCAATAAACTTCAACACTGCATCTTGTTGTATCTTGATGATGGTTGCATCTTTTTGTAACTTGATAATTTTGTAGTTGTCAGCTCGCCTCCCATCTGACCCCGATCTTCCATCTCCTTTTCCACACTGTAGACATCTGTCTGGCTCTGCCAATCATTTAAATTTTGTAAATCTGTTTCGATTTGAAGAGGAAGGGATGGCTTTCCCTCCTCCTCCTCTTTTGTTTTCATACATCTTTCCTCTGGAATCTTGGATATATCAGCCTTTAAAACGTTGACATAAAATTCAGTAGCTTTCTTTGTTGTATTAAGCCGATATCTTTTTCCCAGAAATTTCACTGCAACTCCTGTTGGTGCTTCCCATTTGTAATGTAAATTTAACCTTTTAAATTCATCAATCAGAAAGGTATAATCTTTTCTGGCTTTGAGCATTTTAGAGGGAATTTCTTTCCATATCATCAGTTCCTGGCCATTCACCTGCAGGTTATTCTTAAACGTTGCCTGTATAATCCTATTCCGTAAGGCTCTTGTAGTAAAGTATATTACAATATCCCTTGGTAGGTGTTTTTGTTTTGCATACCAGGAGTTGATTCTATATATTTTATCAATTTGCCTGGCTAGTTCTTCTTTAGACAGTCCAGACACCTGCTCCAAAGCTTCCACCATCCTTCCTTTCAAATCTTCATATAATCCTTCTTTCAACCCCCTGACCCTTATGGCAAATTCCATGGATCTGAATTGCGTCATTAACACCTCTGTTTCAAAATTTGCAATGTCATTTTGTATTTTATCTATGTATTCTACTGAAGTTGTCAAAACTTGTTTGTTTTCTTCAATGCGGTTTGCCAAAACTTCAATATTTGTTGCTAGACCTTTACATACCTCCAACACATCATTTCTAATTTGTTGGTCAATATTCTTTAAAGCAGCCTGCATTTTATTATCTATTTCACTAATTTTTTGGTTAAATTCAACAATAAGTTCATCTTTCATAATCTTTAAGGTACTTATTAAATTTTCAGGTGTTAAAGACTTTGGGGGTGTTAACTCAGTGGTAAGTTGCATTTTAGAAATATAACCAGATGAATAATCCATTCTTTTATTCAAAACCATCTTTCCAGATTTTGAAGCCATTTTAGTATTTCCAGTGGTGAACAAAGAAAAAGCCAAGCCTCTAGTTAAAGTTCTTTTAAATTTCTTTTAAAATTCTTTCAAATTCCAAAGCCAGATAGAATTTTATTTTTAAAAAATTGTCAGTTATTATTTAATCCAGAATCGGGAGACAGAGAGAGTAAAGCCAACTTTCAAAATCAAAAATTTCCATAAGAAAAAAAGCTGCTAGGGAAACGAAAGTTACTTTCACTTCTCCTCCCACTTTCTCCGATCGCCATGTTGTAGCCTAATAACTGTTACTTAGTTTCTTCCGAAGTGAAAATCAGCAGTGGAGTTGAAAGAAAAAAAAAAAATCTGTACTTGCCCTTTAAAATCCTGTCTCTCTCTGTCTGCTTGTTTAAACAATTAAGTAGTTGTAATCCCATTCACGAAGCAGCGGGTGGTCACGGCATCTTGCTCCGCAAAAGCAGAGGTTTCCAAGTCCCCGGAGCAAGAGACAGGCTGGCTGGGGAGCCCTCACCTTTCGCGCCCCTGGCTGACACTTGGGGCACTAGGGGGGGCTCTACCCCACCTGTCCGGCTCTCATCTCTCCCCTTTGCCCGGGGCAGAGACTTTCAAGCCGCCAGACAGCTGTTCTGGCGGCTTTAACGGGGAAAAGGAAAGGCGCTCAACGAGGAGCGTCCGCGATGCAGCGATCCGGAACCGGAAGTCCTCTCACAATGAATTGAGGGGAGTCAAAACATTAAAACATCTCTCTACACCACGGGTGGGCAACTAGGTCCCTTTATGACCTGTGGACTTCAACTCCCAGAATTCCTGAGCCAGCCAAACTAGCTCAAGGAATTCTGTGAGTTGAAATCCACAGGTCGTAAAGGGACCATAATTATCCATCCATGTTTTTCATGCTTGCTACTGTTCCACTCTGGATGGAAAAATGATACAGTTGGACATTCACTTAGCTTTTTAAAAGTCCTTCGTAACTTCAAACAGCTGTTAAACAAACGGCCGAAATTTGAGGACAACTATATGCTACTTGTTAAAGATAAAAGGGGTTGTAAGATGTCTCCAATTTGGCTTAACTAAGGGCAGAGGGGATCCAGTTTGTCCTGTCGGGTGTGCATTGCAATGTCTTGGAGACTCAACCAGCAAAGCCAGTTGCCGAAGGAGTTTTGCGTGTATTTGCTGTGCAGAAAGAGATCATTTTTCCGGGGTGCTTCCAGTAACCTCATTAGAGATCTGTGCTCACATCCACATCCCTTGTACGGAGCCGGCTTTCGACTGCCAAAGCTTTGCACAAGCTGAAAAAATAGCGGGTGGCTGACTGCATTTTGGTTCTGACATTTCCCTCCCTCCTCGGTTGGGCTTCCTGAGGGATCTTGGAATAGTTGCACTACAAACACAAAGCTGGATCTTTACTGCCATATACTGCACTTATCTTGTTGGCCATCTCAGTGGCTACATTCTTCATCGCCTACACAAAACCATCCCATTTATTTATTTATTATCAGACACAAGCTGACTCAGCAACTGCTGGTCAAACATCTTGCATCAATGAATAATGTGCACAGCGGCTTTCTTGACAGAAAAAGCAGTAAAAGCAGCATATCCTGGAGAGCCTGAGACACGTGTGAATAGCACAAGCAATAGCTCTTAGAGTTGTATACCGCTTCACAGTGCTTCACAGCACACTCTGGGTGGTTTACAATGTCAGCCTCTTGCCCACAACAATCTGTGTCCTCATTTTACTGACCTCAGAAGGATGGAAGATTGAGTCAACCTTGAGCTGGTCAGGATCGAACTCCTGGCAGTGGGCAGAGTCAGCCTGCAATAGCTGCATTCGAACCATCGCGCCATCACCATACACACAAAATCGAATAATAGCAGTTTGTAGGAATCCCATGCCTGTTTGATGGACAAACTAAAGGGAACTTATCTAAATAAAATGGGCTAACAGACCTCCAGCATTAGATAGTAGTTAAGCCTGAAGATGTTACAAACCCCTTAATTGTGTGTCTGTAAAGAGAGTTTGGGGTGTTTCACACAGAGAAGTAAACAACGCACATTGAAATATTTCTGTCAATGGGCTAGTAGGAACCAGACTCCAAAGTTAGAAAGAGACAGAATGGGGCCCTCCAGTCAAACTTATTTCTCTTTGTGAGTATGAACACACTGGTGTTCTGTTTATAATTTCTTCTGAAGACAGGGATACAGTGAAAAGCTTGGTTTAATCCTTGATCCAGATGTTCTACTGTTTAGGATGAGAAACAAACTCTACATGTTTTCAAATTAGGTTTTGTTTGTATTAAATAATTGGACTACAAGGACTGTTTAACAGAATTTAAATGCTAAAGTAGAAAAATCAACATACCAACAAAAACTGATCCATGTGAACATTTAGTAATAGAAAGGTGTTACTAAATAGCCCCAGATGAAAATAACAAAAAATTAAATTAGGTGAAAGCTGTACACTGCTATAAATGGCATGGATTTCCTATATATGCACTTTGTTTACTTTGTCCTCAGAACTTAGCAAGAGGCAGAGAAAAATTGTCACTTCGCTTCAAGCCCCTGCTTCTCCCTCATGCTCTGGTGATCGGGAGAGAGCGGATTGTTGGGTGTGTTTGTGTGGATGCGTAGGGAATCGTCGTGGAAGAAACTTTGTAGTGTCCACAGAAGCTCACAGGATCATCATTTGGTTAAAAAAAGAAAGACACTTTACTTATGGAAATGATGGTTTTTAGAGAAGACCCTGATAAACTGGTAAAATAAGATCTTATCCATAAAGTAATATCCATGAGTAGAGATTAGTTCAGGGGAAAAAGAAAAGAAACAAAAAAGAATGAACAGCAGTTTATTTTCTGTGAGGTCTCCTGGGAAATTCCTTCCAATCAGGACTTGGGCAAATAAGTGTGGGGGGGGGGGGATTAATTGAATGTTGGGAGTTATCTGGTGCTGTGAGATGGCCGTCTTCTCACTTTGAACCCTTGTTCAGTGATGTCAGATAGATAGCCCAGAGTGAGGCAATGAGCTTCTGCTGAAGGTCTCCATCGGGCTTCTCATTAAATTCCAGGTGGTACTCAGTGCTCCTATGAATGAGTAAGGCAGGCAGGCATTTTAAAAGGAGTTAACTCTGCAACTTGCCACATAATCCTGTTTGAACCAACAGTTTGAAGAATAATCAAGATTCCACTTCAAAAAATGACTCTGTTGATCTATCCCTCCACCTCCAAACATCGGTTTTGTCACAATCACTCCAAAGAGTAAAATATAGAAACCTTTCCCAACTAAATCACTGAGAATATGAAAAAATGTATATAAAGAAGTGGGTTCTGATCTTCCTCTCAGCAGTTATACATATAACTGTAATAAAACCTCTCTCTCTAAGATAAGAGCCGAGGTGGCGCAGCGGTTAGAGTGCAGTACTGCAGGCTACTTTAGCTGACTGTGATCCGCAGGTCAGTGGTTCAAATCTCACCGGCTCAAGGTTGACTCAGCCTTCCATCCTTCCAAGGTAGGTAAAATGAGGACCCAGATTGTTGGGGGCAATATAAATATACATTGCTTAATGGTGTAAACCACTTAGAGAGTGCTTGCACTATGAGTTGGTATATAAGTCTCACTAATAAATAAATAAATAATAAAACATCATAAGTCCCTTCTACCTATAACATATTCTTTCTAATCTTCAAAATAACTCACAAAATCATGGTCTTTTTTACAGGAAAAAGTCCATAAGGGGTTTCCAGTCATTGATGAATGTCAATACTGACCTTTATTTAATGAAAGAAGACAATTTGGGCATCTTGGTGAATCCTGTCAGTTTCCCCAACCATTCCTCCATGGTGGGTTATGCCAAATTCTTCCAGAGTATAAAAGCATATAAATTTTTCTGGGGAAAAATATCTGGGACGTGCAAGATGGATAAGGAGAAAAAGACCCATTATAAAGATGTACGAAGAAAGCTGGGAGAATTAGCTCCATATAAGACTAGCACACAGGGCAATTTGAGAATTCAATAGGAAAATACCATTTATAATCTAATATACATCTATAATAAAAGGATAATGAGCAGAAGTGAAGAAACAGTCATTGATGGCTTCCGATGGAAAAAATCTTAATGGGAAATTCAGTTGCTTCTGCGCTAAAACTATAACAACAGACCTCTCTTTGGTAATTATTTGACAGAACGATCAAACAATAATTCTCTTGTTTCCACCAGTTAATTCCCCGGGAGTGATGATTTGCACAATCCAGAAGCATGTTGTTTTTTGTTTACTGTTGACTGGCTGTTTTTTAACAGCCTTGAGGACAGGCAGATTTTTGCAGGAACTGAATGACCTGATTGGAAAGGAGGCAACCTTTCAAGGAACTCTTGGGTCTCCTTCGTTCTTTTCACCAAGACTGTTTGCGTTCCTCAAAGCTTTCTGTGCTCTACCACAATCAGCATGTTGTCTAAGCGGGCTATTATTTTGAGCCAGATCTCACAGAAGACCAGTACCATGGAGCTAACAAAAGGCCAAAAGGTAATCTGGATGTTATCCAAGGGATCTCCTTTCCAACAGATCTCCAGAACAGACCTTTGGCGTTCTTTCCTTTGTGGGACAGAGGGAGACATCCTTCTGGCCTGGTCTGTTGTTCTGAGCCTTTCATCAGAAGGTTTCTTAGGAGATAAAGCACGTCCATTTTCAACATCTGTTGCTGCTGTAGGACTCAAGCATTCAGGGCCACCTGATTAATTTTGCCCTTATTTTACCCTGGCTGGGTGAGGAATTCTGGGAATTGAAGTCCACAAGTTGCCAAGTTTGGAGACCCCTGGACTAGAACTATGAAAGGCTTGAAAGTTAATTGTTCCCTTCATACCCCATTCTACACATACTGGGTGCAACTTCATTCCCAAATCCTTTATAAATTGATGGAGAAATTATTAAATATAATGTGTGCATATTCACAGTGATGCATTTGTACTTGGGTAGACTTTCCCGGAAAGCCCCATGACGCTTGTTGCTGCTATGTGGTTAGGCTATGATGGATATACAATTGTCATTGGGCATTTTTTAATTGTGTTACTTTTTACTGCCTTTATGGGACTTTTTCCTTAGAGTTTTTTATGAGCTCTTTTTCTGTAACATCTTCAGAGAAATAAACAGGCTGCTCTGTCATGATTTACAGGGTTCCTGGTTTTGTGTTCTGTGTCGGTTGTTTTACATCTGTGATATGTTTGTGTACACACAGAGATACACACGCAGATACTGCCATTACCACACACACAGAGAGAGACAGACAGCTGGCTGCACAGAAAGTCTGGAAAAAATATGATAAGGTTGGACCCGCTCCATCACTGTGTTTTCTGATCCATTGTTTGAACCATCCTTTTTATCAGTCATTTCCTATTTAGTAAATCAGTCGTCAGGCAGTTCTGGTTTTCTGAGATACGTGATCCATTCCTCAACATTTCACTACAAAGAAAATAAACGGGTTGCAGTTTACCAAACAGAATTACTCATCAGAAGGAACCCTGCTTTCTTAAGCTGTCTTTCACTTGTGATGTTTGTGTGTGTGTGTGGAGGGAAGTCTTATGCAGCTTGTGGGTACCTACCTGATTCTGCTTGAGAGCCTTTGACAGCGTCATCAGTCCTAATGTTCTTCTGGATTACTTTCACAGTTGTGGATTATGGTTCTCCTGCTTCCTCCAAGAATGGTTTCAGTTGAGGGGGACAGGGGTTTAGATCCTGGGAGATGTTAGTCACTAGCCCCTTTTCACTCCTGAGCCAAACAGGAGAGGTGGTCAAAGTGCTATTCAGTGGGCCTGGAGTCCGAATGGGGAAGAATAGAGTTTAGCCTTGATAATTGTGGGTTTGGCAACCAACTGAGAGCAGTGGCCTTCCATCTTGGGTTCTGAATGGGCTCGTGCTCCCACGGACTGGACTTACTTGTCACTTGAGCAGGTGTCAGCTCTAGCTGTGGGGACCTTTGAACCAGAGGTGGGTTCCTCCTGGTTCAGACCAGTTCTAAAGAACCGGAAGTAACTTGGCGGCCTGGGTCGCTAGAACCAGCAGTGACCCAGGCCTGCCACGCCCATGAGCCGGCTCTCTTGGCGGCGCCATAGGCACCGCCATCTTGTTTTTTGCTTTTGCACATGCGCAGAAGCTGGTTTTTGCTTCTGCGCATGCGCAGCAGCTGGTTTTTTAGCACTGTGCATGCGTGCGCAACGCCCACGTGCCCACGCAATGCGTCAAGGAGTGAACCGGCAGCAAAGAAAACCAGAACCCACCCCTGCTTTGAACAACTGTGACTTGTGTGCCAGTTATACCTATTCTTGGATCAGAAGGCCCTCTTCATAACACCTTGGTCATCTTTCAATTGGACAGTTGCAACGTTATGTGAGTCTCTAAATGGGGAAGCTACATGGTAGCAGCTCAAGTAGCTCAGGGGGACCCCTTGCACTTGCTTGAGTAACATCACTGCTGCAAACATTGCAGTGATGGCCAATTTACTTCGAGGTGCAACTCAAAGTACCTATGGTCATCTTTACATCTCTACATGGTTCTGGACCTGCATATATGGAGAACCCACCTTCTCACAGCAGTTTATACATCCATCTAACTAGATCTAGTAGGGAGGATCCTTCAAGTTCCACATCTGAAAGAGTTACCATTAGAGATCATAGGATCTGCCTTGGCTGCTGGCCCTCTGCTTTGGAGCAGGGATCCACCCGAAGACAAGTCATCAACAGATCTGTGGGCATTTAAGAAAGCCGCTCAGACCTGATGGTGTCAGAATGCCTCTGGAGATGGTGGGTTCCTAGCCTGCAATTGTTCTGAAGAGATCATTGCTCAGCATGATGAGGGCCACGAAGGGGGTGATGATGATGATGATGATGATGATGGTGGTAGTGGTCTTTTTAATTGCTTTAATTTTTCATTGTTGTATTGGAGTCTATGGTACCCAGAGAGCCATCTTTGGCTGAAAAGGCTGAAGGTGCCAATAAGCCTAAATAGATAAATGAGCAAGAAAGAAAGGTTCACACAAATGGTAACTCTCCATCCTCCCAAAAATGAACCAAGAGGTGAGTGGACAAACCTTAGCTTGTCCGAGGTGGCGCAATGGTTAAAGTGCAGGACTGCAACCTACTTCAGCTGATTGCTAGTTCAGCTGTTCAAATCTCACCGGCTCAAGGTTGACTCAGCCTTCCATCCTTCCGAGGTAGGTCAAATGAGGACCCAGATTGTTGGGGGCAATATGCTGAACTCTGTAAACCACTTAGAGATCGCTGGAAAGCACTATGAAGCGGGATATAAGTCTAAGTGCTAAGTGCTATTGCTATTGCTATTGCTATTGCTATTAATATATCCTTTTGAAATGCAGCCCTTCTATCTTTAACTGAGCTGACATGCAGCCATCTAGTGAGAATCCAGCCACAGAAAGATTACCTCCAGTCTAGTCCGGCATTAGTATTACCTGATGAACAGGTAATTTTGTTTGAAAAGGTATCTTTTGTTTAGAAACTATTTTCTACTTGGGTTCAAAAAATTTGTATCTCACAAAAAGTTGTATCCCTTTTTCCCAACTGGTGCCAACAGCAAACTGCCCCACATGTGAAAGAATGTGCTAAGGTCAAACAGAGACCAATTTTTTTTCTCTTTTCCTTTTTCATCCCTTTCTCCTTTTTCTTTTTTATTCCTGCCCTTCAGTTGGGTAAGCCTGTTTCCAAACCAGATAGGAACAGATCAGGCAACAGAAAGAAAAGTGCTAATACGGCAATACAGAGTGCAGCGCTATTGATCTGGGGAAAAATAAAAGAAAAACCTCCCCTGAGCTTACCTAAACAAGGTCACAAGCATAGCGATAGTTTCTGCAAACCATCAGAGGTATTTACTGCATTACAATGAACATAAGTGCATCCTGGAAAACTTGAATTCCACACGTATTTCATGCGTGTGTCTAAATTTGAGAGAACACTAGCTTTCCTGTCCACTTATTGTAAGATAATGATTTATTACATATATGTAACTCCCAATAAAGCTCTGGGCCATTTACAAATTATTAGAAGCAATTTAAGCATGTTATATAAGCGGTTACATTCTTCACCATTGTGCAAGAGTTACTGTGCTTAGTTATAATAAACACAACATTGTCCTTCATTCTATTTATTCCAGAGACCGTTACAAACCCAACCAAATGGGAGATTGCAATTTTTGCAAACCCCCATTCAAATGAATAAGCCCACTACCCCCTGTCTTCTGACCCTCTCTCTGAATGCAAGCTCTCTGTCCTATCTCTGGATCCTTTGCAATTATTCCCCAAGTGTTACCTAGGAAGTCTTGCACTGTTTTTTAAAGGTCATTTCACGTGGAGCTTATCATGAATGCTGATTGATTCTTTTATTCTTCAGTCCTATCTGATAGGAATCCCATCCATCCGGAGCTTTTTGACAAGCAGTGTGCTCTGCTATGAAGCTCATGATGTTGCAAAACGTGCCTTCAAATCCTCAACAGCAATGCGGAAAAACCTGGCCTTTTCGCCAGAACCTATCGTGCAATTAAATACACTGTGAATTTAGAGGCAGACTCTCGAGATTTCCAACCAGATGCGAGGAGGACTCTTTAAAGCAGGGGTCTCCAACCTTGGCAACTTTAAGACTTGTGGACTTCAACTCCCAGAATTCCTCAGCCAGCCATGAATGATAGAGTTGGAAGAGGCCAGAAGGGTCATGTAAGTCAGGGGTCTCCAACCTTGGCAACTTTAAGACTTGTGGACTTCAACTCCCAGAATGGCTGAGGAATTCTGGGAATTGAAGTCCACAAGTCTTAAAGTTGCCAAGGTTGGAGACCCCTGCTTTAAAAAAAAACAGACAGTGGGAGAAGCAGAAGGCAAGCCAGCCTGGACTTGAGTTGTGAGGAGCATCAAAGAGGCTGTATTTGGGAAAGGCCTTCACACAAGGGTTGCTGGGAAGGTTCACTAGAGTTAGGAAAAAGATTCCTCTGGCATCGGTGTCAGCCTTCAAATTCAGAAACCAAACAGCCTGACCAGGCAGAACCTCAGCCTGCACCACAGCAAGTAGCTGAAAGGAGGCAGTTCTGACGCAGCCGACCCGGAGCTGGAGCCAGCAGAGGTCCTGAACCAATTAACATACCAGTAACTAAGGAGAGGAGAGCCCAGGAAGTCAAGCTGCCTGCTAGTAAGGAAGAAGCTTGACTCAGCTAATTAGTCAAGCACACAGTCGGGGCGATATAAAAGAAACTGCAGGTGGAATGACATCTCGGAGCCTTCAACCTTCTATGCATTATTGATATTGTAATGAAACGTGTACGCTGCTGACTCGTAGAGGTGTCGGGCAGTTTATAAATGAAATAAAACATGAAGAAGAAAAACCCAAAGAGAGAGAGAAACCAAAGGACAGAGATGGCAGAATTATGAAACCAAAGAAACCAATTGGCTAAAGGGGGGCTATATTGATTCTCACTAAAGAGCTGGATGAAAAACTAGATCTCCGGGATCCTTTGAGCCACCAGTGGTGTGTGTGCATATACAAACATCTTGCCTGCAACTCTGCGTGCTTCTTTTGGGTTCCTTGCATTACCTGGCTGATTCTTAGATTGGAATTTGACTGTACTTAGATACTTTCTAAATTGGTGATTTGTCTCTCTGGATTCTTTGAAAAGTAAGGGTTTTTTCCCCCACTCTGTTGACAGAAAGTTTAATTTAATTTAATTTAATTTAATTAAAAGTTCTTATAAGCCGCCCAATCCCATAGAACTCAGGGCGGCGTACAACAGAGATAAGAACGATACAATAAAATAGCATTTTAAAACCATTAGTTTGCAGTTGCCACGTATTTATGCTGCTACCATCAATGGTTTATATCTGCACTAACTTTTAGTGGAAGCTGTGGTTATGCAATTGTCCATACAGAACATTTGCAAAATTTCACAGAAGTAGAATTCTTTATTGGCCAAGTGTGATGGGACACACAAGGAATTTGTCTTCGTTGCATAAGCTCTCAGTGTACACAAAAGACATAAGTGATAAATCATGATCATAGTCATCATAAATGCATTCATTGTGAATCATAAGATACAACACTTAGTGAAAGTCATAGGATACTAAATACACAAACTGGTATGTTTTATCTTCTATTTTGTGTACTTCCCTAAATGGTATGATTCCACTTTCAGCTCAAAGCCCCACAGAACATATGAACATGTACTTTGCACTTTGCACAAAAGCACATTATTAAGGATGAAATGCCTACAAAATGAAGAATATGTGTAAGAGAGAGCTCCATTCAATTACATAAAGTAAAACACCCCTAAAAAGCAGAGGTTGAACAACTACAACAACTGCACTAATCTGAACATTCTTTGAATCGGCTCCAAACTGCATCACCGTATTTATTCTCAGCCTTTGGCCTTAACTCTGTGTTACACTGTGGCCAATTTAGTTAGGGCTGGAGTGTCAGTAAAATTATTAATTATTGTAAAACATAAAATTCAGGACTTGGCAAGCAACCTCACCAAGAAAATTCAGTACTTGGCAAGGAATGGGCATCACCTCACCAAGAAAGTCATGCAAATTTAGATATTCAAAGCAATCCAATTTTATCTCAAAATGTTCCCATTGGTGTCTAAGACAAAATTCGAAACACATTTCAAGTTTCCCAAGTAAAACATTTCAAGTATTTTAAGAAAAATGAAAAATTGTTTTGCCAATACTAGTAAGATCTCACAGGGTGAGTCTGCAGAGTTCCAGCTGTTACTGGTAATGTAAATTTGTCTCACGGGTGATTTTTTTTTGGAAAAGGAATAAAAGGGAAACATGTTCTTGTTTTAATATACGCAGGTATATAACTTTGGCACAATCACTATGAAGAAGTTCAATGTGTAGTCCCTTTTCTTAGCAATCAATACCTCCTTCTTCCTCTTCCTCCTCATTGTTATTATAAATACACAAAGTTCTCTATTTGGTCTAGCTTCAGAGGTGGGAGTTGATTTGTCTTGTCTTGCAATCCAATTTTTCTGAGCAGTTCTTTTCCTACTAGATCTCTCTCTCTCTCTCTCTCTCTCTCTCTCTCTCTCTCTCTCTCTCTCTCTCTCTCTCTCTCTCTCTCTCTCTCTCTCTCTCTCTCCCCAGCAGAACCTCAGAGAGCACCAAAGACCCCTCATGTCAACCCTGAGCTACAAATATTCTCCTTTTTTAGAACCTACGGTAATTATTATTTGTGAGAGAGAAAGAGGGGAGGGGGGATTGAGAAGCAGAGTCATGTCAGAGAAAACATAATGATACTATGCCCTCAAGTGGCAAAATACAAACTCCACCCAGAGAGTTATAGACAATTAATCACACAAGCAAGTTCTAATGAAAGTGACATCTGGTTCCATTGCCAATTTCCTGGGGACACACTGGCCTTTGTCTTCCTTCAGACAGGAATGTAGAAATATATACAACATGGTGGGCTGAAAACACCAGAGGTACTTTATCCAGCCTTGACATGTTGTCCTGAATTCTTCTTCAGTCAAGAAGCTGAACCGATGTAAATACATTTCATCGGTTACATTGTGATTACTTCATTCCTTCTGGGACTCCACATTCTTTGCTTTTTCAGGTAAACATGTTCTTGCCAAGAAAGAATATTCAAAGGAGACTGCAGCTTTGTGCAGGTTAATCATATGTTTAACATGTCACCCCAGAATGCAACCCCCAAAATCAAAGGGACGGTACCTCCAAAATTCCACCTTTTAATATGTGATACTTATAAACAGGCCTTCAATCAGACTGAGGAGTCCAGGGGTGCTCTCTGAGTTTGGCTGGGTTTTTTGCAGAGTTTCATTACCCAAACTAGGTAACATTATCAGTGCTAGTCTGACTGGCACTGGTGATATTACCTAGTTTGGGTCATGAACCGCCTGCAAGAAAACCACAAGCTCAGAGGGCACCCAGGACCCCTCAAGTCAACCCTGAGCTACGAATATTCTCCTTTATGGGCATCAATCAAACTGTCATGGCCTGTCAGTCAGGAACAACCAAAGATGAGAATGAGCAATTGGTAAGAGTGGCAAATGGCTACGGCTGGCAGCAATCTAGAAATGTCTGTGTAGCATGTAAACAATTATTTTTTTAAAAAATAGCTTTTGGATTTTGATGTCGGTGGAGACACCTAAGAATATCATGGACAGTCAAGAAAACAAACAAACGGATCATTGAACAAATCAGCCCAGAATTCTTAGCTGAGGAACAAATGGCCAGCTCAAATGGTCAAATGAAGAAGATGCAAGTGCTGGGAAATGTGGAATAAAAGAGAAGAAAAGGAGAACCCGGAGCAAGATGGATGGGCTCCAATTCAGTGACGATGACTTCAATGGAAGAGCTGAAGGACCCAGTTAGAGAGAGAGAGAGATCATCAAGCAGAAAATCTATCTATGTGGTCATTATGGATCAACAACTCATCAAAACCAGGTTGTTGACAGCAAGAATCAACAACTGATGAATATGTTTTTTAAAAGGCCAGAAAATTCTGGATTCAAATATACCGAATACATAATACTGAGATTTTGCAGTGTATACACATTCAGAGCTCGGATTTTAAAGATTAATATACAATTGAAACCAGAAGCTCTTCTTGTTGTTTTCAAAATGCAACAGGAACAGTTAGAAAAAACACATGGAATTTTATTTTTATATATGTTAGCAGCAGTGAGATTATGACAAGCACAAAGGCAGAAAGATTCGATGCTAACCACAGTGGAGGGATGGTGGGTGAAGAGGATGGAATTTGCTGACTTATTTGGTCGGACAAAGGACAATATCTACGTTTATTGCTGACTGCAATTCCCTTATGGACGTTTTGCAAGAAACAGACTTTATGATTTAAGGTTTCGGTGATTTTAAAAAAATTATAGAAAAGATTGGAGTTATGTTGTAAGCATAGAGTGAGGGATAAATTTATAGTGCTGTAAAGAAACTGAGAAGCTGCTTTGTTATATATTCTTTCTTTCTTTCTTTCTTCCTTTCCTTTCTTTCTGCACCTTTGCCTTGGTCTGCCTTTCTTTTTCTTTAGTCTATCTTAGTTTCTATCTTTCTTCTTTAAATATTTTAATTAAAATTATATGCAAAAAGAGTCAAGAGCAGCTTGATGCCGCATCATGGTCATCATCAGGCCAAATGGACTCATTTTGTTTTGTTTTTTTTTTTTGTTTTGTTTTGTTTTTTCCTCTTGCTAAAACTTTCAGAACAATTCCTTTCTTATTATGTTCTTCATGTCATCTCTGGAAAAATCTACCATTAAGTATGACTCGAGCTCACATAAATCTGCATCAGGTCTTTTACTTTAAACATTCGCCCTGGGGCAGTGGCAATGTCTAAGCCAGAGAGACGCAAAGATGGACTTGGACTTCCTCGTATTTTTTATATCCCTGCCGAAGGAGAGCTCAGAAAGACACGAGACTCGAAGCACTCAGCAATTCTGATCAGCGGCTGTGTTCCTTTCAATGCATCTGCTGACAGATAAACTTGTGAACTGTGGCAGCTTTCAACCCCCTTCTTCAAAGCGGCTCTCCTTAAGGAAAACATTGATTTCCTTCTGATCGGACCACACAGCGAATGCCTCCCCAACATACAAGATCGGATTGCGCCTTTGCGGCCTCTCCGTGGCAGCGGATCCCGGAGAGCTCCTTGGTTTACTGAGGAGCTCCGGGAGATGAAGCGCCTAAAGAGACGCCTAGAGCGACGATGGAGAGCCAGTAAAGCTGAGTCTGACCGGACACTTTTAAGAACTTGCATTAAGTCTTACTTAGTGGCGATAAGGGCGGCAAAATGCGCGTATTTTTCCGCTCTTATTGCGTCCGCCGACTCCCGCCCAGCCGCCCTGTTTAGGGTGACTCGCTCCCTCCTAGCCAAGGGGGGAGTTGAAGATCCCTTGCAGGGCAGAGCTGAGGAATTTTCTCAGTTTCTGGCGGACAAAGTCGTTCAGATTCGGACGGAGCTGGACTCCATTTGGACAGGGCAAGCCGAGATGACAGGGGTGAGTCTTAGTCCTGTTATATGGGACGAGTTTGAACCTGTCACTCCTGAGGATGTGGACAAGGCCATAGGAGCGATGAGCGCCTCCACCTGTTTATTGGACCCGTACCCCTCCTGGCTGGTTTCTGCCAGCAGGGAGGTGACACACGGCTGGCTCCAGGCGGTTGTGATCGCTTCTTTGAGAGAGGGATCCATCCCACAGCCTTTAAAAGCTGCGGTGGTGAGGCCCCTCCTCAAGAAGCCTTCCCTGGACCCAGCGGATTTAAAGAACTTCCGTCCAGTCTCCAACTTACCCTTTTTGGGTAAAGTTGTTGAGAAGGTGGTGTCGCTCCAACTCCTGCGGCTTTTGGAGGATACTGATTATCTGGATCCCTTTCAATCGGGTTTCAGGCGCGGCTACAGTACGGAGACTGCTTTGGTCGCACTGATGGATGATCTCTGGCGAGCCCGGGATGGGGGTTATTCCTCCATCCTGGTGCTACTTGACCTCTCAGCGGCTTTCGATACCATTGACCATGGTATCCTTCTGCGTCGTCTTGGGGAGATGGGAGTGGGAGGCACTGTTTTACGGTGGTTCTCCTCCTACCTCTCTGACAGGACGCAGTCGGTGTTGACAGGAGGACAGAGGTCGACCCCTAGGCCCCTGGTTTGCGGGGTGCCACAGGGCTCGGTCCTCTCGCCCATCCTGTTTAACATTTACATGAAACCGCTGGGCGAGATCATCCGACGACATGGGGTGAGGTATCAGCAGTATGCTGATGATACCCAGTTGTACATCTCCACCCCGTGTCAGTTCAGTGAAGCAGTTGATGTAATGTGCCGCTGCCTGGACGATGTGAGGGTCTGGATGGGAGTGAACAGACTCAGGCTCAACCCAGACAAGACTGAGTGGCTCTGGATATTGCCTCCCAAGGACTATGTCGACTGTCCCTCCTTGGTTCTCGGGGGAGAAAAATTGACTCCCTCAGAACAGGTTCGCAATTTGGGTGTCCTCCTAGACCCACAGCTAAAATTGGAGCAACATCTTTCAGCTGTGGCTAGGGGGACCTTTGCACAAATCCGTCTTGTGCACCAATTGCGACCTTACTTGGAGAGGGAGGCCTTGCTCACAGTCACTCATGCCCTTGTCACCTCACGGCTAGACTACTGTAACGCGCTCTACATGGGGCTACCCTCGAAGAGCATCCGGAGACTCCAGTTGGTACAGAATGCAGCTGCGCGAGCTGTAGTGGATGTATCAAGATACACCCACGTAACACCTCTCCTTCGCCAACTGCATTGGCTACCGATTAGTCTCCGGTTGCAATTTAAGGTGTTGGTCGTTACCTTTAAAGCCCTACATGGCTCAGGGCCAGGATACCTGCGGGACCGCATCCTACCACATACCTCCCTAAGACCGGTTAGGTCCCACAGAGAGGGCCTCCTCCGGGTCCCGTCGGCCAAACAATGCCGACTGGCGGGGCCACGGGGGAGGGCCTTCTCTGTGGGAGCCCCGTCCCTCTGGAACCAACTTCCACCAGAGATCCGGACTATCCCCACCCTGCTGGCCTTCCGTAAAGCCTTAAAAACATGGCTCTTCCGGCAGATGGGGTGAATAGGACAACCAGATTCCCCCTGAATGTTGTGTTTATAATGTTCTTTTTAATTATATTTTAATTTAAATTATGATTGTTTTTAAATGTACGTTCTTATTCATGCTGTACGCCGCCCTGAGTCCCACGGGATTGGGCGGCCTATAAGAGCGTTTAAATAAATAAATAAATAAATACAAATTAGAAGACACCCACTCTTCCCCTCCTCCGGCCAGGTTTCTTCTTTTATTTATACAGTAGGAAGCTTAGAGTGAGGCTGCATTGATAGAAAAGAGTCCAGAATATCCCAATATTCCCATTGCTACGGAAACTCAAATGCTTTCAGCGAGAAGAAAAGCCAGCCACTGATGTTCTGACCTTATCTTTTTATTCTTTTCATTTTTAAGTAAAAGGACTCGTGATTGAAGCTTAGAGTACGACAGTGGACATGGGAGGGAGATACATGATAATTATGCTCAAGGAAAAATGGACCATGGCCATGTTGGAAGATGATTGCTGGTTTACAAGAAGCTCTCACGGTTCCCCATTGACTGGACCAGAAATAGGCAATCTGATGACCTCTAGCTGTGTTTACAACTCTTTGTTACGTATTGCCATATGGACCACAAATTTGCATAGCCGCCGCTGATTGGCTAATCTAGTGGCAGGAGAGATAAACTGCTGTCAGTGGCTGGCTATGCTTTAGGGATGCCTTTAAAAGCGGCATCCCTTCGGCCTAGCCAGCAGTTCGTATTGCAACATCCAGGAGAATAAAAGATGCTGAACCGTTGTTAGAACGCTGTTCAAACGATTGGGTGTGTTAATATATGATTAAGCCACAAATCAATGTTATGTGTATATTGCTTTAAATGCATTGTGGATGATTACTATATAAGTAAGCAAGAGAGCATGCTCAGTGTGGTTGGTGGTTTGTGGTTGATGGTTTATGGTTGTGGTTCAGTGTAGTGATTGGTGTTTGACGGTGTGTTCCGGATTGAAGACTCTCTACTGATTTACTGATGAGTAGATTACTTTATGACTGTGTGGAATTGCTGTGAAGAGAAGAGTAACTATCTGTGATAGTATAGAATTGAGAGATAGCTGTAATCTTTGTTTGTGAGTTAAGACAAAGATAGGCAAGAAGAAGAAACTTCGCATTGACTGAATAACTGTGTATGACTTGGACTTCCTATTTAACTTTGCTACTATTCAAGTAAAACTATTTTGTACATACTAAAGATATTCTATTGACTGAATACCATTCATATCAAACTGCAACACCATTACTACATCACATTTCGCTGTGTATGTGCTTAACAGCACAATAACTCCTTAACAACAGTTCCTGTGTGTCGTTCCTTCTTTCACGCCTAAATCTAACACTCTTCACAATGGCCAACCACTCAATGTGTAGGTCAAAATGGAACTACATGTGCATGGAGGGAAGCAGGCAGTGGGATACCTCGAGGTTCTCTCTTGGGCCCAGTACTCTTTAACATCTTCATAAATGATTTAGATGAGAAAAGGAACTCATCTGATTTGTAGATCATTGGGGAGCTGGGGAGAATAGCTAGCACTTTAGATGATAGACTCAAGATTCAGAAGGACCTTGACTGGGCCCTATCCAACAACATATAATTCAGTAGTAAGCAAAGTAAGGTCTTACACATGGGCAAAAAAAAAAACACCCCAAAGGCACAGGTAACGAGGAGATGGTACCTTAACAGAGTCACCTTGTAAGGGAGGTGGGCAGCATAAAAATGTTTTAAATAAATAAATAAGTAAGTAAAAATTAAACTGTGGTTTAAAATTTGCCCTTGTCACCTCACGACTAGACTACTGTAATGCGCTCTACATAGGGCTACCCCTGAAGAGTATCCGGAGACTGCAATTGGTGCAAAATGCGGCTGCACGTGCTGTGGTGGGTGTTCCATGATACACCCATGTAACACCCATTCTCCGTCAGTTGCATTGGCTGCCCATTAGTCTCCGGACGCAATTCAAGGTGTTGATCATCATGTTTAAAGCCCTACATGGCTCAGGGCCAGGTTACCTTTGGAACGCATTCTGCCTCATATTTCCCTACGACCGGTCAGGTCCCACAGAGTGGATCTCCTCCAAGTCCCTTCGACCAAACAATGTCGGTTGGCAGGACCACGGGGGAGATCCTTCTCTGTGGGAGCCCCAACTCTCTGGAACCAACTTCCCCCAGAGATCCGAACTATCCCCACCTTGCTGGCCTTCCTAAAAGCTGTCAAGACATGGCTCTTCCTGCAGGCGGGGTGATAGAGAGACCATTTGAATATCCTAGGTCTCCCCCATGTATGAATGGTTATGCTTGTAATTTTTTAAATTTCTAATTTTTATATTTGTATATTTTTAATGTTTATTATCTTTTTTTATATATATAAAATGTATTTTCCATGTTGTAAACCACCCAGAGTCCTGCGGGAGTTGGGCAGCCTATAAAAATGATAAATAAATAAATAAATAAATGAAAATGAAAATGAAAATGAAAATGAAAATGAAAATGAAAATGAAAATGAAAATGAAAATGAAAATGAAATCCATAAATTATTTTGCATTCTCATCAACAGCAAATTTCAAATCCTGGTAAGTGTTGCAACCAAAGCAAAGATGCCCTTCAACCAACTTAAGCTTTGTAAGTAACATACACCTGTTAGACACCTACATGGGTACCTGAGCTGGAAAGACCCATTCTTAGCATAGCTGGCATACAATCAGTAGTTAAATTTTCTGCATGTGAAAGCATAAAGGTTTTGATGAAGTCCACAAGGTTCCCCTCCCCTTTTTTTCTCCCTTTTGTGTCATTTCTGATCTTTATCAGCTGCTCTGGAAGGCATCCTTTTTTTTTTTTAAAGCTGACAAGCAAGATAAAAATGATTTAACTATATAATAATAAATAAAATGCAGATGATCATTGAGAGCCCAGACTATGTTTTATTTAAAAGGCCCAGGGGACCAAACAGATCTTCTGGTCCTGAGAATGAAAGATTGTTCTCCCTGGGCAGAAAGTTTCACATCTGGATTTCACCTTCAAAAAAGCCTTCCTCCTCATAGCGACCACCTTGCTTCACTTATAGCCAGGTCTCTACGGAGGAGAGTTTCTCAACCTCAGCGATTTTAAGATGTGTGGACTTCAATTCCCAGAGTGCCCCCCCCCCCGCAGCCAGTGTTTCTCAATCTTGGGAATTTTAAGATGTGAAGACTTCGTCTCCCGTGGCTGGCCCGGGAATTCTGGGAGTTGAAGTCCACACATTTTCAAGTTCCCAAGCTTGATGCTCTTTAGAGGATCTTGAGGCTTAAGGAAGAGAAATTGGTCCTACACACACCAGGTGAAAAACCCACACACTGAAATCAAATAATCATCCACATTTAGGGTCTTAAACTTTAGCAGCAATTCGTCATTTTCTCCAGATCGTTCCACAAGGCTAGGTAGACCCTTTGGTTTTCATTAGTAAACTTTATCTTTCACATTTATCTTTTAGAAACCACCCAGGTAATCTGTAGGGCTGCCCCTGACATTTGCAAGGGGGCTTCCCAATGCAATCCAAAGCCCCCCCCCCTCCTTAAAGACTTCTGCGGCAGTTTGTTGACCACAACTGAATATTTTGGCCGCTTGGAAACTTTTCTGTCTGGACTGCTGCTGACGAAATCTGCCCTCTTGGTTGCTTGAACGACTAGTCGGAAGGGAGCAGTCGCAGAGATTAGCATGTTTTTTATCATATGGCTGATGAGGATGTTCTTTTCATGATGACCCTGCCTGGGGTCACTACAAGTCTCCTTGATCATCTGCCTCTGTCTCTCTGGCTGCATAAAGTTTTGGGTGTGATGCACTGCGTTCAGTTTGCCTCTAGGGATTATTAGCATTTCTTTCTGTTAGATTCGCCAGCTCCATCACTGAATTCTTGAGTCAGTTGTGTTCCCTTCTGCAATAATTAGCTTGGAAAGGAAAAGTCTTGTTATTGAAAAGGCTCCTATCCTCATTATAACTACAACATTCTGCAGAATTACCTAGCTTCAAACTGAAAAACATCCTCAGGGTATATGAACAATGTAATCAAATGACCTGCCAAAGCTGGTATATGAATCTTAACATTTCCTGTTTGATTCCTTAGGAACCAATTTTTTCTAATTGAAAATGTACTACTAACCTGGTTTGAATTTAAACATGTATAAAGAATAAGACAAGCAACAATTTGCATTTTTTTTCTATTTTATTTTTTAATTTGTTGAAAAAGTAGTTTTGGTATGAAGCTTTAGTTCCCAGTTACACAGTGATATTTTTTACTGCTGTGTATTTCCTTGACAAAAGATTAAATGTCTGTTAAAATACTAATATCTCTATGTGCTGAGGGAGCACTTATGGAACAACGGGCAATTATTGGTGATTTGGTGGAGCTGAAACTGCTCATATATATACAAATTATTCTACTTGTAATGTTCAGCTGGACTATGGGTTTCCTCCAAATTTCTCCAGATTGTTAAAATGAGAAATAAAATAAAATAAAGAGAACAAATAAAATAATAGAGAGATGCAAACACTCAGAATACTCTGCTTTGAGTTTTATATTTGGTCTCAAATTTTATGACTTTTCTTGCCCCAGTTGTTAAGTGAATCACTATAGTTGTTAACTTAGCCAGATGGTTGTTAAGTGACTCTGACCTTCCTCATGAACTTTGCTCATCAGAAGATCACAAAAGGGGATCCTGTGACCCCAGGACAGAACAGAACAGTATAACAGCGTTGGAAGGGACCTTGGAGGTCTTCTAGTCCACCCCCCTGCTTAGGCAGGAAACCCTACACCAGACAAATGGTTATCCAACATCTTCTTAAAAACTTCCAGTGTTGGAGCATCCACAACTTCTGGAGGCAGGCTGTTCCACAGATTAATTGTTCTAACTGTGAGGAAATTTCTCCTTAGTTCTAAGTTACTTCTCTCCTTGTTCAGTTTCCACCCATTGTTTCTTGTCCTGCCCTCAGGTGCTTTGGAGAATAGCTTGACTCCCTCTTCTTTGTGGCAGCCCCTGAGATCTGTCCAGCCCCTGAGGACACTGTGTCCATCATAAATAGGATTCATTTGCAAAGAATCTAAAATTTGATCAAAAGACCACTGGGATGATGCAATGGTCATAAGTGTGAAAAACAGTCATAAGTCACTTTTTTCAGTGCCTTGTAACTTCGAAAAGTCACTAAATGGACTGCTGTAAATCAAGGACTACCCACAATCGCCGAAGGCAATCAGGTTCAATTTCAATTATTCTAAAATTATCCCACTTGTAGCACCAACTTGATTTCCACATCAGATTTTCTTGTTTTAATCTTATAAATATGTTAGAGTTGAGGAGGTTGCAGGATGCATGGTTCTTTGCCAAGCTCTGAAAGCCAAAGGCTTCAGTTGAAGATTCTTTGTTCTTCTCCCCCAGTTCCACTCTGCAAGGATTCACGGGTTTCCCAAAGCAGACACTCCCAACTTATTTTAATCCGCAAATTTTCCTCCCCAAAGCAGCCTCCCCTCCCACGTATCTGTGATGTTCAGTGCCTTGTACATCGGCCCCAACAGCTCACTCCGAAGGAACCGGAGCGTCTGTCGCCTTTGATAACAGGGGAGAAAAGGGGCCTTAGCAGCAGGGATGACAGCTGATGTGTGAAGAAGGGAGCGAGGACAATGGAAAAGGAAGGCAGCGTTTCAGCTTGAAAGAAAAGCCGATGTAGAATGAGAGTTTGAGAGGGCAAGCTGGGAGTTAAAGAGATTAGTGGCTTAAAGATACAAGGGGAAAAATACACAGCCGGGAACAGAAAGGAGCAATCTCAAGAGATGAGGGAAAGAAGAGAAGAGAAAGGAAAAGGGAGCAACGAGGTAACAGGTCCTAAGGAAGGGAAAAGGGCATAAGATAAAATTGTGCTTCGATTAGTAGAAGAAGTGGAGAGCTTGCAAAGGAAGCATCAAGCTTACCTACAGATGTCTCTATGTGCCTGTGGATCTCTGCGCATCTAAATGCTGTACTTGTCATGCATGGAATCCCGGAGCTGGAAGGCCGTGGAGTTCAGTTCATGGGTCCAGATTAAAACATCCAAGGCAGAGGATGGTTCAGCCTCCACTTGAATGCATCCAATAAGGGACGGACTCCATCACTCCTTTGGATAATTGTTTCCACTGACAAATTGCTTTTACTGTTTTACATTTTGGTCAGAATTTCCTGGACATTGATTCCCTGTCCGTCTTGTCATGAAGTAGACCAAGACCTGAACTTCTCCTGGGTGACTTTACAGAAGGGCTTGTACAACAGTCTCATAACTTCTCCTCACCAGTCCGCCAAACCTTCTCAAGGCTGTGTCCCAAGCCCCAAAATGATGACATTGTGTTATTTTGCTCATACTTTGCATCAATTAAAATGAAACCTTAGCGAAACTAAACAGAGCTTGAGTGACTAACAACAATTAGTATTTTTTAGAGAAAACAGCACACAGAACATAGTATAATTGGGTTGGACCTTGAAGGACTTCTGATCCGATGCAAGAGAATTTTCATTCACCAGAAAAGCATAAACCAGAGCTTTGCACTTAATGCTTATCCTTGTTGTCTGTTTTTTATTTTCAAGTGAATATCTCTAAACAGACTAAAATTTTATCTGTTCTGGAGTAAGAAAAATATGGGATGGAGGGAATCACTTTTGCATAAACTTCCTTCTTTTTTAAAAAAAAGTCCAGAATCCTTCTAAAATTATTTACACTATCTGCTGCTGTTCATCACACCCTCAAAGTATCTGTATATATAAATATTGATTTTATTGAAGTCCAGTGTTTATAACAATCTAAGATTGTGGCTTGGCTTGTGTTTAAAAATCAGTCTTGCTCTTTCATGAATGGAAAAAAATATTCAGAAATGGAACACCACACAAAACACATTTCCTGACCACAACAGACTTAGCATAAAAATGGATTAATGCCGGTTGCACAAAACAGAGACATTCCTAGAAGAGATCAGTCAACCTGAGAAAAAGGAAACTTCTACGAAGAGAAAAAGAAGTAGAAGAAAGCATAAAGAATATAAATAAGTAGGAAAAAAGTGAATACTGTTAAATCAATGTTATAAACACAAAGCACAGCCAGGGGGATACTACGGAAGTTACTTAAATATGTCAAGAAGGCAGTATTTTCACACACATAAATGGTGTGATTAGTAAGTTTTCTGGTCCTAAGATATTTTTCTTAAACAAAACGCACATACCAATTTTCATAGCCTGCACTACTGTGGTTGGTGGAGCAAGGAAAATAAAGTGTTTGGTTTTCTATTTCACGTTTTAGAAAATAATAGTACAACTTAGTATTCTTTCCATCTTCCTTTGCAGGGTGCTGCAGGGTGCGGTCAAAAATGTCAGGATGACAGCCACAATAGTACAATCACATTGTGCATCCCTGGATGAGTATCTGCAGTTAAGAGTTTGGAGAAGTAAGGTGGCTTGGCCATTCTGACCACCACTGTGGTAGGCCTGAACGTAGACACGTGTCCATGTTTCATCGTATCAGCTCTCTTTTGCCACCATCACTTTCAATGTGACACCATCTTGATAAACTAGAAAGTTTCTTAGGTGAGAAGCACAAAAAAGAGGAACCAGAAGCAATTTTGGCCAGTTCACTCCTGGGTCCACCCTGTTCCAAGCTTGAAGAGGCTCATAAGGACCCAATGTTCTTATTGGTGTTCCAATGAGGCTTCCAAAGAGCATATATTGGACCTATGATTGCTACTTAAAAAGTGTTTAGATACATCCCTGGGCTGACTGACTTAAACATGGCTTGGGTACAATAGCATTGACTAGTCTGTAGGTAGACTTACATACTTATCACCCTATTTCATTTGGGAATAAACAAACTAAAGAATTGAAGAGATTAAAGAATCTGTTAGAGAAAGAAAAGGAAACGTGACTAAAAGTATTCTCTGCCAAGACCATTCATTGTACCTCTCTAGACCTATTTGTGCCTGTAAAATGTCCTTAGTTGTTTTACTAATTTTGTACTGAAATAAATATTTTGTTAATTAGATTTGAATTGCGGTTTTATTTTCTAAATACGAATGACTTCAAGGAAGCAAGATCCAAAGATCGCCTCTGGTAGGAAAAATTCCTATCCTTGACAGTTATGACCAAGTAGTGAGACTCGTCTCAGTATTGCTCCATCTCTTACCTTGCTTCAATCCCCCCCAAAAGTCATGTTTTGAAAGCTTCCTTGAACTTGGAGGGAAGGTGTGTTTATAGGCCTTGCGGGGAAATATCCACCACAGGAGAATCCCCCCCCCCGCCTCATCACACCTCACACAAGCCAGGGATGGTCCCTTGGGGAAGAAGGTTAGATGCTGCAGGTAGATTTTATTCAGAGCGGAAGTCTTGAAAAGTCTACCAAACCCAAACTTCATGGAAATCAAAGGTGATCTCCAGCACCTTGACTCATCCTTCTTGTTGGAAGGATTTGACCAATGCTAATGGCATGGTTTTATTTTTAATCTTCTAATTGGGCAAGCATAAAGTGTACCAAGAAAGTAAAGAAAACGGATAAAAAAGGCAAAGTAAAAAAAATAATAAACATAATAATCAAAGCATTGTAAATATGATATTTTGGTGACACCTTTTCCTCCCCCCCCCCCCCCCCGGTCACTAACTGCTCCTTAAATGTTTGCGTTATACTTTAAACATTAAACATTGGAAATTTTTGCTTGTATCTGTTTAAAACATTTCACGCATTGTTTGATTGGTCTATTTATTTTTTCCTAGAAATCGTATTTCAAAGGTCTGAATCTGCCTTGCTATGTGACGCGTAGTATATAAAGGAGCCGTTCCTGCTTAAATTCGGTTACGTTTCTGTTATGAATGTATAATGTCAGTTTTGCCATCGCTGCTTTTTCTCCAGTTTTGGTTTCCAAGTCTTGTATCATTGGCAAAGTTTCTTTTTTCCCAGTGTTGTACAGTCGCTGCTGTCAGCAAATATCTTGATAGGTTGTGACACTTTCCATGTATGCTTTCTGGAATTATTCCCAATAAAAATATATGTGGTTTCAGTTCAAACTTTATTTTTAAACTGTGCTGATGTTTTGATGTATTCACTTCCAATACTCGTGAGAGGGGGGGGTTGGATGACCACCACATGTGATAAAATGGCTATTTTTATTGAGTCATTTCCAACATTTATTATTATGTGATTTGTCCATCTTGGTGATCATTGACAGAGCTATATTCTATCCATAAAACATTGTATACCTATTTTCCCTCAAATTATAGCTTGGAATGATTTTTATTTATTCTTCATTATGCTTCCCAGCATTCTGGCGTTTTACTGCTTTAAATTTTGCACCCGCTTTATTGTGTGACTTTTAATTTGTTCTGCCTCCATATTATATTTCAGTAATAATTTATAAAAGAGACCCAATAATTAATCTTGATTCTGTATTTCAAATTCTGTTGTTTTTCTCAAGATCCTTCCTTCTTCTTTAAAGTCACTTTTTATTCTTCTAACAAATATCTACTTTTATTGAGTAATTATTGTTGTTGTTTTTTTAGTCTGTTTTCTGAGTCTGGATGTAGCATATCAGCAAATCTTAATATAATTCTCTTTAAAATAGAGTAAAAAGAAACATTTGGCAGTGAAGTTGATGGAGAAATTGCCAGACACATCCTTGTTCTCAAAAGATTCCAATTTTTAAATAAACTTTGCCTTACAATGTGTTCTTTCAAATTCTTTTCTTCTTTTGTTTATATCTGCCATTTGGAATAAGAAGCTCATCTTGAGCAGTGCATTTATTTTTATTGTCACGATAAATCCTAGCCAAGTAAGTTTTACATTTTTTTCACCTATCAAAATCTGGTTTTATTTCTTTCCATCAATCAGCCACTGGCCTTTTCTAAAAGATGTTTATTGTAGTTGATAACTAGCTTCTCCTCAGTGTAAATATGGCAATAGCACAAAAATCTACCTCAGGCCTACTTGCTTTAAAGAGAATATTGGTGCGTTGTCAGCATCCAGAAGGAGGGGAATTGGTCTATTGCTCAGCACGGGGTAGGTATAAATTCAGGCTGTCTCAAAATCTGACCCAATGAGTTAGCATATAAATTCAAAATTGGGGCTGCCAAAATACAGTTTATATATCCCTCTGTCTGTCAATGTTCTTGGATGTACACTGTGCCAACAAAGAGGTTTAAAGCCTATTTGAAATTTGTTTGAGTCAGAGCAAAAATTCAGTACAACATTGATTATTTTGAGATACTGTATATCCTTGAGCGAAACAAAAAAAGTTTGAAAATCTAGATCTCTTAAAACAGTTTAGTACTCATTATGTGTAAGAATGAACAGATAAGACAATGCCAGAATTTGTTATGAAGAAAGCCTTTATTGTTCTTGGATGTTGTTCAGTTTTTAAAAAGTAGCTTTGACAGTTCGGATTTGTCAGTTGGTAAATAGCTGGAGAGCCATAAAATCGGAACAAATCACTTCAAAGCCATCCAAGGGGTGGTAAGATATGTTTCTGAACAACCTTCACCTCATAGGAAGTAAATTAATAACTCAGGTATTCAGTATTTTTCTTTGGAATTCACTCAGATTTAAACAAATTAAGAGGGGAATTGAAATGTTGGAATTCCTTGTGGCGTATTTAGTTTTTCTTCCTATGCAAATCACCTCCCCAATGTATATTGCATGTTCCACAAGATGGCTACCAAAGCCCCATTGAAGGCACCTGTTCTGCTTTGCAAGGGTCAATGTAGTCAGAAAATGCCCTGCATGAACCAAGGTTATTCTATTTTGCAAAAACAACGGATACCTAACTCTGCAAATATGGGTAGCAGCAGCCTAAAGAAATGATCATCACAGCCGTGGAAAGTATGATGGATACAAAAGGTTGGGCCAGAAGTGGAGCGCCATGAGGAAACGAGGAAAAAGACTGGCCAGGAAACTCTTGTGCAACAATTCATTTTGCAGCATAACAGATACAATTTTGTGTTAATGAACTTTTTAAATCCAAGCCAAAATCTTTTTCATTTCAACTCATGAATTGATTTGGCACATTTTTTTCCTCTTAGACTCATACGCAACGAAACAGCAATCACTGTCCTGCTTTGGGATGGATTTTAGAGTAGAGCCAAATCTTTCTCCGCTTTCTACGCAGGCCTTCTGCTAAATTCACCATCTGCTACAATGGGAAGGAAGGAATAGAGACAGCGCTTCAAACAAAACCAGGGAGAATTCTATCTGACAGAAGAAAAAAGAGCCTTTCTTGTGACCTTCATCTACTAATAGATCACAATTGGATTTCTCTGGGTCCTTTCCTACTTCAGCAACCTTGGAACTCAGGATTATACCAGCTGTTGCTCACGCAGCCCTTGTTTCCAAAGTGGGCAAGAGATGAAATGTAAAGATTGAAACCTTTATGGACTTGTGTGTGATGACATGACAAAAGGAGGGGAAGGGAGATTTGCATCTCAGCACAGAGACATTCCTTCAGAAGCAAAGTCTGTAGAAAGGGAGTTGATTTTTTTAAAATTTATTTTGTCGAGCATATACAGTATAAGATTACAGTGAAAATATAAACATATATACATGAGACTGTTTTGAGTACATGGGAACATTAGGACAGGGACGGTAGGCACAGTGGTGCGCTTATGCACGCCCCTTACAGACCTCTTAGGAATGGGGAGAGGTCGACTGTAGACAGTCTAAGGTTAAAGTTTTGGGGGTTTGGGGAGGAAACCACAGAGTCAGGTAGTGCATTCCAGGCATTGATCACTCTGTTGCTGAAGTCGTATTTTCTGCAGTCGAGTTTGGAGCTGTTTACATTTAGTTTGAATCTATTACGTGCTCGTGTATTGTTGTGGTTGAAGATGAAGTAGTCATTGACAGGTACGACATTGTAGCAGAGCATTTTTTTTGTTACACTTAGGTCAGACCTAAGGCGCGTAGTTCTAAATTGTCTAAACCCAAAATTTCAAGTCTGGTGGAATAAGGTATTCTGTTGCAGGCAGATGAGTGGAGGACTCTTCTCGTGAAATACTCTGGACTCGTTCAATTGTATTAATGTCCGATATGTAGTGCGGGTTCCAGACAGATGAGCTGTATTCAAGAATTGGTCTAGCAAATGTTTTGTATGCTCTAGTTAAAAGTACAATATTACCAGAGAAGAAGCTATGCAAGATTAGGTTAACAACTCTTAATGCTTTTTTGGCAATGTTGTTACAGTGGGCTCTGGCATTTAGATCATTAGATATGAGTACTCCAAGTCCTTAACAGAGTGAGGGTCGTCTACAAGGTTGTGTCCATCCAACTTGTATTTTGTGTTCTGATTTTTTTTGCCAATGTGTAAGACAGAGCATTTGTTGGTTGAGATTTGAAGTTGCCACTTGTTTGACCATTGTGACACATAGTCAAGGTCTTTTTGAAGGGTAGCAGCATTGTCGGTAGTGTTGAATAGTTTTACATCATCAGTGAAGAGAATGCAGTTACTTATATTATGATTGCAAAAGTCGTTTATGTAAAGTATAAAAAGTGTTGGCCCTAAAACACTGCCTTGGGGAACACACTGTTAACAGGTACAGGATTTGATATAGCTTTCGATATTTTGGTCACTTGTTGTCTGTTTGACAGGAGCGCAGTTATCCATTTATGCAGGGGGCCAGAAATGCCATAAGATTCCAGTTTTAGAAGTAATTTGTTATGTACCACTGAATCAAAGGCTTTACAGAAGTCTATGTAAATTGCGTCTATTGCTTTGCCCTGATCGAGTTGTGTAGTCCATATGTTTTTGCAATGTAGAAGTTGTAGATTACAGGATAATTTTTTTCTAAAACCAAATTGTTTGTTAGAGAGTAGGTTGTTTGTTTCTAAGTGGAGGGTAATGGCTTGGTTAATTATTGATTCCATAACTTTGCAGGTGATGCAACATAAAGAGATTGGTCTGTAATTTTTGAGCTGGGGTCTCCTTTTTTGAAGATAGGGATGACCGTGGCTAGTGACCATAGGTTGGGCAGGGAGTTGGTCTTGAAAGGTGTGCCTTTGAGTCTGGAAAAGGTATTAATCCACCTGCATTATAGACAAGCGGGAAGGGAAGGGCCTCATGCAGTAGACAGAAAGGGGCTCATTTCTGCCTTAGAGCCTTAATGAGAAATATGCCTAAAACAGAAATCCCAGATCATCCATCCGTTGACAGGAATCCAAGCATCAGAAAGACTCTGAGATTCTAACAAGCCACAGTTCCCAGCTTTTGTTTTTATCATGAGGGTTTCCTGTTCCTAGACTTCAAGGCTTGCAAGAAGCATTCCCATTTCTTCCCTATCTTCGAGCACGCTTTCTGGAAGGAAAAGGAAAGAGGAAGGAAAGGAAACGTGCTTGCTACAAAAATGGATTGTCCTAAATTGAGAAGCGATCATAGAATTGGTCAGAAATTTCATGCATAATATCTCCACAACCTGATTGCTCCCAAAGATCTGGGGAAAAAATTGTAAATGGTTATAGTGTGATGAAAGTCCAGAATGGTATAGGATCCCCTGCCACTAGAAGACTTCCAAGATCCCTTCCAACCTATTATTCTATGTTCTACTTACAAATACTCCAGATTTAGGAATTTTGCATCATCCAGAATGCATGATCTCGATAAGTGTGGCTCTAAACCATTTTCAGTCTGCTCTACGAAGTACATCCATAACTTCTGCTGTTTGGGGGATCTTCTAGATGGTGGTGGAACTCTGTTTTTGGAATGACAAGACTCTCCTAGAAATCAAATGGCATCACAGCCAGAAGTGTGCTGTGTTGAAGGATACAAATAAATGCAATATACAGTATTTGCCTAAACCAGACCATTAGCGTAGCAAGAACAGTATGACCATATAACAGTACAATAGAAATCCATATTCTGGGTCAGAGAGCTTCTCTTTTTTTAAAAAAAAAATTGCAATTATGTGTTGTGAGTATTGATCTATTTTCTAAGGTTACCAAAGCCTCCTGCATATGAAATTTCAAGGCAGTCTGTTAACACAGAGGATAGATGAAGCTGATATTATGCAGTATGCAAGAATCCCTTTCTTTCTTTTTAATGTACCAAAACAAATACACCTGCAGGGCATCCAGAAATTTAGTTCTTCGCCTCTGAACTATTGTTTTACCTTAATTGATAAACTCCCTCAAAATGTTTAAATTGTGGAGATCTAAGATTTTTTTAAGGAAGCAATTACTTAAAAGGATTCAAATGAGTTGTACTTGTAACCAGTCCTTTCTCGAAATATAATCAGATTTCCATTGAAAATTAAATATCTAATTAGACTGACAAACTGGGAGGAAAACTGCATTAGTCTCTCCTTCTCCTTCTCCTCCTTCTCCTCCTCTTATTCTTACTCTTACACTTCCCCTTCCTTTTCCCCTCCCCCCTCCTCCTCCTCCTCCTTCCATGTCCAGATCAAACTTTAAACTGCCAGAATGAAGCCACCTTCTTGGCTTTGCCGTTGGCCAACAAGTCATTATCAGTACATGTTTCTGGTAGCAGCCAACATACCAGCAGATGGCTCTGCATCTCTCCACATTTACACAGTGTGTTGTTATCTGCTAAGAGCCTCCACTTGAGCATATTGGCTTTACACTTAGCCATTCCAACTCTCAGCCTATGCAGGGTCCTCCAAGTAGTATAAGGGAGGTCAGATCCTTCAGCCATATCTTCCTTCAATGTTATTCCTTGCTCAATGGTCTCCTTCCTCCATCTTTCAATTCGATTTTCTTCCTGTGTATCCTCAAGAATGTTTGTTCCTAGATCTGAGTCGGCAGGCTTGGGGCACCTGTCTGTTCAGGGGATGCCGAGGGTCATTCTCTTGCTTAGATCTCTCAGCTTCTGCTGCTACTTATTTATTTTTATTTATTTATTTATTTATTTGTCAAACATGTATAGGATAGTAGTAATTTGTATAAACATAAGTAAAAAGTAACGATAAAAGAGGACAATAGGACATTAGGACAGGGACGGTAGGCACGCTGGTGCGCTTATGCAGGCCCCTTATAGACCTCTTAGAAACGAGGAGAGGTCGACTGTAGACAGTCTAAGGTTAAAGTTTTTGGGGTTTGGGGAAGAAACCACAGAGTCAGGTAGTGCATTCCAGGCATTGATCACTCTGTTGCTGAAGTCGTATTTTCTGCAGTCTTGAGTTACTTATCTCCTGATCTTAGGTGGGGCAATGCCAGCCAGGGGATTTGTTTTCTCAATCAGTTTAGGTTTGAGACAACATATCTCTAAGCGTACTGTTTCATTCATTCATGTGTGCAGATGTGCCAGATGTGCACAGATGTGCACACTGGAGCAGCATCTTCTGCAGAGATGCTCAAGGTCAAAGCTGATGTGCACAACATAGACGGTTGAGCTCTCCATGTGGAGTATATCTGTTTCCTGATGATATTGTTCCTCAAACTGACTTATAATAGTCTATGACAGCAACAAATGTGAAGTCTGGGAGCTCCTTTTCCAACTACACATTTAATTAACCTTTCATGAGCTGCCTCTCGCTTCATCAGCTGCATAGGCTGGCTGGACTGCCATAGGTTTTAATTTGGCATGCATTACAGGAAAATGGAGGGGAAGACAGTTCATACTATACACATACAAGTTACACTTCAGAAAGATTACCACTAAGCTATCAATTAACAATTGTAACATGCTATGAATGCATTCTGTTTGTTCAGAGCTTTTGTGATTTCCTGGAGCATTTTGATGTGCGTGAGTTCAGCAAATCCTGGTTCAGTGGCGCTATTAAAATCTCATTTTTCCAAGAGTCACTTTGAGGCTGCAATAGAGTGTCTCATGCAGGCGGCAGGGGAGTTGATATTACTTTGCCCTTGTTTTGAGTCCTAATATGAAATTCGGGCCCATCTGACACAAATAGTTGATTTAACACTAGTAATTAATTATAGAAAGGTATTCAACTGTCAACTGCATCAAGCTTTAGACAGTGCTTAGAAAATTAGGAGAATTCCAGAAGAACTGATTGTCCTTATGCGAAACTTATATGCAAGTCAGAAAGCCACAGTACAACAGCCCATGGTGAAACAGACTGAGTCCAAGTTGCCAAAGGAGTCTAAGAGGGCCTTATTCAGTCCCCTTCATTATTCAGTCTATATTTTTTTTAAAAGGAGTCTCTGCGGATCTTACTCCACTAGTCATTGCTGACTCTAGGGGGCAGCACTCATCCCCATTTCAAGGCTGTTGAGCCAATGCTGTCTGAAGACATTTCGATGGTCATGATGTCATGGAGCGCCGTTACCTCCCCACCTATTTATGTACTTGCATTTGCTTGCTTTCAAACCGCTAGGTCAGCAGGGACAGGGGGAAGGACGGAAGCTCACCCCATCATGTGGAGCTCGAGCCTCCAACCTGGGCTGCTGGCTTTCAACCAATAAGTCTGGTGTCTTAACCCCTGAGCCACCAGGCCGCCCATTCAACCCGTAGGCTGGATGTATATTACTGAAAGCTGGGTTTGAAGAAGATAGGCATGGCTTTAAAACTGCAGGAAGAAATATCAATAACCCATGACAGGATGATGACATTACCTTGAGAGCCAAAAATAAAAATAAAAATCTTCAAGCCCTAGTACTAAAAGTCAAAGAGAATAATGAAAAAACGGGACTCTTAATATAATGACAACTAATGACAACAAGTAGAACAACCAGCCGTAGAATCGGCAAGGAAAATATCAAACGTATCAACGATATCAACCACCAACAGTAAAGGGGTAAGTAGTCAAGAAATAGGCTACCGACTAACCCTTGGTAGAGCAGCAGCCATGAAGGCCTTGGAGAAAATATTCAAATGCTGTGATGTATGAACCCGTCACACTCTCTGGAAGCATAAGATCGACTCTGAAGCAATATAGGAAGAATATTGATACTTTTGAACTTTCATGTTGAAAAACTCCAGAGAGTAACATGAATAGCCAGGAAAATAGCAAATCGTTATTGAAGAAATCAACCCAGAGTTTTCATGCAAGTCATAAATGATTAGGCTGTAATTATAATTAATTAATTAATTAATTAATTAATTAAATTAAAATTTAAAAAGTAAAAAATAATAATGAGTAAACTAGGTCTTTTTCTACTTTCTATATTTTGATGATATTTTGCTAATTTTATTTTGGATCTACAGTAGCTCTTGTGAGAAGGTCTATAATGCTCGTGAAGATGAATGGAAAGAAGAAGAAGAAGAAGAAGAAGAAGAAGAAGAAGAAGAAGAAGAAGAAGAAGAAGAAGAAGAAGAAGAAGAAGAAGAAGAAGAAGAAGAAGAAGAAGAAGAAGAAGAAGAAGAAGAAGAAGAAGAAGATGACAACCAAAAGCAAAATGGATGGACTCAACCACAGTGGAGACAAGAGGACCATTGGAAGACCTGAAAGACTAAGATCTTGTAGGCAGAATGTCTTGGAGAAAGTCTATGTCTTTAGTTGCTAAGAGTTGACACCAAATTGTTGGTGCGTAACCAATCAATCACAAATATGAATTGTTTTAATTTACTTTTTCAGGATCAAAAACTAAGAAGGTTTGGGCCAAGAACATTTTGAATAGGAATCCCACAAAAACTTAGACTATGAACAAGCAACCTAGAAAACGACAGCGGCAGACCACTCTTGTAACATTGCCAAAAAAATTGTATGGACCTGCCAAAGAAGTCATGGAGAGTGGAGTTCAACTAGAGGGTGTATTTATCTTTAAATTATATGAACTGTCTCTGCTGAAAGACATCCAAAACATTTTTTTAATGTTGACACGTCTAAACTTCCATTTCACATCCAAAATCAAACAGCAAATACTGAAACTGGGGATGTTAGAAATGCATACCTTTCAGAGAAAACAGAGCTATACAAAGGCCAAAAGGAAAAGGAAGGTATATTAAGGCAAATTAAAGAGGAGAGGTGAGAAAAATGAAAGGAAAAATAGCTGAATCTTAGCTATGCCGACACCATTTATTATATCTTTTCCTCTTGCAAACCACCTTTCCTTTCACGTCCTTGTGTTTTTAAACATCTCATTGTTCTCCTTCTTAGATCCTCATCAATTCCATCCAACCAGGAGTTTCTTGGCTTCTGGGTCTTCTCTTCCTGATGAATCTTCTATCACATGTTTGATTTGCAACCAAATATCTGCTGCATCTTTTGCTACAGTGGATGGGAAGAAAAAACTCCTGATTTTTCCATTTCAATCTCTTGGCTTACAAAAGCCACCTTTTCTTCTATCAAAAGTAGCTTGACAGAAAGAGCCCTGGTGGTTAGAATGCAGTAGTGCAGGCTGACTCTGCCCACTGCCAGCAGTTCGATCCTGACCGGCTCAAGGTTGACTCAGCCTTCCATCCTTCTGAGGTCAGTAAAATGAGGACCCCCAGGTGGTAGGGGGCAGTAGGCTGACTCTGTAAATCACTCAGAGAGGGCTGTAAAACACTGTGAAGCGGTGTATAAGTCTAAGGGCTACTGCTATTGCTAAGTATGTCCAAAGAGACAACTTGCATCCTTGCCTTCTGCCCTTCTAATTCACAAAGGATTCCATTTCTTCCTGCATATGCTTTATTTCTGATCCTGATTCCTCTCTGTAAAAAAAAATCCTGCATTTATATGAACAAGTTTTATATACTTATGAAAGGCAAAAATGGAAACAAAAGTAAAACAGGAAAACAAAACAAAAAAGCAATAGAAAGCTAAACAGAAAAAAAATTACAAGCTACCTATGCATCTAATTTAAAGAAAACAAATGATAACACTCATAAAGTATCATGAAATCGGTGCCAGAGAATTAGAATAAAAACAATAAATTATAGAAAAATTGTAAGCAATGCTGTAAGCACAGAGTAAGAGGTTGATTTATATTTACTCTTATAGCTGCTGTAAAACAAAACCAGAAGGCACTTCTTTTTAATCTTTTTTTTTAAATTCTGCTCCTTTGTATTTGTTCTTCTTTCTTTCTTTTTATTCTCAGTATTAGTTCTTATTAGATTTTGTATTTAAAATTGCAATAAAATTTTATTTTTAAAAAAGTCAGATTCCAAAATTTTGGGACATAATTCAACATACATTAATACCTTAATCATGAAAAGGGTTTCCCATAAATCTAGTCAAGCACATTAAAATATTATTCCAAAAACATTTCAGTGACTGACAAGCCCAGATTCTATAAGCGAATGACTGTTCAATCTATCTTTTCATTTAAATCTTTTATATCCATTAATAATTTAATGATGCGTTATTTAATTTTTTATATTACTTTTAATTACATGTACATTCAGAGGTCTTCAAAAGCCATTTAAAAAAAAAAACTTTCAGAATCACTCATTTTCTCCATCTCGCTTGCTCTGATTACATTCTTCAAGAAATGTTGATATTCCAATTGTAAAAACTAATGCAAACTAAACCCTGAGAAAGTCAAGAGAATGAACAAAGGGATAAAATTTCAGGGAAAAAATAAAAAGAATGTAAGGGAAAAAATGAGTATATAGTGAAAAAAGTCCCTACCCATCGAAGAATATAACAAATCTTGGAAAGAAACCCTGGTAGCATCATCATAATCTCCCTTCTCACACTGCAGTCTGGATTAAAACGAGGCATTGGGATTATTAACTTTAAGAAGGATAACGGCTGCACCACATAAAGTATAAAATAGCCAGCTCTTGCATATCAATTCTGCATTTGTTTTTATTTCTTCTTTTCATTTGAACCATCATATAATCTCTGTTTCCTCCATCATATTCCAAGGCCTTCCCAGTTTGATTTCCTGAAACAACTTTCCTTGGTCAATTTGCTTCTTGCCTATCAAGGTGTGAAAGTGAGGTCGTTTGTGTGGAGATACTTGGTGTCCCTCCCCTTCCTTCTTCCACTCCAGGCTACAGGTTTAGCAGAAGGCATTTGGAGGCACACAGAGCACTTTGGAAGAAAGGAGATGCTTCCTTAGCAAAGAAGATTTGAAGATATGGGGGGAGGGGGAATCAGGATGACAGTGAAGTCAAAGCTCCACCCATTTTTATGGGTGATGATTGTACCCCTCTGGTTGTCATATTGTCATTTTTGACCACCCCCTGCAGATACCCCTGCCTCATTTTCCTCAAAGCCAAGTTGAAATGAAGCCCCACTTCAAAGCTTGGTCAGCCCTGTAATTTCCTAGCTGTGCCTCTTTTTTCATTCCTGGTGATGCTGAAGGAGCAGAACACGGCCTCTACCTCTGTGGTGACTCCGTGTCCCATTAATATCATAGAACGATGTCTGAGCAAGATTTTCTCCCTAAACTCATGAGAAGGATATGACTGAAACACAATATTCTGCTAAAATAATCATGCTCTCATCATCTTGGTCTCATTAACTTGTCAAGTCTAGTGACAGGGCTTAACAGCATTTTATAGGATAGTAAGTGACTTTTCCAGGCTATTTGGAAAACCTACATGAAGAAAATCCTCCAACTGCAGTCAGAGGTGGGCGGGCTCTGTTCTCTCCACATCTTAAATGAAAACGGTGGTGCATTTTATGTTGTTTATTTTTGGGGCAATCTGCCACCAGTTTTTCAGATGGGGCAGCTAACGCTTAACGTATTTCTCCTTTGCCGACCATATTGCTGCTTGCAGTTTCCAACGCAGTGCTTGAAATTTATGATGGCTGGGCCAGAGGCTCTTGTTGAATGAGAAACAGGGGATAAAGAAATGATTGATACAAATTCCTCTGAGTAGTGGCAGTGTCGCTACCCTTACACACTAAGAGTAAATGCTGTAAGTTGTGAAGTCATAACTTATTGGGGGGTCAAAAATCTTCATTCTCACATACTACTAAATGAGAAGGTATCCGTGTTTGATTTACTCTTGGAAGAAAACATTTAATTCCCTAAGAATTATTGCTTCCTCCTATTGTCTTGCTGCCCAGCATTTGCTGAGTCATCTGGAAGTGAATTCATCCTCTGTTAGTATCTATCATTGGCCAATAAATCTCAACAAACCAAATAAGTCACAAAGTGCAAGATGTTCCTCCTTGGTTTTGCCTTATCCCTGCTCCCTTCAGGTCAATAGACGATCCACCAAATTTTGTATATTTGGAAATGGGAAGATTCCTCTCAGGCTAAGTGCCGGAGAAATTCTGAAGGAAACATAGAAGTTAAACATGTGTTCCCATCCTATTCAATAGGAATTAAGTAAAAAAAATTTAAAAACTCAGTTGAATTGATATAAAGAGAATGTTAACTTAGATTCCACCATGGGCAGGGCTGATATATTGTAGAGCATTGAAATCCAATTGGGAAAGTTATAGGAGGGAATGGTTTTGATCCAGAGCCCTGAGTTTCATGGATTAGTTTGCTCCTTACCATCACAGGGTAGTGGTGAGGAACACAAGGTGACACAGGGAAGCCATGGCCCAGTCAAAAACCAAGTAACAGCTCCACCCTACTTACTCCATCCTTTATTAACAAAGAGATAACACTGTAGAGTGGCTAAAAATGAAGGATTATAGGATTCATATACAGCCACCAAGTTGACCCCAGGCTTCTCTGGGAGGGAGAACAATTGACCACATACATGTACATAAATATGCGTCATAGGAGGATTGCTATCAAAGCTTTTTTCTTTTCTTTTCTTTTCTTTTCTTTTCTTTTCTTTTTTTTTTTTTGCTATACCCTGCAGACAGCTATGATCTCTTATAAGGAACATTTTGGCTGCAATAATACAATTTCCTTTTCATTTCACCAAACCTCTGTAATTCTTTAATTAATGCAGTTAAAATTCTGCTTTGTGGAAAAATATGCCTTCTGATAATTATAGATATAAATAGAACACCTTAAAAAGTAAATCCAGGTAAGGTGACAAGGAAGTGTCCACAGGCATCCTGGCGCACAACCCAGCAAGTTGTGAATCAGGTTGCTTAGAGGAGCCACCTGAGCAGGAGGTTACCCAGGAACTGGGGACTATCCCAGCTGTGCTAGAAGGAGACGGGAATGGAAGAAGAAGCTCAGGAGACATTGCGGTTTCTTCGAAGAGCTGAATAAGTTGTCTGCTGGCCTGTCTCTGACCTAGAGTTGAAGAATATGGAGTTCTTCCAAGTCCACCAGAGTTTCATCGTGTGTTTGTCAAAGCTGAAAATGACGCTAAATCAAAATAAACCGGGAGAACAGAAGTGCTAGTTCTCAATAAATTACCAAGTTTCAGTCAAATTGTGGGTATTCAGCAGTTATAAACCTTTGCTATTGATGATCTATTATCTCAAAATATCAGATTGCTGACATTTACTATTCTGATTTATCTTGTTTTCACATCTTGGCTCCCATTTTTCCCATGTTCTTTTCATATTATCCCTGGCTTTTTGATCTCAGAGTTTTCTTCCTGCTACCTGACTGGAAGACTGCAGCAGCGGCATTCAACCTTGGCTGGGCTCCATCTTCTTGTGTCTGGAAGACTCAATAGTTCTGTATGCTATATTGCGTTGTATGAATGTCAATGAACTCTTAAAACTTAGTGTGAATTTAACTAGACCTTTATTTTTGCTCCTTCCTGAGTTCTGGTACCTATGTCTTCTCCTAGACTGGTGTTTACTATAGTTGAACAGTTAATTTAAGTATTAAAACAGAGCCAATTTCCTCCTTCTTGTTCAGTAGAAAAGATCTTCATAAATGGGGTGGATTCTTCTCATTCTTCCTTTCACCCAGCTCACCCTTGTGGCTTAAAATTAAAAACATGGAAAACTTTGGATTGAAACTCCTGTCCTCTGCAACCTTAGAGCATTTTCTTATATTCTTCCAAGTGAAAGATATGTCTCTTTATTTCAAAAACCTTATTAAGCAGTCACACATTTGTATGATCCCAGTTATGTTTCTCTCATGGCTTCCATTTAAACTGTAAAACATGCACAGATTTTAAGCAGGAAGGTGCCTCTTTGTCCTCTTTGCATCAACAGCTAATTGCTGGGGGAAGAAATGACTTGGGTTGGAAGAGCCTGGTGGAAATGTACAAACCTGGTTGAGGAACTGAGGCCATCAGCGGCTATGCTTGAAGATGTAATTGTAGATTCAGATAGCTCCCAGAATCAGAAATAATTCTCAAGCCTTATTTCACAAATAAGTTGGTCCTGTATACATTCAAACATTGAGTGAAAACAGTGCCATAGCACAGGGGTCTCCAGCCTTGGCAACTTTAAGACTTGTGGACTTCAACTCCCAGAATTCCTCAGCTAGCTTTCCTGGCTGAGGAATTCTGGGAGTCCACAAGTCTTAAAGTTGTCAAGGTTGAAGACCCCTGCCCATAGCCAGTAGCAGGTTGAGGGGGCCTCAGGCCAATTGAAATCCCATATTTCTAAGGCCTTCCTTTCTCATCATCTGTTCTGCTGATTTCTCTTTCGCACCTTCATTTCCCACCTATTCTCTTCTTTCTTTTCTTTTTAGCTTCATTCTAGCTTCCACAAGGCTACCGATAGATAGATATAAATGAATTTTGATCACAACTCAAAACCTGATATCTATAGGAAATCTGATAGGACAGTAAAACTGGCATAAAATTATTCTATGGAGAGAGAGAGAAGAGGGACAGGGCAACACTTCTGTTAATTAATGTTCATGTTGGGCGTATCATTGGATACAGGAACTCTCCAAGGCTGCAGGATTTGAGATGTGACCCCCTAGCCCTTAATTTCTACCATATTCCTGCCCCAAAAATTAGAAAGTGAAAAGAAGAACCTTGATAAAATCATTTCCTAGTTTGGAAATCAGAATACTGCCCCCACTTTTCCCTTCTCCCCAGCTTGCTAGAACAGACATACTAATTGTAATTGTGCATCCAATTGCTGTGTTTCTTTCAGAAATGGTCCTACAGCTTTGACACCCAATTTGTTTAAGACAGACTCAAACCTTTCTAAAGACGCCTGCTTTGGTCTGAGCCTAGTCTTTCGGTGGATACCGTTCTTAGATACAGAAGACTGTACAAATCAGAACTTACTATCAGTGAGTAGAATTAGTGAGCATGTTTTGACTTTTTCCTTTCTTTTGTTAAATCAGCAATGGGTGGGTGACATCATGATAATTAGCATAGTGAGACGGTGCATATGCTAACACTGCTGTCAATGAAAACTTGTATGGTGTCTTTCAAATAGTAGGAGATCATAGCCTCAAGACAAGTTTCTTTCTGACAGCCTTGCTGGGTTTTCCATCAGTTATGAATGACTTTGATCACTCCGCTGTCATTTGTTATCAGATAGGGCAATTCATTCTTGTGCCTTTCATGTACCTAATGTTTAACCACTATAAAACATAGTTCCGAAGACATCTGCTCTCCAGATACATTGAACGGCAACACTGGTGCCACAATTTGGAGATTGCCTGGCTCAGATTGGCCATGTTTAATGCATTATTGTCTTTGATGTTCGGATAATGTAACCTTTTATTCAATAGACTCAACTTAAGTTCTGGGCTAAAATATTAGCTTGGCAATAGTTTACAGCAAAATGAGAGAGAAGATTCAGAAGATGGAAAGCCAAACCACTCAATAGGTGTTTCTGTTTACTACTTTTAGGGAAATTTCCCTCGCAGCTTTTGGAAATCTTGCCCTCCTTTTATATTTTTTTACTTTTTTTTATGTTATTCTGGTAATATTCAGGATGTTGATAAAGATAGTTGAAATCATATGTTAAATAAATAAATAATAACATTTTGTGGCAATATAAATATAGATTAACTAAAGGGAGTGAGCTAAGCAATCAGGAAAGGTTTAGTAACTGCATATCAAATTATGTCTTTTGAAAAAAGTCACCAAAAAGTGATACGGGAATTCATTCAGTGAAGATTTATGAATGGGACAATATGTGCAGGATCGCTAATTTCTGTTGCCTTTTAAAGACAGCTTTGGTTTTCAGATGCCGTGTCCAGAAGCCTTTAAAATGTCGGCAAAATAGTGACAAATTAAAGCCTAAATCTCACACTTTTGCATAGCAAGGACTAGCAAACATGAAGGCCCTGTGCAAAATTCTATCTAATCACATTCCTAGACATTGGTTTGCCTCCTGAAAATATTTAAGAACTCCTGCAAATTTGATGTTGACTTTTGCTAGGTACTGAAAGCCCTATCAACTTCTCCTGCAGTTTGTTTAATCAGCCCATGTTGACATTTGGTGAAAAGTCCATCATACCTTGGCGTTTTTTCAGCCTCCCTCAAGTTTGCTTGCCTTTGATCTGATTCCTCCAGGTCTCCTCCCCCCCACATTCTTCCTTAAGCTACGTTGCGTTTCTTGAACAGGATAAAATGAAAACCTGATGGTATGAAGACTGACAAGAAAATAAAGCTCCATCACTCGTCTGCTCTCTCAGAGCTACCTCCTCTCTGACAGGCCGACCTTGTCCTGCTAATTGTAACTGGTGGGCCAACTGAACTGGGGAGTGGGAAGACAAACCACTCAGAACTGAGGAAGGAAGGAAGGGAAGGAGAAAGAAAGAGTTCTTAGACTCCACTGGTGTCGAAGGGAAGTGAGCAACGGGGTACCACGAGATTCCATCTTGGGCCCAATGCTCTTCAATATCTTCATAAATGACTTAGATGAGGGAATAGAAGGTGGGCTTATCAATTTTGCAGATGACACTAAGCTGGCAGGAATAGCCAACACCCCAGAAGACAAGCTCAGGATCCAAAAAGATCTTGACAGACTTGAACAATGGGCCCTAGCCAACAATATGAAATTTAATGTGGAGAAAAGCAAGGTTTTACACCTGGGCAGGAAAAACCAAAGGTATAAGACAGATTAGGGGAAACCTGGCTCAAAAATGGTAACTGCAAAAGGGACCTTGGAGTCTTAATGGACGATCACTTAAACATGAGCCGGCCGTATCTGGTAGCAGGCAAAAAAGCTAACATAATCCTTGGTTGTATAAACAGAGGCATAGAATCAAGATCACGTGAAGTATTAGTACTGCTTTATAAAGCCTTAGCAAGACCACACCTGGAATCCTGCATCCAGTTTTGGTCACCACATTACAAAAAAGATGTTGAGACTTTGGAAAAAGTGCAGAGAAGAGCAACTAAGATGATTAAAGGCCTGGAGACAAAAACATATGAAAAATGGTCGCAGGAATTGGTTAAGGCCAGTCTAGAGAAAAGAAGGACTGGTGGAGGGGGACGACATGATAGCAGCATTCCAGTATTTGAGGGGCTGCCACAAAGGAAGAGGGGGGTCAATTTATTCTCCAAGGCACCAGAGGGCAGGACAAGAAACAATGGATGGAAGCTAATCAAGGAGAGAAGCAACCTAGAACTAAGGAAAAAATTCCTAACAGTGAGAACAATTAACCAGTTCTACCAGTGGAACTTCAGAAGTTGTGGATGCTCCATCACTGGAAGTTTTCAAGAAGAGAACAGACAAACATTTGTCTGAAATGGTATAGGGTCTCCTGCTGGAGCAAGGGGTTGGACTAGAAGACCTCCAAGGTCCCTTCCAGCTCTATTCTGATTGATTGATTGATGCTGACATGGAAATGTAAAAAAAACCACTGGGCACCCAGCCTTGCCAATGGGCATTTCCCTGTGTGGGTGTCTTTGAGACACTTTTGACTATTGGCGACTACATGGACAAGGCTGTGCAGTTTTCTTGTGTTGTCGACATGGTTCAGAAGAGGTTTGCCAAGTGGCTGGCTGGCCCAAGATCAACTGGCTTCGTGCAAAGGCAGGACTAGAACTCAAGGTCTCCTGCTTTATGGCCTAGGTTTCAGTCTTTATTAAACATATTATGTATTTTTTTTTTCAATTTCTAGGCTACCCACCTTCAGAAGTCTCTTGGTAGATTACAAATAAGAAATAAAATAATATATAGCAAAGTAAAATAAAGAGTGACGACTATTTAAGATAAGTATAATTTACTTTTAGTTTTTTTTAAAAAGAGAGCTCTGCATGAAAATACAGTAAATTTGCTTTTTGCTCATTATTCATAATCTTGAAGCATTTAACATCTCTGTTCCTCTTGCATTCCAGATTCCACAGATTAAAACTCTGACCTAACTTTCGTCCATTACTTTCCTTGCAGGATAAGTCAAATTCTTTTAACATGAAGTTCTGCTCCATCAATCACCTTCTCTGCCAACCCATAATTACCTCCAACTGATTCCCTCAACTTCCAGCCGCTTGTCATTCAAAAGGCTGAACTCTTGCTTGCTTGCAGTGGTATAAAATCATTGAATGGTGTGTGTTCCAATTCTCCACACTGTGGAGAATTATTGAAGGAAATGAAGGAGTAATTGAATAGAAGGAGATTTTTCCCCCCCTCTTCCTCTCTCAAAAGCAACTCTTGGCAAAAGCAATGCTTGAACCTTTTTCTGTGAGGATTAACATTGAGACCCAAGTTCTCAACTAAGTTTGAAGTTAGGCCCCTAAAAATGGGCAGCAAATGCCATCTGGAGCCAAGTTCTTTTAAGCTTTAGCAAGAAGGCTAAACAATATAGCAGTGGGGCTTTTATGAATGTTGACTTAAATGTCTGTCCACAGCAGCACAACCTCTGTGACCAATTTCTCCCACTAAACACCTCTGATGGGATCCATCATCCTGGTAAGGGGACATTCACGTCTAAGGCTAGCCAAGTCTTCCCACCTGTATTTCTGAGACATTCCATTGGGATGAAATAAACACAACCCTCCACAGGTATCTAGAGGCGCTTTACCATTTCTGACGATCCTTTCTATTATGTCTGCTGCTCTCCATATGTTCTCAATGGTTATCCAAAGGATGGTATCCATCACTGTCTTTGAGCTATTGGGAAATATCATGTCTCAGACAAGGCATGGCACCATAGGTTTTAAAGGTCCAAAGCAAGGTTCTCAGAAGTGGTTGGCCATGGCTTCCTTCCTAGGCTGAGAGACAGTGATCAGCCCAAGGTCAAGGCAGGACTAGAACTCCCAGTCACCCGTCTTCCAGCCAGGTGACTTAGCCATTCCACCAAACTGGCTCTTTGTGTCCCTGCTCCTAGAATTGAGCTTTCAGATTTGGGTTTAAAAAAAAATGAAGAGTGTCCATTAGCAATCAGCAACTTCCGTACCTCTTCATTATTATCTGTTGGTCTCTCAGAATTTGCAGTCCAAATACAATAGCCCTGCTTTTAACCCATAAACATTTATTTCATTCTTCAAGGGGCTGTCCTTATACCATTTAATGCATACATAATATCATTTTGCATTTGATTTGATTGCATATGTTTTTATTCAAATTGTAACATTCATGGTGTTTTGTTGTAAGCCATCAGAGAGTTTCAGTTAGTGCGCAGTTTAAATACATTTTAATAGATAAATAGAAGACAAAACAGGAATCTCTGTGTAATCTCCACTTATCGCCCTGTTGCAAATTGAAAGTTCTACTTTTAGCATCAATGGCACATTATTTTGTAACTGTCTCCTTGACCTCCAGGGACTGTTAAGAGTAGAGCTGATCTTTCCAGCACCCAGCAGTGGGTGGGAGGAAAGCAGACCACTTGGTACTTCTAAGCTATTCTGCTGCTCAAATGAGAGTTGTCATTTCTTTTCACTGAATTCATTTCAATAAACGCAAAACACATTACAAAAACTAATTTGTACCTAATGTAACATGTGCCCCGTGCTCATGGCATGAACAGAAATCAGAGAGACGTATTTTGGGGGGGGGCTAATTATTGGGGATGCTTTTCTTCCTCTGAAACTAATTAATCAGAATGTAAAATTAGAAGCAGCTGTGCTTATAACACATGACTCTGTATAACCTAAGACTGTTTCTCATCTCTATTGTTAATCAAGTCAAATCTGCTTTCTATTTTTGATGTAATTTGTCTGATGTAATTCCGATTGAAGGATTTTAGGAGGGAGGAAAATTAGGAAATCTCTAAGGGTTTATTAAGTACTTGAGAGTATCAAGTTTTGCATCATATTGTGTCAATCTATCTAATAGCGCTATTAAATTCTTGAAACAGACAGAAAATCATCTAAATTCAGGTTTTAGCTTAATGTGCACCATTTGTATTTTAATACTAAAAAAATACATTTTTCTATGGAAAGGTTATCTCCTACCGTGTTTCCCCATAAATAAGACCCTGTCTTATATTTTTTTGAACCCCGAAATAAGCGCTTGGCCTTATTGTCATGCACTCAAAAGCCCGATTGGGCTTATTATTAGGGGATGTCTTGTTTTGGGGGAAACAGGGTAGTTGAAAGGTTACCCAATATGAAAAGAAGAAAATATGTAATTAATAACCCAAAGCTCAAAAGCTCTGGTTCCTACAGCTTTTTAAAACATATATCTTTCAACCCAGAATATTTGGTGGTGGGAGGGACGGAAAAAAACAACATAAAGTCATCAAACTTAAGGCATGGGAAACTCTTCCATAAATGACACCAAATTCTTAATCCTGCTCCTGAAACTACTCTTAAGTGATTTTTCTCAAGTGTGTTAATGAGCATAGAAATTAGGTCTTAATCTCTTCCACTATTTATTCCCACCCCAAGAAAGATTAATCTCACTACTCTGAGTCCTGGATTATATCCTCCTCCATCTCTTATTTTACTTAGTGCTAGTGACCATTGTCTTCCAGAGACAGAAGAAGGGCTATCTCTTCTCCTCCTCCTCCTCCTCCTCCTCCTCCTCCTCCTCCTCCTCCTCTTTTACTAGTTTGGGTGTTGAGAGACATACAAAGTTCTGGCTGTTGTTCTTCTGACATTGTTAACTGATGGGGTGTTCTTAAGGACTGCTAGGATTGCAGATATCACTGAAATTGCATCAGAGAAGGGACACAATGAAGAGAAATAGAGGAGTTTGAAGGCAGGAATCACCTTTATTGAGTTGAAAACCAGACCTTGATATAATTTAATGCAACCCTAGAAGCTATTTAGTTTCTATTTCTGAATTATATCTTATTCAGAATATTCCATACTGGACTAGTGCCTAGGGTTAGGTGGATTTTAATGAAAAGGAAGCATAAAATGGCTAATAAAATGGTATGATAGACTGAGGCAATATCTTTATTCAACTTTACACATTTTCCAGAATCAGCAATATAACTGAATTTGCTGAATTTGGGATGGAAACATTTCAGCCTTCTGGTACTAAGAGGTAGTAGCATTATGCATAAATACTGCAGATCCCTGCATAGACATAGTACAAGCCAGAACAAGGGGGAACCCTGGAGCATTCTCTGTGGTTGATAGAAACACGCACTAAACAGCATTCCCATGGTTCAAACATACAGAAGTGGGACAGAGAATTCTACATTCATTTACTAAAAATTGGCAGATTCGGCTCTTAGAAACATAGTTGTTCCATTTCTCACAACTTTTTTAAAAATCTGCAATGATCTAAGTGCCAGAGCTCACTGTAACAACATTGCCAAAAAGGCATTAAGAGTTGTTAACCCACTCTTGTGTAGCTTCTTCTCCGGTAATATTGAACTGCAAACTAGGGCATACAAAACTTTTGCTAGACCAATTCTTGAATACAGCTCATCTGTCTGGAACCCTCACTTTACCCTTAGACTGTCTACTGTTGACCTCACCCCATTCCTAAGAGGTCTGTAAGGGGCATGCATAAGTGCACCAGCATGCCTACCGTTCCTGTCCTAATATTCCCTTTTATTCGTATCCATTTCATGTATTCATAATCATGTTTATACTTATATCTGTTATCTAATACATGCTTGATGAAATAATAAATAAATAAATAAATAAATAAATAAATAAATAATCCTTGAGAGACATCTGGTTATAAAAAAATTCAGAGGAGGAGGAGGAAAAAGGAGAAGTACAGTTTTATAAAGAATTGGAACATACAGCATGAGCTACTTTTACAGTTGCCAAGGAAAATACAAGAAATGTCCAGTTATTTCTAATGATTGTTCTTCCCATCTTTTTTTCATTATCATGCCTGATACATTTCAACACTTTTTCTTGTGAAAATGGAATGGTTGTCTCAGATTAATGACTGTAGTTGCCCCTTAATTGTTTGTGTGTGTGTGTGTGTGTGTGTGTGTGTGTGTGTGTGTGTGTGTGTGTGTGTGTGTGTGTGTGTACATTGGGAACATATATTGGGAACAGAGCCTATGGCCTAATGGTTAAGTTGCTGCCCTGCAAGGCAGCCGGCCCGGGTTCAAATCCCAGTAAGGGGTATGGCTATCTGACGAGAGCAAAATAAGCTCGAAATAGATCTATAATAGTCTCCCTTTATTTTCATTTATCAGCAAAGAAAATTAATTGTACCTAAATTGTGAAGGAAACTGAAAGAATCCTAGATACATTTTTTTAGATAAATGGTTAATGTCATTATAAAGAGTTAAGCACCCTCAAGATTTCTATTGATTGGCTTTTCAAAAACTTTCGTAGGGTCAATAAAGCAGTTATTAAAGTACATTTTAGTTACGGTCAATCGAGAGGGGATACTAAAAAACCAAATTTTGCCCTAAAACATAACTTGTACATCTCTAAAACTTGGGAAAGGTTTAACACTGCTTACTGTTGGCTTCTACAAGTAGAAGGAGATTCTAAATATTTTAAGCATGACAAACAAAGATGAATTGGTCAGTAGTATATTATAAGGGATGAGTGTGCCCACAAGTAAAGTGGATTACGGCTTTCATAGAACTGTGGTGGAAAAGAAATAAATAGTTCCACTTCCCTGATACAGAATATTACAGTGACAGTTTTAAGAATTTACGGTCAAACACCCGAATGAAATCTCTGAAAAAAAACCTGGATGAGATTTCTCTGCAACATCTAACAGAGGGAAGAACCCAAATAATATTGCAGAGGTTTCGGATCTTCCTCATTTACAAAGCTATAAAACTACAATTTATCCATAAATCTGAGTAGCTGCAGATAAAGTGTAGCACTCAGGTTTAACCTGAGAATATTTATTAATTTCGACAGAGTTTTGTTACTGAAAATTAACAAACAAAAATAAAAAATTATAAAGGGTCATGATCAAAACCTGTTATAATACTGGTAGAAATGAACTAAACTTAAAAAAAATGGAAAAGAAAAAAAAATCCAGGTCCATTCAACAGCTAGTTCATTTCTTTATTGTATTATTAAGACTTGAGTATAGAACAGAGCATCTCAGGTTCAGCAACTTTAAGACGTGTGGACTTCAACTCCCAGAATTCCCCAGCTAGCAAAGTTAAGAAATGTTCCTGTAGAGAAACAGACTGCCCCATCTTCTCATTTCTGCTATATAAAGACATTTCAAAATACTGACAAATAAAATGTCTCTTAAATCCAGTCCTTAATATCTGGAGCACTGTTTTCTTTCCAATTGCACAAAATGATTCTCTTAACTGATCCCAAGATTAGGTAGAGTTCTTCATTAAAAGAGGGAAATTCTGTATTTCTGGAATCTATTTCAGCATCAGATTTCTATCTTCAACAACTATATTCCACACACCCCAATGTTGTGTTAGATCAGGGGTCGGGAACCTATGGCTCGCGAGCCAGATGTGGCTCTTTTGATGATTGTTTATGGCTCGCAGCAGGGGTGAAATCCTCCCGGTTTGCCCGGGCCAGTCCTTCGGCGTATAGCCGATGGAACTGGCGGCGGTTGCGGCGCGGAGCTTCTCCTGCCCGCTTTCCCGTCCCGGCTGAACACAATCACCGCTTTCCCGTCCCGGCTGACCACAATCATTTGGGTTATTTTTCCCTCTGTGCATGCGCGAGCATGCACAGAGGGAAAAATAACCCAAATGGCGGCGTTCAGCCGGGACGGGAAAGCGGGCGGGAGAAGCTCCGCGCCGCAACCGCCGCCAGTTCCATCGGCTATATCAGGGGTGGCCGTCAGCCGTCAGCCCAGCCAGGGGGGAGGAGGAGGAGAAAGGCGGTGATTTAGCCCATCAAGCGCACTCCACTTGGCGGCTCTCGGATGGAACGGCAGCGCGCACGGAAGGAATGCCAGAGGACGGCGTCGAGCACACGAGGCTCTCACGGGCAGCTGCGCTGACCCTGCCTCCCCCGAGGAGGAGGGGGAAAGGAAAGCACTCCCGCAGAGCATCCCAACTGCAAGTTATCGTCGCCCGTCCTGCCCAAGTGGCCGCGCAACGTGACCCCGGAGCTGGATGGGCACAAGGGCAGGAAGAGAAAAAGAAAGAAAAGGTGATGCCCCGCTCGCTGGGCGCCTCTGCGCCGCGGTCGAAATCACTTCCGTTCGCTAAAACAGCGTCACCTTTTCTTTTTCTCTCTCTTCCTGCCCTTGTGCCCATCCGGCTCCGGGGTCGCGTCGCGCGGCCGCTTGAGCAGGATGGCAATGATAACTTGCAGTTGGGATGCTTTGCGGGAGCGCTTTCCTTCCCTTTCCCCCTCCTCCTCGGCGGAGGCAGGGTCAGCGCGGCTGCCCGTGAGAGCCTCGTGTGCTCGACGCCGTCCTCTGGCATTCCTTCCACGCGCGCTGCCGTTCCATCCGAGAGCCGCCAAGTGGAGTGCGCTTGATGGGCTAAATCACCGCCTTTCTCCTCCTCCTCCCCCCTGGCTGGGCTGACGGCTTCCCGTCTTCCAGGAGCCTCGGTAGGTTGGTTGCTGCTGGATCTTCTTCAGCCAGCTCCTCTCCACAGCCAGGAAGGAAGGAAGGAAGGAAGAAGAAGAAAGAAGAAGAAGAAGAGAGAGAGAGAGAGAGAGAGAGAGAGAGAGAGAGAGAGAGAGAGAGAGAGAGAGAGAGAGAGAGAGAGAGAGAGAGAGAGAGAGAGAGAGAGAGAGAGAGGTTAGGAAGGCAGGAAGACAGAAAGAAAGAAAAAGATGTTAGGAAAGAAGAAAGAGGAAGGAAGGAAGAAGAAAGAAGAAGAAGGAGAGAGAGAGAGAGAGAGAGAGAGAGAGAGGTTAGGAAGGCAGGAAGACAGAAAGAAAGAAAAAGATGTTAGGAAAGAAGAAAGAGGAAGGAAGGAAGAAGAAAGAAGAAGAAGGAGAGAGAGAGAGAGAGAGAGAGAGAGATGTTAGGAAGGCAGGAAGACAGAAAGAAAGAAAAAGATGTTAGGAAAGAAGAAAGAGGAAGGAAGAAAGAAGAAAGAAGAGGTAAACGCCCCCTTTTGAATCAGTCTGAGACTGCGTCTGCTCGGTTCAGTTTTAAAATATATTATATGGCTCTCACTGAAATAAATTTCCAAATTTTTTGCTTTCATGGCTCTCTTAGTCAAAAAGGTTCCCGACCCCTGTGTTAGATCATAGAATCCTAGGGGTGGAAGGGACCTTGGAGGTCTTCTAGTCCAACCCCCTGCCCAAGTCAGGACACCTTATTGCAGTGGTTCCCAACCTTCCTAATGCCGCGACCCACGCCCCGTCCCCGCACCCCCACCGTGACCCACCCCGCCGCCGCCATTTGGGTTCTTTTACTCTCTGCGCATGCACAAAGCGTGCTGCGCATGTGCAAAGCGTGCTGCGCATGCACAAAGTATGCTGCACATGCGCAGACGGTAAAATAACCCAAATGGCGGCAGCGGGGTGGAGCGCGATGGGGGCGCGGGTTGTGGGGCGCAATATGGCCAGGCTTGTGGCAGGGGGGGGGAGCTGAGGATGCCGGGGCGACCCCTGGGAAATGGTCGTTCGACCCCCAAAGGGGTCCCGACCCCCAGGTTGGGAACCGCTGCCTTATTGCATTGCAGGCAAATGACTGCCCATTTTTTTTTCATTTGTCTGAAATGGTATAAGGTCTCCTGCTCACACAGGGGGTTGGACTAGAAGACCTCCAAGGTCCCTTCCAGATCTGTTATTTTATGTTCTATGTCCTATGTAGGTCATAATACTCAGTAGATTAATTAAAGATGTAAATACTTGTCCAGTTGCTATTTATATTTTGCATGTTAACTAAATTTCTACATTTGTAGTGCAGCTTGCAATTTACAAAATGCAGGTATGGCCATACAAATGCAAAGAAAACTCCATTATCCTAGTAAAAATGATTGGGGGAGGAAAAAGTTGTTCACACAAAAACACTAGAGAGCTGCTGTAAAACTCTGGATGAGTAAAAATGCAAAATCATTAGAGGGCTGCTGTTAATATGGTAGTCCATGGATGAAATTACATTTACTTCAGAGTTCAAAAACCAGCTGGATGCGGTCTGAGCACATTACTAAGACAATGGTTTATGATGCTAGCTGAAAAGTGTTTGAGTTTGTTACTCTTGAAGAGGTGGAAAAAATGATCTCCACTACTGAACTTGTAGGAGTTGCATGGGGGGACCCAAGAACCACATCTGGTTGTGGTGAACATCTCATTGCAGGAGGAAGAGAGGCTGAAAATGTTGAAGAGATCTTTTGAGTGCAACACACATAACAGTGGGTGGAGCTTTGGCTGGAACACCGGGGTCTCCACCTGCCCTAAGAAGCTGCATCGTTTTCCCAGGTCCTAGGAAGGCCAGCGATGCTCTGGTCTGCCTCAGTAGGTGTGGGAGACATCTTGAATTGGTCTGAAGAGCCAAAGGGGCATCATCCGTGATTGTGGCCTGGCCATATATTCCAAGCCTGGTCAAAACTAGCATGATTTTCTTACATCCAATAAGATCCTGCATTGAGACCTCCCTTCTGCAGATCTGTGCCGGAATTGGATGCGAGTCAGAGGAAGTCCTAGTTCAAACAAATCCCAATCTGAAGGCGAAAGAGATGGTAAGCAGCTCCTGCTAACAAGAACCTCAGAAGGATCTCCTGTGGTTGGCACTGCAATTCCTAGTGCCTCTGAGTTGATCGAGTGCCAGTACTTTTACCCACCAAGTCTCTCCTTTGACATTTCCTTTTCTTTGTAAACTATTTGGGAAGGTTGGGTTGTTCACCCATGGTCAAACAAAGTTTGCTTTAACAATATTGGAGACGCGGAAGTAGATTGTGTTTCCAGAAGGGAAGAAACTCACAAGATTTGCTGTCTTTGTTCTCCATGACCAACATTTTACAAAGCAACGTGTCATTCTCTTGGTGGTTTCTATTATATTTCAGAGCTGTTGAGACAAGCCCACAATACTCAGAATTCAAGCTACAAAAGGGAATCAGATTATAATTTCTGTTCAGGCAAGTGGCATTTACAATCAAGTTCCCATGTATTAAGTTTCACAACTCAGTTGCATTTGTTTATACAACCTCTTAGGTATGTGTTGCTGTATATTCTCTTTCTTTTCTGGGCAAAAGATTTGGAAATCGTCAAGAAAGGTTTAGTTATATAATGAAACTATATAATTATAGCCCAAGTAAATCAAGAAAGGTTTCTTGAAATCTTCGGGGAAAATTATATCTTAATGAGGCCTTTCTTACCGCTAAAACACACTGTTTTGTGGCACCTGAAGGACTGACTCATTCACTCAGGGATCAGCTAATGAACTCTTAATGCCTGCTTTAAATTGTTTTTTTATCATTATATAACCACCTAGGATTCTTTCAATGGTTGAGGTGGCTAATAAACTGACTAAATAAATACGCTTCGGCCTTGCAAACCAGGATGTGCTACTGTAAGTGCCAGAAGGAGACAATTGAGATAATATCATTAGGACAAACATTTTACAATGTTTTTGCCGAAAACCAGCACTTCTAGCAAACCTGCGCCCATAGCAAATCATTGGTTCGCTTAACAACGATGGCATTCATTTAATGACTATGCAATCATTTTACAGCTGCAGATTTATTAATATTTCAGCCTTTCAGTAACATCAGTCTGTAACATTTTTAAAAGGAGGACTATAGTTTGGAGAATGACAGATGCGTATCATTTGCAGGAGTGTATAAAAAGTTATTTATGTGCAAAGCAGATGTAAAATTAAATCAAAGACATTCAGAAACTGAGTATATTAATGTTTTATTAGCTGAGGAGCTAAAAAAGATTTTTTGCTGGGAAAGCTTGCAGCAGATTTCACTTGAAAATATATTCTGCATTTTCTTTTGTGCTGCTGAAATTGAGCACGGAATCTGACTAGGTGTTCCAGGTTCAGATGGCAAATTCTGTTGCAAAACAATTCAGCCTTTGTTGTGCTGCCTCCAAACTTCAAGGCAGATATCCTATTACAAATGTATTTTTCATTCCCCCCCCTCTTATAAAAACAGGTGTAGCCTATTCCAAATCGCAAAGAAGATTACATCTTTATTCGCTTTATGCAATTACATGGTGTGCGGGAGAGAGATTTTCACAGGGTACTTCTACACTTGAACTTTTGCTCCTTGGCTGTGATCTCTGCCTGTTTTATCTAAAAAGGAGGAGGAGGAGGAGGAGGAGGAGGAGGAGGAGGAGGAGGAGGAGGAGGAGGAGGAGGAGGAGGAGGAGGAGGAAGAAGAAGAAGAAGAAGAAGAAGAAGAAGAAGAAGAAGAAGAAGAAGAAGAAGAAGAAGAAGAAGAAGAAGAAGAAGAAGAAGAAGAAGAAGAAGAAGAAGAAGAAGAAGAAAGATAATCATTGTATCAGCACCAGCGAGGAAGCGGACTTGACTTGTCTTACTCCAGATAAAGACGAAGGCCCCCTTTTTGATTTTCCACCAGACTTCACTTGGGCTGGAGTTCTGCTTTGGCATGGACTGAGCTCTTGATGATCAGATGGTGATGTGACCGTCAGCTTACCAAACTCGGAAACCTTTTTCTGCTGCTGTTGTTTCTTTCGCTGAATTACTTTCGTTCTCTCTGAGGAGAACAAGAACAAGAAAAAGGGATGGTTTTCATACCATCATCACCTACCAAGGAACAAGGGGACTTTTCCTACCTCACCTAATAAAAAGCAGAAAGAGTTTCCATTGGTCAGTTTCCCTCTCTGTTCACTCAACCTAGTAGAGAACATAGAACGTAGAATAGGGTTGGAAGGGACCTTGGAGGTCTTCTAGTCCAACCCCCTGCTCAAGCAGGAGACTCTATACCATTTTAGACAAGTGACTGTCCAATCTCTTCTTAAAAACCTCCAGCGGTGGAGCACCCACAATTTCTGGAGAGAAGCTGTTCCACTGGTTGATTGTTCTCACTTGACAGGAAATTTCTCCTTAGTTCCAGGTTGGATCACTCTTTAATGATCTTCCATGCATTACTTCTTGTCCTGCCCTCGGGTGCTTTGGAGAATAAGTCGACCCCCTCTTCTCTGTGATAGCTCCTCAAGTACTGGAAGATTACATTAGAAATACCTAACTCCTCAATCATGCATGGTTTGGTTTGGCCTCCAGTCCTCTAAACATCTTTGTTGCTCTTCTTTGCAATCTGTTTGGGGTCCCAACATCTTTATTTGCATCATGGTGACAGGAGGGATTGCAAAGAAGGGAAGGAAGAAGACTGATCTGCACATACAGTAGTGTTGTTTCCAGGCTCTCAACATTAGATGTTATTTCATATCCCAGTTATGTTAGAAAACTGTATTCTTGTTGCCCCAAGGGCTCAGCTTTTAACTCAATTTCAATAGCTGCTCACCCATAACAACTCTTAACTTAACAGCAGTCTGAATAGAGTCAAAGCACGCCTGGGGGGTTCTAAAATCACTAATTTGCTGTTAATGAAGAGCCTGGCAATTGACTCCCTCCCTCCCCCCTCTGGGCTTCTCAGTCCGTAACTGCTGGTTAAATATTCATTTAAGATTAGCTTGACAGATTGTGTTCTATTGTGGAATATAGTCTCGTTATTAAATACTAACCCAACGGTCATAAATTTAAGCACTGCCCCGAAGAGGGTATAGAGCAGCAGATAATAAATTGTTAATAAACGTGGCCCAATGTAGAGTGTTATGATGCTGTCAAGCTGCGTTTGGGATGTCTGAAAGAAAATCGGTTTTTAGTAAAATATTCCAAGTGTAGAGAAAAAACGTGAAACACCAACGACCGCGTCCCTCTCCAATAGATCACCATATAGACACTGCTGAGAAATAGAATATCTTTTGGTAAAATTTGACAGCTCCTTTGTAAAATAAGAACATTGCTATAGATTGCTCTTTAATAATACATCTTTTGGGATTCCTGAAAGAATGCTATGATGAACCTCTTTTTCTTCAATGTGTCCCTGCTGAGACTTATACTAAAAAATACACTTGTTTCCACTCTGGGGATAAGTACATGGGACCAGTCCCAAGATTCAGGAGTTTCTCCTTTGCCTTCCATTGTTTTGGAACGAAGGCGTATCCCAGCACTGTTAGTGCTTGGATGGGGCCCCACCTGAAAATACTAGAACCATAAGGAAGACTTGGCAGACTTCTCAGATGGGGAAAACCAGGAAGGTGAAGCAACATCCTAAGATACAGCCATGGAAAACCACTTCCATGCTATTGTCAAGAAAATTAACCGGAAGGGGTCATGGAATCAAGGTTGCCAGGATCTCAGCTTAAGAGACTTTCGTTTCTCTGCTAAATACATTTCTTGGTGTTATTGGTTATACTGACTAACTGAAGAGAAGCTCTGATCTTTACAATGATGCTTTGATTAGATAGATGATGATTAGATATATGATAGATAGATAGATAGATAGATAGATAGATAGATAGATAGATAGATAGATAGATAGATAGATAGATAGATAGATAGACAGACAGACAGACAGACAGACAGACAGACAGACAGACAGACAGACAGACAGACAGACAGACAGACAGACAGACAGACAGACAGACAGACAGACAGACATTTATGGATATGGATATGGATATGGAGATGGAGATGGAGATGGAGATGGAGATGGAGATGGAGATAGAGATAGAGATAGAGATAGAGATAGAGATAGAGATAGAGATAGAGATAGAGATGGGGCAAAATATATTGGTAGGGGATGAGGCAACAGGAGCTTACCCTGTCATGCAGTGCTTGGGTCTCAAACCTTCAAGTCGACAAGCCCAGTGTCTTAACCGCTAGGCTACCATGCTCATATCTTATTTCTAAATACAGTGACATTGATGACAGCTGTGTAATTTTGGAAAGATGCAGTCAATACTCTTTGAAGCTCTCATAACGGTAAACGCAGCCCAGCTTCCCTTAAGTTCTCACAGAGGAGAGATACAGATATTACATTCTGTCCTGCCCCGTGTACAGGGATTTACATGACTTCCTCTCCCCACTTGGGGTGGAGTGAAATTTCTCTTTTTACACAGTGTATATCCTTGTGGTGTTTTCGGTTATTCTGTCTGACGGAAAGCAGTAATTCACCCACCCTGAGGCAATCGACAATAAGTCTCAATCTTTTGAAGGGGATCCCTTGGTAAAAAGAAAATAAATGAAATGTTGATGTGAACTAATTATCTTTGAATTTCAGACAGTTTGCTCAGGTTCCTAAGTTTTCTCCACAGGCTTGATCTCAGCATCCCTACCAAGTTAGGATACATGTGTGAATACAAGGCTGGAAGTGTTTTGATTTTGAGACCTTCCCAATCAAATTTCCTGCCCAGTGAGGTCTGTGTGAAATCTCTCTTGATGGCTCACTTGACAGGATTCCTTTTGTTCCTTAAGATGCAGCATATTGTATGTGTGTATACACGGGTGTATTCATATTTAGAAAAGATGCTGAGGGAAAAATTTCTCCCAAACATTATTTTAATTCACTGAAACAACTTGGAGGACTCCTACTACTTGGCACAGGGTTGGCCCCTTTGGGACCTGTGGACTTCAACTCCCAGAATTCCTGAGCCCGCATGGTTGGTTGCCCACCCCTGACTCGGCCTGGTTGAACATCCCCAGGTGCCTTCACGTTCCTTGAAGTCTCAGCCAACCTCAACCGAAACTGACGCATTATCCTGCAGGCCACATTATCCACACCTGATCACCAGGCAAGCTGAGACCTTAGTCCAACACAAGGATTTTCCCAAATTCAAGCTCTAGTCTTGAATCTCAAAGCCTGGAATTGAAAGCTTGTAATCTTTATTTATTGGCAGCTTCTCTGCTCCCTGTGCTTTCCAAGAAAGGCAAGAAGTGGTGCCAGGATGTTTTTCTCCTGCTCTTCTGTCTTCTACCAGCAGGTAGCAGGTTGTTTGTTTAAGGGCCAAATGAAAAGTCTCTCTCGCTCAGGGTTCTGTTGCCAGCAGGATAATTGTGGGGTTCCCACCACGTTACATTACATTAGCTTGCCATCATCTATGACCATCCAAAGGCTCCTGAACTAGTAAAAAATACCTCAAAGAGGCGATCTCAAATGAAGGACCTGGAGATGTTGCAGGGCATGGCTTTTAACAGAACAAGAGAACAAGAGAGTCGGAAGGGCTCTCGGAGGTTTTCTAGTCCAGCCCCCTGCCCAAGAAGCACACCGTGTCACGTGGTATTTCGGTTACGTTCCTAAACTCTATTTCAGCTGGTTTTTCCCTTAGCCACTGTGAGCAATGTTCCTTCTTTGGATTCTAAATAGCCCAGGCAAAGAGTGGCTGCAAAACAGAAGGGTGGAAGAAAACCTTTGCTGGGAGATGGGAAAGGTCTCGATGCCTAAGTGCAAGCAAAGCTCCGTCTCTTTCTCTAGGTGTCACAGGTGTGGTGTTCCTAAAAAGGGACCAGGCTTTGATTGTGTGGTCATGTTCTGCCCCAGCTGCCGGACAAAGGAACACAGCACAAACAGCATCCAAAACAAACCTTGTTTTAATATTCACAGCTACTAATTATCTTTCTTAGCAGTTGTTCTAAAGTCAACGAAAGTATAAATCAGTCTTTTCAGTGCAACAGCTTTTAATTAACCTTCTTAACAGCCGGCAATAGTCCAAACAAAAAGAACACAAGTCTGAGGAAGAGTCTTTCTGATAACAGCAGATAATCCACACAATCTTACTGTTGTTGGCAAAATGCCCAGGAGCAATTTGCAGGAAACTTGACCATTTTCAAACAAGAGCCAAACAGGAGTTTTGAAGTCAAAGACAAGAAATGGAATAAATGAAGTTGTTTCCTGCAAATTCCTCAGTCGTTTTCATCCCTTAAACAGGCTATGGGAGTGGCCAATTATCCCCAAGCCTTACTCCCGAGTAGTCCTTCTCCTCAGGAACCATTCCGGCTTTTTGGCAGCTCTGCGCACACACGCATTGAGAATAGTCGTCTCCTCCTCCTCCTCCTCCTCCTCCTCCTCCTCCTCCTCCTCCTCCTCCTCCTCCTCCTCCTCCTCCTCCTCCTCCTCCTCTTCTTCTTCTTCTTCTTCTTCTTCTTCTTCTTCTTCTTCTTCTTCTTCTTCTTCTTCTTCTTCTTCTTCTTCTTCTCTCATGGCAGCCTCTGGAGGTTCTGACGGCCCTGGCTGAATCCCAGCCTCTGGCACCGAGCCTTCTCCAGCCTCCTCGCTGTCTGACTCTGGTACCAGCTGCACAGGCCACTGGCGAATCACAACACCAGCCTCCTCGCTGTCTGAATCAGCTACCAGCTGCACAGGACACTGGCGGGCCACAACAGGTCAGGCCTCCCAACTTTATGTTTCCCACAGAGGTTCCTGGCCACTCTGAGGCCCCTCTTAGCCCACCGCGTCTTCTAGAGCAAGTGGGGGTTGCATGACAAGCTAATCTACCCTTTCAAACTTTTTAGCACCAAAGTCAATGCAGAAGCTTTTTACTAACGTAGGAAGGAGGGAACTAATTTCAGCAAGTAGACTTATTTTCAGGTCTTTACAGATAGTTATTGCATGAACTATTTTAAAATATCCTGGTGGGAGAGAGAAACGAGTGGGTTGTTTTTCAAAGAAACGGGAAACCTCCAGGTCTAATTCTCTGCCTTCATTAGATCTTTTGAGAGGCAGCAACTGACAGAATCTAAACCCTGTTTCTGTTCAGACCAAGATCAACAAAAAGAGCTGTCCTTTGCTCTGGTTCAAAGTGACCTCCTTTGAGTCTGGCTTGATTTCTAATGTCTCCAAAGCCGTAGACTTTTCTTGATAACAGTGGATTTCATTAACGCTTCATAATTTAGAAATGAGACATGCGGATATTGACCATCTATCAGAGCACAAATCATTCCTCTCTTTCCTTAGAAATATTGTTCAAGTGATAATTTGACTCTTCTTCTCAAGTCTACTTCATAGAGATGCCCGACTTACGTTCTGAGTAATATTGTGGAAGTAGTTTCTTTTAGGGTGTTGTGCTTGTGGTTGTCGATTTCCCAGGATAGCCTGTGGCCTTCCAATACTCTGGTTGTTCCACCTGTGAATATTAACTATTCCTGGCCCCATTCAGCCTCTGAGCTCAGACACAATTGGTCAAGCAGTGTCCTTGCTCTCACTAATGTGTGCCTGATATTATGCTAATCGTGCCAATTCCTGCCAGAAAAACCTCTGCTGTCCTTTTTTCTAACCGAGTGGTCAGAACCACAGAACTAGCCACCTAATGCCTGTCTATTTCTTAAGTACTTTGTTATTAAATGAGAAACCCAAATTCTACGGCCATGTGATCAAAATCCAGCCGATTAGCAACCGGCATGTATCTATGGGGGTTGTGTTGTCCCGGGGGTCATGTGAACCTTCCCAGTTGATGAGCAAAGTCAGTGGTGGAAGCCAGGTTCACTTAATGACCTTATAAATGCACTTAACCATTCAATTCACTTAACAATTGTGGCAAGAAAGGTCATAAAATGGGGCGAAGATCCTTTAACCACTGTCTCGCTTAGCTGTGGAAATTTTGGGCTCATTTGTGCTGGTGCATTGAGGATTGTCTGCACTAAAAAAAAACGAGGTGCACATTTTTTATGTACAACCAAATTCCTTGCACCTAATTCCTTAAAAGTTTCCTCGTGTTAGGTTTTTCCTTTATTTTCCCCTTTTTAAAGAAGTCAGAACTTGCTAACATCAATGCCACTGCAGAAATCGACTCTTCCTCCTAACCGCAGTTCATTTTCATGACATCCTGGCCTCCGTTTCTGATGCTTCTGTTGTCCCATTTCTACCCCAAAGGGAGGGGAGGTTATTACAAGAGCTATGATTGCCTAAATTACAATTTAATTAATGTCGAATTGAGAAACGGCATTAATGAACAAACCTTTGTGGCACGTCCTTGTGAAAAATCCCTTCCAAGTCATTAAGGGATGTTGTTGCTAAGGATTAAGCCGTGATTTCCTGGCAGCAAGAATGTCACCTTCATCTGGCAGTATTTGGAGAAATGTGTGGCTCGGTTGGGGAGCTTCTGGCACCGAGGAGTCTTCTAGGCCCCATCCCTCCCACCCCCATTCAACAAAGCCTGGTACACAATAGGCACCCCGTGTGGGAGTCATTTCGAGAAAGCCAGCGGCCGTTTGCCTAAAACAAACAAAATGAGGCTCAAGAAAAGAAAAGAGGAAATTTTCCTTCTCCTTTCTTTCTTTCTTCTTTCTTTCTTTCTCTTTTCTTTCTTCCTTCCTCTCTTTTTCTTTCCCTTTCCTTTCCTGTCTCTCTTTTCCTTCCTTCTTTACTTCCTTCCTTCTTTCTTTTTTCTTTCTTCCCTTCCTTCCTTTTCTCCCTCCCTGCCTCCCTCCAGCAGAACAGGTACCCTAACATGAACACTAGAACATGGAAGACCGAAGTTTTATTCTGCTGTTTCCAATCAGGCCAAATTTCTGCTTGTTCTGCCAGTAGCTCCCTCATTTCTCAGGCAGGGAATTTCACTTCTCCGGCAAGCTGATTCTGCCTTAGAAAATGGTTGGCACCAGGGGGAGGACCAGATGCAAAGATTATGCCCTGAGCCTTTCAAAAAATACGGCAGCAAGTACCACGGTGCCAGAGGTGTCACAAAGAAGGCTTGAAAAGATCCCCCGCTTCTTGGAATGGAAACCTTGCCAGCTTTCATTTATCGTCCCCCTTAAATAATCCGGCATTATAAAACTGCAGGCTTCAGAAGAGTCCCAACTGTTGACTCCACGGTGTGTGACTGTCCCGTCACAACTGACACTGAACTCAGTGCTTAATGTCACCGCAACAAGATGGCAACCGGTGTTGTGAATCAGCCCCATGCCAAGCAATAACACCTGTCCATGAATTCAGTGATAATAGATGTAAACAGGGGAGAAGAAACCAAACGACTTCAGCCTCCTTCGCTTCACCACTGGGTGACATAACTAATTTTTTCACCTTGCGGAGAGTATTTCAAACTCCCACTCAAAAACTCGGATGGACAGGCACAGACTCCCACTCCAGGGAGCTGCAACACTGACTTAGCTCTGGAAGCTCCTGACAGATAAATCACTGTTGACTTGTGTTCAAATGTTACACCACTGAGCTTTTGTGTGGGGGATGAAAGGAGCGTGAAGCATTTGTGCCTGGCGGCTTGTAAATCTGACCTGTGGAAAAAGGGTGCAGCCAACTTAGTGAATTGTTCCTCTCTGACGCTGGTTCTCCTTGCGTTGGCTCAGCCGCTCAAAGGCAGCCGGTGGAATCTTAACTAAGTCCTGAAAGGACCCAGGGCCATCAGGCAGAAGACCTAGTGAGGCTGTCTAATGAACCATTCAGACGTCCTTACTAGACCCTTTCAATGAGCGGACCTCTTGGTCTTGGAAGGTGAGGCGGATCAAAGTAAAACACTCCGTCCGTGTCATACTTGGCAAAAACAGAGAACTTGCTTTGATCTAAACTGAGCCAGAAGGAGCAGAGATTCCAAGCGTCTCCAAAGAGCCTCTTTGGAGCAACCTGGACGTGCCGTTTTTTTTTCTAACCAAAGCTTAAATTCAGATTAATTTCATGAACTTGGAAGCAATTCCTGAAGAATTTCTAAGAAACTCTAAGAATTCCAGAAAGATTTTGTAAGATGAAGTGGGGGGCAGGGAGGGAAAATAATGTGTGTGGGGGGGGGGTTCTGAAGATGATGACTTGTGTCTAACATGAAGCTCCCAAAATATAGAGGACAACCACTAAAGCTTCCCAACCCCACCCCAGTATTGTTGAATTGTAATTATTAATACAATGGAATGAGAAGATGAATTATATATGAGAATAATCACAGTTCACCTTAGTTGTATATTTATTTGTATATGAAGGTGGAAGACCTCCAGGGTCCTTTCCAATCCTGTTATTCTATGGTATTTAACCCCTGAAGAATTTCAGGAAAAAAACACATATGGAAAAGAAAAGTCTTGTGAAAATAATATAGTTTGACTTTCATGAGCAAAACATAATGTGCAGCTCCTGTTTTGAGGTAATATCTGGTCCTGAATTCACAAAATTGACTGCCAGTGTAATCTCCCAGGGTAATCCCTCCATCTTTGATCCAATTCACTGAAAACAAAGCTGGTTATTCTCCAGTCAGCAAAGGGGGAGGGGGCTCTAAGAGTGATCCCCCCCCTCCGGCCTTCCATGAATCCAATAGAAAATATAAATAAAGCTCTAGTTACGAAGAGTTCAAAACACCTTTCCTTTACAGAATCTAGCAACCACACAGGTATATGGACAGGTACACCAATTTCTGTAAACAACATAGCTTTAAAAAAGACAACAGGAATGAACCTGCTGAGTGTCTTGAGGGGTTTACACACAGATAGAAAAGGTTCCTTCAAAGGATGGAATATTTCAAAATACTATAGCCGCTGTGCATTCAAAAATCCTGTTTTGGTGAAGATGCTCACAGCAGAGCTGCCTTTGCAAAAATCTTATGCAGTAATTTGTCTCCTTCTTCTCCCGCTTGTTACTCCTACACCTCCTCCATCCTACCCACCTGAATCTAATTTGCTCCTCCTCTTAACTCGTCTGCCCGAGTCGGTCAGAGTCTTCCTCCAGCCAAATCCTCCAGGCAATTTCCCCAAGGAGGAAACTTCTCGTATCCTTACCCACCATGACCGAGGGTGCCGACTGAGCCAAGTGCCTTGAGCCCCTCCCCCAAGCTCTTTTTGTAGGAGCCGGGAGGAACACCAGCAGAAGACTCCACTGCCAGACCGAGCTCCCCTTTCCTCCCATCGACTTCTTACTCAAGAGTCATCTTTCCGTCTCCTGTGACCTGCTGGATCGACCCCCTGGCCCACCTCATCCAGCAGACTGTGGTCAGAGTGGCCAACCAACTACCCAAGGAAGCCCAACAGCCTCCCAGCCGATGACCATCAGAGGTTGTCCCACTGCCATCAAGGTTCATGGCCATTGATCCTCCATCGATCTGCCCAATCCTTTGTTGAAGTCATCCATGTTGATAGCCAGGCCCACCTCTTCCTTCATTTTCCCCTTCTCTCTATAGGATTCCTCTTATTCCTTCCCATTTTTCTATCCCCCGTTGACTTTTCTGCCTCTCTCCTTTCTCTCCCTATTCATGGGGTGCTCCAGATTAAGCCCATCTGTGCCAAGTAATAATAATAATAACAGAGTTGGAAGGGACCTTGGAGGTCTTCTAGTCCAACCCCCTGCTTAGGCAAGAAACCCTACATTACTTCAGACAAATGGTTATCCAACATCTTCTTTAAAACTTCCAGTGTTGGAGCATTCACAACTTCTGGAGGCAAGTTGTTCCACTGATTAATTGTTCTAACTATCAGGAAATTTCTCCTTAGTTCTAAGTTGCTTCTCTCCTTGATTAGTTTCCACCCATTGCTTCTTGTCCTGCCTTCAGGTGCTTTGGAGAATAGTTTGACTCCATCTTCTTTGTGGCAACCCCTGAGATATTGGAACACTGCTATCATGTCTCCCCTGGTCCTTCTTTTCATTAAACTAGACATACCCAGTTCCTGCAACCGTTCTTCATATGTTTTAGCCTCCAGTCCCCTAATCATCTTTGTTGCTCTTCTCTGCACTCTTTCTAGAGTCTCAACATCCTTTTTGCATCGTGGCGGCCAAAACTGAATGCCGTATTCCAAGGGTGGCCTTACCAACGCCTTATAAAGTGATATTAACACTTCGCGTGATCTTGATTCTATCCCTCTGTTAATGCAGCCTAGAACTGTGTTGGCTTTTTTGGCAGCTGCTGCACACGGCTGAGTGTGTGAGAAGTCTGCTTCTCTTTCTTTCCCTCTCTCATCTTTCCAATGATAGCTTTTTATTTTCATTCAGTTTCCTTCCAGGCACAGATCTGTGCAAACACGTCCTTAGCACACCCTTCTTCGTTTCCATTGTTCTCATGGAAAACCGATACTGGCTTGCATCAGATGCCTCCCTTTCCCAGCTCTAGTGACACATCCTGGGTTACCTTGGAATGAGACAAACAAATATTTCATAGTCACAAGGTCAGGTTTATTGAGTACAGAGAGAGCCCAGCTGCAAATCTCATTCAAGACAGAATTAGCAGTTAGACATTTCTTTCTCTTTTCTGCAAATGAGGCCCAAAGTTTCTGGGGTAACAACATGTGGGATGGAGCTGGGAGACAGGAGGAAGAGCCGCCGACTGAACGAGGGCCGGGCAAGAAGTGTGGGAAGCATCTCAGAAGCTTTTCTGGAAAGTAAAAGGAGGGGAGAAATACTTCCAATCTTCCAAGGTTCTGCTACTGTTACTCACAATAAAGACACTGGTAGTCCTCATCTTATAACAGTTCATTTAGTGACCATTCAAAAGTTACAACGGCACTGAAAAAAGGAACTTGTGACCATTTTGCAACACTTAACGACAGTTGCAGCAAACCCCCCCCCCCATGGTCACGTGATCAAAATTCAGACGCCAGGAAACTGACTCATATTTATGATGGTCGCAGTGTCCCAGGCCATGTGATTCAGTGGTGGGTTGCTGCCGGTTCAGATCGGTTCTTTAGAACCGGTAGCAGAAATTTATCGCCGCTCGCCGAACCAGCAGTGATAACCGGCGGTCCCAACTCCCGAACCGGTCACCGCGGCTTGCAAAAAAAAAACCTCTGCGCATGCGGAAAGGCTTCTGCACATGCACAGAGGGTCATTTCCGGGTGTTTCGCGTGACGTGACGGGGCAAAACGCGCACTTCCGTCACGATGAGAACCTGTAGGGAAGGTAAGTGGAACCCACCCCTGATGTGATCCCCTTTTGTGACCTTCTGACAAACAATGGAAAAGCCAGATTCACTTAACAACTGGGTGACTAACTGAACAGTGCAGTGATTCACTTAACAACTGTGGCAAAAAAAGTCGTAAAACAGGGCTAAACTCAATTAACAACTGTCTTGCTTAGCAACAAAAATGTTGGGCCACATTGTGGTCGCAAGTCGAGGACAACGTACAGTGTTGGCACCCATGGCTTGTGCCTTTTGTCCAGAGCACCTGAAGGGCTGAGAGCCACTTTGGCTTTTTGATAAGCCTCTTTGGCAGGAAAGTCGCAATGGAGGGCCGAAATCTGAACGGTTCTTTGTCTTCTTCAGTGGGGCTGCTGCTTTTCCCAATGAAAATTGGCCTTTCTACCAAAATAAGGCAAAAGGGGGACCATGGGCTGCTTTCCACTGATTTATTGCAATCTGTAGTTTAATACCCATATTACAACCCTGAAATTTGTTGCCACACATAACGTTTCTTAACCAGTTATTGTCAACATCACTTACAATAGCTATATGTCCAACTGAAGCTCCAAAGCTTCTTTTATTTTGTCTTTAGCAAATCCTTAAAAAATATATAAATGGAAAGTATAACAACATGGTTATTGTGCTATTTGTTACGTTCGTTGGCAGCCAAACCAATAAACTGCGTACTGTATTTGACTGGCTGCATTAAAACACCGCTTTTCTGGCAATGTTTCGTTAGAGCAGCTGGCAACGTCTGACTGACCTTGTCTGAGCAGATAAACTAGCCTGGGATTGTAGTCCTGATGAGTGTTTGGATGAAGCTCTCCAGAGAATACCAAGATGTTGGATTAGGCTGGGAAATCGGAAAAATAATCCAGAAGAAAGCAGGTTGCCTGGACGTTTTGTGGAGAAAACTTGGCAGACCAAATTGAAGCTCACTTTGAAGATGCTCCTTTGGAGACACCATCCCTGACACGGAATTAACGCTGATCTCCCCTAAGCCCTTTGGCAAATTCCAACTCACAAAAGCCCCTCCAAAGGACACAACACTTAACCTCACAATTTTACACAATTTATTTGTCTTTGACGGTACAAGGATGTTTATTTATAGTGCAACGGTGAAGCTTCGTATGTCGGAAGGCAAAGAACTGGAAAGCTTTGCTCTGTCGGAAGAGGCGAGAGAAGATGTCAAAAACAGCAGGGAAGGGGGATCTGGTGTGAAGATGTAAACCAAGATCCTCCACCATCACAAAACAGATCCTTTAATCCCAAGACACAGCCGTATCTTGGGATTTTTTTCTTTCTTTCTATAATGACATTTTCTGATCTGCCGGTTACAATACAATTCCTAAAAGACCTCAGCTTCTTCTCTGCTTTTATAGGAGAAAAGGTATGAAGGCAATCTTTCCTCTTCCCCCTACCCCAGGTATCTGCATTAACATTTAGACGTTAAAAAAAAACTGGAGAAGAATAAAATATGAAAGGGAATCTCGTGGCCATTTCTGTAACAGAAGTGACCAACAAATCCAGTCTTAACTTCTCCTCCTTCTTAACGCCAACTGATAGCTAAGACTGCAGAAAGAACCATTGCAACTGACCTCCTTCCACAGAAGACCTGTGTGTGGTGTGGGTCAGACGTTGTCTCACATCCTGGACATAAACTATTTCAACTCCTCCCCTCGGGACAGCACTGCAGGGCCTTGCAGGCCAAAACTACTAGACACAGGGACAGTTTTTTCCCTCGTGCCAACATTCTGCAGAACATCTAATTTTCACAGTGCTATCTAATGTCTATGTCTATTTACCCATTTGGTGTTCATTACCTTCTTTATTCGCCCCTTTATAGGCATTATAATTAGTGTTATTATTCTGCTCCTTTGCATGTATTAATTCTTTGGCCAAGAGGCATCCAGCCCATCATTCTACTGAGCTTAGAATTCAATCTTCTGATGCCCTCACAGCCCTCATAATACAGTCCCAGGTAGCTAATCCTCCTGGCCGGTTCTTCCGTTACAAAAGCCATATTTTATAATATTTAAGCATGATAAAAATAGACTTATTTTTGGATTATTCCTCTTAGCAATGACTGGTGATGTCTAGGATTACTTTAATATACTCATGGATCTCCAGAGGTCCAAGATGAAAGTTTTGGTTTTTAGTGCTCAGGTGTCGGTTACTCTTCTAAGTAGCATATCACGTTGCTGACTCTAACGCTGCTTCGGCTTCAGGAAGCATTGGAAGAAATGGTTTGGGCCTCACGTTAACTCAGCACTTGTCTGAATCCCTGGAGTAGCTCAGCTGTTCCAGGTGGCCTGCACTGTGAGGACCAAAGCATTTCATCCAAATTATTTTCAAAGCACGCACAACAGATTTTTCTCCTTCTCTGCCAATGGTGCCTAGCTGTTGAGTATATTTTAGTGTTTTTGATTGTAGCTGTTCTGCTTCTCTCGCTAAGCATAACAGATTTTTAACGTTTCATCCTCTTTCAAAAATACTTTGGGCTACAGCTATGCGCAAACATGTGGGAGAACAATTTGGCTTAATTATATTAACTGCCAATAAAACATTATTTGACACCATATTCACCTCAGAATATATTGTGATACCTTGCACAATCTTGCCTTTATTTATTTATTTATTTATTAGTGACATTTATATACCGCCTCACAGTGCAAGCACTCTCTAAGCAGTTTACACCAGTAAGCAATGTATATTTATATTGCCCCCAACAATCTGGGTCCTTGATGTTATTGATGGAAATACTATAGGATCATTGAATTGGAAGGACCCGTTCAAGTATTGGTCTACGTCCTGTTTGAGGTAGCAATCCAGATTAAAGTATCCTAGACAGATTAGCATTTCTTGGAACTTCAATTGAGGGGTCATCACCCCTCTGGATCACGGGTTCCACTGTCAACTCTCTCTTGTTAGAAAATGTTTTTTGAAGTGTTGATACCTTCCTTCCTGTAACTTAATGCTTTCTTCCACGTCCTTCCCCCTGGAACAAGATAGAACAGATCCCAATCTTTTTCTATCTGACATCTTTTCAAGCCTTTGAAGGGTGCTGTAAGATATCCACTGAAACTTCCCTGCTTAATGCTAAGATCTTTTGATCTCTTTTCATAAAACTTATTGCTATTCTCCAGTCTTCTACATTGCTCTCCTCTGAACGTGTTCCAATTTCTCTGGATCCTTCCTAAAAGAGGGTAGGCCAAAGTGGTCAGATGATTACATTAGGAGTCTGATTAATGCAGAACACAGTGGAATAAGTTCTTCCCGTGACATGGAAATTATAGTTCCATTGTCACCATCTAAAATTGCATCTTCCTTCTTTGTAGCTAAATCATATAGTCATACTGCTTTTTCACAGAGCAGAGAAGACTGCATTCTTCCACTGAGCATTTGATGAAGTGACTTATTATTGTGGTTTGAACAATAATATGGCCATGTTTTTCATGGGCAGCCATGTTATTCTTTTTTGGTTTCAAATGATTGAGTCCTGTGCTTTTAATCTTATTGTTGTAAATCTGCCTGTAGGAGATGACCAGGCTGAGCCCAAGGAAGGAGTCAAATGCATCATCAGCCTCGAGTCCCTTTGTGCCCACAAGAGATCTAAGTCCAGCCCATCTTGAACTCTGTTGACTCTTATCCTACCATTTGTAGTTCAGATTCTTGTACAGAGTTTTGGCATACAATAAACCTATGTATTCCTTTGAACTCCTGATTACCTGCAGTTGACACTGTCAGAATTATATGAGCTGGGAAATATATCAACCTGATCTAATAAATAAATAAATCAGACTCATTTTCAAATCATACTCAACTACTCTCCCAAAAACTTTTTAAGGGTTCAATCTCCATCCTATATCTGAAGAGTCACAATTTTTGTGAAGTGCACTTCTGATCAGTTTTTATTTGAAACCCTCCTTGGGGCAAAGCCATCTACAGAAGGTCTGGGGACAAGTGACGCTAATTAGCTGGAGAAGAGTCAATGGGCTAGAGTTAAATGCAGATGCCTTCTCGCTCTGGTTGAGTACAAAAGGTTGCCTTGTCCTTGAAGGAAGAAATTCTCCGCCTGGCAGAGTCCTCTGGTGGCCAGCCTCCTCCTGGAGAAGAGCCAGGCGCGTAATGAGGCAGAGGGATGAGGGGTGCGTATCCTGAGAGGGAAAAGCAGCAACGAGACGTCAGAGGACAAGACTTTCTAGGTCACAACATCGCCTAAGCAGATCTATTCCTCAAAGTGGTGTAATCCAGTGGCCGGTGATAAAATAAAGGTTAACGGCTAATCTAGCAGCTTCTTATCTCTATAGTGGCGGGAAGAGAGGAATGCCACCAATTATCTCGCAATACTCAAGTTAGCCCTGGGATCATATCCACCACATTAAATCACCATCTCCCAGCTCCATTGGAAACTGATTCCCCGTTCCAGCTAATCTTCTTCAAAGAACATGATGCACCAGAACAAGGCAATTTTGCATCACTATCTGAGGCCAGAAAGCCAAGGATTTAGCAATCTCTCTCCAGGTTCAGCTAGTGCTCCAATTTTAATGGTTTTTTTTCATAAAAAAAACAAAAGTATACGCTTCCATAGAAACAAACTGGTTCCTTCATTGCCTCCATTATTTCAAGTTCTCTTTTAACTTTGAAAGCTCTTCATGACTTGAGATCAACATGCATACTTTTCTAATCATCCATATATTCAAATCTTTATTGGGGCAAGGTGTCGAATTCGCTCCACATTGCACGACACCTATGTGGATTTTGGAGAAAATCAACCTAGTTGTTTTTTGCCTTTTAACCAATATATTGCAATGACAAGTGAAATATTTACGCTGATTTTAGATCCTGCTCTCTTAGACCACTATGGCCAATATTATGTTTACTATAAAATAAATAAATCAAAATTTAGGACTTTTGATTTCAGCCTTATATCCTTAAACTATTGAACTTTATTGCAAAAAGTTTTAGGAATTTCTAAAACGTTCCTACAAAGACAACAACAATAAAAATGTGTGGACTTCAGTTCTCACAATTCAGAATTCCCCAGCCAGCATCTTATTGGGCTTTAAGAAAGCAATTAAAACTTGATTGTTTCTTGAGAAATGATTTGATTTCTCTTATCAAACCATTATGAAGGCTGCAGAACTTCCTCCTGGGTCCCATGGTTCTTCTCACATCTCCACTTTGATCTGATAGGCCATATAAATAGAAGCGCAAGCAAGGAAAGTTGTACAGAGTTGGGCAATATCTCTTATTCCTTTAATACTAAGTACTCAGTTCTAAGGAGAAGGAGAAAGAGAAAAGGAGGAGGAGGAGGAGGAGGAGGAGGAGGAGGAGGAGGAGGAGGAGGAGGAGGAGGAGGAGGAGGAGGAAAGGGAAAGGGAAAGGGAAAGGGAAAAGCAAAGGGAAAAGGAGAAGAATGGTTGAGTTAAGTTAGAAGGAAACGTGACAAGGCTTTTGAGGGAGGAAATTAGAGCTAGATTACACAGACAAGGCAATTTTCCCTTTGCTGTTGACTCCATCCAAAGCTAGGCATATAGCGAAATAAGCACTGCTTATACTGTATTTCAGCAAAAGAGGAGCATTATTGGACTCACTGGGAATAGAAGAACAAGCCCTCACAATCCCACTTCCTCCTCTGAAGGATCAAAGAAAGCAGTTTAAAGTCCAGGAATGATGAAGTGAAAAGACAATAATTTCGGAAGACAACTGAGAAATGAATCCGACCAACCCAGCAAATAAAAGTCTATTCCAGAGCTAATGGAATGAATGGAAGTTTCTAAAGAAGAAATTAGAGGGAGGAAGAGCTTTGGGCTTTTGAACGTCATCCTGGATCCAATATCGACTCCTTACTTAGCTACCTAATGGACTCAAATGTTAAAGGGAGAAGGAAATAAACATTTGTCTCTATGGGTAGCTAACTGGGAGGTTTAATGTCTTTCTCCCTAGAGAACCAATAAGTGGATGCAATTACTTGTTAACAGTGAAAGATTGAGAATGGGAACACTTTATTCTTGATCTAACCCTTGCTGATCGCTCTGAAACTATGTGATCACCACTAGACCAAGCAACGTTTTCAGGAAACTTTTACGTAAAAACAAATCTTGTGGCTTTTATGTTGCTATCCATTCAGATCTCTGCTTCCCAAATGGGTTTGGTGGGGGTGGGGAGTGGGAAAAGAATTTAACTGCCAGCTGGCTGTCAACCACAGCTGGCACAGTGACGTGGTTCCCCCCAGTTCCCAGGGTGACAATATGATAATATGCAAACATTACGAGGTGGGACATAGCAGCTCCCTGAATGAGGTGTTTGCAAGAACACACTGAAAATATGTGTAAAACAATGAGTCCATTCCCAGACCAGATGTCACCTGAGCAAGCAACCTTAGACTACCTATTGTAGCAAGTACGGATGCAAATAATACACTTAAAAAGACGCCGGAGGGATGTTTGAGTGGCAGACTGGACTGGCGGTGAGGCAGGATTCGGTTATATTCATTGTGAAGCATTCATACAGGATGGAATAGGATGGGAATTATCTGAACCATTTTTGTTATCTCTCTTTCAGGAGGAGGAAGAGGAGGAAAAATACAGTTTTGGATACGGCAGAGTAGAAGAGAAAGAAGTAAGAAAATCACAAAATGCAAAGGCCTGGAAATAGAACTACGGTAGCAGCTATGGCAAAAGAAAGCAATGGTAGTATCCAATAATAACAGGCACCCTGGATGAAATCCCAAAACATCTGGAGAACCAGTTGAACACCATGGGCATTGACAACATCACTGTAAGTCAATTACAAAAGACAGCTCTACTCGGAACAGCTCGCAACCTTTAATTTTATTAAACAACACCTGCCCATCACAGGTTCTTGGAAAGATGGGCAAAAATGCCACTTTGAGCCTAAACATCTGCCTGACTGTGTAATCAACCATAATAATAACAACTAAATAGGATTAAATTTTGTATTACCTTACATTCCTGAACTTGCAGCAGTCACCAAAATCTAAATAAGATTATTTATAGTCAACTATTGTGTCAGATACAAAAACAGAGACGAAAACAAGAAGTTTCTACACCTGGCTCTTTTCAATGCGTTGCCTAAAAGATTGGAGAGGAGGCAATTGCCTTGTCTCTCAAATGCCGGGCAACCTAAAACCAATTTTTCTCATCCGCTTAGAGAAATAGAAAGGGGCATCAGAGTCCCAGAACACAAATTCAGTGTTTTGCTTCTCTCTTGAAACTCCAGGCCCTCCTATCTTCCCTGCGGCCTGTTTCCCAGGCCCCTTGATTGAAAGCAACCGTGAGTGTCAGGACTCCAGTGGAATTCGGCTTTTAAATTAAGGACTGAAAAGCACTTTTCTTCTGCTCTGGAAACATTTCCAGGCTGTAAAAAAGACATGCGTACGTGGGTGCATGAGCTGGGGAGGTGGTGCCATCTGGGCCTGTGTCTGCACTAGAATTCCCAAGTCTTCCCCTGCCCCTGAGGCACCCTATGCTCTGCTTAATGACCTGCAGGGTCCATTTAATGTCTGCAATGGGGAGGGAAGGAATTGGAGACATTAAGCGAGATGATCACCTCGCTTAAGGACCACTATGACTTGCAGCCGTAATGGGCAGGCTCCATTACGGTTATAAGTTGAGAACTACCCATAATGCAAATGAACGAACCTGGGATTTTATGGAGATTAGAGCTTTCTAACATATCACGCATTAGATGCAAGTAGTTAAATACATTGTATGTGTTATATCACACTAAAACACTGAGAATCACTGTAAGGCCAAAAGTGAGCATTAAGAACCGCGGTCAACACAACATAAACCGCTGAATAAATGAATGCAGGTAGTTCTTGGGTTACGACGGCAATTGTAGGGTGTTTTATTGTCTTTGAACTGTATTCAAACCCTCGCTATCCTGAGAACGGCCTTGCTTGAAATCCCGCAGTGTGGCCATTTTTACAGAGGTGCCCTTAGCCGCATTGGCTCCACAATGAACCAAACTCTCTAGAAGAAAAGTAACTGAAACCATCAATAAAGCAAGTTTATGCAGCCGTTCCTACCATTTCTCCATACTTATTTCATCCAAGTGGCTGAAATGTATGCGTATGTCAATGGGGTGTAATAGTTGCACTGCTATATCTGGGCCAGACAGGAGCCGGGAGCCCATGTACTAGCATCACCTCAGCCAGTGGGTGACCTTGGACAAGAGCCAGCGTAGGGTAGTGGAGCCCAGTGGTTAAGCTGCAAAACTAGGAATGGGGACACCCAAGCCTGGTTCCCTGTCTGGGCACAGAGTCAGCTGGGTGACGTTGCACCAGTCTCTCTTCCTCAGTCTAGACCAGCGGTTCCCAACCTGGGGGTAATTACCCCCAGGGGGGTAAAAACGCTATTCTTTAGGGGTAAAAAAGGCATCCACTAAATTTTAGTGGATGCCTTTTTTTTTGTTGGTAATAATAAAAAATACAGTACAGTAACGCATTTGGTTCATGTGGCATATGCTCTTTCTTGCTAGCGAAACAGCAGAGTGCTTTGAGTGTGGGAACGGGGTGAAAAGGAGGCACGAGGCTGTACACTTGTTGGTTATCAAGTCTAAATACAGAAGTAGACTTGTTGTGGAATATGATATTCCTTGTGCTCTTGCAAAGACTGGCCCGAGAATTTCTGATCTGGCATAATTACATATTGTTTTTGTGATTAATCGCTATGCTTTAATTATGTTCAATTTGTAACAATGAAAATACATCCTGCATATTAGATATTTACATTACGATTCATAACAGTAGCAAAATTACAGTTATGAAGTAGCAACGAAAATAATTTTATGGTTGGGGGTCACCACAACATGAGGAACTATATTAAGGGGTCGCGGCATTAGAAAGGTTGGGAACCACTGATCTAGACGGAGACGTTGAAGAATGTCTGTCTGCCAACCTGGAGTGGACCAGTACGGCCGGTGATGAGCTTGCAATCTTCAATGAAGAGTCCTTTGTCCTGCAGCAAATTAAATGATGCCTGCATATTCATCCTGATACCACACAGATTTAATATTGGCTAACACCGTTCGTGAAAGCTTCCCATACGAAACCTTATTCACAGGACCATTCTAAATTTGACAATAACGCTGTTGGACACAAATCTGGTTGACAGGTTTCATACACTCTAAAGCTGTGTTTGCGTTTAATATAATTACAGGTCTGGGTGGTCGCCATATACAAAGCTGTTTCTATCCCAAATGTGTGTTTGGAGATTATAGCAAATCATGACTGAATATAAAATTGCAACCAAACAAGCAGGAGTTATATACATTTGATCAGTTTATATAGCCACTTTGGGCAGCAAACACAGGATTTAAACGATTAAAATAATAAATAATAGCAATAAAAACAATAACACAATAATAACGCCCTGGCGCCTGAGGGCAATTAAACTCAAACCACATAATCACAGTCAGGTTAATGCTAGTAATGAGGGTGATCTGTAAACCGTTCCGTTTCCTGGCATCAGTCAGATCTTAGTGGCTTAATCTGATCTCTTAAGAAGCCTCAGGGGAAGTTTAGAAAGCCTTACGCCTTCTGGAAATCCAAATTGAAGTTGTCAAATTAAAGAAGAGCTGCTCCAGATTTAATGATATCAAGATACATATGCACCAAAGACAAATTCCTTGTGTGTCCAATCACAATTGGCCAATAAATAATTCTATTCTATTCTATTCTATCCCATTTCGCTGTATAATTCAGTCTAGGGCTGCTGGATTTCTGCTACAAAACTCTAGGGCTGTTAGAAAAACTCTAGATTTTTTTCTAGATTTCTGCCATCTAGTGGCCATGCGGATTTATGCCGCCCGCTTCTGATAGCTGGGAGGAAAGACAAAAATGCACTGCAATCTGTCGGCAATCTGAGCATAATCCAGAAAGTAAGAATTAAAGAACAGGCGATGATAGCTTTGGGGTACACTAGGAAGCAGGATCAAAATAATTCAGAATATAAATATAAAAACTGGACAATATAAAAAACATGTTGAGACTCTAGAAAGAGTGGAGAGAAGAACAAGAACCGCCCCCACCTTGTTGGCCTTCCGGAAGGCCATTAAAACCTGGCTGTTCCGGCAGGCCTGGGGATAACTGATCTTATTATGCAAAAACTTTGAAGGTCTCTCCTTTTATGATAAGTATTGAGTGAAATTGTTTTTTTTAATTTTTTTACTGTATTTTAATAATCTATTTCTATTGCTGTTTTTATCTATTTGCTGTAAGTCGCCCAGAGTCCCCTGGGAGTTGGGCGGCATACAAAAAGAAAGAAAGAAAGAAAGAAAGAAAGAAAGAAAGAAAGAAAGAAAGAAAGAAAGAAAGAAAGAAAGAAAGAAAGAAAGAAAGAAAGAAAGAAAGAAAGAAAAGGGGACTGGAGGCTAAACATACAATGAACGGTTGCAGGAACTGGGTCGGGGTGAAATTCAAACTTTTTCCCTGCCGGTTCTGTGGGCGTGGCTTGGTGGGTGTGGCAGGGGAAGGATACTGCAAAATCTCCATTCCCACCCCACTCTGGGGCCAGCCAGAGGTGGTATTTGCCGGTTCTCCGAACTACTCAAAATTTCCGCTACTGGTTCTCCAGAACCTGTCAGAACCTGCTGAATTTTACCCCTGAACTGGGTATGTCCAGTCAAAGGAAGAGAAGGACCAGGGGGAGACATGATAGCAGTCTTCCAATATCTCAGGGGCTGCCACAAAGAAGAGGGAGTCAAGCTATTCTCCAAAGCACCTGGGGGTAGGACAAGAAGCAATGGGTGGAAACTAAACAAGGAGAGAAGCAACTTAGAACTAAGGAGAAATTTCCTAATGGTGAGGGCAATCAACCAATGAAACAATTTGCCTTCAGAAATTGTGGGTGCTCCAGTTACTGGATGCTTTCAAAAAGTGATTGGACAATCATTTGTCGAGCAGGTTTTCCTGCTCAAGCAAGTAGTAGTAGTAGAAAACCTCCAAGGTCCCTTCCAACTCTATTATTCTAAGAATTGCAGTCTCAAAGGAAAGGTGTCAATGAATTTTGAAGGGGCCCATATGCTCTGGCTTTGGTAACTAAGAAAGATCTTGTCCTTTGCCTTCTAGTCTTACTAAAACAATTAGTCAACTCAGTGACCCTTGCAGAGTTAATCAAGGGCAATTAAAATGGCCAAAGATTAATAGTGTCAGATAATCTATCTAACACTATAATATTGGATAGATGAAGGTCATCTGCAGAGTGACCTTGAAGTAGTTCTTCTAACTCTGCCACCAATAAACCCAACAGGAAGGGTTGAGTGTAAGATATAGAATCTCATTTAGTATACAATAAATTATAGTTTATGGGATGTATACAGTGTTGCCTTAAAATCAATGCCTATTTTAGCATAAAGCAGGCTTTATAGATATGACTCTCCCATAAAAGCTTAGAAGCATTAGTATTAGACTTCTAGTAAGGTAGACACCTCTTGAAGAGCTAAATTATTATGGTTGGTCCCACAGCCAGATGTTGAGTCTGGATCTGGCACTTTTATCCGCCTATCGAGTCCTTCCCAAGGACCTGGTGTGGGGAGAGGTTATTGTTTGGTGGTGTTAAAAGGTTGTAAGTTTTTCCAAGTAAAGCTGCCTTTGGCAATTGGCTGATGGGGATTTTGTCAATGCCGATGAGGCTCAAGGGGAGTTCCAGATGCTTTGGGATTCCACCCAAAGTGCCTATCACTATTGGTACTCTGGTTGCTTTTTTTCTTTTTTGCCACAGTTGTTCTACTTTTATTTTTAGGATTTTTATTTTGTGATTTTTTTTTCAGTTCTTTCTCTTCTATTCTGCTATCTCAGAATAACCGAATAACAGAGTTGGAAGGGACCTTGGAGGTCTTCTAGTCCAACCTTCTGCTCAAGCAGGAGGTCTTCTAGTCCAACCTTCTGCTCAAGCAGGAGACCCTAGAGTCTAGGGTCTAGACCATTTCAGACAAATGGCTGTCCAGTCTCTTCTTAAGAAAACCTCCAGTGATGAAGCACCCACAACGTCTGGAGGGAAAATGTTCCACTGGTTAATTGTCCTCCTCACTGTTAGGAAGTTTCTCCTTAGTTCTACGTTGTTTCTCTCCTTGATTAGTTTCCATCTGTTGCTTTTGTCCTGCCCTCAGGGGCTTTAGAGAAGAGGTTGACCCCCCTCCTCCTCTTTCTGGCAGCCTCTCAAATACTGGAAGACTAAAAGCTTACAACCTTTTAACACCCCTGGTCCTTCTTTACATTAAACGAGACATACCTAGTCTCCCTGCACTTCAAAGTCCATTATATGGAGATTTTTGTTTTTCTTGTCAACAATTGTTACATCTGGGGTGTTATGTGGCAGGTGTTTTCTGCTTGAATTCTAAAATCCCAAGAGCACTTTAGCTTCCTTGATTTACAGGCACAATTGAACCCAAAATGTCCATTGCTGAATGAGACATTCATTGAGGTTTTTTTGCCCCATTTTGTGCCACAGTTGTTAAGTGAATCACTGTTGTTGTTCAAATAGTAACACAGCTGTTAAGTGAATCTGGCTTCCCCAGGGGTGAAATCCAGCAGGTTCTGACAGGTTCTGGAGAACCGGTAGCGGAAATTTTGAGTAGTTCAGAGAACCGGCAAATACCACCTCTGGCTGGCCCCAGAGTGGGGAGGGAATGGGGATTTTGCAGTATCCTTCCCCTGCCACGCCCACCAAGCCACGCCCACAGAAGCGGTAGTAAAAAAAATTGATTTCTTTTTTTAAAAAATAATTTTAATTTGAATATAAACATTAAAAAAGACAAACAAACATTAAACAAACAAAACATGTACATACATGTACAAATACACATATAAATTGGATTTCACCACTGGGCTTCCCCCCATTGACTTCTCAGAAGGTCGCGAAAGGTGATCACGTGACCCCGGGACAGTCCAACCGTCATAAATGCATGCCAGTAACATGTCAAGCACCTGAGTTCTGACCACGCGGCCACGGGGGATGCTTTTTTCAGGGCCATCGTAGCTTCAGGCAGTCACTAAACAAATGGTTGCACTACTTGCAATGCTTTCCACTCGTTCAGATAATGCTTTCTACTCCCCTACAATGGCTTCCACGGGCCTTTTCAGCTCCTTTGCCTCTTCTCCAACCCTTACTTACTATTCAGGCAGGGATGTATAGAGTACCCAGGCCAACCCCAACAGAGCAGCATTCACTTCCACCTAAGTGGCAACCGACCCACATGGGACGAGGGTCCTATAATCAAAGAATCGAGTGCTGTATCTAAAATATCAATCTGTAACTTTTTAAAATAACTTTTAAAAAATAACTTTTAAAAAATAATTTTTAAAAAATAATTTTTAGGCATGGGTTAATTCCCACTGCCAACGGCGATCATTATGTCCTGTTCATTATTTGTTCCCCTCAATTTAAAAACCTCCCTTTAAAGATCTGACTTTCTTAATTCAGCCTGTAAAACCAAAGATGAGAATCTTGAAAGGGTCCTTGGGGAAAAACTAAGGTTCCCTTCTCTGGGCTGCATAAATCAATATCTCCTGTACATATGGCAAAGGAATATATATATATATAGTCTCCCTTTATTTTCATTTATCAGCAAAAAATCCTATATATCTATATATATCTATATCTATCTATCTATCTATCTATCTATCTATCTATCTATCTATCTATCTATCTATATATATATATATATATATATATATATATATATATATAACATATATAAAATACATACATACATACATACATACAGTATATATATATATATATATAATGTATGTATGTATATGTATATGTATATGTATATGTATATGTATATGTATATGTATATGTATATGTATATGTATATGTATATGTATATGTATATATGTCATGAAAAAAGGGGATGAAATAAACTGAAGAGAAGAACGACTAGAAAAAGTCTGGCATTAGAAGACAAATTACTGTGATATGGCAATAGATGGCAGTAAGGAGTGGGGGTTGTGTGTATTTTGGTTGCCATCTAGTGGTCACTCAAATTTTGGCAGCCTAAATATGGAACCCCAAGTGCCATTGCTTTTCTCCAAGATCTCAAGGTAACCTTTATAGGGATGTCCCTTCATTTTATTCCCAACTCTGCAAGGCAGAATAGGAGGAGAGAAAACGCTTGGGCCAAGGTCACAGGGTGGATTTCTAAAGCCATCGTCTTTGTCATCAACAGAACCCTCTACTTGTTTCTCGACCTTTCCCATCTAATGACATGAAACCAGAATAGAAAATGACAACATGGGTGTCTGTGCAAAATGGGATACTGCTATTTTCAGCAAGGTGCCCTTGCAGAGTGTATCTTGCATCCTAAAGAAACTCTTGCAGTTTTTCTCTCTCTCTGAAAAATAAATAAAATATCTCACACTTAATAACCTGGATCTGCAGCAATCCCTGGTGCCCACAATAAGTTTTCGATTTTGCTTGTGAGATGAGCAAGGAGCACACTAAAATTAGCAAATTCATTTTCTATTCTTCTTTCCGTCTTCCTTCTGTATTATTATGTTATCATATTTCATATATATTAGAAATTATTCAGTTCCCTAGTATTTCATTTGCAGGAAAATGATACAGTACAAACATGTTTTCTATTAAGTTAGAACAAAATGTAGAAAGAGGGACTTAATACAATATAAAGTTATATAACATCATACACACACTGCAGCTGCTGACAGATTTTTGTATTTTGTATTATTATATTTTTCCAATTCTGAGCCTTCTTGCCTCTACAGGAAACCTCTACAGTTTTTACTCTAAGCAATTCTGCACGACAGTCATTGCAGTACGGATTGTGAAATTAAAGAAGCTAGTTTAAGGGGGATTTCTTGGGGTCCCCTTCATTTAGGCCCAGCTTTCCCACTCCCCAATTATCAGAGTATCTCTGAAATCAGACCCACCCCACGCCCCGTTTAAGTATGGAGACTCTCAGCCTTGCCCACCTGTAGAATTGTATGCCATTTCAAGGAGAGATCTGAAGAAAGCAAGGTCTGAATTGCTCTGGAAACTTGGAAATGTCTATTAGGTTTTAGCCTGCATGAGAGTTTGAAGGTTTGCACTCTTTACAAAAGAACAAATGAGGCTTAGACGGTCCGTGGATTAAAATCCAAGTCAGGGAAACATTCAAGGAATTCACATTTTCCCTTCGAAGGATGAACGCCCCTGTCTCTTTGCCTTCTAGCAGAAGCCATTGATTGGGGCTAACGGTCAAAAGAAAAACCCAAGATGGCAGCCGCAGCTGCAGGACTGAAGCCCCGCCCCTTTTGCATGCCCAATGCTTGCACAAATAGGGGAGGATCTGGTCACATGTTTGGGACTGCCACCCTGGTTTTTTCTATTCCCCCAGTGGACATCTTCTTCATATGCTATAATAATAATAATAATAATAATAATAATAATAATAATAATAATAATAATAATAATAATAATAATAATAATAATAATAATAATAATAATAATAATAATAATAATAATAATAATAATAACAACAACAATAATAATAATAACAATAACAACAACAACAACAACAACAACAACAACAACAACAGAGTTGGAAGGGACCTTGGAGGTCTTCTAGTCCAACCCCCTGCTTAGGCAGGAAACCCTACACTACTTCAGACAGATGGTTATCCAACATCTTCTTAAAAATTATGTTATTCATGAATGATGAGAAGAGAACTGAGATGCCTCCCTAAAAGTTATTCCTGAAGTTACTCGGAGAGACGGATTCCAAAGCCAACTTTTTCTGTTACAATCGCTCAGAGATTTAAAATACTATTTTTCCACTGCGCTTCCTCCCCTCAATTGTTTTTCCTGGCATGAGTTCCTGTATTTTCCAGTTACAAGTTCTTCAGCAAAGCATAACACAATTTCTATCTGAAAAGATTCAAAACTTCTGTGTCATAAACTAATCAATGGCTGTTGGCTGCCAGATCTCCGTACCAGATCCTGATACAGCAGAGGAATATTCTGAAGGGGATTAGAAAGGGCGATGAATCTGGCTTTTTCAGCAAATTGTTGAAAGATTTCTCAGCTGAATTTTGGTAATCGCTCATTGGATGAAGCATCTCTTATGATCACCATACATGGCTATTCTTATCATCCTCAGTTCAGCCGGAAGAAAGCTTTGGTTGAATATGTTAGTTTCACAAGTTGCAAAGTTTCTGTTGAGGATGTTCAGGCATTAATGTTTATCTATTTAGAAGGGGGAGGTCTTAATTGTTAAGCCATATAATTGGCTTGCAATGCCATTCAATGCATATTTGTTTAGAAGTAAACCCTACTACGCATAGGAAATATGCTTGGCTTTGAAGTTTATTTTGGTGAGTTTTGATGGCCAAAATAAGAATAGCAAAAAAGCCAGAGAGATGGAGGCGATGGGTTAAATCAAAACGATATCAGAAGGAGCCCTATGCTAAAAACCCACCTCCTTTGGAAGGGTGTCCATGTTGCACACTTATTAAAAAGGAGTGAGCCTTTTCTGGCATTTCTGCCATTTTGCCATGTCTGACACCATGGATGCTGCTGATAAAAGACCCAGCTAAATTTTGATTCTGTGCTGATGGCCACTGAAATTACAGCTTTTAATTTTACACCAATGATGGGGACTGTCTCGGGAACCCACCAAAACACAACAACAGAAAGTGACCTCTTTGTTTTCCAGAAGCTGACCGCCCTCTGTGGTCTGGAGCAGACTGCTTTTCTCTCTGCCTGTTTTAGCTCAATTCTAAAAGGTTCCCTGGAATCAAAAACATCTGGCTAATTCATTCATCCAGCTCTTAGACAAAACGAAAATGAGTCTTCAAAAGTAAATCTCAGATAGGATAATACGGAGGTTCTGAAGCTGATGGCTCTGAAGCCAGAGTCGGTGCCTGCATTCACATACTGTGACAAACCATGATTGTTGTTGTTGTTGTTGTTTGAACCAGGATTCCACCTCAATACTTCTACAGAATTCTAAGCCATAGTCCACTAACCACATCTTGGCTAAAAGAATCGGTCATTACCTCATGCCGAGATCTGGAGCCTATCAGAAGGCAATGAAAAAAAGAGGGGGGGATGGGAGAATTCCTATTTCAGCCTCTCTTGCCAACCTCAAAAGTGAGTCTAGCCACTTGTCAGCATCCAGCTTGCAAACTTAACACTGGAAGGTCTTCTCAAAGAAAAAGGAAGAAAAAACAAGCTCTGAACCTTCTCAGCATCACCACTGAGCCTAAAGGATTTGTCATTCTGTTTCCAGAACCAGATGTTTCCACATCAGCCCACATCCCAACCAATTCTCAAACCTCTAAAAGAGCGGAGGACATGTCAAAGTCACCAATGAAAAGAAAAGCTACCAGATCTGGACTAAAAAGAGGAGAAGCCAAGAGGTGTGTTCTGCATCTCCCTGCTGTCACCTACTGGTTGTCTGAAGTTTTACAACTCAGTTCCGGTAGCTCTATACCAGTGATGGAGAACCTTTTTTTGCACAGTGCTCACACCCATAATGCAATGCCCTTTCCCCCGTGCACGTGCACACAACGCCCCCCCGCACTGCCCCCCCCCCGCACATGCGCGCAGGCCTCACTGAAGACTCCGGACTTCCGGTGGGCCCGTTGGGCCATTTTTCGCCCTTCCCAGGCTTCAGGAAAGCCTATAGATGGCAAAAAAACGGCCTAACGGCCCAACCGGAGGTTCGTTTCTGAACTTCCGGGTTGGGCCATTGGGCCGTTTTTCACCCTCCCCAGGCTTCAGGAAAGCCTCCGGAGCCTGTGGATGGCAAAAAATGGCCCAATGGGCCAACCGGAAGTTCTGAAATGAACTTCCGGTTGGGCCGTTGGGCCATTTTTCACCCTCCCCAGGCTTCAGGAGGCTTTCCTGAAGCCTGGGGATAGGGCCGTTGGGCTGTTTTCACCCAGCCAGGAGTTGGATTTGGGGGTTCTCCGAACTGCACAGAATCTTAGCTAGAGGTTCTCCCGAACCCCTGCGAACCCCCAGCAGCCTACCCTGACGTTAATGCTTCCTTTGAATTTCTCTTCCAAATACAGTTGCCTGCTCCATCTGTTAAGAACTGTCAGGTGCACATTTTAGTTTCCCCAAAATATTAAGAGATATTGCCCATAATGTGCATTTTGTTCATAAAGACTAAGCTGTCAAACCTGAACAGTCCAAGGAAGTACAGGTGTCTATAATAAATGAGGATAATTCGACAAAATAAGAAAATTAATTATATTTACAAAAGCAATATCTAATAAAATACCAGATAAAACCATGTATTTCTTTTTTAAATAGTTTTTATAAAACAGTTTTCTCTTTTAAAAACATTAAAAACAACCAGAAATACAAAAACAACATGACATAACATAACATAATGTAAAATCACATACTATATAAAATCATTTTATAGCGTACTGTATCGGTGTACATACTTTGCTTTTATAACTCTTACTCTTTAACTTATACTATTCATATATTTTCCTAAATCCTATATACAATTTCTTCTTAATATCTATCATCTAGTCTAGTTATATCCACCTATCACCCTATTTCCATGCGTCTATATACATAAATACAAATATCTATACATATTTTGATTTATTATTGTCATACCATTATCTATTAATTTTACTTTTGTGTTCCAGCCAATTGTACCATTTGTTCCATATCTTATAATACTCTGTTTCCTCTCTGTCATGTACAATGATAAATAAAAAAAGTATTAGAATGTGCTGAAATGAATAAATTAACATTGGAAATACAAAGCCATGTATTTCTAAAATGGAATTTTTTAAAAAAAACTTGAGTGAGACAATTTGCCATCTAAGTTCCAACAGAATTTAACCAAATATTCTCCTTGAAAAACACACACGGTCTTTCAGATGTCACAGCGAAGATGTCCATTTCAGCCTGAAAGTGAGGATTTTATAGACATTCTTAACAGAATAATACAAAACAGAGTTGGAAGGGGACCTTGGAGGCCTTCTAGTCCAACCCCTGATCAAGCAGGAGACCTTAAACCATTCCGGACAAATGTTTGCCCAATCTCTTCTTAAAAACCTCCAATTTCTGAAGGCAACTTCTGTTCCACTGGTTGGTTGTTCTCACCGTCAGGAAAATTCTCCTTAGTTCTAGGTTGCTTCTCTCCTCAATTTTTAAGCTACTGGACAGTTCAAAACTAACATGGCATCCTTTCACATCTTTGGTCCCAGCAATATTAAAAATAACATATATTCTCCCATTGATGATTCTCACTGTATATTTTTTTTGTTCCAACTTAATATCCAACTTCCTGGTGTTTTAATAAATAAATCTGGACCCTTTAATAGAGCAACATTAGTTTTGCCTTCAAAAAGTCCAGCAACTTCACTTCCGGTTCCGGATCGCTGCATCGCGGACGCTCCTCGTTGAGCGCCTTTCCTTTTCCCCGTTAAAGCCGCCAGAACAGCTGTCTGGCGGCTTGAAAGTCTCTGCCCCGGGCAAAGGGGAGAGATGAGAGCCGGACAGGTGGGGTAGAGCCCCCCCTAGTGCCCCAAGTGTCAGCCAGGGGCGCGAAAGGTGAGGGCTCCCCAGCCAGCCTGTCTCTTGCTCCGGGGACTTGGAAACCTCCGCTTTTGCGGAGCAAGATGCTGTGACCACCCGCTGCTTCGTGAAGGGGATTACAACTACTTAATTGTTTAAACAAGCAGACAGAGAGAGACAGGATTTTAAAGGGCAAGTACAGATTTTTTTTTTTCTTTCAACTCCACTGCTGATTTTCACTTCGGAAGAAACTAAGTAACAGTTATTAGGCTACAACATGGCGATCGGAGAAAGTGGGAGGAGAAGTGAAAGTAACTTTCGTTTCCCTAGCAGCTTTTTTTCTTATGGAAATTTTTGATTTTGAAAGTTGGCTTTACTCTCTCTGTCTCCCGATTTTGGATTAAATAATAACTGACAATTTTTTAAAAATAAAATTCTATCTGGCTTTGGAATTTGAAAGAATTTTAAAAGAAATTTAAAAGAACTTTAACTAGAGGCTTGGCTTTTTCTTTGTTCACCACTGGAAATACTAAAATGGCTTCAAAATCTGGAAAGATGATTTTGAATAAAAGAATGGATTATTCATCTGGTTATATTTCTAAAATGCAACTTACCACTGAGTTAACACCCCCAAAGTCTTTAACACCTGAAAATTTAATAAGTACCTTAAAGATTATGAAAGATGAACTTATTGTTGAATTTAACCAAAAAATTAGTGAAATAGATAATAAAATGCAGGCTGCTTTAAAGAATATTGACCAACAAATTAGAAATGATGTGTTGGAGGCATGTAAAGGTCTAGCAACAAATATTGAAGTTTTGGCAAACCGCATTGAAGAAAACAAACAAGTTTTGACAACTTCAGTAGAATACATAGATAAAATACAAAATGACATTGCAAATTTTGAAACAGAGGTGTTAATGACGCAATTCAGATCCATGGAATTTGCCATAAGGGTCAGGGGGTTGAAAGAAGGATTATATGAAGATTTGAAAGGAAGGATGGTGGAAGCTTTGGAGCAGGTGTCTGGACTGTCTAAAGAAGAACTAGCCAGGCAAATTGATAAAATATATAGAATCAACTCCTGGTATGCAAAACAAAAACACCTACCAAGGGATATTGTAATATACTTTACTACAAGAGCCTTACGGAATAGGATTATACAGGCGACGTTTAAGAATAACCTGCAGGTGAATGGCCAGGAACTGATGATATGGAAAGAAATTCCCTCTAAAATGCTCAAAGCCAGAAAAGATTATACCTTTCTGATTGATGAATTTAAAAGGTTAAATTTACATTACAAATGGGAAGCACCAACAGGAGTTGCAGTGAAATTTCTGGGAAAAAGATATCGGCTTAATACAACAAAGAAAGCTACTGAATTTTATGTCAACGTCTTAAAGGCTGATATATCCAAGATTCCAGAGGAAAGATGTATGAAAACAAAAGAGGAGGAGGAGGGAAAGCCATCCCTTCCTCTTCAAATCGAAACAGATTTACAAAATTTAAATGATTGGCAGAGCCAGACAGATGTCTACAGTGTGGAAAAGGAGATGGAAGATCGGGGTCAGATGGGAGGCGAGCTGACAACTACAAAATTATCAAGTTACAAAAAGATGCAACCATCATCAAGATACAACAAGATGCAGTGTTGAAGTTTATTGGACAGATGGTTGCCATTATGACTGTACTTTTCTTTTTCCCTTCTTTCCTTAATTTTTTTTTCTTTTCTTTACTTCTTGCATTCTTTTTTTTTCTTTTGTTTTTTTTGGGGGGCTTATTCAAAGTATTATTAATTCTTTTTAAAGATTTAGAACTTTTTTGAACCTAATAATTTAATACATAGTAACATTATGTTACTAATAGAGTGGTAGAATTTATGATGAAGTTTAAGGTTTTTGTATTATTATTTAGTTATTTTTTGTGTAATATTAATTTAAGTTTTATTTAATTGTGAGAAAGATTTGGAATTGTTATCTATCCAGTTATAAAATATTACAATTAGATTTAACATTTTTTTTTTTGGGAGGAAGGTTATTTAAAGTTTGTAATTAGTGCTTATAATCTGATATATAGTAATAGTATGTTATTTATATACTGATTGATTTTATGATGAAGTTTAAGGTTTTTGTATTTAATACTTAGTCATCATTTATGTAATAATCATTTAATTCTTAGTTAACAGTGAAGAAATGTTGTGAAGGGTAGATGATTGAAAGGAGGAGGAAGGAATTTTTATTAGTGTACAATTTGGAGTTGAAGTTTTAAAAAAATAAGGTGGAAGTCAAAATTTTTTAATTTAATTTAAATTTATTTTATTGATATTATGCCCTGTACTCTCTCTGGGAAGTCCGGGGGGGAGGGGGGGAGGGAAAGGGGTGGGTTAGGGGGGAGAAAAATTAAAAAAAAATGTTTGTACTTTCTATTTAATGTTTAGCTATTATCTATGTAATTTTGTACTAATAAAACTTTTTGGAGAAAAAAAAAAAAAAAAAAAAAGTCCAGCAACTTCATTTCTTTCCTGATCTGAATTAAAAGGCTTACTTTTCCTTTGTCTGCAGGGCATACCTCTGTACTAGTCCAGGCAAAGCATTTTCCAGTTTGAAGCCTAATCATGCTATGTATCTTCATATCTCCCACCAATAGTTCAGCTCACAGAACATTAGATATGGAGAAAGAATAAATTAGCTAATCATTCCAAGCTTGATTCAGTTTTAATGACCCATGGAAAGATTTCCTCTATCTTGGAACAACTTCTTGGGTAGAAAGGTCAGCCACACAGAAGAGACACATTTATTAACTTTATTGTGCCCCCAAAGTGTTCCCCCAAAGAGGGAAGACCTTTACATAACCCCTTTTTGCAATCAGCTGTCAACAAGGAGGCTCAACTCATTCATTTTCTGGGTTTGCAGACAACATTCAATCATAAGCCAACCAGATAGGCGGGGTCCATACAATATGCTGGGAGGGAGGGAGGGAGAGAGAATCCTGATTAAGAATCCTGATTAAGTTTAACGTTAATCACATTTTGTAAAGGGAAACTTTCACTGAGTTGGTTAAGAATGTTGGGTGAACACAGACGCTGCTTAAACCTGAAGGCTACTTCTCACTTCTCAAGTACTTGATTTATCTTGTGCTTCTTCTTCTGTGGTCCAGGAAGCTCAGCCATGAGCTGAGCATCAAGAATGCTTCTGACTATGTTTTATAGGATGTCAGAAGAAAGGTAGCCAGTCCCTCCCAGTTGACAGAAATATCAGTTATCACCACAGCCTGGTTCATTATCCATTAGCAGAACTTATTAGATTAACATGGGATTGGGTGGTCCATTAATCAATCTACTATCATTTTATGTGTATTTATGAAATACAGGGGGAGGCACTTAAAGACGCTGAGCTTGTCAGCTGGAAAGCTGATGGCCTAGGTTCAAGACCCGAGGACCCACGCAATGGAGTGAGCTCCCCTTCCTTGCTCTGGCTCCTGCCCACCTAGCAGTTTGAAAGCATGCAAATGCGAGTAGATAAACAGGAACCATTTCGGTGGGACGGTAACAGCTGATCCATGCGCCTTGGTGTATAGTCATGCTGGCTACATGGCCACAGAAATGTCTTCGGACAACGGTGGCACCCTTAGCTAGGAAACAGAGATGGGCACCACCCCCAAGAGTCGGACAGGACTGGACAGGTGAAATCCTTACCTTTACTTTATGAAATGTGTACCCTGCTTCAGTCTTGGTGGGCTCAAATCAGAGTACTCAGTTATACAGCCCACCCCTCCTTTGAGTTTGTTGGCTATCATGTTAAGACAGAACACAAACAATCTGTTTGTTGCATTCTGTAATTGGGTTTAGGACGTTTTGTGTGCCCAACCCTTCTCTTAATCCCCATTAAAAGCCATCCATCCCTTATAGCCAGGCCTCTTCCATGTATGGAGGTACCATGTCTTCTCCTTTGGACATCTGAAGGATGAAGCTCAACTTAACTTTGCATTTCTATGCATAATATGATCCTTAATTTCAGAATAAATAAGGCAATCAAAGTGATAAACAATTCAGGGACACGTATACTACTAATGCCTGCAACATTTGTAGTAGTGTTGATTAGCAGCTTGAAATGTCAAATAATTTTGCCTCGGAGGACTTCTATTTGTTTAGCTTTTACAGTTATAATCAAAGAGAAGTCAGATGTTTAGACCATATGGCATGCTTCTCTGATTTTTATCTAAGCATAATTTAATTCGGGGTTAAATTCAATAAAACACTCTATATGTTTTTCAAGGTGTTTTTTTTCTAGATCCATAAAATGTAAACAATTAAATTACATATTGTATCTTGTGATGTTCGGGCTGTTAGTCATTCAAGCAACGACTGCAGGATTTATTTAGGATTAAGAAAAATTGAATTCTTGGTATGTTTTAGCCTCCAGGCCCCTAATCATCTTTGTTGCTCTTCTCTGCACTCTTTCTTATACCATGAAGCAAAACCGGATGCAATATTCCAAGTGTGGTCTCACCAAGGCATTGTAAAGTGGTAATTGACATGTATTTACTCTCACTCAGAATTCTGCTAACCATCTTCCCAGAGACACCAAACAAAATAGTCTTCCAATAGGATTGTTGTTGTTGTTGTTGTTGTTTTTCACTTCTTACTCTTTCTTTTGTACAAGGGGAAAATAATGGCATTCTACTAATTGTCAGGGACTAATGAAAACTTTACACACATCTTTAAAAAATTACACAGCGTCCAATAAGCACATCAGATCCATATTTTAATATTTATCCAATTATATACCTCTTCAAAACGTACCATGTTCAACATTTCCTCAAAATACTTAAAAGAGTATTTTCAACGTTCTTTTCCTTGGACATTAATATCTCTTGCATTTCTTTCGATTTCACTCCCACACAGACTGAGTTATGCATAAAAAGGGAGAACAAGAAGCTAATAATTTTTTTTAATGGCTCATTGAATAAGTCAGGCCCAAGTTCTCATTTGAGGCCCAAATGACTATCAGACTCAAATCATCCAATTTTGGACATTTCATGTGAAGTCCCAGCAACCTGCAGAAAGCTCTCCTGCTGGCAAAGACAGAAGGGAGGAGGAGGAGGAGGGAGGAGGAGGAGGAGGAGGAGGAGGAGGAGGAGGAGTTCCAGCGCAGGGGCCCGGGTGGACGTAGTTACAGAGGCTTGGCTGGACAGGTGCTTGGAAAACCTGAAAAGCTTTCAGGTTACAGGCAGAACATCATGAAGAAAATCTATCTCTGTGTCTAGAAAAAGAGCTTGATGGCACATAATCAATCAATTAATCAAAATGCTCCTTCCAGAGTCCTCTCCCTTCAGTTTCACCTCAGGTCAGTTTTATTTTTAACTCCATTAAGTGTGCCAGAAGCTCCTTGTTGAGTCCTTGTCACTTTCTTCCAAAATAACTTTGCCTTTCTTAATTGTGTCCTTTGCTCTTTCAATTTCTTTTTTTTTTTTTTTTTTGCAACTGTATAACAGCATGTGGAGGTTTTTAAAAAGAGACTGGACAACCGTTTGAAATGATGTAGGGTTTCCTGCTTGAGAAGGGGGTTGGACTAGAGGACCTTTAAGATCCCTTCCAACTCTGTTATTCTGTTAGTAAAGTGTTTGTACATCTACAGAAAGGACCCACAAATACCTTGTTGTTTGCTTCAAATGGCATGCCACCAAATACTGAAATTTCTTTTTTTTTTCCTCCTACAAAAGAAGAGCTATAAGAGCTATTTAATTAGCCTGTGTTGGGCTGAGTCAACAGGGCTTAATCCAACCCTACCAAGGCACGTACAGTTTCTCTCTTTATGCCCTTGTTCTACTTCTTTGCTGCCGAAAAGCCACCACTACATTGGCCCAGCAAATCCTTTTCCTAGAAGCCCTTCATTGAAACAGCCCCTTCCTCTAAAACATCTTTTGCCTTCAGAAATCTTGAGCCAGAACGCAGAGTTGATATGATCTCTTCAAAGCTTACCATCAATTTCCATTTCTGAATTGTTTCAAACTAGGCCAGTGAGAAAAATAATACGTTAGCAGATGGAAACACTGAACGGTAGAAGAGCGGTTAAGGCAGGGGTCCCCAAACTTGGCAACTTTAAGACTTGTGGACTTCAACTCCCAGAATTCTCCAGCCAGCAATGAGGCTTCTCTGGCCAATGAAGGGATCGACGTTGGTCAGGAATGGACGAAAGGGAAGGAACTGGATATTGCTGCAGGGCATGGCTGAGTTGGCAGCTATGGTGATTGCCCACCCGATTGCTATTATATTTTGCAAAATTGGGGTTTCCCCCTGAAGTCACATAATCAAAAAACACTCGCTTATTCATGTTGTTTGGAAGTTTAGAGTCAAACCTGCCTACTGCGTGATTGAAAAGAAAACACAAAACTATGCACTGCTGGACTTATTTTTAAAAGCACAGAGAAAAGTAGGAAGTACAGGGAAATTTTTAAAAAGTAGCAATAAAATTTTCTTGCCAGGTTTCAAACCAGCCACAAACTATTTACCAGGCAAGAATTATAGTCATTGTGGTATTATAGCCCCCGTGATAAAGGAGAGATTTAAAAGACATTAGAAAGGAAAAGGTGGTTGTTTGTATCTGTTGCAGATGCACTTTGATGCATATACATTCAAACAGACATAGCAATCTATGTGCATAGATTAAGACATATATACAAACATCTATATGTGTGTAAATGCCAAGGAAAATCCTTCCACAGAAATGGAAGCAATAGTCAACAACGTTTGCAGACCAACAAGGCAGGAGGGCACAGTAGCAAGGGAATGGTCTAGTGAAGAGTGCCTGGCAGTCTGCTTCCTTCCGAGAGTGCACATCTCCAAACAATTGCTAAATGTTGTGATCGGATTCTCATATGCCAATTGAGGAGACACCAGAAATGAATACAGGACAGAAACAGCCTGAAGGGTTGCTGCAACCCAGGAACACTTTTTGTATTTCTTTGCTGCCCTCTGGTGGCCATCTATAAATTTACAAGACAAATATTTGAGACTGCAAAAATCCAAATGACCACATACAGGTACTCTTCGACTTACAACAGTTTGTTTACCGACCAAAGTTACAACCACCCTGAAAAAGTGACCTGCGACCATTTTTCACACTTATGACGGTTGCAGCATCCCCATGGCCATATGATCAAAATTCAGACGCTTGGCAACTGATTCATATTTATGACAAGTGTAATGTCATTTTTTCCCACCCATTTCATTAGACTTTCATGTTGTGCATTTTGTAAATGTTGCTGCCCGTTGACTGAATAATGAGCAACGTCCTTTCTATAGTGTGACTAATGTCTTTCTAAAATCAGGAATGCCTTGGTGGACGCTCATTCTGTCACCTCACAGGGAAATTTTCTGGCTGTCCGACAGATCCTTGCTGGCTGTCCTCATCCTGTGCTCGTCCCTTCCTCCATCTTTCCATTCTCAGGGGGGGTGACAAGGGGCCACAGTTGCTGATACATGGCCAGTGCTCCAAAGTCATCGTCTCCAACCCCTGCTGGTGGGTCAAAGCTCATTTCAGAGCACTGCTGGGCTGCCCCCTCCCCCCACCCGCCCTTTCTGTAAGGATAAGTGGTCTCACATAGGAGGCCAAGAAGCCTGGGGCAAATCTGTGCTGACTGAAGGACAGAGCCCATGGCTTGCTTCGGCCCCTTGCAGGGAATCGGCCGTTCGTCAGTTGGCGTTTATATAAATATTATATAATTGGCTGCAAACCAATTCCCATGTTGGAAGAAGAACCGGTGTTGGCTTGGGGACAAGAGGGACAGAGTTCCTGTCTGGTGTTTGCATGGCGCAGTCATCCAAAAGCCAGCATCTTCTCCTCCTTCCCTGGAGCGGCCATTTGAGAAGCAGGCTTGCTGAGACGCCCAGCTTCAGCGCTAAGCAGATTAATGCTTCCTCCTGTTCCAAAAAATTAGGAAAAGGGAGGAGGGAGAGCCCTCTTTAAATAATCCTCTTTAGATTTCAAAGCAGCTGATCTTCAAATACCCCAGTGAAAGGGTGAAGGGGGAGTTCTTAAATCTTTGAAGGCTGCGTGGAAAAAGGCAACTGTTAAGCATCCATGCAGGTTCCAAATCAGCTTCTCTCTCCTTAAGTCTCTTTGCGGTTGGGGGGGACAGGGAGGGGGGGCAACCCAAGGATTGGAGAAAGAAAGCTGCTGAGATCCAGCCAAGGTTGGTGCTCAGTGACTCGGCCCAGTCCCAGTCCCCCATTTCATGACCTCCCTGGGCCTTGGGGCTTAAACTCCACATAAAGATGGGTGGAGCCGCTGGGCTGAATGGTAGCACCCGCCTTAGGTTCTCGTGTGGAGGCTGGCAAGAAAATGCTGAACAATATTTTATCTCTTGTGAAATTTTATCAGCAGCTACCCTCCAACCATGATTTTGTCATTCTATCAAGTCCATGTCTTAGTCATGACATCAAAGGAGAAGCATAATCCAGAACTTGAGGCCCTCCTCCTCCTCCTCCTCCTCCTCCTCCTCCTCTTCTTCTTCTCCTCCTCCTCTTCCTCCTCCCCTCCTCTTCCTCCTCCTCCTCCATTACTTCTCCTCTTCTTCTTCTTCTTCTTCTTCTTCTTTCTCCTCCTCCTCCTCCATTACTTCTACTCCTCCTCTTTTACTGCCCTGAGGAAGATACAAAGTTATTTCTCTTGCTCTTCTGGTGGCTTCAACCATTGTTAATTGATGTTGTTGCAGTGTGTCTTTGATGAGGGAGCTCTATGGGGTCAAAACCTTCAAGATGGTACCCCAACCATGGAGGAATTGCATAGTGATTTTGAGATTTATTTTTACCCTACCATGACGACTTCCTGATCCAAGCAGAGTCAACATTGCAACTGCTTATGCATGTGAACAGGAGAGATACAATTATAGGCATTAAATCAGTATGTAAATGTTGATAGAATTCCTCCTTAGTTCTAGGATGGTTCTCTCCTTGATCAGTTTCCATCAATTGCTTCTTGTCCTGCCCTCAGGTGCTTTGGAGAATGGATTGACTCTCTCTTCTTTGTGGCAGCCCCTGAGATGTTGGAAGAACTGCTATCATGTCTCCCCTGGTCCTTCTCTTCACTAGACCAGCCATGCCCTGTTTTAGCCTCCAGTCCCCTGATCACCCTTGTTGCTCTTCTCTGCACTCTTTCTGGAGCCTCAACATTTATAACGTAGCAGTGAAAACTGGATGCAACAACACTTTAGGTACAGATCAAAGGAGGAGGATTTGGTTGCCTCTTTAGAAGACAACTAAGCAGTTTTATGGACACCAATGCAAACACTGAAGCCAGCATTACATGTTACGTCCGAGTTGTAATGAATATCCAGAACAAAGCATAGAATGGAAATGGGTATTAGGGATATTAAATTGAAAGTTGGGCCAGACCTAAAATGGTCCTTAGAAGATACTCACCGTGGATGGAAAAGCCATGATGGGCCTGTTGGGTTTGTCAAGTGGGCAAGCCCTGGGCTCTTTTAGTCTCAGCACAAGAGGGATGCCAGAAAAAATCTTGTTGGGGGAAACAGCAGATCCAGGAGTTAGAAAGAAGAAATTGAAATGCTTAAGAGCAGAAGATCTAAGAGGATTTGAAGGGGGAAACATTGTACATGTGGCAGGAAAAAATGCATGCTGAAAGCTACAGCTGATTTTTAATAGAAATGTATAAAGCTGGAGGACAGCCAAATAAAGGGTATCCATAACAGCATTTCTAACGAGAAGATAATCTCAAGTCATCCAAAATGTTAATTGTACACTATTATTTCAAATTGTTCTTGTTCATTTCACTGCCTGGAAGCCACTATTTCAGCTAACTAAGGTAATGAGTATGACTAGCTCATAATCACTTTTTTCACACTACTGTGATTAAAAATATAATTTTGGTTGTCAATCAATCATTCACGCATGTCATATTTTTCCTAATCAGACGTTTTGCACACATCTGAAATCTTTTGCTTAAAAAAAATGTAGTCAGTCACAGATTCTCTGGGTATTGCAACCCCATTCTGATACACGCATAATCTCTCTGGTGCTTAGAATTATAGAACCATTGGAAGGGACCTTGGAGGTCTTCCAGTCCAGCCCCCTGCCCAAAGCAGGAATCCTCGTATCATCACAGACATCATCTTCCTATCTCTCCTTGAAAGCCTCCAGCAACTGTTCCACTGCTTCTTCTCACCGTCTGGGGATTTCTCATTTCGAGGCTGGGTCTCCCTCTGATGAGCTTTCACCGAATTGTTTCTTATTCTGCTACTATCGCTTAACTTCCCACCTAATCTGACCTTGGTTAGTTTTTCAAGGTATATTAAGGGCTGCCTTGCCACATTTGCTGGGTTTGGGCATCAGGAGAGGTTATGCTTGCAGAGGCTGCCTCCATCACACACGCAAAACAGAGGATTGGGTCAATGACATGGTTGTGGCACCGTTTTGACTCTTTCGGCATTTCCCCCCCCCCCACCCCCTGCTTTCCCCCCCACCCCCAGCATCAAAGATAATTTCCTGGATCTGTGAAATGCTTTCACTGCCGTTTTATTCCATTCTGCTTGATGGCTCATTTTATTGACACCTACAATCAAGAGGAAACTCTTTTATCAGTCAAATATTCCAGAAAATCACACCTCTGTCTATTTGGTGCCGGGGCCAAAGCCAACGCACAAACGAAAGTGAAGGAATGTGGCTTCCAGACATTTTCAAATGTCACCATCGCTGGAACTCTGAAAGTTTTTGAATAATGCTTTAACACACCGTGTCAGTTTGTATCACGTTACGACACGCCTGTAAGCAGTCCTGTCCATCAGACACAATGCGCTGTGGCTGCAGGAGAAGAGACGGGGCAGCTGTGGCTGGGGACTTGCTCTAACCAGTGAAGGGCGAGCGTTCAAGAGCTCAGCCCCGGGTGCAAATCCACTCAGTTGCGAGACGGGTCCTGGTTGCGACTTATTCATTTCTACCTTTCCAAAGGCTGTTTTGTGCAGGTTGCTGGATTCATTGTTTAGCAACATCTAGAGAACAGTAAAAAAAAGAAGAATTTTGGAAAAATACCTTCTGTTCGTTTCCACTAAGGAGCACCAGCAACATCTCACCCCACCTGTCCACTTTCCTTGGGTCCAAATTCATACGGAAGCCTCGCTCTGTGTTTCCTTGTAAACTCTGAATTTGTGTCTGTGTTTCCCATTAAAATCCAGATCTGATTGCAAAGCTGTTTCGTTTATGCTCCTGTTTTCTGTAGATTCCCGCCCTCCTCAAGGAATGGGATCTGCAGAACCTTTGGGGAGTGCAGGCGATACTACAATGCCCATGGAAAAGGGGCGGAGCTTGTGCCATAACGACGCCACTCTGACGCCCTCTTGACAGACTCCGTTGCAGTGGTGGTATTCAGCCGGTTCTCTCCGGATCGCACGAACCGGTAGCGGCGACTACCGGTAGATGCTCCGCCCACCCGCCATGATGTAATGTGCAAGCAGTGCACATGCGCAGAAGGCCGTACACATGCACAGATGAGGCGCGTGTGAGCATAGCGAGAGAGAGAGAGCTCTCACATTTGCGAACCAGTAGGGAAGGTAAGTGAATCCCACTTCTGCTCCGTTGATACCCAACCAATTCCCAGAGAAGAGCCCAGTGATGAAGAGGAATTATAGGTTATAGGGATGTTTCCCTTTCAAGGGAAATGACAGGTAGCCCTCGACTTATGACCACAACTGAGCCCAACATTTCCATTGCTAAATGAAACATTTGTTAAGTGAGCTTTGCCCCATTTTACGAACTTTCTTGCCACAGTTGTTAAGTGAATCCCTGTGGTTGTTAAATTAGTCAACTGTTGTTAGGTGAATCTGCCTTCCCCGTTGACTTTGCTGGTCAGAAGGTCGTAACAGGGGATCACGTGGTAATCTTGTAAATAAATATCTTCAAGTGAGTGACTGAGGGAAAACTGAAAACTCTTTGACAATCAATCCATTTTTATTATGGTCTAGCATTACAAATAAAAACACTGAAAACATTTTTTTTCTTTTAACAATCCTGAAATTCCTTGCTTTGTGGTGGGATTGTGGTGAATGGAGCTGAGCATTTACCAGCCAGATGCCCTTCCTGACGCCTATGTGAAACCCACAGCAAATATTTTCTCTTTGCGCCTAGACAGAGGAATATCTGCCACTACCTAGGATTGAATTCACAGCCTCCTGATTGTGAGGTGAGAGCTCCACCTCTAGGCCACCTCACTGCTCTAAAAAAGAAAAAAGAAACCTGGAAAAAATAACGAAATAATAAAAAAGACAAAATAATATATTACGATTAGTGGTGGGCTATCAGCAGGCAGTTAGAGTCTGCCTAATTTTGCATGCAGTATGCTCTGTGTAGTTTGTTCATACCATCCATGCTGTTCATACAAATATCTTTAGGACTACAGACCCCATCATCTGGATCACATCACTTGTAGACCTTGGGGCGGCTGCGTGCTGATGTCAGTAACGTATGTTGCGGGTGGATGGACCCAAATGAGCTAAAGGCTCCTGATGATGGGCCAAAATGACCAGTTTGGGCTCCTGCACCAGGTTTGCTTGGCCAGATTTCTCAACTAAACTGGAATTTGGAAGGAAGGAAGGGCAAGCCAAGTGAAACTCGCAAGACAGGAACGGAACAGAAGGGGAAGAATAACTTAAAAGTCCCAACTGCGCAGTTGTGAAAGAGCGAAGCTGTGGTCCTTCCATTTCTGCAGACAAAATGGAAAAGGCTTCGGCAAAGTGGGGGAGCCAGAAGCCAAGACCTTTTCTTCAGGGGAAACAATTGGGATTCAGTCCATGCCCCCCTGCGAGAGGGCCACCTAAGCCCCTGCCCCCTTTCTGAAGAGCCAGCAGCCCAGCCGCGTCTCCTCCACCTTCGCTTCCCAACAGAAGGCGCAGAAGGGGGGGCTCAGCCCCCGGCAGGTTCAGAAGGGGCCCAGAGCAGGTGTGCTACTTGAATGGGGCTATTTTTCTTCTGGCTAGGGCTTTTTTTTCCCCCTCCTTTTTCCCCCCCATGCACAACAGCACAATCCCGCTTCCTGCCGGCCCCCTCGAAGGCTATAAATGCAAGTCTGCATTGTGGGCAACATTCGGGAAGGCGCCAGGACTGGAGTGGATGGGACGGCCGGGGGGGGTGGGGGGGGGTAAAGGCAGGAGAATTTGTGCCTAATGAACCACTTCAGACTCAGCTGCCTGAAGTGCTGGTGGAAAGATTCCCAACTCTGCTGTCTGGACAAGCGAGGCGATAAAAGAAGACGCCAGAGCGACCAAAACCCTCCATCCTTTTCATTCTGCAGCCTTTGCTGTGCTGGGAGCTTGATGGAGGGCGGCCTCCACGGATCCTCTCCTTCTTTCTGGGGGGCTTTGCTTAAGGGGGATGCTTTCCGCTCCCTCTCCGACAAGCCCTTCTTCTTCCCACTTGCAGCCCTTTTCTCCCATGTGGAAGGTTTCAAAACCACACAGCTGATATGACCCAACCTTTAAAAGTATCGTATTTGTCCACGCTGCTGACAACAATACTACCTGAACGCCACACGGCCCCTTCCCAACAAAACTCCCCCTCCGAAATCCTTTTCTGTGAGTGCAGAACGGGGCTTCTTAATTACGATGAGAGTTTTTAAAAAAGAATCTGGGTGGGAGGAAGAAAATGGGCTCTAAAACGGCAACATGTGCAAAGATCCAATTAAATGCTGGAGGCAGAGAGGCAGAGAAACATGTCAGGGAAGATCGTGCAAGAGAAATTAAAGAGCAATTAAGGTATTTCCCCTTCCTCTGCTGCCGCTTCTTTTTTTAATTGAATGGGTTACATCAAATGCACCTTTTCTCCCTGCTAATCTAAGCTTTTGTCTGTCCACAGATGACCACACACACACACACACACACACACACACACACACACACACAGAGTTTGTGCATTGCCACCTATGGACGCACTCCAATGTCTTCTATCGGTTCTATTAAGAAAACTTAAACTCTAAGTAGTTGCGGGTACTAAGTAGTTGCGGATAAGTGGTTATCTTGGGAAACTACTCCTTTCCCAAGATAATTTTAATTCTTGAGGGGTTTTGGGGGGAAAAATACTTCTGCATTAGCATTTATTAGCAAAGATCTCACATCCAGATCCACACCGAATCGTTCCTGTCCTGTTTTAAAACAGATGAGATTCATTTGGAGGGGAAGATCAGGAAAGTGAAGACAAAAGTCCGTTCCCAGACAGAGGTGTTCAAGGGAGGGAGGGAGGGAGGGGGCTATCGTGGCTTTCAACTGGGTTCCTGAAACAGGCGCAAGGAATGCTTGGATATCAAAGTATTGAAAGGCGTAACAGTGTCATGAGTGTGCTCACAATTTTCAGTTTTCAAAGCAGGCGTTGTGCTCTAAAGTAATGCTGCATTTTACTTCCCTAAAAACGAGCATTGCCTGTAAGGGCCAGGAAAGAGTACAGAGAGGAAGATGAAGGGACGGGAGGCTAAAACATGTCAAGAATGGTTGGAGGAATTGGGTAGGTCTAGTTTAATGAAGAGAAGGATTAGTTTCCATCGGTTGCTTCTTGACCTGCCTTCAGGTGCTTCGGAGAACAGGCCGACCCCCTCCTCTCTGTGGCAGCCCCTCAAATACAGGCTGCCACCCGGTCCTTCTTTTCGTTAAACCAGACATTCCCAATTCCTGCCACCATGTTTCCTTCCCATGTTTTAGCCTCCATCCCCCTATCTACGAAGGTAGCTCTATACTGGTGCTCTATATCTATACTCCAAGGTCCCTTCCAACTCTGTTATTCTGTTATAAATAAGAGGGAGGGAGGGAGAGGGATGGGGGGGAGGGAGGGAGGGAGGGAGGGAGGGAGGGAGAGAGAGAGAGAGAGAGAGAGAGAGAGAGAGAGAGAGAGAGAGAGAGAGAGAGAGAGAGAGAGAACATCTGCTAGAACTGTTTGAATTCCAGTTTTTGGATCTGATCTAAATGTAGTTCATAAAATCATCTGCCACAATGTCCTACCTGTCAATGATTACTTCAGCTTCAACCGCAACAATACACGAGCACATAATAGATTCAAACTCAATGTAAACGCTCGAAACTCGACTGCAGAAAATACGACTTCAGCAACAGAGTGATCAATGCCTGGAATGCACTACCTGGCTCTGTGGTTTCTTCCCCAAACCCCCAAAACTTTAACCTTAGACTGTCTACAGTTGACCTCTCCTCGTTTCTAAGAGGTCTGTAAGGGGCGTGCATAAGTGCACCACTGTGCCTACCGTCCCTGTCCTTCTGTCCTATTGCCTAAATTTACCTATACCTACTTTGCTTTTGTTTATGTTTATACCATACCTGCTATCTTGTACATATTTTGACAAATAAATAAATATAAATAAATAAATATAAATAAATAAATAAATAAATAAATAAATAAATAAGAAACTTTGAAAGGTTCACTAGCAAACCTGCATTCCTTTCTCTTTTTTGTTGTTGCTTACAATGCTGTGGGAATGCTGTGTTCCAGGAAGGCAAGGTCCCGCTGCCATCTAGTGTCCATCCAACCCTTCCCAGTAAGACTGACCTTGAACGGGGAGCCAGCCTTGCTTAATTTTAAGGAACATGGCCATAACACATCTAATTTCATACAGTAACAACTGGAATAATGCCAGGCCAGAGTTTTGCAAGTTCTGTGGCTCTTGTTACTGACATCCCACTTCAAAATTAATACACCCCAGGGATTATAGCATTTTGCATTCAATAATGCAGGAGTTCATTTGTGGTGGATAATAACAATTGTGAGGAACCTTTGAATACCTGAGTTTGTGGCGTGACGGCAGGATGAAAACTGCAATTGTTATTATCCACCACAAATGAACTCTTGCTAACATCATGATGTTGCTGGCATGTCATTCCAGAATCCCGCATTATTAAGTGCAAAATGCTATCATTCCAGAGGTGTATTAATTTCAAAGTGGGATGTCAATAACAAGAACCACAGAACTTGGGTGTCAAGCTTGTTAAATTCCAGTTACACTTGGCCAATCACACTTGGCCAATCAAAGAATTCTAATTCTAATTCATCTGATTTATTGCTTATGCCCATACACAAGAATCTAGTCAACTAACGGTCAGCAATAAACTGGTGCTGGATAAGAGTCAACGGAATTCAAGAGCAGTTGGACTCTGAACCTTTGTAGGAACAGGTGGACTCTAGGCTGATTCCTTTCTTGACTCGGCCTCAGCCTGTCCTCCTCCTGCAGCCGGTTTCTTATCCAGCCACTCAGCTGGATTGATGCATTGCAGAGCAACCTCTTAGCCTCACCCCCAAGCCTTAAAAGGGATATATGTGGATATACGGCCTGTGGCTAGAGCCCCAAAATTCTCACCGCTTTAAAGTGCCTACATCAGTGTTTCCCAACCTTGGCAACTTGAAGATATCTGGATTTCAACTCCCAGAATTCCCCAGCCAGCGAATGCTGGCTGGGGAATTCTGGGAGTTGAAGTCCAGACATCTTCAAGTTGCCAAGGTTGGGAAACACTGGCCTACATTTTTCTGGCTCATACTCAGGATTCCTCAGCTTCTCAAAAGAATAATAGCTTTATTTGGTGGAGCTGGGGAAGGAAGCTTAAATTTTGGAGTAGTGTGTTTTCCTACAGAAAACACACTACAGGACAGATTTAAGCAGATTTTTTCATAGCTTTGATGGGGAATCTACCAGCTTCAAAGGTTGGTATTTTCTTTGTAAACAGGAGCTTTGCTGCTAATAAAGCTACACAACATCCAAAAGTTTCACAAACACCCCTCCTTTTGTTTGTGCGTGTGCTTGTGCGTGTGTGTTTGAGGTCTTAAGGAGGTAAAGGTGCAAAATGTTACATCTTGGAGATCATTTGCTCACCTTTGTTTAAACAGATACAGCTCTTCCATTTATTTCGTCTCTGGCCAGAAATTACTATTGGAAAATTGTGCTGCAAGAATTCCCTGGCGTCTGCACATTTTAGATTTGCCCTCTCGATGGATAGTTAGCTATGGTTGGACATTCTTTTGAAATATTTCCAAAATAAATTGTGGGGAAACAATTACTGGAAGCAACAATTAAAATAAAATATCACGCAATACAGTATAACTTAAAAACCCATTTGGGAATACAGTGGAGTTTTGGAAATTGAGTTTAGTAGACCCTAATCAGGAAATGTCTGAAAGAGAGAGGCTGGGATAATTATTCCCTTCTTCCTCCTCCTCCTCCTCCTCCTCATGGGGATGCAGGGATCAGCCCAGGGAGGGAGGGAGGGAGGGAGAAATCACATACCAAGAATTCAGGATCCTTTATACATCCTTTATACACAAGGAAGGGGACGCTTCAAGTAGAAAGTTACACGTTAATACAGCAACTCTACACCTACTTGCAGTGGTGAAATAGTGACGGTCCCTTTACGTCATGGATTCAGCTGGTCCTCGTTCAACTGAGGGACGAAGAAGAAAATGTGCAAATAATTTGGTCATCTATGCAGATTCTCCGTCATCCACGTCACGGTTGTCCCAAAGGTGCTTTTTCAAAAGGCAATGGGACTTTCTTTGTTTTCCCTTGAAGATGTTTCTCCTCTCGTCCAAGAAGCTTCTTCAGTTCCCCACCAAGAAGGACTGGAGAAGCTTCTTGGATGACAAAGGAAACATCTTCAAGCAAAACAAAAAAACCAAAAGAAAAGTCCAGTTGCCTTTTGAAAAATTACCTTTAGGAAAATAATTTGGTCAAACTTCATGGAGTTGTTTTTCCCAGCATTATAGACGCACATCTGTCATGTTTGCATTTACTTTTTAAATTTCGCTTACTGTACACAGCTGGATAGAATCTCAAAGACAGAGAACTTGATATGAGCACCTAAGAAGGGGAGGAAGAAGGGGAGGAATCACACAGGCATGGGATCCTTGGGTTGTTGGAGGGAGCTTGCAGGTCTCCTAGTCCTGACTAGGGCAGGAGTCCTTGAACGAACGGCTGACCAATCTCCGCTTGAAGGGGATCCTAGGAGGCCAGCTGCTCCACTGCAGGGTCAGGAGATCCCTCCTGGTTGCAAGCTTTGATTCCCTTCTGCAAAGCTTCCACCTGCTGAAAGTTATTCTTCCCCTGAGTCAGTCCGGGGCTTCCCCTGGGAGAGCTTGACTTTGCAGGTATCCGAATATAGCGGTCCCCAAACCTTTGGGCACCCGGAACCGGTTCCGTGGGAAACAATTTTTGCACGGATGGGGGGGTGGATGTGGGGGGGGGCATGCTTTCACACTCCACCTAGATCTCACACATGTGAAAATGAAGCTTCGCTCATTTGTGCAGCCCAGTTCCTAACAGGCCATGGACTGGTACTGGTCAGCGGCCAGGGGGTTGGGGAGCCTTGTCCAAATATGTGTGTAGCATAACCAGTTTGTCTATAAAAATAAGTGAGGTATAATGTGGACAGAAAAAGGATGAAAATGGGTCAATCAATTCCCAACTAACAATGCCATTCCCTTTTCTCCTTCCTTCCTTTCTTCCTTCCTTTCACTCCTCCTCCCCTCTTTCTTTCTTTCTTCTTTCCTTCCTCTGTTCGTTTTTTCTTTGGGGGGTGGGTGTTTTTTTATTTTTTGGCGCATTGGAAGAATCACCTAAGAGCCATGATGAATGATTGCACATTAATAACTTGGCATGTGCTAAGAGCTGCCAGGGAGCCATTTAAAATGACCCCCAGATGGAGTCTGCTGCTAATTTACAACAGGAATTAGTTTTGAAAAATGCAGTGAGTGAGAACCCAGTCTGCTTCCATTTGCCTGGCTTCTACAACATTACAACATTACAATGTTCTTTGTAAATATACTACATATTTACATAAAGCTTTATTTTTTCCTTCGCTTTAAAATTTTCTTTGAACAAACAGTGAAAAATAACAGCAAGTATTGGACGGACTTAGAAAATTAATCAAATCTTCCCAGGAAAGGCAGTGGGGCTACCTTTTCTTTTCTTTTTCTATTTATCAGGTGTTACTTGCAAAGTGAAAAATCTGCTCCAGTGACTGAGTGGCGCAAAGAGAAATGACATATATTTCTGGAGGCATCCAGCAAAAGAGGTAAAGTGTCCAGATTCTGTCTGAAATCAAGCAATTGTAACTTGACCCCATTTCTTTCTACAGGCATTGTACGTGCAACATTGTCTGCAAATAATCTTCTTAGTTATCACTCTGATGAAGGGATTCACGCCACGGATGCTTCCCGGAGGTTCCCGATCCCCGCAGGTCCTTGTCACCAAAGAAGAGCTCCTAACATTCAGGATGCTTCTTAATTTCTTTTGATAAAATTCACCTGGTTTCTTCTACATGGAAATATCCCCGTGCAACCCACAAATGCCACACTTGGAATACTGAGTCCAGTTCTGGTCACTATGCTAAACAAAAAATTAGGCGATTTTTGACCTCCCCAGCCTCCAGGAAAGCCTCTGGAGGCTGGGGAGGGCGAAAAACAGGACTTCCGGTCCCACCGTTTTCACCCTCCCCAGGCTCCTAGAAAGCCTCTAGAGCCTGGGGAGGGTGAAAAACCCACCGTGCCATCGCATGCCAAAAGCAGGGGAGCGCGGGGGGTCGCGCATGCCTGCACGGGGGGGGCATTGAATTATGGGTGGGGGCACACACGCGCCCGGCCCCCCGCTTTTGGCACGCGGTGGCAAAAAGGTTAGTCATCACTGTTCTAAGTAGAGTATCACTTGTTCTTCTGGAATTGGCCTCTAATCTAACCTCTGGATTTAACCACCACTTCCTCTCCAGGGTGGGGTGTGCAAGGCCAGGTAGGCCTCAGCTGCTGAACCGTCCATCCATCAGGGCTGCTTTCTCAATTCTGCTCAGTCTAGTAGTTCCTTGAGCTTCATTGCCATCAGCTGTCACACTTCAGTGACCTTTGCAAAGCACAATCTCAGGATGCACACCAGCAAGATATATTTCATATATATATATTTCCATATTAGAAGCACCATAAAATTTAAATTAAGGAGATTTTGGCCTAATGCTCATAACTTACATTGTGGTATTTTAGGAAAGGTGACCACAGCTTTTCCTGGAATAGCTACTAATCATTCTGATCTGTGCCTGTCTGCCTTTGATGTTTTGGGCACACAGAGAAGCTAAGCAGAGCTATCTATTCATGCTGTTGTCACAATTACAAATCCAGTTGTGCAAGACATCATTTCAACATATTTTATGACTTGGAAATTAAGGTTTAGTCCTAATGTCTCCTGAGATTAGTGAATCTAATTACTTTCCCAACGATAGAAAGTGTTTTATTAGCAAAGGAGCTGAAACTAATGCATGGACCTCGTTACTTCTTAGATGTTATTAATTTGTTTTAACCTTCATTATTTAAATTGCTAATTAGAAGTAACCATATGAAATTGTTATAACAAATGTGTTCAGATCATACAGCATGTATACGGGAAGCAAGGGTTTCCCCAATAACCACTGCATACTATGGATTTCTTCCAAGATCACCTTGCATGGTCTGGTGGCTGGGCTAGAGGTAAAGACGCTCACCTCCCACTCAGAAGATTGGGAGTTCAATCATAGGGAGCTGCAGATGTTTCTTTATCAGGGCGCAAAGGGAAAAGATCTGCTGCGATCTGCAAGTAGGCATCAGGGAGGGCATCCGTCTAGTAAACACTCAGCTCCATTCAGTCGCCCTGACCCCACACCAAAGCACGGGATTACAGGGTTGTAAGAAGAAGAAGAAATCATTTCTTACCTACATTTCATTGATGTTTCAAAATATATTTTTTTCATTTCTATGAAAATTAACCGGTTATCTAGATTACTTGCCTTCCGTAATCTAAACCTGTTTGGATTAGAAGTTCCAAAATGTTAATAGATGTTTTCCTTGTTTCTTAGTGTACCAGAAAAGGTCTCCTTCTGGATAAGGAGATGTCAAGATGAGAGGGGCCAAGATGTTTGCAGGAGCTGCGTATCACAGGTAAGGACTCAATTTCTCCATTGATGGTAGTCCACCACTGCTCTGAAACAATTTCTGCCTGGAAGGGCCAGGCTACAGACCCAGATGTGCTTAGTTACATAAAGATGACCTTGAATTCAATTTTCCAGGAAGGGAAAAGTAAAACTTTAGAAGTTTCACAAAATTGTCCGCTACAACGTCCTACCTGTCAACGACTTCTTCAGCTTCAACCTCAATAATACAAGGGCAAACAATCGATACAAACTCAAGGTAAACGGCTCCAAACTCGACTGCAGAAAATACGACATTGCGTGGTCAATGCCTGGAATGCTCCACCCGACTCCGTTGTTACTTCATCAAACCCCCATAGCTTCAGCCTTAAACTGTCTACCACACCCCATTCCTAAGAGGTCCGTAAAGGGGGTGTGCAGAAGCGCCCCAGTGTGCCTACCGTCCCTGTCCTACTGTCCCCATTTATTTGTATTCATTTCCTTCGTTCATGTCCATGTTCATATTCATACCTGCTGTCTTGTACATGTTTGACAAACAAACAAACAAACAAACAAACCAACAAATAAACAAATAAATAAATCTTCAGTCAGGAGATGAGAAACAACATGAACCAAGGAGGAAAGCGGAAAGACCCTGAAGGTCCTGCTATCAGCTTCCACGCTCCCTGGCCTCTCAGGTGTTTTTATTGTGCTCACATTGTCATTTTTCCTAATTACACATTTCCATTGTCCTAAAAATCAGTGTTTCATAATGTTGCCAACTTTAAGACGTGTGGATTTCAACTCCCAGAAATGACCTGGCTTAGGAATTCTGGGAGTTGAAGTCCACACGGTCTTAAAAGTTGCTAAAGACTTAGGCATGGAAAAGACGCAGGGATGGAGAGGAGTGGATATTACGGTACTTAAAAGCGAAGGCTTGAAGAAATCCTGCTTACATGAACTCAGGTGACTGCAACAGTTTCTCTACATAACTATGTTGAAAACTATATCAAGGCCCAAGTTTTGGAAAAGGGATTCCGACACCTGGACAAAAACTCTGCATTTTTATGGAAGAGAAGTATTTTGATCCAACCCAACATTTTTTGATGGGTCAGCTTTATATCATGACATAAAATTTAATGTCACAATATAAAAAGACGTTGAGAGTCTGGAAAGAGTGCAGAGAAGAGCATCAAAGATGATTAGGGGACTGGAGGCAAAAACATAGGAAGAACGGTTGCAGGAACTGGGCATGTCCAGTCTAGAGAAGAGAAGGAGGATAGTATTTGAGGGGCTGCCCCAAAGAAGAGAGGGTCAACCTATTCTCCAAAGCATCTGAAGGCAAGGCAAGAAACAATGGATAGAAGCTATTCTGAAGACACTATAAATGCTTCTACTGGATGTCTTGTTTTAAACTTGCAACGTTTTTATCCAGCTGTGGCTGAGAGTGATGAACAGCGCAGGCAACGGGCGCCTCCTCGTTAAACACGCCTCCTTTGAACTGAAGAGCAAATGGCATTTTGTTTATGTGGTTCATTTCCCCAACAAATTATATTTCAGATTGATTACTATCAGAATGTCTGTTCATCACTTTCAGTATCAAAAATTGGGGAAATTGTCGTGGTAATGAGTGAGCTCCTCCTAGATCAATCAAATGCATGATGCCAATGATAAGCTTTAAAGAATCCAAGGAGATCTTACAAAGCGGGGGATCCAAGAGGATTTTCTTATCAGCAGAAGTCATTCAAATTCAGGAAAGTTCATCATCTCCACAGTTTCCCCCCAAATTCTTCAAGTGCCCCATGTGAACTCTGGCTTCCAAAAAGATGTGACCTTCGACCATGTCTCACACATATGACCATTGCAGCATCCCCATGGCCATGTGATCAAAACTCAGACGCCTGACAACTGACTTATATTTATGACGGTCATATTGTCCCCTTTTGCGACCTTCTGACAAGCAAAGTCAACGGGGAAGCCAGATTCGCTTAACAACCATGTTACTAAGTTAACATTGCAGTGATCCACTAAACAACAAGAAAGGTTGTAAAATGGGGCAAAATTCACTTAACAACTATCTCACATAACAACAAAAATTCTGGGCTCCACCGTGAGGTAAATCGAGGATTACCTGTGCAGTCAAGATGGGGTCCTATGAAAACTTTTTTTTTAATTCAATGTAAGGATAGGCTTCATCTAGCCTGTTTTTATGCTGTGCTCTATTGTAATTTAATAGATTATTTTTGCAGCCCTTATGCAGGGTGTCCAGAGGAGGGCTGCAAATGAAGGCACACCGTGACTTTGATGGCAACTTTGCTTTTTTTTAATCCTCCCTGCAAATGCCTGGGATTAATAGCCACCTTGGGCACCATCTGTGTGAAACTGGGGGTGCCAATTTATCAAACAAGCCAACAAATTTGTGAGAATTTTCAGGCCATCAAGATACATAAGTGCCTTGATTAAAAGGTAGCTGAATGATGATTAGTACATTACAGACTATGCACTAATTATGGTTAATTGCTGTTTTCTCATTTTCCTATACCCAGGATACTCCAATCAGCAATAAATTGAATACTAATAAAAACAAAAACAAGTTCTACAAATATAGCAGCAAAACAAAATGTTTCTCCAACAAGAATGCATCTATCAACTTAAAAGCTTTTTGGATTTTTAAGAGAACAAGGTTTAGATTACTTGTCAGGCCTCGCACCTTCACACTGTTCAACGTTACCATGGCACTGAAAAAGGTGCCTTGTGACCAGTCCTCGCATTTATGACCATCACAGCATTCCCACGGTCACGTGATCAAAGTGCTTGGCAACTGGCATACGCATTTGCCATTGCTGCAGCATCCTGGAATCACGTGATCGCCATTTGGGAGCTTCCAACAAGCAAAGCCAATGGGGGGGAGCCGGATTCACAAACACTGCAAAAAAGGTCATAGAAAGAGATGCGTTTCACTTAGCAACTGCCTTGCTTAGCAATGGAAATTCTGGTCACAACTGTGGTCCCAAGTCAAGGATTATCTGTACTAAGACCTCAGATTCATACTGTACGAGGGCTCAGTCCTTGGTTGCTTTCTTGCAGGGGTTTCCTCCTCTCTGGCACCGATGATGTTACCCAGTTTGGGTCATGAACCGTCTGCAAGCTGAGAGCGGGCCAAGGACTCCACCGGTCATCCCTGAGCTATGAATATTCTCCTTTATTGATACCCCAAGCGATGCTTCTCCCGATAGAAATAGACTTGGCAGAGCTGCTTCTCCGGTGCCTCTAAGCAGGCTCCTCCTCTAACGCTCCAGGCTTTAAGAGTGAGCGCCCCTCCTTTAAAGGAAACCTGGACAGGGTCTGTAGATAAAGGGCCTGGTGGTCCAATTGGAGATTTAAAAGGGGGCAAGGCTGCCATTGTGCCTCCTGCATGGCTTGGGAGAATTAGCCCAGCTAAGCACCTTGAAACTCATCCCTTCCCAAACAGCCAAGCCCCGTCTATTTCCAGATAAAGATGATTTAGGACATTGGCAGGTTTGTGCATGCAGCAGCGGAGGAGGGAGAAATGCCACCGGCTTCATTTTAAGAAATGCTGAGCCAGCCGGAATATGTCCATAAATAAGGTGGTGTTTAGCGTTTCTGGCAGCCTCCACGGACTCTGAAGAAGGACTTAGAAGCCCAGCTCAAAGCCTTGGTTTTTATAAATCTCAGCTCTGATCCTTTGTCATTCATTCATTTGTGCATGTAGCCTTTCATTTATTTATTACGTTCATATGGGCTCAGTTTCCAAAAGCTTAAACAAACCCCATTCCATTAGCATGGTTTCTTTCCAATGGGAATGATCCTGAACCTCCCTCACACAGGATTCCTTCAATCTTTCTTTCTTTCTTTCTTTCTTTCTTTCTTTCTTTCTTTCTTTCTTTCTTTCTTTCTTTCTTTCTTTTAATCTTTCTTGTGTGTGAACAGTTTCACCTGCAGTTGCTGTTGTTGTTGTTTTTACATGTCCATGAACAATTTAACTGCCCCCGCTTTAATTGAAAAATTAAATTCTACGCCTAGAGTGCTAGGCGTGAAAGAAGCCAGCATTGAAGGTGAATTGTTATTTTACGACCTACTTTGTGAGGGTTCCACACCAAAATGAGTTCAGGTTGAAATTCAGTGAATGTAGAAGAAGCTACTGAGATTCTATGAGCCGAGGTGGCGCAGTGGTTAAAGTGCAGCACTGCAGTTCAGCAGTTCAGCTGTTCAAATCTCACCAGGCTCAAGGTTGACTCAGCCTTCCATCCTTCCGAGGTGGGTAAAATGAGGACCCAGATTGTTGGGGGCAATATGCTGAACTCTGTAAACCGCTTAGAGAGGGCTGTAAAGCACTATGAAGCGGTATATAAGTCTAAGTGCTATTGCTATTCTTTACAGGTAGTCCTCAACTTACAACAGTTTGTTCAGTGACTGTTTGAAGGCACAACAGCACTGAAAATAGTGACTTATGACCATTTTTCAAACTTATGACCATTGCAGCATCCCCATGGTCATGTGATGCTTGACAACTGATTCATATTTATGATGATTGCAGTATCCCGGGGTCACGTGATCCCCTTTTGCAACCTTCTGACAAGCAAAGTCAATGGAGAAGCCAGATTCACTTAACAACCGGGTTACTAACTTAACAGCTGCAGTGATTCACTTAACAAATGGGGCAAGTAAAATGGGGCAAAACTCACTTAGCAAATTTCTCACTTAGCAACATAAACTTTGGGCTCAATTGTGGTCATAAGTTGAGGACTACCTATATAATCTAGTTTTCTTGGTTGTGAGCAGCTGCCATCATCTAGAGAGAAGCTCAAGGGTGACTCTGCCACATCCCAACATAATCCACAGAATCCTGGTTCTGGGGATAATGGCTGGGCTCCATATTCAAAAATACAGGTTCACCATGCAAATGCATGCAGGTAATAGCCCTTTACAAATCCAAATCCTTTACACACATACATATAGGTAATGCACCCATTGACATGGCCCAAAAACTGAGATGTGGGCTTTGTTGCAGTTTTTGAAAAGACTGAAAGCAATGAAGGCATATATTTGGAAATGTACAGGTAGTCCTCATTTAATAATTGCACCTGGAACTAGCAACTCCCTCACTAAGCAACTCAATTACCGTATTTACGGGAAGCATCAGCTGACTTATGCCGGTAGTTCTGCCGCACTCATTAAGTGAATCACCATGGATCATAAAGAACGTGACTTCCTGTTGCCTTCCCCATTGATCTACTTCTCAGAAATCAGTTGGGATGGTAGCAAATGGGGATCAGATGGCCGTGGGATGGACCGACCGGTGCCACCGTGGGCTGGGCACCAAGTGCCAAGGGCGATCGGATGAGGGCAGGGATGTTGCCATAATCACAACTTTGCAGACCGGACGGAAGCCTACTTTTCCAGTACTGTTGTAGCTTTGAATGGTTGCTGAACGAGGCCGTTGTTAAGTGAGGACTACCCATATAGTTGCGTAGCCCTTCCTTCGCAGTAGGAATCCCTTCCCACAAAAATCTCTTCCTTATCATGGTTAGTTTACATTGAAGCAGCAATAAGCCACTAGCAACCCTCCATCTCCATCTTACCACATTTGCTAAAAACTAACAACTCGGTTTCCTGACCCTTTGAGGTAGGAACACATCAAAGTGTGCTTTAAAAAATGCATAATAAAATTTAGAAAAAAGAAAACAATTTTTTTAAAAAACGCCCCCTGGAAACATCTTCCTTCCTCCCTTCCCCTTTGAGCTCCTTTCCCTGCGCTCTTCCTCCCCACAGGCAGAAAGTGTAAGGAAGGTGAGCTTGAAAAGACGCAAAGCAGCTTTCCTTTAGGCCAAGAGGACGGAATCGTTTCCTTCTGCTATTATTAACACTTTCAAAGACACGCAGGCCAGATAGAATTTTTAAAAACCAAGATATGTACCAGCTCTCCAGTATCCAGCGCAGCCACGCCAGTTCCCGGCGGTCGCCACTAGGGGTCAGGCGCGGACGCTCTGGGACGCAGCACGGAGATTCGACGGCGGCTTTGGGCGCCATCTCGCTGGATTCGCGCAGGAACCGGAAGCGGAGGGAAGCAGGTTTCCGGTTCCGATGCCGCTTCTCCCTGGAGGGTCGCAATGGCGCCCCTGTCCTTGGCCGGCATGGCCGCTGCGGTGGGCCTGGGCCCCCGTCCCGCCCGCCTCTTTCTGCCCCGCGGCCCGCCTGGGGAGGGCGGGGGGAGGGCGGGGAGCCCACTTTCCTTGGGGGGTGGGGGCAGGGGAGGCTTGGATGGTTGGCGGAGTGGGCTGCCCCGAGTCCGCTTTCAGTGGCTGGGAGGAAGAAGGCCAGGAAGTTAAAAAAAAACTCCAAGCAACAAAGGTGCCGTTTGCTCTGCGGGCTTGGCTGTTTTCTTGCAGACGTTTCATCACCAAACTAGGTAACACCATCAGTGCAAGTAGGGGGGTTGTGGGGTTGCAGTCGGTTCTATACTCTTTTGTCTCTAGTGGCTTCCCCTCTGGGCGTTGAGGAGGAGGGTTGCCTTTACCTTGGGCTGTTTGCATCTTGGCTGGGGTATCCTTTACTTCATTGCTGGTCTGATGTTAATCTCTGGATAAATCTAATCAGCATTGATTAATTCCCCAAGATTAACACCAGGCAGACAATGAAGAAGCCAACAGCAAGCAGACCACCCACCCACCCACTCCCACCAGCAGGGCAAGCCACTAAGAGTATAGAACTGACAGAAAACCCACACGCCCTACTTGCACTGATGATGTTACCTAGTTTGGCTCATGAAACACCTGCAAGAAAACCACCAAGCTCAAGAGAGCCCCAGGGACACTGAGCTACAAATATTCTCCTTTATTGGTGCTCTGATTTCCCTGTTTGAAGAATTAGCATTCATCCAGCCACACAATGGTTTGCATTAATCTACAAAGCAGATTTTAAATTTGTTTTTCCTCACCTTTGACATAGTCTCCCAAGTGTAGCGGTATTAGACAAACCATACTAGCTTGTCAACATTCCTAGGCAGGGAAAACCTGGTCAGTCATCCATGCTCTAGTTATGTCCCAATTCAGTTGCCCTCAAACACTTATAAAGCAACTGGTTTCATAAGTTGCTTGGCATTCAAATTATGAAACATTTATTTGTACAATACATATTTAGAACTCTATTGGCTTACCTATTTGTTTCTGAGTATTTAAAGTGCTAATCTTGATAGTTCCAAGTACTCCTATGCCAAAGTACCTTCTCTGAAATATGATCCGATACTCGATGCCTTCTCCCTTTGAGATGAGATAGGAGAGGTTGCTATAGCCTAGTTATGAAATATGTTAACAAGGCTTATTGGTGTTATTGATTGGACATTGTCTGCAAACCAACATTTGCAAGGATTCAAATCTATTAATGAAAAAATAGGAATCTTTGTATGTTAGCTAAGCTTCCCTGGAGTGTTTGATGTACCACTGACATGACAGCAGTGTTCCAATATTTGAGGGGCTGCCACAAAGAAGAGGGGGTCATCCTAAGGTTTTTTAAGAAGAGACTGGCTGGCCACTTGTCTGAAATGGTCTAGGGTCTTGTGCTTGAGCAGGGGGTTGACTAGAAGACTGTTATTCTGTTTCTGTTTATTTCTGTTTCTGTCTTTTTAAACATATCTGATCCCCACTCATTTATCAACAGTTTGAGAATCAAGATAATAGAATAACAGATTTGGAAGTCTAGTCTAAACCCCTGCTTAGGCAGAAAACCTTATACCATTTCAGACAAATAATTGCCCAATCTCTTCTTAAAAACTTCCAGTGATGGAGCATTCATAACTTCAGGTGGTCCCAAACTGGCTCATTCATAAACTCACCCCTTAATTTAGTTACGTATGTTTATTTTTAAATTCTAAAAGCTTCCGCCTATGGGATGGATACCCCAATCCTGTTTTAGGCTGAGCCCCTTTTTCCCTCCCCAAATCAGAAAGAGCCAGGTGCATCTTTTTCCATGTAACAAATTTGGCTGAGTTGAAAGCTGGTCCTCTTTAATAAAATTGGTTAGTTGGAAAAGGTGCTATCAAAAACTCTCCCAATTTTTGGCTTTTGATACACTAATATGGCTCCCCTCTCCTCCTAGGAGGGATCACCCTTCCAAGCATGATCTGGGAATCTTATGTTTAGATCTGGCTTTATCTTCTTTTAACTTCTTACATCCCACATTCTTTGTATTACTTTATTTCCTAATTTTACTGTTCTACTGTTATTTTAAAGTATTTTGCGGTACATTATGGGTTTCAACCTGTGGTTATAACAATAAACACAACTAACCAACTTGCTATATGGCCCAAACTGAGAAGAGTCACAGTGCAGATGCAGTCTAGGCTCGACCATAAAGGGTCCTTGGTGTTCTCTGAGGTGGGCGGTTTTCTTGCAGACGTTTCACGACCCAACCAGGCAACATCACCAGTGCTAGTCATCTAGTTTGGGTAATAAAACATCTGCAAGAAAACAACGCTCTCCCGGACTCGCAATTTAGCTCCACGGACTGACTTGGTCCAAAAATGTTCTGAGAAATGAACTTTTTTTTAGTAAAAGGGAGCATCCATACCCTCCCATTCATCAGGCTGAGATTTTAATGCACAAATGAATATCCATTATTAAGGAGATGACTCGGCTAAGCAGCCCCAAAGGCAGGTCAAGGTTTTGGCTGTGCTGTTCCTCTTGCCCTAGGAACAAGGAAGCTGCCACACTCACGCGAAGAGGCAAACTTTTTATTTAGCAAAGTTGAACTAGCAGCTCTTTATTGCCCGGCACGATTCGTCTTTGGTTCAGCTCGGCGTTTCCGTGGGCGTAAGGGCAGGAGGCAGAGGGCAGAGGGCAGCCTTGAGGGTGATGCCGGTCAAACCAGCAGAGCCGAGTTTTCGTGGCTTCAGAAGGGAGCCGGGCTCTGGTCTGCCGGCCCCGGAGCTGCTTCCTGGGCCTCTCCTCTTCCCTCCAGTCGCGGATGCAAACTTTCCCATGTTGGACTGAGGGGAGGAATCACATTGACAGACCAATTAGTGCCAATAGGGAAAGCCCACTGAAGAGCGCAATCCATTCTCCCACAGAAATCCAGTTTTTCCCACGGATCTGAAACAGAACTCAAGTGTTGGGGGGTGGGTTTGTGACTAGCTTTAGGGGATAAGTAGGGCGAGGTGCTTCGCTGGCAGGCCAGTTTAAGCAGCTGGCATTTCATGAGACGGTTCCTGTCCCTGAAGAATCGCCAGTGCAGGTAGTCCTCGAGTTAGGAGAGGTTGTTCAACGTCCATTCAGTTATGATGGCCTTGCTCCCCTCCTCTCAAGTCACGTGATCACATTTCGGGTGGTTGGTAGCTGGCTCAACTTTACGACTGGTCCCCAGGTGCCCCACGACCACCCGAGTGCCACTTTGCACCTTCTTTGCCGGTTTGCACAGAAGTTGAGCTGGGGAAGCCGGCAGGGAAGGTTGCGAGCTGAGGGGGAGGAGCAAAATCTTCGTGGAAGCTGCCAGGATGGGGCTGAAAGCCTGAAGGATTCCTCCTCTGTGCACTGAAACCCTTCAGCAGGCAGCTCTTTTGCGCCTTCCACTTAACGACCCAGACAATCACTTAACGACTGCTACAGGGAGGGCCTGGATTGCGGTAGTTGAGCAAAGGCAGTCATGTGGGCCTCTTGCTTAACAAACGCTTCACTCAATGTCTTAATTCTGATTGTAAGTCAAGGACTACCTGTAGAGCAAGGTCATCTCCCCCAGGCCTCTCTAGGAGGCCATCCTGCTGGCAGGCAGCCTCTCCCAGCCACTCTGGCATCGGAAGATGCTTCGTACACGTCTATCCGCAAATCTTTTCCAAAATAAACCTACAGCCTTTTGGTTCTGGAGTTTCCCTTTTGGAGATCACTGGATCGAAAACTAGAAACCCCACACACACACACACAATACAACACAGACCAACACAACAAAGAATGCATATTGTATGCAGAATACTGAGCAAGACGTAATTTTGACCTTTTTAAAAATAAAATAAAGGTGTCTGGATTAGGCCGCTCTTTTGAGTTAGAGGCCCAAGTCAAATCGCCCTCTTGCCCCGACCTCTGCAGACCCAGGACCCCCACCCCCACCCCAAACTGCTGGGATAATCTTCATGCCCTCCTCCTTCCTCAGAGCTTGGAAGACAGCTGGCTTCCTGGGATAATCAGCCACAGACAGTGCGCCAAACTTTGTTCCTGAAACTTTTGTCAGTTTCTCCCTACATAATAAAACAGGTTGGGGTTTCACAATCCTTTTCCTCCCACAAATGTTAACGGAATAGCAGAGTTGGAAGGGACCTTGGAGGTCTTCTAGTCCAGCTCCCTAAAGTTGCAGATAAAATTTGGTCTGAATTTTGAAACTTTTGTGGTGATGGTGGTGATTACCATTGCTACTCCTAATAACAAAAGTTTCACACCAAAAGTCTCTAAAACTAAGCCCAGAAAGAGACCAAAATGGAACTGCCTTCTTACCTTTAAATACCTGATAATTATTTCTAAGCAAGGTCTGTAGGCCTCCATATTCCTTCTTCAGAGTTTTCAAAGTGTCCTTGTCTAAATGCCCAGCAATTTCACTCAAGGGAAGACTCTCTACAGAAAACAGGATTGTAAAACACTGTTAATTCTTTGGGGGCTTCTGGGAATTCATGTCCTTTGGAACATTCATCCATATATCTATATCTACATCATCTATATCTTTTATTTATTTTATTTATTTGTGAGACTTACTGTATAGGGAACGTTGGCTCTTCTATGACTCGTGGACTTCAACTCCCAGAATTTCTGAGCCAATCATGCTAGCTTAGGAATTCTGGGAGTTGAAGTCCACGAGTCATAGAAGAGCCAACGTTCCCTACCCCTGCAGCGGTTACACCATTAAGCAATGTGTATATTTATATTGCACCCAACAATCTTAGGTCCTCATTTTACCTACCTCGGAAGGATGGAAGGCTGAGTCAACCTTGAGCCGGTGAGATTTGAACAGCTGAACTGCGGATCAGTCAGCTAAAGTGGCCTGCAGTACTGCTCTCTAACCACTGCGCCACCTCAGCTCATCTACATCATCTATATATCTATATCTATATTTATAATCTATATATCTAATCTATCTATATATGAATGTTAGATATAGAGATATATAATCTCCCTCCCTGTGTATGTGTATGTGTACATGTACGTGTGAGTGAAATGACAGCCTTTCCCAAAGCCTCTTTCCCCCCCCAAGATTGTATCATGTGCTGTGTTTTTCAAGCCCTCAGACTGAAATTATCATGATCTTTTTATGCTGTAAAGCACTGACACAATTTTTTCGGGTTCCTTGTGAGACCTGAATTCTATGTAAACTCTTGTGCCCCTGAAGAATTGTTGGAAAAGGTCGGATGTCTGTCGCTAATTACAGCATGGTGAATTTGACCTGCTTCTTCAAATCCTCCTCCGGCCTGATCCTCTCTAGATGCCACCTAGATTCAAGATTTTGTTAGGATAGGGAGCCCGACTCTCACCTCCGCTGTTCCAGGGGCTGGAAGGTCCGTGGAGGCTCTGTTCCGTCTCGCTTAACAACAGGTGGGCTACCTTCAAAGCCACCTGGTCTACAAAGGCATGCGGGAGGGTGGTGCAGTTTCTTACTTGTTCTTTGCCCCGAGGCAGAAACCCAGAGGGCCAGAGAGTCCGGCCATCTCTCTCCCGAGGGGCCTCCTGGCACAGCAGCTGACCGGCGGCCGAGAGGCTCTGCTCCCGATGCAAGCGAGAGTCTCTGTCCGGTGCCACAACTACGTTGCGAGGCTGCCGGCGTTTCCTGATGTATTCCCTTCTCTCTGCCTCCAGGGACAGGCCATCCTCTGCCGCCGGGGAAGCTCTAGACATCCCGAATAAACATACCTGGAACAAAGAGGAATCCTGCTGTTAAGAACCCAAGTGGATCTTCTGGGATCCACAGGCAGGGCCTATCAAGTCCCCCCAACGGCTCCAGAAAGCCCACAGGCAATAGATGTAGTCCTCCACTTACAACAGTTTGTTTAGTGACCGTTCAAAGTTACAATGGCACTGAAAAATGTGACTTACGACCATTTTTTTCAGAGTTACGACCTTTGCAGCATCCTCATGTGCATGTGATCAAAATTCGGACGCTTGGCACCTGACTCATACTTATGACCGTTGCTGTGTCCCAAGGTCACATGATCCCCTTTTGTGACCTTCTGACCAACAAACTCGATGGGGAAGTCAGATTCGCTTAACAACCGTGTTGCTAACTTATCCACTGCAGGGATTCACTTAACAACTGTGGCAAGAAAGGTCGCAAAATGGGGCAAAACTCACTTAAGCAATCTCTCACTTAACAACAGAACCTTTGGGCTCAATTGTGGTGATAAGTCGAGGACTACCTGTACATGAAGGCAACTGTCCTCTTCCAGGGTGGCTCCACAGCAACCGGCATTTAAGGTTTGGTTTTGGAGCCTCTCGGCTATCAAGACTGGTTGCCACTCCTACCTCCTTCCTACCGCATAAAATCCCCAGTGGAAACATTAAAGTGATGGGCAAAATAAGGGATTTACATGCTGATTGTGGGTTGCAAAATGAGTGGCCATGAACTTTGGAGGCTGATAAAGCACCTTTCAAGCAGCGCAGTAACCTCAACTCCACCAGAGCAACCGGTGTGGCAGCACCTTCAGGGGTGAGATGGCCAACAGCGCCAACCCTCTGCAAGAGTTCAGGAACTCTGTGGCTCCACAAAGGACCCCGAGCACAATCCTTAACGGCAACGTTGGGGGCGGTTTGCAGTTACAGAGAAGGGATAAAACCAACCCACGTAGCCCACTGAAGCTGGCATAAACCTAGTTAGTGGGACAGCAACTTCAGGCTTTTGTGCCTATTCAGCTGAACGAGTGTAAACTCAGCGGTCTGAACTGCCAAGGCCTGATGTGGGGCTTAGGCTTTGGCAAACTCCCTGCATGCAGCCGAGGCTCAACAATAAGGCTGCTAAAATGTAGACAGAGCCGCGAGACCAGACGTTACCCTTTTCGTGGAAGGAATTCTGAGGCAATCTTCTTCTACATTAAAGCCGCACACAGTCCCGACTTCTGTAACGAAATCAAGATATTCTCTGTACTGGCTCTTCTGACTCTGCCTTCGGTTGTATTTCCCATAGAAGTCAAAAAAGCAGCAGGGCAGCAGAAAATAGCGACAAGACTGGGAAGACCTGCAGCAGGGAGGCAAAACAAAGTCAGGCACTGTGGAAGGCTCCCAAAAGCTCCAGGCACTCGGATGACCTGCCTCTATCAAGCTATCAGAAGCCGAGGGTTTATTCAGCACAGATCTGTTGGGGGGTGGGAGGGAGGGAGACTTTGGGAGAAGGAGCCCATTAGGTCTACTTTAGGGGGTGAACAATATCTAACAGCTTGCCAAATACCTGATTTACTTCTCTGGTCAAAATGTACGTCTGCAGTTGGATGGCTAAGGCTTCCAAATGCTGACTGCTAAATATTGTGAATCAGATTCCCAAACAGGGTGCCACTGGATATTTTACCACTTCATAGAAGGGTCCGCAACCCCTGGGCTATGGGCCACTACTGGGCCACAGCCTGTTTGGAGCCGGGCCACAGAAGTGACAGCTGAGCTTGCACCCACAGCTCCATCTGTATGAGTGGCAGGCATGGGAGCCTGCCACTCAAGCAAATGGAGATGCATGCATGCACGTGCTTGCCTGCCGCTCACGTGGAAGCATCCCATCTCTCTCTCTCTCTCTCTCTCTCTCTCTCACACACACACACACTCTCTCTCTCTCTCTCTCTCTCTCTCTCTCTCTCTCTCTCTCTCTCTCTCTCTCTCACACACACACACACACACTCTCTCTCTCTCTCTCTCTCTCTCTCTCTCTCTCTCTCTCTCACACACACACACACACACACACACACACACACACACACGTCCACAAAGCCAGAAAGGTTGGGGTGGTTTGACTTAATAAGTGGCACTGCTACTGCATTGGCTGCCATGCACACTTTGGGAACTGCTACAGATCCTGTGAAAAAAATAGAGAGAACTAAGAGTGCTATAAATTCAAAAAAATGGGAAACTCTGCTTTAGAAGTAGTTTAGAATTTATGCTGACTTTACCAATTTCCCCTTTCTGGAGGTTTGTCCCAAGTAATGTGGAATTGTCTACCCACCCTTTGCAGGAGCTTCAGATACTGACTGGCCTCCAATTTCGATTCTTCTGAACCGAAACTTTCTTAACTTGTAGCTCACTTCCTCTCTCAATTTCTACTGAGATTCTTTGTATCACTTTCACTAAATGCATTCCTTCAAATGCAGAAGACATTCCTTGGCGTAACTGAAACGCATTCGTTTCTAATGTAAATGGTTTACGCGTGTCCTATCTTGAACTGCTTAGATGTAACGTGGCAGCTCCCAAGAGAGTAACTGCCGAAGGGCTCAGCTGGTCCCATCCTGCTGGTACCTGGCTGCCATTACGGGGATCCAGGGTGTCAGCTCATCCGAATGGTTTCCGATTAACCAGTCAACATCTGGACAAAGGCTGTTTGGATTAATGGCACTTTCCTGATATAAAAGAGAACAAGACAACTTAATAAAACAGGCAAAGGGCTGCAAGTGTTTTTCCACCGAAATCTATCAGTACAGGTAATCCTCCACCTACGACCTCGATTGAGCCCAAAATTTCCGTTGCGAAGCGAGATAATTATTAAATGAATTTTGGCCTCTTTTACGACCTCTCTTGCCACGGTTGTTAAGCGGATCGCTGCAGTGGTTCAATTAGTAACATCGTTGTTAAGTGAATCCGGCTTCCCCCTTGACTTGGCTTGTCATAAGGTCACAAAACGGATCACATGACCCAGGGACACTGTGACCGTCATAAATATGAACCACTTGCCAAGCGTCTGAATTTTGGTCACGTGACCCTGGGAATGCTATAACAGTTGTAAGAGTGAAGAATGGTCATAAGCCACTTTTTCCACGGCCTTCTAACTTCAAACAGCCACTAAAAGAACTGTCGGAAGACGAGGACTGCCTGTATTTCAGCATAAAGTCATTTTGCAGAGCGTGATCGGAGCAGAAGCCGTGGGTGAAAGAAACCCGTATTTCAACCCTACCTCCAAGCAGGTCTGTGGTCCGTACATGTCCCATATTTTTCTTCTTCTGACATCGATTCCTCTTCCTGAATGCTGGAAGAACCCACACAGGGAGCATCGTTAGGGAAGCGGCCTTTCCCATAACCTACGTTTAACGCAAACATCCTTTTCTTCTCACAAGTGATAAAATAAAAAAACCCAAGCCATTCTGGAAACAGGAAGCGGCCCGTGCATCAAAGCCTCTCAACCCTTCTGCTCCCTGGCCAGCCAGACCGGTGCCCCAGTCAGCCAAGCCAGTTAGTCCTCAGGGGTTCAGTTCGGAAGAAAAGAGGAGAATGAAAACTGAAATGCTTGGCCGTGGGATTTCAATATGTCACAGCTTGCGTGTCAATCAGTTAAGAGGCTGCAATGGCTACAATGGCTACAATGCTGTTGGGAGTGTTGTTATTTTTGTATATGTAGCTAAAATTCTTATTTTATCCCTTCACAATAAAAAAATATTCTACTTGGGAGACCCAATGCTGAAGAGAGTTAAGCTGAGTTAGCAGTAAATGCTTTGCTTACTGGGGCTTATTTGTTTATTTAGAAAATTTATATGGCCGCTCAACTCACTCCAACAGTACCTGAACAAACCTATTTTCCCTTCTGTACTAAAAGGGTTAAATGTAACAGCAGTATAATAAAAGGAAACAATAATACAAAACAACAACAACAAAATACTAAGGAAGAAACGAAATTGCCAAGGATAAAACCTGACATCGCAGGGCAGGGTGGAGGGTCTAACTTATCCTTGATCTCCTCCTAGGTTTTCATAGCTTATTTCTGAAACATTAACAGGGTGGGCTCAGTCTGATCTCGGGTGGGTGGGTGGGTGGCTATTTCACAAGAGGGCTGCCAATGTCTGAGGGATGGAGCTGGGCGGGAACGAAGCCTGCCTGATCTTGCCGGACAGGCAGAAGCCTACGGGGAGGGGGAGGGGGGGAGAGATTTAAGGGTGAGGATCAGCACCTTAAAGGACAGCTCTTCAGCAGTGACCCAGGAGCTGCCCATCAAAGTTATGTTAGTCTTTCTCAACCTCGGCAGCATTCAGAGGTCTGGACTTCCAACTCCCAGGATTTGGTGGCAAAGGTTGAGAAACACCATCACCCTCAGCGCTGGGGGAACCCAAGTGACCCCTCCCAACTCAGCTGGAGAGGTCTGGCAGAGGCAGCAGGCCCCACGGGGGACCAACCGATTAGGGGGAGAGCCAGAGAAAAAAGGGATTTGACCAATAGTGTACAACTACCTTACCCCCTCGTTACTTAAAATGTGAACCAGGAGTCCATTTCCACAGCCAAGGTCCACAAAGGACTGCTTCTCCATCAGGCCTCTCCGAGCTCTCTCGTCTTCCCAGAGGATCTAACAAGACAGGACCGCCATTCAGAAATGCCAAGTAACCACCAGCAAGAATGAGTCATTGGAAATTAGGAAAGGCCGAGCTGGATTCACAGGGATCCAGGAGATTCCAACCGGGGCTTTATAAATATAAATTTATTTATTTATTAGTGAGACTTATATACCGCCTCACAGTGCAAGCGCTCTCTAAGCAGTTTACACTATTAAGCAATGTATATTTATATTGCCCCCAACAATCTGGGTCCTCATTTTACCTACCTCGGAAGGATGGAAGGCTGAGTCAACCCTGAGCCTGGTGAGATTTGAACCGCTGACCTGCGGATCGCAGTCAGCTAAAGTGGCCTGCAGTACTGCACTCTAACCGCTGCGCCACCTCGGCTCTAATGACATACTTTTTATATCTTTTTAACTTTTTATATCTTTTAACTGTTGTTTTAAATCACTGTTTATTATTAATGTTCTTATACAATTGTTGTACGCCGCCCTGAGTCCCTCTGGGAGTAGGGCGGCATAGAAGAACAAATAATAAATAAAATAAATAAATAAATAAATACAAATCAAAGTGGGACTTTTGGATTCTGTGTCATTTTAAAATTTTGCAGACTGTAGCACAGCTCTTTCATACCGATAATTCTGCCTTAATGCAGTTTAAAACGTTGTAGGAAGAGGTTGGTGTTAATCTTAGGTTGAAAAAAAAATCATGAATGTGGCAGCACTTTTTCCAGCCAACATATTTTATTAAAAGGCATAGAGCTGATTTATTTATTTTTTTTGCTGACCCTGAAGTCCATGAGCATTACATTCAGATATGTGCAATCTACTCCTCTAGCTGAGCCTGCATTATTGTCTGGATGCAACATGCAAAACCACATTAACTAACCAGCAGATTTTCTGGAAGAACTTATTGTAACCGACTCTTCATCTACCCATCTAATCATTTTGGAAGGGAGCCTTTTGTTTTGGCATGGAGTAAATCCATTCATGGCCTTGATGTTCAGGTCAACTTTGGGCCAGAACCAGTTGGGCTTCAAGCAGCTATAGCTTCCTGGTGCCATGAAAGAGAGATGGACCCGTGATGGACTGATGCCTCCCAGTCACTTCTACAAGGTGGGCGCGATCAAGAAAATGACTCCACCTTTCTGTGGCTCTCCACACTACAGTTATCATCACCCCACATCTCTTTCATGAAGAATTAATAAACAAAATTCTCAAACACAGAACTCGGCCACTCCTTGTAAACAAATATATAGTCTCCTAACTGAAATTATTAACAGAACTGTGCTCAAAATGTATCTTGTATATCCAATTTAAAGTGTCAAATTTTCACATTCAGAAAAATCTATTCTTTATAGTTCCATTTTAGGAAGTTTATTATTTTGGAGTAATTTATACTTTCAGAGTAAATGTTTAATTAGTTTTTAAACACCACTTACCAGCAGATAAGTAGCTATAGCAACATCCTCATATACAAACTTTTCAGGATCTGTTACTTCGGGCCAAACCTGCAGAAAAATAAGACGCAGGTTCACATGATTAACTATAGATATTCAACATAAAAGGTTATTTCAAATATCCAGCAGATGCCTACTTAATGCATATTCAGACCCCGCAGCCGGTTGGGGAGCCTCCGTAAAGAGGCCGAGATGGTGATAGCCCCCTTCAGTCAGCTCTCCCTGCCAACGCAACCCCCACAGGGCCCATTCCTAGCACCAGGCCAGTCTCCCTCCATGCCCTTTCATGGCCAAGCGGATTCAGACGTTGCTTCGGAGGCATAGAAACCCAACCACAAGGATGTTATTTTCTGCACACCGTTAAGGTAACGCATGGCCAATGTTGCTTCAACAGGAGCCACTATCCTGGCGATAAATACCATTAACTATCCATTTTCTCCGACTATCTTTTTCTTCCTCGCCCTCCAAAAGTGGGTGACGTTGTCCTCGGCCATCATGGGGCTGCCGCTCCAGCTGGCACAAAGCGCAGTGGCACGGTCAGTTACGCCCACCCCTAGATCAGTGCAGGTTTCACCTCTGCTCCGTGAGTTACACTGGTTACCAGCTGGCTTCAGGCTTCAATTCAAAGTGCTGGCAATGGCCTCTAAAGGCCAACGCGGCAGGAGGCCCGGTTGAGGGACCACCTCTTCCCAATCACATCGACCTGCCCACCCCCACTGTGACTTTCCTTGTTTGTTTTACTCTTTTTGGTGTCCAGAGTCACATATATTAGAGGGACAGCTATATAAATTTACCAAGTAAATAAACAAGCACACCACCCAACTTTAAGCCGATTCTTACAAAAGCAGCAGAATGTTAAATTGGGAACCGGATCATGTGACAAACCCAAAGGCCTACTTTCCTCCCACATTTACACCAACAGCTCCATACTCGAGATTAGGGGCTTCTTTGTGTACTTTTCTTCTAACGTGACGTATCTGCCAGCAATGCCCCTCCACATTTCACATGTCCTAGTACAAACAGGGTAAATGTTGTACAGCAGGACACAAGTTTGGCATCAGGACTCAAACGCTGACAAAGTAAAGGAGTAGCAAAGCATTTTTTCCAGCCTTCTAGGAGCCTCCTTTAACAGAGCTCAAAGCAGCCACCTTGGGGGGAAAAACCAAACTTCCCCAGCCCAACTGCCTGAGACTGCTGAACTTACACAATTTAAAGATTTCAGGCAATCTCTGTAGATCTCAACAAACCCAACAGGTTTTTAACATATTACAATTGTTAATTAATAAAGCTATTGGAATCTGACTCGTGTTTAACTCGCATCTGCATAACCAACCTGTAATTACACTCCACCATCAATCTAGACACTCCGTAGACCTGATGAAGTAAGATGCGGCTCATGAATGCTTAATACGTCTGCTAATCCGAAAAGTTGCAACCCGATTCCCCGGGATTTCCCAAACTCAGGCGTGGCTCTGAGAATCATGAAACAGCTTTAGGCCGTAGTGCATTGCAAGCAGATTAACGGCCAAGGCAAGCAAGCATCCTCTCCACCTGGTAGTGATGAATTCTCACACACATATATGCCCACCCCAAGCTTTTCCATCATAGGTCATGCTTTCCTCAGATAGAATCGTCCCCCTCCCTCCCTTCCCCTCCCTCTGGAGTTTCAGGAGGCTGAATTCTCCACACATTTTCCCCTTGACATCGGATGAAGACGGGACTCAGCCCGAGAAACCTCTTCTGTCCCCAAGGCCCAAGCATCCTCCTTCGTTTGATTTCCTTGTTCAATTAAGAACAAAACTTACGCTTTTCATTTAAGATAGAGACAAATGAACACTTTTCTGCATGAACGTTAAGTTCAAAAATGTCAAAGCGAAAAGCATCCACGCATCCACTTACTTTGACCATCTCTTTGTACTTTTCCTTTAAATCTTGATAAACCTGGCTGTATCTAGCTACAGAAATGAGAGAGAGCGTATTCTTAAATTCATTTTTTGTGATCTCTGTAGACCATTTAACCAGTTTAGAAATCAATTCACTTCCAAGCCACTCTGCTTTAGGATATACAATTCCATCAGGAACATATTTTTCTGGATTCAGGAGCACTGACAGTGTCCTACAAACAGACAAACAAAATTAAGGATCAGAATCAATCAGCAGTGGAGCGCTTTAATTTCATTGTGCCTCTGGCCAATAGAGCACGATTCTAGTTTTAGTTTACACTAGCATGTAGCAAAAAGGGGCAATATTTTCTTTCTCAAATAGAAGAATCGGAGGCATGGCCTCCCCCACTTGCAGCATTCTTAGAAAGCAGCACTAACAATTGCAAGTGAAGATTTCTTGCTCTAGAAAAATCAGGCAGCTCATTCATCGCCATGGGGTAACGCATCATCAGTATGCTGACAATACCCAGTTACATAACTCCACCTGGCAAATTAAGCAATTAAGCCATGAACATCTGATCTTGGCGTCTGGAAGCCATGAGCATCTGGGAGGGGAACAACAGGCTCCAGCTGAACCTGAGCATCTCAGGTTTTTGGGGCCCACCAGTTCCAGGACTATGCCATCCTTTGGTGCTAGATGGAGTTATACTCTCCCAGGCAGGCCGAGTGTGCAATCTTGGGGTCCTCGTAGAGCAGGGGTGTCAAACTCGCATCGTCATGGCAGCATCACGTGACATATTGGGACTTTTTCCCCTTTGCTAAACCGGGCATGGGCATGGCCAGCACGTGACGCATCCAGCCCGCGGGCCGAGAGTTTAACAGCCCTGTCCTAGAGACTCACGACTCCTGCTGAATGGGCAGGTGGCAGTCATGGCTAAGAGGGCCTTGCCATAGCTGCTTATGCGCCAGTTGTGCCATTCCTGGAGCAGCAGCCTACCCAGCGTCACCTGCAGACCGAACTACTGCAATGCACTGTACATAGGGCTGCCCCTTGAAGACTATCTAGAAGATAGTTATCTTCGGGACCACATCCTACCGTATACCTCCCTACGACGGTTAGGTCCCACAGAGTTGGTCTCCTCCAGGTCCCATCAACCAAACAATGCTGGTTGGTGGGATCACGGGGAAGAGCCTTCTCTGTGGGAGCCCCATCTCTCTGGAACCAACTCCCACCAGAGATCCGGATTATTCCTACCCTACTGGCCTTCCACAAAGCCGTAAAGACATGGCTCTTCCTGCAGGCGGGGTGAAATGAGATCTTATTCCCCCATGGATGATTGGTTTTTAAATTTGGTAATTTTTTTAATTGTTTTTATTACATTTTATGACTTGTTCTTATCTTTGTTGTATGCCGCCCTGAGTCCTACAGGATTGGGCGGCATATAAGAACTTATAAATGAATGAATGAATGAATGAATGAATGAATGAATGAATGAATGAATGAATGAATGAATGAATGAATGAATAATAAATAAACAAACAAACAAATAAATAAATAAATAAATAAATAAATATAGATTCAGCAGGTATACAATGCAGAGATGCAGGCAGTTCAGTGTGCTCCTAGAACAGCACATGCGACAACTCTGCTCTGCAAACTGCATTAGTTGCAGATCACTTCCGAGTCCAACTTACACGGACAGTACTGCCAAAATCCAAATCATATCAAACTGAGGCCATGCAACGTGCTACTAAATTTACACCTTATTGCAGAAAGATGCCATATATAAAAAAATCTGACAAGACTGAACAACACAAACAGAAACAAGGAATCATCACTCCCTTGAATGCATCTGTAGTGTGATAAAAGGATTCAAAGACAGCAACATCTTCTGAGCACCCACCATTCGTCGTCCTGTATGTGCCGAAGCCGAATCTGATAAATATTGTCGACCTTCACCTTGTATTGGCCTTCGCAGGTCTGTTCCAAAGGCAAAAAGGTTACCGACCCATTAATGACATCTGTAAAGAGTTGCAAGTTGTTCAGCTTTATTCTTTGTAGGATACATCTTTTAGAAAACAACATAAAGTGTGTTACATAGAGTTGAATTTACTGGAACTGAAATAGACCAGACTGAGAAGTAGAGAATGTAACTGAGAGGCTGATGGATCCTTCGTCTCTCTGAGCTTCTTTCCTTGCAGAAGTTTCATGACCATCATTAGTGCTGGGTTAGATCAAACCCTGCTCCCTTCTGCCACTGGTGACGTTTGGTCCAGTTTGGTCATGAAATATCTGCAAGGAAACCAGCACCAAAGACCCCCCAGTCCTCCTCCTGCTCCTCCACAAACCCCACTCCGTTCTAGCACCGATGAGGTTATCTACAGGGAGTCCTCAACTTATGACCACAATTGAGCCCAATACTTTATTTTGGTGAGAGATTTGTTAAGTGAGTTTTGCCCATTTTACGACCTTTCTTAAAGAGCCGAGATGGTGCAGTGGTTAAATGCAGCACTGCAGGCTACTGCTAGTTCAGCAGTTCAGCTGTTCAAATCCCACCAGCTCAAGGTTGACTCAGCCTTCCATCCTTCCGAGGTCGGTAAAATGAGGACCCAGATTGTTGGGGGCAATATGCTGAACTCTGTAAACCGCTTAGAGAGGGCTGTAAAGCACTATGAAGCGGTATATAAGTCTAAGTGCTATTGCTATTGCTATTCTTGCCACTGTCGTTAAATGAATCCCCACAGTTGTTAAGTTAGTAACATGGTTGTTAAGCGAATCTGGTTTCCTGACTTTGCTTGTCGGAAGGTCCCATGACTCCAGGGGCACCACAAGCCGTCATAAATGTGAGTCAGCTGCCCAGCACCTGAATATAAATCCCGTAACCGTGGGATTGCTGCGACGGTCGTAAGTGTGAAACGCGGTTCCCTGACCCTTTTTTCAGTGCCGTTGTAACTTCGGTCACTGAAAGAAGTGTTGTAACTGGAGGGTTGCCTGCAGTCGGGCCCTGAACCGTCTGCAAGGAAGGCACCAAGCTCAGGGAGCAGCCGGGACCCCACCACCACCACCAGCACTGAGGAGGTTCCCTAGTGGGGCGAGGAGGGGTCCGCAAGGGCCACCCAGCACCCTCTCCTCTGGCGGGGTTCCCCAAGGGCCGCCCCCGGGGAGAGGGGAGGGCAGGCGCCACGGGAGGCGGAGGCGGCTCCCGCTTTCCAGCCAGGCCCCCGGGGGACGAGCCTGCTCCCACCCGCCCGCCCCTCTCCCACGGGGAGGATAAATAAGAGGGCGGGAGGGAGGGCCGCGCTCCCTTCCGTCCTCGGAGGCCGCCCGCGCCGCAGCCATGCCGGGCAAGGGGAGGGAAGGTAAGGGGGGGCGGCCCACCTCGCACCACCAGCTCCGGGACGGGCGCGGCGGGCGGGCGGCGGGGCAGCAGGCGGCGCATCACCAGCTCCAGCGGCCCACGCAGCCCCAGCGCCTGGCCCGCCGCGCATGCGCAGAAGGACCCCCAGGCGCGCTCCTCCGGGCCCGCCGCACCGCCGTCCGCTCGGGGGACGCGCAGGGGGGGCTCCGCGCAGGCGCCGATCAGCCGCTTGTTGGCCACCTGAGGCCGCTCCAGCCACACGGCCGCCGCCGCCCAGAAGCCGCCGGGCAAGCGCCCCGCAGGGTCCCGCAGCACATCCGCACCGGCCGCCTCCATGGCCTCGCTTCCGGGCTTGTCCGGCCGGCGCCTGCGCAGTGGCGCTTGCCGGGCGGCGGCGCAGCGGAAGGGACGGTGGCCGGGCAGGGACTTTCCTAGCCGCTTCACAAAGGCCGCCTCCGCGCAGCCGAAACAGCCAGGGGTCTTGCCGCCGGCCCGCAGTGGAGGAGGGAGGGCGCCCTCGAGGTCGTCTGGCCGAGCCCCGGAGGCTGTCCGTGGAGAGGTCGATTCGCGGCTGCCTTTCTGCAGGTGCAGCGGGAGACCGGGGGGGGGGGGGCTCCGTCTCAAGGAAGCGAGGGGGACCCGGGGCATCGGGGGGGAGAGAAAAAGCGGGGGGTTCCTTTGGGCATGGAGGGGGGGCGAGATCAGGAGGGGTCGCGGGGGTGGCGGCGTTTGAGCCCCCTCTAGCCCCGCAAGGGGGCGGGGGGTAGGGCGGGGGCGCCCCTGAGCTGCCTGGGGCGGAGGGGGCTCGTTCAGGACGGGGGGGGGAGAGGTCGCCCCCTCCCCTCCAACAACCGACCCCCCCCGACCCCCTCCCGCCTCGCTCCTCCTTTGGCCGCCCGGGCTTCCTCCTGCCCTCCGCCGGGGCTTCTATCCAGCCGCCCAGGGAGAGCGGCACCCCGCCCGGCGCTTCTTCCCTAACCTTCCCGGCCCCGAAGAGTCCCTTTCTCCGCTCTTCCTCTCTTTAAATGCATCGAACAAATACGGGTAGTCCTCGACTTATGTCCGCAATTGAACCCAAGATGTCAGTTGTTAAGTGAGACACGGGTTGCAGACGCTTCATGAGCCAAGTAGGGACCCTGATTAGTGCCAGGCTGGATCAAACGCGGCTCCCTTCAGGCACCGGTGATGTTCCCCGGTAAGGCACTGTGACCTTTCTTGCCAGAGTTGTTAAGTGAATTGCTGCATGTCTTCAGTTAGTCGCCTGGTCGTTAAGTGAATCTGGCAATTGACTTTGCTTGTCAAAAAAAGTCTCAAAAGGGGATCAGGGGACCCTGGGAGACAGCAAAGGTCGTAAGTATGAATCAGTTGCCAAGCGGCTGAGTTTTGATCACGTGACCATGGAGGGGCTGCAACTCTTTTCAGTGCCATTGTAACTTTGAATGGCCACTAAACAACCTGTTGTAAGTTGAGGACTACCTGCAGTCTCTCTCCTAGAAGGAGCTCAATCGGATTGCGTGGGAACGTTTGCCAGAAACTTCTCAGAAACTCCGCTTAGGAGCGGCTACTTTTGGACAGGGAGAGGTTTCAGGGAGAGGATAGTCTGCACGTTTCTGTCTTCCTGCAAAGCACTTGTGACTCCCTCTCCGTAATCTCAGTTCGATTCCCAGTGTCGGGCTACCGTATCAGGATGGCTTCGGGTGGGGAAGTGGCACCGTCCAGCCCCTCGGAGCCCTTGCGGCTCCCGGACCTCCCCCAAGGGCCCCTGTGCGCCTACCGGAAGAAGGCGTCCTTCGGCTGGAAGGAGATGGCCCTCTTCGTTGAGGAGGAAGACCTGATCCGTTTTAAGGTGAGGCTCCGCAGAATTGGGAAGGAAGCCTGGCCCCTCCTTTGGAAGGCCCACAAGAGGGTCAGGACAGGTTGGTTCTTCCAAAGGGGGCCGTCTTTGACATGGTTCCATTGGTCTGGCTCTTTGGGTTCCTAGTATAGAGGCTCATTTGTTACGGGAGCTCTTTGCGCCCTATATTGTGATCAATTTGGGTGTATCTGTTTTTCTTCTTTATCTTGATATATGGGGTCGTTTTTGGACAGCCGCTTCGCTTGTCTGAAATGGTATAGTAGGGTCTCCTGCTTGGGCTAGAAGACCCCCAAGGTCCCTTCCAGCTCTATTCTGCTTGTAGTTATAATGGCTGGATTTTTGTCTAGATTTTTAAAAAGGAGATAAAAACTAATGTAAGACAAAGAAAATAAGTAAGAAATCAAATAGAATAATAAAAGTGCGAGAGAGAGAGAGAGAGAGAGAGAGAGAGAGAGAGAGAGAGAGAGAGAGAAAGAAAAAGAAAGAAAAAATGCAAAAAGGTATAAAGCCATACTCATCAGCTAATAAAAGTTCTGAATTTAGTCGGGGATTTATATACAAAAAAGCTTGCTTTTTGGGTGTTATAGTATTTATTTTATTTTTGGTGTTTACTTTGCTGAAATAAATTTCCCCCCACATTATAGCAGGAGTATATCCAGAGTTCCTCATTGCAAGGATTTCAATCCAGCTTTATGCTTCAGTTGTAGCATTTCCAGAAACAGGATATTTGTGACTCAGGGTTGAATTGTGGAGCTCTTAGTTTTTTGCTTGCCGACATTTCGTTACTCAGATAATATCATTGGCACAAGTAGTTGTGGTCTTTGCTGCCTCTTTTCTTGGGTTGGGTTACAAATTGTCTGCAAAGAAACAACTAAGCTCAGAGTGCCCCAAGAACGCTGCCTTTCCAGAAATGTTGTGATGAGAAGAGTACACACACACACACACACACACACACACTAAAAAAAGGAAATGCATGCAATATTTTGTTACCAAATTCAAGCTTTTAAGGACCCGGAAGTTGCTGTGACATGAATTATTCCTTAGAGGAGCATTTGAAGTATCCTCGCCCTTTTTAAGCGCTAAGGGCTCTGAAACCAGCATCTGGAGAGCGATCCTGCCTTTAGTTTTGCCGCCCCAAAGAGACATGCCTTGTGAGCAGGAAGGAGAAGGAGAAAAAACGCATTCTGTGTCTTTTGGGCCACATCCCCTTACATTATCTGCCGGAAATGGCTTAAGAACGTAGCTGCTGATGCTGATGGCAGCCGTTCGGAAGTGACCAAAGGCCTCTGAATCTGAATTTTTTTTCCCTTCATGAAGCACACGGTCTTCTCAGCCCTTGAGAACGACCCCCTCTTTGCTCGTGTCCCGGGAGAAGAGCTGTCGCTGGAGAAGTACCGGGAGCTGACCTTCTTGCGCTGCCGGAAGCTTTTTGAATACGATTTTCTAATCTTGGAGGAGATTCTTGAAAAGCCCTTGAAAGTGGTCATCCTGATCAGCTGCCTGGGGATGTACGATTGGTCCCTGGGAACCAAGTACTTGCTCAATTCCCAGGTAGGTGCAGTTCTTCTCACTTTCATTGAAGCCGCGTGATCACTTTTTTATGATTATTATTTTGTGTTGTTGAGAAACATGCCTGGGTGGCTGTTCCAACTACATGCTTACTTTGATAGTAATTATTAACTTTGTTGCTTAAGCATGGGACGTTGCCAGGCCTTTCCTTGTTCCCATTGAAATAGAAAAGGAGTAAACTACCTAAAATGCTAATTCGAAGCCATATTCTGCGTTGAAAGCATTAGCAACGCTTTCTAGTTTAGGCTTAAGCCCTATACAGGTAGTCCTTGACTTACGACCAACATTTCTGTGGTTAACTGAGAAATCTGTTAAGTGACTTTTGTCCCATTTTATGACATTTCCGGCCACGGTTGTTAAGTGAATCACTGCAGCTGATAAACTTAGTAACCCGGTTGTTAAGTGGATCTGGCTTCCCCCATTGACTTTATCTGTCAGACGGTCGCAAAAGGGGATCACGTGACCCCAGGATGCTGCAATGGTCATAAGTATGAATCACTTGCCAAGCATCTGAATTTTGATCACATGATCATGTGGATGCTGCAAAGATTGTAATTGTGAAAAACGGTCCTAAGTCACTTTTTTTCAGTACCGTCGTAACTTTGAACGGTCATTAAACGCACTGTCGTAAGTCGAGGACTGCCTGTAGCTATTTCTTTGTGAGATGGATACATGCTGAGCTGAAAGAGAAAGGGAGGAAAAAGCTCTGGAGCCAGGACGCAAAGAGCGAAAGCCTCCGAAGCCCTCGGGGCAGTGAACCAATAAAACACTCTCTCTCTCTCAGAGAGAGAGCAGCCTGTGTTGCTCAACCTCTGCAGCTGTCAGCTGGGTGGACTCCATCTCCCAGAATTCCCCAGCCACCTGGAAGGAAGAGCACAGGGCAGAAGAGAGGAGCCAGGGGTGCCCAGCTTGTCCCCGCCCACTGAACGGGCATCGGCTGAAACCTCCAGCTTGGTGGTTTGGGTTTCAGTGTAGCCAGAACGCAGCTCCATCAGGCTGGCCTGGCCCAATCGTTCGCTCCACGCACAGAGCAAATGCAGCTTCCAGAATTCATTCTATTTCCTCTTTATTTTTAACTGTGAGAAGCTATTTTGTCCTAATATTTTTCTTTTTTTATGTACTGTTGTGCTATCCGCTTTATCTGTTTAATATAGTTCGTAATAAAATTGTTGGAAAAAAGCTACCTTGCCTGGAAGAATAGTTTACGCATTTTCCATTTGAGCAGCAAATAGTGCAGCATCTTTACGTTTAAACTTTGCTAAACATTTTATGATTCTTAATTGGCTTCTGTTAATGTCGTAGGTATTCAAGGAAACCATCGAGAGTTCCGGATCTGAAAGACATGAAAAATTTATTAAACAAGTTGAAAGCATGGAGGTACTACTTTTCTGTTGTTTGAAATTTGAAGTTGCTGACATCGCTTTTACAACAAGATTAATTTCATTTAAAAAATAACAATAGAGATCTTCTATAAAATAGGCAGCCGCTTCGTTTTTCAAGTTTGACCGTGTTCGTGCTGTAGCTTTTGTAGTCGCCTAGGAATTGCCCAAAGGACAGAGAAGATGCAACATGCCTAAAAATCCATGTTCTGACCACCCATGTGACTTGCTTGGCCACCCCCTGCAGTTGCCTTACCAAGGGTGGATCCTCCTTTTAGCCCCGAATCCACAGGCTCAGCTCAGAGCTCACCAGTGGAACCATCGGGCAACCATGCTTCTGTGTGATTGTGTTCCCCCTCTTATGATCCCTTTTTTGTGTCTCTTGGCCACAGATATTTGGATGCTTTGCACTGACTGAAGTCAGCCACGGCAGCAACACCAAGAACATCCGGACAGTCGCTAGATACGACCCAGACACGCAGGTCAGACTCTTAATGGCCAGCAACAGTGGCCTCTAATCTTCAGTCTTTAGTTTTAGTAAAACTAAAGACCATTGGATGATGAAACTGTGTTGAAATTGACTCGTTGGCTAACAGGGTGTCAGTTTTTCACCAAAATCTGTTAAATAACATAACTGCGGCCTTGCAAGCAACTCAAATTGCTTCATTTAACTAATTTACGTGACATCGCTGCGCTGGGAGAATTTAGAGCTAGGCTTTGTTGGCTAAGTGAGATTTCTTGTAGAAATATTTCCTGTTTCTGTCTAAAAGTCCTAGTATCAAATGCAGGTAGTCCTTGACTTACGACCACAATTGAGACCAAAATTTATGTTGCTAAGTGAGACAGTTGACTTTTATCCCATTGTATGACTTTTCTTGCCAAATTTATGTTGCTAAGTGAATCACTGGAGATGTTAAGTTAGTGATGTGGTTGTTCAGTGAAGCTGGCTTCCCCATTGAAGTTGCTGGTCAGAAGCTCACAAAAGGGGATCACGTGACCCATGGATACCGCAACCGTCATAAATATGAGTCGTTTGCCAAGCGTCTGAATTTTCATCCCGTGACCATGGGGGGATGCTGCAAGTGGGGAAAACGGACATAAGTCACTTTTTTTCAGTGACGTCGTAAGAGTCACTAAATGAACGGTTGTGGGTCAAGGACTCCATGTAGAGCCAGACAATCCGTTTCTTTTCCTGTTTGATGTCCGATGTCTCTCTCTGGCCGTACAGGAGTTTATTCTTCATTCGCCTGACTATGAAGCTGCCAAGTTTTGGATTGGCAACATGGGGAAGAATGCCACGCACGCTGTGGTCTATGCCCAGCTCTACATGCCGGATGGTCAGTGCCAGGGGCTGCATTCCTTCGTGGTGCAGGTGAGGGGTCTGCCTTTCCTTCGTGCTGTGATCAACACAATGTAAAAAAGATGTGGAGACTCTGGAAAGAGTGCAGAGAAGAGCCACAAAGATGATTAGGGGCCTGGAGGCTGAAACATATGAAGAACGGTTGCAGCAACTGGTATGTCTAGTTTAATGAAAAGAAGGACTAGGGGAGATATGATAAGCAGTGTTCCAATATTTGAGGGGCTGCCACAAAGAGGGGGGGGGGGTCAAGCTATTCTCCAAAGCTCCTGAGGGAGCCGAACAAGAAGCAATGGATGGAAACTAATCAAGGGGAGAAGCAACGTGGAACTAAGGAGAAATTTCCTGACAGTGAGAACAATTGATCAGTGGAACGACTTGCCCCCAGAAGTTGTAGGTGCTCGGGCACTGGAGGTTTTGAAGAAGAGATTGGACAGCCATTTGTCCGGAATGGTATAGGGTTTCTTGCCTGGGCAAGGGGTTGGTCTAGAAGGCCTCCAAGGTCCCTTCCCACTCTGTTCTGTTCTGCTGTGATTAGACCATGCAAAACTTGGCATGTTTTCATTGCTTGCTGTCTAAGCCAGCCTCGGTCATCACTGAAGCCAGGGAAAGCCAGGATGGTGAGGTGTTGTTCTAGGCCTGGTGACACCCAGGTGTGCTGTGTTGTTCACCTATAATGGCCACTCACTCATGCATGACTCTGAGCTACTCGGATCCACCCAGGTTCAAGTTCACCCCCAGCCATGAAAGTGAACTGGAAGGAATACTGTGTAGCCCTGGTGGAAGTCCCCCCCCCCCGGGGAGCGAGTCACCCAGGCAGTGACGGCCCCAGGGCCCCTCCCCAACCTCTTCGTTTCCTTGGTTCAAAGCCCTGGAGAGCTCCTTCCCCTGAGCTTCACCCTCTCCGCGTGGCTCCCCTGTAATAGAGTCTGCACTCGGCCGACTTCTCTGTGTGAGCTTCCTTGGAGGCAAGCTTCAACAGGGGATAATGATGTCTATGGAGATTCTCAATCATCCAGGTCATGGTTGTCCCAAAGGTGCTTTTTTCCATAACTGAAGAAGCTTCTCGGGTGAGGAGTGAAATGTTTTCAAAGAAGAAGACCAGAAAATCCAGTTGCCCCTTGGAAAAAGCACCTTTGCGATGATAATGGTAGCAGTAAAACGTACACACGCAGCACCTTAATCTAAACAAAATGAATCGATGTATTGATTTAAATTTCCCATTCTTCTGTGCTTCCAGATTCGAGATCCAAAAACCCTGCTTCCAATGCCAGGCGTGATGGTGGGCGACATAGGCAGGAAGCTTGGGCAGAATGGCTTAGATAATGGGTAAGTATCTTTCAGCAGCAGGAAATCAGCATTTCCACCCAGGGTGGGGGTTAAGGGTTAAGGCAGCAGGTTAGAAACTGGGAGACCGGGATTTCTGCTCCCGTGTTGGGCACAAAGCCAGCTGGGTGATCTTGAGCCAGTCCTTCCTTTTCATGACCAGCCACTTTCAAAATCTTGCCAAGAAAATTGGAGTGGTTTCTCCAAGCAGTCAAGACTGACTCGGAAGCACCCCAAAAACGAATAACTTCAGAAATGTCAGCGTCCACAAGGCTTTCTGGAGTTAACAGCATTCCAAGATACTTCTAAATATCTTAATTAATACAAGAATACTTTTTTTAAAACCTGTTAGATTTTCCTATCCCATTGTCAGACCTGCCATGACACAGACGTTTAGGAAAGAAAGACCCTCAACTCCCACGAGGTTGAAGTGATAGGTTCTTTTACTAAAGTTAAGTGGTTACAGAGAAAGCAAGGCTAGATCCGAGAGTTCCTGTGCAAAGCTTACACCTTTTTCCCTTCCCTGCCCTCCCGCTTTGACCAGTCCATCAGTGTCCAATAGGATGCCTTTTTGATATTTTGGGAACGTCTTGGATACTTGGCACCTCTCGATGTGGTTTTGTATTCTGTTGCCAGGCCATTCTGTCCTTGGCGGCTGGTCCATTTGGTTCTTGCTAACGTGCCTCCTCTTCTGCCGGCTGTCTTCTCATTCCCAGGCCCAAACTTTACTATTCCAGACTCCTTCCCCCTGCCCCTGATTTTTATGGCAGGATGCCAGCGAAGGGAAGAAGCTGAAGGTGGCAGCCAAGGGCCAATAAGGCCAGCGTGGTCTGGACTTGGAAGCTGCCCGGCCAGTCCCTGGCTGGGAGACCTGCAGGGATTTTGGGGTGCTGGGCTAGGCTGCTGCTTAAACTCCATCCTGCAGGAAGGGCAGCAGGGTGAGCTGCTTCCAGAAAAAGGGGGTGTTCTGTCCCGAGGAGCGACGGGCCGCAAGGTCTCCCTGCTTTGGCCAGAAGATGGAAAGCAGCGTTGCTTTGTGGGGAGGGGAATGTGCTGTTCTGGCTGAGGGTTGCCATGTCTGTGCTGAGCCTGGGAGCCCCCTCCCCATTCAACTGTCTCTTGAAACTGCCAGGTTTGCCATGTTCCACCAAGTGAGGATCCCCAAAAAGAATTTGTTGAGCCTAACGGGCGACGTCAGTGCTGAGGGGAAATACAGCAGCACCTTCAAGGTAGGAAGAAGCTCTGCTTTTTTTAGGGTTATTTTCCCACCTTTGTTAGTTTTCACACAAAAATCAAGGCGGAGAACATACCTAATACCTACTTCCTCCCCTTCCCGTTTTCCCCACAGCAAGAACCCGGTGGGGGGTGGGGTGGATGAGAGACGGGGACTGGCCACTAAGGGCTCACGTAGGGCTAGAACTTTTCCATCTCCTGCTTCCCGGCCTGGAGCCGTCAGCACTGGACTAAATCGAGACTCTTCACCGTATGGAAGCTCGATTCCCTGCTTCTTCCTCCCCCCCGTGCTGGTTTTCAGCGGAATGGCCGTAGCCCGGGAGGACTTGATCTGACAGTGTTAAGCATGGGGTCAACTCTTCCTTGCGGGACGGTTGTGTTTCCCCAGGATCAGAAGCGACGTTTGGGGGCTTCGCTGGGCACCTTGTCCAACGGGAGAGTTATGATCATCGCCATGTCTGTGGTCAATCTGAAGCTGGCCGTGTCGATAGCCATTCGCTTCTCCGCCACCCGGCGTCAGTTCGGGCCAAGCAACGCTGAGGAGATTCCTGTCCTGGAATACCAAATGCAGGTAAAGGCAGCCTGGCCAGGAGCTGGCTCAAGGGGGGAAGTCTAGTTCTCACAAGGCGACGGGTCTCAGGGCGCAGGTGGAGCCCCTGCTTCCTATAATTCAGTGGATGCGATGGCCCAGGTCGCCATAGAGTCCCTTATTGCTGTGTTAAATTCCACAACAAACGGCCCTACAATGGCCGGTAAGACTCCACCCCAAAGCTCCCTGAAGGCAGCCCCCCACAGTCTCACAAACACAAGCCAGGAAGCAACAAAGCCAGTCTGCAAAGGAAGGAAGGCAAGGTGTAATAAAGCCACGGGGCAGAGGTCCGGAGTCCACTGGGCAAGGCAAGGCCACGGGGCAGAGGCACAAGGCAAGGCACAGGCAGAAATGCCAGTCAAGGCTGAGTTTTTCCAAGGCCGGTGGAGGCCATGCCAAATCAAACAACTGTTCCCGACAGAGATAATCTCCCCACCCCACCACCCCACCCCGGCCTCTGCTTAAGTCAACCCATGCCAGGTGCTCCTTGTGAGGAGGGGCGGGGCGACCTCCCGAGTAGCCTCGCAGCCCCTTCTCTGGGCTTGCCTCCACTCTGCTCTCCTCTGTGCCCTCGGATGTAGTGGAGGAGGCAACTGTACCTCCTCAGAGTGGGGTCCGGTGCTTCTCAGCCCCACTGCCGGTCAGCAGCCGATCCTCTCTTGTGTCTGTGAGGGCAGGCAGCTCTCTGTCCGGTCAACCACCTCCCCCAAGGCCTGAGGGGCCTGGGACAGCATCGTCCCTGGCTTCTCCAAACATGCCATGGGAGACATGCCCATAAGTCATTGCGATCATAGGTCAAGGAGCCCACTTGACCAGAAGTAATTTTCTGGCCTTTTTCATTGTTAAGTGAATGTGGCAGTGAATAAACAGACCCATTCCTTTGAACGGGTTTTTTGTTTGTTTGTTTTTTTGCCAAAAAGAAGCCAAAAGCATCACGAATCATGGCCTTGTGACCAGGCCGAATTGGTCATAAAGCTCACACACACACGCACACACCCAATAAGTGCTCCTGTGATCATGGGGAGGCAGCACGGCCATTGACAACAGCTGTGGGGGTGGGGGGGGGGATTGGCTTTATGGGCCGTACTCTTTCTGTGGCTGTCGTAACTTTGAATGGTCGTAAAGCAGCAACTGTCATTAAGCAAGGACTACTTATAGCATCCTTCTGGCCAGTATTCCCTGTGGCTTTGCAGAGCTCCCTTCCGGGGCCTTACGGAGAGGAGGTTCTGCTTTGTGAACAGAAGTCACGCTAAGCAACAGCAGAGCTAACCGAGATCTGTGTCCTCGCGTGAACTTCCCTGCCAGTTCCCTCACGTTGCTGCTCCAAGTTTAATTTAAAAGACTAATTCGAAAGATAATGCAAGTTCAGGTAGTCCTCGACTTACAACAGTTCTTTTAGTGGCCATTCAAAGTTACAACAGCATTGACTTACGACCTTTTTTCACACTTACGACTGTTACGGCATCCCCACGGTCACGTGATGAAAAATCCAGACGCTTGGCAACCAATTCATATTTTTGACGGTCACAGTGTCCCTGGGTCATGTGATCCGTTTTGCGACCTTATGACAAGCAAAGTCAAGGGGGAAGCCAGATTCACTTAACAACCACGTTACTGAGTTATCAGCTGCAGTGATTCACTTAACAACTGCGGCAAGAAAGGCCGTAAAATGGGGCAAAGCTCACCTAAGAAATGTCTCAGTTAACAACAGAAATGTTGGGCTTCATTGTGGTCATAATTTGAGGAGTCCCTGTTTACTCTCAACCTAGATAGGTATGAGATAATTGCCTGATTAATTTTAGTGACACCTTTTGTCCTCCTGACGTGGAAGGACCCCAGGTGGCCTTTGGGTGGGCAGGAGCAGAAGGCGACCGGAAGTGGTGGGGTTTGTGGGCCTTGGTGAGGATTCCTAGAGCCCCTGATGAGATGCCTATTTGCAAGGATATGTGGCTCCCAACTCACCCGATCCAAATGTCCTTAAATCGCAGCAGTGGCGTTTGCTCCCTTACTTGGCGGCCACCTACGTCTTGGACTACTTCTCCCGAGCGCTCTTCCTCAAATTCATGGAGTTCCACATTGGGCTGCTGATGAAGGACAAGAGCTCCCAGCAGGTGGGGGAATCTTCCAAAACCAAATCCCGTGGCCCTAAGCGATCCTTTGGAAGCTCTGCGCCACGAACCTGATGGATGACGTTTCTCTTCACGGCGCAAGCTTTGCGTTGAATGGGTGGAGATTGCTTTGGGCAAGACTTCAAGGTCATTGCAAGGACAGGAAGAGCCACCGGCTGCTATTGATAAAAAGTCTGTAACTCTGGATGGAAATATTGAATGCATACAGGTAGTCCTCGACTTACAACAGTTCATTTAGTGACCATTCTAAGTTACAATGGCACTGAAAAAGAAGTGACTTATGACCCTTCTTCACACTTGCGACCATTGCGGCAACCCCATGGTCACGCGATCAAAACTCAGGCACTTGGCAACTGGTTCATACTTATGACGGCTGCAGTGTCCCCGTGGGCCATGTGATCCCCTTTTGAGACCCCCTGACAAGCAAAATCAATGGGGAGGCCAGATTCACTGAACGACCGGGTGACTAACTTAATAACAAACTGTTAATCACTCAACAACAGTGATTTACTTAACAACCGTGGCAAGAAAGGTTGTAAAATGGGGCAAAATCCACTTAACAAATGTCTCACTTAGTAACAAAAATGTTGGGCTCAGTTGTGGTCATAAGTTGAGGACTGCCTGTACATTTATAGTTGAACTTCTCAGATTTACAAAATAGGTGTGTGTGGGTGTGTGTGTGGGTGTGTGTGTGTTGCAACATATTTTTTTTACTGATAATTGTTAACTTTAAATGCAGCCGTATCTAGCTATTCTTAGGAGGAGGGGATTTGGGCCATGGGATTCCTGTTAAATAAGCATGCAAAAAGAATGGGGATGAATGTGCACATCAGACAGAGAGGAAACCGCTGGAATGCTTTTCTCCCATTGTCCAGTTCTCCCATTCTGCCTGCTTTTCCCCAGTGGGGGGGGGGGGCTGGGCTGCTGGAGAGACCCTCCTCCGGCCGTGCCTGTTGGGGAGCTGGGGTGATGACACCAGTTCTGTTCTTCCTTCCTCTTCCCCAAGGCTGAGCTGGGCCGTGAGATCCATGCCTTGTCCACCTCGGGCAAGCCTCTCTCCTCCTGGCTCACCCAGCAAGCCATCCAAGAATGCCGGGAAGCCTGCGGGGGACACGGCTACCTGGCCAGTAAGTGAGACACCTCTCCCAAGCACCCTGACGGAGGGAGGGAGGGGGCCTTCTCAAAAGGCGGTGGGCACCTGGTGATGCACTAAAGGTTTGATTCTGACAAGATCAACAGGTAAATACAGGTAGTCCTCGACCACCATTGAGCCCAAAGTCTCTGTTGTTAAGTGAGACATTTGTTAAGTGAGTTTTGCCCAATTTTATGACCTTTCTTGTCACAGTTGTTAGGTGAATCATTGCAACTGTTAAGTTAGTAGCACTAACTTAAGTGAATCCAGCTTCCCCATTGACGTCGCTTGTCAGAAGGTCTCAAAAGGGGATCACGTGATCCCTGGAAATTGCGCCCGTCATAAATATGAGACAGTTGCCAAGCAGGGGATGCTGCAACTGTCGTTAAGTGTGAAAAACGGTCATAAGTCACTTTTTTCAGTGACATTGTAACTTTGAAGGGCCACTAAATGAACCGTTGTAAATGGAGAACTTCCTGTCCATCGCTTCCTCTTGCAGCTGTCTGCATTGTCCTTTGTTACCAAGCTCCTCGGATGCTTGAAAATTGACAGGCAGATAGAAGTGAGCAAAATAATTAAGGTTCACTCCAGTTTTTCCACGGAAAGGGGAATCGGGGGGGGGGGCTTTCCGGGATACTCGTAACTCAGCACCACAAAGTTTTGCCAGCCATGTGCGTCCCCAGCTGGAGGTCAACGTTTAAAAATCACTCGACCTTGACAGAGGTTGGGGCGCTTTTTGTGTGTGTAATTTTCAATAAGAAGGATTTTTTTGGGGTAGCTTTTAAATAGGTGACGGCTTCTTCGTAATGCTTGTGTCTTTTGTATGCTCTTTATCCCTGACCCCCAGTGAATCGTCTGGGCGATATCCGTAATGACAACGACCCGAACTGCACTTACGAAGGAGACAACAATGTTTTGTTGCAGCAAACAAGCAACTACCTGCTGCGGTGGATGAGCGAGAGATCCCAAGGTGAGTGTGGGGGGTGGGGGAGGACTGGGGGTTGCCATGCCCGGAGCTCAGCGAACGCAGAGAGGAGCTTCTGACAATTCACTGGGCCTCAGACGCCTAGAAGCCGTAACTATTGGTGCATTTTGGATGGGGATTTGGATTTGACGTCTCTGGCGTTTCATCTACAGGCCATCCTGTTTCGTCGCCCATGGGAACGGTTGATTTTTTAAATGATTATGATGATATTCTCTGTCAGAAATTCGTGCTTCCGGATGCCCAAGGCCTCATGGACTCTTCAGGTAGCTCTCTTTTCCCTTCCGGGATGGGCTGCAGGGATCTCCTTTCGGGAATCACGGAACGTTCTGGAGGGAAAACCGCCTGCTCCCTGATTCTTGGGCTGGGGGCGCTCATCAGCTGTTTGGCTCAAAGCGGCCTGGGTTGTCTGGCCCTCCTGAGCTAGGGGACCAGTGGGAGGAGGCGCAGGGCAGAAGCGGCAGCAGAGCTTTGGGGGGTGGGGGGCAGGTAGAGGGGAGTCATCTGAAGGGCGGCTTGAAGACATTCGCAGTTTGGTTCCTGAAATGAAGAGCCACCATCTTGGCGCATTAAGTGAACTTCCCAATGTTTGTGGAAATGGGTTCATCTCCCTGGGATCTCTTGGTTATGATGCCTGTTTATCCTTCTCCTCTTTATGAACTGCACGCAAGGGGAAAAAAAATTCCACTTTGCCAACGGTCTGGACTTCTGACAATGCTCATAAGGCATCCAGTGACGCTCATGACATGTATTGCTGCTCTCTGTCCCCGTCGTGATGTTGAATTGCCCGAATGAATGTATAAAACAACTGCCATTCCTTCCTCCAGTGTCTTTGAGGGCCTACAAGTGGCTGGTTTGTTACTTGCTCCGAGAAAGCATCCAGAAACTGAGGAAGCAGGAAGAAAGTGGCTGTGATGATTTTGAGGCAAAGAACAACAGCCAGGTAACTTCCGGTTCTAATTCCACAGGTTTTCCTTCAAGTGAGAGGATCAGCCTCCACTCACTTTAATTCCACGGAGACCCTTTTTGTGGGTGAAGACACAATTTGTTATATTTGTAGTTCTGCTTTTAAATTGTCATCCTGAAGTACGCTCTCCGTTTTTTCCACAGGTGTATTACTGTCGTTCTTTAGCTATAGCTTTTATTGAGCACACAGTTTTGCAAAAGTACCACAAACACGTGCACAGTCCCGGCACGCCAGTAAATCTTCAGCCAGTACTAAAGCATATTTGTTCACTCTACGGACTCTGGTCTTTAAATAAGCACACGGCAATACTCTACCAAGGTGAGGTTGGCTTTATGTCTTCCTGTGAGCTCTGTGACCCATCCATGTTTGTTGCAAAACACTTAACAATTCATCTTATCTGCTAACCCGCTGAGAAATTAAAAGGGCCCAAATTGTACCATTTGATATAAGGGCGAAATACATTACACGCTTACAATTTCAGCCACTGTGCTTTTGCATTTTAGGTTTTTAGTCATGCCTCTTTTTCTAGAGAGGGGTGATGTATTTCTCTTGCATGACTTAAACTTTAAATCTCCCATTCTGTTACTTAACCTATTTTTAAGTTGTCCTAAGTAGAATCGGGGCCAGACTGAGTCTAAGTAAAATTGGCTGATTAACTTGCTACTTGTAAACCTGGCTTGGTTGCTGCTGAATGCTCCAGATTTCCTTGTTAAGACACGCTGCTCCTCCATAGGCCTGGGACACACACACACACACACACACACACACACCCTCAGCAGGCTATTAAGGAAGGCCGTGCAGCACTTTGGATTCAGGATCCCCTCCTCCCCCGAGGTGTTGGCGGGGCCAGGGGGTTGCGGGAAGAGGAGCAGGTGTCTCTTGGATCTGCCTCTCCAGGCCCTTCCACACTCAGAGGCACCATTTGCGAATCCCCAGGTGCTGTCCGTCTCTGGGCAGGAGAATTTCCTCCTCACCCTTTTCAGTGGGACGTTTCGCCCTTCTCCACGCACAGGAGACAGTCCTGCCCTCAGCCCAGGAAGAGCAGCTCCCTCCTCCATCCCCTCCCACCCTTTTTTTTCTTTTCTTTTCCCTTCCTTCCTTCCTTCCCTTCCCTTCCTTCCTTCCTTCCCAGTGAGATGTGGGAACCTTTCCCAGTCGTGACATTTCCATATCTTGTAGTCAGGAAGGTCTCAAATGCAAAAGCACTGGAGCGTTAATCCTCAGTACAGCACCTTCGGTTTATTTTGGGAGTTATTTCTGCATATTGTGTACCCAACAGGAACTTAAAAGTGTGCTTCAGTATGAATGGACTGTTTCCTTCTGAATGTGTTATTGCTCTAAATATGTTTCAGGTGGCTACCTTTCAGGTGAAAATGCCGGTAAATTGATACAGGATTCAATTCTGGAACTTTGTTCAAAGGTACGTTTCGAGTAGATCTTGAAAGTTTGTCGATCCCATCAGATTTCAGTGGATATTTAAGTGCCAGGTGTTAGGTTCACCATCTACAATGTAAGAGAAGACCCAGGAAGCTCTTCATAACCTGAACCTCCCCGTCTTTAGCTTCAGTGCCTGACCCCAAGCGATGTCCTCACTTTCTGGACCATTTGTAACCTGCTTGCCCTTCCCAGCAAGTCACAGCCAGTTCAGGTCCCTGTAGCGAGGGGGAAATTTGGATTGAGAGAAACAAGAGGGGTCCCTTTCCCATCTGCCTCTCCAGAGCTGCATTTTCCCGTTTCAGCTTCCTTGGTCCACTTTAAGGAGAGCCTTTGGAGCCGTTTGCAATCCCTGTTTGGTGTTGTTACCCTTGTGTCATTCATGAAAATGCGTTAACCAAGTTCTCTGAAACAAAGCAAATATGGACACAGATTAAAACTAAGTCCAGATAGGTCTTTGCCTGGTCAGTTATGCTGGTCTTCCACAGTTGTTGCTGCCATGGACTCCTCAATGCGATGGCCAGTTTCTCTCCTCTTCCCTTTCTCAACACCCCCTTCCCTCTCTCCCCTAGCTGAAGAATGAAGCGGTGACTCTGGTGGATGTCATTGCCCCCCCTGACTTTGTCCTCAATTCCCCAATTGCCAAGGCCGATGGAGAGGTAAGTGGGCTCGCTCCCCTTGGGGGGTCCGTCTTCAATCTAGCCCATCTTCTTGCTTTCTGAATTGCATCACAGAATTGCATCCCAATCTCTTACACCAGTTTCCTTTTCCTTCCTTTGAAACCTACTGCTTTGACCGAAACCTTTCTTGTTTTTTGTTTCTCCAGCTATATAAAAATCTGTGGGGTGCGGTTCTTCAGAGCCCAAAGAGCCTGGAAAGACCCTCCTGGTGGTCAGAATTTTGTAACAACAAACCTGTCGTGGGCAAGTTGAGGTCCAGAATGTAAATAGGAAAGCCCATCAAGAGCTGCTAGTGAACCTCCATCACAGGAGGGAAAGGATCATGTTAAAGGAAATCAAAGAAGACACCGAGCTTAGGAGAAACAGCTGAGCACTGCAGGGCCTCCCTGTGGAAGCTTCCCTGAACAGGCTTCTTGTCTGCTTTCAAAATGATGGAATATTCCTTCTCTGCCAGTTTAGCATTCCTGACATTTAAAGTCCAGTTGCTTCTCGAACAATAATCTGTTAAAAGTAGCTGTCTGTCCATAGGTTAATGACCAGGCTGAAAGCCAGCAGCTTTTTTTTTGTAGATGTCCCTTTAAATATTTGCATTTGGTCCGTGAGATTAATATCATCTTATTCTTTAGGAAAGGTTTTAAGTTTGAATTAAGTTATTATTTTGCATCTGACATCAGTGTTCCGTCTCATCGCAGAAGGCAAAACAAGCAGCAGCCCAATCGTATAGCAAACAGGAAAGGCCATATTTCAGTTCCTCCGAGATGTCATTCTGGAAGACTTTTTTTCTTTCTCTTTTAATTCTCCAGACGTTTTTCTTTTTAAGGTTTTAGGATAACCGACGCTGGAGAGAAAGCTCTGAATGTCTCTCTGACCTTCCAGCTGCTAGGTGCCTGGAAGGCTCTGCTAGGGAAGAGCAGCCTGTCTCCAAAGAGAGAGGAAGGGGACCATGATGGAACCCTGGCAATGGACTTGGCATGTCCCCCTCTCCCTCCCTCCCTCCCTCCCTCCCTCCCTCTTCCAGTGAGATGAGGAAACCTTCCACCTCCTTTTTTTTTTAGCCAGTCTGCTTTTGAGACCCGGTTCTTCCCAGCTGGGATCCATATCAGGAAGTGTCCTCAATCCAGACCCTACTCTGAGTCAGGAAAGGGGCCCATTTCTGTTTTTAAGCATTATGGAATCTCAGGGTTGGAATCCAATCCTGAAGAAGTAAGTGGCTGAGGAAATCTCAGCTGGGATCTAGTATGGGCTGGTTGCTGCATCCTTTTGATTCCGGCTCCCACTACTCCCTATAAGGTAAATCTTGCAATCTGGGTCTGGTTGACTCAGTTTTCCGTAGCCATGTATGTCTGTACAGTAATAAAAAAGATATTAACGATGTTTGTTCAGTATGTCCATTCAAATTCATAACAGCTTACAAACCAATTGCCTGATACCACATAAACACCCACAGTAAGATCCAAAAGAAAAATCATCTGCAACAAGAACGTGACAATCTTCTTGGTAAGGTAGAGTTCTAGGAGAACCCCCCAACCGCTCCACAAGTTTGTCACTCTGTACTGTGTGTTGATTTGAGGAGGAAAAAGGCCACCTTGCATGCAAAGAACTGGACATCCAGTGTTTCTTTCATTGACCTTCAGTTCCTTCTTGCTTTTGGGTTGAGGAAATTCCTGTCGGATTTATTCCAGGATAAGAACATCCATGTTCTGCTACAACAGAAGGAATCTGTTGTAACTGGCTCAGTTACAGGGAAGAGCATCTAAGGATAATCCTGAAACAGACGGTGACAGTTGCTATAAAGGAAATGTACTGGAAGGCACCCAACTTCCTCCTTCACGCCTTGTCAAGTTATCTTGGATGGCTCAGACACATTTCAACTTTTCTTTCTCACCCACCTTGAAGATTAGGCCAAGGCCCAACTCTTGATCCTTCAGAACATCTCGCGAAGACCACAACCACCCTGCAGCCCTTCATGGACACAAGAGGCTGGAAAGGATGTTGGACAGATCTTGATGAGACCACTCTTTGGGGGTGCTAGTAAAATCCTCAGATTGTAATGGGTGCCCACTGAACATTATTACTTTTATTCTTTCACATGGAGATCCATCAGTTGCTACCTCAGGTAACATATTCATACCCTAAACACCGTTTCCCAAACAAACCTGGAACTATGTTAAAATTGGAGCATGAGAAAATGTTAAGTTTGTATATGTATTATTTTAGCATATTTATTTTCAGTTAAATGCTTTCATTTGAGCTTGATCACCGTTTGCTGACTTCAACTCTCCTGTGGTTTCATAGCCAGCTCCTTCCAGGATCATTCCTGATGCCCTTTATTTTTGACTCCTTATTTTTGGGGAAATGGGTGGGAAGGAGGAGGAGGAGATACCGAGTGCTTCAGAAACTGCAGCTCTTGTTCTCAGGTGCCAGAAAAGGGGAGGGGGCTGCTCTCTGTCCCCCCGCAAGCCCTCCAGCCAGGGTCCAGAGGAGAGGCTCATGGGACCTTTCTCCTGGGGGGCTGGTCTGGAGAGAGGTTGATTCTGCAAATATTGAGCTCCGTGGCAAAGGCTCTGGCTTTCTGATAGAAGAAGAGAGACATCTCTCGGTCAATAAGGAAATTGTGGTAAATTATGGCAAGTCTGGTGTAAATCTTCAGTTGCGCTTTCTTGTTCCCCAAGTCGATGGCAGCAGCCAGCGCCAGATTGTAGTATCCTGCAGCATCAAAAGGATCCTGAAACATTAAGCGATAGAGGGGCTGCGATTACTTTTCTTTTTTTTTTTTTATGAAAACAGGCCGGTTGGTTAAGTCAAAGTCTAGGAAAATAACAAGGGTGTCAGGGAATTGCACAACAGCTGTCGAAGTCAGAGTCGCCAACATGAACTTGTAGTTTTATATAAATAAATATATTTTACAGAGAGAGAGAGAGAGAGAGAACAAGGTAGTCGGGCAAAGAGGAGCATCGTGAGGTAAATCCCAGAGCACACAGGGCACTCAGAAGAAAAAAGGCGGGGAGGGGAAGGGAAACTCCCCCTCCACACCCACAGCAACCAATCACAGTGCAGATTGCCTCATGCAGGGGAGCCAGCACTCTCCAAACAATCAACAATAACTCTTCTGCCTCACTCTTTGCTATTCCCACTAGCGGCTCTGCTCACCCAACTCTTAAAACCCAAAAGCAAGTAGAAGACACCGTCATGGCAGAAAAGACTTTTTGATTCTTTAGGGACGTCCTTGCCAAGGTTAACACCTGCAAAAGTAACGCAGCAACGACCTACCCCACAACCTCAACATTGCAATCCTTCCCACACACACACACAAACTCACACATCTGCCACTGAGATTTGGCAATGGTGGCAAAGCTTATTCTAGGCCAAGAAAAGCCAGAGTGCCTTTTGTGGTCCCCCTGCCTCCCTCTGCCGGGAAGGGGGCAGGCGACGGTTGGGCGGTTTCTGTGCCCCCCCCCACGCCCCCCAGCTGCTTCATTCCATGCTCTGACCCTCCCCGTAGTTCCCCTGGCCTTGCCCCTTGTCTGCCTGCCATGGCATCACTCCAGCCATCCCAGCCCCTCAGGACTGCCCCCCGCCCCACTTTCTTCCTTTTCTCCTGTGGTTTCTTCCTGAGTCTAATCTCCGCAATTCACTTCTGTTTGGGGTGTCAGGAGAGTGATAACAAGCAGGGCTTCTCTCCTGGCTTCCCAAGCAGATGGAAGGGAGAGGAGAAGCTTCCTGAGCCTGCAAAGAAGGCAGAAAGGTGCGCGGGGGAGGGGGAGGGGTTGTATAGGTGTGCAAGAACAAGCATCAGTTTAATGAGGACGGCACATTCCCTCATCTAAAATTAGGAGCTTTTTTCTTTCTACAAAAACATTTTGCACCTCTGAGTGCAAGAGGCTGTGTGGCCTGAAGGCTGCAACTTGGTGGCCTTGCTTTTTTTTTTTTTGCTTTTTTTTTACACAAATTCTTCAAAAGGGGGTCAGGGGAAGAGAGAGGCAGCAGTCACTGGGGGAAATATGGGAAAAACAACCACAGTCCAAGTCCTCTAAACCAGCAAGGCTTCCTCATCAAATTAAGGAGGAGAGGGACACAGGGAAAGGGCCATTAAGAAGAAGTTATGGACGAAGGCTTATTCTATATAAGGGGCTAATTTAAAACCCCAATTGTTTGTACAGTGTTGTTAATGTTGAATGTTGCATTGTTATTGTGTTTAATAATTTTTTTTTTTAAGGTATGGATCTTGGGAGGTGTAGACCAGCCTCTGGTGAGCTTTTTCTTGTGCATCTCTGCCTTAATTTATTTTGGGGAAAACATGGCAGAAGCCGCACTTAGCATACCTTATTTGAAACCATCCCAGCTTCTCCTCCTGTTGTCTCCCTTCCTAAGTAAAGATTCCGTAACCAGGTGAAGCAAAAGGAATTTCCCGTCTTCAGGTGCTCACTCCTGTCTTACCTTCAGGTCGTAGAAGGTGATATCTCCCAGGAGAAGGTACACTTTGACGTAATAGAGGGCTTCCTCATCAAACTCCAGCGGGGAGGGGCAGAGGGAAACGGCTTTGAGGAAGAAGTGCTCGGCCAGTTCACACTGCCCCAAGTGATGGTGGATGACCGCCAGGCGGTGGTAGGCCACTCGCTCACTTAGCTGGTCCCCTAGCCAAGAAGCAAAGAGAAAAGCGGCCATGAAAGAGAGGAAGACGGCAGGCAGCAGACCAGGGATGGTCCTGATTTCCCCAGGTTTGGTAGTGAACAGCAGACCCAGAATATGCCACCAGGAGAACCTCAATGTCTCTTTAACGTAGGATGTGACCCTGTGCTTGTGCTGAGATACAATTGCTTTGATGGCTGCAATAAAATTCATCAGAGTTCTTGAGAAGGGTTATTGGCCACTGTGTTTGCTTCTACAGAGTATGACAGGAAGCATAACTTCCCAAAATAGTTTGGATTGTGACTCGCCTGCTTGGCAGAATTCTAGCTGCCAAACAGTCTTGGAAGCCTCCAAAACTGACACTGGAGATGTTGCGTCAAGAGTTGTCCAGCCTGGGATACGGGGCTGGGCCGTTGGGAGTAGGGGCTGCAGGAAAAACAGTCCCAAGTGAACACCGAATGTAAATACCGTCAACAACTCTGACAAAGCCTAAAATCCTCAAAGTTTGAATTTTCTAACCTACTCATGAAGAATGACGAATCTGTGGAAGGCTTTGACAGGCAGAGATTTAACTTCTGTTTTAGAAACTACAATTGGAATCCAAAGATTTCTTGTGTTAATTCCACTCCCTCCCTTTATAAATAGGCCAGGCTTCAGAAGGTCATTCAGCAGGGGGAGGCTATAGATTTGTGGAGCTGAGATGCTCTGATGACTGAATAATTGGGACAATTAGACAAATTCAGCACATTCTTCTTAATTGGTCTGAACTACAGTGGCCTGGCTGCCAGTGAGGACAGCAGAAGGAGCAATGAGACACTGCTGCCACAGTCACTGGGTTGCTACCAGGATCAATTCCCAGTGGTGGCCATTACCTCAAAGGCCCCATGTGGCTCAACCGCCAGGAGCTTCCAAGCTGTCCCTCCCAGCAAGACCCAGTGCCCTCTGGCCCTTCTCTCAGGGAGGGAACGCCAAGGGTCCCCACCCCCTCTGCAGTAGAGGGGAGGATGCTAACCCCAAGGCTAGCCCTGCAGTCTGGAGCTCCCTGAGCCTTTGTATTGGGTCATGTGGCAACATTTGGGGGTGAGCAGTGGCAGAGTTGCCTTAGCCACTGGGTTGGGAATAAGTTGCTGTTATTATAAGCCACCTGGAGTCCTATGGAGCAGGCAGCATACAAATGTTTGCATGCAGCAAGAAAATAACCCCAAAGAGTGGTTGCACCCCAGCGTAGCAAGGAGGCTGACTCATCCTTTTTGAGTCTTCCACTCATTTTACTCCTCCAAGAGATTTCCTCTAGTAGAGCTTTTTGCAAGATTTGATGGCAGGGACTCTCCATAACAAGGCAGTAAAGTTCACGGAGTTTTCTGCCTTTGCAAGGAGCTCCCAACCTTGTTCTGCCCTTCTCCAATTTCTCCTGCCAGGCCCTCATTGTCCACAGGCTGAAGACTTTGCTCCCAGCTTCTCCTACTGCAAATTGGGGCAAGGGGGTCTGCAGGTGTGGTCCCATGAAAAGCAGGGGAAGCTTTGATGGAGCCCCAGTGGCCACACCCTCAGTGCAGACCCCCCTGGACAAGGCTGACAATCCCTGGATTCAGCCCTCCTTTTCCCACCCTGTGCACCTAGGAAGCATTTGTGGGGGCTGCAGTGACACAAGGCCAACCATACGTCTCTTTCTCTACAACTTTGAATCATCCCAAAGGCACTGAAGGTTGAATCGGGGCAACCAGGCTCGGTTTTTTTAATTAGCTGGAGACGTTTCACTGCTCTTCCAAGCAGCTTCATCAGTCAGAGTGAGTCAGGTAGGCAGAGAGTCATTGGAAGTCATTGCATTCAACCTTCAGACACCTTTGTCTGTATGACTTAACTGACATATTGCAATGCAATTTTGGGGAGAAAACCCCATGGAGGTTGGTGTGGCAGGAGTTGGTACATTCCAAGGACTCTCTCTGCCTCCTGACTTGCTCTGACTGATGAAGCTGCTTGGATGAGCAATAAAACCTCTGAATCAGTCTGGTTGCCGTGGTTCATCCTTCAGACAGCTTTGCCCGGATGACCGAGAGTCTTCACTGACATCCCCGAGTGATTTTCGGATATGCACTGGACAGGTTTACCTAAATCGACACTGAGCATTAATGACGTCTGGGCGTATCCGAGACATTCTTCATACTTCTGCAAGGTCAAGAACAACCCAACCAACTTGTTGAAGAGGCGAAGTTCAGCGCTGCCATTTTTGGCCTTCATGGCAAGTGGCAGAGCCTTGTCCTAAAACAAGAGCAGGATACAAAAGGGCCGTCTTGCAGAGTGTAACATCACAAGGGCGTCGCCCAGCCTTTTCTGCCCCACGTCTCAAGGATGACCCGGGCGAAGGGTGGGAAGAGGATACCCACCCTGTAGAAGGGCGCTGCTCTTTCCTTTTCCCAGTCTCCATTGAAAAATATGTCTCCAGAGGCTTCGAGCATTTCCATTTCTAAATTGGGGTCCTGAGAACTCAGAGCAGCGTTGTGAGCAACCTAGGAGGAAAGGAGGGTTCTCTACCAGACGGAGCAACACAAAAAGGAACAGTTCAAACAGAAGCACTACGCAACCAAAAGCCGCTTCTAATCCACTTTCTTCTTTTTCCCCACTGTTCCATAAATAGACCTTACGGAATTAGAACTGCCGCTAGCCGCCTCTTCTGATGTCACATTTTACGTTTGAATAAGAACTGGGTCATTTCTTCTTTGCTGGAAATGTAGAAAATCTTCTTGAATCACCCCAAATCACAGCCTCAACACTTTCCATCCTTTCAGCCAAGGCTTGGTGACATCTTGAAGATGCTAAAGGCACCACAGAGAAGATGACTCTAGGCAAGAGCATCTGGAAGAATCCGCGTGAGGGGTGATTCAGCAGGTGTTTGTGAGACCTGCTCTACAATGAGATTCCCACCTCTAACTGGCTGTCTGGAGAAAAGCATACTTGCATGCAATTTTTCAGCTGAAAGGGATAGAATTTAAAGGAGCAATAGACACTTCTGATGACAGGAACACTATCTGTTACAAATGGTGAAAGGGAGATATAGCTATAAAGTGTATATTTCTATTCATTACAAAAGTATTTATAATGTTGAGATATATAGAAATAATTAGTTGTAAGCACATTTGCTCTTCCTGAGAAAAGTAAACTTAGTAAATTTCAGAGGGCATCAAGATGTGGCTGAAAGACCCATCTCAGTCCTACTTGTTAGACAGGTCATTTTAAAAACAACCAAATTAGCATCTTTTCTTTTTTTGAGTTAAAACAATTGAGGAAAAGGTCAGTTTCAGTGACCTCCCCAGATCGCTCCTCTCACCTGGATATAAACGTCCACTAATTCATTCTCCCGCAGTGCATAATAGATCCTTCCTGCCTGGAGCCAGGCCTGAGCTTCCTTATTTTTGGCTTGAAGGTCAATGAATATCCCAAGGCTTCTCTTGAGGTATTCCAGAGCAGACCGGCACGCCCTGAAGGAGAAGGAGAAACACTATCCGGCTGACCTTGCATTATTCCCAAAACCTCTGAGGACCAACCAACAGATTATTTTGATCCACTCTGGATCCTTCAATTCAACCTTCTGCCATGTGCAGGAAACCCAGGAAACCAAAATCGTGACTGAGAACCTTCCCAATCAGATCAGAACTGAAGGTGCTTTCTTAGATGAGAAGAGAAAGATGGAGAGAAATATTACGAGATTTATAGACACATCATCAACAGCAGCCCTAGAGATCCTCCACGTGCAGAACTGCAGCCAACCAATCTCTCCCAGCTGGTGGGGATTTTTTTCTAGCATGGTCCCTGCCCCACACAGGGATAAAAATGGAGCACCTGGAGTTCTCAGCATGAGAGAATTTAGGAAAGCCAGCTGAAATTCTGCTCCTCAGGAAGCTCATAAAGTCAGAAAGAAGGTGGCAGGCCGAGATCCTCCAGGGCTTTCCCTGCAGTATCAGAATCCGGGTCTTCTCAGCACCACTCCCGGAAGCCGGTTTCTGTGGGTCACTTGAAAGACCAAAATGCCTGAACCCCCCCCCCCTCCTGAGAGAGAATGCAAGCATCCTGCAGCAACCAGGGGTGGGTGGGAGTGTGGGGGGGCTGAACAACGCTGCTTGTCCAGCAGAGCTCAGGACAGGACAGGGTAAACTGGCTCACGATGATGGAAACTTTGATCGCAGACATCAGAAGAGGGCCTGTTCTTGGGATAAAGAAGTAGCCTTTTGTCGAGGGGAAGGCAGCCTCTTCTGCCTGCGGAAGGGCACTTTTGTGTCCAGCTCACTTAACAAAGTGGTGGAGTGACACAACCCTCTTCATTGGAAGCTCGTGCATTGCAGTTCCTACCTTTCTGTTCCCAGAGACAGATAGAGCTGGCTGATGGTCTCCAGCACCTGCCCTTCCATGACCTTGTCGGACATCTTCCTAACCAGGGTGAGCAGGTATTCGTTGTAGAGGACACACTGCGCTGGATCTGGGACAACCGTGCTGTGGAAATGACACAGGTACTGCACAGCCTGCAGTTGTCCTGGAAAGGAGGAGCGGTTGGCCCATTAAGGCCACAAGGTCTTTCAACAGCAAGAAGCCCTCGGGGCCCCCACAGATTTTCGCCTGCCTGCCTGCCTGAAGAGCAGCCCTTCACGTGTGGCCCCCACTTTCCATGCAGTGAACTGCCTGAACCACATCAACAAGCAACAAATGCTCTTTATTAGGGCATCACCAAAAAGCATTTGGCCTTCTAGGGATTTCCTGTCTGTTCTAGGCAGCTCGCGAAAGGTCACCCTTTCTTTAAAAAAAAAATTAATTTTGAACATAAGAAGGAAGAAGGCATGTAAAACTCAGTCTTACTCAAACCATAATCCAAAGAATTTGCAAAGTTTTAGAAGTTTGCAAAGTATTTGGGTATTGAATAGGAATGAGGAGGAGGAGGAGGAGGCAGAAGCTTCCACCGTCTCTTCCTGCGTCTTCTGTCCCTTGATGGTTCCAGGTCATAGCAGAGGGAGAAGCGAAGGCAGCAGACTTGCTTCGAAATGTGTGTCTGAGCAGACAAAAGAAACCTGAGCAATGCCCTCAAACCATAAGATATCCAGCTTAGCTCCTCTGGGCCCTTCGCCTTGATAGCTGGGGAAAAGCTGCACAACATCATTTATCCTAATTGTGAACCTGGGAAATGAATTTACCTTCCATATCCTCACGTTCCAACGCCACCAGAAAGGCCCACTCATAGCAATTCCTCCCCTTCTCCTTCTGAGCCCCACGGGCATAGTGGTGCCCCAGCCGGAGGAGGATGGCCACGAAGTTCCCCCCACATTCTCCACTGGGGAGTTCGGAGAAGAGCCGGATGGCTTTGATCAGGAAATGCTCCCCCAGGCTTTGGGCAGAGGAGTGCAGGCACAAGATGCCCAGGTTGGCCAAAGCCACTGCCTCGTTAGCCACGCTGCCTGTCTCTCTGGAAATGCTCAGAGCCTTGAAGTAGCTTTTCACGGCTGCCCTGGGCTGATTCCTCCGTCTCAGACTAATGGCCGCCATGTTATGGATGACGCCCAACTGCTGGCGGGTGCTCCAGGGGGACTCTGCGACTGCGTTCAAAATGCGCAGAGCCGTGTCATTCCGCTGACGGAGGATGTAGAGCCAGCTGAGGGAAATGGAGTGGTTAATGGTGTCTTCCACCACTCGCGCACTCGTGTTCAGCTCCAGAGCCTCCTCCATGTAGCTGATGGCTTCTTCGTACTGCTTGTAATGGCTGTGCAGCTGAGAAAGTTCGTAGTAAATGACGCTGCACAGCTTCTGGCTGCCCTCGCTCCCTTCCAGCGCCTGAAGCAGTTCTCTGAGGTAAAAGGCCACGAGGGAGGGGCGTGTTTGTCCACCAGGTGTGGGACTGTGGACTTTAGAGGCATTCCTTAACACCAAATCGATGGTCCTGAACAGCTCCAGCAGAGAACAGGAGCTGCGGGAAGACACCACTTTGGCGCAGCTGAGCGCAAGGCGGGGCAGGCACTTCTGGCTGTAGAGTTGGCCAAGCTTCAAGTAGCAGTCCACGGACCCCCTGCCGCTGGGCAACCCCTGGCCCGTATTCAGCAGCTCCTGCAGCCTTTCCAGGAAGGGGGCCGGTTCCTGCCCCTGCTTGAAACTCAGGCAATGCTTTGCCAGCAGGAAGCAGGCCCGGGCCTCGGCGTTTCTGCTCTGGCTGAGCACGGCCCTTTTCAAGGCGTATTTCAAGACCTCCAGGGCCATCTCTGCACCTCCGTCCGTGTCACTGGCCAGGCCCATCAGCAAAGAGGCAGCTTTGTCAAGGAAGGAAGCGCTTTTCTCCACGTTCTTCTGCTTCAGGTAAATGCCTGTGAGATGGGTGTAGAGAGTGGCTACCAAGTGGAGGTCATGGAAAGCCCCCCCAAGGGTTGCCAGGGCTTCTTCAAAATAGACCCGAGCCTGAGACAGCTTGAACTTCCGGAGGCTCATTCTTCCCAGCAGGTAGCACAGCCGCGTCGTGGCCCAGGGCAGGTCGGCTTGTCTGGCCACTGCCCGAGCTCGAGCCAGGTAATCCATCAGCTGTTCCTCCGTGGCATCGCCACGGATGGACATCTTGAGAAAGGACAACGGAGGGTCATACAGGCCCCCAAAGCCGTCTTCGTAGCCTTCCTGATTCAAAAACGACAATAACGAATCAGGGATTTCTGGCCCCAAAGTACCATCCTGGCGCACGGAGGAGAAACATGGCTTCTGCAAAAGTGGGGGCTCCTGCCTGTGGCAAGTGGGCAGCTGCTGCTTCTTATCCTCAGTCGGCAGAAAGTCCTTCATCTTCGTTAGTGATCGCACCGCTCTGCATGGAGTTGGACTCTCCTTTCCATTCAAGGAGGAAGGGGGCATTTCTGAAAGACACAGGAAAAAGGAAGGCTGCAAATCTCAGGGTCAGCTTCTCTCCTTGACAAGTTTCCATCCTTTGCTTCTTTTTCCTGCCTTCAGGTGCTTTGGAGAAGAGGTTGACGACCCCCTCCTCTTCTTTGTGGTAGCCCCTCAAATATTGGAACACTGCTATCATGTCACCCCAGTCCTTCTTTTCATTAGACTAGATATAAAAGATACCTTCATTACAGTAGATACCTGCATTAAATATCTTCATTAGATATGGTAGATATAAAAGGTACCAAGTAAAGCTTCCATCACGCATCATGTCAGCCCAATGTTTCCTCCTCCGCCTTGTTTTACACTTTAAAAACCCCTAAAATGTTCCCTCCGTCTTGAATATTTACGCCTTTTACCTTCCTTGGGAGGTTTCTGAAGGCTCACGTCATTCTGTGCATCTGTAAGATGAGACAAATGAGAGCATCGTTCAGGCCATGTTCGGCTTATTGACTGCCTACTTTGGGAGGCCCAATACTGTAGAGAGACTCAAACCCCCATCCTGGGAACTTTGCAACAACCTGGTGACTTCACCCGAGGATGCCAAATTTGGGGCTGGACACACTCAGATTTATTGGGTTGGTGATGACAAATTTCCAAGTATGGTTTTATTGGAGATCAGAACCTTAGGACGCCAAGTATCATGTAGGCTTATGCTTTTGTTTTGTTTCTTCCTCCCCCACCCACCCACCCACCCTTCTCTTCCTCCCTCCCTCCCTCCCTCCCTCCCTCCCCCCCCCCTCTCTCTCTCTCTCTCTCTCTCTCTCTCTCTCGTCCTAAATTGAGGCTCAGCTTCCTTTCAGATAAACACAGAGGGTAACACACAGCTCTACATACTGGAAGTAATTGCAGTGGCAGTAAATGCAAGCCTTCCAATTTTTCTTAAGCGCAGAAAAGTTGAGAAATGACCTACTAAATCCTTTGAAATGGAAGAAATCCATATTCCAGCTAAATTCATTCTCATTTGAGCTTCACCCTGCTGAAGCATTCAAATGATTGAATCTGTTGGAGGCTAATGAAATGTAAATAATATATAACTTGGCAGTTCATATGACCATTTGTATTTTTCTTTTTACCAAACTGCAAAGTCCAAGAGGCGCCCAGCAGCCTTGCGCCTCCCGTGTCCTGCACGGGGAGGGAGCTGCCAAACCTTGGAACTGCTCACCGATTTGGTAGAGGCTGCAAATGCTCCCCTGGGAAGTGTGTGCCAAGAGCCTGACCAGGTTATCCAAGATGGATTCTTCTTTCGTGAAAGAGTCACCATCTTCCTTGAAGAAATCCATGTATGGAAGTCTGAGAAAGGGGGAAATATGGCAATTTTAGGACTTTTATGGCTTCCCAGGGCAAGTCCTCCTTACCAAAAAACGAGGAAGAGAAGGAGCAAGGAAGCAATCTGAAAAGTAGGGGGTGGAAAGGAGATGAGAAGATAAAAGCGTCATTATTTTTAAGGAAATTCTGCTGATGAATCGTAAGGTGGTTGTCTTGTGGGCTCCCTTCGGGGTCCCATCCCCCATCCTCCTTGATGCAGGGAAGAAGGGGACGCAGAGGGTGGCCAGGAGATCTGCTTCCTTATCACCAACACAGGTCAGGGAGAACCTTTCCTGCCTCACTTGACGTGATACTTGGCAAGCGTTCATTGACTCGAATGGGACTTACTCTGTGGCAATGGCCAGGAAGCCCTCGGGCTCCACCCAGCTGCTCTGCACAAAGCCAACCTGGCCCGAAGAGAGATGCCTTCCCACAAACCAAGGCATGCATTTCATGAAATAGCCAATGATTTCAATTTTATCTCCTTTTTGGAAACTGATCTCGTCCGGCACAGCACTCTCGTGGCTGACGACTGCGATAGATAATCCTGTGGCTGGACGATATGGAAGACATCAAACAAGTCCATAACATGTCAGTGATGTTAATTTTAATGTTACAAGTTTCACAGAGAGTAACGTTAGAAATAAGAGGTCATTAAAAAAACCCAGCTTAAAAGTGGAGCATATTTCTTAGCCTAGAATATCCCTGGCAATAACAGAAAAAAAAGAGCAGATAGAATTAATTTATTACAGGAAAAACAGCTAGAGCTGCCACCTGTGATGGCTCCCCCAGCTGATGTGTCTCTTCCAGAGATTTTGGGGGGGTCAGCTGTTTTGTGCTTCCATCCGTAACACCACTAATCACCAGCACAGCCATTAAACTGGATGGACAGAGACTGGTCTCCACACTTCCCTTTATGATGGTGGGAGTGTATATGCACAAGGAGCCCAGGAGGAAACTGTGAAGGCATCTAAGTCCTTCCCAGCCTTGGTTTAGGCCCGAGGTCACCCACCGAGCCCACCTTACTCGTACTCCAGGAGGCCCTTTGGTGGGACCAGGAGAGGGAGGACGGGGCAGTTCTGATGCTACTTGATCCCTCAGCAGCTCTGGATACTATCGGTCACGGGATCTTTTGGGATCACCACAAAGGATGAGAGTGGACACACCTGTGCAGTAGATCTTGAAGGGGGGTGATTCTCTCTCTCTCTCTCTCTCTCTCTCTCTCTCTCTCTCTCTCTCTCTCTCTCTCTCTCTCTCTCTCTCTCTCTCTCTCTCCCTCTCCCTCTCCCTCTCCCTCTCCCTCTCTCTCTCTCTCTCTCTCATCCCATCACAGTGCCAAGAGGTTGAGTAAAGGGTAGCAATTACATGTTATGTTGAAGGGACCGCTTCAAGTCAGGGACGCAGAAATTAAAAATCCAGTTTTAATTATCGCTCCTTACCCGCTTGATCTGTGACTGGAAGTGCAGTTATGCAGGCCAACCCATCAGATGCTGCATTTGCTTTCAGAAACCATCTACAAATTCAAGAAAGTAATATTCAACCAACCATCAATGGCATCACTGCAAAGCGCTGAAGATAAGCTCAACCCCCGGAGCTTTCGTTCAGGCAGCGGGAAGCCCTGCAAGGGAACTCGGCTACCTACTGATGGAAAGGCACTGGGGGCTCCAAGGCATCTGTGCTGTGGCCGTTCCGGACTTGCTCTGGGGCCGCCGATTCCATCTGGCAGATGGCTCTTGGATTGGCTGCATCAACGTTCTCGGGACAAAATCCAAAATAGGCACCTGAAGGGGGGGAAAGCACCACATTAAACAGGGGACGCATTCTGCAGTTGTGGATGCAGTTGTCGTTCATCAAAGAGTAACATTGTGCTCAGTGGGAGAATGGAGGAGAGAGACCCCATGACTGAAGTAGCTCTTTTTCCCCCAGGTGGAGCAGAAACATATCCTACCCCACGTGACGGGCTCCGAGAATAACCTTGGAAGACAGACAGGAGGAAGAGCTACAGCCAGGACAACCTTCTATATTTTGTGCTAATTACAATTTCTGGAGACCTTTTTTTAGGTTAGCCTCACAGAGAGCATGCTCTCATAGTTAAGACAGGGTGTAACTAAGCTGCAGATAATTGTTGACAAATCCAACCACGTGTGAATACTCCTCAAATATGCCTCTCCAGTCTCCACACAAACACCAGTTCCGAGTCGTGGCACACAGGAGAGAGAGAGAGAGAGAGAGGGGGAGGGAGAGAGGGAGGGAGGGAGGGAGGGAGGGAGGGAGGGAGGGAGGGAGGGAGGGAGAGAGAGAGAGAGAGAGAGAGAGAGAGAGAGAGAGAGAGAGAGAGAGAGAGAGAGAGAGAGAGAGAGAGAGAGAGAGAGAGATGTGATCCCAGCCAGACAGAGGCACCTCTATCTCCAAATCCAATTCCCTTCCGACCAACAGAACCTCTTATTTGGTCTCCATTTGACGTCGTCATCTTTTCCTCAGAAGGTTACTGAACTGAGGCAGGGCCCAAAGCTTCTGCTGGCATCTCATTCAGTTCAGCAGATGCTAAACACTGTTTTGCAAGTGCAGGTAAAACCCAAGGTACCTTCTTGAATTAAGAGTCCCCTGTAGGCCTGATGGAGACAATTTTCATCCAAGAGGACCTCAATTCCAGCAGCTTCTTCTGGTGAAGAGAGCCACAAGGAGTCATCCAGCAGCAGAGTCTCCAGGCAGGGATTTAAAAAACCTGTCAAAAGCATTTTTCATATTATCCAACACGGTCTATTCTTTAAAAATTAGTAGCATTAATTTGAAGCATATCTTTCCTAGACGTGCCACAGCTTTTGACGAGGTTCCCAAAACGAGTATTTCTACCCGTAATCCATCCCAGGTTCAAGAGGAAAAGGAGAGGCAATGGCAGTGGGGCAGCAGTTCTGCCTTATGGGGCAAAAAGGATCCTTCACTCTCCAATACAGATTGGAGAGTGAAACTTCCTTGTTTTGACAATTGTTGCAATTTCTGATTTTGGCCATTTCAGCCTGAATACAGTAAAACTTCAGTGAGTTCCTGAGGGTCTCAGTCCCTAAACTGAGCCCCTTCCCCGCCTCTGAACAGAAGCTCCCCTTTCTGGTCCTTCAAGCAGCAAAAAAAAAAACAACCCCAAGGATGGAAGTGGTAGGTTGTGGCCAAGGCCGTGTTGCGATCCACCCCCAGTTGTTTGCCTTGTAGTGGAACAAAACAGATCTTATATTCCTGAATCTGCCCTTGGATGGGGAAGGAATAAGCGGGGAAGATAACTTTCACAACCCTAGGAATTCTTTCAATCATTTTTCTTGGCTCAGAAGTTGAGAAACTAGAAAGGAAGAAGAGCAGCCGCCAGTGCAGTAGAGCCAAACAGACTTATCTTAAACCACAGTTACATCTTGGGCTCAGGGAGGTGGATCCAGTCTGAAGAGTTCTGGATTCCAAAACTCTTCTCATGAAAACCCCTAGTGTGAAATTAACTGAAGCACTATTGTACACAACATTTAAAACGGGATCTTTAAATTTGCATTTCTTAAACAAATGTCTTAATTTTCAGAGCACCAACAGCCACCAAAATACCAAATCTTCTGATGCGCTGCTTTACCAAGAGAATAGTAAGTTATAAACTTCCAGATTTCCTCCAAGGTCCAAAATGTGATGGCGATGAGATGGTCTTCACTGTGGATGGACAGCAATCTGGCCGACAACTCCTGAGGAAGACAAAGAGGAACCGGGCATTTCTTCTGGGAACAAAACGAGCAAATCTTTGAGTTTAAATACAAGAAAGTCACAGTGGCAGCCGGATTCTGCATTACGCCTTTGTTCCCTCGTGAAAAACGGCACAAATATGACTAGATTTTTGCAGCTACTTTCTGCCTCTCCCTGGCCCGGTTACATCTGCTCTTCAAAGTATTTAAGTTTCATAATAATTATTCCACTACGTTACACGTTCAAAATATTATACTTATATTCTGAATGGGTTAAGACACATATGTAGAAACGTTGACTGACCTCCATATAAAGCTCTCTAAAGAATCCTGTGAGACAAAACCACCTCTAAATCCCTTTGGGAGAGAAGAGGGGATCGGGGGACCAAGAAGAAAGGGGGGGGGGTTCACAGTTCAGGAGGTCCACGGCCACTGATCTCACAGCCAAAGGTTCTAGGATCCCAAATTTGGGAAGAGCCTTTGGCTCCAGAGGGTTTCCCCAACTCCTTCCCGTGTCGCTCTTTCCGAGCACACAAAGGGGAACCAGCGAGGACCCCAACCGCCTCCCTGCCTGCAGCGGCCACACATTCAGGAGAACTTCGGACTGGTGGCAGCAGAAGAGGCCACAGAGGCCACAGAGCCTATCACAAGGAGGAAAGCCGTGGCAGAGATGCCCTTTCTCCTCTCCACCTCACCCTGGGGATTGGATGGAGGAGCCCCTGAGTTCACAAGACAAAGGCCGCCTTTCCTCCCACCTTTACAAACTTACACTAAAAACCGCCACGGCCCGTTGGCTGTCGTTCTCCAGGAGACGGAGCCTTCCCTGCAGATACTCCTGCAGCTGAGAATCGGGAAGGCCCGTCCTTCGTCTGATCAGGGTTACCTTCAGGGAGAGAGCTGAAAATACCAGGTTTATGGTTAATGGAAATGTCCCCAGGAACAGCCACTCAGTTTTCCTTTGACCTTCTCCCTGCGGAGGTGCTTTCTGGTCTGCTGAGGCCAAAACTCCATCTCTTCGTTGGGGCAGCTGTGGGGCTCAGGTGTGAGCAAGGGGATTTCACTTCGTGTTGCAAAAAGTCAGAAAACAGGCAAACGGAACAACCACTACTTTTCCTGAAAGGAGTAATACAGTGAAATCTCCCCTGCAAACCTGTCCAGGGAAGGTAGAGCAGGAGGAGGGTCCCTTGGTGTTTCAGAGGGCCACCGGCAGGGCCATGGCCAGACAAGCAAGTCTTCCTGAGCCCCAGCCAAGAAACCCACTTGAGGAAGCCCCTCCCTCCCCAGTTCCCAAGAGGAGAAAGGGAGGGACGGAGGGAGGGAGGGAAGGGAAGCTCTTTCAGGCCCGATTCCCTCTGACTCTGGAGCTGTCCCAACCAACCTAGTCCTGACCTCCAAGGCATTGCTTTCCTCACCTGATGGACCTTGCATGGCTGAGGCTTGGTCCCTGCTGCCCAGCAGAGCCCCAGGAATAAAGACCTTCCCTCAAGCTCTGAATGCACCCCCCTCCCCTTCTCCCAGCACTAAAACTGCAGGTTAGAGCTTCACTTCTCCATCCTTGGAGGAACTTCATCTCCACTGCAGAATTTATTCCCTTCTGAATATTTAATTCAATATTCTCCTTTTGTCATAAATTGTGTTGGTAGCTTTGAGTGCTTCCAGGGTAGAAAGACAAGGAATCACCCCAAAAATAAAAGGCAAACCTTAGTAAACATTTAAATTCCATTCCCATAGGATAAAAGTATTTATCCATATTTATTGTTTCCTGATTTTATGTATTACTTTAGCTGATACCCATCTTTCTTTGCTACAAGCCATGGAGACCAGAGTCATGGAAATCGGGCCCTGCAGCAGATTTCAATTCAGCAGATTGTGATTTGCTGAATGACAAAAGCATTTGGCATCTCAAGCTAGTAAACAGTTATTCGGTGTCAGAAAATGAGATCACAAACTTTCACTTTGGCCAGCCAGACATTATATTGGGAGGAGGGGGGGGTGGAGGGAGCAACCCCAAACTTTAGCATGATCTTTGCAGTCCAGAGAAGAACCCCATTCAAAAAGTCAAGGGAAAGCTGGAAAGATGCCATGTGCGTGTGTGCGTGTGTGCGTGTGTGTTTTACCTTTTTGCGGCGGCTGCAACTCCTTCCCCGCTGGAGATGGCAGGACATTTGAGTGGGCTGGTGGACACATCTGGCTGGGGTCCCACTGTCCCAGGAGCTCAGGTTCTTCTTCTTCTTCTTCTCCTTCCCGGCTCTGGGTCTGCCCTGCTCCGGGGTCAAGGGGGGAGCTGAGGGAAGGCTTTTCCTGGGGGACAACGCCAGACGTGGTGGCTTCGGGGCTCCTGGCGGCTTCTGCTGCTGCTGCTGCTCCTGAGGGCTCCATGTTTTCCAGATGGGCAGCAGAAGCATCCGGTCGCACAAGGCCTACATGGCAACAGACCGTCTTTGGTTAAAATGCCCCCTTTGCTAGGAGCCCCCCACTGGGTGGACTTTGACATTTCTTCTCAGCCCCATTTCACCACCAGCTGCCTAATAAGACTGCCAGGCTACAGGATTGCAATGCATGGGGTGTTTGTGGAGCATCTGAAATTCATCAGTGGAATAGGAAAGGGAGTTTGCCTTCTTTATTCCCGTTTAGCGGTTCTGCACAACCCCCATGGGCAGATCTCCATTTCTGATAGATCTGATTGTAGGAAGTTAGCACCTCCCTCCCTCCTAGAGGAATAAAATATTTTAGGAAATATTTTTAAAAGGCAGAATATTATATAGAATATCCCTAGAGAAATGGAGAAACATGCTTTTAGGAGTGAGGAAACAGACTCACTCCTAATAGCCCCCCCCCACCTTTGTTAATAGCCTGGATCAGTCTATTCTACATAACAAAGATATATCCCCTTCAGCTCCAGGGTGATGGGATGAAGACCTTCACCCTTAGGACATGATAGGATTAGCCCTCTACCCATTTCAGCAATGGTACCTGGGAAGATTGCATCAGCCAAGCCTGGGACTCAGGACAGCCTACAGAGTTGCCCCAGCATTGCCCCCTGGGAGTCTGACAGCCAATGGGATACATTTCTTACACAGGAACAGGAAACTCTTAAGGTGGGGCCCAAGAGAGGGCATAAAACTCAGGCACCCCCAGCATCTCAGGCCCTTCTCTTCTCCTTCAACATCCTGGAGGCACGTGATCCCCCTTTCCCCGGGACCTCAGACCATCTGGTCCTGCTGTCCTCCATTAAACCATCTTTCCAAGCAGCCTCCGGGCTTCCAGTGTCTTTTTCCCCCACTTGGAACCGAACCCAGAAGGATATCACTAACAACACGATGAAGGAGCAAAGCTGGACACCAGCTCTACCGAAAGAGAGACCCTGGATCTTGATTTCTTTTCTCAAAAGATGGGAGATCTGCCTGGGATCAGCAGACGTTCCCAGAGCAGCAGAACCTCTGAGGGTGAAGTTGGAAGGAAAAGGACCTTCTCAGCTGGCTCCAGCGTGGACCAAGAATCCTCCCTGCCCCGTTGGTTGCCGTGGAGGGAGGAGTGCTTGCTTGGGGTGGTTGCTGGGTGGAGACGGGCAGTTTCGTGCTTCCCAGATGCCAGCATCTAACTCAGCCCTTTTCCCTCTCGGCCTTGCAAAGGACACCTTAAGGGCCAGTTGGGAGAAAAGGGCAGGGAAGGTTGTAGAGCACAGGGCCCCTCCCCTCCTTACCAAAAGGTCCTACCCACCTTTTCTCAGCTGCTCAAACTGAGGATGCCTTTGGGGAAGGGCAGGTGCTGCTGCAGTGTCCCTTTCCCCCAATGGCCCTGGGCCGCCCCTGGGGTCCAAGAGCGGGCAGCTGCATCTACAGCATTTCTGGCATTCCTCCCTCCTTGCTCAGGATCGCTCCTAAAGTCTTGCTCATAGTCCAGGGTGTGAAATAAAACCAGAAACACCCAAAGAGCCAACTTAGCAGGCGCTTACCTCCTTCTCGTCTTGCTCTCTCCAATTTTCACTCCGCCACTCCAAAAGTGCTGATCTTTCCCTTCCTGTTCGGGCTCCCAGCTCGTCCCCCACCCGATTCACACACACACACACACACACACACACACACACACACACACACACACACACACACACACTTTCTTTTCCTGTTGGCTGTGGGCTAATCAGCCCTTTTTGCAAACACAGCATGTTGACCTTTAACAGGCTCTGTTAATCTTCACAGCCTCTTCTTTAAGGTAGGTCTTGCTCAAAGGTAGATCTCGCCATCCAAACTCCTGGGTCGGTGTGAATTCAGAACCTCTTTCCCCCCTAGAATTCCAATACCTGGAATAACCCTCCCTTCTTCCTAGCCCCACATCTCAGCCCTTCTGCTCTGGCCCTCCTGGATAACGCTGCTGGCCCGGCCGGGAAGCCCTTCCGAGGAGACCAGGCAGGCGGTGGCTCTTAGACAAAAGGCCAGGAAGGAAGAGGCATTCAGGGTCCCCCACCAGCGCATGGAGATGCAGCTTCTGAGCCGGCTGCAATTTAAGCCCTAAGAGTCCAGGGACAGCCCTTGCGATGCTTCAGCCCTTGCTCGAATTGAGCCCACCGAGAGTGACCAGGCACAGAGGTGGACATCAACACCAAGAGATCAATACCAGCCACGAAGAAGCACAACCTTTCAAAGGCTTCTCCTACTTGGGGGGATTCTTCACCGCCTCAGGCTCATCGACAGCCACGTCTCCGCATGTTCAGTTCAGAGTCTCCCACACCTGGTTGTCTAATCTTCTTAAGGGCTTTTCCAACACGTTCTCTTACTATAATGTCTACTGTTTTTTTTTTGATAAACAGTAACTAAATCCATTTTAATTTGAAAAGCAACCTTAAGCACTTCTGGAATAGAAAAACGTCATAGCAGCATTTTAAATAGACTTTTTTGTCAGACCATTTGATGGTGCTCAACATTCTCTTTCCCGATGCCCAGATTTGGTTTCGCTGCACACAAAAACGCGGTCCCTCCCTTTCCAAGTTCCTGTTTGGTGGATCCGATGTTTTGAATTTCTCTGAAAGGAAGCTGTGGATACAGGACTGGTGGGATGGGGGGACTAGAGCGCTTCCTTTCATTGTTTCCTTTGGGACCGGCCCGTTTCCTGGTTTATTATGCTGCCCGCTTGGCTGGTTTCCCTGCAGTTTCTACACCATCTTCTGGAGCACATCCGAACAGAGCAGCGGGTGGAGCAGAGAGCTGGACATGTCCAGCCAAAGGGATTGTGGCTCTCCTCCTGTTCAAATGCAGCGCCTTGCTCTATCTATATTTAAGAAGAGCAGCACTTGAAGAGCACTTAAGTCGCGCCTCTGCACAAACTCTGGTGGTGGAGTGGTTGGGAAGAGTGTCCATTTCGGCTCTGAATTCCCATTCAAACCTGGAGATTGTAAATTACTTTGCTGAGCCCCTTGACTCTCACTAGGAAGCCCGTGAGATATGGGCCAGTTGTGCAAGAAGGCCACTGCTCCGTTAGTGGCTCAGATAATGGAAATTGGGGTGGGGGGCAAAATAGGTGGGAAAGACAACCCTCAGCCGTGGGGCTCAGCTCATCCTCCAGGGGACAGAGACAAAATTTAACATTGTTTTGAGTGGGTTAGAGAACAACAGATCGAAATTTACCAGAGACGAACGCAAAATCCTTTACTTGGGAGGCAGATTTGCAATCCACCGACTTGATCATAGCAGCCATGGCTGCCTTGCACTGTCGGGGGGCCTGAGGGGCCTGGCCATCTTAGAAAAACCTATCTATGTGGAGGCTAAGAGCCAAGGTCAGTTGGGGAGCATAGGGTCAACCGGGGTTATGAGTCCAGGACAATTTAATTAGCAGACCCATCTTTGCTTTTGGTACAGAGGCTACTGAGTGTAAATAGTCATTGGTATTAGCTTACATTTAACCATATATCCTTATCTAGGCATTCAAGGCAGTATTTTTAATCTCCCTCATTCTGTAGCAAGACGCTCCCTGTGTAATTTTATAAACTGTCTTTCTGACAGTTCACAAATCTTTCCAGCCTAACAGAAGATAGCAAGCAAAATGTACTTTTTTCGCCTAGTAAAAGTTTCTGCCATCCACAAACAAATGAACACCCCCCCCCCCAAGAATCAGAAACTCACAACAGCAACACCTGAAGGGAAGCAGATGCCTGGCTCTACTGGCATTGCCACAATTAACCCAGGATTAGAATGCAGGTCCACACAGAACTATGATGGCTTACTGGTTGGACAACTGCATCTTTGTCCCTCTTCTTCACCACTATACAATTATTTGAATTAGAAAAGCAGATAATCAAGTTTAAGGCTCTTGTCTCCAAAATGATAAAAAGTGTAAGTGAAATATTTCTTCAATTCCCTACTGTCAACCAATGTTAGCTTGTTTTAATTCCTCTGTATTCTTTTTTCTAGTAGAAAGATGCTGCAAAGTAAAAATAATTTCAAAACAGGGGGGAAACCCCTCAACTTCTAGCTACAATTTGAGAAACAAGTCCACAATCAGGGAAAGGTTTAACTCAAGCACACCTCAGAGACAGTCCGGGGAAAATGACTCTTACCTTGAAAGAGTTAATGCCTCTTTCTGGGGTCTTTTGGGGCCATTTGTAGTTCTACCAGTAGAGCCCCAGAAACAAACCAGAAACCTTCCAGAAGGAGGGATAATGAGATAGAGAGCTGAGGGGGTGGGGGTGGGGGAGGGAAGCAAAGCAATCTAACAGCATAAAAACAGTTATGGGTGGTTTCAGCCAATAAAGAGGGCAGGGAGTCTCTATTTAAAGGGCCAGGTGGGGACCTCCAAAAGGCCAGTCCTGACATCATGTGTATTTTCTTCCTGGACTGAGCACCAGCGGTGGGTTGCTCCCTCTTCGGCCCGGTTCAGCGAACCAGTAGCGGTAGGGGTGGGAGGCTCTGCCCACCTGCCTGGGATGTTTCTGCGCATGCGCAGAAGCATCACGCGCGCGCATGAACCGGTAGCGACGGGATTTTACAACCCACTACTGCTGAAGCCCATTTATCTGAATTCAGCCCATGCATAGCTTCCAACAGCTGTTTTTCCGGCCGTGAAGGTTGCCTCCTTGCCCACCGTTCTGACTGCTAGTATTTTAGCAGCCATGGCTGAGGAAGCTGGCCATACCTCCACTGTCCCAAGGAATCCCACTGACTAATCAGGCCCTCGGCTCTTTCAGTGCTTTTGGGGTCACCTCAGCAAGGGAACCTTGCCAGAGTTTCAGGTATGAGGTCCCTGGAGGAAGTCAGGTAATTTGCTTAAAACAACTAATTTCTGAGACCAGCAATTGGGATTGCAGGTATGTGTGAATTCTCCTTACATTGGGAGGATGTAAGATGGATCCCTGTTCCATCTGCTCCTCCCTTAAAGCCGTGAGGACGGTGCAAATTTGGCAGTTTAATTGTGGCTTCACTTTATGCTTCTGGCCCTGACCCAAGATGGGAAACCGCCAAAAGATTCCTTAAGGGGAGCGAATGAAAGCCCAGCTCGATTGGCGCAAGAAGTATTGGTAAGGTGAGGAGACAAATATTTTTTTTCTTGTTCCCTTTTTTTGCATTTTTAGCTTTCTCTTTGATTTCTTCTGCCTTTTTTCTCACTTTATATTAAATTGAATTGGTTTCTTTAATAAAGTGTTTAATGAAATTATACCACCACCACCCCCCCAAAAAAAAACCAGACCAGGTTTCAGTTCTGTGGTTGTGGCTGCAATTCTGACTTTTTTTATCTCCATCTGGAACTCAAAGGAAAGCCCCAGGAACTGAATAAGAAAATCCACCTGATGATGAAGCCAAAAATATGGATTTGGGGCTTTTTTTCAGCAAGAATTCAGCTGCTTGTTAATTTTAAATATTCCGTTTCTACCTTCTTTTATCCTTTCTTGTTTAATTAGGTGAACAAGCTCATTTAAAAAACATAATGACATTGTCTACTACAGGACCCTGTCAGGGTGGTTGAGGAGACACAGGGTCCCGATGAATCTCACAAGACTGAAATTTTACGGGGTATGTAAAAATGGGGGGGGGGGCTTTGAGGGCACCCTCGTGACTCTGGACTTCACAGGCCAGAAAATGAAGCCCATTAATCATTCCCCAAGGAGCGATTTGCTGCCCTTTAGACCTTCGAGGGCTACATGAAGAATAGTCAAGAGAAGAGCAGCATTTGTTTAGCAAACAGGAAACAACTCTTTATTTTTTTCCCCTGCAGTAAGAAGTGTCGTGCTTCCAAGCACTGTTTAAAGTCTTGGATATGTTTCAATTTGATTGTTATCTGGCCTTTTGAATTGGGATGAATTCCACTTTCACTAGACTGTTTATTATTCTTTTTGCATTCATATAGGAAAGTTTCTCAACCTTGGCGACTTTCAGGCTCTGGACTTCAGTTCCTAGAATCTGGGAAGTTGAAATCCTCTGGCTGGCTGGAGAAACACAGCAGGAACGCATAGAATTCCATCCTGCAACTTTGAGGAGTCCTCGGATTGTGAACATAATGGAGTATGCACATCGGTCATAACTCGTGACGATCATAAATCGAATCAGCCACCAATCCAGTTTTACCACCTTTTTTGAGGCGGTTGTAAAGCAACTGCCATAGTTGTTAAGCAAAATACCACAGTCATTAAGTGAACCAAGGGTTCGTTATAGACTGGTTTTGCTGAAAAAATCCGACAAAACTGTCGTAAAGTGCAGTTATGGGACCACATGATGGTGGAAACCACCATACCTGCAGCCTGGATGCCACTCTCTCAAAATGTGGTAACATAACTGGGGGATGTAACATAATGTCACTACTTCAAATGGTCGCTAAGTGAACAGCTGTAAGGACTATTTTATTGTATAAATTATGGAAAAAAATAATAAAAACAGCTTTATTGTTGTGATAGTTATCATTGTTATTAAAACCTGCAGTTTTCTTCATTTTGATTAGTTTCTGTATTATTTGCATTAAAAAAAAACCCCTAACCATCAGCCATGACTGAGCCATAAAAAACGTCCCAGGCGGCTGAGCCAGGAGAGGGGAATCCCAAAGCAGCCCCCCATCTCTGGGGCGGCCTTTGTCCTGGGAGCCGGGAGGGAGGGCCCAACCCCTCCGGGCCTGAGAAGGGGGGGGGAGAGAGCGACGGAGGGATCCGGGCCTCCTTCCATCCTTCTTTTATGGCTGGGGAGAGGCGGCCGTTTCCGCGGGAGTGGGTCGCCCCTGAGGGCCGGAGCAGCCTGGAGAGCCTGGGCGGCTGCGGGCGGGACAGGGGCGGATGCTGGGCCGCTCTCGGTTCCTTCCCGCCCGCGATCTTTAGCGGAGCCCGGGAAGACCCTTCCGGAAGCCGCCGCCACTCCCAGCCCGGATCGCGGTCCCCTCCGTCCGCCCCAGAGCCCGCCTGGCCGCCCCTCAAGAGCCGCGGAGCAGACCCTGGAAGTCCGCGCAATGAGACCCCCCCCCGCCCTGCAGAGCCCGCGGGGAAGCTGAAGCTCACCGCCCCCCCCTCGCCACGTACAGCTCCACCTTTTGCTCCCGGGGCGGGGGGGGCATCGCAAATGTGTCCCCCCAGGCCCAGGTAGGGACGCCGGTGGCCGCAGGCAGCGCCACCGCCGCGCCCCGCACCTTCCCCGCTAGGCAGCCGCTGCTCTCCGCCTGGGTCTGCGGGGGGGGGCGTTGAGCGGGGGGGGGGAGGCCGGGTCCCTCAGCCGCGTGTGCGGCGGGTCCAGCTGGCTTGCAGCCCAGAGGCTCCGCAGAGGCGCCGGTGCCCGTCGGAGCGCGACCGCGACTGGCTGCTGACGCCGACTCCCCTACCCGCCGCCGCCCGCCCGCCCGCCCGCTCGCCCCACCTTCTGCGCCGGAGATCGACAGCGCCGAGGAGCGGCAGCCGCAGCCGCGCACAAGCGCCGCGGCGCGCCCGGCTGGCCAGCCGCAGGGAGGAGGCGGGAGCCCGCAGGAGCTCCGCAGAGGAGCCGCCGCCGCCGCCGCGCAACAGGTGCCGGGGGATGCGCGCCCCGCCGGCCGGCGCAAGGGGCAGCCCCGGCGCGGCCCAAGCCGGCCAGGATGAGCTCGGCCACGGCAGGTAGGCGCGGCCCGGGAGGCTCTGCGGGCGGCCACGTCCGACTGCGGCTCCTGCGCGGCTCCTGCAGGAAGGCGGCCGGGGCGTCCCCGCGGGGGGTCTGGGCCCGGGGAGGGCAGGGGGGCCTGGGCAGCGCCGGGAAGGCGGGCAGGCCGAGTCCGCGGCCCCTCCGGCAGGGCAGGCGGCTGGGGCGCTGCGGGGCGGCGGCCGGAGGGTGGGCGGAGGGGGGTCTCCCAGTGCTTCGCCCGCCCCGCCTCCCCCGCGGCCTCAGGTGAGCCCCGCTCTCCAGCCGCTGCGGCCGACGCGGACCCGGTGGGGCTCGGGAGGTTCCGCGAGGAGCAGAGTCTGTCCGGCGCCTCGGCTGCAGCGGGGCGTTGCGGGGCGTTGCGGGGAGCAGGTGCCGCAGCGATGGGAAGCCCAGCTGCCCCCCCCTTGGCCGCAATTGGCGCCTCCCGTTGCTTTTCCCTTTGGGGCGAATGTCCGGCCGGGAGGCGAGCCTGGCAGTCAGGCGCGGCGGCCACCGGGGGTCCATCTGCGGGCGCGAGGAGGCTGTGGCCCTCGAGAGGCTCCTGGACTACAACTCCCGGCATCCCTCAGGATGGAGCGGAGTTCTGCGGAGCCTCACCTGGAGCCCCGATGCCTCTCCGGCCTGCTCGGCTCCAGCAAATGCAGGGCCGTGAATGGCGGTGGATCTGCTAAGAGCAGCCAAAAGGCCGGCGGGGCCGGAGCGCTCCCTGTCCGTCAATGACCGGCAACTTGAACGGAGCTGGGAGAATGGGAAAGGAAGGCCTCCTTCTGACACACACCCCCGGAGGACCCCCCCCCCCTTCGAGCCTTCTAGGTTTGGGAGGGCCGGCCAGGGGAGAGGGCACCCCAGGGGCAGAGGGGAGGGACCTGGGGGTCAGTAGAGAGATATTTGAATTATAGTTGACAGAAAGCTGAATAAGATTCATTAGTTTGACAGGGCTGTGGATTCAGGATGCCTGGGTGTTGTTTCCACATGAGAAAAGGTCCGCTCTGTTTGGATTGGGTCGGGATCTGTCTTGAGGACCGGAATCTCAGAAGGATTCAGGGAAGCAGGAACACTTTTGGAGGAGAGCATCAGAGAGGCCTGGAATAGGGGAATCCCTGAAGGGAGACTCTTCTTTAGCCTTGAGAAGACCGTGGGGGGGCTATGACAGCCCTCTTCAAACCCCCGAAAAGGTGTTGGGCAAGAGAAAATTAAGGGGGGAAATTGGCTCAAAATCTTTTATTTGAGCAATAGGTTTGACCAAGAAGCCATTTGAAGCCATCTGAAGGAGGGCAGGGGGGGGGGGGCATTTCCAGCCAAGCATGCGTGTTGATTTATTGGATGCACACAGCCGCCTGGAGACTCTTGCATGGACCCGAGCAGGTCACTCTGGACAGGAGAAGAGGGCTGGAGATCTTTCCTCCTAGGAATCTTGGACCGTCCTTGGCCACCAAAGGAAGCATCCTCACATGCTCTGCCTGGCTTCTTTCTACTTGACCTGCTGCTAATTCAAGGTGTCTCTGTTTAAGGGAGCTTCTCTTTCTCGTGTTTCTTTAATGGGAGAAGGTACCATGATTGGATCTGCAACTGGGGGCACAGGAACCACCATGCCCCCACGGGCAGAGGATGCAAAAGCCAGCAGAGCTGAGCAGAGCAGAGCCAGCGGAGAGAGAGTAAAGCCTCAGGGTCCCATCCCGGCAGGCAATACTCCCTCTGCAGCAGCTCCCTGCTGCCTGTTCCAGATCAGTTTTACAGTGCAGACAATTGCAGAAACCCAATACATGCCCCCCCCCCCGGAATGCCAGTCAGGTTAATGGATGTAAGATCCAGGGAGGTGGGGGAATACTCAAAAGTTGTCAGTTTGGGAAACGGACAAGTGAAAGAAGCAGCAAAAGACTTGAGGATCTCCCTGCCACAGGAAAGGCAAAGGCGGGTCTTCCAGAGGAGACACAGGGCAGATGTCCGACATTACGAGGCCAGAGAAGTGGCCGATGGATAGAAACTGCGAGGACTCTGATGAGACCATCCCTGTTGCTGCTGCTGCTGCTGTTGTGGAAATGCCAGTGACAGCCAGAGGCATGGAAGTTGAAGATCTGGACACAAAGATCTTGGAAGAATTAGAGGAAGATATTGTCGTGGTTTGTTTTATTGATTCATTCATTTATTTAACAGCATAACAGAATAAAGAGTTGGAAGGGACCTTGGAGGTCTTCTAGTCCAACCCCCTGCTCAGGCAGGAAACCTGAACCCATTTCAGACAAATAGTTGTCCAGTCTCTTCTTAAGAAGTTCCAGTGTTGTAGCATCCACAACTTCTGGAGGCAAGTCGTTCCACTGATTAATTATTCTAACTGTCAGGAAATTCCTCCTTAGCTTCTTTCCTTGACTAGTTTCAGATGCTTTGGAGAATAGGTTGACCCCCCTCTTCTTTGGGGCAACCCCTGAGATATTGGAAGACTGCTATCATGTCACCCCTAGTCCTTCTTTTCATTAAACAAGACGTATTTATTTTATTTTATTTATTTAAATGGATTTATATGCCGCCCAACTCCCAGGGGACTCTGGGCGGCTCACAACATGTCCAGTCCATTTATCAATATAAAAAAAAGACACAACAATTAAAAACTACAAAAATTAAAAAGAGCATCTAACATTCATAATCAAGGGGGGAGACCCATATCTGGTCTGGTTGGTCTCACTTTCACCCCGCCTGCCGGAAGAGCCAAGTTTTTATTCCTGCAACCGTTCTTTGTATATTTTAGCCTCCAGTCCCCTAATAATCTTTGTTGCTCTTCTCTGCACTCTTTCCAGAGTCTCAACATCTTTTTGAAGATTGTGGTGACCAAATTAATCTATTCGTTTAACTACTTGTCTTAATGACAACTCTGGGCAGGAGACCAATTATTTTATTATACAAATAAAAGCAGATTCATATGGAAAAATTAAAAGCAACTAAGAAAATCCACAGTCACCCACCTAGCAAGGAGGCAGGTCCCTTCACCCAACCCACTTGGGGTTCAAAGCTGAGCACATACCGATGATATGCTATCCTTATTGTGAGGATGACCAAAAGAGCAAAGAGATTGGAGAGCTGCTGAACAATGAAATCCAGGTGAAAGGCCTTTTGGGGATTTTGGAGACTGAAAGAGATGAAGAAAGAAGTTACCTCCTCAATTGAAGCAGACATTTAGGTTAGAGTGCCTGGTGGCTCATCCAGTCCCCATCCTTGTGGAGGCCAAATTTCCAAAGTTGAACAGCGAAGCTGGGAACAGGAAATAGAGAACCAGAGTTGGGAAGGTCCTGGAGGTCGGTGTCACCACAGACTAGACCAGAGATGGTCACAACAACCGGGAGAACCAAATGAGAAAAACAAGTGCCAGCCCAACAAAGGTTGGACTGCAGCCAAGAGGCTAGGCAGAGACCTGAACTCCTGCCTGGAGAATGAATTGAGTTAAAGTTGAATCTGCCAGCCAGCGGCTACCTGAACCATCCAGCCACCTGGATTCGGACTGAGCTGGGGATACTCTACAAGTGGACATCAGTGCAGCAATCAGCAGCAACCATGGCTGAATTAAGTTTTGTCTGGCCAGTTATGAAGCCAGAGGGATTTACAAATCACTACAAGGCCAGCCAGAAAGAACGCTTCTGCCTTTTCATAAAAGTTGGAAAAGGGGCTGCCAGACTCTTCCAGATTTTTGGCTACCGTCTTTGGACTCAACAAGCCTGTACTAATTTTAGGAGAGACAAAGGTGGTATTCAGTTCTCTCAGAAAGAATGAATTAATTACTGTGAAGAGAGAAGCGCACTGGCGCCAAGCAGCCCCAGTTCTGGATTTACAAAAGCAAGACGCCTCGGCTTGCAGGACTGGCTCCCAAAAGCTGTCGGCGGCCGATGCTCTGACCCCCGAGATCAACTCCAGGTGCCTTGAGAGAAGATGATGGTCAAGAGCACGAGAACATGTGTGTGTGTGTGTGTGTGTGTGTGTGTGTGTGACGGGGGGGGGGATGGCCTGTTCATTGGAGTCACTGCTGGGAGATAAATCAAGGGAAGCACCTGCCTCCATCTATCCGTGTGTCTTGCCTTTCAGCTGGTCTATTGTTATGTATCTGAAGGACTCCGTTTGTGTAAGGGCCAAGGGAACTTCCATTTATCTGTCGCCTGCATGGTCCCCTCTTCCCGGCTTGCCTCCCTTCCTCTAGTTGCCTAGTTAGAAGTGAGATTTTCCTAGTCTACGTATTTCTTAATGAATGGAACTTTTCAGGCTAAGTCTCCAACATAACTATTTTTGAGCATTTTTCTTCTCTTTAAAGTGACTTTCTGCTGCATAATGACCAGCATTATTTTAGCCCCAGAGAACATCCTCTCTCCAGGCTCCTGCTGGGTCTAAATCCGCAACGTTGGCAGCCAAGGTGTGCAGCAATCCGATTAAGGCCTGGATGGGTAGAAGAGAGACACCTCAAGCATCAGCCAGGCTACCCTTAAGGATCCGGCTTGGATGTGAGCAAATTCACAAGCAAGCAACCTGATACCTGAACCGTCATAAAAATAGGGGAGAAGCAGACCCTGCCCCTCTTCCCCAAAAGAGAGGGATTTCTGGCCCATCGTATCACAAGAGTAGATGAGAAAGGAGCAGAAAGCTTGAATCTGGATTTTATTAAGTTGGGTTTGATACGTAGCCACTGCTGGACTTTTTTCCTAGTCACTTCAGTAATGTTGGTTTTTGCACTTTTCTTATTCCATATAAAATTCCTTACTTTACACATCCTGCAGGAAATGAAAACTATCATTGATCTTAATTTCATGAATATAGAATAGAATTAGAGTAGAGTAGAGTAGAATAGAATAGAATAGAATGGAATGGAATGGAATGGAATGGAATAGAATAGAATAGAATAGAATAGAATAGAATAGAATAGAATAGAATAGAATAGAATAGAATAGAATAGAATAGAATAGAATAGAATAGAATAGAAATTTTTATTGGCCAAGTGTGATTGGACACACAAGGAATTTGTCTTAGGTGCATATGCTCTCAGTGTACATAAAAGATACATTTGTCAAGAATAAAAAGATACAACACTTAGTGATAGTCAAGGTTACTAATAAGTTACCAAACTGTACTAGGAAACAAATAAAAACAATATAATTGAAAGATACAAGCAACATGGTTATAGTCATAAGTGGGAAGAAATAGATATTAGTAAGGAAGAGAAGAATAATAGTAATACAGTCTTAGTAAATTATTTGACAGTTGTGGGAATTAGTTGTTAAACAGAGTGATGGCATTCGGGGAAAACTGTTCTTGTGTCTAGTTGTTCGGGTGTGCAGTGCAGTGCTCTATAGCGTCGTTTTGAGGGTAGGAGTTGAAGCAATTTATGTCCAGGATGCGAGGGGTCAGTAAATATTTTCACGGCCCTCTTTTTGACTCGTGCAGTATACAGGTCCTCAATGGAAGGCAGGTTGGCAGCAATTGTTTTTTCTGCAGTTCTGATTATCCTCTGAAGTCTGTGTCTGTCTTGTTGGGTTGCAGAACCGAACCAGACAGTTATAGAGGTGCAGATGACAGACTCAATAATTCCTCTGTAGAACTATATCAGCAGCTCCTTGGGCCGTTTGAGCTTCCTGAGTTGGCGCAGAAAGAACATTCTTCGTTGTGCTTTTTTGATTACGCTTTTGATGTTAGATGACCATTTTAGGTCCTGAGATATGATAGAACCTAGAAACTTGAAGATCTCTACTGTTGATACTGTGTTGTCTAGTATTGTAAGAGGTGGTAGGATGGGAGGGTTTCTCCTAAAATCCACCACCATTTCTACGGTTTTGAGTGTATTTAGTTCAAGATTGTTCTGGTTGCACCACAAGGCTAGTTGTTCAACCTCCCGTCTGTATGCAGATTCATCACTCTAATTCTCTGATGATAATTAGAGTGATGTGGCGGCCTAGAGGGGAAGAAGCTCGCCTCCCATTAGGGGGGTTGAGAGTTCAATCCTAGGCAGCAACAGATGTTTCTCTATCAGGGCACAAAGAAAGAATATCTGTTGCGAACTCCACATAGGCGTCAGGGAGGGCATCCGGCTAGTAAACATTCAGCTCCATTCAGTTGCCCTGACCCCGCCACAATAAAAAGGGATTACAGGGACATGAAAAAATAAATTATGTGATGAACATTATTGAGTTAAAGAAAGTACTGTGAGAGTCCCCCGGGAGTTGGGTGGCATGGAAATACCACCCAAGTAGTTCAGGGTCCGACTCATGAGGGAGGTCACACGCTTGACCTTGTGTTTCTCTCGGGGCAGTGGAGAGATGATCTGAGGCTGAGGGGTTTAGTCACAGTACCCTTGTCGTGGTCAGATCATTTCCTTCTGAGGATGGATTTCATGGCACCACTCCTCCACCGCAAGGAGGCGGGACCGACTAAGTGGTTCCGCCCCAGGCGCCTAATGGAGCCCGAGGGATTCCAGAGGGAGCTTGGGGAAATACCTGAATCTCTGGTACACAACTCGTCCGAGGACCTTGTAGCCACCTGGAATCGGGTGGCAGCGGGGCCTTGGATCGGATTGCGCCTTTGTGGCCTCTCCGTGGTAGCGGATCCAGGAGGGCCCCTTGGTTTACTGAGGAACTCCGGGAGATGAAGCGCCATAAGAGACGCCTAGAGCGACGATGGAGATCTAGTAAAGCTGAGTCTGACCGGACACTTTTAAGAACTTTCATTAAGTCTTACTTAGTGGCGATAAGGGCGGCAAAATGTTCGCATTTTTCCGCCCTTATTGCGTCCGCTGACTCCCGCCCAGCCGCCCTGTTTAGGGTGACCCGCTCCCTCCTAGCCAAGGAGGGTGGCGAAGATCCCTTGCAGGGCAGAGCTGAGGAATTTTCTCGGTTTCTGGCGGATAAAGTCACTCAGATTCGGACAGACCTGGACTCCGATTGGGCAGTACAGGCCGAGGTGACAGGGGCAGGTCTTAGTCCTGTTATATGGGAGGAGTTTGAACCGGTGACTCCTGATGATGTAGACAAGGCCATAGGAGCGATGAGTTCCGCCACTTGTTTATTGGACCCATGTCCATCCTGGTTGGTTTCGGCCACCAGGGAGGTTTCACGCGGCTGGCTCCAGGCGTTGGTCAACGCTTCTCTGAGAGAGGGGTCCGTCCCGCGGCCCTTAAAAGTCGCAGTGGTGAGGCCCCTCCTCAAGAAGCCTTCCCTGGACCCAGCGGATTTAAAGAACTTCCGTCCGGTCTCCAACCTTCCCTTCGTGGGGAAGGTTGTAGAGAAAGTGGTGGCACTCCAACTCCTACGGCTGTTGGATGACACTGATTTTCTGGATCCCTTTCAATCGGGTTTCAGGCGCAGCTACAGTACGGAAACGGCTTTGGTCACTCTGATGGATGACCTCTGGCGAGCCCGGGATGGGGGTCATTCCTCCATCCTGGTGCTACTTGACCTCTCAGCGGCTTTCGATACCATTGACCATGGTATCCTTCTGCGTCGTCTCGGCGAGGTGGGAGTGGGCGGCACTGTGTTACAGTGGTTCTCCTCCTACCTCTCTGACAGGACGCAGTCGGTGTTGACAGGGGGGCAGATGTCGAGCCCTAGGCCCCTACTTTGTGGGGTGCCGCAGGGCTCGGTCCTCTCGCCCATCCTGTTTAACATCTACATGAAACCACTGGGTGAGATCATCCGACGACACGGGGTGAGGTATCAGCAATATGCTGATGATACCCAGTTGTACATCTCCACCCCGTCTCAATTCAGGGAAGCCGTCGACGTAATGTGCCGCTGCCTGGACGATGTTAGGGTCTGGATGGGGAAGAACCGGCTAAAGCTCAACCCTGACAAGACCGAGTGGCTGTGGATATTGCCTCCCAAGGATTATGTCAATTGCCCCTCCTTGGTTCTTGGGGGAGAGAAATTAACTCCCTCAGAACGGGTTCGCAATTTGGGTGTCCTCCTAGACCCACAGCTAAAATTGGAGCAACATCTTTCAGCTGTGGCTAGGGGGACCTTTGCACAGGTTCGCCTAGTGCACCAATTGCGACCCTTCTTGGAGAGGGAGGCGCTACTCACAGTCACCCACGCCCTTATCACCTCCCGGCTGGATTACTGCAATGCGCTCTACATGGGGCTACCCTTGAAGAGTATCCGGAGACTACAATTGGTGCAAAATGCAGCTGCTCGTGCCGTGGTGGGTGTGCCCAGGTACACCCATGTAACACCTGTCCTCCGGCAGCTGCATTGGTTGCCCATTAGTCTCCGGATCCAATTTAAGGTGTTGGTCGTTACCTTTAAAGCCCTACATGGCTCAGGGCCAGGTTACCTTCGGGACCGCATCCTGCCGCATACCTCCCTACGACCAGTTAGGTCCCACAGAGTGGGTCTTCTCCAGGTCCCATCAACCAAACAATGTCGGTTGGCGGGGCCTAGGGGGAGAGCCTTCTCTGTGGGAGCTCCCTCCCTATGGAACCAACTTCCTCTGGAGATCAGAGCCATCCCCACCCTGCTGGCCTTCCGGAAAGCAATAAAAACGTGGCTCTTCCGGCAGGCGGGGTGAAAGTGAGACCGAGCATATTATCTCTGGGTCTCCCCCCTTGTTATGAATGTTGGAGATTTTCTTTTTAATTTTTCTATATCTTTTTAACTGTGATGTTTTTATTGTAATAGATTTGGATATGTTGTGAGCCGCCCAGAGTCCCCCGGGAGTTGGGCGGCATACAAATCTATTAAATTAAATTAAATTAAATTAAATTAAATTAAATTAAATTAAATTAAATTAAATTAAATTAAATTAAATTAAATAATTAAATAAAATTAAATTAAATTAAATTAAATTAAATTAAATTAAATTAAATTAAATTAAATTAAATTAAATTAAATTAAATTAAATTAAATTAAATTAAATTAAATTAAATTAAATTAAAATTAAATCCATTTAAATAAATAAATAAATAAATAAATAAAAAATAAATAAATAAATAAATAAATAAATAAATAAATAAATAAATAAATAAATAAATAAATAAACTTTGTGCAAAGTCCTCTCAACCCCACCTCTGAAAATTTCAGAAACGGTCTCTCTCCATTGTTTTCATGGATCTTTTTATGATTTACTTGAGGAGTCTCCCAGGTGTTGAGGTCAGTGAGTGGTCTATACACTTCCTAAATTCTCCTCTTTTTTTGCCCTACTTTCAAGCAGAAACAATTTTCCCCCTTCCCTTGTTGGTTCCTGCTGGCTGGGGAATTCTGGGAGTTGAAGTCCACAGGTTGGAGACCCCTGTCCTAACGCGAGCAGAGTCGGGTCATTTCTGCAGAAGGGCCAAAGCAGGGATGGAAGCTACTTTCTCTTCAACCCTTTGATCGAGGCTGTTTCCCTTTCCGGCAGCTTCCCAGCGACAGACTGTCCACAGCCATTTGGAGACACCCTCTGGAGCCGCCATCCTTTGCCACAACTGTGGGAGTCCGTGCAAAGGAGAAGTGCTAAGAGTGCAGAAGAAGTATTTTCATATTAAGTGTTTCGTTTGCAAAGGTACGAGCGATAACCTGTGTAGTGGGGAAATGAAATGAACGCTGAGCTTTTTTGCCATTTTGCCACGGTGTGGCCAGATGTTGCTCCCTAAAATTGGCACTTCTGCACGCTTTGCAGAAATTTGCACCTAGGAAAAGAGGACAGTTAAATTAGGGTGGGTCATCAGAATTAATTGGCACAGTCGCACCCCACACTAATTTAAGTGTCCTATTTTCCCATATGGAAATTATATTTCCTCCAATTAAGTTTCAGCTCATTACATCCCTTCAGTTTCAGGGATGTAATACAACTCTGTTCAGAAATAAGGATCAATATACCGTAATACCTGGAGGCCCATTGCTGGCCATTGTGTAGTCTGGGGCGGGGCAGGGGTGAAATGTGAAATTTTTCCCTACCGGTTCTGTGGGCGTGGCTTATTTTGTGGGTGTAGCTTGTAGGTTAGGTGGGTGTGGTCATGTGACTGGGTGGGTGTGGCCAGGTTGTCATGTGACTGCATGGGTGCGGCCAATTTAGCAGTCCCATTTTGCCGGGGAGCAGGGGGTTGGATTAGATGACCTCTGAGGTCCCTTCCAGCCTTTGCTGTGCTGTTTCAAAGCATCCTCTGAAGCTGTGTCTAGTGCCAGCCAGGTTTTTGGTCCTCCCTCCCTCCTTCCTTCCTTCCTTCCTTCCTTTTCCTCCCTCTCTCCCTCTTTCTTTCTTTCTTTCTTTCTTTCTTTCTTTCTTTCTTTCTTTCTTTCTTTCTTTCTTTCTTTCTTTCTTTCTTTCTTTCTTTCTTTTGTGGGAAGCAACCCCGCCCCCAAATAAAATATTACTCATAATAAAAGGCTCACAGAAAAACAAGGAAAAATCAAGCTGCTAACAAAGAACCTGCCTGAAGCTCATTCCACATTCCTGCCCGATAGAGATAATGACCGTATAGAAAGTGGAAGCCTGACGTTTGGCTCCATTCACACAAGCAGGCAAACAGATCCCTGGAAAACCCATTCAAGATGGGATATTTTGAAATTTTCCCCATGGCAAGATTTGGCAGCTAACAAAACACAGTAGTAGAATCAGAATAAGCAGCCCCATACTCAAGACCCGACACAGGACGAAAGTCATTTAGCCACAATGGGAATCACCCAAACCCTTTTAGAAACACAAAGCCCATATTGCACAAACCCCAAAACTTCAAAAACATAGAATCATAATATAAGAATCCTTCCTTTTATCCACTGCTGAATGTCACTTCACTTCTGCAATTAAAAACCTCCTTCTGAGCAGCTTCCGAAGCCTTTTCAATTTAAAGCAGGAGTCTCCAAAGTTTGCAACATTAAGACTTGTGGACTTCAACTCCCAGAATTCCTCAGCCAGCCGTGTGGCTAAGTTTAAAGACTCCTGATTTAAAGCTACAGCATTTGTTTTTCTTCTTTCCCAAGCGATCTCCCGCCTGGAAAGTGAGTCCTGATTTTTTCCTTCTAACAACTCACTCTTTCTTTCTTTCTTTCTTTCTTTCTTTCTTTCTTTCTTTCTTTCTTTCTTTCTTTCTTTCTTTCTTTCTTTCTTTCTTTCTCTCTTTCTCTCTTTCTCTCTTTCTCTCTTTCTCTCTTTCTCCCTTCCCTTCTCCCCCCTCTCTCTCTTTCAGGGGAACTGGCAGGGAAAAAAGGCTTTAAAAAGTTTTTTAAAAACCCAGGAAGTGATGATGTCGGGGCGGGTGGGAGGAGCCTCGTGCTACCATCCCGGTTCTCCGAACCAGCTGCCGCAACCGCTACCTACTCACCCGAACCAGGCCGAACTGGGAGGATTTCACCCCTGGGGTGGGGTGTTGCATGGGTCAAAAAAGTCCAGAGGTTGGCTGTGACTGTGTGATTCCTGCACGCATCACCTGTAAAAAGGGGGTCAGGGCTCCAGACAAGGGGGTTCAGCTGCTGTCTTGACTTTTTCACCCCTCCCCCATCCTTTCCCCTAGAAACAGCATCTCCCCATTTCCTCTTCTGGGCCCTCCCCAAAGTCTTGATATCCCGGGGCAGATCTTGGGGGTTTTCTTTTTCACCTGGGTGGGGCTAATTTGCCCGCGAGGGGAAGAAGAGTAACCTCTCTTTGTGACCGAAGTTGGCCCTTAGATGGGAAGCCTAGGTGGGCCTGGGAGGAAGGAAGGCCCTGGAGCCTCCCAGGGAAGGAAGAATCGGATCAGAAAGGAAGGCGGATTCCGTGGGCCCGTCGGAAGATGAGCGACGTGTTCAGGGATTGTGGCCAAGTGAGGACACTGCAGGGTTCAGGGTTAACTTCACAGTAAACACAAGGCCATCGCCTGGGGGGGGTGCGGGGGCTCAGTTGGCCCAGAGCAGATCCCTCCCTCGGCAAGTCTATAAATAGGGTCCTTCCAGGGAACTGAATGTCATCCTGAGAGCCGGCAGAGGAATCCGCCGCAGGGCGAGAGGGAGGCTCTTCCCCCCACCCCCCGGGGTTGGCTGGGAACAGTTGCTGGATGATGAAAGTTGCTGGCATAAGTGTGACCGGCTTCTCTCGGCTGTCCCAGTGCCAGCCCGGAGGGGCACCGCAGAGACGCCGCGTCCAAAGCGGCAGCTGTGCCTTGGCAGGGGCTGGGCTGCAAAGCCCTGGTGCCCCTTACAGGCTCCAGCTCGGTATGAATGCCTGGGGTGGGGGCCCTTTACAGCAGGAGGGCTTATCACGGGGGGGGGGGGCTGGTGGAAATGCAGTGCAGGCCTTTGGCTTCAGGTCGGATGCAGGCGCCTTAAGGAGAGGATCTGCGACCCTTTTGCAGAGTAGGCCGGACCTCCATTCATAAAAATTAATGCAGCTTTTCAAAGAGCCCAAATTTGTTTCTCGGGACTCATTACCGGTTGGTCCCTTGGACGTCTGGCACTGGGGGAACCTTCAGTGGGGAGAAGCGCTTGGGAGTTGGTGGGCCCATGACCACCAGCCTCCACTGAGGCCACAGGCGAGATCTCTTCCCCCTTGGGGATTCCTGGGTCAGTTGGAGCATCCCATCCATGCTTTACCTGAAGCTTTCCCTGACCCTGGTCCTCAGGTAAGGAAGCCCAATTGGGGCAAGAAGAGGCTGTCTTGAGGCTAACTCAGCAGGGCTGGGCAAAGGGGTCTGTGGGGTGGCACCAATCATGAAAGCAGCACCGTGCTGTCCCAATGCAAACCCCACCCCTTTTGTGCACATATCATGGTGTCGCATGCAGAGTTTGTGTTGCGACAACCCAAGGCTGCTTCTGTTGCTTTGAGGAACGCATCAGGTCCTGTGAAGGTCTCAGGTGCTCAGCTGGCTCCCAGCACAGCTGTGGAGATTGCAATTCATTTATTTATTTGTGTTGCGTATGGCATAACATACATGGACTTACAAGGTAGATTAACATTTTGCCTACATTAAAATCAAAGTGAAATATGGATGTTTAAAAAGATCCACGTTCAGATATCAATGTCTAGGCCGGTGATGGTTAACCTTTTTGGCACCGAGTGCCAAAACTGGAGTGTGTGTGTGCGCGCGCCTGAGCACCAAAACCCAGAAGAGAGCAGCTAGCCAGTGCACATGCGTGCCACAGAACCCGGAAGGGCAGTTGGCGATGGCGCGTGCCCACAGAGAGGGCTCTGCATGCCACCCTTGGCACATGTACCATAGGTTCGCCATCACGGGTCTAGGCCATTTAACTTGCAACATAACAAATATAGAGTTTGAAGGGACCTTGGAGGTCTTCTAGTCCAACCAATGCTAGAGAAGGACACAGGTAGGCTCTTCACCTGACTGACCTCTGCTAGCAGCCGGTCCTGGCCATCTGAAGACCCCCAAGCCAATGGGGGGGGGAGAATGGGGGAAGCGACCATTGCCAGCACCACTTCCAGCAAGATCAGAGATTTTGGTTCCCTCCGTAGAACCTCCTCCCACCTCCTGTGGTTTGGTTCCCAGATCGTCCTGCAGAAGGAGGAGGAAACGGTCAGAGATGTACCCTGTTCCTCCGTTGCTCACACCATAGCGTGGCGTTGGGCCTCAGAGACGGAGGCCGCCTGCTTTAACCCCCTGGGTCTGTTTTGATTGCAGCGTGCGGCTGCGACTTGGCCCAAGGGGGCTTCTTTGTCAGACAAGGGGATTACGTCTGCACGTCGGACTACCAGCGGCTCTACGGCACTCGGTGCTTCAGCTGTGATGAGTTCATTGAGGGCGAGGTGGTCTCTGCCTTGGGGAAAACCTACCACCCAAACTGCTTTGTGTGTGTGCTCTGCAGGTAAGTTCTTGGGTGGCATCTTTCTTCTGAAGACGAGGGGAAAAGGCTGGAGGGGGGGAAGCTCCTGAAGAGGAGTGGGGGAGGGGGAGGCGAAGGGGAAAGAGTGCCGGGAGGCCCATTTAGTGATGCCGCTTCTGCGTCCTCCTGCAGGCAGCCGTTTCCTCCCGGGGACCGGGTGACTTTCAATGGCAAGGAGTGCGTCTGCCAGAAATGTTCTCTGCCGCCGGCTGGTGCCAGTTTCCCAGTTCTTCGAAGTAAGTCACGGCTTTCCAGATCTATGGCGAAGCGGCTATTTTTAGCAGCCGAAGGAAAATGTCCTCCCTGAATGTTTGCCTCGTCCGCAACATCCACTTGGATGTTAAGTAGTCGATGGCGCAGAGTAACTTTTCAACATTTGGATGGCCTCCTGCAATGCGCAGGACGTGGTGCTGGCGATGGAGGCAGCCCATGGCAGCCGGATTCCCCACCAGATAAGTCGGCTTAGGTTAAAGTAGGCTGGGATCCTGATGGTTTACCAGAGGCTCCTGTGCCCAGTTCAGAGTGAGGATTGCCGCTCAGTGGTGCAGCCCTGGGACTCCCACTCTGCTCTGCCTGGCTTCATCTGCAGGACGTGGACCTCCCCTCGAGAGCTCCACGAGACATGGGGCAGCCCACAGGCCTTCTCCTCAGCAGCCCCTTCTCTGGAGCCCTCTCTTCCACTCCCCCCCCCCCTTGTTGTTTAGTCGGCCCCTGGCCTCTTCCGTTCGGCCACCAGGGCAGATTCAGCCACAGGGATCTTTGACAATGCCCGCTTTCCCCCTCCCTTTTCGTTATGAACCCTGAGCAGAGCCCTGGTTGACTAGAGCGGTGCTCAGCTTTATGGTCTTTCCTTTAATGACGATTCAAAGTTATAATGGCCGGGGGGGGGGGAGTGATTTATGGCCTGTCTCCAAGGCTACGACTGGTTGCAGCTTCCACGCAGTCACGTGATCGTGATTGGCAACCTTCCCGGCAAAATTCCAACAAGCAACGTCAATTGGAAAAGCTGGATTTGCTTAATGACCATATGATTCACTTAACGGCCACATGATTAGTGTAACGACATTGGTGATTCACTTCACTGCCAGGGTGAAAGGTTGAAAAAGCGGGTCCAGTCATGTGATGGCTCTCTTCATGACTGCATTACTACGTGGCTGAAATTCCAGTCCCAGCTGTGCTCGAAAGTCGAAGACTACCTGTAGATTTTATATAAAGGGGCTCTTAATTGTCCAGCTGTGGGGCTGCCCTGGCCGGTCTTGGCCAACCCCCAAAGGCCAGACGGGGGGCGCAGGTGCAGCTTCCGAGGGTTTCGTCTTTTTCTTCGCAGATTGCGGGAACTGTGGCTCCGAAATTAAGAATGGGCAGTCTTTGGTGGCCTTGGACAGGCATTGGCACCTGACCTGCTTTAAGTGCAAGATTTGTGGAAAACTTCTCACTGGGGAATATATCAGCAAGTAAGTTGGCGGCCCCCTTCGGTCGCCCTGTGGGGGAACCCACATTTGGTAGACTGGAGTTTGTGAAGGCTTAGCCGGTCTTCTGAAGGTAGTGACTGCGTGACTGGGAGGTGACGTGGGTACAGGCATGGCACCCCGTATGGTGGCTTCACCGCATGGCCTCCCAGGACGCTCCCTGTTCTAGGAAGTGGGTGGAGGGCAGAGGCTGGGCAACCTGTATAGCCTCTGGACCAAAGAGCAGGGAGGGGAGGGTTCTCTCACCCTTTGGTGGAACATGGGAACTGGAGTAGGGAAAGGACGGGCCAGGGCAGTCATTCTGTCCTGCGGGTGGAATCAGAACCCAGAGAGTTTGGGACTCATTTGGAAAATTAAATTGCCCCCATCAGAAAAGCCTTGTGCAAAGGGGAAGTCCAGCCTACTTGGGAACCGCCTGTCTCCACAGGGATAGCGCTTCAAAGGCAAAAAGGAATTGAGGTGTGAAAGGACGTGGATATGTAAATGCCAGGAATTGTTTGGTTTTCCAAGTTATCAGTTAAGTTTGGAATTCTCTTCTGTTGCCGTTGGACCAATTCGCTCTAGAAGGACGTGTATGGTGGTTCTTCTTCTAACTTTTCCCCCAGCGGTCAGCCTGTCCTGAGAGCCGGCGTTGAGGCAGGGTGTCTTTTCTTCCCTGCAGGGATGGCGTTCCCTATTGCGAAAGAGACTATCATACTATGTTTGGGATCCAGTGTGACCGTTGTGGGAAGTTTATCACTGGGAGAGTTTTGGAGGTAAGGCAAGGCTGGAAGGAAGACACAACAGGGGGAAAAGCAGCCGAGTTTGACTCGTGGCAGGTGGCAAGAACGACACATGGAGTTACTTTGGAGTAGTCTGCCTTATTCTTCCTCACCTATAGACAGAGTCTTGCCAGAGTGAAGCAACTCCCAGCAGAACTACAGATCTAGCCTGAGGGTAGCTGGGGTGGAGCCGCCTTAATGCTCTTCCTGCCACCCAAACTTCCCAACCTTCACGGCCTCCGGAAAGCAGCCCCAGACCACATTCATCCCAGTATCAGAAGTTTTGTTCAATATAATTTAAAAATAAGAAGAGAGCCTGTTTCTCAAGGAAGACATCTTCATTCAGAGAGTCCTTTTGCCCTTCCTCCTCCTCCTCCTCCAGTCAGATCTGCTTCTTGGACACTGCAGGCTTTCAAGGAAGGAGAGCCAAGGAAGACGGCCAAGGGGATGGGGCTTCCCTTGCCTGAGACTCCCTTTCCTTGTCTTCCACCCCCCACACCCCATTTTTTCTCACTTTTTAAGTCCAGGATAGAACTTTAAAAACCCCTTTATTAAAAAAAAAACTTGGAGCAGAGAATTGGGGACAGCTGAGATCCTGAAAGGTCTAACCCAGTGGCGTCCACTCATGGCAGTGGGATCTCCGCCCCACAACCTTCCTCTCCTCTGGAACCATGATTGTGTGGTTTCATTTATTCCCTGCTGCTCCTGTGGGAGGAAGCGACTTTTAGGCCTCTGGTGGCTTTTTCTCCCCTGGGGAGTTTGCCGGGGGGGGGGGACGTGTTTCAGCCACAGCAAACCCCTGCAGGCAGAGAGCGACTATCCAAGGCTCAGGCTAAATCCAGCCTGCTATTTAAAGCCCAAAGATAAATCGCTGGCAGAGGAGTTATTGCAACCGATGGAAGGAACTGGGCACGCTGAGGAAAGGAATTGGCCAGGCACCTGCTCCAGCAGATCAGAGGTTTTATTGAGTCCTACCAGAAGAGACAGGGAAATGCAAGCAGTGAGGAACACGGGGGGGGGGGGGGGGGGGGAGAAAACCATCATCTCAAAATACGTAAAGCATATTTTTTTACATTTTGACATCTGTTTGATAAATTACTTATTACAGCCTTTTTCTTTTTCTTTTGTAAAGCGAGGTTGTGACTGTATCTCTGCTGTGAAGTTATCCGGGATAATTTTAAATCTTTTAACGTATTTTAAGCTGCCTCTTCCCTGAAGCCATGTTGAAGCAGTTTTACGTATTCCTTGCGAGAGTCAGCTCTTTAATACAACTGGCCCCCACATTCCAGGGGACAGGGAGTGACTGGGCCCTCTCTCTGATCATGTTCTCCTCCCCCCACCCCACCCCCCACCCCCCGCAGGCTGGAGAAAAGCACTACCACCCCACATGTGCCTGCTGTGATAAGTGCAATCAGGTGTTCGCTGAAGGGGAAGAGATGTATCTTCAAGGTAAACCGGCGTTTGGGGTGGGCAAGTGTTTCTAATCCAAATATTCCAACTTTGAGATACCTTGTTAAGAATTAAGAGTGATTTGTGTTTGAAATGGGAGGCTAAATGTCTATGGATATTCTCAGTTATCCAGGCCATGGTTGGCTCAAAAGTACTTTTTCAAAAGGCAACTGGACCATGTTTTTTCCTTGAGGAAGAAGACATTTCACTTCTCATCCAAGAAGCTTCACCAGTTCTGACTGATGAAGCTTCAGGACTGATGAAGCTTCTTGGATAAGAAGCAAAAGCAGCCTTGGGAAATATGGGAGGCTGTTTCAACAACTCCAGTAGCAAAAAGGAGGCGTACGCTTGTGGGGTGGCCAGAACAGCTCTCCTCCGGTCTGCAACCGCTGCAGGCTCTGAGGGCATCTTCAGCAGGAGGAAGAGCTCCGGGTTGCAAGGATTCTGTTCAATATGCAATGCCAGCCAGAACTTCCACTTGGATAATTCACCTGGAGTAAGGGAAATAAATAGAGCAAAAAAATAATTGGATAAACAGACTCTGATTTCCCCCCCCCCAAAAAAAATGTATGTACAGTGTGTATTTCTATAAGGGTCTAGGCTAGGGCAACTCATCGCCTCCAACTTGTCGTGGCCAGCTCGTCACAGCAAGTTGGCCGTGGCAAGATGGCCACAGCGAGTTGACCCATTCCATTCCATTCCTTTTTTAAACAAAAAATCTTTATTTGGTTTTTTCGACCCATTCCATTTCTATAAGGCTGCTGCTGCTGCTTGCTTACCAACACCCAAATAGCCTCTGTGTTTTCAGTTACAGTAATATTAAAAGGATCAAAACATTGTCCCATACTTAGAATCGCGCCAATAATTAACTCACACATGGAGACGCATCAGCCTTCCCTCTGAACTTGATTTAGCCTATTCACCCTGATTCCAAATAAACGAAATAATCCCCATTTAATTCCTGGCTTCTTAGCTAGATGGCAGCATCTGTATGAGTGTTGAAAGGTCAGACCCAGCCAGGAGTTGGAGGGAAGCCCCCACCCACCCATCCCACCTGTGGGGACGTTTGCAGAGATGGCAACCCGGGAGACCCTCCGTGAAGAAGCTGGGTCCGAAGGGGGCTCTCCTCTTTCGTAAACGGCTGGGCACAACCTTCTGATCAGGCCATGGTTTGTCATCTATATGCAGAACACTGAAGGAAAAAAACCTAGCAAACAACTGACTTAAATTCTCATTCCCTTCCCAGGGTCTTCTATTTGGCACCCAGCTTGTCGACAGGCCGCCAGAGTTGAGGAAAAGGCCAAGGTAAATGTCTGTCAAATGCTTAGCATTATTTTCTATCCTGCTAGACGTCTTTGTCAGAGCACTTGGCAGCCTCCAGCCGCTTCTTCCTGGCTACCCGGAAACCCCACAGCCGTTGACTGGAAGCTTAAAAGACAACCGTCCCATTGTCTCCCAAGGAAGCCACAGAGAAGCTTCCTGGGAATCTCCATGCTCCACTCCTGGGACTGCCATCACCATCACTCACATCTGTCAAACTGCTTTTTTCCCCTTTCCAGAGCCCTTCAAGGTGTTTCCCCAATTATTGCATGCTTTGCAACTGTGCCTCTTTGGAAACCCAGCAGTCTAAATCCCTCCCCAGATAACATTCGGGTTCCATCACATTGTTCTACGAAGACGGTGGTGAGCCGGTGGTGAGCCGAGCCTCCCTCCTGCTTGGTCTTAAAATGCTTCCCCTGGTTGGACTGATTGATGTCCCCTGCCTTGGCCAATCACTCCAGCCCACCTGGTGATGGGAAAGGGGCTTCACTCCTCTGGGTGAGCCATCCCACAATCAGGCAGGCAGCCCAAAGGAAGGCGCTTCTGGGTCTTGGGCTTGGAGTGGCAAACGAATTCCGCCTCCTTGCTCAGATGTCCCCTTTCCAGGCAGCTCTGCTCCCCGTGTGGGGAAACGATGGGAGGCACAGAGCCATATCCGAAGCTAGAAGGTTCTCCCAGCTGGTTCTCCGTGATGCTTTGCCTATTGCTGTGCTGGGGGGGAGAATTCAAAGGGGGGCCCCCATCGTCATTGGTGACGTCCTTGCATGTGGAATGCCCTGGAATCCCTTAAGTCACCCTTTACGGCCTTTTTTTGCAGAGATGCTAGAAACAGGTGCATTTTGCACCTGGTTCAGTGGGCATCCCAGGAGGTATAACTGCCTCTCTGTCTAACCGCCACTGGCTACTCAGTACAAGCCCACCTGGCTGTCAGGGGCTGAATTTTGCTCTGCCGTGTTCAGGATCAGCAGTCAAATTCTGACCCAGCAAGAGAAATACACTTTCCTAGAAAAAAAAATTTAATTTCCTTTTTTTTTAACCTGGCTTTAAAGCTATATTTTATCTGGAAGACACCCCTTCCCTTTTCTTTCTCTTCCTTTTGAATGTTACAACTGTAATTTGAATAAACGCTGAGTTAAACGCTCAAGGGAGAACTTACCAGGATGGGCCTTGTCCCCACCTCTGTTTAACCTACACAGCAAATACGTATTTGGAAGGAAAGGCAGCCAGGTGGAATAAAAACCGGAGCCCGTCCTCACCAACCATTTGAAAAGTGCCCACGAAGTGAAAGAGAGGAGCCCCTCCCAGAGGGGAAAAAGGGGAAGGTGATGCATACCATGAAATGTTAAGAAGGAGGTCAACCTCTGTGCTCAGAGAACCCAGGAGTTAGTGAGGAATAAAAGGAAAGGGGGCGGATGGTGGTGTTTTCTTTTTTCAGTACAAGAATAGATGGGCAGAAGGCTGGTCAAATAAGAGAAAGGCAATTGTAGATTTAGACAAGAAAATGAAGGATGAGGACACTTTGTAAGGGTGATGAGCCTGGAGGATGAAAGAAAGATTTGCTGCCTAGGAAACAATCAAACAAGAGGAGGAGGGGAGGATGTTTACATTAAAGGTCAGAGGAAGAAATTTAGGAAGGACCTGCCTTAATGCATCAGGGAGTTAAAATTGGTGACAGGAAGTTCCGTGCTTTCAGACTTGCAAGATTCTGTTACTCTGGCCTTACCCTGAAGTAGAATTGGTTCATCTCGCTGTTTCCTGTCTGGTCTCCCAGGGCGGGCTGTCTCATTTCTAAAACCACATCCAACTAGTCAGAGGAAGCTCTGCAGCTCTGCAAGTGAGATAATTATGAGGAAAAAAAACGTTCATTTGATGGATTTGGAGACAGTCACTAAGAGGACAGCCCTGATAGCTCTCATGCGAGCGAAAAGCCTCTTCTCTGACTAACACAGTTTGTTTATAGGCATAAGTTTTGATGGGCTGCAGTTTCTCCCTTTGAATGAAATGTATGAGTTGGAAAAGAGAATAGCAGACTCCCAACAGATGAAGAGTACACCAGGCACTGTATCTGTGGAGATTCTCCATCCTCCAGGTCATGGTTGTCCCAAAGGTGCTTTTTCCAAAAGGCACCTTGGACTTTCTTGGTTTTTTTTTCTTTGAAAGCATTTGGCTTCTCATCCAAGGAGCTTCTTCAGTTCTGAAGTGAAGAAGTTTCATGGATGAAAAGACAAACATTTTCCTCATGTTGCTATAACTAAAAAAAGTTGATTATAAAACCAGCTGGTTACAAAAAATCCAGTTTTGAAGTAATTAAGCCTTTACCTGCTAATTTTAGGGCAAATTTTATCTCTACGCAGGAGGCTTTTAAAATCTTTTTAAAGAATACATGTGTAAGAAAATTGATATCTGTATTTGTTTTCAGTTGCAGGAAACCCGAACATCGTCTGAAAGCATAATTTCGGTACCCCCTTCAAGTACATCATGTTCCCCAAGTCGAATAATTTATGTACGTGTCCATGGTAAAATGCTAAAATAAATAAATGGGAAAGTAGGAATCGTTCAGAATACAACGATTCTGATAACTGATTATTTGTAAGAAATTGTTACCCGGAGTTTTTCAGAAGAAGCATCTGTGTTTTGTGGGCTGGAGGATTTGTATTTACTGTATTTAAGAGACGTGTTGCTGACCAGCTCAGATAGTTGTGACTCTGGCTGGAACACAGTAAGCAAACAAGAAAGTAAGAAGAGCACAAACAATTACAGTTAAAATCAGAGCAACAAGAAGCAGTAGGGAATACAAACGTGCCTTACGCCTGCCCTGGCAAGGATGCCCATCATCCTCCCCCAAGGCTCCTCCTCCTCCTCCTGCTGAAGGCCAGCAATCTCGGGCCCAGCTGTGTATTGGTGGCAGACCCTTCCAGAGGCAGGCCAGGCGGACCCTGTCGGTGGTCCCAGCGGAGAAGGACTGCAAGCATGAGAGCCTGTGGGTTGGTGAGGGAACCATTGGAGGAAGGTAGAACTGGCAGGGCAGCATCCTTAGCAACCTGTCTCCATTCTTCAAGAGCTGGGAAGCCAGATAACCCTTGGAAGGAGCCTCAGGCAAATGCCTCCCTCATTCCCTGGGGCCCAAGGAGGAGGAAGGACGGTAGGTAGGTTCAGCATAACAACCCTTGCAAGGCTGCGTTCTCATAGCCCATGGCTCAAGGAAGCATAATTCTGGCCGCCTTCGGAGTTCAGTTTCTGACCTGTGGCTGATACCACCACAGCAAGGCCTGTCCTCCTGGGTTTGGTTTCTTTCTTTCATATTTTCCAGCATTCTTCCTGGAACGGATCTTAAGCAAGCTGGTGATAATTTTGAATAACCCTCTTCAATTCCTTTTTAAAGCAGAAGCTACATTAGCTATTTCCTCTGTTCTTAAGAATAGATGCTATTTTAGGAAAAGGTTTCATTTTCTTTTATCTTGTTAATTCAACAATTTCACTTTGTAAGTTCTCTAAAATCTCTCGGGGTTCCATTGTATGGAGTCAGGATTTTATTATTATTGTTGTTGTTGTTGTTGTTATTTTATTATTATTATTATTATTATTATTATTATTATTATTATTATTATTATTATTATTATTATTATTATTATTATTATCATCATCATCATCATCATCATCATCATCACTTTATCAAGGAAGCTGCTACCTTCAGTTTTTCTTTTGTCTCTTTTTAGGCGAAACTTGGGGAGGAAATTCTTGACTACCGAGACTTGGCCGCTCTCCCCAAGGACAAGGCCATCTACAACATCGACCGTCCAGACATGATCTCCTACTCTCCCTACATCAGCCACTCGATCAACGACCGGCCCAGCTATGCCGAGGTACCGCCTGTCTCTGCGGATCCGTAGAAGTAACCGTTGTACTGGGATTCCAGTTTTGGTTTCCTCTCCTGCACGGGTGTTCACGGTCTTTCATGTGGCAGGTGAACACTGAAATTCCGTGTCCAGGACTCCACAGTCAGGCCTAACTGCCACATTTGTTTCGTATCTTTTGCTTCCTGAGCGGGGAGATGAAAGGCAGCATTTTTTTGCTAAAACTAAAATCACAAAATTTTGAAGTTGGACAGTCATAATGGCCATGGAATCCAACCTCCTGCTCAGTGCAAGAATCTGTATGGAAAGATCCTCAGTGCTTCTGCCTGAACATGGGAGGAAGACTGACTTTATCTAAGAAGCAGGTGTGAAACAATAACAGAGTTGGGAGTGACCCCGGAGGTCCTCTAGTCCAACCCCCCTGTTCAAGCAGGAGACCCTCGACCTAGACCATTCCAGACAAGTGGCTGTCCAGTCTCTTCTTGAAAACCTCCTGTGTTGGAGCACCCACAACTTCTGGAGGAAAGCCACGCAACTGATTAACTGTCCTCCTCACTGTTAGGAAGTTTCTCCCGAGCTCTAGGTTGGCTCTCTCTCCTTCAAGAATTCCCACCGGTCGCTTCTTGTCCTGCCTTCTGATGCTTTGGAGGATAGAGGTTGGCCCCCTCTTCTTTGTGGCAGCCCCTCACATACTGGAATCGCATAGACTGCTGCCTGGTCCTCCTCTTCACTAGACCAGACATACCCAACTCCTGTAACCGTTCTTCGTATGTTTTGCCCTCCAGCCTCCTAATAATCTTTGTTGCTCTTTTCTGCACTCTTTCTAGAATCTCAACATCTTTTTATAACATGGTGACCAAAACTGGATGCAGTATCCAAGTGTGGTCTTACTAAAGCTTTACAGAGCAGTAGTAGAACGTCACGCGATCTTGATTCTATCCCTCTGTTAATGAACCTAGGATTGTGTTGGCTTTCTTGGTGACTGCCACACACTGCTGGCTCATATTTAAATGATCAAAGAAGCTCCCAGATCATCTGCAGTGAAGAAATGATCACCTGGTGATCCAGAAACCCATCCAGCCTAGCATTCCCTCAGATCTGTCCTCTTTCCATTTCGTTTCTCCTCCATCTCACTTCCACCTCAGGATTGTTTGGGCCCTGAAATACACAGCCAATTGTCGGGCGTTGTGCTGATGGCGTTTCGCTCTCCAACTTTGGGCGGTTTTTCCTTGGGGCCTTACATAAAAAGAGGGCTCTTGACACCGATCCTTCCATTCAGCTTGAAGAAAGGAGTCATCCAGTAGTCTGAGTTTGGTGTTTTGGCCGCAGGAAAAAGAGCTGGTTGAGGCTGCACAAAGTTGGTTTTCTACATTTGGAGATGATGGTTCCATCATCATCTTATTTTCAGGGCTCAGAGAAAAGAAGGTTCTAAACCCAGTATTTGCGAATTGTCTCTCAGTCTCTCCTGTCTAATTCAGCTTATTGGACTCCTTAATTCTGATGATGCTTGCATTTCTGAGTCCTTCGTGGTGTCTCACCTCCTCCACCCCTGAGGCTGTGTGTAAAAGCTGCCTTTGCTGGATTTTCCCAGACTCTGCAGGTGACTGAGATAAAACTGATCAAGGGGAGAAGCAACCCAAAACTAAGGAGGAATTTCCTGACAGTGAGGACAATCGACCAGAGGGACGGAAAGCCTCCAGAAGTTGTGGGTGCTCCATCACTGGAGGTTTTGAAGAAGAGATTGGACAACCATTTGTCCAGGAGGGTATAGGGTCTCCTGCTTGTGCAGGGGGATGGACTAGAAGACCTCCAAGGTCCCTTCCAACTCTGTTATTCTATTATTTGGAGTGTGGGTGGATGAGGCCTGTTTGGCACAGTTCATTTAGAGAGACGGCTTCCTTTTCTCTGTGTTTTCTGGTGGTCTCCTGACATTTTCAGATCTGAGGTGCTGTTCCTGGGCCTTCTCTCTTGGTTCGAGGGGTAGATCCCCCTGTGTCGGCAGATATTTCATGAAGGCCATTGGGCCATTGAGGTTCCCTGGCTCGCATAGACGAAAGAAATGCCTGGGGAAAGTCCCAACAAAGCAATGTTACGTATCTCAGAGCCGCTGCTGACTGCAGGAGTCCCTTTTCCCCTCCTGGTGGCATAAAAGCGGCCCACCTTCCCTGTCCTCTTCACAGGGTGACCAAGAGGACCAGCCCCTCAAGCCGTGCCGGATTTCAAGCCCCAGTTCCACCAGCTCCCTGGGCTACGGGCGCACCACGCCTCTTTGCGCTTCGCCTCCGAATTTCAGCCGAGCAGGTAAGGGGCCGGGCAGGCTCACGCCCGTCTTCCTTCATCCTCCAGAGGAGGCACCTCTCTCTCTCTCTCTCTCTCTCTCTCTTCCAGAGGGGGTGGCCCAGAAAGCTTTAAACATGGTCAGACAGACTGCCCTCCAGGGACCTCTTTTTGGCCAGCAGCCAAGATCCCTGGCATCGAGGCCTCCCCACGGAAGGAGAAAAGGAAAAAGCCCTTTAGCAATAGGGAGCCGTTCTTCCTCCCTGGCCCCTGTTGTTCTGGAGGGTGGGGCGAAGGGTTCCCTTGGCTGCCCTCTTCTGCAACATTAATGCGGTTCAAACAGGGTTCCAGGTGTGGATAAACACACCTGAGCTGACTGGCCAATGCCACACTTTGTATATTTCAGGGACCGATTTTATTACCCATTTTTAAGGGGAAAGGCAGAAGATAGATGTTTTTACCAAATATGTATTTTTTTCTGGTGTAAGTGTGTGTGTGTTTGTATGCCTAAAAGCTCTCGAAGGGAAACCCGCTTTCTAAATCTTTCAGCATTTGTGAGCAAGCCGAGAGGGTGAGAAAGGAGGCCCTGGAGGCCAATTGCCTTGGGATGCCTTCCTTGGTAGGAGAAAATTATGAATGGTTTTAATGACGCAGGACGTGTTCCAGGAGGCATCCTTGTGCCTTGCAGTTTGTTTATTTCGTGTTATTTTGTGGAAGTGTTGTTCTGGGTGAGTGTAAGGGATGAATCACCTTCCCCTGGCTTGTAACTCTTGAGGAAGCCCTGGGTAAATTGCAAAGGCTGGGAAAAGCCCAGGAAGCTGGAGAAACGGGGGCAGAAGAGTTGGAGCGTCTCGAAAAGCAGCGTCCTTCTGTCAGAGGCGAGGAGAGCCGCCTGTTGATGCAGGGCAGGCCCCTTAGTGGGAGACGCTGCCTCAGGTGCCCCACAGGTGCAGAGAAGGAGGATGAGACCCTGGGACATGTAGGGATCTTGCGAGGAGGAGGAGGGTGACTTTCAGTTCTCCCAGCCGAATTGAGGGCCTTGGAGAGGGGCAGAGAGCGCCCTGCCAATGAGAAATGCCCTCCCACCAGCCACCCCCTTTCTGCAGGAGGATCTGTCTTCCAGGGCCCTGGGGGGGGGATGGGGGACACACACACATCCTTTTATACACTTCCTAAAGTGCGTTTAGAATGGGACTTTGTCCTAACGTTTGCCTCTTTTCTGTATTTGAAAAAAACCCCGAAGGAATTTGGTGGCACCTTTTCCAGCTAACCAAGTTGACTAGAAGGCATACGCTGTAGAGACAGGGAGGGCCTGGGGGTCCTGGGGGCAGACCCACCCTGTTGCACCAGAAGATGAAGTCAGCTTCCCTGCCGGCTGCTCCCGAAGCGGCTGAGCGGCTCTCCTCATCGCCTGCAATGGGGGTGGGGGGCTCGGGGGTTCTGATCCCACCAGCAACAAGGCTGAACCGTTGAGCTGAAGAACCGATTGGCACAGCCGGCTTCTCCTAGTCGGCTTCTACATGCCAGTCACCATTTCTCCGTGGCAGGGATGCAGGACGTGGTCCTCTCCTTGACCAGCCCTCTGGGGAGGCAGCTGTCACTCATTTTTTTCTGCCATGCACCAGCATTTGTCTTTTCTGACTTGGGTCTCTCTGTCTGGATTGATCGGTGGATGAGATTTCTAAAGCCACCAACACACAAACTACAAATTTCCTTGTAGGTCAACATCTTCACTCTGTGGTGGGTCCCAGTAACGCTCTCTGGTTTCCTCCGGGGCCATTTTATTTCTCCTTTTTAGCAAATTCACCCACAGAGTGGTGAGAAAGTGGGCTTAAAAAAAAACCAATGTCACTGATGGAGCAGTCAAAGGAAGGAACCGGTCTTTGAGTTGTTCTTTTTTGTTCGTTTGCATGTGTGCATGTTCTTGTGTTTCAACTGCTGAGATTGGCAAGAGTCCTGCCTCTTTTGCTCTCGTATTGTGGCATTGTGATGCAAGCACCGTATGTGCCAGTTCACGGAGTAAACGCCCCAAAGGAGAGCTGGCATTGGGGCAGAGCCAGGCTGTGTGTCCCCCCTCCCCCATGCGCAGCCCTGCCTGGGCTCTAGAGGGTCCCGATGCCCCTGGGTTGGGCCTGGCTTTTCCTTTGGAGAGGGGAGATCTTAAAAGTGAGGTAGCTCTCCTCTTGGGCAAATGACGATGAACTGCCCCTTAGAGCCTTCAGATTGGAGATGCCACCCGTGGCTTCCATCGCTGTGTCTCCTTGCTTGCTCCTTGTATGACCTGCACGGCCGCCTCGGCATCTCACCACCTCCTTCCTCCCCACTTGGTAAGAGGAGACCCATTCCCGGCACTTAGTTTGGGCTTTTGTGACATTGTCTGTAGGTCATTCTTGGATTGTTGTGTCAACTCCATCGCTCCTGGGTGGTGGAGCTGATGTTTCCAAAAATAAGCCAGGACTTACCTGCGTTCATGGACTTGATAGCAGTGGTGCTGAGTGACCCCAATCCTACCTTGGGGATAATAAGCCCTTTCCCTTCCAAGTCCTAAAGGAGGACTTCGGTTTAGTTACGGCTTTCTTGTGGTTAGTAAAGGGCATTTAATGGAAGTCGTCTCCCTTTCAAATCGGAATGTCCTGATAGGTATTAAGAAGGACCTGCTGTGCCCTGACACATATTACGCCCTGACACATTAGTTTTAAGGTTCAAACATCTGGATTTTTCCTTTCATCCACTAAATAAGGTTGATTTTATACATGGTGTGAAACATTGATGCATTTGGGTGTTTGTTTCCCTTTTATATGGTTCGTTGGTCAGCGTGCTGTATCAACACAGGGAGTGTGATGATAAGACCTGCTTTATAGCTAATTGGGCATTTCTGTGGCAGATTTCCTGCTCTGAGCAGCAGCTGCTCCTTGTCAAAGCAGCCCCTCTTTTCAGGCTTCTGGGGGGCTTTGAGACTTGCTTTAGTTTAAGGAGATTCTTCCTTAAAGCAGCCACATCTTTTTCCAGGCTCATGAAAGCATAGGAGGGGAATGGCTGTTTTATTGATTAGCAAAGAGGTGCTGTGTGCACGTGAGATCCATAGGACGATTTCCAAATGCCTTTCAGGACGCATCCCCTCAGAAGGGTCAGGTCTGAACTATGCCACTGCGGCTTGTTCAAGTAACCATTGCTTACTCTGACTTGAACCAATGCATCACTAAATAAAGTAGATAGATGATGGAGCCCCTCACCGACCGTGGAACTGACCACGAGAAGTCCTGCACTGGAGGGCTCTGCCGAGAATCGGGTGGGCTGTGGCCAGACTGGGACAGGAAGGGGACAAAACGTGGAGCACCCCCTTTTCTCTGGAGCCCCCGTCCTCCTGGAAGGAAGGGGGCTTCGTTTGTCCTTGACTTAGAGCAGAGGGGCTCCCTCTTCTGAGCAGAAGCTCTCGGGGCTCCATGGCCTGAGGAACCGGGGTCTTCTGGGACGGAGGCTGCCTGCTGCCAGGATGGCCAGGGAGGCAAACCATTTTTGCATTTGTAGTGGGGCTTTTTTCATGCATTAAAAGATATTGTTGTTGTGAGAACTTTCTAGCAAGTAAGTGAGTGAGTTTGTTTTCACTGAACTCTTCTGTTGCCCCCCAGCTGGTACCGAGACTCCTGGTACCAGTAGCTGCATCTCCCTGCCCAACTACCCAAGCCTTCCCTCTACATTCAGACATCATTACATCCCTTTCTTCAAAGGTAAGGCTCAGGAATGCCTCCCCCCCTCCCCTCCCTCCTCCTCCTCCGTGATGTGGTGCCTGTAGAGACATCTCCCGGTGTGTGCTTCATGCTCTGTGTGTGTCTGCATGTGCCTGTGTGGGGTGTTTTTCCTTCTAACCTTTGTGAGTCCTTTCTCACTTTAATGCCCAGCCCAGGCCCTCCACCAGAACGGGATGCTTACAGAAGGCAAAGCTTTTAAAACTTTATAAACGATGTTGCACTATTTCAAACATGATTTGTCAGTGTTTGGGTAAAGCCAAGAAGAAACCTCTTCGGTGTTTCGGCAGCTGGGCGTCTCCTGTGGTTGCTGAGGGCAGCTTTGCTTAGAGAGCAAATGACCTGAAAGACAGATGTCGGTGACCATGATCCCAACACGAGGGAAGGGACTCGGGGCCTGTTTGAGACCCCGGGTGAGCTCAGGGAGGAGCTGGGCTAAGGCTGCCTGAGGGCTGGGTGGGCAACCATCCACCTGACATGCTCTACCTTGAAAAGGACCAAGCCACGTGAGGATCTGGGATCCCAGAACCAGAGCGGGTCCCAGAGCTGCATTGGATCAGCCAGGGACCTTCTCCTGCCAAGAGATCTCCTTCCCAAGAGGATTACTGCCCTGTGGCCCTTTTTCTTTGAGGGCCCTTCTCCCGCCGGGCACCCATTCTTTGTGCCTCCAGGGCACCTTCTTACCTTCACTCGTGTGCCTGTGGAGCTGGAAACAGGATGACGGGTGTGCCTATGCGCAGACATACGCGCACACCCACTAGGCGTCTTTTCGTTCAGGCCAGCAGCGTTTCCACGGTGTAGGAACGGAGTGAGCAAAATAGGCACCGGGTCAGAGAAGGAAAACTTCACTGAAAGCCGTTCCAACCATCCCCATTCCCTCACATACACACATCCTGACCCTCATTCATGCGTTCACATGGGGTTGGGTCCCCGGTGTCTGAGGTTTTGGCGGCAGAGGAATCGCAGAGGACAAACACCGCCCTGAGTCCCTCGGGAGTTGGGCGGCATATAAGAAAAGCCAAATAAATAAATAAATAAATAAATAAACACAAACAGACACTCCGCTGCAGGTCATTCACTTCTTATCAAAAATAACAAGTTATTTTGCACGCAGAGAAAGCAACGGTGATGGTGTGGCACATTGTGCTTCTTTTGCTCTGCCTACAGAGTCTTCCAGCTCCTCCCAGTTTGTGTTCTGCGACTGGCAGGAGAGGCCTTTGCAGGCTCTGGGGGCCCCTTAACCCTCCCCATTTGAAAAGAGCCAGGAGGTGAACCGTAGGCCCAATGCTTGTCCTGTCAGAGGGGTGGCTGTGATTGAGCTGGGCAGCCAAGCGGTGGGCCAGGATGCCCGGAAGGCCAGCAGAGCAGCCGGAGGCTCAGTGGGGCTCATGAGCTGGGGAGGGGGCTTTTTTTGGGAGAGGTGGAAGGAGACCTCTGGCCCTTCTCCAGAGTGTGCAAATGCATGGGGGCCTCCAGCCCCAGATTTTTCCTGGTGAAACAGAGGGTCCCAATCAGCTGATCATCCTCGCATCCCAGAACGATGGGTCTCTTTCAAAGGTTCTTTCTAAACAAGGTATTTTGGCCCTGGGAATCCATCACTTGATCATCCAACATCTTCCTTAACTGGAGATACAGTTCCGAGCCCACAATTTGGCCTACAGAATCAGAGCCAGGGCTGGAATACGAGTCCAAAACCAATTGAAATATGTGATGGATTAGCAAGCTATCCAAAAGGAGCTTTCTTCCATTGAATTTTGCCTATTTTGCTTGCCATTTTTTTTTGTTTTATATGCTTTTTCTTTTCTTTTCCATTTTTGTGCTCTTCCCTTTGGAGGCAGTGAAAGTGGCCGGAGCACCCCAAGCTTATCCCTCTGCTCAGACAGCAAGTCTGCATCTTCTCTCTATCAGCAGGCACCCAAACATTTTCATGTTCCAGGTACGATGCATGACTCCGCTTTCACCTGCAATGTTGTACAGGCCAACACGTGTACTCGGTAGGGTGAGGCAGAATGAACAAAATATGTGCATTGGAAGAACTCTTAGAATAAAGGGCATATTTCTGTGGAACCATCTGCTCAGCAACGTCTCACTGGTAGAAAGCCCTTCTAGAAGCATCTGCCCGAAAAAGAAATTCTCCAGCATCTGCCCCTTTGCAAACAAGGAGTTAAGAACAGAGAAGGCCTGGAGTGTGTAAATTCCCCAGTTGAAATCTCCGTGTCCCAGGATGCCTTTGGACAGGAGAACTTCACCTCCGTCTCTTCCCCCACCTCTCTCCTCCCTGGTCGCTTGGAGGGAGAGGCTGATGTTGGGGGAATGGTTGAGGGAAGGAGGGGAGGAAGGAAGGAAGGAAGGAAGGAAGGAAGGAAGGAAGGAAGGAAGGAAGGAAGGAAGGAAGGAAGGAAGGAAGGAAGGAAGGAAGGAAGGTCAGGGGGTTGCAAGGAAGTCATCAGAGATTTTTCCTCTCATCAGTTTTGGCTTGATTCATAGCTGAGATTTCGGTCACCTGGCTACTTTTGAAGAAAGAAATAGACAAAGAGTTTATCACAAATTTTAGCTCAGCCAATTTGAATGTAATTCTTCTGGAGTCAAGTTTTAAAAATTGTCTTTCATGGTAAAAGAAGTTATGATTAATCAGAGAAATCCATGCGTTAATATAAATATTTGGGAAGAATTGTGAGCTTCACCTTGGCTTGGATCCCAGCATTTTGCTCAATGAATGGAAGATGAAGGAAGTTGGCCCTTCCATGAGGGGGAAAAAAGGGGCATCGCTCCCCCAGCAAAATGGAGAGTCCAATTTAATGCCCTTGCTCGAGATTTATGGGAAACGGGGTGGAAGGGCTTCAAAAGAGAGAAATCCTGTTTCCATTGCTTGTTTTCTTTCTTTTCTTTCTTTTCTTTCCTTTTCCTCAGAGACTGGAATAAAAGATAACATCTATAGGAAACCCCCCATCTATCGACAGCATGGTACAGTCTGCTTTGCTCACCTCCTTGGTACATTCCCCCACCCCCACCCCTTGGCATGTGGGTTGCTGCTTTGTTCTCCTGGGGTCAGTTCTGGGATGCCATTGGGGCATTTTGTCCGCATTTTGTCCGTGAGCATCCGTGCCAGCCCTCTCAGCCCTCTGCCTGGCGCAGCCGGGCAAGGGGCTTTGTGGCTGAGCTGCAGCACAGGTCTCCTTTCAGCCGAGGGTGGCAGAGCTCCCTGCCCCCAAAACAGGCTGCCCCTCCCTTTGTGAGGGAACGCTTCCCCTAAGAAGACGCCTCATGGCAGCGGCCTGGCACTGTGGGTGCTGTGGGTGCTCTGGCTGGCATCCCCTTATCATTCCCCCCTCAGGCGTGAGAGCCAGGGAGCTACTGGGGTGCTGCATTTTGCCCTCTGCAGACTGGAAGAGTTCTCAGTCTTCCGGGTTGGCTGTGGGGGAGACACCGGCAGATGCTCTTGCAGGGTTTCTAAGATTTGGGGGGGGGAGGAACTAGTGGGGTACAGGAGCATCCTTGGTGCTGAACGAAGAACCCTAGTTTTGCCACAAAGCCTGAGTTGACTCATCCATTCTCTACCACATGACACAAGGCCCCTTTCGGCTTGAGTCCTCCACAAATGTAATTGGGGTGAGGGATCACATTTGCAGAGGAACAGTTTTATTGTCCGAACGGTGGAAGCAACCAAGGTGAAAAAGAAAGCGCCAGACCAGCCAGGTTGCCTTTTTCAGATCATAGGAACCAAAGACGTCCAAATACCACAATGTCACCATGACTAAATGCAGACCAAAACTCCGCAGTAAACATGGCAACAAGGCGGTTTGGTGAGAGCAGGCCAAGGGTGCCGCCTGATGCCAAAGGACCTCCACCCACCCACCCACCCACCCGTGGCTTTTCCTCTCCATTAACCTCTGGGATAGGCTTACGCGACCTCATGACCTCACGGCAGGAAGTGGAGCCTTGGTTGGGACCAGACGCTGGGCCTTCTAGTGGCCATGAAGCTGCTTTCCCCCCTTTTTTCTTTTAACCGGACCCCCCCCCCCAGGCGCCCAGATCCCATCACTACCCAGGAACCTTTGCAAGCGGAGCAGCTGGCCGGCCGGCTGCTTCTTCACCCTTTCTAGTGAAAGGAGAGTCCTTGCAGAAGGCAGCTGGGCCCGTCTTCAACATCCTGAGGGATACTAGGACAGGATCAAAATTTCTTCTCCTTCTTCTCCTTCTTCCAGAAAACGTAGCATAAGAAAACCTTGGCATAAAGGTGTGTTCTGAAGACGTGGCAATATATGTAAAGCTCGTTTCTTCAAAGCGTTTGTAATTGCTCTGCAGTCTTTGCAGTCTGTCTGGGTATAATTGTCTATAGGTTGCTTGTATAGGCGAGAAAACATCAAAGGCTTCTGCTGGATGGTGCATCCGTTTTTTTAAATGGGGAAAAAAAAAGTGCCATTGCATTGCATGTTCAGTAGGTCAAAACCAAGAATGTTTTGTCTGCAGAGAGTCAGAAGGTTCCGGATGGTTCTCGGGTGACCTCGCTGGCTTGTGATCCTCCTCCTGTTTCAGTTTCTTGATCAAAATAGCTTTGAGCTCCCAGGATAGACAGGGCCCTGTCCAGCTGGAATAGGCCGCATCATTTGAGATGAAAGTTTGTTTTTTTCCATTTAACCTAGAGAACAAATAAGCCACAGCTGTTTTGTAGTACTTAAAAATTGACCATACAAGCTTTGTAGGAACTCTGCAATAAGGGATTCTAAACCTCTCCTTCCTGAAGGGCCAACTCACAATTCCCACAGGCACCACCAGCGTTTACTCCGGGAGAGCATCTCTTGGCCAAAAGTCCAGCTCTGTCTCTGGCCCCTCGCCAGGCCCAGTGGGCCTTCAGAGAACAGGCAGCCTATCTTAATCTAGATTTATGGAGCAACGGAGGGGAGTGTCACCATTGTACCAAGGCTTCAACCTCACAACCTTCACCATCCCATCTTGTGACAATGGTCCCCTCTTCAGAGGGGTCATAAACAGCCCCTAATAGCAAGAGCCCATTGGAAATTCGGCCGCCGACATGCCACCACGGCAGGTCCTGTAGAGCGAGGCTGAGCAATGGGGCCAAACGGCAGAGTTGGGCTCCGCGATGGCGGTGGGGAGCATGCCTGACCCAAAGTGGGCCTGATCCGTGGGGAGGAAGAGCGTCCCGTCTGCAGTTGCAGGGACTTCTCTGGCTGGAGAGCTGAGGGTTGAGGGGCAGCTGTTCCGGTTCTGTCACTTTGATCTGCTGAATGAAGAGGAAAAGGGACTTCGGGGCTAAGAGAAGGGCAAAAACTGGAGCTGCAGAGAAAGGAAGCGCCTCGTCTGGGGATCAGAATGGAGCTCCATCCCTCCGGTTCTCTTTCGGGGCCTCCCCCTGCAGGGAACCGAGCCTGTGGTCCCAGCAGTGACTCCACCAGCTTACCTCCGCCTGAATCCCTTCCCGCCTTTTTGCCATCTCCTACGTATTTGGGGCAGAGAGAGATTTAAAATCACAGCGGTTGTTTTTTTTTTTAACCTTGGACATTTTTTTTACTGTCTAGGCTCAAGGAAATCCGATGGAGATGGGAGTTCTGATCAAGACAGCAAGAAGGTAGATTTCAGAAACAGCACTGAAGGGAGCATTTCCAGTGGCATAAGGCAATCTAGTGCTGGGTTAAAACCATGGAGCATATATATCTAATTGTGGTTGTGCTCAGGACTTGAATAAAAATAAGCCAGCTTTCCAAACAACCCTTCCTCCGCCCTCCTTCCCTGTGGTGATAAGTCTCAGTCATTAAAAAGCCCTTTGGGGAAAAGCATCATTAACATGATGGAAGTAGAGAAGGATGCGTGAAACCTTATGGGACGATGTGTTAAGTCTCCAAAGCGATAACAGTTCAAAGGTGAAGTTTGATCCTTCCGATTATCAATCTCATAATGAATTAGGCTTAGGTGAGATGCAGGTGGGTTATTGTCATTGTCTTTAATGCCTTCAGGTCAGTGCTGGGTCTTAGCAACTTCAGGGACATTTTTCTGCAGTTTTCTTCTCAAATGTTTCAGTGATGGTGGCTGGCTCAGAGTCCTGTCCTGTCCCCCCATGCCCCCCCGTCCCCCCACCCAGGCTTCAGGCCTTGAACAACCACACCAAACTGGCTCTCACTAACCTATTTAGTTGACCGATATATATTCAAGGCAGATGAGGGCTTAGTGTCCAGTGGACAGTTCCCAGCTGGAAGGCTGCAGGTTGAAAACCAGAAGGGGTCACTCCAGCCCGGACCTCCTGCAATAATTTCCAGTCCACTGAGTCAGCAAAGAGGGGTGGAGCTAAAGCGAAAGCAGAGCCCACCCAGACCACAATGCGATGCCTCAGTCCGTGAAGCTGCGGTGGTTTTTCTCAGGTGGCTCCTTCAGCACCATCTTCGTCTTTCTCCTCCAATGCTCAGTCTCCCTCTGGGTCCTGCCCCTCTCTGGCACACTGACACCCTTTGCAGGGGTCCGGGTCCATCATGGACGTCCTTTGCCACCCACAAGGGGGTCAAAGTGAGGACACACATGCCATGACAACGTCACGCAAATGATGCCATCCATATTTGTGTCCCGATGTCATTGGGTGTGATGAGGGTGCAACATGTCCTCTGCCCTCAGGGGTTCCTTCCCTTCCCTTCACTTCCTGTGGCCGTCCCTGCTCCCCTCCCACCAGCCCCCAAGGGGGGGGGAAGGGCCCTTTCTCTGCAGACTCTTGACTGGACCCCTCAACAGGCCCCCTTGAAGGGAGTTGCAGGCCTGATGGGGGTGGGGGAGAATTGAGAGCAGCCACCCTTCATCAGCCCTTCTAATCAATAGGAATTGATTATCCCCTTGGGAGAAATCAAATTGGAAGAGAAGCGCGGTTTTCCTGATTCGCGTAAAGAGCCCCCCCCCTCCTGTTCAAAAATGCAAGATGTTTAATGTTGGAAATTGTTTCTTATAGTTAAAATCTAGCTGGCTGGCTTTGAAAGCGGACGTGGACTTTAGAACTAACTCTCCTGATTTGGATACTCAGTCGCTGCCTCAAAGTCCTGGGACAGACCGACAACTTCAGCGGCTGCAAAGCAACACAAACTGCACCTACCTACGTAAGTCCCCGGCTGCTGCCAGGCCTGCAAATCCCCCCAAAATAAGACCTCCCCTGATAATAAGCCCAATCGGGCTTTTGAGTGCATGGCAATAAGGCCAAGCGCTTATTTCAGGGTTCAAGAAAATATATGACAGGGTCTTATTTTCAGGGAAACACGGTAGTCCAGACCAGGAAACCAGAAGGGCGCTTACTCACACCGCCTGGCCTGTGAGGTTACAGGAATAGACCCTTGCTTCCCACCCCCTCGGCCTTTAGTAGTCCTCGACTCACAGCCACAGCTGTGGTCAGAATTTCAGTTGCTAAGCAGTGCGGTCATCAAGTGGGACATTACTTAGCTGCGTTGCTTAGCAACCGTAACCCGGCCAGTCCCTGTTCTCAGCTCTACCGTACTTGTGGCGGGATTTGCAGCTTCCGCTTAGGAGACTGTCGCCACGGAGCAACAGCGACACAAACCCAAACCCTGTGATAATGCTAGTGTGCCAGTGCGGATTCTGCCTTGCTCTGGGGCCTCTTCAGTTTCTGTAGTTTCCCTAGTTAAGCAGGAGCTCCTCTTCGGCCGCTATAGAAGTCGCTTCATGAAGATCTCTCTCCCCTTCTGTGTCTTTGCACAGGATTTCCCTACTCCAAATCGGCCTCTCTTCCTGACTACGGAAAGCAAGGCTTGCAGCACGTAAGTAGACGTGAAAACACACAGAGCCAGATCTAGACGGACGGACGATCGATGGAGTCCCGGCCCTTTTCTCGCACAGCCCATCCGGGGTCTCTCGGCTGCCATGGTGGCTCTTCTCCCCCTCCCAAGATTTCTTCAGCATCATCATCTGGAGGCTTTGCAAGTGCCCCTTTGCTCTGCCCCTCCTGCAGCTCTCCCGATTGGGAGACAGAGGAGACCGGGGTCCCCTGGAAAAGTCTCTGGGGAGGGGCTTGCCCTCCAGACCCCTCCCCCCCCCTCAGGATGGCATCCTTTGGGTTGTTGTTGTGGTTGTTGATTTCATTCACCATCACAAAGGATTTTATTTTATGGGACAACCTTCAGTTAACAGTTAAGCAGAATTTCATTTATGGATGGTCCTTGAATTATGGCCACATATGGGACCAGAGTGTATCCAAAGTGGTTTTTACTTTTAAAAAGGCAACAGGGCAGATTTCTTTGAGGAAAAAGAAAGATGTTTCGCATCCCAGCACTCCGTATTCCCGTCGTTAAGCAAATCCTACCGGTAGTTAGCCAAAGATCTGCCCCAACGCAAGTCATTACAGGCTCAGTCCATAATCATCTCAAAATCTGCTTGACAAAAAAACCTTGCGATGCCCGCAGTGTGTGAAGTTGCGTAGGAATCGACTTCTGTGCAATCCTCCCACCCCCCACCCACCCCCCAAATCTTTCTTTCTCTTGTAGGCTGCGGGGGTGGGTCCAGATGACCAGGAGGCCGCCTGGGGAAAGAGAGGTACTCTGTCTGCACAGCCCTCCCTGGGGAGGGGGGCAGGAGGGGGGGAGAATGGGCCTTTTTTTCCCAACTGAATTTATGCCCCAACCCACAAATCAGGCTCCACAAACCACCTTCGAAACAAACCTGGATCGCTCCAGGTACACGGGAGGGATCAGAACTGTAATGCTTTGGGGGTCAGTCCAAGCCGGCCTCTGGCTCCGCATTAGCCCCCCCCTTGCCAAATAGGCTGCCCCCCTTTCCCCTCCCTCTGGCCCCAGAAGCACAGACTTGCACTGCCCCCCCTCACCTGGCGCCACTCTTGTGGTGCCCACCGTGAAGCCCCTGGCTTTCCCTTCCAGGCTGGTCCCTGCCTGCACTCTCTTAGCGGCCAGCCTTCCCCCGTAACGTTTCCTTTAGCGCTGGAACTTGGGACGAAAAGGGAGCTGGGGTCTCCTGCTGATCTTTGCTAATCAGGTCGATCACCGGAGGTCCGTGTGCACCTGTCCGTCCTGCCCCCTCACCCACCCCTCACTGCCCAATGCAGGGCCAGCCCTTGTTCTGCCCCAAAGAGGGCCCCCTCCAGGGGGGGCTGCAGCAGCCGCCTGCCCCCAGACAGACAAAGAGAGCCCCTCCCTCCCTCCCTCCCTCATGTGATGTCCGAAGTGCCACTTCTGGGTGGGCTCCCTCTGTGCAATGGCTGGGAAGCCATCCTTGCTCTCCCCCAGTAAGAAAACCAAGGAGAATCCAGAAAGACACGCTGTATTCTAATTGAATTTATTTTCTTTCTTTCTCTTTTGCAGAATACAAGGTAAGGAAAGCTATTAAGGACATCAAATCATGGTGAAATCCAGCTTTTCCGTGCAAAAGGTTCACTCCTCTCTTCTTTACTCCGTGTAAAAACTGAGCAAGTATGTACATCCCTCTAAAAATGGCCCCAGGAGCCCCCATTTCCCCAGCAATCAGCCCCTCTCTCTTTTTCCCCCCCAGGTCTATCCGTATGAGACCCTTATTGTCACCAACAGAGTTCGAGTAAAACTACCAAAGGATGTGGACAGAACCAGGCTGGAGGTAAGAAAAGGGGATACGGTTACTCTGCAGGTTAATTGCAAATGTGAACGAAGCCATCTATAGGAGTTCCAAAATTGGTTTTAGATTGATAGATTCCGTTTTGTTTTGTTTTTCACACTGACTAAGAAGATGTGAAGGTACAACTGTGTAGCTGAGGAGGGTCAGATTAGAAAAGAGTCTTTGGTGTGATTTGAGAGTCTGCATCAGATCTAAATCCTGGAAGGAAAGGATAACTACACTTATTGATGGGCTCTCCTATTTAATCATTTTAAACTTGCTAAAAAAGAAACTACCACTAGAGGACTTTTTACTGGGACTTCAAGAATCTATGCTTGTAAATGTTAATAATGGTGGAATTTCATATGCTGTGCAGCCTTACGGATGGTAACAGCCTTGAGCTCAGCACAGGTTGAGGTTCAATGTTATTTGCCAACTATTCGTTAATCTGAAGAACTGTGAAAACTGACTAAATGATTAAAATTCCAATGAACCTTAAACTCTATGCTTTATAAATGTAAGTCTCAGTCTCCCCCCCCCCTCTCTCTCTCTCTCACACACACACACAAGTAGAGTAAGAAAGCAGAATGAAGAGTTCAACTTGCAATAGATGAATGAGATTTACCTGCAAACTTAACCAAAAAAAAAGATTTATGGACTGTAGCAATATTAAATTCTGTAAAGGACATAGCCATGTCTATTTTGCTGGTTTTTTTAAAAAAAATTTATTTATTTGTTGCAAAATGAAAAAAGAGAAATAGAAAAAGAAAGCAACAAAACCATAGTCCATTTAATAAGCATTCAGTATAATTTTTGAAAACAATAACTTTGACCACAGAAAATATTGTTGGTTGATCTTTCTTCTCCATCAGGAGAGCCAGGTCATAAAGAGAAGGAGAAGGTAGAACCCAGTTGCCCCCCGCTCTGTAAATCCATTGTTTGTAACCTAGTGACCCACTCCCAATTTCTGGTACCCTCGGCATGGTGGGCTCAGTCCTGTGGCGTCCATGCAGGGGGCATGGTGGGGCGTCTCCTGCTCCTCTCTGCCTTGAGAGCTTAGGAGAAAGAATTTGAATGGCCGAGCACTTCTAGAAGTTTCTTCCCTCACAGCCCCAGCACCAGGCAGCTCCCTCGGCTCTTTTGCTTTGTGGGTAGTCACCCAAAGGCGCCAATTTGTTCAGCTCCTGACTAGAACCTTCTAGAACAATGAGGCTTAGATTGGTGCTCCATGTGACTGAAATTTCCAGAATGCATTCACATCTTGAAGTTCTATCATGTAACACTGTACTGACAAACATACAGGAATCTAACCAAACGGAGAGCCCATATGGGATGAAAAACTCTCCCCTCACACCTTTTAGGTTTCAACGTGGGGAGGTTGGTTGGAAAAACTTTCACTGGTGGTTTGCTCCAGCTTGTGTTTTTCTCTAATTCTACAATTCCAGTAAAATAGGGTGAGGTGCCATTGTGCATAAGCGATATACTTAGATGACAATCTCTCCAGAGAATACTGTTCACAACGACTCGGAAAGTTTCCTTTGATGGTGTGATGCTTCTACAGATCAAATGGGAGGGAGAGGGAGAGGGAGAGGGAGAGGGGGAAAGAGAGAGAAAGAGAAAGAGAAAGAGAGAGGGATTGCATTACAGCCAGTGCGGGATTGACTGCTTTCATATGGACATTGCAGAAATGGATGTTTCCAGAGGCAGATTCAGATGAGACTTCCTGTTTGTGAGCCAAAAAATTTCCCTCCCTCTTCCTCCTCCCTCCCTCCCTCCCTCCCTCCCTCCCTCCCACAGAGTGGCCCATTTGTACAGTTGGTTTCCTCCGGAGCTCTGGGGGGGGGGGGGGAGGAGGGAACCTTTCCGATGCCATCTGATGCCTAAGAAAGCCTCCTTAACTGAATAGGCTGTTCTTGCTCTGTAAACAAAAGTTGTTGACTGATGCACAACTTCTCAGTCTCTTGGTTTCTGGTCTGCTGCATAACATGGATTTCGCCTGTCTTTTGAAGTACTGACAAAGTCCCTTCTGTGTTTTCAAGCACCACCTGTCCTCCGAGGAATTTCAGGAGGTCTTCAAAATGAGCATTGAACAGTTTGAACGACTTGCACTTTGGAAACGCAACGAGCTAAAGAAAAAAGCTTTGCTTTTTTAGCCTTCCTGAAACGAAGAGAAGCGTGCCTGACTTTAAGCCAGCTCCATCCTTCCTTCCTCCACCTGTGTCCACCTGCAACTGACCTCATATCGCTTCACTGTATTCGGGCAGAAAAATAGAGCCACAGGGAGGCCCGGCTCACTCCCGCCCCCGCCCCCCCCCCCCAGCCAGGTCATTAAAGGGTGTAACCAATCTCGCTTCCAGTGATTGCTTTTTATTCGTTGCTTGTTGCAAAGACAAAACCAAACCCGGTCATCTCAGATAGGAAAGAAATAACTGTCATTTTGACCAAAGCAAAATACTCGGCTACTCTTTGGTCTCTACGTTTTTGGACTTGTCTGCAAAGTCAGAGTTGATGAACGGGGAGGGGGGCTTCCTCCAGGAAGAAAATAAAATAAAATAAAGCCAAGAAAAGCATGTTAGAAACTCACTCTTGCCAATGATTGTATGTGACACCTTTTAAAAATAAAATAAGAGCAAACCTACACTGTAACGTTTTGAAATCTAATTTTCTCACATGCAGCTGGTATTTCAGACACACAGTACTGTAACAAATGAAAGACAGTTATAAAACCTTTTAATTTTTTATTACAAGTAGACTGTAACATAAGCGTTGTCCAGATTGGCAAAATACAATTCATCTTAGCTGTACTTTGTTTAAAACATGTTGAAATGTTTACATTTGTGGAACGAACATCTCCTAAATTTAAATTCTCGGGATTATATAGAAATTCTGTATTTCCAAAAAATAGTGCATTCTAGTATGGAAAAAGTCATCTGGCTGTGCAATCCTGGCTTTTTCCTCGTATTTTTCTCTACCATTTCACAGAGACACACAAAACGTGTAATTTTCTGATGCACATGTCGGCATCCTCATTAAACGTCTTGTTTTGTAACTGACCACTCTCTGGATCGTCTTCCCCTGCCCTCGTGGCTGCTCTGGGCAGGAAAAGGAGCTCCGTGTTCGGTACAAAGATCCACACACCCCTCCCCCCTCGATAGCCTGGCTGGCTCCCGGCCTCCGGCCTCCCACACGAGGAACTTGTACCTGGCAGGATCAGGGTGGGTGGAGGGTGGAGGCATTCCCGGGTTTGGAGGCTGCAGCCCTACAGCTGCCTTCCCACCCATATCCAGGCTCCTTCCAGCTGGGCGACCTTGGGTCATCGCTCTCTCTCTCTCTCAGCCCAACCCACCTCACAGGGCTGTTGTTGTGGGAAAATAGCAAGAGGGAGGAGCATTGGATACGTTTGCCGCCTTAAGTTATCCAAATAATAAAGGTATAAAAATAAATGTAATAAAAGGGGTGCGAATGCAGACCAATGGATCTTCCATCGACCTGGTTAAGCCTGCTGTGTGGATGCCGGATTGTGCATATATTCCCAAAGCACCGGGCTCTCCTCTCAATTCTCCACTCCATGAGCACACACACCCCCAGGAGGACATATTCCGCTGCTGCGGCCCTGTGTTGTGTGCTGCGTTGTTGTGTTGTGTAAGTCTGGCAGTTAGGAAGCCACGAATCTCCTAGTCCTCTTTATGCAAAGCAATGGTCTCGTCTCGTTCTCTTTCTCCTCTTTGCTGACCTTCAACCTGCCTGCTGGGGCTGTTCAGACAGCCAGAACAGACAAGGGGAGAAGAAGGTGGGGATGGATCCGGTGCCCTTTGGGGGTACCAATGGAAGGAAAGGCAGAGAGCTGCAGGGAGTGGGTGGGGGGCTCTGGCAAAGGCACCCCCATACCCTGAGTGGGGCCATATTAACCTGGACAGATTTTAACCAGCAGCATAAAGCCTTGGCCTTCCAAAAAATATGTTTGTTACATATGTAGGAGAGAGAGAAAAAGTTAGATTTGGATCAATAAAGACAGATAGAGAGGTCCATATCCAACCAAAAGTTTCATTTCATTTTATTTTTATTTTTTAAAAAATGACACATTCACAATAATATTTATAAAACTCTGTGGAAATCTTCACCACACAAGAAGACAAAACTTACAAACATACTTCAAATGTGGAATACTTTGCACTCCCAGTGTGTGTCTGTTGGAAGAGAGCCTTCAATGGGCTAAATAAGGATTTTAAAAAAAAAATCAGAAAAACAAGAATATGAGGTGAAGATGAGGTACAGATTTTTGAAGGAAGATAGGGGTGGAGGGCGGTTGAGAATACAAACTATTCCAAGTTTAGACTGGTAGCCAAGCCACACTCCAGAAACCATGGTCCCCTGCCCATCTCTCCCTTTTGCCAGCTTCCAATTAAACCACACACAGACACATCCAGGAGCCCATCTCTCCCTTTTGCCAGCTTCCAATTAAACCACACACAGACACATCCAGGAAGATCACAACTTTTGTGCAGTATCCCTCCAGCTGCCTCACTCTCACAGCCAGGCAGCTGCCCAACGTCCCTCCAAGCAGAGAGAGATTTTTGTTGGAGGCGACTGGCCCTTTTCTGCCCAGGACTTCACTGTGACCGTCCTGGGAAAGAAGAAGAGGAGGCCTCCCAGCGGGGTCTTGTGGGGGGGGGGAGGGGGAGGCAAGGGAAGTTTGCACCCCTGGGAGCTCCTCCGTCTCAGACTTTATCCCCTGGCCATAGAAAGAGCAACCAGCAAAGTCTCTTTTGCATTATATAAATATATACCGTAAAGCTAGACCATAACTATTTACATTATTTCCAATAAATAAATAGATCAGGGGGAAAAACTATAGGTTTCTTCTTTCATTTGGTAGCTTTGGTCTCTTAAATTCCTTCATCTGAAATCTTAGCTGCCTATTCTTCATCCTCAAAACTTCACTTTTGATTCATCTAACAACAAGAGATTGCAAAAATACACTTATCTGATTTTTTTTTCATGTAATCATATCATAAAGGAGGAAATTAAATCAGTCACCAGAATCGGTAGGTCAAAAGCATCTGGAGAGTTAAAAATTCTCTGTATTGCCTTCTTCATGAGACAAATGACTGCTCCAGAGATGTCTCGGGGGGGAGGGGGGACAAAAAAGTAAAGATGGCAGCTGCAGCTGCACCATTAAAGCTTTGCCCCTTTAAGATGCCCTCCGAGGTCCCAGAAGGCAGCCCAGCCATGGCCTCTGCCATCCCTCAGGCTCCATCCAGGAGGCCCCTAGATGCCCCAGGCAAGTCCTCCTGGGCGGAGGGCCAGCTCACCCCCTGGCACCCATGCCCAGCAGAAGGAAGGTCTTACGGAAGGGGCGCAAACCCCAAGGCTCCCCCTCCCCATCCTTGGCTTCTCCCCAGGGAGAAGAGCAGGTCCCAAGCAGACCGGCTCCGCTTGTGTCCCCCACACGATGCCTTTAACTCCCACCCCCGCCTTCAAGCAACCGCAAAGGGCTGCTTCTCAGCATTATCAGTTGGGGGTCCCCTGGTGCTCTCCAGGCTCCTCACCCAAACTTGGTCTCTTTGGGATCCCACCACCCATCACTGGGTTGTTGTTGTGGTTGTTGTTTTAAAGAAAGAAGTCATCTTATGCTTCTTTCTAGTCCTTATACTCAGAGGAGTGTTGCATAAAAATAAATATTTCCAAGCAAAGTGATACAAGGAATAAATTAAGTCTAGTAAATAAAAAAGTAGTTTTGATCTTAATTTCCCAAACATAGAAGAAACCCCCCATTTGACGAAGTGGAGCAAAATGTCTCTTTCCCTTGTTTAAGTAAATTCCAGTGTGCTGCACTTCACCCTATAGAAAACACTGCACAACATCAGGATGAAGGAAGGAAGGAAGGAAGGGATGGTTAACTCACGGACAGACAAGGAACTGGCCTCAAAGACATGAACGACCAACCACAAAAACGGTTTAGCCTCCGCGTAACGTACGTCACAAGCATTCAAGGAGCTCGGAGCCATTCCTCAGTCCCCCAGAGGTACGTGGCAGGCAGGACAAACGGCCGTGGCCTCTCTCTTGTCCTGGTGGAGCACTGAAGCCATGGCAAGGGCCAGAAGTCACAGCAGGGGACATGAAGGAACAGCAATGGGTACAAAGGGAGCACTCCTTTCAGAGACAAGCAAGGATGGGTGGGGGGGATTAGGCATCTTCCTTAGGCTGAACGCTGGTTAATTCCACCATTGAGCTCTTGTTGCCAGTTGCTGGAGCAAGACCATTCACGGTTTGCCTCTCAAACCCACTGGAGATGTCTTCAAAAGTCCTGCCTTTTGTCTCAGGGACTTTGAAGAAGGTGAAGAAGAAGAAGAAGAGAAGGAAGCCGACGAAGATCAGGAAAACATAAGGCCCACATAATTTCTGCAAGGAAAATACGGAAAATGTTATCTTTGCTCTAAGACAATGGAAGTTCAAACATACAGCAGCTCTGGTCTTCAAGGAGCAAGACTCAGGGCCCAGTCAAGACCTTCATTCAACAGCCCATTTCCCCACCACCACCACCACCAAACTGAAACCTATCATACCCTATGACCAGTAGTGGGTTCCAAAACCCTTTAATACTGGTTCGCGTGCGTGCTCGCCTGCAACACTACTGCGCATGTGCAGAAGCTCCTGAGTGGGTGGGCGGAGCCTCCTGCCGCTAGCGCTACCGGTTCTTAGAACCGGGCCGAACCGGGAGCAACCCGCCGCTGCCTATGACACGGCCAGACTAGATTGATGGCATGCCATAAGAAGAAACAACTCATTCTCAGGGTCATTCCAGGAGCAGGAGTTGCAAGGATAAGGACCTTCTATGGCTTGGTTCTTCATGAGGACCAGAAGCAAGAACTTTGCTCAAGTTAATATTTATGCAACCCCTCTTCTACTGGGCTTCAACTGAGCAATGAGCCGGAGTGAAGCCCACCTTCAACTTCTCTCTCACAACAGCAACCGGCAGTTCTTGCCCCCTTTTAGTGCTTGCCCTTTTCCTCCTCCCATTTCCCACCTGTGGAGACATTTTTGATGTCTCCAACTCCAGGGGAAAGGATGTTTTAATTTTAGGAAAGATGAGATAAATGATCATTAATGGTTAAGAGATTGTATATTTCTGTATCTGTATGCGAAATAAAAAATTAAAAAAAAACTTCAGGGAAAAGGAGCCGATTTCTCTGCGTTCACTCTGAGTCCACAAAGAAGGAGGTCCAACGTGGAGTCCTTACCTCTGCATAGGGAAAGAGCATGCCCACCAAGAAGTTGGAGGCCCAGTTGCAGAAACCAGCCACTGCCACGGCTGCAGGACGAGGGCCCTGACTGAAGAGTTCGGACACAATGAACCACGGGATCGGTCCAGGCCCAATTTCAAAGAGAGCCACAAAGGCAAAAGTGCCAAAAATACTGATGTAGCTCATGCAAGCCACGGTGTTCTGCAAAAACAGAAATGTAGAGTGAACCTCTTGTAATCCCAGGGTTGATCCCAACTTTTAGCATCTGCTCACCTGGGAATCAATCAACCAGGAACCTTCCTTGGGTCAGAAGGTCCAAGCAGAGACTGCACAACTCCAGATTTCTTTGGAGAGCAGAGATGAGCAGCCCCCACCGGTCATTTTTATTTCTGGCCTTGTTTGGCCAGCAAAATATTTTAGCCAAAGAGAGGCTAAAACTGGAGAAGTACCTGGAGAAATATCTCACGCCTTCTACGCTTTCTCTCTTTCCAAAACACTCATACCGATTTGGTGGCACTCTGGGTTTCATCAGTTTTGGTTCAGTCTAGTTGGCCGCTTAAACATTGGGATATATGAGTGTGTGCGTGTGTGGGTGTGTTTGTGTATAATTCATGACATTGATTTTGGTTCCTGCACTCCTAAATTGCTTGGGAGGAAGACACCTCAAGGACTTTGTTCCTCTGTGAACCGTGTAGAAGGGAGTCTCTTTTATCTCTAAAAGGGCAGCTGTGCAAAGTGGCCTTGATTCTCTTATTTCTACGCTAGATTGTACAACCTGTGACTGCCAGGAAACTTGATTAGGGGTTTTATGCATGGCGGGAGGGGTGGGGGAGGTAGAACCCCTAAGAGATGCAGCTCCGGACCTGAAACTGCCACTCTCTTTCTTCAGCCCAAATTGGGAGGGGGGCTACCACGAACCAGAAATGCTGTTGCCTACCTTCAGTGCCAAGGCCACGGTCATGATGGTTGCGCAGACAGCCATGCCCCCTAAGCCAACCAGGTGGAGGGTCCGACGCCCTGCCCGCTCCACAAGGAAGAGCTGCAGAATGGGAGGAGGACACATAGCATTGCAGTGAGCAGCAGATCTCTCTGCCACCGGCGGAGAATGTTCAAAAAACTCTCCATGAAATGGTCAATTGGATCCTGTTGCTGTGACCACCATCCTTGACTTGTTCTACTGCCCCCTCTGGAATCCCCCCTCAGCAGAGAGGTCCTGGGTGGTACCACATTTTAAAGGCAACACATGCATGAGCCTTCAGTGGTCATCTGATAGGCACCAGAATGTGGAAAATCCATCCTTGAGCCCATCCCAAGTCAACATGTCGGTCACACTTGAGGGATTTAAGCCCCATTTTTCTTTTAACATCATGGCTCCCCACCAACCCCCAAAGCTGCCCCCAATGTTTTCTCCTGCAAGTCCCTCCAGATTTCCAGGAGGGTCTTTCACCTCAGACACCCCCTCCCCAAATGCAGGGTGATCCCATCCTCGGTCACCACGTACCGACACCACAGTAAAGACAGTATTGACCACGCCGGCCCCGATAGTGGCGTAAACTGGTTGCTTCACTCCGGCATCTTCAAAGATCCCCGTGGAATAGTAGAACACCTAGAAGCAGGACGAGAGTGGATGGCGGCACTTAGAACAGGGAGGACAATGTGAGCTCTGAGCACAGCACCTGCTAGGAGGACAGGTGAGGAAGGGAGGACTCCCTTGCACCTCGGTGAGCGCAATTTCTTTGAAACCAGAAACACGAAGCCAAACAAAAGTGCCAGGGGCATCACAGGAAGATCCCAAAACCCACAATGTCACTGCGCCACTGACCCCCTGCCCCTTTTGATCCATGCAGCAGAGGGGTGGCTTCAAAAGAATGGTTGCAGCGGGCATCCTGGCCTTTTGGGTGCCCCTCTTATGGCTGCTCTCCCGCCTTCATGCGGACCCAGCTCCCCTCCCTCCCGAGGGAGCTCCTCCGGTCTCCCGCCAGAGATGTGGCTTCCCTCTGTCCCCACACGGAGATGGCCGGCCCTCGGGTGACCCACCGCGTTAATGCCCGAGAGCTGCTGCGAGAGTTGCAAGGCAATGGCGATGAGGATGGCCTGGCGGTAGCTGGGGGAGCGGAAGAGTTCTGGGATGGTGACTTTCTTCTCCTGGGACATCTTGGCACTTTCCTCTTTCATCTCCTGGATGTCGCTGGACACATCCTGGACGCCACGCAGGCTCTGGAGCACTGAGGGGAGAAGGACACGGGCCGAGTCAGACATGTGGCCGCCTCACTTTGAAGAGCTCCAATCGGTTTTCTGCCCAATTTATTTCTAGAAAGGATTCTTCTTGACAGAGCTACTCATCCTGCCCAGGTAAGGCAGCAAAGAGAAAAACAGAAGCCCCCTTCCCCAGCACCGGAGATGACTGATGGCCGGGAAGGAGAGGCTTCTGCGCACACATGGACCTTTGTGCTATGCAATGTTCCAGCGTGCCAGAACCTGATCCGCAGAACAAACAAAGAATTGTGCCTGCCAGTTCAGAAGAGGGGAGCACGAAAGGCGGAGATCCACCTTCGGAAACCACAGAGAGCCGTCCTGTCATGAGCCATCCCAGACCTGGACGGAGTGGCTGTTGCCCTTCTCTCAACAAGGAGGAAAGGGCAGCCGGGGTATGAAGTCTGCCGTGCCCTTCCCAGGAACCCTCTTCTTAGCGGGTATTGTTTGACCAAAGTCTTCATTTTTACCGATCCTTTAACTTAACTGCTAAAATGCTTTTGGGGTTAGCACCTGCCTGGCAAAATGTTTTGTTCTGCAGGGCGGCTGCAGAAGGAATACCTTTGACGGCCTTCTCTTCCTCCACCTTGTTGATCAGCAGGAAACGGGGGCTCTCGGGACAGAAGGGGAGGATCACCAGCTGCAGGAGGGCTGGGATGACGGTGAACCCCAGCAAGACCGGCCAGAGTTTCTCCGTCCCCAGGATGACATCCAGGCCAAAGATCTGGGGGCAAGAAAAGAGAGGCCCGAGGGTCAGGCCCCGTCCCCAAAGACTGAGATGCGAGGAGGGAGCAAGTCAGCCGGGCAGGAGTTCCTCTGAGCCTCTGGAGAACTTCTTCTTTGGGGCTGCTGATGCTCAAGGGGGCCCTGGCCTGCCTTCCTCCGCCCAGAGCAGACCCAGAAGGTCCGTGGGAAGTCCACCCCCCCACCCCCACGCCCCAGATCCCATGGCGCTGATTCAGCTGAGGAATCCTTTCCTCTGGAGCACCAATCTCTTGCCCAGAAAGGCAAAGGCCGCCATCCGCCTGCCTGCCTGCCCGATGAGAGCCAGCTCACCTGGGCCACCAGGATGCCCACCACGATGCCCAGCTGGTTCAGGGTGCCAAAAGCCCCCCGGAAGGCAGTCGGGGAGATTTCACTGATGTACATGGGCACCAAGCCGGTGCAGAGGCCACAAAAGACCCCGATGATGAAGCGCCCGATGATCAGCATCTCCACTGCCGAGGCCAGCTTGGAGAGGCCCATCAAGATGCCGGCCACGATGGCCAGAACGTTCACAAGCAGCATTGAATTTCGCCTGCAGGCAGAGGGGGGGGAAATGTGCGTGAGAGAGAGGGGGGGAGAGGGAGAGGGAGAGGGAGAGAGAGAGAGAGAGAGATGGGGCTCCAGCATAGTATTCGAATTCAGGCAGCGGCTGCTTCTCAGGGCTTCACCCGCATCCAACCTCTGGGACAGGCATGCTCTGCCGTTCATGGCAAGGAGGCGCCCACGGGAGACTCTTGGCATTGGCGCCTGGGGCTTGTAGAGACGGCCCTTGGGGGGAGCCACCACAGGCACTTCCCTTGTGGCGGGGCTCAACCCCCGGTAGCTTAATCTCAAGGCCCCTTTTGGACTGGGGGCCCTCGCCCGCTTTCTCTCTCTCTCTCTCGCCCCTCCCTATGCCGTTCTCCACCTACCTGCCAAATCGGTTGACAAAAACCCCGACAGAGAAAGAGCCAATCATCCCTCCGACTGAGAAAATGGCCACCGAAAGGGACCACAGAGCGGTCAGGAGGGTCTCTGAGATGTAGGATCCCGTCCTCTCCAGTGTTGTGTCGTTGAAAAAGCCCTTGATGATCTGCAAGGACAGAGAAGGAAGCTCAAGAGTTTCTGAACCAAAAGAAGAGAGCAAAATGTGGGGAAGTCGAGAACAAGGACGGTCAAATCACAAGGACGGCCAGGAGGAGGAGGAAAACATCCCACCCAGGAGGTCTCACGAGTTCCCCTGATCAGGGCAGATGTTAAAAAGACCCCCAGAAGACATCCTGCAGAGGAGGAGCTCCTGCCCAAGCCAAGCCCTCCCCACCACCACCGCTTCCTGAAGGGGTGGCCTTCCAGAAAAGCAAGCCAATGGGGAGAACTGCCCATCATTATGTTATTATCAATAACTTCATCCAGAGGGTGTTTGGCTGCTGGCCATCCTAAATTCACTCTCCTCCTCTTCCTCCCCCTCCCAAGAGCAATGCGACATCAGGGGCAAACGGTGGAGGCACAGAGAAGCAAGCAAGCCCTTGGTAAGATCTACTTGAATAGAAGTGTTCCTTGCCAATATAATGTCCTCAAATACTTGGACTGAAACAGCACACTCGGGATATTTTTTGGCTAACTTGGGATCAAATTATCTCTCTCAAAATATCTAGCCTTGAATCACATTTTCAAGAAGCTCTTTGTGCTCTTCGTCCCATTATATTAATGGCTTCTCATTCTGTGTAAACTGAACAACGACAACAAAGATCAGAGTCATTACTTTCTGCAGTTTTGAGAAAAACCTGCAGAATGATCGTTTTTGGAGAAGAACAGGTATCAAAGAAAAGATAATCTGACTGTAGATGTTCCCAGGATTAAATGAATATGTGCAAGCAGAAGACAACAGTAAAGGCATCCAAGATCTGAAAGACCAGGACATGACTTAAGTAGATCCTGGCTGGGTAACGTCAATGTTCATACAAGTCAGTTTTTCCTCAAATCATCATGGAAAACTGCTTACACTGTCATGTTACAAGTGTGCTTGTATTTTCATCCAACAATACAGGAATATCAAATGCTTCTCCGATACCCACCAGATTTATTCCATGAAACATGAGCTGGTAGATCTAAAAAGTTACATTTTATTATTTGTAACTCTTTAAATGTACCCACGGTGTTAAATTATTAACAGGGATGTAAAAGGCTTTCTTCTTAAAAGGGGAATTGGGGCTTTGTTAAAATGGGGGAAAGCCCCTCTGCGGCCACCAGCAGCTCCCTTCCCACCCTGGGCTGGATCCAGCTGCTCCTTTCAGGGTGGTGTGCGTACACACACACACACACACATACACACACACACACACACACACCTCTTTTACTCTTATTCATGCTTGCAATATTACATATATATTCAATCATGTTTTACTGTTTATACTTTGCTTATAATAATATATGCTTGACAAATAAACAAATACAAATACAAATATACACACACACACAGTGTCTGAGCTGCAGAGGGCAGCCGGGCAAGGGATCCTCTGCGCGGACACCAGGGGGCAGCAGGATACCAGCCCAGAGACCGGCGGGTGAGCCAGAAGAGGAGAGGAGCCCGTCTAGCCGTTATCCTGTCTCCGCTCCCCCACCCCTCATGAGCGTAGATGGCAGGATGCGGCACATGAGTCATCCTTAGGAGGAGTGAGACCCACGCATTTCCTCCTCAATTCTTGTCATTTTCATTAAGTGGCCGAATTCAAATGATTTTGGAATTCCCTGAGTCATTTTCCTTCCCATATTTTGGCCACAGAGTGGAAAAGATGATGGCTGAGAAGGCTGGCAGGATGAAGGAGCCGGAGAGATTAAGCTGGTTGTCCTTGGTCCTTCCAGCCTTCTTTGACTCAGCAAATTCCTCCCCTCCCCTCCCCTCCCCTGCCCCCTCCACAGACCCTGCCAAGGATGTTTCACAGCTGGTCCTTGCCTGGCCATGCTGGGTGTGGACCTCCAGCCCACCTGGCTGGCACATGGCTGGGGAGGTGCCATCGTTTCTGGGAATGTCCTTGGGAGACCGGAGGGAGAGCCAGAGACGGGACAATGTCTTGCCCACAGAGCCCCCTGTCTGGCCAGAGGTTTAAAAGGGAGCAAGGGACGAATATTTTCAGCCTTGCAAGGTTCTGTTAATGCAACCTTAAATAAGTAAAAATAGAACTACCGTAGGACTCCTGGCTGTGTTTCTTGTCTGGACTACCTCGCAGGGCTAACAGGGGGCCTTTCCAAAGACCTAGAATCCCAGAGATCAGTTTAATCTCAGCTGAAGGTGAAGATCCAAGATCTTCTCCACTGCCCACTTACACTGCTGATCCATCTCCTTTGGGGTTGGGGAGGGGGGTTATCCTTCTCAAATTGTTCCTTAATTTTAGATCCTGAATAAAGGGGGTTATTTACCCCCAAAAAATGAAGCTAGAGTGACCTTAATTTAAAACGCTCAACCGTGCGAGTTGTCCAAAAATGTGGTGACTTGGCAAAGTTCTCCAGAGGGGAAGAAGGTGACTCCCAAAGAAGCAGGAGGCCCAGAAAGGGACTCCCGGCCTTGGTTCTTCCCATCAGGCAGGGGAGGCATCATCACTCCGTCCCTCCCCAAGGGCCTGCACATTCCCCCTCCCCAAGGGAGGGTCAGATGGCCCAAGATCCCCCCAGGAGCCCTGGAGGGGGGATCTACCCCCCCCCGACCACGCTGGCACTCTGCAGAAACAACCCCCCAGCATCAGAACGGAGATGTGGGAGGCCGTGTCTCCACGGAAAGAGGGAAGGCTGGTGCGGCTTCCGTGGCAAGAGACGCACATAGCAGCAGAAGGGGAGCATTTCGAGGTCTGAAACCAGAAGATGGAGATGGGGGTGCTGCATCACCCCATTTCCCCGTCTCAAGGCCTCCTCGGCTGCCTGGGGACAAGCCACTCTCTGGCCGGCCCTTCCCCAGCCGAGCGGAGGGAGGGGAGCCCAGCTGTTGAGAAACAGCTGCCAGAGTCAGGCAACTGCATCCAGGGCCTGCACTGGGTGGGCGGCAGGTGCTGGGAAGGTCGGCCCTTCTGCAGGAAGGGCCCGTGGGGAGAGGATTCTCTCCCTCTGAGCTCAGCCATTCAGGAGGTGCCTGGCCTGTTACTCAGCCCAGAGACCTTGAGTCAGTTTGGCTTTGAAGGCTGGGAAAGGGAAATGCCAGACCAGCCTCCTTCCTGCCCCCATCTCCACCTCTGAGCCGGCTGAGCTCGATGGATGGAGGGAGGAATGGCAACATGTGGCCTCGACTCCCTTTCCCCAGGAGAGGCTCCTTCTGCTTCCACGAAAGCACCAGAGGCTCCCGGTCCCCTTTTTCCGAAAAATAACACAGCAGGGAGGAGCTCTTCACTCTCTTGCAAAACTAGAAGTTCTCATTCTCATTCTCATCAATGGGAGCCTGACCAATTCCAGGACGGTCCCTCCTCCCTCTGGCTCTGCCCCGATTCCTCCCCATCTTTGCTGCTACAGCAAATTCTCCGGGAGCACAACCCCCCCCCGGAAAGCCCCTCCCCCCCAGGCCTCGTCTCCCACCTCACCTTCTCAGGAGCATTGATAACTCCCGTGTTGTACCCGAACTGGAGGGATCCGATCGCTGCCACAGACACAGCAGTGAGAAGCGAACAGGTGATCTTCTTCTGCAAAGAAAGAAAGGAGGGTTACAGTTCGCGTTTCCTCCCCCCTCAAAGGCAAACGGCATCGCAGCTCCTCCCGTGGGATTCTTTTAAGAAGGGAAAGCCCATTTGTGTTCACCATTCACTGGAGGTTTGGGGGGGGGGCTCCGAGCCAGCCGGGACCCCTGGCAACTGCCTGGACAGTCTCCGTCTTCAGAGGGTCTGCCTCGCCTGCTTCTTCCCAGGGCTGGGGGGGGGGGGCGGAGCGGCCTGGCTTCCTGCCTCAGGCGGGGCTAGAAGTCAGGGCCCCTCGGCTCCTGGCCTGAACCCCCCACACCCCTTTGGGGCAACATCTTGTTCTGAGGGTGGCTGAAGGGCTTCAGGCCAGCTTCACTCTCTGCCTCTTGCCAAACATCTACGGATGCCCAAAGCACCAAAGGCCCTTTCCCCGGGTTGGACACCACAACCAAATCCTAAGATAAAACTCCTTATGCTACCTCGTCCCCAAAACGCCCCCACCTCGTTATCCTTTCCCCAGCAGATGGGCTCTCTACCCGCCCAAGAGTCCATGTTTCCATAGCAACAAGTAAAATGAAAAGGCAGGTGGGAAATCATTTGGTTGCATCTGATTCCTCCCCCAACCCCAGCATGTCCCGTCCCCCCCCCCCTGCCTTGCCTGACTCCTGGGTCCCCTTTGGGCCAGAGGAGCCAAGCGATGTGGGAGGCCCAGATTTCAGGCTACCAATGAAAAGAAAATCAGGTTCCTGCAATAGGTAGCTGTCACCTTGCACTTCCAAAATTAGGGAGTTCTCTTTGTATGTAATAATTTAATTAACTATTACAATTAAAAATATAAAAATGAATAGAAACTGAAAGAATAAAAAATTTAAAAAGTGCAATAATTAAAAATAAAATAGAATTAGTATATATATATATATATATATATATATATATATATATATATATATATATATATATATATATATATATATATACATGTATATATATATATATATACGTATATATATATACATATATACATATATACATATACATATATACATATACATACATACATACATACATACATACATACATACATACATACATACATACATACATACATATATATATATATATATATATATATATATATATATATATATATATATATATATATATATATAAAATAATGATAGATAAAAATAAATGGTTTCCTTCTTCACCACAAAAAAGTATAAAGAATTTATAAGTAACTTTTCACCTTCTATTAAAATACAACAGACGATGCCTTTTTTCCCTCATATTTTACTAAGAGTTACCAGAGTTAACAATGTATCTACTTTAACCTTGATCAAATAAACCAACTTTAAATTCCTTCTTTTTAACAATCTTAATCTTCAATCCCTTCAGATGATGTTGTAGAGCTTGATTTCATTTTTTCTTTGGTCCTTCTCTCAAAAGTCTTCAAAATTTTAACGTCTGTTTTGTAAATCCAGTGTAAAATAATTATCCTTTCAGTTTATATATACCTTTTAATTATTGAGACATCAACTGGTTTCATTTATATATCCAGTGTAGGATTTTTCCATATCGTTCTTATGGCATGTCATTTGAAAGTCCGCTTTCAGGTCAGTCTTGTTTGGTAAAACCTGGGCCTCTTGCATGACATCTCTTAAAGATAGCCCATAATGGCAGACTCTTTTGAAGTTAGCTTCCGGGTCCACTGTTCAAAAGCATCTTTCAGTACGTCCAATGTTAAAGTTTTCTGCTCCATTCTATATTATGTCAGAGTTGTTGTTCTCCTTTAATTGTACTCTTTAGTTCTTTCTGGTTCCCTCTAGTGTCCAACATTCAAAGTCCCTTCCTATCTTTTTTTTAAAAAGAATTTATAACAACATTTTCCCACAGAAAGTAGTCAGATAATTAATTTCAAATTTTAATTTCAAATATATCTGGACTATTAATCAGTTTGCAACTTTCTAAAATCAACATTTTAATGACCCTTTTGCTCTTTATTCCACAAAAATATCATTAAACTTGTATTTAAAACTTATTTCACTAAAATTGAAAGAAATTCAACTAGTATTATAAAAACTTGTTTCTGAAATCTAAAAACAAAAAAACAAAAAAAAAATTCAAGCAATTTCCAAAAGTGATTAGAAAAGGAAGTTACAAATCCAGTGTCCTTTTGAAGGCAGCAAATTGAGCAAGTCGCCTCTTTCCTCATCTCCCAGAGTTTCACATTCACTGCAGATTGCTGTCTCCCCTTTAGGAGCAACTGTCTGGAGCACCTGTGGGTGATCCCAAGTCTTCTCCTGGTCCAGAGAGGAATCTTTGCTCCCAGTGAAGTTGTGTTCAGTTTGCTATCTCTTCCCCATTTTTGTTTGCATTTTAACTGTTTTACTGGCCTGGTTTGCTTTTCAATGTTTGTGATGCTAAAAGATATCAGAAAGAGGTAGAGATCCTGTTCTTCCGTGGTTGCACAAATAGATTAAAAGGGACGTGTACATTGGGAAGGGGTTTAGTGGCCACTTTCATGATTGAGGTTGTGTCTTAAAACTCCAACAAATCTTCAGCTAAGGCTTCTTAGCACCCCTCTGAGCTATCACTCTTAAATACTCTTAACTACAGTGAAAATCAGCCAACAGCCCAAGGTAGGTAGGTAAGTTACCTAAGACTGATGGTGAAGGAGGGCTAAGGATGAACCCTAAACCTAACCGGCCCTGGCTACAGAGCTACAATGTCCCACTTCCAAGGTCTGAAGGACTTCAGGCAACTGCCATGAGATGGGATGATATCATCATTTGACCAAGTCCTGTGCAGGTGCTGAGAGTCAAAGGTGGCTTGGTGACCGTGAAGGGAGCTGGATGGCTTTGTAGACCAGCCTTTCAGTGACGGGGGGAGGGGGGGCTACCCAGGCTTCCAGCTGTGGTGCTGTGGCCCTTCTGGGCTTCCAGCTGCAGTTCCTTTCCACAAACCACCTGACTTTCTGTCTCTGAAATCCTGTGACGTCTGAAGGGCAGGTGCTGGATGCTCCCTCCTTCGCTTCTGGTTTTCTTGCTCTGGAAGCCATTGGCCAGCAAAAACAAAAACCTGTTGCAACCCTTCTGCCTGCCACCCCAACTGAGAGAGGCTCCTGTTGCAGGACAACATCCTTTGCAGCCACAAAAGTACAAAGGGGGGGGGGGAGGCAGCAAAATGGCAGGAAATCTGCGAGAGCTCTTCACATCCTCCTTTCCTCTTCGCAGGTGCTGGCATTTGCAAGGAGGGGGGGAGTTGGGTGGATCTTGCTCCCCCACTTGGAAGGGGGCTTGTTCCCTCCCACCTCCAGATGACCTTGACACCTGCTGAGGGTCTTCGGAGGGGGGGGTCAGCCCTAGCAGAGCCCGCCTCTGCTCCCGGGACCCTTCCGGAGCTCCAGACCAGTCGGGCTTCCATCTCTCGCTCCCCTCCCTCCCTCCCTCCCTCTCTCTCTCCCACTCACACCCGTTGGTTCTCCTCCGAACGGAGCCCTGTAAAGAAGCGGGCGAGGTAGCCGGAGGCAGTCCGGGCAGAGTCCTCGCTGCTGCGGCCGTGGCGACTTTACCCCCAATGCATCTGGAGTAGCGACGCCCCGTCCCTCCGCCCGGCTTCCCACGCGGGATTTCCAAGCCCTCCACTCTGCCCAGGGTAGAGGCCGATCCTCCCGTCTAGCGAACGGCCCCCTTCCCTGCCGGCTGGCCCGAAGCGCTCTTGGCCTGTCTCCGCAGCCTCCGCCCGCCAAGCCAGGCAGCCCAAAGCCTCTTTTCCCCCCAACCCTCACGCGACGCCCCCCAGCGCTGACCTTGCCCTGCTCCGCGGGGCCGCCGGCCGCCTCCATCCCTGCTCCGTCCGTCGGAAGGGCTGCTGCAGATGCGCCGACTCCACGCCCGCCCAGATGCCGCCGCCGCCGCGCGCCTGCCCGCTTCTGCCGCCGCCGCCGCCTTTATAGCTGCTGGGTCCTGCAGGGAGGATGGGAGGGAGGGAGGGGGCGTCGGGAGAGAGGTGCGGCCGCCTCGCCCCCCGATGACGAGAGCGGGGCGGGCGGAGGAGGCTGCGGGGCTTCCAGCCTCTCCTCCCCTCCCTGCGCCGGCCAGAAAAGCCTCTCCGTCCAGCGGCGGTCAGCGCTCCCCCTTCAGCCGAAGCGGGGGGGGGACCGGCAGACCCCGCCCCGCAGCCGCTGCGAAGGCGGAGAAGCCGCCCCCCCCCCCCGCCGGCTCCTTCCCCAGGTGCCCACGGTCGGGAGCTGCGAGGAGAAACGGCCGGGCGCGTTGCGGTGGCCGGCGGCCCTCTCCCTCCCTCGCCCCCGGGCTTAGGCCGTGCGGAAAGCCGCTCGGCCGGAGGGAGCCCGGAGGAGGGAGCCGCAGCCGGCAGGGGCTTCCCCGCTTTGCTTTGCTCTCTGCCCGCACGGGGGCTCTCTACTTGGGGGGGGGGCTGGCAGAAGCATTAACGGGTCATTCCCCTCCAAAGCCACCGAAGGGCGGCAGCTGCTGAGAGAAACCGCGGCGCTTGTGGGCTTCCTGGGTTCCGGCCCGCTCGCTTACGAGGGCGACGTGCCGCCTTGCGAGGTTCCCTCCTCCCCTCCCCTCCCCTCCCCTGCCCTCCCCTCGCCACTCCTGGCCTCCGAGTGGAAAGATTCGCTTCAGCATCACCACCACACGCCGCACTGCCTTGCTCAGTTGCCATGGCAACCAGCCTGGCATCCAAAGGAAAGCCTGCCAGTGACAGCAGCGGCTCCTTGTCGCTGGGCATGGCGGGCTCAGACCTTTGGTGGGAGAAGGTGGCTGGCATTAGGCTGGCACCTCCCTGGGTAACTGCACCCAAAGGCCATAAGCCTCTCGGTGAGCTCTGCGGGGCATTCAAACAGAGCCAACCTCTCTTGCCCAGAGGAGCCTTCCGGGTGGGGTATACAGAATTTTACAGAAATGTCCGAGGAAAGTCCGAGGGATGCCAGGAAAGCAATTTGTCTGCACAAGGGATGACAAAGTTTAGCTCCATCCGACCAACCGTCCCAGATGTTCTGCTCAAGTTCTACCAGGGTTTTATTCTAGGCCTAAAGCAAGCCGGGCTGGCATTGTCAGAGAAGCAGTTGGTGGCTGTGCTTTCTTATTAATTGGTGAGGAAACCAAAGTGCATGTGTAAACAGGAACAAACCTCTGAAGTCCTTTATTATTATTGCTAAGGAGGCAATAGATGATCTGAGCAATGTGTGTTGGCTTTCACCTGTGTTCCTCCCTCAGTGAAGGTAACCGCCTGTGGTGGGGTAGCTGGAGAAGCCAGCCACGCATTGTGTGGATGAGTGGGGCACTGGGCGGTGTCCAAGCAGAGCTTTTCTGAAAGAGAGAGAGAGAGAGAGAGAGAGAGACTGCAGGCCATCTAGGTTCACTGCTACTATCATAGTCAGATTTGGCAGTTATTTCTACCTGTGGAAACACAGATCGATTCTTTTGGCCATTCCCATTTCACTGAGTTGCCGAATGAAACTGGGAGCAGAAACATTGAACAGGAGAAATTGTCAGATGCTTGCTAGGAATGGCGAATTGCTCAGTAATTTTATTGCCTTTAAAGCAATGTACGGAATTACATCCAGCTAAAAAGACTGTGTCATTCTACACCAGACACTTTTTGGCAGTTGCAATTTGTGTCAAACATTTTAGACAAATTGTGGTATCAGATTTCTTAAAGAAACCACATGTGAGCTGGCCTTATTTCCATATTAATTTTTGGAATGATGAATTGCAAGGTGCTCTTGTATTCTTCCTACAACCCATGGGGCTGAAAGGGGCATTAGAAGCCCTTTCATCAAAATCCCGTAGGAATCTTCAGGCCACCCCAGACAAATGGCTGCCCGTCTTTCCTGCAAAATCTCCATTTCCACCCCACTTCAGGGGGAGGATACCACAAAATCCCCTTTACCTTCTTTCTGGCTGTTCTCAGGACTTGTTCCAGTTCCTTAGCATCCTTTTTCTACTGTAGCAACTAAAGCTGGATACAGGATACTGGATACTCCTTTCTGAAAGGTGTAATGCGCTAGGAGGCCAAGGTGTGTCAGGTGAGGCAGAGGAAAGAGGTAGCCTAAAGGACCTGGCAAGAGGCCAGAGAGATGTCAGGAAGCCACTGGAGGAAGTGGGGGAGATCGTGAGAAGCCCACAGGAAGCCGGAGCTGGGCCTCCAGAAAAGGGTGGGGGGGTCACACGAAGTTCTTAACCTGGTTTTTTGAAGTTCCCATTTTGAATGAGCACATTCAAAGGTTCAGTCAAGGGTTCGTCTTCCTTGGGGGAAGTCTAGAAATGGACCCTACTTGAGAAACCTTTCAGTAACCAAGAACTTTCTAAGGTCATTCCAATTTTAGACTGTCAACAGATGAAGCAGCACCTCTTAAGGTACGCTTCACGGGGGTGGGGGGAAAGGTCTAAAAAGTCAGGGTGGTTGGAATGATGAGATGGACACACACACACACACACACACACAAACGTGTTGCACATCAAGAGCATTGGTGATCGTGGCCAATGGCTTGATGCTTTGAACCAGGCTTTGTGGACCTTCCAGTCTACACTCTTTGCCCCCAGAAGGGCTGCCCCTCAAAGGCTTCCAGTTCAGCAGGGTGCAAAGAGAGTTCAAGCACAACTTTCTCCCTCACAGACCTTTCCCACATCAACTGGGAGAAGGAAGGAAGGAAGGAAGGAAGGAAGGAAGGAAGGAAGGAAGGAAGGAAGGAAGGAAGGAAGGAAGGAAGGAGGGAGGGAGGGAGGGAGGGAGGGAATCTTTTCTTTGGAGGCTTTCTCCACCCAACCCCCTTTAGTTGTGGGGTTGTGTTTTGAGTGAGCACCAATGTCTGGGCTCCCAACACACACACCCCAGTATGAGTGCCAAACAGGGCCATTCTCATGAGCCCCCCCAGGAAGCAAAGCCCTGAAGGGCATTTGAGTGAAGACACCCCCCCCCCAAGAGCACTGCAGGAAACCTGAAAATCTCCTCAGAAAAGAGATGCAAAAGTGTGTGTGTGTGTGTGTGTGTGTGTGTGTGTGTGTGTTTCACAGATGGGTACTTTGTTGATGGACCCTGGTTATCCCCCCCTAAAGTGGGGACTTCCTGCCTTCAGTTCTATTGTCCTCAGAAGGGCCCATGAGCTGAGCTGGCCCCACCTCTTTGCTCCTCCCCCCCAGAAGCAGCACCAGGTGATTCCTCCAGACATTAAAAGTCGAGGAGGGAGGGGGGATGTAGGGTTTGGGCACAGCAGTTACAACCCCTCCCAACAGGTAAGCTTGGACCTGCAAAGGCGGCTGAGGCTGGGATGAAACCCCAGCCGCCTCCTAAAATCCTTGCCTTAATGCTGCCATCCTCAGCCCTTCCGGTTGCTGCCCAACAGTGCTGGCCACACAGGGCAGGCAGAGCTACAGCGGCTGGAGGGCCACAGGATGCCTCAGGCCGAGCCGGTCCTGGCTTGTTTTGTGCAGTGAACACAAGCAAGACTAAAAAACAACAACCCTCCTGAATGTGTTTTCTTCTCCCCCCCCCTCTTTTCCTCTCCCCTCCGGCTGTTGCCAGGCCATGTGCTTTTTTGCCTGCTCACCTCAGTTCTCCTGGCCCCACGGCCGGCCGGGCCAAAGGGTGGGGTGGGGCCAGGGGCAGCACCTGCTTCCTTCCTGGGGCCTTGGCTGGTTGCTCTTCGCAGCTCCTCCATCTGCTGGCTGGTCGTTATGGGAAGAGTGGGAAGGAGGGGAGGGTGTGAACCAGCCATTTCTGTATTGCACCCACAGGTGTTTTTAATGTACCTTTTACTGTTAAAGAAGGACCAGAAAGGTAAATCCTAGGAGTATTTGTTGGGAAGCGGCCCAATAGAGCTGCTGCTGCTTTCCTTCATTTCCCTAAATAGCCAGGACTTCTGCACAGGAGCTCTCCGGGTCGAAGCAAAGGGGAGGGCTGCCCTTCCAACCGCTCCCCCCTCCTGCAGGGCCTGGGAACTCTTCGGTTTCATCCACTGCAAAAGGACGGGGCTCCCTATGGAAGGCGTCCTTAAGCATCAACTGACCGGCGCAAGGATGGCCCCACTTCGTACCCCCCAAGGGTCAGAGAGGGTCATCCGGCCCACCAGTTCCCAGGACTCAAAGAAGTGGGAGAGGAGCCGGGGTGCTCAGCCTGTCACTCCTGCTTGGAGCTCCAGAGGCCTCCCTGAAAGGCTGCTGTTTGCAGTGGAAAACCGGGCCACCCTGGGCATCCACGGCCGCAGGGATAGGAGGAGACCTAGTGTCTGAAAGCAACAAATCCTGCAGGCGGGCGGGAAGGGAAAGTCTGCCCCCCTCCCGCTCCCCGGCTTCCAGCAACAGCCTCCCCCAGGCCAAGGGCTGGAGCCTCCGGTGCCTGCGAGGGAAGCTGCTCCGAAGGGCCCCGAGAGCAAGAGGCTCCTTTGGGCGCCCTGGATGCCGGCCAAGGAAGGCGCTCCGCTTCCTGCCTCCCCTCGCCCGGCCCAGGGCCAGGCATCAGGATCTCGGCTGTCCAGATCCCCTCCGTTCCGGTGGGACCCTGAGCGGCTGCAGCTGCCTCCCCGCCGGCTTTCTTTGCTGATGCTTTGCGCTTGGGATGCTGGCTGGGGAATTCTGGGAGTTGAAGTCCACCCATCTTAAAGGGGGGTGGGAGAGGTTGAGAAATGTCTCAGTAGGAATGGGGGGGTGTAGGGGGGTTCCAGTCCAGGCGGTGTGAAAAATTTACACAGAGATGTGTGTGAGTGTGATGATGATGATGATGGAATTATCAAGTTCCCAAAACAGCAAAGCAAGACAATTCAGCCTCTGCCACAAAGTATCAAGGCTTGTATTAGACAATGAGGCAGATTCTTAAGTCAACCACAAAGGAAACATTTCATTTTTGAGAAAGAAAGCAGAAACTAGGAGTAATTTGCAACCTCGAAGCTAAATGTTACAAATTGCTAGCAAATGGTTGAGAAAACATTTAAGCCACAGCAGAGCTGCATTTTCAAAATCTTCTATTGCAACAGCTCATTGCAAATCCAGCATGACCTCAGCATGAGAGAAGAAGAAGAAAAGAAGGAACCGGAAGGTGACGGAGAGGAACAAGTGTCTTTGGCCGAAGAAGAACAATCTGGGAGGGGAGATGCAGTTTAGGAAGAGGAGGAGGAGGTGGCGGCAGCAGCAGTGGAGAATAAGGGAGGCTGAGGGAGCTGCTAGTAGGGGAAGGGGGCAGGTGACAGGGGGACATTAGCAGGGGCTGGCATTCGAGCTGCTGCTGCAGAAATCGGGGGCGGGGGCTGGGGGGGGCGCAGCCCGGACAGAGCCGAAGGGCCACCTGGAAGCCACTTAGGTTTGCCATTCATGGCTGAGCATAAAAAACGTGTGAGGAGGGGAATGACCAATTAATGCTTGTTAATTCTTGTGAAAAGAAGGAAGGAAAATGTGTGGCGACACAGTCAGGGGTGGGGGGGGGGAAGTGGGGGAATTTTCTGCAGGGGATGAGTCAGAATTTGGCTACTCCCAGTGCTGCTTTTGTGCAGAAATCTCGTGGCCCCAAAGCACAGTGTTTTCTCCTCCTCCTCCTCCTCCTCTCCTTCAACATCCAGACTGCCCCACCCGATTGGTGTTCTTGGAGCAGGGAGATGAACATCTGGTGTTCTTCAGTCTTTCCGTGTCAGCGGGTGGTCGAATGCCAGCCCTCCCATCCTCCTGCAGCATCTCGCTCCGCTGGTTGTGGGGCCTGGATAGGGCAGCAGAGAGAAGTGGGTTCGGAAAAAATGCTGCTGAGGCCTTTTCCATCCTTGTGGACAGGAGAATGACCAGCTTGGCTAGTGCAGGGCTGGGCAAATATCCAGCCAGAGGGAGCAACTGGGCAACCGACCCTTCAGGTGGCCCATCCCGCTGGGCTCAGCTGCACTCTGGCGGAGCCCAAAGCCCAGAAGGCCCACTTGTCCTGAAAGGAGGAGGGGTGGATCTGACCCACCATGGCCCCTGAAGCAGCCGGAGAGCCCACCCCACAAAACCATGGGTCCCGCCAGAAGCTGCATGGGGTGGGGTGTCCCAGGGGCTGATGCTAGAAAGGGGTGTTTTCTCTGGCTGCTTAAGGGGGCTCTTGGGAAGCAGCAGGACTTCCACGGAGATCCCAGCCCAGGGGCTTCTAGACTAGCAGAGATCACCTGGGTAGGATCAGAGTAGGAAGCCTGCCTGGGGCGTGTGGCAAAGGTCAGAGGACCCAGAGGCTGGGAGAGGCTGAAGTCAGGAAAAACTGGATGGAAATGGCCGGGGTGGGGGGTGGGGGGGGCAGAGCCGCTTCTCTCCAATTAGCATGCAAAGGCTGTGCCCCTTCTCCACACTGGGGGGGGGGAGGGGGGCCTACCTGCAGGAGCCCTGGGGGAGAGCCTCTCCTGGGTGGAGAGCCATCTCCATTCCTTCCCTAGGCTGGACCCTGACTGAGGGGAAGGCGTGAGATGCCCAGTCCAGTTTGAAGTTGATGGTTGTGATCCCTTGGAGGTGGCTGGAGGTAACCTCTCTCCCACTTCCCTGGAAAAAAAATGTATATCCAGGACCTGCCAGCATGTAAGGGAGGCACCGGGAAGAGACTCAAGCCAGGCGGCCTTGGGTTGCCCACTTTGGGAACGGAATGGGACAACTCGCCGCAGGACAATATTCAACAAATACAAAAGTGAAATCAATTTAAATGGAACCGTGGCCAATAATAAAATAAAGCCAATCTACAAATACAAGAGTTACTATTTCAAAGAAAACATGGTCACCAATAACAAAAGTGATTCAATGAAATGATTAATACAGGGTTGAATTGTGGGAACAGGGATTTGTCTTCACTTATAAATTGTTTAAATTGTTTGCAGTCAGGTACAACTCAAAGGGGACTGACTAACTTTTATCAGTTTGTTTATGAACCTTTACATTTAGAAATTGTCCATCTAAGCAAGCGTAGATGACGTAAACTCTACAGCACTCGAGAGTCTCTGATCTGGCTCCCAAAGAGATCTCCCTGTTAAGGAACACGTGAGCAGCTGGCATTTGGGTTTGTTAAGAAAAATGGATTTAAAAAAAAAAACATTTCTACAGCATTATCAGAGGGGGGAGGGGGAGGGCGGAATAAAAAATTAGATGACCTTTTGCGGGAAACAGGTTGTGTACCCATTTACTGTAGAAGTAGAGAAGTGTGTTTGAGTAAACTAGATGATTCCTGGGTGGGTCTTAGCGTGCCCCCATTCCTAATTGCACCAGGGATCTCCTGGCTCGCTCCAAGCTGCCTTCATGGCACGGCCCCCTTTGCTGGCGTCTCACACAGTGACGTGGTCCTCAGCTGAATTGTGGCATGACCGGCACACCTCAGACTCAGGACTATGCCAGTCACCAACATTGGGGCCTGCCAGGCACCCGCCCAGACTTCGGACAATGCCGGTCAGCAAATGGGGGTTGCTTCCTAGTTTCTTTTCTTTTTTTTTAGTTTCTTTTTTTTTTTTTAGTTCAGTATTTTTTCTGAATTTTGATGTCTTGATCCAGAAACATTCATGAGGATCTGCACTGAAACTGCTCCCAGGAACTGCAGCCCCGATTTCTGTTTGGTCCTCAAGCCTTATTGGCAGAGGCCAGATATACTTCTGCTGCCTCAGGGAGCTTTCTGGCACTTCATTGCTTCTGTTTGCTTAAACAAAACTGACTCTGAACACGCTAACAGGTCGAGCTGGAAACACTGATTTTTCTTTTTAAACATCACACATTTTGGCAGCCGGTTTCTTTGACAAAAAAACAGATTATTTGGACCGCCCATCTCTGCCAATAAGTTCCTATTTTCTATTTATTTACACAGAAAGTATTGATATTCAGAAGTAATATTTGCAGAGTTTCTTTGTTTCCTGAAATATTTGCAGAGTTTCTTTGTTTCCCGAAACAAAGGGAGTCTTTTCTACAACAAGGGCCAGTCCTCCCCAAGGACTAGACACTTGGCCCCATCCACATGCAGTCGGGACTCAAAGTGCTGGGTGAGAAGATGTAAACATGAGAACATGCCATAGTTTGTCTTCTTAATCCACCCAATTAGCTTTGGTGGGAAAAGGATGCTTCCCTCACATCCGGCATCTGGGAGGATTTGACCGAACCTCTTCCACAAGGGCAGCCAGGGAACTTTCAGGGAGAGCCCTGGATGGAGGAACAAGAGTGTGCAAACATGCTGTGTTTGCTTCCTTATCACTCCACCCCTAAAGATTTTGTGGTGCTGTTTAAGAAAACAAAGACCTCGCTGAAGGTCAGTGGAAGCCCTCTCTCTCCTTGTGGAAGGACAATGGTCAGCAGGAGCTCTGCTCTTCTAGGGAGGGAGGGGCACTGTAATTTCAGCCCTCCCACGCCCGGGTCCTCGTCTTCTTCCCTCTGAGCATGGTGGAGGTAGCGCACAAGCCCCTTATTGTCCACAGTACCTTCACCGCAATTGTGCAGGCTTCCCTTTCCTTTCAAGTGTTTTATCCATGATTAAAGGGAGGAAAAAGTGTTCTGCCAAAAGGTTTATTTAATTAATTCATTGGTTGAACTTATCAAACAAGTCTCAGTACCCGACATAGACAAATGTAATCTAAAACAGGGGTCTCCAACCTTGGCAACTTTAAGACTTATGGACTTCAACTCCCAGAATTCCTCAGCCAGCCAATTCTGGGAGTTGAAGTCCACAAGTCTTAAAGTTGCCAAGGTTGGAGACCCCTGATAAAAGATGCCCAGTGCTTAAAAAAAAAAACCCACAACAGCACCGCAATAATAGCAGGAAAATGGGGTACTGCAAAGCCCCTGATACAACTGAATCTTCCAGACCAAAGGCTGACCTCCATGGGAGGCTGTCGGCGGTGCAGTCCCCCCTCCCCCGCGAGTCCTGCCGGCTGTGGAAGATGGGACGTGTTACTCTGGGGCTGTTTTCCACCGCGGCTTTTTGTCGAAACGGCCTGAAAGTCAAAGAGGCGGCTTGGAAAGAGGCAAACACGGGGGGAAAGGAAGCCGGGCCGGTTTTAAAGCAACCCGGATGAGGCCGACTCTCGAATCCGGGAGCAGGAGACCCGCAGGCACACCGCCCAGCCGAAGGAGGGAGCCTGGGCAGGCCGGAGAAAGCCTATCGCCCCCTTCCGGGCCCGGCATCCGAAGGGGCGGCCACTGGCCTCAGCGAGCGGCGCCAGCCTCCCCCTCCGCCCCTGGCACCCACCTGCCCCGCTGGAAGAGAGGCCGCTGCTCCCTGCCTTGCCCGCCCGGGGGGGGGGCAGGGGGACGCAGTGGGGGGGGGCGCCGGGCAAGTCCCCCCCCCAGGTCTCTCCGGCGGCTCTTAGGGCTCAACTGCCGGCCGAAGCGCAAGAGGCGGCTGGGTCTGGAGCCCGCGCAGGGCTTTGCGGGTGCGGGGGGGCGCAGGAGTGTCATTTGGCAGTGGGAGAGCTGCGTTTTCAGCCCAGGGTTGCCAGGGCGGCTGAAGCCGGGCCTTATGTCCTGCACGGGGAGCCCGACGAGGCTTCCTTTGCTGGCCAAGGGCGACCTGAGAAGACTCCCAGGGCCCTCCCCCTCCCTGCCCGGCTTAGAGCGACCGGAGTGGCTCGGGCGCCCCCTGCTGGCCACGGGGCAGGCGGCAGCCTCAGTGCCCGGCCGAACCTCCTCGGCCTGGGCAGCTCTGGGGGGGTTCGGAGCTGCTTTTAAACACATTCCAGCGGGGCTCCGCGACTCTTTCTCCAAATAGAAAAAACAGCCGAGGAGGAGGAAGGGCGGGCGCGGCTCGGCTCGCGATCCCGGTCGGGGTTTTGGAAGTCGGTTGCGGGAAATTTTTGGCGTTTGCGGACTGTGGTTGTTTGGAGCTCCAAGGCCATATAGTGTTTTGGGACGGGGGGAGCGATCTCTCCATCTGTCCTGAATGACACCTGCCACATGCAGCTCCCCCACCCCAGCTTCTCCCATCTCCCCCTCCCCCACGGATCCCTTGAAAGGCTAGAGAAGGGCTCACGCCTCGTAACTCCCGACACCCCCCGGGACCCCTCGCCCACACTTGAACTCCGAGCTCCCCATGCCTCAGTCTACTCCCACTCCCCCGTACAGAAACAGAAACTGCCTACGGGGGGGGGGTGTTGATGCCTTGGATTTACAATTCCGGGGGATCCCTTGGAGGGAGTCACCCAGCAGCCCCTCTCCCGGCGTGAGCAGACCGTCTCAAAGCCTGCAGGAAGGACCGGATCCTAGCTGACCGCAACGCCACTGGGCATCTCTAGGCCATGTGGTCGTAAAGTGCAATTGCATCGCTTAGATTTTGTGCGTGAAGGGCTTTGAGTGAAACTAGAAGAGGCAGAAGCAGCATTTAAAGCTCCTTATGGAATTCAAACGCAGGAGCAACTGAAGGCGAGCATCTGCAGAGGATACGCCTAGTAGAAGCGGCTCTTATCAGCCAGGGCGCAGCATCTGGAAGCAATCCGTTCCGCAAAAGACTGAAGCCGCACCGAACAGGCGCCAGTCCCCGAAGCGCCCGCTCTAGTCCCCAAAGCGAGCTTCCCTCCCCAGCCTCTGCCCCCAAGCCATGCGCCAGCCGCGGCCCGGAGGTCCCTGCGGCCCGTGGCCCCCGCACGAGGTTGCCTGGAAGGGGCGTCGGGCAGGGCGCCCGGGCCCGTCTCCGCGGCACACGTTCCGGGGCTGCCCGCCACACGGGGCTGGGAGGGGCGCCCGCGCGTGGCCCCCGGACGGCGTCGACGGCGCTTAAGGTGGCCTCGCCGTCGGGAGGGGAGCGGCCGTGTCGGGCGACCCCCGCTCGGCCGCTGCGGGAGAACATGCCCCTCGCTGGCGGCGGGACTCGACGGGCGTAACCTCCCCAACCGGCGGAAGGGCGGGGGCGCCGGCATGCTGGCCCCTCGCCCGCTTCCCAGGGGCTGAGGAGGGTCCCGGGAGGGCGGGGGAACCGGCAGTCCGCCCCCTTCCCCCCCCCGGCACCGATGCCTCCCGGTTGCTGCTGCTGGGCGCGCGTCCCCCCGGGCGAGCGAGATTCGGCCCCTCCGGCGTCTGAGCAGGTGAGCGCCGGGCGTGGGATGCGGACAGCGCCGGGCGGGCCCCGGGAGTAGCGGCAGGGCCCCCCACCCAGGGCGAGGGCTCCACGGCCGGCCTCCCCCGACCCCGAGGGAGCCACGCTGGGCCACCTGTCACCGCCTGCGGGAAGGACCGGGACCCCCCCCGAGAGCCCCCCGCGACCAATGGGGGGATGGCGGGGGGGGGAGATGCGCGGGGTCTCCGAGGTCCCGCCAAGCGCCCCGCGTGCCCGGCACCCCCTCCCCTGCCGGCGGGAGGAAGCTCCGAGGGACCCTGCGGCGGCGGTGACAGCAGAGCCCCCTTTGGACGGAGCGCGCCCAGCCGCCTCCCCGCCGAGATGCCGCCGCCGCCGCCGCCGTGGGAGCCTCCTTAAGGCGGGGAGGGCGGCGGGTGACGCGGCCCGGGGGAGGCGGAGCAGCGGCCGGGGAGGAGCCGGGGCCTGCAGTGGAGCCGCGACCCAGCGCGCACCGAGCCCGAGCGGAGGCGGCGGAGGCGTACGAGGAGGCCGAGGCGGCGGGCCTGCTGCGAGGGAGGGCCGGGCCGGGCCGGGCTGGGCGCTGCTGCGAGGCTCCGGGGCCGGGCTGCCTTCCCTGCGACAGAGAGAGATCGAGAGAGAGCGGCGTCCGCAGCGGCCCTTCGCGAGGCCTCCGCCGCGCCCTTCCTGGTCCGTCCAGGCGAGGCCCGGCGCCCGCTCCGACCGACCGACCGCCGGAGATGCGGGAGCGGCGGGCGCTGAGGGCCGGGCGGAGCATGAAGCCGGGGCGCGGGGCGGCGTCCCCCTGAGCGGCCGGTGGGTGAGCGAGCGAGCGGGGCGGGGGAGGGGGGCAGGCGGGGAGGGTTGCTGGGCGCCGCCGCGGCCTTTCCCGCCGCAGCCGTTGGCGCCCCTGCCCGGCCCGGCTCGGCTCCGATGCCCTTGAGGGCCCCGCCCGGCCTTGGCCAGGAGAAGGAGGCGGGTTTGGGTCGCGCGGGAGCCCGAGGCGGCCGGATGGCGAAGGCGGCGGGCCCGGATGGGAGGTGGGCGGCGGGGGGGGGGAAAGTGGGGAGAGGGCCCCGTTGCGCCTGCTGGGGGGTGGGGTCGTAGCAAGCCCCTCCCCCGATTCATCCGAAGCCCCCCCCCCTCCCCGGGACAGAGGGGCTGCAGAGAGGGGGACCACCGGCTTCTCCCCCTGCTCTGGTTGCCAACGGAGGAAGGGTCTTCCTTAGGGCACCTTTGCCCTGGGGGAGGGGATAGACGGGACCGTGGATGCGAGACCCCTCCCCGCCCAGGGAAGGAAGAGGGGCTGCGGGTCAGTTTCCTTAACTGCGTTCCGTAGGAAAACAGAAAAGGTGGGGTTTTTTCCCCCCTGCAAGTGGTGTTATGTCCAGAATTGTGGTTAGGGATGCTGGTTGTCTGAAAAGGCAGGCAGAGGGTGCTACCACATAATGTGATTTTTTTTCTTTTTGGTTTGACTTTGGCCCACTTAACAGCAGCCTGAGTGAGTTTGCTTGGGGAGCCCAGCTGGCTTCTGGGGCTGCCCTTCCTGGTTTCCCAACTTTGTCCCATTGCAGCCGCCTATGGTGGAAACTCCTGCTGCTGCTGTTACATAATGAACCCATCAGCTTCCGTGATCCCCAAAGATTTATCAGCTCATCTCAATCTCTTCTGCCTACGCCTTTGGTAGCCGCTTGTCTGGGTAGAGCTAGAAAATGTTTATCCCTGCAAACTTATGGAAAAACAGCTCTTTGAATTTTGCCTTTCTTAATGGCAATAAAGTAGGGAAGGACTGATTGATCCCAGAAAGTTGATTACAAGTGATGGAGAATATTTTGCTCTTGGCTGAGTATATTCAGGTAACCAGATGTAAGTGAATTGAGTTGCTTGACTTGGCTAGTAACGCCAGGAGTGGCTTCTGAGCTGAACTGTTTGATTCCTTTTATCTGTGCTGTGCAAAACTGTGACACGTACATAATTCATACAGTATCCATAAAATTCTGGCATTAGGAGTTGAAAAACCTTAAGTGGTAGAAGGGAAACCCTGTATTAATTAAGGAAGGGTCAAACATATTAATAGTTATGTTTTCTATCATGCTTAAGAATTGCTTTTCTTTTCTAATCGCCTGTTGGCAAAAACTGAAATAGAAATGGATGGAAGCAGCACCTTTCATTGCCTTGCAAACTCTCCCCACCATCGGCCACAGCCACCTTTTCCTGTCCTGCCTTGTGCTCTGCAGGAACCCTACGGTGCCCACCAGGCCCAAAAGTTGGAGAGCCCAACATTAAGCCAAAACAAAATTAAATAGACCACTCTGTGCATTAAGGCTATGGAGCTCTCCATCAGTCGCCATTCACACCTCAGTTTAAATGGTGGTTATAATAGGTAACACAACATGCCATGTGTTCAGGCTAGGTACATATATTATTCACAGCCTATGTTCTATCACCTGAAGTCAAAAGCAAACCAGCCGTATCATGGCTTAATGCAATGTGTGAATGCAACAGAATGCTCTTCTTCACAATTGCTTTTGTCTCTAGACTGATCTGCCTTAGCTCTTAGTGCTAATTGCTCACAGTTTTCCATTTTAACCATACAATTCTTTGCATATTTATTCAGAAGCAAGTTCTATGCACACAATCTACTTAGGACTCTTGCCAAATGGCTTATGATTAAATTACAGCAATAGAAGAAGTTTTAACAAGAACAAAAGATCATAAAAGATTACGTTAGATTTTTAGAAATGACCACTTAAATATCTTTTTTCAGATTTCAGTTCAGTTCAAGGAAGTATTTATCTTTCTATCTACAACAGAGAGTCCAGCTCACTTCCATAGAACCCGAAAGGCAGTTTTAAGACAAATGGTAATTGTTTTGGAGTTTTACAAAGTAATCTTCTGCTGGATCTATTCTGCTTTCTTCCATTTTACTTGTTTCATTAAATGGGCAAGTATTTTAAATTCACATGCCTTCTGACAAGAAGGGTGGATAACAAATTCTCATTTTGCTGTGAATGACGGGGCAAAGGGCATGTGCAGAGTGCCATTCCCCCAGTCGCTCATTGCATGCTCCCACGTGCCAAGAATTCCACCACTTCCTGGCAGGAGGAGGTTCTCATTCCAGAACTTAACAGCTGCTGCTTCTGGTCTGGGGGTGAAGGCAGCCCTTTTGGCTTGGGGCCTCATGGCATTTGCATGGTTTATGTTCAGATATCCAAAAATACGGTAATTATTTTCAATTTAACACGAAGTTTGCATAGAGAGGAGTTTACATGGCATAGATCCTAAATTAGCTTTTAAATAAATGTAATGAAGAGCAATAGCTTTGGAAATGCAGAGCCAAGGGCATCGCTTGAGAGGCCCCGTAGCTGTGGGAGGAACGCTGCTGGGCTCCAGCCTGGGTCTCTCAGGAGAGCAGGAGAAAGAGCTGGGCCCAGGGGAAGCCCACGTAGACAGGGGTGGCTGGGAAGCATTCGGGGTGGGTGGGGGTGTGATGGGCCTCCAGGAGGAAGAGCCACATTGGGGCTGTGGGGTCACAACTGGAAAGACATAGATGTGCCGAGCCTCTCTTGTAGTGGATGTGATATTTGTACCGATTAATCTGATAGAATATTGGCAGCTGCTTGTGGATTCCCAGGACTTTAAAGGGGCCTTCCTGTTGTCTATAATCGCCAGGTAGCAGCCCAGTGGAGGAGGTTTTCTTGCAAATTTCATGAAGCTTGTAGACATGATTGCAGAAAGCATTCACAAAGCTCGGTGCTGTTTTGTAACATGGTTTTTGAGCAGGAATCCATTCTTAAACTGCTAGGCTAAACTTCAAACTAAGCAATCAAAACATGAAGAAGTTTTGAACTTCACTGTTGCAATTTAGCTATCTTAAATCTTGCAGCTGTCCTGTGTTGAAATCAGATATTATGAATCAGTTTATGTTGCATTCTTTTTAGTGATAAAAGGAAGATAATTATATTCAGGCTTGAATGTTGTTCTCGTTATTATCCACTCTAAAATCAAAGGTATCTGGGCAGAGTAAAGTTTATAAACATAAAAACAGCAAAAGAATAATTAAAACAAACCATCTTACATATAAATTGTAGTGTAAGACAATTTATATTAGTTTATATTAAAAAATGAGAAAACACCATCCCTCCTCTTAATTTTTTAAAACCGGGACAGTAATATGTGAGAATGGGGAAGGGCTTCTGGGAAATGTAGTTTAGTTAGCAGCAAGCTTCCAGTCTCTTGCATCATCTTAAGATTTTTTCTTTTTTTTTTTTCTTTTAAGGAGAAAACTGCACACCTCACAGGTGGAGAGAGAGGTTATTCTCTTCATGGTCTTGCCATGTAGAATACGCTAGGCTCTTTATGTTACCATCTTGGTCACTGAAGTAATTTTTAGATTTTTAAATTTAAATTTGACCAGAGCTTTCAAGATATATGTGCTTTGCAGTAGGCCCAGACAATTGTGTCTTTGTGGGTTTCCCCAGATTGAATTGTTCCAACCCTCCAGGTTCTCCAAACAAGGAAGTCTAGTTCTCCTCTAGTATCTCAAATGAGATGCCAGGATACTTTACTCCACACACACACACCCCTCCGCTCCCTCCATCCCCCTGTCCCTGAATTTGGTGGCTTGTTACCTGCGTATAGCATGAATCAAATGCTTTATGTTAATCTCTTGTGCCTCCTTTCCTGCTATTCATGTTTATTTTCATTTATTTAGTTTCATTTAGTTCATTTTTATCCAAATATTCTTGATGTTCTCCCTTGGAACTGGAACTGTCTTTCTGATTCTCTTAACTTTTTGATGGGCTGTCCTTTTCCTCCCAAGAGTTTATCCGTTCCTGTTTTCAAGCACTGGCAGTCTGGTTTTTCTTTTATGTTTAGTCCTGGCCTGGTAGACTTAGCAAGCGTCCGGTTCACAAGGAACCACTGAATAGCTGAAAATGGAATAACTGATCTTGAAAGGGTTAGCCTGGTCATCTCCTCCTGGTGCTTCGGACCTGGAAAGTTAATACTGAAATAGTTCAGTCACTAAGAATAGACAGGGCAACATGTTTCATAATAATAGCAGGGCCGCTCTCTCCTGCAGCAAACTCCAAATGGGACGGTGGCATCGCTTCTAGCCCAGGAAGGCACCCAAAACATCTGACCAGCAGCAATTGGGCTGTTTCTATGCTCACCTGATAGCTGGAAGAAGAAAGCACCTTTCTTTGCCTGAGCCAAGGTGCAGAAAAAGACTAATGGGACCTGAAGGTTGGAGTGCCCCTTGGAGGTCTTCCAAGCCAGACCCCTCCCTGCCCAGGGAAGGAATCTGCAGACCATGTGAGACAAATGAGTGGTCCACCCATTTGTTTGAAAAACCTCCAGTGAAGGAAGCCCAACAGTTCCAGGCAAGAGGCTGACCCACTGCCTGGTAGCTCAGGAATTTCCTCCTCATTTTAAGTTTGGTTCTCCTTCTGTTAAGACCTCCGTTCTTTGGTTCTTGCCCCACCCTCTGCACTGTGGCATCGCTTCAAGTCTTGGAAGGTTGTTATCATGTCTCCTCCCAGGTTTCTCTTCTTCAAGCTAAACAGCATTGGTCTCTGAGTGGAATTCAGCCTACAAAGCCCCTCACCATCCTTGTGACGCTTCCCTCCCTCCCTCCCTCTCTCGCTCTTTCCGGTTCTTTAGCACCCTCCTTGTTTTGGGGTGACCAGAACTGCCCAGGATTGATTGCCTTTGTTCTTTTTGGTAGCTGCAGGACGCTGCTGGCTCAGGTTTAATGTGAGGTCCTATCACAGCGGCCAGATTCTTTTCCTAGTATGGCCACTGCATCGTCTGTCTCCGTGTTTCTCAACCTTGACAACTTTTAAGATGTGTGGACTTCAACTCCCAGAATTCTCCAGCCAGCCTGGCCGAGGAATTCTGGGAGTTTAAGTCCACACATCTTAAAAGTGGCTAAAGTTGAGAAACCCGATCTGTCTGTCTTGTTTTCCGTACATCCGGTTCTTCCTATCTAAGAGAGAGAATTCTGATTTCCTTCATTTGTTCAAATCACCCCAGTGTCGTCCATCCGTCCGTCCGTCCCCCGCTGCCGGGTTGGTTTGAAGGATATTCTTAGATCAGTCATTTTCAGGTGCCATTGAAATAAACAAAATTAGCTGTGACTTGCATAAGTCAATGAGACCAAACCATAATTGACTTAATTTGTGTTCATTCTTTTCGTGGGCCGTCTTTGAATTAAGGCCGTGTTGAAAAATCTATAATGGCTAGTAGCCAGTTCCTCAAGTTTCTCGACACAAGGGAGCGCATAATTCCAGACTACTTAATCCACATTTATACTAGCCCAGTTTTGCCTTCATAGTAGACCAAAGGAGGTGCACTGAGAGCTCTGTTTTTCCCACTCTTGTACCTGTTTATGAGGGAAGTGCATTCAGAATTTTTGAGAGTGAAACTGAAGAGTGGTTATTCTAGATAAATTAATCCAGTACTGAGTAGCAGTTTATATGGGTGGATTCTTCCCTTTTCCTACCTTGTTTTTGTCCCTCAAACTTCTGATCAAGTGGGAAAAGGAAAATAATTGAATTTATTTTCCCCCTTTTTTACCCTTGATCTTATCTAAAAGGCTGAGAAACAAAGCATGGTATATAGCCTGTGGTTAAAAGAATAAAAGTGTTGCCCTTAATATAATCTCTAAAAGAACATAAAATGAATGATGCCTACTGAACCTGCTGCTGTTGGTTCCTTGCTGTAAAACTCTTAATTTCTAGACCTCTTGAGTCCATGGGCTGTACAGTTAGTAGTTCATTAAGCTTCTTTGCATCAAGGATATAAAACAGATCATTAAATAATTGTGATCTCGGGGTAGGCAATGGTGGGGAGCAGATTCTTTCTCCTGAGGGTCTTCTGACTTTAAGGATTCCCTTAATTAGCCAATAAGAACTAAATCATTAACACACAAACCCAGCAGGGCTAGAAAAGTTACTTGACTGTTCAGATCTACCTGCTGCAGGGCAAATTTTTTGTGTCCTTTGGCAGGTAGATCTGGACGGGAGATCTCTGCTCAGGAATTCAGTCCTAGGCCTTTTCTTCTCATCTCTTTGAATCAAAGGAAATTTGGCCACCCTCTTCCAGGTTTTGAGAGTACAGTAAGATTGTGACGGTTTGGATCCAGAGCTGCAAAAGCGTTTCTGAGGTGGCTGGGGGACCCTGTCAGCCCACCCCCCACCCCCTGTGTAAGGGAAGCTGCTTACATTCCTGGGGCTGCATGGTTGCTCTCTCACCCCTGGCAAAGACATGTTTGAGTTGCTGGAGGTGCCGATGGTGCAGCCTGATGCTTAGGGGCAGGTGTGGGTGTGCGGCCAAGGCCTCCTTGACTCTTGGGGCTGGGCAGCTACCACGCAATCCCAGGGCAATCCCAGAAGGAGAGAGGGCTTCTTGAAGGGGCAGCCCCTGACAGATGGCGGCCTGCCTGCCCCACAGCACCTTCTTAGCTTTGGGCTTGGTCCGCTGGGCATCTGCTTTGCGCCCTTTGCGAAGAGGCTGGCCTGAGAGGCCCTGATGGCCGGCTTCATCCTGCAAGAGGCATTGTGTGGCATTGTGGGAAGCGTCTACCAATCCACGCTAGCTCCGCCATGGTTCCCCTTGGCCATCTGTTTAGGTGTTCCCACTACGGTCTGATTTATTATGTTTTTATGTTTAGATTGTTCTCTGTCAGAAGTCTATTAAATGATTGTGGGGAATGCAGAAATTCCCATGAATGAATGAGTACGTGCTCTTAATGGTGCAAATGTGCTCACAGCCCCTGAATAGCAATAGACTTATATCCTGCTTCTCAGTGCTTTACAGCCCTCTCTGAGCAGTTTACAGAATCAGCATTTTGCACCCAACAATCTGGGTCCCCATTTTACCCACCTCGGAAGGATGGAAACCTTGAGCTGGTCAAGATCAAACTCCTGGCTCTGGGCAGTGTTTGCCTGCAATGCCACACTTTAACCACTGTGCCTTCATGACTCCCTAAGGATCTGTGTTAGCTTTTATCTAATTATACTATACTATTTACGGACTGCCCACTTCCACAAAGCATCTTTCTTTCTCCGCTTCCCTTTTTAATCAGCAGCATCATTCTGAGGTCAGGCATCCCTCAACAATGGAAGTTCCAGTCCCTACTTGCAGTCATAAGTCGAGGGCTACCTGTAGTTGAGCTAGCGCCTCTCCCTTATTGGGGGGGGAGCAGGGGGGGAGAGATCATCTGTGCAAAAGGTTTGTCACCTGTTCCAGGAATGTGTGACCTTCGTTTCAGGCAGGTGGGATCGGATTGCAGTGTTTCGCTTACCTGATTGTACCTCTAGACTACCCAAGAGTGGGTGACGTATAGAGACCTGCGGAAGGATGGCTTTAGGAATAAATAATAAGACCTTGACCTGGCCCTGCCGAGGATGGAGGAGCTGCCTGGCTCACCTTTCCTGTCTGTTGCTTCTGTCTCCGCCACAGGTCTTCTCCTCCAGCGCCATGGCTTCCGACCTGGAAAGCAGCCTCACCTCCATCGACTGGCTCCCCCAGCTCACTCTTCGGGCCACCATTGAGAAATTGGGGGGGGCTTCTCAGTCAGGCGCCCCGGGAGCTGGCCGGAAGTGTCCGCCTGGCTCTCCGACCGACCCCAATGCCACTTTGAGCAAGGATGAGGCCGCGGTCCACCAGGACGGGAAGCCACGCTACAGCTACGCCACCCTGATCACCTACGCCATCAACTCCTCGCCCGCCAAGAAGATGACCCTCAGCGAAATCTACCGCTGGATTTGCGACAACTTCCCCTATTACAAGAATGCGGGCATAGGCTGGAAGGTGAGGACCCCGAGCGTGGAGCGCTCTCGTTGCTGGGCTCGTGAGAACCGGCTCTTAAGAAGCTAGTCCTCATTGCTGTGACCCGCCCCCAGTGCAGGGAGGGCTCAATTGAGCCAAAGCCACAGATTTCTGCCCCAAGGAGCTTGTGGCTTAAATTACGTTGGCGGTTAGGGGTGTGCGCATGAGATGGGGGCATTTTTTATACAAGTAGCCTTATTTCGGAATAACGTAACTCCAGAAAACGTTTCTATATATGCTTCCCAGGTCCCTTATGAGGTGCCTGGGTTATATTTATTTAGAACATTTGTATGGCTGCAATGGGACGGGCTCTGTGTTGCAGGACAAAAAGGGGAAAGAAAATCAGGCAAACTTACAAGAAAAATAACGCACGGTGTTAAAAAGCAGCTGAAGCAACAAAGGGGTGATCAGAAGTATGAGGCTGTCTTATTGGGGACTCGGAGGGACACGGCTGCCCTTTGGAGGCCTCACGGGCTCAGGGCTGACTCCGGAGGTTGAGGCGTTTGCTCAGAGAGCCAAAGGTTTCCGTCCTGAGGAAGCCCAGCATTTGGGGTAGGTTTGCTACAGGCCAAACCAAAAATACGAGATGGGCCGTAGCAGAGGCAGAGTTCGCCCCCAACCCAGAGGCAGGGGTGCTTGTTTATGTGGGGAGATGCCACAAATGCTGTTTTAGTCCTGCAAAAGTCCAGTAAAGTTTCTTAGCCTGAGGACCTCTAGAGAAAGTGGCAGAATTCCTTTTCCTTCCACGGGTTCTCGTATTTCTTTATCAAGATTTTGCTTTGCTCGAGTAAAGCTATTTCACTGCTAGCCTATCTTGCTTGGGCAATAGTACCTGCTGGGCCCTGGTTTTCTGGCAGACAGCAACCATATTCTGAGGATTAAGCAAGTCTGGATCCGAAAATATTTTCAGAAGACGGTTTGATTGGCGACTGGAGATAGGAGACTCCTGAGGGTCAGAGCTGGGAGTCTCATAAAAAGGGCTCCAGAACTTGACTGGGCAGGCAGGAGAGTGTGGGGAAAGCCCTGCTTCCCCTCAGGGTGGAGCTGCCTAGGGGCCGTTGGGGTCTTCTTGGGCTCTCTTGCCTGGCCTGAAGATCCCAGCAGGGCAGGAATCTGTCCAAGGGTGACAGTCGTTCGTTCGTTCGTTCGTTCGTTCGTTCGTTCGTTCGTTCGTTTGTCTGTCGAGCGTTTCTGGGCCGATTCGAGACGATTACAGTACAGAATATGATGGACAGACAGATCAATAACACAAATATACTCCCTGAGTCCTTTTATCCGGGTCTCCCATCCAGACCTGGCCAGGCCCGCTCATCGCCTCAGCCTGGTGCTGCTGCTGCTGCTGCCCCTTGTCAGCCCTCCATTTCCCAGCAAACTCCCACCCATAATTTCTCAGCTGCTTGGTGGTGCAGAGAACGAGGGGCCTGGGACCCCTGAAGGCTTCCGGAACAGCAGATCATTTAGGGACTGTTCAAAGTTACAATGCCACGGAAAACAGTGGCTTATGACCGTCATTCCACACTTACGACCGCTGCAGCGTCCCCGTAGCCGCACGATCAAAATGTGGACACTTGGCAACCGACTCATAGTTATGACGGTTGCAGCATCCCACGATTCCCCTTTTGCGACCTTCTGACAAGCAAAACCAAGGGCAAAGCCAGATTCACTTAACAACCGTGTCACCAACAACCGCAGTGGCTCAACAACTGTGGCAAGAGACGTCACAAAGTGGGGCAAAACTCACTTAACCCTCTCACTTAACAACATAAACGTTGGGCTCAATTGCGGCCGTACGTCGAGGGCTACCTGTACGGGCAGATGGAGCAGCCGGGAAGCCTTCGGCCGGCCTGGCCCTGACATGACCCCCGTGAGGGTCCCCAGGGGCAGGGGCCCCACCAGGCCCTCGCTCCAGGGATCGCCTCCCTTCCCCCGGCGGCGCCAGGCAGAGGCAGGGCCGGCTGGCAGGGTCTCCCTCCCGCAGCGAAGGCCGCCCCGTCCCCGCAGCTGCCTTCCCTGGGCTGAAGCTGTGGGATACTGCAGAGTTCCCTGTGGCCAGAAGCCCCCCCCCCCCCCCGGGAGAGGCCAAGGGGCTGTCAGGGCAGGGGGGAAGAAAGGGGGCTTGGATTGCCGGGGGAGGGGGGGACTGAGGCGCAGGAGGTGGGGAAGCTGCTGTGCTGACCTCTTTCACCCCCACCCTGTGAGTGGGCACGGTGTGTTTGGGGAGGAGGTGGGAAGGCAGGGCTAAGCGGCTGCTTGACTACTGCAGTGATGCCTCCGGTTCTCTCCCTAGAACTCCATCCGGCACAACCTTTCGCTGAACAAATGCTTCCGGAAAGTGCCTCGTCCCCGGGACGACCCTGGAAAGGTGAGCCGGCTTCTCCCCACCAAGGGATTCCTTCAAGCCTTCTTTTCACCCAGTGAGGCCAAAGGAGACGGACGGGCCGGAGAAGGCCAGGCGGTTCTGCCCGTGGAAGGGGCTTTTGGCAAAGTGGGGGCTGGGGGCTTGGGGGGGGACACTTAACCTCCGCGTCCTTGGAGGCGGCAGGCAGAGGCAGGAGGACGGGAACTTTGCCTGGGAGGCTCCCTTCCCTTTCCCGGAGGCGGAGGAGTGGGGGGGGGGCTGCTGTTTCCTGTCCAACCTGTTCCTCCCAAGAGGGTTTACGGGGGAGGGACGGTGAGACTGAAGAGGGCAGAGGGCTGAGGGCCTGGCCGTGGCAGGAGGAGGGGGAAGAGCAGCCAGGGCAGCTGGATTGCCTGCCTTTGTCTTTTCAGGGCTCGTATTGGACGATTGACACCTGTCCCGATATTTCCCGGAAGAGGCGCCATCCGCCAGATGACGATGTGAGTTTGACCCTCCAGCAGAGCCCCGAGGCGGGTCCCTCTTCCCCAGGGAAAAGGGCTTTCAGAGTAGTCGAGGAGCCCCTTTCTTCCGTGTATATTCACAGCTCAACGGTGCATCCTCAAAACCAACTTCTTGCTTAAAGAAATAGATTTCATTGCCTGAGCAACTGCTCGGTCCCCTCCTTTAGTTGATGAATTGATGAGAGTTTTCTTAAACTCGGAGCCCAAGCAGCCCTTTGGAGGTTCTCTCGGGGCTGCCGCTGTGAGAGGGTCCCTGGAAGGGCACCTGGCCTTGGCCACCAGGGACGGAGCCCAAGGCTTCTCTCGGAGGCCCCTTCCTTGGGGGGGTTGTGCCGGCCTTCCTTGCGCCTGGCTTTTGCGCAGAAGATGCGCCCGTATTTCTTGTGATGAGGCTTCTCTGCCTGCTCAGGGCTCGACTGCCTGCTTTGATTTTCCAGCTGTCACAGGATTCCCCGGACCAGGAGGCCAGCAAAAGCCCCCGGGGGTCCGTCTCTCTGGGCCCGGAGGCGTCGCTCTCCCCCGAGTCCAACCAGCAGCTCTCATTGCAAAGCACACCCCCTCTGGGCAATTACGGCCAGGTGTGTGACGGTGGCGCCAAAGACATTTGGCTGGGTGGGGGGCAGGAGGCCCTGTGAGCCTTGGCCCAGAACAGGGCCCCTTGGTGGTCCCCCTGGGGGTGCTCCTGTTTCACCCCCCACCCCCTGCTTGCCTTCTGCCCACAGAGCGCAGGGCCAGTGGAGGTAGCTGCCACGGTGGCGGGCGGACAAGGCCGGGAAGGGTCCGAGGTGCCACCTCCGCACTACAGCACCAGCAACGACTTGAAGTTCTCCTACTCCGAAATCAACTTCCAGGATCTGAGCTGGTCCTTCCGAAACCTCTACAAGTCAATGCTCGAGAAGTCCTCTTCCTCCCAGCATGGTGAGCAGCGGGGCCAGACGGTTCGTGGGGGGGGGGAAGGTTAGTTGCACCCAGGGCTGGCTCCTTTGATCCAGACGGGGGCTGCTGAGCTGCTCTTGAGTGTTCCTTTATGATGCTTGGAGACCCTCTTGCAGAAATGGGCAGCAGGCATGAAGCGGCCCCTTCACGCAGTTTGGGGGAGCACCCTGTCTGCCCCCCCCCCTCCTTTGACTCCCTGCTTGCTTGGGGAGAGCAGCGTCCGCCTAGGACTTGACTTGGGAACGTCTCGTGGGGAAAGGCCAGCGAGGGACACCAGTCAGGCTGGGCTGGGAGGGGGGCTTGCTCTTTTGCGGAGGGCAAACACTTCGTCCCCCAGCAGCCCCCCCGTCCACCTTCTGAAACCGCTTCCTGGCCCCAGGAGAGGCACAGCTGGCAGGGCGCCATATTGAGCGGGGTGATGGGCTGTGGGGCAGACCTTCCTGCTTGCCCACCGGCTCTCCTCTGGAGGAAGCAGAGTTGGCTTCGGGCCAGGCCTGCAGGGCTGGGTGGGGCATCGGAAGCAGGAGTTGCCATCAGAAAAGCCAAGATGGCAGCCGCAACGTTGCCAGCTGCACATAAAGAACAGGCAGAGTTTTGGTCATACCTCTGTGGCCACCTCCTTGGCTCTTTTGGCCACGACCTGTGAACACCCCTGACCAGGAACCAGTCAGAGACAGGTTCAGTTCCCAGCACCAGAGCCCCCGGTTCCCCCCCCCCCGAAAAAGGCTCAGCGGGATGGGAGAGAGCCGGAAGGCCGTTTGGCCCGGCCCCCCGTGCGCCCCCTGAGCGTTTTCCTCCTGATCTGCCCTTCAGATTTCTCCTCCCTCCTGGGGGAGATGCAGCCCTCCAACCACAGCTACTACATGTACCAGCAGCCACAGGGGCCTCCCTCCGTCGGACCTGCGCCGCCCCTCCACACTCCAACCTCGGAGAGCTGCCAGTCCCAGGGGAGCAAGCAGCAGGCGGGGGACGGCTACGGCCCCCCTCCCGTGATGTCTCTGCACCCCTCTGCCATGCATCACGGAGGGTACCACCAGCACCATCATCCCCACGCTCACCAGCAGCAGCAGTCGCAGGCCTCCCTCAACAACGCAAGCTTTGGTGAGTTCCAGCCCAGGGAGGGGCTTCGTCCCATGTGGCGAATTTTAAGGTGGCGGAAAGAAAAATGGCCGCCTGTGGATGGAAGCCGTCTTAGCTCTGTCTGAACAGGGCGGCTACGTTGAGTGACGTTTCGATCCTCTCCGTAACATCAGGGTGAATCTCCTGCGCCCGGGGAAAAAGGAGGAGGTCTCGGGGGGGGGGGGTGTCAAAGGGGCCGCTCATTTCCCTGCCTGTCTTGTCTGCCCACCCTTTCCAGCTTTTCCCTCCGACTGGTGCTCCAACATTGACTCTCTGAAAGAAAGCTTCAAGATGGTCAATCGGCTCAACTGGTCCAGCATTGAACACTCCCAGTTCTCAGGTGAGGGCGTCTCCCTTGAGGGAGGGGGAGGAGGAGGGCTTCCCTTCCCTCTCCGGGTGTGTGTGTGTGTGTCCCTGGTGCGGGCAGAGCAGTGATCGCCGGTTCCCTCCTCTCCCCCCGCCCTCCGCAGAGTTAATGGAGAGCCTCCGCCAGGCCGAACGGAAGAATTGGTCCTTAGACCAGCACCACATTGCCAACCTCTGCGACTCCCTGAACCACTTTCTCACCCAGACCGGGCAGCTCCCTCACCTGGGGGGGCCCCCGCAGCCCCCCCGCATCTCCGAGTCCTGTGCCCTGAACAGCAACAAGCAGGAGCAGCCCATGAGCCAAGGTAGATACCAAGGGCAGGAGAGCCTTCTGGGGAAGGAGGGGGAGCGAGGGAGGGAGGGAGGGGCAAGGACGGCCACGTTCTCCCTTCTGGGGGGGGGGAAGTCAGAAGGCGTTTGTGGGGGAGCGTGCCCCTCCCCTGGAGGAATCGGGGCGCCCTGAGAAAATCAACCGCCTCAGCCTATGACGGGGGTTATGGGGAGCCAGTTGGGAGCAGGGCTCAGTGTTGGAGGAGAGGGGTAGTCTAGGCCCAGGCACCCTCGTGGCTCTCCCCTCTCCCCCTTCCTCTTTTAAAAATGACCCATGTATCTCAGGGTTCAGGCCTGGTCATAGTGGCGGAGGTTAGGGCTAGCTCCGTGGATGGCGGGGAGGCCAGGAGGCGCAGTATCCTCAGGATACCTCGTTGGAGACCCCTTCCCCCAGACGCCCTGGAGGGTGGGAGGCCAGATGGGGAAGAGCCCCGAGTGATTGAGGACCCTAACCCTTTTCAATATGAAATGTGCCATGAACCAGATATTCCTCACAGGAAGAGGAAGAAGCAAGCAGACGCCATGAAACACCCTCCCCCCTCCGTCCCCCCTCCCAGTCCTAGGTGGTCTCATAGAGACGGTGTGGGTTTTCAGACCTGACTCTGCCCCTGTCTGCTCCTCCTCTCCCCAGTGAACTCGTATGGTCAACCGGCACCTCCCCACCTGTACTCGGGACCCTCTCCCATGTACCAGATTCCCACCCAGGATTCGTCGGGGTATAACCGCCAAGGTAAGGAGATGCCCAAATCGGCGACCCAACTGGGGAGACAGCTGGCTTCGGCTTGAGCTGCTTGGCAAGTGCTGCTCATGGTTTCCCTGGCAGACTCTCCGGACGTCGGCCTGCCCCACTTAATCCCCGGCCTTCAATTGGCAAACCTCGTGAACGCTCGGCCGTTTTAATTCTTTGGATTAAATAAGTTAATTCAATTAGGGCTCCCTCAAATGCCAGTGAAAGGGGAGGGGTTTTTTGCCACAGGAAGCATTCAGAAGAATTCAACTGACTATAAACCCCTTCCTCCTCCTTGTGCTTCCCCCCCACCCCCCGCCTTGTTCAATTTTCTCAGGTCATCATTTGGTTTCGCGGCCCCCTCCAGGAGCCCCCGAGGAGATCCCTGATGATTTCAATTGGGATTTGATCACCTAGCAAGCGAGAGACTTGACAGCCCGTGCCTCCCGGAGGGTCCCTGCAGGAGAAGGAAGCTGTGTGTGCCAGTCCCAGGCCAGCGCTCGGCCTCCTTCCTTGCCTGTATATAGATATATAGTCTCTACTTCAGCCAGAGAAGCTGCCACAAGATGCTGCCCAAGATAATCTTCCTTGCGCTCCTTGTTTTTACCTTCTTTTCTTCCTCATTATTATTATTATTATATTATTATTACCATCATCATCATCATCGTTGTACCCGGCCCTTTTCGCTCTACCTGCCCGCTTCGGATTTCACACGTTTATTGGGCACCTTGTCTGGGTGCAAGTCGGAAGGCTGCCCTGGTGCCGGAGGAGACTTCCAAAGAATTGAGGGCGTCTTTCATCGTCATCATCATCATCTTCATCTTGATCATCATCGGCGTCGGCGTCACCCCTTGCATTGTACAATCCCTCTTTCCCCTAGAGGTGGCCGGGGACTCTCTTGATGGCTGCTGAAGTGAACGCGCCCGTGAATCTTGAGAGTCTGTAAGAATTATGTTCTTCCTAAATGTGTCGTAACGTATGTGTGTGGGGTGGGGGGAGGAGTTGGACTGGTCTGAAGGAGAACTCGGCCGCTTCCTTGCACCAGCGAGCAGCAGCAGCGAGCGAGCGAGCGAAGGGAGGAAGGCCGTGGCAAGAAGGGAAGACTGGGCTCGGAGAGACCGAGAGAGGCTGGAAGGGGAAGCGAGGAGGAGGAGGAGGAGGAGGAGGAGGAGGAGGAGGAGGAGGAGGAGGAGGAGATCGTCGGACTTGCAAGGCGAAGGCTGTTCGGCTGCTGCTGAGAGAGGAGGGCGGGGTTGGCCCTCCCCGTTTTCGACTCCCTGCCGTTTTGCACTTCAGCCCTTGGCAGATCAGAAGAGATGGACAGGTCTGCTCAGTGTCAGGTGGGCTGGACAGCAAGGACCGCTGGACCAGACACCCCCCCACAGGGCTTCTACCACCCTCTTCCTCTCCTCTCTCCTCCCCCCCCCCTTGAAGGCGGCAGATGGACAGACAAATCAAGAAGAACCGTACTCTCCTCCCCTTCAAGGGCTTTTTTAAAAAAAAAAACTTCTGGATTTTACTTCCCCCCCCCAACCCTCATTTTGCTGGAACGTGTTGTGACTTGTGATGCAAAAGTGGAGGAGGGGTTCCCCCACCCCCCTCCGCTGCCTTGTATAGCTAAGCGAGGGATGCTTCCTGCATGGTGGATAAAGCGAGGCAGAAAGAGCAGAACTCTGGGAGGGCCCCGATTTGAGCCTCTCCTGCAGCGAGAGGAGCCGGCCTTTGTGATTGATTGGGGAGGGAAGTTGGACGCCCCCTTCCACTCCAGAGAGAATCGGGAATGGCAGAGGCTGGATGGATTGATTGATTGTAGGCAAGCTCCACAGCTCCGAGCATGGGCGCCACAAACGGTGCCCGCCGGGGATTCTATTTTGAAGCTGGCTCTGGCACTCCAACCCACTGCTGGGTTTCCCCTTTCTAAGTGTGTAGCTTCCCTTGTGGCCAGACCTCTTCCTCCCCTGCATGCCTCTCCAGCTGCAAGCCTGCTTTGTAGGGGGGGGGAGGAGAGAGCCCAGTTGGATGCAGAACCATCATGGGTGGGGGGGGAGGTTCCTGCCACATCCAGCTCACTGCTGGGGAGGGAGGGAGGGGAGTTTGGACAGGGGCGGGCATCACCCGGTGGTCTCAAGGGAGACCCTGAGCCGGATGTGCAGGAAGCCCTGGTGCTGCCTCCCGTCATGAGAATGCTGCTCGGGGCAGGATGCAGGGATGGCTTCTCCTCCAGGTTTCGGGCAGGGTGGCTTCTGAGGAGGACCCCCCCCAAAGGGTCATTCAGGGAGGCAAGAGATCATCCATCAGGCCCTTCATCCACACAGTTGCGCCTTTTTGCATATGTAAATATATGCCAGTCGGTGTCCAAATTGGTCTTGTCTCACCCCCTTTCTCTTCTGGGTAAAGAAAGCGTCATGCCGGGGTGAGGATTTGATCCAAGGCAGTGCCCCACCAGCGGGCGTCCTGGTCTACCTGGGGAAAAGGGCTCAGCCAGGTGGTCTGCCTGCCAGCCACGGAGGGGGATCCCTCGCCTGTCCATTGCTCTGTGCAGCCCACAATGCTTGACGCTGAGGAGGGGTGGCCTCACAAAAATTATTTTTGTGCATGCTTTCTTAATTAAAAAAGTGAATGTTTATGGTTTAACCATTTTGGTGCCCCTGTTTAATTTGTGGCAGACTGCAGGACTGACGGATTTAAGGCCCTCTTAGTTTTTACTGAACAAAAGTCAACAAAAGCTTAAATCTGGTCCTTGACTGTGTAGCCCGGTCTGGGTCAGCATCTTGGTGCAAAGGAAGGCTCTGGGTGGCGCTGCGAAGGGCCTCGGGGGAGGGAGGGGGGCTATCCTTGCCAAGGGTCCACCTTGCTCCCAGGCCCAGAGCCATGTGGCAGTCCCAGAAATCCCCAAAAGCCCAAGTTCCAACCCCTGCAGCACCCTCACGGTCATGTGATCAGAAGGTGGGCCACAGGCGTGCGCCAGATCTTAGGATGGGCACTGCAACTCCCCCCCCCAGTAGGCCAGAAGGCCTCAGTTCTCCCCATTCATTGGCTAGCCTTCCCCCCCCCCTCAGAATGGCCTGGGCCTCCCCCCCCCCATCCACTTCCCTATCCACTTCCCTTTTCCTTCCCTTGAAGTGCTGACAGGCGCACCCAGCCGATGGATGCCGGCTCAGCCAGAAAGCTACCCGAGGCCATCCGCCCTCGAGGCCCACCAGAGGTGAACTTCGTGGGGCAACTTTCTGTTCCTGGCCAGCCACGAGGAAGGCAGCCTTTATTAGCTGGTCCAGAGGGTCATTGCGGGAAGGTGGGCTGTCACCCCATCCCCGACTCCCTCCTCATCCCACATAGCAGGAAAAGGAGCCTGCTTCAACCCAGATTGGACATTGCCAGGAGATGGAGGAAAATAAAGCCGGCCTTGGGGAGCTCCATGTTCTTTATTTCTCATGCAGCCCAGAAGTGCTATAAGGGAAACCGTCCCCAATATAATGACAAGTATCCCCCTCCCCTCCGCCCTGCTGAAGCCTCACCCTAACAATCCCTGAAGGTGCAATGCCAGCAGCCTTGACCTCTGCAAGGGCCCCGACTGGGAGACGTTTCGGTGGGAACCAAGCCCTGGGAAGGTGCATCTCGTAGGAGGCTCCCAGCCCAGCTGCCACAGAAGTGCAGGGTGGCATGGTGGGGCCCCTTGTGTCCTGGGGCAAAAGGAGAGAGCTTTAGGCTCCAGCCCCCTCCTCAGTTTCTGACCTCTTCCTGGCTGAATAAAGCAGACTCGGTATTTGTTCCTCTGCGCCAAGGTTTGCCTGTGCTTGATGAAACGAGAAAGCTGGATTCTGAGGCAGCTGACGGGACCCTTGCAGAAATACTGGCACCTGAAGAAACGTATCTTCTTGGTGAGCAGTTGCTCATCTTTTTCAAAGACATCTAAAAATATTTGAGAAATAGTCATTGCTGAATGCTAGAGGTATAAGCCGCTTAAAATAACCCAGGTAAAAAAAAAGGCAAGAAGTGCAGGTTGTAAGCCAAGCTAGCCTCCCCTTTCCCCGGAAGCTTTGGCTGCCCGGAAGAGCCGCGTTAGAGGACCGAAACCTCCACCTCGTTGTCAACCGTGGTGGTCTGCCTTTTGTCCTGGGAACAGATTGGCGAGGAGGGCTCGGCAAAGGCCCCCTCAAACACCTCCTGCACCGTCTGGCAGACCTTCCTCCTGAAATGCCGTCCCACGAAGACGTAGAGAAGGGGGTTGATGCAGCTGTTGGCATAAGCCAGTGCGACGGACACACTGTCCCACCACAGCAGGGCCTGGTGAAGTGAGGTTTGGGGGGCAGCCAGGAGGAAGAGCACCCCGGTGACGTGGTAGGGAGCCCAGCAGAGGAAGAAAGTGGCCACCACCAGCAGGATGAGCTGCAGGGCCCTCCGGCGAGGCCCCACAAAGAGCTTCCTCAGCATCTTCCTGGCAATCAGAGCGTAGCAAGTGGCCATGACTGCAAAAGGCAGCAGGAAGCCAAACACAGCTCTGGTGACGGTGGTGGACACAAAGAGGCTGGGCGGTTGGGCTTCAGGGAAATAATCAGCCGGTTGGTCCTTGAACTGGGAAATGCTGGCTGTGGGTAAACTCGGATGGGCCCCGGGAAACTCGTGCAGCATGGAAGGAGCAACAGTAGCCAGCCTTTTCATTAAATCTTCCTCTCTCTCGATTCCAGAATGGTGTGATACACCCAAAGGTGCCACGGTGTCTCTCTTGATTGTGTTTACAGTGGGGTAGGAAGGGTGTGGATCCAGGTTCCCACCTGGGAAGACACCTCCGTAGGTGCTTTCAGTGGCCAAAAGGGTGGTGTCTTCTACATCCCACAGATCATCGAACCACAGGTCGTCATCATGTCTCCCCATTTTCCAGTTGTTCATGCACCTGGTATTGCCAAATTCATCTTCCAGAGTCTCCCGGTAGAAGAAGGAAGGGCAGCACAAAAGGAAGGCAAGGATCCAGATAACACCGCAGACCCTGGATGCAAGCCTGACCGTCCGGTGATTCTGACACCAGACGGGTTTGGTCACCAGGAGGCACCGGTCAAGGCTGATGGCGGTGAGGAGGAAGACGCTGGCAAACATGTTGAAAATAATGGCTGAGGGGAGAACCTTGCAGAGAAGCCAGCCAAAGGGCCAGTGCTCGTGGAGGGCCAGCTGAGCGATGGAGAACGGCAAGGAGAGGCAGCAGACGAAGTCGGCGATCGCCAGGTGCAGGAACCAAACCGTGTTCACCGTTCGCTTCATCTTCAGGGCAATCGCCCAGATGACCAGGCCGTTTCCAGGGAAGCCCAAGAGGAAGGTGATGGAGAAAATGGCCAGAGAGCCGACCGAGGTGGAAGGCAGTGGGAAAGGCTCACTGTTTTCGTCTAAGCTGCCGTTCGCTGGCAGTGGAGCCATCTCCTGTCACAAAGGGAAGCCTGAAAAAAGTTTTGAAACTATTATCTTGCATTGCAGGTGGATGTGGGGGTTTTGCAGATGCAGCCCCCCCCCCATCCCAGAGGGGCCTTTGGCGAGCTACATTTTCAGGCCTCTGTCTCCTTGGCCAGCATTGTGGGGAGATGCTTGTGGGGCAGCTCCCCCACAAGGCTGTCACTGTTCTTTAGTAACCAGAAGATGCTGGCCGGCCGAGGGGATTTTTGCTTTGCTTTCCAACCACAAGACTCATGTCATTAGCTGGCTAGCTCCATTTGTAAGCAACACAAATATTAGGACAATATTAGAAAACCTGTAAGGGAGATTGTTTTAATTGATCAAGAAAGAATGTGTTGGTCCTGGTTAGAACTAGAAAACTTATTTACTTTTAACTGCAAAAAACTCTGCCTTCGAGATCCGTTTCAGGATGCCAGGAAAGCCCCTTGTGAAAGTCTGGAACTGCGAACGTTTCCATCTTCTGTAAAAGCCCCCGGCAATTTGCCACCACTCTCGGCACCTGATGGCACCCAAACCTTTTGCAGCCCAAGGCCACAGGATTGGAGCTGGGGAAATCTCTGCACACCGCCTGGCAGGATCTGGCCATGGAACATGGGGTGGGGTGGGGAGCCCCAGGGAGTCGACCTCCTTTCCTGGCCCTTTCTCCTGGCTCTCCACAGAGGGCTCCTCCTGCTCCTGAGGTTGGCAGCATCCCGGAGAACAGCAGGGAGCTAAGGAGGTGGGGGGGGGGTCTCCAGCCCGCCACCTTCCGATTTCACTTTGCCAAGGATCGGCTTTCTTCGCCGGGTTTGTCTGGCAGGCTGTGGGCAACTGGTCGGAGTGGCCGCTTGAGAGTCAAGGCTGCAGCTGGGCTGGGGAAAGCCTGGCACTCTTGCCTGCCGCCTGGGGAGGGTCGCGGCCCCCGCCCGCCAGCAGCCCCCCGCCGCCTACCTGGGCGAGTCTCCCGCCGGGCTCCCTGGCTGTCCTCGGCGGAGGCGAGACGGAGAAAGGGGGAAAGCGCCCCATCAGCACTCCTGGGGCCGGGGCCGGTCGGCCAGTTCCGCTTTCCTAGGGCGGGGGAGGCTGAGCAGTCACAGGCCATGAGGGGGGAGGGGCTGAGCCGGGGGGACTCCCCGCCACTTGTATTTGTATTTGTTTATTTGTCAAGCATATATGATTATAAGCAAAGTACAAACAGTAAAACATGAATGAATATATATGTAATGGTACAAGCATGAATAAGAGTAGAAGAGGTATGAATATATGGGTACATTAGGACAGGAACGGTAGGCACGATTGTGTGCTTATGCACGCCCCTTATGCACTTATGCACTTACTTATGCACGGCGGGGGGGGGGGCTGAGGCGCATCCCGGGGGGGGGAGAGCGAGCGAGTGAGCGGCAGGGGCTCCAATGGGCGAGCGTGGGGCTACCGTCGGGGGTGGGGGGAGGAGCTGCGGGGTCCGCCACCGATCATCCCCAGCCCTTCTCCCGCACCCGTCGGCCACGCCCTCGTCCCGGCCCAGGGGAGGAGCCGACAGAGGGCTCCACCCCCGAGGAGGCAGCCCGGCCCCTCTGCCCCGCACGGCTCTACGGCCCGCCGTCGCCCGCGCGTCAGCGCCCCCGCGGGCAGCCATAGAGGCCGGGAGGCAGGAGCGGCGCGGGATCGAGGGGGAGGGCGGGGCGGCGCCTGCGCGCCAGGACGCTGAGCGGAAGCGGCTGCGGATCTTCCCTTCCGGCTCGCGGTCAGCTGTGTGGGGGGGGGCGATGGCGGCGGCCGAGGCGGAGTACGAGTCGGTGCTCTGCGTGAAGCCCGAGGTCAGCGTCTACCGCATCCCGCCGCGGGCCTCCAACCGCGGCTACCGGTAGGAGGCCGAGCCCTGCGGCGCCTCGTCCCCCGCCCAGCCCCCACCGGGCCAAGGTCGGCCGCGTCCCCCCGCCGGGCCTCTTGAGAGGTGGGGGGAGGCGGAGGGGGTCCCTGGCCGGTGGGTGGGGGGGTGGAGGGGCCCTCGGGGCGTCCGAAGCTCTCGGGGGCTGCAGCTCCTTCCCCCGGGCAAGGCGGGACGGGGAGGCCTTCGCTGCGGGAGGGAGACCCCGCCAGCTGGCCCTGCCTCTGGCCCTCTGCCTCTGCCTCTGCCGCCGCCGGGGGAAGGGAGGCGATCCCTGGAGCGAAGGCTTCCCGGCTGCTCCATCTGCCCGTACAGGTAGCCCTCGACCCACGGCCTCAATTCAGCCCAAAGTTTATGTTGTTGAGTGAGAGGGTTGTTAAGTGAGTTTTGCCCCATTTTGCGACGTCTCTTGCCACAGTTGTTAAGTGAGCCGGTGCAGTTGTTGGTGACACGGTTGTTAAGTGAATCTGGCTTTGCCCTTGGTTTTGCTTGTCGGAAGGTCGCAAAAGGGGAATTGTGGGACGCTGCAACCGTCATAACTATGAGTCGGGTGCCAAGTGTCCACATTTTGATCGTGCGGCTACGGGGACGCTGCAGCGGTCGTAAGTGTGGAATGACGGTCATAAGCCACTGTTTTCCGTGGCATTGTAACTTTGAACAGTCCCTAAATGAACTGTTGTAAGTCGAGGACTTGCCTTGCAGGGCCTCTGACTGGAAGCTGGATCAGCCAGACTGGACGGGGCGCCTGCGCGTCACCTCCAAGGGGAAGATCGCCTACGTGAAGCTGGAGGACAAAGTCTCAGGTGAGGAGGCTGGCTAGGAGAGATGCAGGTGTCGGCCCAGCGTCTGACCGGAAGCGTTGATGGGCTTTTCAAAAGTTCCTGCGGCAACATCCTCCGCCACCTGTCGCTCCTCTTTTTCTCATTGGGGTGGTGGTGGTGGTGGTGGTGAGTGGTACGGCCGTGCCTCTTTTAGGTGGCTTCTGCTTGGTGATTCTTCAAAGCAGAGTTTCCATTTGGCTGCAGGTAACCATGAAGCACGGCCAACGAAATACTTGGGTTGTTTTTCCATTCTACTTATGGAAAGTGATGCTGGAGCAATTCAAACCTGTCTGTAATTATCTCCGAGTAATGAGGTATTGATTGGGTGGTTTGAGATAACCAGTAATTTTATGCTGAGCCTTCTTTCCGGCGTGTTTTTGGCAATACGGAACACTTTCTGGCCTGGTTCTTGGATTCCTCCAAATCAGGATCTTTGCAGCTTGACTCTGATTCCTAACCTCCCTCCCTCACGGACGACGGCATGGGTCTTTGCTTGGAGGTTTGGTGCTTTTATGCCTGAGTCCAGGCTGATGCTGAGTTTGTGTTTGCCAAAGTGGGCTCCCCCCCCCCCCCGTCTTTTCCCGTCTCATTCTTAGCCATCCTCCTGCTACTCATTCAAAAGGATTGAAGGAAAGGATTGATTTCCAACTCAAAACAAATGCTCAAACATCTTTCCAGGAAATGGAACATTGAAACTTATGAAATTGCAGCTTTTTTAAAAAGGCATCTTATTTATCAATTTTTATTGGGTTAATTTGATTTTTGTTAGATTATTTTATAAATTATATAATTTGATATTTTGCTATGGTGGCGCAGCAGTTAGAATGCAGTATTGTGTGCAAACTCTGCCCACTGCCAGCAGGTCGATCCTGACCGGCTCAAGGTTGGCTCAGCCTTCCGTCCTTCGGTAAAAGAGGACCCAGATTGTTGAGAGCAAATAATGCTGGTATTTGTGAACCGCTTAGAGAAGGCTGAAAAGCACAGTGCAGCGGTATATAAGTCTAAGTGCTATTGCTATTTATTAATCCAGTCTAGTTGCAAAGAGGGTGCCCTGGTGGAGGACCTCGTTCCAGAGGTCAGCCAAGGTTGCAGCAGGATTGGCTCCTGAGAGGGCAGGAAGCGAGGGCTTCGGACCCATCCATCTCTTGGCCAGGCTGCCTTTTGTGAGTGGGCAGCTCTCCCTGGCAGCCGTTCTGCCAAAGACACACACACACCCAAAAACGTTCTGGAAAGGATCTGGTTTCCACTTCCCTCGCTGGGCCTTGAAGGCGGCTCTCTTCTTCTCGTTTCCTCCTAGGGGAGCTTTTCGCACAGGCTCCGATCGATCAGTACCCTGGCATCGCAGTGGAGACGGTAAATGACTCGAGCCGGTATTTTGTCCTCCGGATTCAGGATGGAAACGGTAAGAAGAAGAAGAAGAAGAAGGACGCATGGTTTCTTCTTGGCTGATGTGAACAATGGTGGCCCCACTGAGCGTGCCTCCAGCCGCCCTAAGGGATCTGGCCCCTGGGGACCGTCTCTCAGCCATCAGGGAGCCAAGAAATGCCCCTCTGGAGCAGGTGGGACAAAGCATCATCAGAGCATGCCTTGCCTTGGGCAGAGCCAAATGCCCGGCCGGGAAAATTCTGAACTAAATGTGAGAGAAGAAGTGTGAACGTGTGAAAGCTCCTCTCTCTCCGGCTGGTTCTCAGCTGAGGACCTCAGATGGACTGGAGTGATGATGGAGCTCAGGAAGTCCTTGGGGCAGGTGTACAGGTGTGGCGTGATCTCTGTTGCCAGGTTAGTTCTGACCGCCATGCCTCATGAGCCTAAGAAAAGGTTTTCCTCTGGGGTAGGGACTGATACAGAGGATAGGAAAGCCTGTAAGGCAGCAGAGCCAAAGAAGGCCAGGCATACAAGGCGCTGCGTTAGCAAAAAGTGGCAGAAGCTTTCCAGGAGCTCTTGGGATCTTTGGCTCCGGCGGCTGTGCTAACCGCTGCTGGCTTTCTTGACCAGGGCGCAGCGCCTTCATTGGCATCGGCTTTGGCGACAGAGGAGACGCCTTTGACTTCAACGTGGCCCTGCAGGACCATTTCAAGTGAGTCTGCCTTGCTGGGCGAGGAGGGGGATCGGCCGGAGGAGGGTCTGCAGAAATGGAGTTGCTTCAGTCTGAAATGGGTTTGTTCAGCTCCCTTCAGATGGGGTGGTTTCATCGCCTAGTCCAGGAGCATAAGGCTTTCTTAAAGCCTCAGACAAAACACTGGGGGTGTGTGGTGGTTGCAGCATCTCCTAGCAGGCCTCCCATCCACCGTCCAGTGTCCCCCGTGGCCAAAGGGGTTTTGAGCCATTCCTTTGGGCAAGCTCACTGGCCAGAGAATACAAGGGACGGGTTGACCTTCAGCCATTCAGTGAACCATCATTCAGACTTAGGACAGGGCTGAACCGATGGTGGTGAGGACGGATCCTCAGCGTTGCAACTTCCTGCGTGATCACCATCTGAGTGCTTAGCACTTAATGAGCAGCTTCAGTTGCCCCCCCCTCATGATCACGTGATCGCTATCTGCAACATTTCCTGCCGACTTCCCCAGAAAATCAGTGGGGAAGTTGGCAGAGAACGGTGCAATTCCCTCTGGTAAGGTTACCCCACCCATGCACCCTTCTCCCCCCCAGCACCTTTGCACTTGCTCAGCGCCGACCACTTCCCCCCCCCCCCCCGCTCTCCCTCCACCTTTGCTAGCTTTCCTTCTCACCTCCATTGTGGGAATTCAGGAGGCCGCTGCCTCCCCAACGACTCCGGGCTTCAGTTAGCACCCGCAACTGGCATCGCCATCGCTAAGCGATGCAGTCACGCTTTGTGACCGCGTTGTTTAGTGACAGGCATTGCAGCCCCCGTGGCTGTGTTGTAAGCCGAGGATGGCCTTGCCCGGCTCCTCTTGTGCCTGGTTTCCGCTCTCTCTTTCCTGTCCCTTCAGCCTGACCTCCTTGCACACAGGTGGGTGAAGCAAGAGACGGAAATCTCCAGGGAGTCCCAGGAGTTGGACAGCCGGCCCAAGCTTGACCTGGGCTTCAAGGAAGGGCAGACCATCAAGCTGAACATTGGGGTGAGGCTCCCCTGCGCCTCTTTTCCTGGCTTCCTTGGGTTTCAAGGGGGAGGGGGCTGTGATTCCGAGAGACCCCTCTTAACGCCGCCTTTCTCCCTTTGCAGAATATGCCCAGCAAGAAAAGTGGGTCAGCAAAGCCCCGCCCTGCTGGCTCAGGTGGACTCAGCCTCCTCCCCCCACCCCCGGGGGGCAAAATGGCCCCTCCTCCTCCCCCGGCCCCCCCTCTTTCTTCGACAGCCATTTCCAACCACGTAACTCCACCCCCCGTGCCAAAGTCCAGCAGTGCTGGCAACGCAGGTAACGGCTGCTTCCCGGCAGAGGGCGATTCTGGGGTGTCCCAGGGGTGCCCCCACCCAGCAGGCGCTCAGAAGATGGGGGAGGGGCGGCAGAGGCCCCGATGGCCATGGAGTCGGGATGGGGAGTCAGGAGGAGAACCCCCTTGGGCAGGCCTCCTTCAGCCTGGCTGGATTCCCCCCCCCACCCCGCTCGTGTGGGTCTTACAAGTAGTCCTTGACTTACAACAGTTCATTTGGTGACCCTTCAAACAACGGCATTGGAACAAGTGACTTATGACCGCTTTTCACAGTTACGACCTCCTTCACAGTATCCCCCCCTCCCCCGCCCCATGATCCCATGATTCAGAGGTTTGGCAGCTGGTTCATCCTTCCGGCCGTTGCTGCATCCTGGGAGTCCCGGGATCCCCTTTGGGCGAGCTTCTGACCAGCAGAGTCCGTGGGGAAGCCAGATTGGCTTTATAGCCATGGGACTCACTTAACAACTGTGGCAAGAAAGGTCGCAACATGGGGCAAAATGTCTCACTTAACAAATGTCTCACTTAACAACATAAACTTTGGGCTCACTTGTGGTCGTAAGTCGAGGACTACCTATACACACTGATTTGGGGGGGGGGGTTTCTGGGGCTCCAGGCAAGGTTTTTTGGAGGGGGAGGGGGAACGCAGCCCAAGAGATTCATCCTCTGCCTCTCTTCATGCAAGACCTGAAGCAGAACAATCGGCCGGGTAGAGTCCTCTTCCTGGTACTTTGAGGGCTGAGAAAATCGGGAGTGGATCCTGATTGGTGTCCTGAGAGAGAGCCGGAGGAGACCCTCTCTCAGTATTTCTAATCAAGAGCCCCCTCCTTTGATCTCTCCCCCCCTCCCCAAGATATCCTCCTAGACCTTGATTTGCCACCCGCCGCCTCCAAGCGCCCCGCGCCTGCCATCCCCCCAGGCAGTGCAGATCTCTGGGGAGACTTCAACACGGCACCCAGGTAAGAGGGAGGCTCCGGGAACGAGGTTGGATAAGGTGTGAATCAAAGGGGCTGCTGACTCTTTATTTATTTATTTATTTATTTATTTATTTTGCTGTTCTTATATGCCGCCCTACTCCCTAGGGACTCAGGGCGGCATATCATTTGTCCTTTTTGCTCTCTGTCCGGTTTCTGCTATGCCCCCCCTCCCCCCGCAGCCCTGGGGCGGCCGGTTTCTCCTTTCATGACTTCACCGTGGGGGGGGGGGGAGGGAAGTTTGCTTCAAGATCTTGTTGGAAAAACGGGGGGGGGGTGTTTCCTCTGGGGAGGGCCGGTCCTTGGGGGCCCCCAGTTCACTTCTCTTTCTCCTAACCCTTTCCCTGCCTGTGTCTCTCCCCCCCCCCGCAGTGCAGTTCCCAGCGAGCCTGCTCAGCCATCTAGCTGGGTTCAGTTCTGAAGAAGCAGAGCGGAGGAAACGGAAACGGACCAGTGACCGAGGCAGATGGACCCAACTGGGATGGGAGTTTCCCGACATCCTTGGCTCTTCAGTCGAATCCTAATTTCCAGACAATCCTCCTGTTTTTTGTTGATGTTCCCGTCCTCCCATTGACGCCTTTGTTGCATTTGATCTCTTGCTTCAGAATTCGCCCCTCCGGGAGCTTTGGAAGAGCGACGAAGGGTGGCTGAAACCCGGGTTCCTGCTTCTGGTCAGTCCCCGAGGTCTGGGAGGCTGACCAGACGCTGCTTTTCCTTTGGGATTTCCAGCCAGGCTCCGTTTCCTTCCTTCTGGGCCTCAGTGCGCCTGGTGCAGGCGGAGGGCCAGAGCTGCTCCTGTTGATCTCTGCTCTCGGAGCACCTCTGTGGTAGTCCTGATCCGGCTTTTCCTCGGTCTCCTCCCCTCCAGATCGGTAGTCGGGGGCCTCCGGATCCTGTGTTTTGTGTTTGGTGAGCCTTTGCAATTTCCCCGGCTTTTTTCTCCCTGCTCAGTTCTAGTGAGAAGATCCCTTCCAAAATTGGACGTAGTTGCAACACCCAAGAGGCCCTCCTGCTCCCATCTTTTACAGGTGACGGGGGGCCCCTCTTCTTCTTCCGGGCTCCCTTCTGAACCCTGTTTGTTGTGCCCTCGAGAGGCAGAGGACGTAGCCCCTCCTGAGGGAGTGCGGCCCACTCCTTCATCAGAGGAGCAGGGGGGCGGGTGAGCAGCTTTAAACAAAATGAAATCATTTCTGGCAGCGTCTCTTCCCTCCGCCTGCCTGCCTGCCTGCCTGCCTGTCTGGTCCGTGTCTTTTTGGGATTTGCGCAGGTCTCCCCTCCGCTCCTCTCGAATGGCTCTGAAACACCTGCTTCGCTTGGCCCTCGGATTGGGAGGCCGTTTTCTTGTGGCGCTCTAGATCCGTTTCTCCCGGTAGGCTCGTGACCTCCGTGGGCGGTAATAATTACGCTGTAGTCTTGGCTCTCGCCTGTTGCATGTCCTGGGTGACCCGTGGTTTGGTGCTTCCCCTGTGGGTAGTTTTTAAGTGAGCAAGGCACTTCCAGGTAGCCTCTCCGTGTTTTGTCTCTTCTCCTGATCTCCTTCGCAGAGGAGCAGAGGGGATCTGCTCCGTTAGTATCACGCGGAAGACCGCAAGGAATGAAATGCACTTTTTAAAAATAAAAATAATGGGTGCCTACTTAGCAAGGCTATCCGTAAACAGCCCCCGGCCCACTTACTCCTGAAGTTTTCTCTGTCCCTGGCAGGCGGCAGCCAAGTGTTACGTTGGGCTGCGGCTCCTGGAAGGACCCGGTTCCCCTGGGAAGTGGGAGTGGTAGCCCAGCTGGAAGGCGCCTGATTGGGCTTAGCCGGTTCCACCCCTTCCTTTCCCCCTTCAACCCTCCCTGCCTGGAGGTTCTGGATCCGGCTGACTCCTCTCCCTCCTCCGTGGCCATTTCCACAGCCTCCCAGCCACCTGACTTCCTAAGTTGGCTAATCGGGAGGCTGTCGCTCTGTGTGCGTGTTTTCTTACGGCTAGTATTACCTAAATAATATATTATGTATTGTCACAAACAGAAGTGATATTCATCTGTATGTATATAAAGTATAAGATGTACTGGTTCAACAAATAGCAAATAAAAGAATTAAACCTAGGAAAAGCTGTGCATTAAAAGAAGCAACAGGGCAGCTCCCATCTTTAAAACACACACACACACACACACACACACACACACACACACACACACACACACACACACACACACACACACACTCACACTGGGGTGGCCGGAATCTGTCTTCTTCCCCAGGGTTGGGCCAGGCCGAGTTGGTCGGCTGAGGAGGATGGAGCGGGTCCAGAGGGGACTCCCTGGCATCTGCAGGGAGACCACCAGTGGTGGCCACAAATGGAGCCTCTGAACATGCGCAAAGTCCGTGGGTGTACAAAGGGGCGGAGCTTTGATTGCAGCGCTCCGGCTGTTGTGTTGCTCATTTTGACCTCCCCTGAACCTCCAGCCTTCATGATTTTTTAGAGAAAGGGTTATGTAAAGCAGGAAGGATAAAGGATTCAGTTCAGAGAGAGAAGGCTGAAGGCTGAAACAGAAACTGACCCCGAGGAGCGAGCTAGAGTGGCGGTTTTGTGGCCCTTGCAAGTGGGGCGGTGGGGGAGAAAGAAGCAGTGGGGGGGGGCAAGGTCCTCTCCAGGGCAGAGAGGGTGCGGCTGTGCTCTATGGAGTCACAAGGAGCAGAGTCATGGGTTTGGTGACTCACCACTACCCAGAAATTGCCACAGAGGTTGCTGTCCAGACCCCTCGGCCCATGACCTCTGCCCATTGCCAGGCTCGGGGGCTGACGGGGATTTCCAGGCCCTCCTGGCAGAAACGGCTTCATTTCAACCCGTTTCAAACCTGGTTTTGGAAGAGGAAGCCAGTCCTGGTTGCCCTGCGAGATGAGCAGCATTGGGAAACGTGAAGGAAGGGACTTAGCTCAGTGTCAGCAATTGACAAGACTGTAACTTGCTAGCTTTGCATAATGGCAGCCAAACCGCTTCTCTTTTCCAGCCAGAAAATTGAGGAATTGATGTGCTTGAAAAAGCAGGGAGCTTCTCTTTTCCCGAGAGGCTGGATGGCTTTTTGTAGCGATCAAAGGTCGCCCTGGGCGATTGTGCTGTGAACTGGCTCAGCTTCTTCGGAGCCCTTCCTTCCACCCAGGTGCCCTTGCCTGGCCCTGCCCTCCTGCCACCCCAGCCAGTGGGACCACCTGCAGCTCTGGAGGCTGGCTGGCTGCTGCTCCCTCAAGAGCCTGGAGGGGCCTGGGAAGGAAGCCGGCCCAATCCGGGGTCCCTGGCTCTCCTCTCGGGAAAGGAGGCCCTTCCAAGCGCATGGCTGGCAGATGAGGTGGTGGGGAAGGAGGGAGACTTGCCCAAATCACATGGCTGGTCCCAGGCAGAACCTCCGTAAGGGATTCTCCACAGCTATTTTTACATTGCTCAGTGCCGATCATTATGCGGCTGGCTCAGCCTAAGCCTCCTGGGGGTGGGGGGGGGAAGGAGACACCTTTCTTCTTCGGGGGACATTGGACTTGGGGACGTAGGTGGGCCACCTCTTAATTCTTCCATATTTTGTGATGTGGCCCCTCTCCACGCGGAAAGCCCACCGTGTGCTCTGAAGGGGTGAAATGCCTCCCTCCCCCCAAGGTGGCGATTTGGGTAGACAGCTCGGTGGGCCCTTTTTAAACCTGCAAAGGGCTCAGAGCGCATTTGATGGTGTGGAAAGTCCAGGGCTTCTTTTGCTTTGAAGCTTTCAAAAGCAGGAGAAAAACAAATGGTTTTCAGAGCTGTTTGCCTGGAATCACGAAAATAAAGGGGTGCCTGGCGCCCCCTGGTGGACTGACACTTCAGCAGCAGGCCTTGGCAACTGCAGGAAAGAGAGAGGGGGTGGGGGAGATTGGCCTGGGTTGGGGTGCGCTTACCGGTAGCTGTGCTCCTCAGAAAACCAGGGGAGACTTGGTGGGCTGCACCTTCCTGCTGCAGGGAAGAGGCTTTGTTCAGTGACACAGAAATGCTGTTGCTGGATGGCGAGAGTTGTTATTCCCCGGCTCAGTCAGCCTGTTCCTTACCCAGGAAGATGCTTGAAGATTTGCGGAGAACTGGGGGGGGGGGGGGAGGCATCTGATGAGACCCATCTTTTCAGGTGCCTCTTTGTATGTTGGCAAAAAAGCTAATACAATCCTTGGTCGTACAAACAGAGGCATATAATCAAAATCACATGAAGCATTACTACCACTTTATAAAGCCTTAGTTAGGCCGCACCTGGAGTACCGCATCCAGTTTTGGTCACCACGTTGCAAAAAAGATGATGTGACTTTGGAAAAAGTGCAGAGAAGAGCAACTAAGATGGTTAAAGGCCTGGAGACTAAAACATAGGAAGAACGGTTGCAGGATTTGGGTTTGGCCAGTCTAGATAGAAAAAAAAAAGGACTAGGGGTGACATGATTTTTTTAATTAAATGATAGCAGTATTCCAGTATTGGATGGGTTGCCACAAAGAGGAGGGGGTCAATCCATTCTCCAGAGCACCGGAGGGCAGGACAGGGAAACAATGGATGGAAACTAATCTAGGAGAGAAGAAACGTGGAATTAAGAAGAAACTTCCCAATGGTGAGGACAATTAACCAGTGGAACAGAAGTTGCCTTCAGAAGTTGTGGGAGCTCCATCACTGGAGGCTTTCAAGAAGAGACTGGGCAGCCCCTTGTCTGAAATGGTATAGGGTCTCCTGCTTCAGCAGGGGGTTGGACTAGTAGACCTCCAAGGTCCCTTCCAGCTATATTCTGATTGATGAAATTCTCCTCCTGGTTTTCATTGTGCAAATGCAGCTCCGCTCTGTCCATGGCCCACGAGCAGAGAGACTTCAGTGGGTTACAGGGCGGCATGCTTGAGGCACCCACTGACCTCCTTACAAAACCCATCGCTCCCTATGAAATGCCATTCACAAGGCCTCCCCGTTTCTCTTAAAAACACGGCCAAAGTGGCTTCTGCCCCACCTACCCTGAGGTCTTCTCGCTTTCATTGAAACTTCTTTTATGCAAGAAAACAGAAAGAGGATGTCTACTCAATTGGCGTATGGTTTCTTATACAACGCCCCCCCCACAACTATCTAGGGCCTGGGCCCCCTTGTGTGCAGGGCTGCTTAGTGATGCCCCTCCCTCTGGTGACGGGTGGGTGGGTCGAGAGATGGGTAGTTAATTGTTTCTTAGGGGTAAATAACTCTGGATCATGCAAGACAATGGCTCGCATTGATCCCAGCGGCTCCAGCTTAGAACCGGCTTTAAACAAAACCAGATTGCACGCTCACCGCTGTGTCCCGGTCCATCCAGGGCGGCTTTGGCTTCTTGGAAACAGACTCTTCAGCGCAGGTCCTCCTTCTCCAGCTCTAATCTCCTGCAGATGCAGCCTCCACCCCAAGGCGGCTGCCTTCCAGGTCTAGGTCACACCTGCGCCCGGATTGGAAGCCCACCGTCTCCAGCAGCTGAAGCGGGCTCAGTCTTGCAGGGTCTCCACATGCTCTGGGGCCTAAACTGAGGTGCCCACCTGCCTCCCAAGACGGGGAGGGGAGGCATCACCCCTCAACCTGTTCTGGGAAGAGCATCTGAAGCTGCAGAGGGTGCTCTGAAAGACAAGGAAGCCTTCTGGCTGAACATGGCCTCGGAGGGTGGAATTGTCTCCACGTCTTCTTGCCATTGTGATCCAACCCCAAATATTGCAGATTTTACCCTCTTTATGCAACCAATGTGTTTTTTTTAATATTAAAAAGTGTCCATTTTAACTTGGTTAAACAAATCAAAATCACTTCCCCTTAACCTATATATCATAGCATCTATGTTGTCACCGATCCCCGTGATTTCCTCTGCAGTGGGTCCCAAGGATTTCGCAGGCTCCCCCACCCCTCCCTTCGAATGGAGCAGAAGTGATGGCACTTGGCCACCGAGGAAGGCGATGCCGGAAGAGAGGGCAGAACACTTGCACCCAACTTTAAGCTATGAAGATTCAAACCTGTCTGTGTAAAGATGAACCCAAGGCTTCCTAATTTCTTTGCTTAGTTTACTTAATAAAACACAACACAGAGAGAAAAAAATAAAATGACACCAACAAGAGAAAAGGAAAGCAAAAACTCACAGATATGCATGGACTTGGGAAGTTTTATGCAACGGTTTCAAGGAAAGTTGAGCATATTTCATTGGGATCCTCCGGGTGTAACCTACGTCTGGGAGCAACTCACCTCAAGGCTTACACTCACCGAGTAATGGGAGCCAGGCATCCATCTTTTCCCCCATTCAGGGACTCCTCTTTGGCAAGGAGAGCGGCCCAGAGGATCCATTCTGTCCTCCCACCATCAATTTCCACGTACTAATCGGTATGTGGTTCAAAAGAATAGAGATGTCCAAAAATATTAAATCATACCTTAGAGTTAAATTAATAGATTTAATCACCTTTCCCCAGAGTATAATAACTTTAGGACATGTTTTAATGACTCTCCAACAAAATGGTATTTTAATTGCATCTTGGGTGCAATTCACCCATTTATTTTCTATTCAAAGACAATGAGTTCAATGAGTTTGAAATATTATTTTTGGTTGAATAAACGCTAATCTAAGATCTACTGAAATTTTTGACACTGAGGCAAAACAATTTCCCATTGTTTAGACAAAAGAGGTACCCTCAATTTCTTACTCCATTCATTCTTTAAAATTTGCCTATTAAATTGATTTATTGATAACAGATATGATTGTGGGCTTTTTTGTCTCATAAAATTTAATGATGCATTCTAATAATTCAGGTGTTTTTGAAGATGAAAATGCTGCTGTTCCAAATTACAAATCAGTGGCCCCTGTAGTTGTAAAAACTGCAACTGAGGAGCAATGGGGGAAAAAATCAGTATTTATCTTTTAAAAGAGAATGATCAAGCCCCAAGGGACTTTTTGTGCCTGCTAAGTACTTTGTGTGTGTGTGTGTTTGCAGGTTTCTCCAGAGTCCTTTCACACAAGGATGGTCTGGGTTTCCAGGAGCTTCTCTCCCTTCTCCCTTCCTCTCTCCTCACGTGAGGGCACAACAATGAGAGATTGCTGTAGCTTGTTTGTGTTTGAATGTTATTAATTTATTGAACAAACATCTGTATTTCCACTTTTCACTATAACATTCAAGGGGAGTAATCGTGATTCTTAGTCAGGGATGGTTTTATTTTAATATCTGTTTTACTAGCTCAGTGTTCCATTCTGGCATCTCGTATTTTTACCCTTTTCAAACTCCTGGAATCCTCTCACTCTCACCCACAGAGAGAGAGAGAGAGAGAGAGAGAGAGAGAGAGAGAGAGAGAGAGAGAGAGAGAGAGAGAGAGAGAGAGGCACTCCTGGTATGCATTTCCTCCTAATCTGCATAGGAGGTGAAAGGGATTGTTAGAGAGGTGGGTCAAAAGGGGCTGGGGCCCCCTCCCCCCCTCCCTGCCATGCCCCTTGGGGCCACTTGGAAGAAGTTGGGCGGGAGAGGAGAGCAGCCCAATTTGCTTGCAGTGCAACACCTGGCAGTAGTTCCCTTCCCCCCCCTCTCCCCCCTGACAGAAAAGCCCTTGGTCTTCCTGCAAAAGGAACAGGCAGTCCCAGGGCCAGCAAGGCAATATTTTTAAAAGAAGAAATGCCACCCTGGGGCCACCACCACCACCACCACCACCACCACCACTACCACCACGAGTGAGCCAGAGGCAGCAAAGACTTTCCCCTCTTTGGGACTTTCTCCCAGACTCAGAGGGGCTCAGCAGCTGCAGCGGCCCTCTGGCGCCTCCCACCCTCCTTCCCACCTGCTGGTGGGGGAGGGGTCATGAAGGGGAAGCCCCACCCCCTGTGGGAGGAGCCCCTCCCTGGCCCAGCCCCAGGGAGCTGCCAGGCCCCCAAGAGAAAGGATAAACTGAACAAGAGGAGGACTAATATTACGTAGGAAACTGCCTAGTTTTATATTCCCTCCCATCGTGCCCAACTGACGATGGTATTGACATGTTTATAAATCTTGACATGGTTTCCAATTCACATTATTCCCCTCTTAAAACCCATATTCTGACAGCCGGAGTTTCCCTTGTTTTGTGACACATGAAATACATTCTGGTATAAATTTGGCCAAACGTCTCTTCTGAATCTCTGCTGTTCTTTTGTCATGGCTGCAGTTGGGTTTTCCAGTTCCGTCCCCCTGCCCCACCCCCACCCCCACCCCGGGAATTATAAATCAGGGATCCTGCCTGGTGAATCGATGGGTTTTCCAGCCTGGCTGGGAAGGAGGTTATGATAGTAATTTGCATTGGTTCATGTCTTACTAGTGGAATTGTTCTGGAACATTACCTAGTAGAATAAAAACTCCAAGATTTCAATTCAAAGTTCAATTTCTACAATTTTTAAATAAATTATGTATTCTCCTTCAATTCTTACAAGTAATTTTTACAAGACTAGCACCTATGATTACATCTTCCTTAAGTGTTGCAACATTTCTAGTATTTGTTGTTACATGATTTTCTCTTAAATTTTAGCATCGGAAAATTTTACCAATTTTTTTTCTAGGTCCTCCCAGTGTTACATTGTAATTGTTTCTTTAAAACGTTGCATTCACTTTATCACGAGATAGTTCCTTGTAACTCTGTGTTGTATTTTAATAAACATTGATAAATACATCTTAGTGAACTATTTTGGCCCAGTGAAAGTGTTCCTAGGCTGGGTTTTGTCTTAAAAGCACTCTTCCTTTCTTCAGATCCCTTTTTATCCTTCCAGCGATAACCCATCAGCCACGGCCCTTTACCAGATCAATCTCTTTGCCGCTTTAGTCTCTTTCTGGAGCCCGGATGCACCAGGTTCATATAATGCACATAATTACCGGTATGCTTTTCTTGCAATATTTTTTTTCTACAACAAAAAGCATTTCAGGGCAATCTCAAAAGCAATATCCTACTAAAGGCAAGATTGCTGCACTTATTACTGGTTTTTTTTTAAATAGAAGTCCCTGTTTTTGTCCACCTCTGCCTTATAAATAGGTCCCTTTAAGGTTTTTGTCTTCTTTTCTATCTGCATCATTATCTCTGAAGTCCATTAGCCAGGCTGACATCTTCTAATGCTGACATTCTGCTGTTTGGGGATTTTATCATCATTCTAAACGAACAACTTGCGTGGTAAAATAATTCACACTTTGGAAAAAAATTGTGTCATTTTTATTTTATTTTATTTTTACTTTCAGGGTTTTTTTTTCCTTTTCCAAATAAAATACGCATTCTTTGTCAGTCTTGCAATTTTAATTCTGGGATTGAAATTGGCACTTTTTGATGTGTGTGTGTGTGTGTGTGTGTGTGTGTGTGTGTGTGTGTTAGGTAATGTATTCATTTTAATGGTCACAAAAAAATCATCCACTTTCCCAGTGCCTGCAGGCCTCACTGAGACTCCCAGCTCCGTGGGCCAGGCTGGTGGCTGGCAAAAAAGCTGCTGGTGTGGGAGCCATCGGGGCTCAGCTCCCTCTTGACCCAGAACTCTGCACAAGGAGCTGGCCCGTTGGAGCTGGGCTCAGGGCTCAGGAAGGGGCCGAGTGTCTGCAAGCACCATGGGGTCCATCCAGATTTGCTCCAGCGCTTTCCAAGGAAACTTCTCAAACTGCCGAGATGCTGCTAGGCAAGAGACTCTGCGTCTGTGGCTTTGCTGGGCTTGAACACATCCACACATTCAGAGCTCTTGAGAAAGTTTCAGCATCAGGTGCTTCAGTCCAGATCCTGCTCAGAGCAGAGTGGCCAATGATTTGCCACAAGCTAGAGAAAGGTCCTCGTCCTCGTCCTCGTCCTCCTCCTCGGAAGGTTTGTGCTGAAAACAATTAGACACAGTCGCCACCACCACCCCCCCCCCCCGTGCCATCATTCTGCTGAACAGCTAATTCTCACAGCACTGTCTCAGGCCTAAAGATATTTTACCCATGTAATACGCTGTATTGATATTTTCCTTTTGATCTTTCTCATCTTTATTAATACTTTCTCCTAGTGGTATCTATGATTGAGCACTTGTTGTTGTATCTTATGATTAATGATTGTAACCATGATCTATGACCTAACATTTTGTTCTTTGCATGTACACTGAGAGCTTATGCACTGGAGACAATTTCCTTGTGTGTCCAAATACACTTGGCCAATAAAGAATTCCATTCCATTCCATTCTACATTCCTGTTCTATTCTATTCTATTCTATTCTATTCTATTCTATTCTATTCTATTCTATTCTATTCTATTCTATTCTATTCTATTCTATTCTATTCTAATTCTATTCTATTACTATTACTATTACTATTACTATTACTATTACTATTATTTCTATTTCTATTCTGTATTCTATTCTATATTTTCTGTATTCTATTCTATATTTTCTCTACTTTACACTCCACCCCACTCCAATTCACTCCATATTTCCTGTTCTGTTCTGTTCTGTTCTATGAACAAGGGTGGTCTTGTGGGTTTTCTCCATCCACCCTGGGCTCTTCTCTCACTTTTCCATCAGAGAGGTACAGTAGGAGCCTCAATGGAGGGCCCCCTCTATATGAAAGCAGCTATGCCAGGCCCCCTCCCCTGGGCAGAGCAAGGCTGAGATCCGAGAGGAGAGAAGGGCTGGGGCCCCTCCCTGCTTGCATCACCTGCTGCTACTTTCCAGGGGGGTCCCGGGATCCAGGAGGAGGAAGAGACAGCTCTGCCAGCTCGGCCAGCAACCCTTTATGCCAAGATGGGAAGGCCAGAGCTTTCTGTCCCTGGTGCTGGATTCTGATTCCACTCTTCTCTTTTCCTGTTACTGGTGGGAAAAATAAAAAATCACACCCCTTGCCTAAAATAAAGTCCTTTTCATAAATGTCAGTACTAGTGCTTTCACGCTTCATAGCCACAAGGGGATTGCAAACTGGGGAGCGGGGATTACCTTGAGAGTCAGCGAGAGATGATCCCCTTTCCTCTTAGTGCAGGTTTTAATGTTTTACACTGCCCGTGTTGAGTTCTAGGGAAAAATTCAGGGGTCAGGCCTGAAAGCAGCCCCTTTGTGGTGGGGGAGCCTGGTGCAGTCGGGGCCTGCTGGGCTCTTAAATGGTGTCCCAGGAATGCCAACTTCATGCCGTCCCCCCCCCCATGGCTCTGTTGCTGATGGTGGGTCTGTCCATCAAGGGAGGCGGCAGCTGAGACGGAGGAGGGCCGGCCGAAAGAGGCATTTGCAGGAAAGACCGGAAAGACCGGGTGCCCTCAGCAGAGGCAGGAGGGATGGCTGACTTTACTCAAATTTCATCTCTTGGGAGAGTGATTAATAAAATACAGAACAGGGGAGATTTCTTCAAAAACATGTGGAAGCTATTTATGGATTATGCTGATGGGCCTGGCATTAATGTATGAAAATATGCAATACTGCTGCATTTGTTGGAAAGACTGCCATATAATGAAGGTTTTATCGATGAATTATGCATTCCTCCTCAAGTTCTACCTTCAAAGAAGAGCCAGGAGAGGAGGAGGAAGGAGGGATGGCCTTGTTTGGAGAGGACTGGGGGTTTACAAGTCTCCCTTGCTTTGAGAGAGAGGCCCCCTCCTTCGCCCAAGGCCTCCTCCGCCACTGAGGAGAGGCAGTTGTGAGGCTTGGTTCCTCATCCTGACCAGCGCTCAGCACCTCCGTCTGGGAAGAGCGAGAGGGCCAGCACAAGAGGGGCGCCCCTTGGAAAGAGGAGGCCCACGTGGGCCAGGAAGGGGACCTGCAGCCCAGCCCTGACTTAATCAAAGCTCCCCAATGTCTCCATCCAAAAGCCAGCCGGGCGGGGGGGGGGGAGAGGAGGAGCAATGGTTTACTCCGATGCCACACCAAGTCTCGGTCCTGGAGGAAATGGCGGGCGGATGAGGTTGTCCTAGATTCCAAGGGATCTGTTCAGTCTAACAAACATGGCATGGCTGATCTCCTATTTTTGAAACCGTAGTGCTCTCTCAGGTGTGACACAAGAGTTCTAAGGAAGGCAATAAACAGATATTAGAATTATGCTGCTTAATAATTTTGGCTGATGTATTTCAGTAGAATGCGATTTGGATGGTATTACCTAGTGGTTGGAGATCTTCACACAGCATCCCTCTCATATAACAATTTTCCAGAGTATCCAAATCCAGAACTTAAAAATAAACCATAAAAATGTGTAATTACAACATTGCGTAAACATCTACTTTTCATTCCTACATCTATTAGTTGCCATTTTTTTGTGCTTTTCCTGACAATGGAAGGCTTAAGGAAGGATAACAGACATATGCCTTATGTTGGTCTTCATAATTAACCAGCTAATAAAGCCAAGCATTTAAATTCTGCTTCGGCGAGTAGATCCATAACTTGTCAGATAATTCAGCAAAAGCAAGTCAGCAGATTTTTTTCAGTATTTAGCCACTTCTCAATTTTGCTAGCAGGCTATCAACTTTCAGTCCCCCCCAAAAGCAGCTTAATCCTCGGATCCGCAATGGTTATGCAACTGTTTATATTTTTTCCATTCTGCTTTCCTTTCTTCTGAAAAATGGGTTTCTTTTCTAATTGTGCCAAAGGAGACACGTTGTGCTACACCATGTTTCAGTTGCGGAATCACTTATTCCGCCATTCCTCTAATTTGTGAAATTCCACTGAGCTTCTACCATAATGTCAAAGAAGGAATTCTCAATAAGGAAAGAAAAATGATAATCAGTCACCTACTGCTATAACTCACAGGTGCGTCTTCTGGATTTAGCACAACCAGGTAACGCATTTACCCAAAGCACTGAAGATGTACAGGAAAGCACTTTTTCATTTTGTGGGTGACCAATTCGGGCAGATGCTTCCTTAGACAATGTGGGACATATCGCCATAGAAGTGGCACATGACAGGCATCTCTGGCAGGCACCAGAAGCTTTTGGTGGAACCTCCAGCTGGTTTTGGCTGTTGACCATGTGGTTGGAGGGCCCTTTGGATCCCAGAGCAGCTGGCAGATGGTAGGGCTTGGGTGGTGGGCACAAGTTAGCCCTGCTTAGGGCCCCCCGCTAGAACACCTAAGCTGTGGCAGCTTCAAGAAAGAGCAGAGCAGAGCAGCAGTTTTTCATCTCTCTCTCAGAGCATCTGCTGAAAGGGCACAAGAGAGCTCGGAAGGTGGGATGCGGTTGGGGTGGGAGTGGGGGTGGTGGCAGAGCTGAGCCAAGCTGTCATGGTCATAGGTGACTTCAGCCCAGCAGTGGAGAAAGACATGAATTGTCACCCGTGGAAAAATCCCTATAATTGTTATTTGAACGGCTATTTCCTGTCATTATTAGGGATACACAGAGGCAGGGCATGATTCCAGTCCTTCCCAGGTAATTGTAAAATTGGGCCTACAATATGGAAAGTGGTTTGGAATGATGGAGCTGCACCACTGACCAGTTTCCAACCTTCTCTTGCTGGATGAGTGGACAATCCCTTTTCCTTAGTCAGGGTCAGGCCTGGGGTGGTGGTGGGTGCCGAGTACCTTGGCTATTTTCTTGGCTGCCTTTGACAGGACAGGGAAGGAGGGAATGCTGCTATGGGGGGGGGGCTTTGGACCCACTGAGAGGTGGGAATGAAGGGCTCTGTCTTGGCTGCCCTGGTTATGGTCTTGGAGGTTACGGTTAGGTGATGGCGGGGTAACCGGGGAGAGTGTCTTCTCTGTGTGTCCCTGTTCTTACCTTCCTGAGGCTCAGGGCCGGTTGGCTCCTGGGTTGTGTTTTCTTCAAGGAGGGAAAGGAGTTAATCTCTTCGGCTCCCCTCCTTGGCCTCCCCCCCCCCCCGGCAGTCCACCCCAGTTCCACTATGAAGGGGCACCATTATTCTTTGCCACCCCTTTCCCTTGCTGAGAAGGGCCCTCCTGCCTGCAATTTGTTACAGAAATCCCTGCCAAAATGCCCCCGACACAGACTCCACTATGTTTTCTCTCAGAAGAAGTTTATGGACATTTTTTTCTGCTTTAAAAGATCAGCATTTGAAGGAGCATAGTTTGGAAGTCTCTTGTTTGACATTTGTTTCGGTTTGGTGCATTTAATTCTTTAATAGCAATTTCAATGCCCTGCAAATTCTGTTCTGGTGAAAGGGATTTTACAATCTTTTACATTGTATGTGAAGAACAATGTAATATGTGGTGCAGACCATGCATATATCCAGCACCCTTAATTCTCATGAGCAGGGACTGGCCATAGTCGCAGCTACAGTCCAGGATCTGCCCCTCGCTAAGCACAGCAAAACGTTCAGCCTCTCAGCTCTCTGGGACCTCAAGAACTGGGGGGGGGGGTGTTTGCGATGTGAGAAAAAAGAAAAGCGGGAAAGGTGCTTGGTGGGACCGAGGCTTCTTCCACACGGGATTCCCTGCTTAGATCAGGGTTGCTCTCTCAGGAACCGAAGCCTGCAGGAAAGAGCAAAGAGCAAAGGGAAAAATGGTGGGTCTCTTTTCCAGAGGGTGCCATGGGACACCACCTCCTGGTCTCTTTGCCACAGTTAAGGACTGTTTGGTAAGTCCCCCCCCCCATGAGTGAATCTCTCTGGAAGGAGTTGGACAAAGATTAGGCAATCTTGTAAGCCACAACTCCTTTATTTTTGTTATTGCTGTTGCCGGCCCTTTGCTGCAGACCTTGGAACCAGGAAGCAGAGCAGGGAGATCTTATCATACAGAAAGGGGACAAGCACAAGGGAGGCATCAGAAAGAAGGGGCAGGCAAAGACGAGAGAGGGAAAAATAAAGAAAAATGAAGATGCTGCCAACAATGGCAACAGGAGCTAAAGCTGGCCAATGCTGTTGATAGAGTCAACTGTGAGTGGCTGGCAGAGATGGTGGTGGGGAAAGAAAGAGTTTAATATAATCAGCTGCAAGCTGTTCTGTCAAATCCAGATCTGAAAGGGAGTTCCCGCACAGTCAGACAGTAACCCTGACATAACATTCAGAGGATTCCCTCGCTTTTCAGCTCTGAGGATATTTCCAGTGTTCAAATATTCTTAACTTTCAGCTCAAAAGGAAATAACTGCAATGTCTCATTTAAAAGAGGGTTGGAATTTGATTACTCGGTAAAATATATACAAGAATGTCAGGGTTCGATCAGGGTTAAATCCTTTAAGTTCTTCAATCTTCCAAATTTTTTGGGCCATATTTGTTAGATATATTAAAAGGTAGCAAGACAGAAGAATCAGTCAATTGTAGCTCCCACGTTTTCCATGTTCTTACACGAAGGCCTGAGAGTATCAGGGATGAATTGCACTTTCCCATGAGATGGAGAATGCAGGACTAACTCAGTTTGTTTCCACTGAGTGTTGTTTGAATTTCACTAATCTGAATCGCCTTCTCCCTCCCACAAAGGACAATCCTCTCTGCTATTGTTAAGGGCTGGCTAACTTGCGGGGGGGGGGGGGGGAAGAGGCTTGGACAAACTCCCCCCCCCCCGCGCACTTGTATTTTGTCATCAGCGGTTGTGGATCTCTGGTAACAAATGGTTACAGCGGACCCCTCCTCGGATCCGCCTCCCTCTTCACTGCTCACGCTGCCGGGCTGTCTCTGGGGGAGATTGAGCCTCACTGGGTGCAAACTGGCAGCTTTTGAAGCCAAAGGAAAGAGAAAAACGCACAAGGGGACACTGGTGTGTGCACCTTTCCACAGAGTGTACACACAGCCCAAGATAATTATTTCTAAATCAGTTATTCAAAAGACAGCCTCTTTTTATATGAAGATGTTGGAATATTCATGACTGGGAGAGCCATGTGATTGAGTCAGCCAATCAGGCTGAAGTGTTATTTTGAGCATGTCCAGAAACTTAGCAAGAAGAAGGGTGTGGTTTAGTCTGTCCACCATTATACTCCAGTATGAAAACATCTCAACATGTGATCTGAAACAAAGTGTGGTATTGTTAATGTTTTATTCTACTTATAAAGAAGTTATTTGAATCAGCAAAATGCAGTTATCTTCTGAAGCTTCTGATTTATTGCGTAACTCTGAAAGGTTATGGGCCCAGGAATCGCTCAAGAAGTAAAGTTAAAACTGCATTGTAATTTAAAGCTGATAAGAAGCTGTCTGTGTTGTTAAAGGAACAGGCAGAGAAGAAAAATAAAGCAGGATGGCTGCTGCTATGGAATTTAAAGACAGTCCAATACCTACATTGGGGAAGAAAAATTATTTAATTTGGGCTGCAAAAATGGAATGTTTTTTGAAAGCAAAAGAATTATGGGACATCGTAGCAGACCCCCCACAAGTGCTTGGAGCAGCAGATCAAAAGGCTCATGACAAAGCTATGGCTTATCTTCTTTTAAGTCTGGGGGATGATCAATTCTTAAATGTAGCTGAATTAAAGTCTGCAAAAGAAATATGGCAGAAATTGAAAGCAGTACATGTCAATGTTTCTGCGTGTAATGTGGTCCAACTTTCAAGAAAGCTTTTCAGAATGAGTTTGCAGACAGGAGATTCTATGGAAGATTATTTAATGAAAATGCAGTCTAATTTTCTAGAATTGGAGCAACATGGAGTAAAGTTTCCAGAGTCCCAAAAAGTTTTATTAGTGTTAAACAGTTTGGATCAGAGCTGGGAGACTGTGTCAGCTATTTTTGAAAGTAAGCCAGAAGCAGATTTGAATTTGGAGGCTTTGAAATCGTGTTTATTGAATGAATATGAGAAAAGGCTTTTCAGCCATGCTGATGGAAAATTCCACAGGCGGGGGCTCAACAAGGAGTACAGTGGAAACTTACAGCAAGTCTCCAGCAAAATTTTCCACAGGCTGCCTATCTCTAGCAACAGCCGAGGTGTCTGCAGACAAGAGGAAAGCAGAGGCAGGAGAGATCAAGTTACACAGCAACAATTCTTCAAGCAAGTTAAAAAAGCATGTTTCATTTGTGGAGAAACCAATCATCTGCAGAAAAGCTGTGCACAGAGAAGAAATATGCAAGACAAGAGACATTATTTGCAAGGACAGATTGCAGTTGCAAAAGTTTGTTATAATAACAATAGAGACAAATGGTTGATTGACAGTGGGGCTAGTCAAACAATTGTTAATAATTCTGACTTATTTTCCAGATTTTTCCCAGGAAACCATGAAGAAGTGGCCTTAGCCAATGGTCAAAAGGCTAAAATCATTGGAAGAGGCGATGTGCAAATTCCATATTTGGACTCCAGGTTTACTGATGTGTTATGTGTACCTGAAATGGAGCATAATTTGTTAAGTGTGTCTAGTTTAGACAAGCAAGGTTATGAAACCACATTTGTTAATGGGAAGTGTATCATCCAAAGAAATGGGAATGTTTGTGCACAGGGCATAAAAGAGGATAATCTTTATGTATTGCAGGGACAAAAGGTCCCACATTGTTCCCAGATATTTAAAAATGTAGCAGAACATAATTCATGTGTTCATCTTCTGCACAGACGACTTGGTCATGCTAATTTTAAGGTTGTTCAACAAATGAAAGAATTTGCAGAAGGATTAGATTTGAAGGGATGTAAGGCATATTTGGATTGTGCAGTATGCAAAGCATCGAAATCCAAAGCATTCCCAGTGAGCAAGTTTAGCACAAGACAAACCACAAGAGCTCTAGAACTGGTGCATGCTGATTTAATTGGGCCTATGCAAGCCAGTTTGGGAGGAGCAAAGTATGCGCTGGTTATTGTGGATGACTACAGCAGGTTTGGGTTTTGCTACTTACTTAAGAGTAAAACAGAGGTGCTACAGCAATTTAAGCAATGGTTAAGTTTTGTAGAGAGAAGGTACAAACAACAGGTATGTCAGTTGCAAACTGACAGAGGTTCTGAATTTATGTCAACAAATTTTCAACAATGGTTGAGACAATTGGGAATAAGACACAGGCGCACAAATCCTTACACACCGGGGGAGAACGGAGTGGCTGAAAGGAGGAATGGTGTTTTGCAAACAATGAAAGACTCATTACTGGAGGATTCTGGTATGAGCAGGTCATATTGGGGTGAAGCCATACTGACTGCCAATTATTTAGTAAATAGGTTGTGGAGTTCATCCATCAATAATACTCCATATGCAATGCTATATGGGAGAAAGCCTTCTCTAGCACATTTAAAAATATTTGGAAGTACTGCATGGGTACATATTCCAAAGGCAATCAGAAGAAAGGGACAACAAAAGGCTAGAAAGCTCAGATTTGTGGGCTATGAGCCAGGCTCAAAAGGGTATCGCTTTAGCGATGGAAGTAAAAGGATAGTGATTTCAAGGTCTGCTAGTTTTGCAGAACAAAATTGGAACAGAATTGATGCAAATTCTGAAAATGTCTCACTTAGCGACGGTGATCCACTTAGTGACGGTGATCCACTTAGTGACAATAACTCATTTAATGATGGTGAATCATTTACTGAAGGTGTCTATGTTCAGGGAGGAGAGTCTGAACAAGATATGAAGCCAGAAAAGCTTGAAACACAAGTACAGGCAATGCCACGTAGGTCAGAGCGTAGTAACAGAGGGGTACCGCCAGACAGGTATTCTGCCAGTAAAGTTAAAGTGTGTAATGTGTGGTATGAGCCAAGAAACTATAAGGAAGTATTGGCATTACCAAAAGTTGAACAAGAAAAGTGGAAGGAAGCCATGGATAAAGAGATAAAATCCATGGGAAATCATAAAGTGTTCACATCTGTGACTTTGCCACAGGGTACCAAGGCTGTAGGATGTAAGTGGGTATACAAGAAAAAGGTATTACCCAATAATGAAGTACAGTATAAGGCAAGATTGGTGGCACAAGGTTTTTCTCAATTAAAGAATGTGCACTATGATGAGGTGTTCGCGCCAACTGTAAAAGCTGAGAGCATAAGACTAGCACTGGCATTAGCATCAGCATACAGGCATAGAATTTGGCATTTTGATATAACCACTGCATTTCTCAATGCTGAATTAGAGGAAGAAATTTATATGGTTCAAGCGCCAGGGTATGAAAATAAAAAGCCTAACATGGTGTATAAATTGAACAAGGCTATTTATGGGCTGAAGCAGTCAGCCAGAAATTGGAATATCTGTTTAGATACTGCATTGAAAGGTCTTGGGTTCAAGAGTTGCAAAGCTGATGGTTGCATATACACTGGAAAGTTACAAGGTGGGAATTGTCTACTATTAGCATTTGTGGATGATCTTTGTTTCATTGCAAAGGATGCATCACAAGTTAAAGAATTTGCTAATAAGTTAGAAAAGAAATTTGAATTAAAGAATTTGGGAGAAATAAAGAATTATCTCGGTGTAGAGATACAAAAAACTGAAAAAGGTTATATTCTCAGTCAAAGGAGAAAAATTGAACAATTATTAGAGAAGTATAACATGAAAGATTGTAATATTGCTCCTACACCTATGAGCACAGATTTTTACAATAGTTTGGGTGAGGACAAAAGTGAAGCCTGTGATCAGGAGATATATCACTCTGCAATAGGGAGTCTGTTATATCTGTCACAGTGGTCCAGACCAGACATAGCTTGTGCAGTGAGCATTCTAAGTCGCTTTACTGCTACACCTACAAAGTTGCATTGGATGGGTGTGAAAAGAATTCTCAGGTATTTGAAGGGAACTGTGAATTTAGGTCTTCAAATACAGGTCACTGAAGAATTAAAATTGAAATGTTATGTTGATAGTGATTATGCAAATGATGTAAAAACCAGAAAGTCTAATTCTGGAATTGTAATAATGTTTGGAGGGGCTTTAATTGGTTGGAAGTCTAGAAAACAAACAACGGTTGCTATTTCAACTGCTGAAGCAGAGTTTATTGCATTGTCTGAGTTATGTTCTGAAGTAGTTTGGTATGTACAGTTGTTACAAGATTTAAATGTAAATGTAAATGAAGCTGTAACTGTTTATGAAGATAATGCTGCTTGTATAAAAATGGCAACAGGTGACAGAGTGAAGAACAGAAGTAAACATGTGGACATTAAGTATTGTAATGTCAGGGAAGCTGTAAAAGAAAAATTAATAAGTTTACATCATTGTTCTTCAGAGGATAATTTAGCAGACATGATGACCAAACCATTGGGTGGCGTCCATTATAGGAAATGTTTAAATCCAATAGGTTTGATGTCTCTCCCAGTAATGAAGGGAGGAGTGTTGGAATATTCATGACTGGGAGAGCCATGTGATTGAGTCAGCCAATCAGGCTGAAGTGTTATTTTGAGCATGTCCAGAAACTTAGCAAGAAGAAGGGTGTGGTTTAGTCTGTCCACCATTATACTCCAGTATGAAAACATCTCAACATGTGATCTGAAACAAAGTGTGGTATTGTTAATGTTTTATTCTACTTATAAAGAAGTTATTTGAATCAGCAAAATGCAGTTATCTTCTGAAGCTTCTGATTTATTGCGTAACTCTGACAGAAGACTTTGGACATTGTGGGATTCCCCCCCCCCTGCAATGTCCCATGCTTCTATTGCACTAAGAATAAGTGAAGAGTTCTCCATCTTCACTCACTGGGGGAAAAATAATCCACATCCAAGACACTGATAGCTCTAATGCAGGGAAATAGGACAGATTTAACATTTTATATAAATTTAGTTTCTAATGCTAAATACTATAAAAATACGACCTGTTGAGCAATCATGGCAACTGGGGCATGGCAGCGGCAAGAGGTTAACACTCTGTCTGTCTCTCAAAGCTTGGGGATTCTCTCATCTCACAAGACTGGGACCATTTAAAATATTTTGGGGTCAGGCAACATTTCAAATCCCTGCCATATTTCTCCTCCTTTTTCAGACACAATTCTAGGTTCCAGGTGGGATATTTCCACCTAAAATTCAGGAAAGCTTTCCAAGTCCTGAACTACCGTAATTCTTGAGATTAGGCATAGAGTAAATGAAGGCAAACAAATTAAGTTTGGCTGATTTTGGATTATGAGAAGCTCTCTGGGTAGACAAGAGTGCAGATCAGGAACAATCTCTCTCACCATTTTGGAGGAAAAGGCAGGATTCAAACTGGGTTAACCGCGGCCAAGAAACCCAGAGCCTCTCAGCCTGCTCTGGGGTAGCAGCCCTGCGCCTGGAGCACTGATCGGCCCACCCGGGGTCTCCTTCAAAAGCGGCACCCCTCCCCTCTTTTAGCAGACCCCCACCCGCCACGCCCGCGTTGCTGAGAGGCTCTTTGGGAATCTAAGCCAGCTCCGAAACCGATTCGTTGCCCGTCTCTGAATCCAGCTCCGGGAGGAGAGAAAAGCCAGCAAGGGCCATTCAGAGCTACAGCATTTCATGGCTTGGCCGTTTGTTTATATCTCTAAGCGCGGAATGGAGGCCGAATGCCAGAAGGCATCAAATCTTGTCCTTGGAACTCGGGATGGCTGGACTATTACAAGCCTTACCCGGCGCTCCAAAGGAGGCCGGACAGGGATCCCACGCTGGTCAAGCTTCACCTGCAGAGGGCATTGATGCCACCTGGAGAAGTGGTAGAAAGGACGCCTCGGGCATGGCCGCCCCGGGGAAAAACCAGTGGGGGCTTTGATCCTTTGAGCCCCCTCCCCTTCCGAAGGAGGCTCAAGGCTGTGGGCAAATCCCACGCCCTCCCCAGATAAGGAGCCACGAAAAGCGCTAGTCCCTCGGGCGAGGAAAGAGCCGAGAGGGGAGCAAGGTATCCCACCCACCCCTTCCACTTGAGGAGAAGCCTCGGCTGGCCCGCGTGGAGGAAGGAGCTCCCTCCGCAGAGCCCCAAAGCCCGTTTTTCCAGCAGCTGAGGAGGACCCGGAGATGTTTGGGTGCACTCGTGGGTGCCCCCCCTCTGCCGTGCCCACAGAAACCACGCCCGCCCCTTGCACTGATTCACCCTCCTAGCTGAGCAAAATGCCGGAGCCCCAGCCAGACCGGGGACGAGGCCAGAAGGAAGCAGAGGAAGCAGAAAAGTCATTTCTTTCCTCAGAAAAGCAGCTGGGAGAAGGTTGCCCGAGGGTGTGGAAAGAGCCCGAAGTCTAAATCACGAGGCAAAAAGCCCAGGCGCCCCTGAGGAGGCCGGGGGTGGGGAGAGAGAGAGAGAGACATCTGCCCCCTTGACTCGTCTCTCTCGGAGGAAGAGGAAGCAAAGCCCCGCCCCTTTTCTTCACTTGCCTGCAGCAACCCAAGCGGGGCAGCGGGAGTGGGGGGAGGGGCTTTGAATCTCACCTGCTTGATGTGCCCCCAGGTAGCCAATTTGAGCCAAGAGCAGGAAGAAGGACCAGCAGAGGGGAGGCTTCAAGTGGGGAGGGGGGGGATATGCAGGTCTGCATTTCAAAAGAAGGAACTCCGTCCCCCGTCCCAATATGGGGATTCCAAGGCAAGCTGAAGTTTCTCTCCCTCTCTCTCTCTCAGTGGCTACCTGGAAAGGTGGCTTCCTGATCCTGTTTTCCCCAATTGCCCCATTTTCACCTCCCCGTCCCCCTCCCCTTTCCTCCCCTCCCCTTTTTTCTATTTTCCTTCCCTTCCCTTCCCCAGCCCACCTCCCCTTCCCCCTCCCCTTTCCTCCCCTCCCCTTTTTTCTATTTTCCTTCCCTTCCCCACCCCCACCCCCATCTTACTTGCTCCCTTCAGCTGCTCTTCTCTTGAGGCCTGGAGAACTGCAGGCCCCCCCGCCCCCCCCCCGTTCATCTCTGCCCATGATTTAAATGAAACCGCGCCCCAGTCTCTCTCTCTCTCTCTCTCTCTCACACACACACACACACACAGACACAGACACAGACACAGACACACACACACACACTCACTCACTCACTCTCTTCTCTCTCACTCGGGGCCCAGAGCCAAATCCAGCCTTGGCCCATCGCAGCCTCCCACTCGGCCACCGCTGATCCTGGAGGAAGCTGAGCGGAGCTGCTGCAGGTGCGGCTCGGAGGCCCCTGGTGAGAAGCTGCCCTCTCCTCCTCCCCTTTCCCCCCAGGAGCCCGGTCCTCCCGAGCCCTCCCTCGAGTCTGAAAGGCTCCCGCCCGGCTTCCAGGCAAGGGCACTTCGGCTGCTGCTGCTGGACAGGCGGCGATTCCTGCATGGACAACGGAGGCGACAACGGCCCGCTTTCTCTCACTGTGGCGGGGCAACAAAAACCGACAAGCGGCGCCAGACGGACGTTCCCTGGTTCTTTTGGCAGTTTCAGCCGCTTCCCCAAGGAAGTCCGAGAGGGGGTCGCTTGGGGCCAAACAGCTTTCCCCCTTCAAGCGACCCTTCCTTCCTGGGCAGAATCCAAGGTGAGTGAAGGGAGCCGACTGCAGCGCCTCCCAACCGGCCTGCTCACAGCTGGGGAGTCCCGCAGAGGAACCGCAGCAGGCCTTATGCTGGAGGGGGGAGCCGACAAGGTGTCAAAATTTAATGTGTTTATCTGTTAATAATTTGTCAAATAAATAAATCGATGACACCACCCATCTGATTCTCAAAGTGTCTTTTCCCCAAATAGAGAGCAAAAAGGAAGGGAGGGAGGGAGGGAGGAAGGAAGGAAGGAAGGAAGGAAGGAAGGAAGGAAGGAAGGAAGGAAGGAAAAAAGACTGGTGGGGGGGAGCCTTGAGATAGCCTGGGTGGGAGCTGTAAATGTCTGAGCATCAAGGCCAGAGTCCACTGGAAAAGTCGCAGCACTTATTAAATTTCTTCAGGTGGAATTAAAATGTCAGAGCAGCAATTTAATGTCCCCATCAGTGAAACTGGTTGGATGCGCCATCATAAAGAACAAGGGATTGTTACATATTTCACTGAACATAAAAATGCACAAAGGTCTGTGGAAATGCCAGATGGAGACCTGGGAATCAGGTGATGGCTTTTCTGGCAGCCACGTGGCGCACCCTGGCCTCCTCACTGAGGGCTGGTGACTCTAGCAGAGATGCAGAGGGCTGCAGAGGCCATTTTCCTCTTCCCATAACCTCTCCAGGCTGCCTAACATGGGAAGAGGTGGGTTTGGTGGTTTCCAGTTGAAATATACTGTCTTCTGAGGCATAAAATCCTTGGCAAATAAATCGCAGGCGAAGGAGTGGCAGGACCTGGTGTGGAGTTAAAAGAGGGATCAGCCTTGAATCCTTATGTAGTCAACCCCCCTTTGAATTGCATGGACCCTTATCTAACTCCTAGCAGGTGCTTATCATTACCGGTAGTTGACAAGATTCCTGTGCAAAGACTTTTTAGCAATAAATCAGTTTAATTGGATCTTAATGGACCTGGTCTTTTCTACCTGACATAAATCAGTAAAAGAAACTACAATGGAAATAACTGAGCTTGAAGTGACAGCAGAGTGACTGTGGGGTGGGCACATCAAAAAGTCAAGATGGCAGCCATGGCCACATGATTCAAGTCCAGCCCTAAAATGAATAAAGTGAAACAGCCATTTTGACTTTTCTCATGGACAAACTCTGATCTTGGTTGTTTTCTTGCAGACATTTCATTACCCAAACTACCTACCAACATCTCCCAGATTGCCCCCCCCCCCCGGCCAACACTGACAGGGCAAACCCCTTCCTAGAATATAAACTGAGATCCAACCCCCCTCCTTACTAGCACTGATGAAGTTACCTAGTTGGGTCATGAAACATCTGCAAGAAACCCACCAAGCTCAGAGAGCACCAACCCTGGGCTACAAACATTCTCCTTCATTGGACAAATGCGGGCAACGAAACTGAGGCCTCGATCTCGATGCCTTGATCTTGCAGGCAGGGGTCCCAGGGAAATCCCAGCCAGAATGGTTTTGGGTGACAGGGACAACTTCACCTCCCCTGCAGGGTTTCTGAGCTGTCTCCTGCCTGCCTCCCCCCCCCCCATGGCTGTCACTGTCTCCCCTTCTTTGTGCTGATGGATCAGAGGGGTTGATGGAGGGGGGGAGCAGTTCAGTAGACCCGCCTAGAGACTGAAGCTGCCTTTGAGGAGGGAAGCCCCATGCACCATGAAGCAAAGTGAGGAAGGAGATATGTGACCCACATAAAATCTAGGCGATCAGGAAAGGATGGTAACTTTGGGGAACTCCTAAGGGCGAAATACAAGGAGATTCAAAATCAATTGATGAATGAATTGTCTCAAAGGTGCTTTTCCCAAAAGGCAACTTTTCCTTGAAGATGTTTCCCTTGTCATCCAAGAAGCGTCTTCAGTTCAGTTCAGTGGAGTCAGAACTGAAGAAGCTTCTTGGATGAGAAGCCAAACGTCTTCCTTGAAAAGTTGCCTTTTGGGGGAAAAAAGCACCTTGGGGACAACCATGAGCTGGATGACTGAGGATCCCCATAGGCAACCAGGTGGTCTGCATGCAATTGCCGCAATGAGACAGGCGGCTGCCGGGTGGCTTTAAAGGGGACCAGCAGTTGCCGCATGCAACCCTGAAGCGCAACATCACGTGACCCTGCCTTTAGGGGTGGACACCCCAGCAGTCTCTGTCGCTGTCATTAAGGAAACCATCGCGGTGGCCAAGCAAGAGTGTCACGTGGTCCTCACGTGCCACCTCCTGCTAGTTGCCCCTCTTGACCCGGGGAAGCTGGCATGGCCCTTGTCGGAAGCCGCCAAAGAAAAACCAGCAAATGCTGATCGCGTGACTGCAGGGATGCTGCCACGAATGTAACTGTGGGGACCGCCCTACCCGTCACTGGCTCAGCAGGGTTGTAAGTTAGATCCCTGGATGATGCTCATGAAGTCAGGACCACCTATGATGGAGCAGCCGGTCTTCCCGCTGCCCCCCCCCCCCCACTTCCAGTCCTGTTGCCTGGGAAGCGCCGTGGCGGCTGGTGGGGGATCTGGTCAAGGGCCGTGTGTGTGTGTGTACACGAACTGAGCGGACTGGGTGCCAGGCTAGGTGCAGGGTGGGCGATGCCTTGCCCGAACTTACTGCCCCTCAGTGGATAGCGAGGGGCTGGGTTCGTGCAAGGCCAGAAACGCTTTGGAAGCGCGATGGGTCCCTCCGATACTCAGAGCTGCCTTGGCCACAGCAGGAGAGGCTGGAGAGCAAAAACAGAAGCGCCCTTCCCAGATCGCCCCCTTTCATTTTGCTTCCTTCCTTCCGCCCACAGCCGGAGCCCCAAGGCCGAATCTCGGCCCTACCCTTGAAGGAGGGTTCGGAGAGAGTAGACCGCGGCAATGAGAGGACCCGGGACTGAAAGGGGAGTCGCTGAAGAGGGCAAGGAAGGACCAGGCAGCCGATCGGTGATCGCGCTCTTCGGACCCGGCAGGGAATCTCCCGCAAGAAGGATTTCAGCTCTTAGGAAGAGATCCCGATGGAAGCTTTTAAAAAATGCTCCCCCGGGTCCGACAGGGGACCAGGCTGAGGCCCAGGGGGAAGGGGAGGGGGCGGCTCGCGGACCTAGGTGGGCTCCAGTGGAAGCCAGGCAGCGCTCCCGGATCTGGGCTTCTGGACGGTGCGGCCGGTGGAGGGGAGGCCTTGGGAGACCCCCACAAATCTAAGATTGCACGATATCTTTTTTCTTTTAGAAAAGTCCAAGGTTACAGCGTTTAAAAAGGCTTTTGGACGTTGGATTTTGAACATTTCAGCGGGGCTGAGAGTCCGAAGACCGGCGACGCCACAGGAGACCCGGCCTCTCTTCAAGCTCAGCGCCCGTGGCGGGGCCGGATCCGCCATCTGAAAGACCGAAGAGTTCTTGACTTCTTCTCGGGTGGCGCTTCCACGGCGCAACAGAAGCGCTGCCTCCCACGAGCGCTTCGCTCCGCACACGGAAGGCACAACTAGCGGCGGCGGCGCCCGCAAAGTAGCCCCCCCCCCAGCCGAGCCCTGTCCGGCGGGCGCTTCTGCTTTCCGTCTCTCGTCCTCGCTGCCTCGAAACCTCCGCAGTCGTGGATGGGCCGGCGGAGGCTCCCGGGCGGGTCCACGCACCCGTCTCTCCCGCCGGCCATGGGTCAAGCAGGCTACGCTTCCAGGGCGCTGCACCGGCACCCGTCGGCCCCGCCCAGTCTTCACTAACCTCCCCCCCAGCCCCTCCGCAATCGCCGCGCTGAAATGGGCCTGGGAGCCCTCGGCCCCTCGGCTGCGGCGGACTCTTCCTTCTCCAGGCGGAGCCAAAGTCGCCTCTGGCCCTGCACGTCTTGGCCAGGCCGGAGCGCCGCAGAGGCCGGTTGGCCGCGCCACTTAACCGGAGCCTTGGCCGGCCGTGAGTCGACTTTCCGGGAGAGACTGAGGCGGAAAGAGCTGCTGGCTTCCCCAGATTCGCGGAGCTTCCCATCCCGGCCTTTCTGAGGGCGGCGGCGGCGCGATTCTCTCCTCCCCACTTCCTGCCTTTCCCTCCAGGGACCAAACCCGCTCTGCCTGGGCCAGGTGTGCCCGTGGTCGGGCGACAATAGTTGGGAGAAAGTTACTTTTGGGCCGACTGAAGGGTTCCCCCGGCATCTCACTAAAGCCCCGTTGCCTTTAGCAAATGTTCCCCTGGAAATTAAACCTCGCGCGGATTAAATTTGCTTGGGAGGAAGGTCTCTTTGAATTCGATAGAGTTTACTTCCAAGTAAACTGGTACCCCAAAGGACGAATTCTTGCTTAATTGGGGGGGGTACAGTACATCAGTACATATTCTGCAAGGGAAAGCCTGCCTCCGTGCACCGCCCATTCGCAAAGAGTTAGGGTTTGCAGTCGGATCTGAGGAAAAACGGCGCTGCTGAAGCTCGTCGGAGTTCGGAATCCTCACACCGACAGAAGGGCTCGGAGGCGCCACGCGGAGCAAACTGGGCCACGGCAGTCTCGCTTTCCACTGTGGATCTGCTCTCACGTGAACCAAAGGTCCCTCTCCGCGGGGTTAATCCACCCCCCCCCATACGGGCGGCTAAAGAGGCGGGGGGGGGGAAGCGGGGCCGGGGCTTAACCCAGAGCGCAGGACAGGCCGGCAACCAAACCGCCGCGGAACAGAGACGCGCAGATCTCGCAGGTCGGCTGGGACCAACCCGGTCACCCCGCTGTCGTTTAAAATTAATTTATTTATCAAATATAGCTATTAATATAAACGATAATAACTTTTTCGACTGTACAATATTGTACACGGGGCGCCGCGCTCCTTCCTCGCGGGGAGGCAGCCAAGGGCCGCGGCGCCTCCGAAGGGCTGTCCGTGCCGGGCGGCCCCGCCAGGGCAGCGGAGGGTGGCTGCGGCCTAGGCCAGGTGGTACATGCTGTAGCCGACGTGCGCGGCCGCGTAGAGTCCGACGGGCGTCACGGGCAAGGCGGCGCGCTGGAAGGGGCCTCCGGGGGCGTAGAGGGAGGCGCCGGCCACGGCCGGGCTGCCCAGCGGGAAGGAGAGGCCGAAGGCGGCGGGCGGCAGGAGCGGCTTGGCGGCCATCTTCAGCTTCTCCAGCTCGGCCTCCTGGAGCCGCTTGGCCTTGGCGCGCCGGTTCTGGAACCAGATCTTCACCTGCGTCTCGGTGAGGCTGAGCGAGCTGGAGAACTCGGCGCGCTCGGCGATGGAGAGGTACTGCTTCTGGCGGAACTTGCGCTCCAGCGCCAGGAGCTGAGCCGTGGTGAAGGGCGTCCGGGGCTTACGGTTCGTCTTGTGCTTGCGGAGCGTGCAGGCCGGCGGGCTGGAGCGCCCTGCGAGGGAGGGGGAGGGAGAGGGGGAGGGAGAGAGAGCGCGGTCGTTTAGACACAGTCCGGCCCACCCCGTCCGAAGGCCCGCTGCCTCCGCTCCCCCCCCAACCTGTCTCTACCGCGGCTCCTCTACGGTCCGTCCGGGAAGCGGATCAGCGTGCGGAGCCCCCCGCCCGCCCGTCCTGCTTTGGTTTATCTGCAAAGTGCCCCGGGTTGAAAGGCTCCGAGTGCCGCCGAATGTCCCGGGATCGGCGCGATTCCAAGACGGGAGAGGAGGAGGAAGGCTTTTGGTCACACGTTTCATTCTTAGATGGAGGGGGTGATCATAGGACACCCCCCACCCACCCAAGCCCCAAGCCTCCTCCTCCTCCCGGGTGCGCTTGGAAAGGAAGCCCAGGCCAAACCCAACCGGACAGGGTTTGCTTTCCTCTCCGCCAGAGGAGGGAAGCACCCCAAGAGTGCCGGGGCTGAAAATGCCCGGCCCCTGGTCAACATCTTGGGCTAAAGACTTGTTGCTTTTGTGGGGGGAAGAAAGCCGCCGATCGGGAGGAGATGAGGAAAGAGAGCCGCCCTCTCCCCCCCTTCCCCACATCAGCTTGCCCCACATTGCAGGCACGAAGGGGTGGTACTCCCTCCCTCCCTCCCTCCCTCCCTCCCTCCCTCCCTTCCTTCCTTCCTTCCTTCCTTCCTTCCTTCCTTCCTTCCTTCCTTCCTTCCTTCCTTCCTTCCTCAGCCTGCTCAAATAGGGCGTTGTTAACACTTGTGCGGTGACAAAGAGTAGACTTGGAGATTCTCCCTGCATCCAATGTGCCTTGAGGGGCAGATGGGATCGCTCAGGCTTATCTTCATTCTGATTTCGAGAAATGTGGTTGCCGGCCGCAGACAGGCAGCCATATAAATGAGAGATAAATAAATCGGATTCACTCTGGATCTTCCTACTGAGCAAGGGAGAGACCTACTTCACTTACATGGAGAGAGAAACGGGTCGGGGCGCGATTGTGCCCCGTGCAGGCTTCCTCCAGAAATCCCAAAGCTGCTTTTTCAAGAGACAACTGGACTTTCTGGTTTCTCTTTGAAGACTTTTCGCTTCTCATCCAAGAAGCTTCTTCATGAGAAGCGAAAGGTCTTCAAAGAAAAAACTAGAAAGTCCAGTCGCCTCTTGAAAAAAGCACCTTTGGGACAACCAGGACCTGGATGGTTGAGAATAATCTCCGCAGACATTTTCCTCTAGAAATGAGCCATCTGAGTCTAGGGTGGTAGAAAACCGGAAGGAGTTGAGAGCCTCTTTTCTAAAGCATTTTTTTTAAAAAAGGCTCAATGCTGTTTCATAAAACCTTGGTTGGGGAAGGTGCTGCCAAACTCCTTTTGAACAATGCAGCCTCGGCCTTCCAGGAGGAGCCAGTTTTGCTTAACGGCTCCCTATTTCAGGCCATCGTCTCCTTTCATTTCAACTGCTGTTCTTCACTGATTTCTACCGATTTTCTTCCCTGCCATTTAATTCTGTCCAAAGCAGGAGAGAAACTCACACCTGACTCTCGAGCAGGAAATACCTGGAAGGCTACAAGGGATAGTGCTGGGGACATCCAGGCGGGTCATTTGGACAGCGCCGTTTTCAAACTAACCCCCGAGGCACTTGGAGGGCTGGGGAAGCAGGGTGTGTAGGCGCAAGGCAGGTGTCCTTTTCACCCACAACAGATCAGCCGCCAGGCCCAGGAAATCCCCGGCAGACTGGGGGTCTTGGGGATCTACTTTTCCTGGGGGAAACCAGCGCCAGCTCATGGGGGGCTGGAAACGCTGCTGGGTTTCTGCTGCGCATATAAATCGGAAGGGGCTGGGCTGATTCCGATCGGGTCCACCTGCCAAAGGCCCAGTCCGCGCAGCCAGCGCGGCTTGTGGAGGGACGCGAGAGCTTGGAAGGGGTTGCACAGCCCTGAGGCAAACAACTCCAGCAGAACCCCTCACTGGCCCCAGTCTCTGGGAACAGCCTTTGGGGTGGGAGTGGAGTCAAGCCAAAGCTTGGAAGGAACTCTGGGCTGGGAAGAGGGGGGGTGGGGGGAGGGCAGCACAGGTCGAGCCAAACATTGGGGCAGCTGGAGGATCCTCGGAGCCCAACAGGACGCCGGGCCTTTGGTCAGCCACCAGTTCTGGGGAGAGGTGCCTGAGCAGCCCGGCCTGGCAGCAGAGGTGAGGCCAGGGCCCCAGGCCTTTCCGCAGGGGAGCTCCCAGGGCACCCCGCTTGTGGGGCGGGCTGAGCTACGGGAAAGGACGGCTCTTCCTCTGCGGGCAAGACGAGGAGTCGAGGCGCTAAGGTGCCTGGAACCGGACTGGCAACGGCGCAGGGAAAGGACCGTGCCGAGTCCCCCGGGCGCCCGGCGAGCATCCTTCAGCCGAGATGGAAGCGGGTTTCCCCGACAAAGGAGTCCCCTCCGTAGCGGCGGCGCCAGAGGGCTCCTGCCCAGTGGTTTCGGCCTTGGGCCCCCTCCCGGCGGTGGCGGGGCGAGGGGCGGCCACGGGCGGCGAGGAGGGGGCTTCCCGGGGCTGCTGGCGGCGGGGCCACTTACTTGGCGGCGACGGGGAGAAGCGGCGGGCGGACCTCCAGGACGAGCGCTCGGCCTTCTCCGGGCTTTCGGCCTTGACCAGAGCTTCCTCGGGAACTTTCACGAAAGCTCCCACGCCGAACGGGCTGGGTAGGACCGGGGGCGCCGGGCGGGGACTGGGGGTTGCCGGCGGGTGAGCCGCGTGCCCTCCGCGCTCCGCCAGCCCGTCGCGGGGCCCGCTGCCGGGTTTGCGGGGCTCGGCCATGAGCGCTTCCACGCTGAAAGGCAGCAGAGCCGCGCGAGGCTTCTCGCTCTCTTCCTCCTCCTCCTCCTCCTCCTCCTCCTCGCCCCGCATGGCAGCCCCGGGGGCCTCCTTGCTGCGGGCCTGGGACGCTGGTTCCTCGGCTCGGGCTGCGCACTGCACCGAAGTCATGGCGGGCCCGGGGGCCATGCAGCAGCAGCGGCGGCGGCGGGGGCGCGGAGGGCGCGCATGGAGCGGGCCAGGGCGGGACCGCGCGCGGCTGCACTCCGGGACACTTTCCGCGGCGCGGCTAATAAAGCGAGGCGCCTGTCCCGGCGGCCAATCCGCGCGCCGAGGGGTGGGCCTCTGGCTTCCCATTGGACGCGGCGCGCGGCGAGGGCCCCGGGTGGCGGGGGGCGGCGGGTCTTGGGCCGGGAAGAGGCGGCGGGGCCGAGCGATGGGCTGGCTGGGGAGGCGCGGCCGCTGCGCTTCCGACGGCCCCTTTCTGGACTTTCTCCGGCTGTTGCCGCACTGAAGGGTTGCTGCCGCCCCGCCGGACCGGACTTGCCGCTCCCGGTGGCCGTTCCTGCCCTGGAGGGAAGCGTCGGCGGGGATTCCAGCGGAGGTGAATGAGAAGGAGCCGCGCATCGACACCCCGGATAAATCTCGTTCCTTTCAAGGGATTTCCTCCAGCAAAGGCCCCGGGATTCCCTCCCACGCAAGTCCGGTAGCTGAGCTGCCAAATGCCGCAGATCCGCCGTGAGCGATGGAGTCCGTCACGCCTCCGGGGCCGGCCTCCCACCGCGCCCAGCGACCCTCCTTTGGGCCGGGCTGAGTGCCGGGCAGCCCCGGCCCTCTCCTAAAGCCGCCCTGCCGGGAAGCCGGCTCGGAAGCGCCAATATCTCGAGGGGGCCGGCGGGACCGCGACCACAGCTCGCCCCCCTCTTTCTTCCGGCGGGCCGGGGCTCTTGCAAGGATGCCGGCGGCGGCTCAGGGAAGGGAACTGGCGCTTCAGAGGCCGCCGCCGCTCTTTCCATCGGAGGTTATCAGCGATTGTCCCGTCTGCGGCGACTTCCGTCCCGCCATGCTCCCTCCGGCGCCTCCAAGCTTCCTGCGGGGTCCCCGAAGGGCCCCCGGCCGAAGGCTTCGAGCTGCCCGCTGCCTGGCCGTTTGGGCCCGGTTCTCCTCCCCCCTCCGGCCCTCGAGCATGCGAGGAATTCTTGTTCCCCGCGGTTTCTTCTGGGAAGGGAGGCGAAGGGGCTGCCTCCCCGCGAGGGGCTTATCCGCGCTCTCTTTTGGAAGCCAAAAGGGGTTGCGGTGAACTTCGTTCCAGATTTGTTGGTGCACTTTTGTCACCTTGGTCGGCAACCATCTCCAACGGCCTCGGGAATTTAGTAGCCGTCGGTGGGCGATTTCATTAAGTGCATCTGCATGACATCGTGCAGAGAAAGCGCAATCTGTAGCCCTTTTGCGTTCTTTGATTTCGAGGATCGAAAAAGTGATTTTGAAAACCGGTTTTGGTGACAGTCTCCCCTGGAAAATGGGGCGAGGAGGGGGGGATCACGCGAGGGCCAGGAGGTGCGCCCTAGGAAACACCACATCCTGTGGTCTGCCCTTCCCGCCCCTCTCCTCTGGCCTGGGCAAGCGGCTCCTGCAGCCACCGCCCGGCTCCAACAGAAGGAACTGCCGGTCGCGGGAGCGCAGAGCGTGAGGACTCAGCCGCTGCCTCACCCGTGGCCGCTCGCGGGGTCTCCTTTTTCCCGCGAGTTCTGCGAGCGAACGCCGCCTGTCCTTTCCGGGAAGCGGCCAAAGGCAGGCTAATTTGGCGAGCTCCGGCGGAGGGCACTCCCCGCCCGTTTTCACGGGGGTATTTGGACTGCCGCCGTCGGTTCCACCTCGGCGCTTGGTCGCCCTCCCAAGCGGTCGGACCCCCGCCCCCACCCCCTTGGCCGCTCGCTAGATCTCTGCCTCTCCGCGACGGATCAGGCCCGCTGCCCCTCTACAAAGGGGGGACTCTTTGCCCGAAGTGGCGGGGACGCTTACGCAGCCTTCCCAGCCTCCGGAGCAGAAGAGCGGGGCGACCCTTCCTGCCTCCGGATCTCCCAGCAACGAGGCTACGCAAAAGACTTCAACCCTACCCTCCAGATTGGGAAAAAGGCGGGTGTGTGTTTGTGTGTGTGTGTGTCGCTGCAAATTTGGCCTTGCTACGGGTAGCCACGTGTGGGATTGCAGCAGCCGGCGCCTCCATGCCCATCCCAAAGTCACCCTCCCGGTAAAGAGGTCTTGGGTTAGAGCGGGGGGCGCCTCTGGGGATTCTGGAACTGGCCCCGGCCGAATGAAGCGCTTGGGCTTTTCAGATGACAGACGGTTCTTGATGAATGTATTTTATTCTCCTTATGTACACTAAGAGCATCTGCACCGAAGACGAATTCCTTGTGTGTCCAATCACACTTGGCCAATAAAGTATTCTATTCTACTCTATGACAGAATTGGTGTTATTCCGAATCCAGGAGTTTCTTCCTTGAGGGCTCCAGATCATAAACCGTTCCTCAAAGTCTCCGTCTGACGTCTCACTAATACCAGGACGGGAGGGTGGGGGGGGGGACAGTCGCCGGTGGGTCAGAGGCTAACGGCCCCTCCCCCCACCCCCACCCTAAGGCTGGCTCAGCTTTGTGGGCGAAGAAAGCCGCTTTGTCTGCCCTAGAGGCAAAGCGGTGGGGCTGGGGAATCGGAGCCTTCTCGTGTGCCCCCTCCCAGCTCCTCTGCAGAAGGAGGCCTCCTCTTCCAAGCGAGGACATCCTCGGGGGTCCTGGTTCTCTTCTGTTCCTCCGGCCGCCCCTCCGCGGGTTTCCTCTGGCGGCGCCTGCCCTTTCCATCGGCCAGCGCGTCCTGGGTGGGGGCTCTCTTCCGGCCCGCTTTCTTTCGTGGGGCTGGGGCTGATGGCAGCCCGGGAGACCAGAAAAGCGGGCGCCCCTCCCCTCGTGGTCCGCGGAGGCCTCGGGGCCAGAAACCCCGGCGGCCGCCCAAGCATTTGGAGCGGCGGGAAGGGAAAACGCCTGAGCCGCTTCGGGACTTCGTGGCTCCGGTGCAGAACGTGATCGTGGAGCGCCTTCCAGCCACCCCAGCCGTCGTGGGAGCCGCCTTCCCCCGCCTGCCCTACAGTGTCCGGGGAGCTCTGAGTGGGGCAGGGTGGGATCCTAAACCTCGCTAGCTGTTCCGACCACTCAGTGGGGTTAGGCTGAGAGCTCTGCCCGCCTTTTCTGTCCCCCCCCCCTCGGAGGCCAGCGCGGAGAACACTTGAAATTTGGAAAAGGGGGGGGGGAAACAGAGGCAGCCCTCAAACGGGATGGGGGGGGCGGAAGCTCCAGGGATCTATCGGTTGCAGGCAGCTTAGCCCGAGTCAGGCTCTATTTCAGATCTGGACGAATCTTGCCTCGAGTTTAGCGGATCCCTTTCGGTGCCTTGAAGGGAGAACAAGGAGCCCCAGAGACCACTTAGTCTGCCCCCCCCAGCCCAGCTTTTCCCTCGAATGACTGGCTCCCCCGGAAAGGCCTTGGAGGCAAGAAGGGCGTGTGGGTGTTTCTGTCGGTCTGGGAGGGACGGGAGGCGCCTCCTGTGAACCGCGATGCTCTCCCGAAAGACTCCGGCTCCCCTGCCTGAGCGAAGAGGGTCCAGCCGCCCCGGGCTGAGGTGGGGGCTCTTCTAGCAGACGGTTGGGCGGGGGGAGGGCTAAATGGTGAGCGAGGGGGAACTTCCTAATCGCCCGCGCTGTTTGCGGCCCTTTTCCCACGTTCGATGGTTATTCTAGGGGGGACCCTGGGAAACCGTCCGGCCTAATTATTTGTTTTTATTCTTATTATTTAACTTATATGCGCCCCGTGGACTCTACTATAGTTGATAATGATCCTTTTGGCCTGAGCGTTCCTTATCAGGCGAAAATCCGCCCCGTCCTGCGAGCCAGTAGCTCTCTAAATCTGCAGTCTGCAGGCAGACATTCAGCCGTGAGGATACGGCGAGACCTCTCTCCCCCCCGCAGGCTTTGCCCACTACAGCCCAGCTCAACCCCGGGCAGGGGTCGCCTTAGTAATAGGAAAGTTCTCCCACGACCCTGGACCCCCTCCTCCGAGGTCTTTTTTCCTGCAGAGAAGCGAAAGGGGCCGCGGGGAGGGACGTCGCCTGTCCCTTTTGACTCCGGAGGAGATTCCTGGACGCCCCACCGACTCGCAGAGCTGGGCGGAACCTCGGCCACCCGCCGGCTCTGCCTTCAAGAGAGGTGGGGAGAAGGGGCCAGTCCTGGAGCTGTCCCGGGTCTCTTCGGTGCGCTGGCAGGTCCCGGTGGCTCCCACGCTGCCCGACCCGCCCGCTCCGCAGGCCTCTTCTTCCACTCCAGCCGGCCCTCCGCCACAGATTCTCGGTTTCGGGACTGGAGGAATTGGGCCAGCGCCGCTGCAGAGGACGGTGGGGGAAAGTTAAGAACAGCCTCGCCCGCTGGCCTCGCGGTGGGACGATTCGAGGCGCTGAAGCTCGGGCCCTTCCGATTGTGCCTCGCCCCGGCCCTTAAGCTCCGGCAGAGGTGGGCCCGGACAGTGGCGGCCAGGGGGACTTGCGGCAGGGAAGGGCTGGCGGCCTCCTTGGATCTGGCGCGGCGTCCCCCTTCCTCGGCCTTCGGGCAACGGCCCCCGGGAATCCAGCCCCGGCCTTTCCCGCGGCTTCTTCGTGGCGTCTTCTCCGTTTCACCGGGATGTTCCCTCCGGAGTTGGGTCGCCGTCATTCGTTGGCTAGAAATTCTGTTTGGATTGAATGGAATCCAGTCTCGCTTTGCGCCGCTTCTGAGTCCCTGGAAAGCAGGGCTAGTGGATGGCGGCGGCGGGGTGGCGGGCGGGAGAGGACGGGGAGGCAGTGGAGACTTCTTGGGTTGCAGTTCGGTCGCCCTCGGACCTGGCGCCCTCCAGCTTTCGATCGAAGCGGCCTGACTAGTGCCGGCGCTGGGAGCGAGCGCTGGCGGGTCTCGCTCTGGACGGCGGAGGCTGCGCTCGAGACACCCGGGCGAATTCAGGAGGCGGCAGGCAAATCCGACCGGCGCCAGCGCCTGATGGGCGGGTCCGACCAGCCACAGTTCCAGCCGTCCAATTCGAGGCCCAGCTGACCGGACCGGCCTCGAGGCCGCTGCCAGGCTGCACCACCGGTTGCCGCCGGCCGTCCCTGCGAGGGAGCCGCGGGTGGCGCTTCAAGGCTCCAGAAAAACGGCGGTCCAACTGGCGGCGGGCGGATCGGGCTGCGAGAGCCCTCCCTGAGTCCCGCGCGTGGGTCAGGGAAGCGACCCGGGCCAGGCCGTCGGGCATCTTCTCAAAGGCCGAAGCTCAGGAGGGGCTCGCGACCGTTCCGAAGGCCTGAGACGTCGGCGTCTCCACTCTTCGGGGCGGGGAGGGTGGAGCGGATCGGGGCGGCCAGCGAGAGACGCCGCGGGAGGAAGGGCCTGCCAAGAGTCAGCGCTTGGGCGAGCCTACGGGCAGAGTCGGTCGTGCTGCCGGCCTTTGTGCCGGACAAGGCAGAGTCCACGGGGGAACGCCGCGTCTCCCTCCATCCTCCAGCCCTGCCTGCCCGTCGTCTATGGGTCCCTCGGGGTTCAAACCGCTTGGGAGGCCCGGGTCCCTCCAGGCTCTTGTTCTCCAAGCGCCGCCGCCACGCTGTGGGCCGCCTGCCGGACTGCCGGCCTCCCTCGTCCGAGCCCTTCCGTCGGCGGAACAGGGGCGCTTGGAGGGGTCGTTCGTCCCGAGAGGCCGGGCTGGAGGGCGGTCAGCGTGGGCTTCCTCGGGAGATGCAGCTGGAGGGGTGAGGAGAGCCAGGCTCAGTCGTGGTCCGGGAGGCTGCCGGTCTCCTCCGGTCCCCCTGAGGCTCCGTTGGCGGAGGCTGCCTGTCCCTGGCCGGCCTGCCACTAGCATCCCGGCTTGCAATGAGCCGGGCAGGGCCTTGGAGGGCTGGGGATTGGGCGCCTCTTGGGCTCCCAGCCTTGGGACGGGGCGGGGGAGGCGGGAGAGCAAAGCCTTACCGCTCTCCGGCTGGGACCCCCCCTTGCCCTTCTCTCCTATTCTGGGTGGTGTGTGGTGAAGCCCCCCCTGCTGCTGGCCTGCCGGTGGGACAGTCCTCGTGCTGGGCTTCAGGTGCAAAAGTCAAGACCCTCCTTGGCCCCTTGGAGGAAGGCAGGAGGCCGCACAGCCTTTCCTTGGACTTCTAAATGTATTTTCTAAAAATTAATACAAAGTCTCAAATTAAGATGTCGAGCCTCCTGGGATGCGCTGAAACATCTGCCCAGTGGCACCTCCTGGAGACACAGTTGAAGAGCCTTGCCTGCTGAGGGGCTGTTCTTGGCCTTCCCAGGTATACTGTTTTCCCCCCAGGTGAGCCTTTCAGCCAATGGCATGACTGCCAGGACCCACCTGTTGGCAGGTGCCCTGCTCTTCAGGCTTTTCTTGGTCTTTTCTACTTAACAATAAGTGTTTTTGTTCCCCTCCAAATTTGCAAAAAATGTCCTTTGCACTCACACAGACACATACACACCTGTGCCCCTCCATCTGAGTTTGGCATGGCTTATTTTCAGGGAAGGGCAGGTGTCCCTGCAAATAGCATCTAATTTTGTCTCAACTGGAAAGGAGTTTCGGATGTTATGGGGACCTGTTGGACCTGTTGGATGACAGTCAGCAGCTGGTGAGGGAGAGGGAGATCTTTTCCCTTCCCGTCCATCTCCTTATCCCGGAGACCTTCCTGCAGGCAGAAGAGTAACAGAGTAACAGAGCTGGAAGGGACCTTGGGGGTCTTCTAGTCCAACCTTCTGCTCAAGGAGGACACCCTCGACCATTTCAGACAAATGGCCGTCCAATCAGTGCAGTTACATCCCATCTCATTAAATGCCGATAAAAATATAAGGTTGTAGGACTGAAAGAGAGAATTAGACCAAAGGACTTGGTCATCTTTTCTGAGGTTGAGAGATTTACTTGTGTCAGAGTTACGCAATAAATCAGAAGCTTCAAAAGATAACTGCATTTTGCTGATTCAAATAACTTCTTTATAAGTAGAATAAAACATTAACAATACCACACTTTGTTTCAGATCACATGTTGAGATGTTTTCATACTGGAGTATAATGGTGGACAGAGTAAACCACGCCCTTCTTCTTGCTAAGTTTCTGGACATGCTCAATTAACACTTCAGCCTGATTGGCTGACTCAATCACATGGCTCTTCCAGTCATGAATATTCCAACACTCCTCCCTTCATTACTGGGAGAGACATCAGACCTATTGGATTTAAACATTTCCTATAATGGACGCCACCCAATGGTTTGGTCATCATGTCTGCTAAACTATCCTCTGAAGAACAATGATGTAAACGTATCAATTTTTCTTTTACAGCTTCCCTGACATTACAATACTTAATGTCCACATGTTTACTTCTGTTCTTCACTCTGTCACCTGTTGCCATTTTTATACAAGCAGCATTATCTTCATAAACAGTTACAGCTTCATTTACATTTACATTTAAATCTTGTAACAACTGTACATACCAAACTACTTCAGAACATAACTCAGACAATGCAATAAACTCTGCTTCAGCAGTTGAAATAGCAACCGTTGTTTGTTTTCTGGACTTCCAACCAATTAAAGCCCCTCCAAACATTATTACAATTCCAGAATTAGACTTTCTGGTTTTTACATCATTTGCATAATCACTATCAACGTAACATTTCAATTTTAATTCTTCAGTGACCTTTATTTGAAGACCCAAATTCACAGTTCCCTTCAAATACCTGAAAATTCTTTTCACACCCATCCAATGCAACTTTGTAGGTGTAGCAGTAAAGCGACTTAGAATGCTCACTGCACAAGCTATGTCTGGTCTGGACCACTGTGACAGATATAACAGACTCCCTATTGCAGAGTGATATATCTCCTGATCACAGGCTTCACTTTTGTCCTCACCCAAACTATTGTAAAAATCTGTGCTCATAGGTGTAGGAGCAATATTACAATCTTTCATGTTATACTTCTCTAATAATTGTTCAATTTTTCTCCTTTGACTGAGAATATAACCCTTTTCAGTTTTTTGTATCTCTACACCGAGATAATTCTTTATTTCTCCCAAATTCTTTAATTCAAATTTCTTTTCTAACTTATTAGCAAATTCTTTAACTTGTGATGCATCCTTTGCAATGAAACAAAGATCATCCACAAATGCTAATAGTAGACAATTCCCACCTTGTAACTTTCCAGTGTATATGCAACCATCAGCTTTGCAACTCTTGAACCCAAGACCTTTCAATGCAGTATCTAGACAGATATTCCAATTTCTGGCTGACTGCTTCAGCCCATAAATGGCCTTGTTCAATTTATACACCATGTTAGGTTTTTTACTTTCATACCCTGGCGCTTGAACCATATAAATTTCTTCCTCTAATTCAGCATTGAGGAATGCAGTGGTTATATCAAAATGCCAAATTCTATGCCTGTATGCTGATGCTAATGCCAGTGCTAGTCTTATGCTCTCACCTTTTACAGTTGGCGCGAACACCTCATCATAGTGCACATTCTTTAATTGAGAAAAACCTTGTGCCACCAATCTTGCCTTATACTGTACTTCATTATTGGGTAATACCTTTTTCTTGTATACCCACTTACATCCTACAGCTTTCGTACCCTGTGGCAAAGTCACAGATGTGAACACTTCATGATCTCCCATGGATTTCATCTCTTTATCCATGGCTTCCTTCCACTTTTCTTGTTCAACTTTTGGTAATGCCAATACTTCCTTATAGTTTCTTGGCTCATACCACACATTACAAACTTTAACTTTACTGGCAGAATACCTGTCTGGCGGAACCCCTCTGTTCCTATGCTCTGACCTACGTGGCATTGCCTGTACTTGTGTTTCAAGCTTTTCTGGCTTCATATCTTGTTCAGACTCTCCTCCCTGAACATTGACACCTTCAGTAAATGATTCACCATCATTACATGAGTTATTGTCACTAAGTGGATCACCGTCGCTAAGTGGATCACCATCACTAAGTGAGACATTTTCAGAATTTGCATCAATTCTGTTCCAATTTTGTTCTGCAAAACTAGCAGACCTTGAAATTACAATCCTTTTACTTCCATCGCTAAAGTGATACCCTTTTGAGCCTGGCTCATAGCCCACAAATCTGAGCTTTCTAGCCTTTTGTTGTCCCTTTCTTCTGATTGCCTTTGGAATATGTACCCATGCAGTACTTCCAAATATTTTTAAATGTGCTAGAGAAGGCTTTCTCCCATATAGCATTGCATATGGAGTATTATTGATGGATGAACTCCACAGCCTATTAACTAAATAATTGGCAGTCAGTATGGCTTCACCCCAATATGACCTGCTCATACCAGAATCCTCCAGTAATGAGTCTTTCATTGTTTGCAAAACACCATTCCTCCTTTCAGCCACTCCGTTCTCCCCCGGTGTGTAAGGATTTGTGCGCCTGTGTCTTATTCCCAATTGTCTCAACCATTGTTGAAAATTTGTTGACATAAACTCAGCACCTCTGTCAGTTTGCAACTGACATACCTGTTGTTTGTACCTTCTCTCTACAAAGCTTAATCATTGCTTAAATTGCTGTAGCACCTCTGTTTTACTCTTAAGTAAGTAGCAAAACCCAAACCTGCTGTAGTCATCCACAATGACCAGCGCATACTTTGCTCCTCCCAAACTGGCTTGCATAGGCCCAATTAAATCAGCATGCACCAGTTCTAGAGCTCTTGTAGTTTGTCTTGCGCTAAACTTGCTCACTGGGAATGCTTTGGATTTCGATGCTTTGCATACTGCACAATCCAAATATGCCTTACATCCCTTCAAATCTAATCCTTCTGCAAATTCTTTCATTTGTTGAACAACCTTAAAATTAACATGACCAAGTCGTCTGTGCAGAAGATGAACACACGAATTGTGTTCTGCTACATTTTTAAATATCTGGGAACAATGTGGCACCTTTTGTCCCTGCAATACATAAAGATTATCCTCTTTTATGCCCTGTGCACAAACATTCCCATTTCTTTGGATGAGACACTTCCCATTTACAAATGTGGTTTCATAACCTTGCTTGTCTAAACTAGACACACTTAACAAATTATGCTCCATTTCAGGTACACATAACACATCAGTAAACCTGGATTCCAAATATGGAATTTGCACATCGCCTCTTCCAATGATTTTAGCCTTTTGACCATTGGCTAAGGCCACTTCTTCATGGTTTCCTGGGAAAAATCTGGAAAATAAGTCAGAATTATTAACAATTGTTTGACTAGCCCCACTGTCAATCAACCATTTGTCTCTATTGTTATTATAACAAACTTTTGCAATTGCAATCTGTCCTTGCAAATAATGTCTCTTGTCTTGCATATTTCTTCTCTGTGCACAGCTTTTCTGCAGATGATTTGTCTCTCCACAAATGAAACATGCTTTTTTAACTTGCTTGAAGAATTGTTGCTGTGTAACTTGATCTCTCCTACCTCTGCTTTCCTCTTGTCTGCAGACACCTCGGCTGTTGCTAGAGATAGGCAGCTTGTGGAAAATTTTGCTGGAGACTTGCTGTAAGTTTCCACTGTACTCCTTGTTGGGCCCCCGCCTATGGAATTTTCCATCAGCATGGCTGAAAAGCCTTTTCTCATATTCATTCAATAAACACGATTTCAAAGCCTCCAAATTCAAATCTGCTTCTGGCTTACTTTCAAAAATAGCTGATACAGTCTCCCAGCTTTGATCCAAACTATTTAACACTAATAAAACTTTCTGGGACTCTGGAAACTTTACTCCACGTTGCTCCAATTCTAGAAAATTAGACTGCATTTTCATTAAATGATCTTCCATAGAATCTCCTGGCTGCATACTGGCTCTAAAAAGCTTTCTCGAAAGTTGGACCACATTACACGCAGAAACATTGACATGTACTGCTTTCAATTTCTGCCATATTTCTTTTGCAGACTTTAATTCAGCTACATTTAAGAATTGATCATCCCCCAGACTTAACAGAAGATAAGCCATAGCTTTGTCATGAGCCTTTTGGTCTGCTGCTCCAAGCACTTGCGGGGGGTCTGCTACTATGTCCCATAATTCTTTTGCTTTCAAAAAACATTCCATTTTTGCAGCCCAAATTAAATAATTTTTCTTCCCCAATTTAGGTATTGGACTGTCTTTAAATTCCATAGCAGCAGCCATCCTGCTTTATTTTTCTTCTCTGCCTGTTCCTTTAACAACACAGACAGCTTCTTATCAGCTTTAAATTACAATGCAGTTTTAATTTTACTTCTTGAGCGATTCCTGGGCCCATAACCTGTCAGAGTTACGCAATAAATCAGAAGCTTCAAAAGATAACTGCATTTTGCTGATTCAAATAACTTCTTTATAAGTAGAATAAAACATTAACAATACCACACTTTGTTTCAGATCACATGTTGAGATGTTTTCATACTGGAGTATAATGGTGGACAGAGTAAACCACGCCCTTCTTCTTGCTAAGTTTCTGGACATGCTCAATTAACACTTCAGCCTGATTGGCTGACTCAATCACATGGCTCTTCCAGTCATGAATATTCCAACAACTTGCTTCATTGTTTATGTATCCTGTTTGTATGGCTGCCCATCTCACACAGATGTGACAACCCCTCCCTCCTTTCAGGGGCTGGGGACCTTGACCACCCTGCCCTGTCTTGGATCAGCCTGGTTACTGGAGGGGGGAGGGGAGGTTGGCCCTGCAGGAACATTCCCTTGGCCTGCACTTTGGCCAAGCGAGGGTGGGGGTGGGGGCTCCATGGAGAAGACCCTGAGTTCTGCTGCTCTCCAAGTAGAAGGTCATCCAAAGAGGCATTTAATAAGTAAGATTTTTTTTAAAGTAAGTAAAAAAACCCACTAAGTTGATTCCATAGTAATATTTAGGAAGGATAATGGAAAGCCACGTGGCTCAAGAAGAGGTCTAAACACCATCCAGGAAGGTCAGAAAAGGGAGGATCAATTGAGAGTGGGTCAACCAAGAAAAGGACCTGAAGAGGGAAGGGAGGGAGGGAGGGAGGAAGGAAGGAAAGGAGGAAAGAAGGAAAGAAGGAGAGGAGGAATTTGGTCATTTGAGGTAAAGTTCACCAGTACCTACAATGCATTCCTGTGCCAACTGGCCTGGGGCAAAATGTGATCGCAAGAGCAGTGATTATATGATATGTGAGAGATCTGCTGGACCCCCTTCTCCTTCCGCAGATCTCCCCACCGGTCATTCAGAAGATACAGTCATTCGCTCTGGGTTTCACTTGCTGTGGAGACCTGCCTCCCCTTCCGGCTCAGCGAGGTAACTTGGAACCCAACCCTGACCAGACCCTTCTCTGTGTAGAGGTCCCAACAAGGGCACGAGTATCTAAGGGAGGAATGTAAGAGTAGTTTTTGGAGATCCACTAATCTTCCCTCTTGAAGAATTCAAAGCAGATGCAGATAACCAGTATTACAATTATAAAATTCTAACAGTCTAAAATTGAAGCAATTTTGGGAAATTAACAAAACAATTTTGGCCTTCAAGATGACTAACAAGCTAGCCCCTTCCGCTGGATATTCTGTGCCAATGAGATAAATTAGAAATGTAAAGACGCAGAGCATTTTTGCAAAACGTTCCTGCTTTTTAGCAGGCAGGATATAGGAGCATCTTCACACACATTTTACCCAACTCCCCAGCATGCTGCTAATTTGTGCAGCTTCAGAATTTGCAGGATGGATACCGAAGAACAAGAATATGAAGGGAGATGGGATTAGGCTGGCAACAAACTTTTAACAAAGCTGAGTAAGAAATTGTCCCTGGATATACTCACAGTGCCAGGCAGTCCTTCCTCAATTTGCCATGGTAAGCCCAACTGGCGAGGATGCTCTCCAGAATCTGATTCACAAAGAGGTTGTTTTTATGAATGAAAATGATGCCCGGTTGGGCCACGAAACTCCTGCAACAAAACCACTTGGCTCAGAGAGCATCAAGCATCTCACAGTTCAAGCCTGAGCGGCAAACTTTGCTTCTACGGGTGGGTGGGTGGGTGCGCTTTTGTAGCTCTTCAACATCTCTCTCTCTCTCCCTCTACCCTGGAGTAAGGGAAGGTTACATATTAATTAGGGTTAACTGTCTGCTGGGTTGTGTGGGCCTGGCTAAGAAAAAAGACTGAAATAATTGTGTAATTGTGTTAGAGCAGAAAATGGGTTATCTTGCAGCTTCTAAGAGTGAATAGGAAGAGCAAGCTTGTCTAAGCAGCGTCTCTCCCAGAAGTTAGTTTTAAAAAAGCAGGACAAAGCCGCCCCCTCCCCACCCAGGAGATAAAGCAATGAATTGCAATGGGAGCTCCCATTAGTGCCAGAGGTCAAGGAGGCTTCTTGGTAACATTAAGGGTCCCCGCTCAACAGCCCTCTCTAAGCTATTGGATAAAAATTCACTTGCCCCGTGTTTCAGCACTGGCAAACTGAGTGCTGCTTTAGTTAGGTCAATGTGCCCGGACATAATAAGGAGAGGAGAAACTGGGGTGGGGGGGTTTGCTGGTGGCCACCTGGGTCTCTTGGCATCTGGTCTAAAAGGTATTCTTAAGGCTATGTTGGAGGCCTTAAGAAATGGGAGGAGGGGAGCATTGAAACTTGGAGTTGCTTCCCTTGTAGGACCAATCTGCTTCTTGCCCCAGATCCACTCAGGCTGCATCTGTCCTAGTAGTTTGTTTCTTTTATCAGTTGCTTCTATCCTCTTTGAAGCCTCCTCAGACACACTTAAAACAAATCCTTCACCATCGCTTTAGAATCACAGAAAACACGATTCCACCGCTAAGAAGCCATGCAATCTCATAAGGAGACCCTCCAACTTCAGAGCAGAGGTTTTATCCTACTTCTTTCAGCCCTCTTCAGGTCAGCTTAAACTTTACAGTTAAGCAAGTTATGTCAGTAGAAGGACTTTGTTTTGATGCAAGTATCACCGCAGGCAATCTTTTCCATTTCAGAATAGTAGTAACATTTCTGTATGAAGAAGGAATTCAAATTAATTTGCCTAAAGCTTGGTCTGCATGTACCACCAAGAGCAATTAAGTAAGCGAGTTTGCCTCATGAAAGAATTGCAGGAAAACTTGTAGTTTAGGTTCTTGTTCAACAGTAGGCAATATTGTTCCATTCTTCTCGTACAGAATCTTTGTACCAACTCTCACTCCGGAAGGAAAAAGTAAAAGGCAAAGATTTGGCTGTCTCCACAGGGGAGGGGAGGGGAGGGGACAGGAAGGAGCATCTCATGGCCCTCCCTTCCTAAGATTTTTTGACAGGTGACTAAACCCACCGTTTGAAAGAGCCCCAAAGTAGGAAGCATCTGGGGCTCCCTGTCCTTGGCCCCATCAGAGCTGTAAGGCCTGCGGACGGTGCTCCCACCTGGCTCCTGAGGCCAGAGAGGGTTCAGCCATCCAGGTGGGTCCTGGCATGCCGCTGACTGGCAACTGGACTTTAACTCAACCGCATGACAAGCCCTTTCTGCCTCAGGAAGCCCTCCAACTCCTGCAGATGTTGCATCTCCTGGAAAGATGTCCGGCCACATCAGTCCTGCAGTTGGGTCCACACCCCTCTTGAAAATCTTCTGCAGATACCCTGAGTTGAGCTTTTGAAAACCTTCGATTCCTTTTTAAAGAATTAGATTCAAGTATGAGTGGAATTGCAAATATTGAAGTGGCTCTAGATGGAATAGCCTCTTTTGAGCCTAACACTTTCAGAAACTGCTCGCAGTCCAACGAAATGCATTTCCAGGGCTTGGAAATAGATGAAAGGCAACCAGGGTGGGGGGATGAATGTTGTTTACACTCTGCTCTTTTTGCCTCTCGTTATTTAAGAGGCAATTAATACATTTGTAAACTTATTGTCAACATTACTGGAACTTAATCCAAGCATATTTTCTTTTCATGCTGAGATGCTAGTGCTGAACTTAATTAATGCTACCAGTTCTTGTAATTGTTCTATGCACAGCAAACTGTTATACATTTGCTGACAATCTGAATAATACAAATGAAGAACATTAGATTTTGTTTGCTCAGGAAATAAACCCCTTGGAATTTAGTTCAGCGAAACAAGCTGGGGGGGGGGGGCGGGGAGAGTCACGTCTGAAAACTCTGGCATTTTGTGAATTCTTGGAGAAAACAAAAACAGCAACCATGACAAGCACATTGCCAACTTGATACTCTGCCAATTTCTGTACGACTCTTATTGAAAATGAGAAAATAGAGAACAGGATGGAACACATTTACTAAAACGAGCATCAAGTCTGTGTTTCCACCCCATCAGCCCCTGATGGAGCTATCCCGGGATCATGGCTCCCTTCCCAGAATACAGCGTCACTAACTCAGTTACATCTCCTGACTGTGGTTCTGGCAGGGACCCAACACTAGGTCAAAACGAACCTTTTGTGGAATACTGAATCCCCAGCCACTTTCTCCAAGAAAGGACGGTTTCTTTGTTTATTTGTTTATTTATTTATTAAATTTTTGCGATGCCTGACTCTATCAACTCTGGGTGGTTTACAAATTGTTAAAAAAAATAATGAAAACAAGAAAACAATCACACACACACACACACACACACACACACACACACACACACACACACACACACAGGACAAAGATGGCAAGGCCAAACCTGAATGGGAAGAAAGAGGAGGAGGAAAAGGGGCTCCAAGGCAGGGGTGAAATTCAAAATTTTTCCCTGCCGGTTCTGTGGGTGTGGCTTGGTGGGCGTAGCAGGGGAAGGATACTGCAAAACCTCCATTCCCTCCCCACTCTGGGGCCATCCAGAGGTGGTATTTGCCAGTTCTCCAAACTACACAAATTTTCCGCTACGGGTTCTCCAGAACCTGCTGGATTTCACCCCTGGCTCCAACCAACCAACTCTCCCAGGACCTGGGCAAGAATTCAGGCCTTTAAGGCCCTTCGAATTACCAGCAGGGTGGGGGCTGTTGAGATTTGTGGGGAATCCCATTCCAGAGGGTGGGCGCTGCTGGAGATGAAAGACGACATTACTTAATGGCAGGAATTGGAGCACACCGATCCTGCCAGATGGGATCGGCCAGGCCACTCCTATACAGGAAATAGATGGATGGGCAGATCTTGTTGATGCCATCAGAATGGACCATTTTTGTACCATGCTGAGTGAAGCAGCAGAAGAAGAAAGATACTATCTCACTTAAATGCAAATAGCTGAAAAATACATTTCATTCCAGACAACTTTTTGTACACATCACAGATAGATTAAACAGATGGAGAAAATCTATCTATGTGGTTACTTGGAGTCAAAAGCGGCTTGATAGCATTTCATCAACCCATTGCAAATATTTTATGTGCCAAGAAAATTCAAATAATTAAGAGAGGGAGAGACTATCTGCCCAGCTTTTGGGATCCAGACTGGGCCAGGACCTTCTGTAACCAGGTTCTTGTGCTCTCTTAGGAAAAGTCGCTGGGAGGTTTTGGAGGAAACTCTTGGCCTCGGACCAGCCGTGGAGGCTTGGAAAGGTCCCTGGGACAGCAGAGAAGGGAAAGTCTCTTGAGGCCTTCTCCTCCCAACAAATGTCACATGTCACCTTAGTCCCAACAAATGCATCCACAGCCTTACCCCCCGAATGGCGATGCAGCCTTGTCACCTCATGGCCAAAGATGGTTGACTCTGGCTGGCCAACATGCCTCTGAGTGGAGAAAAGGGCTACTCTGCAAAAAGGCTTCTGGAGGGCCCCAGCAGAAGAAGGAAATGGGATTTTTCTCAGCCTGGGGGTAGCTCTCATTCTCTCTCTCTCTCTCTCTCTCTCTCTCTCTCTCTCTCTCTCTCTCTCTCTCTCTCTCTCTCTCTCTCTCACACACACACACACACACACACACACACACACACACACACACACACACACAGATCAGCCTTTTGGGCATGGAGGGCTCTTTTCAGACTCCGCATTCCCTGCACCCTCCCTGCGCATGATGCACACGCTAGCAGTCCTCACCTCATCTCTTTCCTCTATGGTGAGGTTTTGCCTCTGGGCACAACAGCCACAATAACCACAAAGTGTCTCATCCATCAGTTGGATCTGAAAGCAGAGGTGGACTCCCTGGAGCTTCATGTGATCTGTCCCCACAAAGTCTTGACCCTCCCCAAAATTTGTCCGTGTGTTATAATTTTAAATTTGATGGAAGGTTTTTTTCCCCCCTGCTTCCTATAATTAATTGCAACTCAGCTCAGATAATAGCACTGAGATAACATTGACCGATCTCAAAAACCTAACCAAGGTCAGCTGTATTAGTCCTTGGATGAATGACCACCACATAATCCCATGGCTGTCTGGGAAGGAAAAAAAGATCCCAGAAGAATTAACCTCAAAGCACCTGGAGTATTCATGAAACCAGCATTAAGCGGCATTAAGAGCAAAAACAATGTGACAGCTAAATGAGCAGCGAGAACCAAAGGGGACACACATGCACACGCGCGCGCACACACACACACACACACAAACACACACACACACACACACACACACACACACACACACACACACACACACGGATTGTGACACCAGTCCCAGTTGCTGACCACCAAGGCTGACCACCGTCCCCTGGAGCTCCGTAGGTCTTCCTCCCAGAGAAGCGGTTCAGAACTAGAACTGAGAACGGGGAGAGTAAAGAATGGGGGGGGGGGGGGACTTGTAAGGCTGACTAGGCCACAGCTCCTCCAGGCTCTCCACAGCCTGGCCCTCCAATCTGACGGAAGATGTCTGCTGGCAGGAGAAAAAGCTGAGCTTGATTTTAGGCAGCTGCTTCTGATTATGCTGCCAGGAGGTTTTGAGCCGCAGCTCTGGCACGGAGGGGGGGGGGACTTGGCCCGTCACCCTCTGCCAGCCTCTCACCCTGCCCACAATGGGGCACAGCGTTCCTAGTAAGGATCGGTCCGGGTGTGTGTGTGTGTGGTAGCTCCACCTTGAGTTGCAGATTGACCATCTGAGGCTGCGTTGGCTTTGATCATGGGAAGAGAGCCTGGAGGTGGGTGTTCTGACCTAGGCTTCCTGATAACAACACAGCGCAAACAGCAAAGTCTCTTTTTATTGTGTAATGGCTGCTAATTGTTTTCATTAGCAGTCGTCCTAAATTCAAATAAAGTAAAGCAAGTCTTTTCTTTGTAAAGGCTGCTAATTATTGTCATTAGCAGTCGGCATAAGTCCAAGCAAAATCAAACAAAGTCCAAGGAAAAGTCTTTCAAGGAAAAGGCAGATAACCCACACGAACCTTGCTCTTCCTTGGCAAGATGCCAAGAAACAGTTTGCAGGAAACTTTTGCCAAGTTCAAACAGGAACAAAATGGAGGCTTGAGTTGCAAAGACAAGATCTGGAAATGAACGGAGTTGCTTCCTGCAACTCACCTGTCCGTGTTCTTCACTTATATAGCCTATGGGAGGGGCCAATTAGCCCCAAGCCTGACTCCCGAGTAGTCCTTCTCCTCTTAAACCATTCTTGCCTTTTGGCAGCTCTGCGCATGCGCGCATTGAGAACAGGCTCCTCCTGTTCTTCCTCCTAGCTCATGTCAGCTTCTGGAGGTTCTGGAGGCCCTGGCTGAATCTCTGCCTCTGGCACAGAGCCTTCTCCAGACCCCAGGCCTGGCCCAGGTTCCTCTCCACTCCAGAGTCAGGGATGAGCTCCTCCCAATTGACAGGCAGGCAGGCTGGGCTGGCTGCCCTCCAGGTGAGGCTCTGCGCAGGCCCCTCCGGCTGCTGAAGAGCTCCCCCCCCTCCTCCTCCTCCCAGGTGCTCCTGCCTAAGCCAGGGAACGATTAAAGCCTGGCTGTGATGCTGGCGTAACATAAACCACTGCAGGCTCCTAAGCAGAGGGTGGATAAGCAGGAGCCGTTCTTCCCACTTCTGAGGATTTGGCCAGAAGCACCTGAGGCCTTTCGAGGCCAGGTTAGAGAAGGACCGCGAATATTTGCCTTGGAAGAGGAGCGGCCTGTTCACACTGATTTGGGCTTCCATAGATCCATATTCTGTGAAGTGCTTCTCTCCAGTGGAGCAGCATCTAATCCAGATGTCTGATGATCCCGCAAAGGCCCTGGCAACCAATCTACCCGTGAAGCACCAGGAGTCGGATGGAAAGACTGATAAGGCCCCCCGTGAGATGCGATGGTGCTCAGGGAGCCTCTCTTCTCAATGCAGGCAGAATCTTCCCCGCCCTTGCCCTGAGCCTCAGCCCAGGAAGAGGCCACCCCAGTGTCCAAGAAGGGCTCTGGCTGTCCTGCCGGCACATCTCTGGCTGGAGCTGAGCCTCTGGTCACCACCAGGACAGCTTGACTCCCAGCTGGCATCCGCCTCCCTTCGGGCTCTTCCCACTGCTTCCTCTGACCACCCGTTGCCTCTTTTACTGGGGGGGGAGGGGGTTTGGTCATTAAAGGCCTGAATGCACAGCTGCAGTTTTGTAATAGTTCACTGTATTTTCTGATCTTTGGCCAGCAAATAAATATTCTGAAACCAGAAAGCCCACTGTTGTGGTACGCCAGGGGCCTGTGCAGCTGGCAGCAGAGTCAGACAGCGAGGAGGCTGGAGTATCAGCAAACTGAAATTCCCCAGCGAACAAATGTCTTTCGAAAGAAATCTCTCTGGCTCAAATGGGTGCCCGGGGGCACCTGCAGGTATGTCAAAAAAGTCAAGATGTCAGCTGTGAGAGTTCAGTTGAAGCCCACCTGGTGCTTATGGGCGCCTCTTCAGTCACACTTTCCACACCTCCAGCAATGCTCGATAGGGCAGCGGTCAGCATCCTCCCACCCAATCCCCACCACTGCAGATTGGCTCCATGGGCACTTTATTTGGGGGTGGGGGTGGTAAGATTCACTGTGGGGAATGTCAGCTGAAGAGCCATGCCAAAGAGGGGGGGAAGATCCGACACCATCTGCCCCTAGGCACACTTGCCAACAGGATGGGGCTTGCCTTGTGCTGTCACACCACCAGGCACAACTCTTCACATCTTCCCCACCCACAGTGACTGCTGGCAATGCCCCATTTCTGCCTAACTTCCCCGTTTTGCCTGCCTAACTGCGCAAGAGCCTCGGGTCAGGTGGGGGGGGGCAGCAGAGAGAGCTCTGTGGGGCTGGAGAACGGGCAGCAGGAGAGCCAGGGGACTTGGGTTCCCCATTGCTGGCAGCAGGAAATGGGCAGGGGGCCCAAGTCTGTCGGCCACTTTGATGGAGGCCAAGGCCAAGGCAACGAGCGGGTGGCCGGAGCAGAGGAGAGGGAGGTCAGTGGCTCTGCGTCTCGGCCAGGAGGAAGCCCAGGGGAGCCACTGCTTCAGGGGTGGCCCAAAAGTGGGGGAGGGTCTGGAGGGTAGCGAACCCTTCAGTGAAAACAAGTGGCCTCTGCACGGTAGACACAGATTGCAGGACACCCCAAAAGTAGGTTTCCAAACAAGCGGCAACCATTCCACGGAAGGGAGCAGAAGGGCTGCTGGAAGACCAAAGCAGAAGACTTCTGCTGAGCACGTGGCATCCCGATGGCCACGGGTGTTTCTCAGCAGGAGCCACGTGGGCTCTGTTGCCACGAGGGGACAATAAACCCGGCGTCTCCAGTTGTGGCCCCCTCCCTTTTCCCGATGACTTTGGTATCAGCAAAGAAGATCTTGTTATATGCGGGTTCCCTATTGCTCACATTTTCCCCAAGCAATCTTCTTCAGGCTTAGAATTTTTGTACATTTCTATACATTTATTATATGTAGTACAGATGTTTTGAGTTGGAAAGTGGTGTTACAAAAAGCAGCTTTTAAAGGAAAACTGAGTGAATGTATCTCCCACCTCTAACCACAGAGAGAAATTACGAGTGTGGAAAAGTCGAGGTGAGAGAGAGTGTCTACGTGAAAGATTGGGCTTATGTCACAGGAAGCTTTATGCCAGGACAGAGATGAACGGGGTAGAGAGAAGGACAGCTGAGAGAAACATCCAGAATTTTATTCTATGGTCCTAAAAACAAAATGAGATAAACAATTTGCCTCAGAATCTGAACTTCCTAAGCCAAGGTATAACTCCCAGCCTCCCGTTATTTAGGTGCTGAAGGAAACTTGTAAGCTTATGAAGACATCGCTGTAAAAGGGTGGGGCCAGCCTAGAATTAAATTTAAATTAGCAGTGCAGTCAACTGTGCCAAAATGACGGATGTGGGAAATGATTCAGAGACGTCGTTTGGGATATAATTTTCCATACCCTTTGGTAGGAATGTTCCAAGCTGCTTGGAATAGATTGCCCACCTCTCCTGCACTACAAAAGAGAGAGCCTTGAAGTCTGGGCTACGGAAGTGGATCCTTTTATCCACATCTCTCCTGTGAGGTTAGGGGAGATCTCCCCTGTGCTACCCAGAGGATCCCCTCCAGAACCTGAGCAGGGCCATAATTGGGGGATCCTGTACATCTGTTCTTTTCACCATCTGAGGAAGGAGGCCACGCGTGCTCAAAGGATCCCTTGACAATTCACTGCACCACAAAGATTTCCCTTCCTGGGCACTTTTGGCTATATATCGTATAGATTTTTGGCTGCTAATCACAAAAATAACCTGTAAGATGACCTATCTCGTACCATTTCATAGAAATCTCCTCTTTTTATACCCTTCGGTGCCTGTGGCTGTGCTGCACACATGAAAGAAACATATGAAAACATGTTTGGGAGATAATGCCACCATTAGAGGCATTTCAAATTCTTTTCCATTTTTTACCAACTGTCTTTTACCTTTGATGTCAAACAACCAGCAATCCCATGAAGGTCTCATCTGTTTATATAATTAATTCCTAATAATGCCAAAAGGACTTTTGCCAAAATGGTAACCTTGGTAAACCTTTCAAATACAGTTATCAGTTTGTAAATTTTTGGGTCAAAATCTTGTTAAGATCTCTGTTGTTATTTTAAGATTAAATATTTTTCCCCCTCTTTACTTTTTGTAATTGGGAAGAAAGGCTGGCTCACTGAGCGGTTGCTGTTTTCTTTGTTTTCAGAGACCTCCCTTCAGCTGCAAAGGGGTTACGTCCAAAAAAGTGATGAAGAGAGAGAGAGAGGGTTTGGTGCGAACTTACTGTCCCTTTACATGTCCTCCACTGTGGGTGCGAGTTCTCCGTTTTCTCCCTCCTCTGCCAGCCGCGCTACTCCCGAGAAGACTGACAGGCTTCCATCCTGCGGTCTCCTCCTGAAGGGGAAGTTGCCTGGTCTCTTCTCTATCCAGGAAATCAGGTGAGCTGGTTGCCATTCACAACTGCAGCATCACCTCTGCTCTTTCGGAGGCATTGAATCTCTGCGGAGGAATCTCACCTGGAAGGCCCAAAGGAATATACCTGGAACAGCCTGCCCCCCCTCCCCTCCCTTTTGGCCTTCAGAAGGCCTGGCTCTGCCAGTTGTTCTGGGGCCCCGATGGGGGAGCAGCATCCTGTAGGTGGTGAATGGGCTAGACCGACCCACCTTTTCCCCTGGGTCCATTTTGCTCCCTTCCTTTCCATCTTGATCAATTGAAGGTCAGCTGAATTTGAAGTCAGTCCTGTTACATTCATTGAAGATGGGTGGCCGTTCCTATCTTCACTAAGTTGCCAGATTAAAACTCTTTCTGAAAGTCAGAGGATCTTAGAAATCCAATAAATTTAATTACCTTGAATCAATTAAACCCACTATTAGCTATCTTAGTTTCCTGCCACCCAGAATCCAATGTAAGCAACGGGGGCTGGGGGGGGAAGAGATTTTCTCCCTTGTCCCCCTGATAGAGACCCTTTGGGATAGTCTCCAAGGCTCGTCCCAGATCAAGCTACATAGACAAGGGGATTGCATATTTAATTCCACATGATTTCAAGTCCCCCTCCCTCCCTGCACCAGCCCTGTGCAGACTGTTAGGCAGATGGGATGGCCAGGGAAGGGGTAACCCAGAGGGCCCCTTGGCTGGGCATTTCAACCACCATGGTGTCTCCCTGCCCAGATCCATTTGAATGCCTCCATCAGGAGAGTGTGCGGGGGGGGGGGGGGAGAGAGAGAGAGAGAGAGAGAGAGAGAGAGAGAGAGAGAGAGAGAGAGAGAGAGAGAGAGAGGGAGGGAGGGAGGGAGGGAGGGAGGGAGGGAGGGAGAGGGAGAGGGAGAGAGAGAGAGATTCACAGGTCCAAAGGTTAAGCAAGGAGAAGGACAGCCACTCCTACTGGGCTTCCCTTCCGCTCCCAGGGCTTTGGCAGAGAAAGACCCTCGGCTCTCCCTTGCCTTGCCTGCTGTAGGTCATTTACTCCTGGAGCCCTTTCAAGAGGGGCTGGATGCTCCTGGTCTCCTCCTCCTCCTCCTCCTCCTGCTGGGTGGAATCCATCATGCGGTGGAGCACGGAATCCCATCAAGCCTGGCTGGGAGACGGGGTCAAGTGGTCTGCTACTGCTATGCTGTTGGAGCTCATCAGAGACATATTTAATTTAATTAAGGTTGTCAGTGCTATTGATTTTGGCAGTTTCAATTACAGCGCTGTTACGGCTTCTGGATCTACTGATCTGTGATGAGGCATATCAGCACCAGCGCACATGGGGGAAAGGGCCCTTTGTCTCTTTTAAAAGCTGACACATCTGCCATCGGCCATAACTTATGACTTTTATCCAGCCCGGCTCCTCTTCTGTTCCTCATAATTAATTTCTCATTAGACAGGTCTTTATTGTTTAATTTGTGCAGTTTATAATCAAATTGGGCACATTAATTGTCACAGAATTTAAGGCTAATGAAAAATAAAGGTTTTCAATAACTTACTCTTCCATTATTCCAGACAAGATAAAATAAAACACTTTAAGGATTGTCAGCTTCTTAAATTATAAATTAGGCTGTTTAAAGAGCAGGGGCATTTAGGAAGCAGTTATCCCGCATTTAGTAATGATAAATCCTAGCCTGTGCAGTGCAATTATTGGGGTTATATTTACTATTCCTCTTCACTTTCCCCCAATCTACCCTTTTCTAATTTAAGGGCTTGATGTCTTTTTCCTGGGAGTCAAAACAAGCGAATTCTCAGATAATGGGGTGGGTTAGGGTCTACGTGTGTCATTGCCCACCACAACTAACTTCAAAGACTTTGGCTCCTTTGCAGAGAATCCCCAGAAGGATCCACCTGAGGGCCTGTCAGGCAACTCAAGAGTTTCTCATGGAGGAGGAGAGAGATTTCCTAGAAGACGGAAGGAGAGCAGAGGAACATGGCTTAGATCTCACCTTCCTCCAAATGGAGTTCTGTCCATTTTGCTTTCTCCCATCCTCGGCTGATCCTTTTTAACAAATGCAAATGGACAGTTTCTGCGTTTTTGATTATTTTTGGATAATAAAAATCACTTGGGCAAGAAATTTGCACTTCATGGATGTCTTCTACATTTTGTTGGTTCACAGAGGAAGACTTTTCCCACATAGTTTTGTTCTGAGAATTGCTGCCCAGAATTGCAGGTTTTCAGGATTCTAGGTCATTTAAGAATGTCAGATCTGTCCCAAATACAAATCAACACTTAAAGAAAAGTTCTTTCTTCTACCTTAACTCTATAAGAACCTGCAGAACCATCCTGCTTCCTGGAGTTGTGGGTTCTGACCAGGGGTGGGTTCCTCCTGGTTTGGACTGGTTCGCCCGAACCGGTAGCGACCCGCTGGTGACGTCACGATGGCGTCACCGACTCGGTTCGGTTGGTGCCGGTCCTTGGGTGCCACCATCTTTTTTATTTATTTTATTTATTTTTCTTCTGAGCATGTGCAGAAGTCGAGTTTCTGGCACTGTGTATGCAGTCGCCATCCTGTTTTTGGCTCCCCCCCCCCGATTTTTTGGTACTACGCATGCGTGTGCGTGCGTAGTACCAGTGCGCCCATGAGGCGCGCCCATGTGGCGTGGGAGGAAGCGAACTGGCAGCGAGGTAAGTAGGAACCCACCCCTGGTTCTGAGTTGGACATAACATCAGAACACCCGAAAGTGGAGCTGGAATTCTGTAGGCAGGGCGGAATCAGGAAAATAAATTGGGATTTTTCCTTTCCCCAGCTGTGTTTCCCCCCTCATTTCAACCAACTCCCTGCTGAAACCCACAAGTTGCAATCAAACCAGTTTCAGAGAAGGTGAATATTTATTCCTGGTCGGTAGAGGTTCCTGCAAGATGAGGTTGCAGCTGCCATAACCTCAAGATGAAGCAGCTCCTACACAGAGAGAAACAAAGCCAGGAATCCTGTCAAAAAGATCCCTCCATGCCTAACTTAAGATTGTATTATGAAGCAGCTACCCTCTCAGCAATTGCGGATTGGATTAACCTGACGGAAGAGAGGTCATCAAATATAGAAGGATATGGCTTATTTTATGGATGGCATGCTTATTTAGTGTATAATAAAAAAGTAGACAAAACCTTTAAGAGTCATATACTAAGAAATGCTTTATTACGTGTTTGGAAGAAATATCAATGTAAATTAAATGATAAATTACCTATATGGACAGTGCCGAGGCATGCGATAGAGAATATAAATACAGAACAAAAACTAGATAAGTTTACATATAAAGAGCTTCTTTATATAGAGGGAATGAGGGTACAATTAAAATCAATGGAGCAATTAAAAGAAGAAGGAATAATTAAGTCTTGGTTCCAATATGGGCAATTGCAGGCCAGATGGAAAGAGGACTCAAAAGCAGGTATTTCGCAGCAAGATGATAACTTGATAAATCAAATAAAGAATAAAGGACCTATGCATATAAAGAGATTATATAATATATTAGTGGAATTAGATTCTGAAACAGAGATAGTTAAGGATTGTATGATTAAATGGGCTCAAAATATTGGTGAACCTATAATGATGGAAACATGGGAGAATATATGGGTTAGAAATGTGAAGTTTACGCAAGCTCAAAATTTAAGAGAAAACTTTTATAAAATGTTTTATAGATGGCATTTTGACCCAAAGAAACTAGCTTGTATGTATCCAAATTTACAACCTAAATGTTGGAGATGTGAATGTGAAGATGCAACTTATTTTCATGTTTGGTGGTCTTGTAGGAAAATTAAGGCTTTTTGGATTAAAATATGGTGGATTATACAGAATATTTTGAAGAAAAAAATTAAGTTTACACCACAGTTTTTCTTGCTGGGAATAATTATGGACTGTACTGTAATAGAGACTAAATTGATCTTGAATTTGATAACGGCTGCCAGATTGTTGCTAGCACAATATTGGAAGAAAGAAGATATACCTACTATTCAGGAATGGACAATAAAAGTTACACATCTGGCAGAAATGGCAAGAATCTCATCATACTTAAAAGATCATTCAAATGAAAGATATATATTGGAATGGAGTAGATGGACTGATTATATTCAAAAAAAGTATCAGATTAAGAAGATATATATAGTCTTATAATGATATATGGTTAGAACTTTAAAATGGTTTTTATAATAGAATTTATGTTTTGTTAGTATATGTTAGTTTATGGTTATTGGAAGATTATATCCTGTGTTCTTTCTGGGAAGTCGGGGTAGGGGAGGGAGGGGGTTGGGGGGAAAGGGGGGGGAAAATTCAAAAAAAAATTTTTTTTTGTACTTTGTACTAATAAAACTTTTTCAATAAAAAAAAAAAAGATCCCTCCAGGTAGATAAGAAGGAAACTAGAAACATCAAAGGAAAATGTCATCAGAAGGTGGACAAAAGAGGCTGGGCCTGAGCACATGGAAACCTCCCTCCATCACAGCTACCTGAACTGTGAATCAAGAAAACAAGGACTTTGGGCATAAAAGGGGCCCTAAAGCCGGCCCACTTGTCCAGTTGTCCTGGATCTGGACTTGCTGGCTTCTGTGTCTCTAGTTCATGCCTGGCTGCCTCCTTGAGAGGGATGTGGGTAAGTGGAGGTGTGTGTTTGTGCACGCATGTCTTCCATTGTCGGGCCTCAGAATTTCATCAGCAATTGTTACCTCTACATGCCTGGGAACTGTTTGCAGAGGTTGGAGCCCTGGTAGGAGACAACATCGATTCCTTGCACAATCTTTATTAAAATCCACTCTGCGCCCCAAACAGACAAGGTTTACAGCTGAAACGAGCAGATTGATTCTCAGAAGGACATAAGTCTGCCAACAGTTTTGGAGGCAGGAGGTGAACATTCCTGCCTGTAAGGATCCTATCAGAGAACAGACTGTGGCGCCTTCTCCTGGACTGGTTCCAATAGATAAACTGTACCGACTTGTTAGAAGACGGGTGGTCTTTCTGGTGGTCGATTTCCTAGTGAGCATCCTGATGGAGAGACCAAGCCAAGTCTGATCCAAACCCATTTCCAATGCCGAATTCATGGATGATAAACTCCACGTTGGATTGGTCAGCAAGGACCATTCCTGGTACGGTGGCTCATGAGCTGCAAGGCTCAGCACATCCTGCCGGGAAAGCACCCCCAGCAGCACCCCCAGCAAGGCACCTGGCAAAGAGAGAGGGGAAATGGCTGGAATTCAGCAGTCACAAACTGATATTGGAAATCAACCCCTGAAACTGGAGGATTTCAGAAAAGAACTTTAATATTTGGAGACACTAATATCCAGACTCAGGAATGGATGTGATTACTGAATCAATATCATTTATCTTTAGAACAAAAGCTTTTACAGATACCAAATTTCAATAATTAGGAAAAAAATGCTGAATATGTGAATAATATTAACCAGAACTGTAGAAATAAAACCGAGAAATTATCAAATGATTACATTTTTTGAAGAGCAGCCTCAAACTTTATTAAAACTTCCGAGATAGATATAATCATGAAAGAAGTGAAAATTGAGCAAAACTGTGCTGAAGATCAGCTCTCTGACAGTCATGGAACTGAAAAGAAAAACCATGAACTCAAACTACAGGAAGGACGTTTACCATTGAAAAAGACAAGTGGAAAAGAACTATCAAAAGTTCTGAAAGGCACAAATTTGGCACTAGGACATACTGAATCAAAGACATTGGATGAAACCAGTCATGTAATTTATAGCACAGCCGCAGTGATAACATCAGACTTGGGATACAAGACTGTAAAACCCAAGCAAAAAATCAATCACCAAAATAGAAAATTTGATTGGAAAGAATGATCAATAAATTACAAGCTGATATCAGCAATCTGAAGAATTTGAAGGAAAGAAAATTGAAATATAGTTGCATCAAAGAAAGTTCACAGGAGAGATATTATCTTCACACTAAAACAACTGAATTAAATGAACAAAGTCATGGCTATTTCAAGTAAAATTGAATGTTATAAAGGTGGAATAAATAAGTTTTAATAAAATTAGCAGTTTTGAACAAGCCAGAATTTTTTTTATAAAGCATTGTTAGGAAATACAAACAATGCCTGCAAATACAACACAAAGCTTGCTTCGATAAAGACAAAGCATTAAAATTTTGGACTGACATCTGGGATAATTCGAAAACCAAACTAAAGATGTAAAATGGATAAGTGAAGTTGAGAAGTAAATTGGCTCAGTCAAAACAGATGATATGGTCATAACATCAGGCATGGTTTTTTAAAAAAGTTTTTAAAAAATGAGAATGGGAATGGATTATTCTTTTGGCAAAAAAAAAAAAATTGGAGAGAGAAGTATTACCATTAGGTAATTGCATTTATTTACAGGAAGAAGCCATAAGCTTAAAAATAAAGAACTGAATATCTATTTAATTGTAGCAGCCAGTTGTGCAACATTGGACAATTCTAGATAACATAACAATTGAATTGTGGACTAGCAAGGCCCCTTCAATTGCCATATTAGAAAAATTCACAGTTAAAGTTAAAAGAATGAGACTCCAGAGACAGGAACTACAATTTTATTTAATGTGGCTGAACTTTATTGTTTATCTTTATATTAACAGATTATAGTTTGATTTATCCTTTATATATAGTAAATTTTTACATGTAAAGTACCTATCTCTATATTCACATTGTTGTAGATCTAATTTGTATTTTTTTTCTGTTTCTTGGATTTATGTTATTGTAATTATATAATGTTACTTGAAAAAAATAGGTTAAAAAAAGAACTGAAATGAATCAGGGGAAAAAAAAAAGTCCAGGAATTGGTTACTCAATGCAAAGAAATATTAAACTGAAATATTTTTCATCTGAAGAATAAATGGTGACTAGTAGAACATCCTTAATAATAAATGGCAGAGAGAAAAATATAATTGCGATTGGAGACAATTACTAGCTCGCTAATAGTTTTGAAAATGCCAAGTAGCTGGTAAATTAGCAAATGTGATTTTGAGTTATACTGTATATTCAAAATTTCCTTGTATCTGAAGAAAAGGCAAGTCGTGAAATTCACAAGGAAGAAAAAAAAATCAATTGCTGATCAATAAAATGAAAATATACTGCAAAGTTTTCCTAATAGTTATTGGCGTTTGAGGCAAAAAGATTAAACAAAATTTTACAAGAATGAAATAATTCGGCAATGTCAACTGTGGAATGACCAAAACAAACCATGAACCTTTTCAGGGCTTATGTCACCGCTCAGCAGGAGTGGGTTCCTCCCGGTTTGGACCGGTTCACCTGAACCGGTAGCGATCCGCTGGGTGACATCACAGTGACATCACCGAATCAGATCGATTGGTGCCGGTCCGTGGGCGCCGCCATCTTTTTTTGAATTTTTTTTAAAAAGAAATTTATTTTTTTTCTGGTTTTTTTCTTCTGCGCATGCGTGGCCGGAGGATTGGGCGCATTGAAACATGCCTGTGTCGCCGGGTTGACCTCAGACCCCACAAGGCAACGGAAGCCGGAACGCCACCACAATCTGAGCTCCCTTTGGAGTGGGTTGTAAACAAGGTGCAAAGCAGCTCCCAAACAGAACGTGGCACACCCAGAGCTGCCTCTTCTTTGCAACAACCGAGGACTGAAGAGGTGCCTCTTCCGTCCTCAGCTGTTGGAATAAGCGGCGGCTTTGGCTGCCGCCATGCCTGCTTCGCTCTCCGGTCCCTCTCCTTCCCTTGCTCAGCTGCTACTGCTGGGGTGCTGCCAGGGCAAGCATTTTGTGTGTGTGTGTGTGTGTGTGTGTGTGTGTGTATGTGTGTGTGTGTATGTGTGTGTGTGTGTAGGGGGGGCATGGACCGTTCGGCACTGAGGTAGAAGCAGCCACGGCGGCGGGGAAAGCGAGGCTTCTTTGCCAGCCTCCCAGCTGGCAAAACATAAATTTTCGCAGGTTCTGTGGCCGTGGCTAGGTAGGGGGCATGTGACTGAGGGCGTGGGCATGAGTGATGTCAAGTTGGCCACGCCTACTAAGTGACATGACCATCAAACCACGCCCACAAAATAAGCCACACCCACAGAGTGATAGTAAAAAAAAATGGAACCCACCCCTGCAGCTCAGGATTTACGTGGATGATTTCTAGGTTCCAATAAAGGAGAATATCTGTAGCTCAGGGTTGACATGAGGGGTCCTTGGAGCTCTCTGAGCTTGCTTGTTTTCTTGCAGACATTTCATGACCCAACTAGGTAACATCATCAGTGCTTCTTAAGAGCGAATCCCACTCTCCTCTAGCACTGATGATGTTACCTAGTTGGATCATGAAATGTCTGCAAGAAAACAAGGAAGCCGAGAGAGCTCCAAGGACCCCTCATTTCTAGAATCCTAGCAGAAACTAGAGTTCTCAAGAACACCAAGATAGGAGTCGTTTGGTTTGTTCTCAATGAATGAAAAATGTAACAGCGACAGCAATAATCATGACTAACTCAGACAGATGAAGCCGGTGAAAGCTTTATGATTGAATTATTTTATTAGGTTTTCCAGGAGCAGGAGGTGCCAGTGAATCTCCACCCTCTGAGTCTGCCTGGTTTAGCTTGACCACTGGCTGTAGAGCTGATCAGATCCTTCGGCTGCAGGACGAGACTTGACCACACAGGCATGGCTTGTTGGTGAGACGGGCCTCTGCATAAACTAGGCAGACAAAGCAACCGGCTTGAATGAAGCCTGACTGATGGGCAGGGAGGCCTGGCAGAAATGTCAGAGACGAATGCCCATTTCTGTCTCCCTTCCCACTCCTAGAAGGCTGGCTTGGAATGGAAGAGGCCTGCTTTAAAGATACGCCCCGGTCTCCGTCTATGCCGGACCCATTTTGTGTTTTGCCTTGCAAATGTCCCAGCAGGAGTTTCAGAAGTCAGTAAGGCTGCCATTGTTCCCCGTTCTCTGGCTGTGCCCCATCAGGCTGGAGGCCCTTCCAGCGCTCTGGCTCAGCCGGAGTGACATCTTCATCTGTCAGTAATGGGATTGCCATGCCAGTCAAAGGGACATCAGGGGGACATTCATGATTCAAATTGGTGTAAGTGATTTGGGGGGGGGATTCTCGGGGCTCCCTGGGACCAGCCCTCTCTCGCCCTGCTTCAGAAAGCCTGCCCCAGGCAAGGCAGGCAGGCAGGGGCTGGCGTCTGCTGGGGCTTCCCTGATGCCGGCTGCTGCTTCTGCACTGCCTGGTGGGCAGGACCAGCCAGAAAGCCAGAAAGCACCATCAGGAGACTCCAGCCGAGACTGGGTGGGGTGGGAGGGGAGGGGAGGATGGATTTTCCCCTCTCCCTAAAGATGCCCCAAATCTTCACCTGCTGGCAGGAATTAAAAGCCAGCAGCTCCCCCCCCCCCACCCGCACTGCCTCTCCTTCCTGGGAAGGCACAGCCCGCAAAGGTGGATGCAAACCAGTTCACGGAGGCTTTCAGCCCTGACTGGAGCATTCGGGCAGTCAAAGTCCCGGCCACCCTCTTGTCTCTTTGGACTCCTCCTCTTTGCAGGTATTCCCCGACAGGTGCCAAAGCACCCCTGAGCTGGCTTGCATTGCTGAGTGCAGCCAGGAGGGCCTCTTTTCAGGGGCAGAAGTGGAACAGGTGGTAGTAGTGCTCCCCAAGGATGTCCGTAAGTAAGCCCCACCTGCTGAGCTCCAAAGTCTTTGCGAAGCCCTTTGAGGGCACGCAGGCAGCTCTTCCTTTGGGATCTTCACCCAGCCCAGATGCCTGCGTGGTGGGGTACAGTAGCTCTTCTGGCTACTGTATTTTCAGAAAAGAATTGGCTCCTGCTCCATCCACTTATTCTGAGTCGCTGGTTCTTTCTTTTTTAATACGGAGGGCCATGATAAGGGGATTAAATGGGTGTTTTTTTAATTAGGTGTAAAATGTCACATGTTTATAAAAAGGGGGGGGGAGATCTGATTGTGTTGGCATCACAATTTTGAATTTTTTTGACACCCCTCCCTAATAAAGTGCCCCAGCTGAGATAGTCCTTTGAGGGCAGGATGGTCTTGTTGGATTTTTTTTTTAAGAAAGAAAAATAACATTCTTTTCTTATGATCAATATTTACCATTTCTCCATTTATACAATCCAACCAAATGCTTTCCAGAAAAAAAAATACACTGTCGTTTTCAGCATATTTATGTATTGGTTACTATCAAACTTTGGATCCTTTTCCAGTGATAAAGACTTCTGAATCCCCAAATTCTCTCCAAATGGTGTCACTTTTCAAGTTTATAGCTGAATATGTCCCATCGTTTTTTCTGAACATCAAATTGCTTTTGGGCTAAATTGGTATCTTGTTCCTTAAAACCATTCCTTTAAAAGTGCTAATGTTAATCCTGTCAGTGTTTCAGAAATGAGATGTCTATGATGCTTGTAGCTTTGATAGTGGTTTGAATGCCTATTTTAAGTGGCCTTTGAAGGTCCCCCTGCTGAAAGATCCATAATTTGTTTGGCGAATGGAAAAGGGAGAATTCTTTCATTTCAGTGGGGGATTTGGTTACTTCCCTCTCTCTGGTGCTATTAAGGCCACATTGTTGTCTCCTCCGCTCTGGGAGGAAAAGGGGCAATGAACACTTAACTCTTTCTCTGGCCCTTGCTGGGTGGCACGGTCAATGCAGCTGGCCTGGTGCCACAGTCCACCTCTGCTAGGAGGGTGCAGCTCACGGACTCCGGTCGGTCGGTCATTGCAGGCAGGGACTCCGGACAGACGGACAGAAGAAGAGCGGCTGATGCCTCTGAGAGGGAACTCGTAGTTCCCAGAGGTGAGACCGGTGGCACCCAGAGAACCTCATCCTGAATGAGGAATGCCCGGGGAGACTGCCCACCTTTGCCTCATGGGATCTTCAGCAGGTTCTGACAGGTTCTGGCTTCCATCTCAGCTCTTCCTGGGCTATTCACATAGGTGCCTCTGCAGTGGTGGGTTCCTACCGGTGCGGTCCACTCTATAGCACTGGTAGCGGCCCGCTGGTGACGTCACAGTACCGGTACGGTCAGTTGCCGGTGCCTGGGTGCCACCATTTTTTTAAAAAAAAATTAAATTTTTTTTTACATTTTCTTCTGCGCATGCCCAGAAGCCGAGCTTCCGGCACTGCGCATGCACTGCCTTCCTACCCCACAGTGAGTTCAAGCAGGGGAGGATGGCTGAGGGAGCACGTGAGACACTGAAAGAACAGGCGGCAGGAGCTATCTCCATTCCCCTCCCTTCAGCAGTCCGAGAAGCCACGAACGTGTGGTGATGATCCCAGGCATTTTCGCACGTTCGAGGCTTCTTGAGCTGCTGAGGGGAGGGGGAACGGGCGGCAGGAGCTAGGATCATCGAATGGGGGGAAGCATTCAGACTGGACGGAGCCTCCTAGAAGAACCGCTGCCGCAGTCTTGCTGCTCCTGCTGCGGGGGGCTGCGTTGCGGGTGGGCAATGCTCCCCCACTTCTCCGTCCGCTGCCAAGCTCCCGAGGCCCACGCCCACCCGGTCACATGGCTGACAAGCCACACCCACAAAATAAGCCACGCCCACAGAGTGGTAGTAAAAAAATTAGGAACCCGCCCCTGTGCCTCTGTAACAATGAACCCTTCCTTTCACCAGCCACCCCTCGGGGTCCGTAGGCTGCTTTCCTTTGGTATGCTCTATGGGGATTGCCTGGCATCGTTGGCAGTCCGTCACAGCCTCCCGTCTTTCTTGCTGGCCACACGATCTCTACTGTCGGCTAGTCCTGTGAACTGTGTTGTGTCCTTCAGAAATGGAATTGTTATGACATTGCATTATGCAATGGGAGGGAGAGGGGAAGGGGAAGGGCAGAGGAGAGGAGGATAAAGAAAGAAATAAGTGGGAAAGAAGACTTCTTTAATCCTTACAGCAACTTTAAGATGTTTGTGGACTTCAACTCCCAGAATTCCCCAGCCATTTGCACCCCTATCTATTTCTTGGGCTGGGCTTTGAGGGAAACAGCCCCCCTCCCCATTGTTGGGCATTTGTCTTCCTATTCAATCAACTTTAATGTTAGTATGAACAAATGTCTTCTGCCTAATTATAGACAAATGCCAAATATCCAATCATGGACAGCTGCAAATATTTATTTCAATAAAATTATCCTTACTTGTAGAATTCTTCAAAGATCTTGGTTATTGTGTGTTGTTGGTTTTTTTTTGAAGTTTTCTACATTTTTCGATCCCATTGATGCAAAGAAAGATGTAGTTTAATTTTCCAGTATTTTGCAATTATAAACCTGGCAGCTAAACAAGCATTGAATTACTTTCTTATGTTGCACATGTTTATAGGTCTTGGAAATATGGAGATTAAGCCAGCATGATTAATTATGAAAAGAAGTTAGACAGCAAGATTAATTATGAAAATTTGTTAAATATTTTTTCCAATTTTCCTTAAAACCTTCTAATCAAAATGAATAATTAAATGGCATTGCCATTTGGAATACAATTTCTATAATTTTGATTCCAATCCCTCCAGTAAAATCCATAAAGTTTATAATAAATAGAACGTAATTTTAGAGGGTTATATAATGTTTTTCTGCCTCTGGGCCACTCTTGATGTGGTGAGGAGGCTCAGTAGCAGCTCCAATGGCCAGGAGTGACTCCGAGGCAACCTTTACTGGAGTTCATTCTTCAGGCTAACCTCAGATGAGGCGGAAGAAGCCCAGCCTAATCTACGATGGGGCTGAAGGTGGCCGGGCTCTGCAGGCAGGAGAAAAATCAACCCTCCTTTGGAGGAGAGACCCCAAAATCAAGCTCAGAAGGCAACATTTAGGTGCCAGATGTTGGTCTCTCCAGTCAACAGGCCCATTTCTAGTCCCTGGGGGAAATGTGGGTACTCTCAAGGACATTTGGTGTGGTGATATGGCCAGTCAAAGCCACAACAAGATCTCGTTATTGAAGGGGGCAATGTGGAAAAAGGAATTCCTGACTTTGTACACAGAGTATGAAATGTGAGGGGCATGAATCAAAGAAACAGTGACATTGTGTATCATTCTTGTTAGAGGTGGGCACGAAAGAAGGAATGAGACACGGGAGCAGTTCAGCACCTTTATTCTCCTGGCTGTTAGCAATACGAACTGCTGGCTAGGCTGCAGGGACGCCTCTCTTATAGGCATCCCTGTAGCCTAGCCAGCCACTGACAGCAGTTTATTTCTCCCGCCGCTAGATTAGCCAATCAACGGGTTTGGGTTTTGTTGTAGTGCCATTAATGGTGCACTTATAGTCTGCACAGACGTCAATAGACCCATCTGGCTTCATCGGAATGACAATAGGAGTCTCCCATGTGGTGTGGTCAACTGGTTCTAGGATGCCTTTGGCAATGAGTTTGTCCAATTGTTCGTCCACCTTGTGCCGGAGAGCAAAAGAGACTCTTCAGGGCTTTAGCCTAATGGGGTTGATGCTGGGGTCTAGGTTAAACAAAATGAGTTTGCCTGTATATTTACCTAGACTCCCGTCGAAAATGTCCCGGAAGTAGCCAGCAGTTGGTCCAATTTGCCCCCTTTTATTTGGTTGAGGCTGGTGATGCAGATCCCTAGCGGCTTGAGCCACTCCACTCCGAGTAGTGTGGGCCGGTTGACAATGGTTAGAGGTAGCTTGCCGGTGAAATCCTTGAAATGGATCTGCACTTCTGCCAGTCCTAATACTCGGATGGGGTTTCCCTGGAAGTCTCTGAGCCGGATTCGTTGCGGCTTGAGTTGGCTCTGAGCTGCGAATGGTTGGATGCTTTTCAGGGTGTTCCAGGATATTATCGTGAACACTGACCCGGTGTCCAGTTCCATTTTACAAAGTCTGCCCTTGATGGGGATCGTGACATGGAACTTGTCACCTTCACCAGCGTTCGAGTGGCCCACAGTCATGTAGTAAATCCCTCTGTTGTCCTGGTATTGGTCCTCCCTGTGTCTGCCCCTCTGGCCCCCTGGTCTGTTCTGCCCTTGTCTTCCTGGTCCCATGGAAGTTTGGGTTGGTATGGGGCAGGTTGGTAGGGGGTTGGTTGGGTAGCTCTGCAGGCCTCTGAGATGTGACCCCTTTTCTGGCACCGGTGGCAAATGGAATCTTTAAAATGGCAGACCGCTCTGGCATGGCCCCCTAGGCAACCCGAACAACAGGCTTGCCTGGTCTCATAGTCTCTGGGGCTTACCCTTTTTTCTGGGTGGATGCGGTGCACTGGTTCTTCCTCCTCCAATTCCTCGTCATACTCGGGGACCTCGGTCATCCAGTCGGGCTCCCTGTGGGTACGATGGACTCTGCTCATTTTCCTGATGTCAGCTGCGGAGTTGTCAGAGGACTCGGCGGCTCTTGCTTCCTACACTATGTCCTTGAATGTGGCCCCTCGTCTTGCGAGTGTAGCGTGAGATCACGCATCCCTAAGATGATTCGATCCTTCATCATCTCTTCAGGATTTATAAATTCGCATTTGGTACTCATGCACTTTAGCCACAAAGTCATTAATCGTTTCTCCCTCTCTTTGGCGGTGGTGGTAAAACTCGTTCCTGCTTACCATGGGGGTTACTGTTGGAGCATAGTGGTCTTTAAGGGTCATCTGTAGGGTCACCCATGAGATAGACTTGATGTCTGTGGGTGCTACAAGGGTCTGTGCCATCTTGTAGATTTTTGGCCTGCAGTACTTTAGAAAGAGAGCCCTCTTTCTGTTGTCGGGTAGATCCTGGAAATTGTTGGCTTCCGGGAACATGCGGAATCAGCTCATGTAGGTGTGCCATTCTTCCATCTTTGGGTCGAAAATTGCTGGAGCTGGGAAGGTGTGGGTAGCCATCCTCAAGTTTGGCCGGAGCAAGACGATGCTTGCTTCAGATGCCACGAGGTGCCTTTGTTCTGTTGTCCTTCTTCAGAATCCCATCTTTGTCGCCAGTGTTAGATGTGGCCGTGAAAGAAGGAACGAGACAAGGGAACAGTTCAGCACCTTTTATTCTCCTGGCTGTTAGCAATACGAACTGCTGGCTAGGCTGCAGGGACGCCTCTCTTATAGACATCCCTGTAGCCTAGCCGGCCACTGACAGCAGCTTATATCTCCTGCCGCTAGATTAGCCAATCAGCGGCGGTTATGCAAATCCGTGCTACGTACGGCGTACGTAACAATTCTGATAAACTAATAAACAAAAAGAATAGGTTTTAAAAATATAAAAAACATACCACATAACAAAAGCAGAGTATCAAGGAATAGCCCAACTTTGTAAGGATGGGGTCAGGAAGAATAAGGACAGAAATATTCTGAAGAAAAAAACCAGGAACGGCAGAACTTCAGGTTATTCAAATAATTCTTCGTGTTCAGAAAAAAGTGGTGAAGGACAGGTTGGGTCCCTCTTAAAGTGAGCCAAGCCATCCTTGCACAACTCTCTGTTGGTTGCCTGAAGATCAGAGCTGCTTAAAACAATTATTGTTAGAAAACAGTCTCAGAAAATAGAGGTTTAATTCCATGACAGAAGATAATAGTAATGGTCTTTATGCTGAAATGCTGACCTCAGGAAAAGCTGGCAAGCCAAGCATAATAATCTCACTTAATTGTGAAACTCAAACTCAGTTAACCCAGAGACAGGTATCTGATGGAAACTATGGGCGGAATTCCTCAGGGCTTTAATGGGAGGTAAGACGAAGACCCCCATCCGGTGGCTCAAACATCTGCATTCAGATCAAAAGGTTACATTACCTGCTGAGACACAAGAAACCTCCTTTCCTGAACGCTGCAGACACAAGTGAGTCTGACTTCTGCTAAAGGTTAGTTTATTACAGTAGCAGTTATTTGAAATCAAAGTGGGGAAAAAGAGTCTGGGGGCAACTCGGCTATGAGCTCTCGTGCTGCAGCTTCTCCCTGGGAAAATGGACCAACACCCCCCCTCCCCGAGCGAGGGCAGAGGGAGGCTCCTTTGGCTCCTTTCAATCAGGCGCGGTTTCTGTCCCCTTCTGGGGACGGGGCAGGAGGGGCGTCTCCACCTGGGCAGCCGTGCAGGAGGGCTTCTCCTCCAGAGGGGTGCTCTCTCCATCCCCCCCCCCCTGGCCTGGCCTTTCCTCCAGGTACTACGCAGCCCCTTCTGAGCTGTGGAAGCTTTCAGGCAGTTTGGACACAAGCACCTGTTTTAGCACTGTGGGAGTTTAAACCGTTGCAGCAAATACTTAGCAAGCCAGGAGCTCTGAGAGGACATCACGTTTTGCTGTGCTCCAACACAAGTCTGACCCACTTAGCTTCAAACAGATACTTTGATTGTCCATTCCTCTGTCCGTCCATCAATCAGCCCCTCTGCCCGTCTGTCCACCTGTCTGTCCGTCTATCAGTTCATCCATCTGTCTGTGTGCCCATCCCTCTGTCCACCCACCCATCCGTCCATCTGTCTGTCCATCTATCTGCCGTCCATCCGTCTGTCTTTTATTTATTTATTTATTTATTTTGTGAGATTTATATACAGCCTCACAGTGCAAGCACTCTCTAAGCGGTTTACACCAGTAAGCAATGTATATTTATATTGCCCCCAACAATCTGGGTCCTCATTTTACCTACCTCGGAAGGATGGAAGGCTGAGTCAACCTTGAGCCGGTGAGATTTGAACCGCTGACCTGCGGATCAGTGTCAGCTAAAGTGGCCTGCAGTACCTGCCTCTAACCACTGCGCCACCTCGGCTCTCTTTTCCTCTGTCTGTTATTGGAAGATCAGCAATAACTTTGCTTACTGTCACTATGCAAAAGTCCAGGCTTGGCTGAGCCTGAAACTTCACCTAGCTTGGAGGTTGCTTCAGATCTGAACCTCATTTCTCAGCTCCACAACTGGAGTTCCATTCAGCCATCGATAGACACAGGGAGATAAACCACATTTACCCAATTTTCAAAAGAGACACCAAAACATCTAAAAAGGATACTGAAAGACCAGAGGACAGAACTCTCTCCAGCAGCCAACACTCAGGTAAGCAGGGATTAACCCTAGACAAAACATCAAGCAGAAAACAAGCAGTCATAAATTAAGTTACTACATGACCAGACTTGATTTTATAACCATTTTACAATGGTCGTTAAGTTAGTCACCACACTCGTTAAGCAAACTGCATAGTTGTAAGGCCAAATCCAGCTTATCCAATAGGCATTTCCTGCCAGAGTAGGGCAAATGAGGTCACAAAGCACAATCAGGTGACTGCAGGACCTGCAACTCCAGACGTAAGCTGGATGCACCTGAAATGCAGTCACACGGCCAAGATGGTAGTGCAGCAGTTGTGACTTTGATGGTGGGTCATAAATAACTTTTTTTCTGTTGTAACTTCAAGTGATTGTTAACTGACCAGTCGTAAGTTGAGGACTACGTGTAGATTGAAGTTGGTTGCTCTTTGTTGGCATGAAGACACAATGGCTTCTTCTTCAACCGTAGCCTCTGAAACTCGCGGTTCTTTCCTCCCAGGTTTCAAAAGGTTCTGGGCCTTTCTAGCCTCCAGGCGAAGCAGCCGCTGGTTGCTGACCTAGCTGACATCTCTGCCCTGAGAGTGACCAGGGGTCAAATGCTACCGGTTCGGACCGGTTCTGGCGTCTGGGTAGGGAAATTTTTGACCGGTTCAGAGAACCGGTAGGGAAAGTTTTGATTGGCCTCCCCCTCCTCTCACATTTCCTCCCCCTCCTCTCACATTTCCTATATTCTGCTGTTTATTAGCTCTGCTGATTCGCGCGGCAGAGCGGATTGCCGCCTCAGCTGAGCTAAGACACAGCAAATGAGTCTTAGTCTGAGATAGAATAATAAACTGACACTGTTTGCCACTCCCCCACCCCCCAGGCAGGGAAAGGAATACTAGCTTTAATGAGATGTCTGGCCATTCAGCAAAGAGCAATTATCACCTCATTAAAATGTTGCAAGCTGCAAACCACCTTGCCTGAAGGAACCCATTGAGGCAAACTACCTCAAAGGAAACTGCATTTTGCTTCCTCTGGAGCAAAAGCAGAAATTCCAGTGAAGATTTCTCTGTGTCTTTTATTTTAATTCCACAGCAGAACAAAAAAGCCTCTTCCTGTTCTTTATTCTGATTTTCTCCTGGAGCAAAAGAAAGCCCTTTCTAGTGAAGCCTTCCCTGTGTGTTTATTCTGATTTTCATCTGGACTGGAGCAAAATCATCTGGTGGCAGGCCTTAAGTAACAGTCACACACTTATTTTACTCCATGCGTGGCCCACCCACTATTTAATTTACCACTTCTGTCTGTGCCTCTTTCTCAAACTGTATACTTGTCTGTCTGTCTGTGTCTGTCTGTCTGTCTGTCTGTCTCTCTCTCTCTCTCTCACACACACACACACACACATGCACACATGTGCACACACACACAGAAGTCCATGGTAAAATTGTCTTCCATGTGTTATAAGGAAATATCCTTTTAGGTTCAGTTCCAAGTGGGGAAAAAGACACTGGATTCATGAAGGTTGCTTTGAAAGAAGGTTTAATGGTGGACAGGAGCACATGGCAGGAGCCCCTGTACAGAAAAGGTAACTTACATGGTTGTGTGGTGAAGAGAAAAAAAGAGAGAGAGATATGCTGAGTTCCTGGTTTTTATAGTGTAAGTTGGGTCCCACCTCTTAGATTTCCTTTTCCTGTATAGAAATGTATCCCATTGGCTCTCAGACCCCCCAGGGGCATGCTGGGGTGGCTCTTGGCTTTTGTCTAATCCAGCTTTGGCTGAATGAAAGGGCCTTGGGCAAATCCTATTATGGTTTTGTTATGCAGAAGACTTTCAGCCAGGTGAGAGGAATGTGTGAGCTTGGCAGGGGTGGGGGTTTCCAAGAGGAGTCTTTTGTCTGTTTAAAAGCATGTTTCCAGATATGTTCCACAGAATATTTCCTACATTTTAATATCTCCTAGGATATCTCATTTCCCAGGAGAGGGGTGGGTGCTAACTTCCTACACATGAAACCAGTCCCTGGTTGGGGACCTCTGAATTACACCATGCAAGGTCCCTACAGGAGAGCCCTTTTAAGGATTATGTATTAATAGAAAAGCAACTAACTTAGCTCTGATCCTAAACTGTTGCACATAAAAAACAGAGGAGCTCTGATCAACTATCACAGCCACATTTTGGATCTGAGTGGAGGGCCTGGGAAAGGTGTCAGAATAACAGAATAACACTTAGAAGGGACTTTGGAGGGGACCCTATACCATTTCAGAGAAATGGCTGTCCAGTCTTTTCTTAAAAACCTCCAGTGATCAAGCACCCAGAACTTCTGGAGACAAGCAGTTCCACTGGTTAATTGTTCTCACTGTCAGGATGTTTCTCCTTAGTTTTAGGTTGCTTCTCTCTTTGTTCAGTTTCCATCCATTGCTTCTTGTTTTGCCTTCTGCTTCTTTGGAAAATACATTGCCCCCACTTCTTTGTGTCAGCCCCTTAAAAGCCTGTTGCCTATCACACTCTTGGGCAAAGCATGTGAGCCATTTCCTCCTTTCAGTGGTCCATGAAAGTACATCTACAGTATGTAGATAATAAAGTCGAAAAAAGGTGAACAACATTTTTACAGAACTATAGATATGTTGAGGCTGGGTGTGACAAGGAATGGCTGGGAGGGGAGGGGCCAGGCAAGGCACCCCTTGATGTGAGTGACATTGATTTGGCCATGCCCATCCAGTCACATGCCCACCAAGCCACGCCAGCCACGCCCATAGAATAGGTAGGGAAAATTTTTAGATTTCACCACTGCCTGAGACCTCCTGGTGGGGCTCATCTCTTGCAATACATTTGGACAAAATTGCCCAACATTGAGTCTTCTTCCCCACCAAGGTGGCTAATTATGGCAATTTATTATGGTTTGCCTGAATAATGTGGGCATTCGTGAGAAAGCATCCTTGCAATCTAGCTCTTCAAGGGCCAGTCTCCTTGCAACAGGAAATCTTGGGTGTTTCTCCCAGCTTCATTGGATCCAACCCCCTCGGTCTCTCGGTTCCTTGGATCCAACCAACCCCACGGCAGGGCAGACTTGTACTAGGCTGCCCTTGATAGACGATGTACTGGAAGGATTAGATGTTGTTTTCCAAAGTGCAAGGCGCACAAACAACGGCAGGTTCCAGGGCTGTGATTTCCCAAGGCCTCACGGGGTTCAGCCTTAAACATTAACGGCTGTAGGAAGAACAGGCGGAGGGATGAATCAGCATGTGCTGGCCTTCGTAAAGTGGAGCAGGCAGAGATGGGGGGGCGAGGGAGGGTTTGCAGAAAGGAGGAGTAACAGAGCTCTTCTGGTGTTGGAGGGCAGCATTTCATAAATCTCTGTCTCAACTAGGTAGTGACTACAGCTTTTATGTTTCCATACAAAGCAGCGGAAAAATGAAAGAATTGTCTGAGAAACAGGTCAAATTATTAGCTGAATCGAATACTTTACTTGGCGGAAGGAAGAAAGGAAGGAAGGAAGGAAGGAAGGAAGGAAGGAAGGAAGGAAGGAAGGAAGGAAGGAAGGAAGGAAGGAAGGAAGGAAGGAAGGAAGGATGATGCCTGCCATCCGCCTGGACCATGCCAGGTCTGGCCCCTTCAGATGCAGGGCTGGGCATCTCAGCTCCCCAAAACTGCTTTGCCCAAGTGGAAAGTTAATTGAGACGAATTGGACTGTACTTGGATTGAGGAAAACTTGCCAAACGTAACACCACGTGTGTTGCATAGCAAACACCAATCCTGTCCCTCTTTACTGTTTCACCTCCAGGTGAAAGAACACAAGGCCGCTTCAGATGCAGTTGGGATTTGGGGTGTTTCCTTGGCCTGTGGCTTTTTAACAACTTTCTCATGTCTGAACTGGGAAGCCAAGAGGCCTTTTATCTGGTTTTATTTTGAGCAGAGGGTTGGGTTGTAAAGGGTCTTGAGTTATGCGTTAAGGTTGAGATGCCAGCGTAGATCACAGAGTTTCGCTTTCAGGAGGCAGCAAAAAAGCCTTTTTGTTATAAAGATCCTTTGACTTCTTGACTCCAAGCTGTAAGAAATCCCTGCTTCTTTTCTCTCCCAAGTTAAAAAGGAGATTATCTACTGTAGAGCACGATTATTTTACCTTTTCAGTCACTGTAAACTCTGTTTTCATGCTTGTTGTTTCCTTCTATGCAGCCGTACTTGGTGCTAAATGCTGACCTTTACTCGGTTGCCAGGCTTCTCCCAGACTCTGTTAGCACTTCAAAGGAAGAGCCAAAGGGATTTTTCCCTAGCTAAAAGCCAGCTGGCAGGGACGCTTACCTGTCTACTGTGACATACAGCAACCGCCAGCGCTGGCTTGGCCAACCTATGGCCAGAGGAAACTTTTTTTCCAATTCTTAGCCCGGTGGCTGTTGGCTCCCTTCTGAACCCAGCCAGGGATGGGAAGATCTGGGGGGCTCGGAAGAGGCCGTGGGGGGGGGCTTCGCTTGGCTTTCTGAGGGATGGGGCCATCCTTTTGTGTAGCAGTAACAAGGTTTTGCTTTCTTGTGGAGGAGCCTCTGCACTCTGCTGTGTTGTTCCACCCGAAAGCAAGAGAGCTGGATAGGTTTGGATTCTTCTCCATTTGTGCAAGGAGAGGAAACGAGACGGGTCCTTCCTTTGCACCAACACCAGGGGTTTATTGCACTTTAGCTTTTATCACAAGGGAAAGGGCCTCCTGACACCTTAAAGCATAACGGGGCAACCCTTTTGAGAGCTATTTTTAAAAACTCTGCTTTTGCCTCTTTTTAAATTGTAGAATGGAAAAAATGAAAGGGTTTTCACCAGTTGGCCCATTGTCAGCAAATGTGGGAAAATCTTGCCTTACACAACGTCAGAGCCACCTCCGAGCGAAAAGCCTGGCTGAGGCGCTTCTGCCTACGGAGGCTTGTCTGACCGCATTAAGTCTGTGACCTCACTTCCTTCCCATTGCCGTGGCCAGGAAGGGAAAGGTTGGGCTACACTGGCACCTAATTCCCAGGCAAGGGAGAAATTTGTGAGGAAAAAACCCCCATGTATCTCTTTTTTGCATCACTTGCCACCGGCAAAGAGGCGTTTCTCCTCCTTCCTTATTCAGGGGGCCAAGCTAATTCTGCTTAATGGAAGCATCCAAGAAGGACACAGATGAGCTACAAGATGATCAAAAAAGAAGAAGAGAGGAAGGTGCCAGGATTACATCACTCAGTCCGATGCAATTGCTGGAATTAAAGTGTCAGGCTGAAGCCATTTTATTTTTTTTTTAAAAATAGTTTTTATTAAGTTATTTACATTTAAAAACAAACAAACATACAAAACAAAAAAAAAGAACATTATGACATTAACAAGTACAATATAAACATTTACAAAACATAAAAAAACGCATACAGCTATAGAGCTGTTAATTTCTATAATTTGTTCTACGGCGAGTATATGTTAGCGATATATTTTTATGTATTTTCCAACTTTTATCTTGTCTTTTATGTGATAGATTTTATAAATCAATCGTATTAATATTAATATTAACAATAGTATTAATAATAGTACGATAGTGATATTGATGATAGTATTGATAATAATAATAATAGTTCATAAGAAATAAGGCACTTTCAATTTTGTAAAATCATAGTATACATATATATTATTATAATATAACTATTTTCTCTATTAATTCCTTATTCTAATTTCTATGTGTCTTATTTAACTTATATTTACATTTATTACATTGATGATATTTGTTTTCGTTTTTCGTACCAATTGTAAAATAAATTCCAAATTTCATAATAGTCGGAGTCTTCCTTTCCTTTCAATTCCATAGTTAACTTATCCGCTTCGGCACAATCCAAAATTTTTCTGATTACACTGCTTTCCTCGGGAATATCATTTAATTTCCAATTTTGTGCTATCGTTATTCTTGCCGCTGTTAGTATATGTAAAATGATATAGTAGTGTTTTTTTTCCATTTTTTGGTTGATGATTCCCAATAAGAAAATTTCCGGTTTAATATCTAAGTCTTGTTGTGTGATTTCTGTTAACCAGTTTTTGATTTTATTCCAGAAGAGTTTGATTTTTGGACAGGTCCACCACATATGATAATAAGATCCAGTTTTACACTGACATCTCCAACAATTTGGTGGTAGATTTTTATACATTCTTGCCAATCTCGCTGGAGGGAGGTGCCATCTATAGAATAGTTTATAATAATTTTCTTTGTATGAGACTGATTTTGTGATTTTGTAGTTCTGATTCCATATTTTTTCCCATTGATTAATTGGTATTTCATGTCCAAAATTTTTCGTCCAGCTTATCATATTTCCCTTTATTATATCTTTCTGTGTTTTGTTTTTTAGAAGAAATTTATATATTTTAGTTATTGCTTTTTGTTCCTGGCCTAATAAGATTTTATCTAATTCTGATTTAGTTTTTTGTATTCCATATTTCCTCTTGTCGTTTTCTAATCTGTTCTTAATTTGAAAGTATGGCCACCAGTCAATCTTAATTCCTCCCTGTTCTAATTTTGATATAGATTTTAAGGCTCCTCCTTCTTCCAGTATTTCTTCGTATGTAACCATTTTTTCCAGGTTTGTTGTGTTTGGGTAAGTAATGGCTTCCATGCCAGAGAACCAGGGTGGTATCTTAGTATAATATTGTTTTTTGATTCTAAGCCAGATTCCTAATAGGGAGTCTCTGATTTTATGTCTTTTAAAATATGAGTGTGTTTTATGTTTATCATCCCAGAGGAATCCATGCCACCCTATATGTAAATCATAACCTTCTAATACCAGTAAGCGTCTATTTTTGATTTGTATCCAGTCCTTTATCCATGTTAAAGCAGATGCTTGATAATATAATTCAAAGTCTGGCAGTCCGAACCCTCCCTGATTTCTATTTTGTTGTAAATATTTTAATTTGATTCTTGGTTTTTTCCCGGCCCATATAAATTTAGTTAGTATTTTATTTAATTTTTCAAAATATTTTTTCTCTAATTTGATTGGTATAGTCTGAAATAAGTATAAAATTTGAGGTAGTATTGACATTTTAATCGCTGCAATTCTGCCTATTAGAGATATTTGTAATTTGTTCCAGTTATCTAGTTTCTTTTCAATTTGTTTTAAAATTCCCATATAGTTTTCTTCTTTTATTGTTGTGCATTTCGCTGACAGGTTGATTCCTAAATATTTTATTTTCTTTACAATTTGTATTTCTAATTTCCTTTCTAATTCCTTATTTTGTGTATCTGTCAGATTTTTGGTTATTATTTTAGTTTTTTGTTTGTTAATTTTTAGACCTGCTACTTTCCCAAATTCATTAATTTCTTTTAGTAAAATTGATCCTACCTCTAGAGGTTCTTCTATATTGAAAACCATGTCGTCTGCGAATGCCTGCAATTTATATTCCTGTTCTTTTATCTTGAGTCCTTTTATTTCTTTGTTTTCCCTTACCTTTTGTAATAATGATTCCAACGATAATATAAATAATAAAGGGGAGAGAGGACAACCTTGTCGAACTCCCTTTTCTATATTAAATTTTTTTGTAGTTTCTCCATTGATGAGGATTTTTGCAGTTTGTTTTGAATATATTGCTTTAATTGTTCTTATGTAGTTTTCTCCAAAATTCATTTTATCTAATTGATTTGTTATGAAGTCCCAGTTTAAATTATCAAATGCCTTTTGGGCATCTAGGAATATGAGTGCCATGGATTCCCCTGGATGAGTCTCATAATATTCTAAAATGTTTATAATTGTTCTGATATTGTTTTTGATATGTCTGTTTGGTAAAAAACCATTTTGATCTGAGTGTATAGTTTTAGTAAGCGTTTTTTTAAGTCTTTCCGCCATTATGGAGGCAAAGATTTTATAATCTGAGTTCAACAGCGAGATTGGCCTGTAACTCTGGATCTTATGTTTCGTATTGGTGTCTTTGGGGATGATTGTTATTAGTGCCTCTGTCCATGAGTCTGGAATTGCTCCTTTTTTTAGTACTTCATTGTATGTAATTAATTGTATACTTTTTAAAATCGTTTGTAATTCTTTATAATACTCTGCTGGAATACCATCCGGTCCTGGGGTTTTGTTATTTTTTTGGTTCTTTATTGCTTTTTCTAATTCAATCAGTGTTATTTCTTCGTCCATCTTATTTTTAATATCCTCTGGTAATTGCGCTATACTAGAATTTTTTAAATAGTCTTGTATATTTTGGATTTGTATAGTATCTTTGCTGTATAGTTCTCTATAATATTCTCGTGCTATTTCTTTTTTTTCTTCTATTGCCAACTGCATTTTCCCTAGCGAATCCTCTAGTTGTTGTATTGTTTTTTTTTCCTTTCCTTTTCTTAATTTATAAGCCAGCCATCTACCTGGTTTGTTAGCATGTTCAAAATGGTTCTGTTTGGCTGACTTAATTTTTAATGCGATTTCTTCTTGTGTTATCAGGTTTATTTTGTGTTTAATTAATTCCTTTTCTTCTTTTATTTCCTTATCTTGTGGTGTCTCTTGTAATTTGTGTTCTAATTCCCCTATCCTGTTTTGTAAATCCTTAATCTGTTTATTTTTATTTTTATTTTTTTTAATAGAGTAAGCAATAGATAGTCCTCTTACATATGCTTTCATAGTATCCCAAATGTTTTGTATAGATGTATCTTCGTTCCAATTCTCCTGTAGAAAGAAAGTTAGTTCTTTCTCCATATATTGTTTAAATTCTTTTTCTTTTATTATTTTCTGGTTCATCATCCATCTCCTTCTTGTCTTATTTATTCCTCTCATTGTAATTACTATGGGATTGTGGTCCGCCCACGTATTTGGTTCTATTTCTACACTCTCTATTTTAATAATTGGTTCTATATTTGACCAGGCCATATCAAGTCTGGACCAGGATTGATGTGGGTTTGAAAAGTATGTATATTGGTTTTGTTTCTGGTGTCTTTCTCTCCATATATCTTTTATTTTAAATTCATTCACGATTTCAAAGAAATTTTTGGGTAAAATTTTTCTTTCAGAATTTTTTTTTGATCCCGATTTATAATCTTCTTTGGCATCTACTACTGCATTGAAGTCACCAATTATACAGATGTTTTCTCTCTCTAATTTTATAATTTGTTGATATAATTTAGTATAGAATTCTTTTTGTCCATTATTAGGAGCGTATATGGCTATTAATAATATTTTAGTTTTATCAATTGTGATTTCTACCATAAGTATTCTTCCTTCTGTGTCTCTATATATTTGTTTGGGGCTTAACCAGTTTTTGATATATAGTGCTATTCCTTTTTTCCTTGAGTCAGCTAAGGATGTGAAAAGATTACCTATCTTGGGCTGCTGTAATAACTTATACTCTTCTTTTTTAATGTGAACTTCTTGTAAACATGTGATATCTGAACCTTGTTTCTGTAGTCTATTGAGTATTTGTCTTCTTTTTATTGGTGAATTGATTCCATTTATGTTAACTGAAAATATTTTGATTTGATTTTGCATTTTTTATTTTTTACTTGTTGCTCTTGTTTGTCTCACGGTTCTTATTTCTTTTGTTTTCATTCTCTTATCTCCCTCTCTCTCTTGTCTTTTCATTCTCTCCATTTCTTCCAACATTTCTTTTTCTTCCTGACTTTGTCCCTCACCTTCTACACTGCTCTCTCCTTCTTTTTCTAAATGTGTTTCAATAAATTGGTCTGCCTCTTCCATTGTTTCTATCTTTATTTTTTTCCCTTTCCAAGTCACCAGGATTCCTTCCGGAATCAACCATCTAAAAGGAATTTCTTGTCTTATTAGTTTTGCAGTGCAGTATTGTAGGTCCCTTCTCTTTTCTCTTATTCGTTTGGGAATTTGTTTTAATACATTAATTTCTCTTTCCTTATGTAGTATTTGTTCTGTTCTCGTAGTTTTATAAATTTCATCTCTTATTGCTTTTTTTGTGAATCGTACATGTACCTCCCTGGGTAACTTGTGTCTTTTGGCAAAGTTTGTTTGTACTCTGTAAATTTCATCTATATGTCTATTTATTTCTTCTTTTTCTACCTGTAGAGCTTCTGCTAGTATTTCTGCTACCTGATCACGCAACTCCTCCTCTTTCACCTCTGGTATATTTTGGAACCTAAGGTAGAATGCTGATTTCTCCATTTCGAGAAGGGCAATGGCCCCTTCCAATTCTTTGTTTTTGGTTTTTAGTGATTCTTCCGTTTCCTCTATTTTTTTATCAGTTATGTTGGTTTTTTCCTCTAAATATTTTATTTGTTGTTCATGTTTTGCTACTACTCCCTGAATTACCTCCATTCTATTATCTAATTTTTTGATGTTTCCCTTAACTTCTTCAAAATTTTCATTAGTCTGCTCCTGATTATTAAATATTGTTTGTTGCATTTTTACCATTGTTTCTTGCTGTGTCATCATGAATTCTTGTATTCTGTCTAGTGTGGCCTGCATGGTATGTAGTGATGGTGTTTGTCCTTGTTTTTCAGTAGTTGCCATTTCTGTGATCAGTTTTTGCCCTGTCGCTCAAGGTGTTACTGGGATTGGTTTCTTAATTGGTTTGGTTACAGTAGTTGTTGTTGACATGATCACTCTGCTGAAAAAGTTATTCCACACTTTCATATATTTTTCCCTCTTCTTATCGTTATACTTTCTCTATAATCGGTATACTTAGAGTAAGAAGTAGAGGGTAAAAGATTAAACTAGCTATTAAAGAGTGAGAAAGGGGGGTATGAAATGGAGTAAAGGATTCTAGAGTTTAAGAAAATCCAAGGGAGGTCAGAAATTCATTAAAGTACAATAAAGGAAAGTATTGGAGAATATTATTCGTATTTTGAGATAGGGAGATAAGAAAGAAGGGTTAATTGTTAATCATTTGAACGTCAATTTTCTGTTTTTGAAAAAACCTGTCAAGAGCTTATTATTATTGTTATTGTTATTATATTCCCTCCCCTTCTTTTTTTTTTTTTAACTTATCTTATCAAAAATATTTACTAACAATTTCTATCTTTGTAAGTTCACAATCTAAACAGTCTAAATAGTTTAGTATTCAGTAATCATAGGAAAAGAAAAAAGAAGAGAAGAGAAAAAAAAATATCTATATAAATATGTAAGTTCACTTAATTCAGTATCTTAATATAAATTGTTATTAATATCTTTAAGAATCTTATTTCTTATTTCTTACTTTCCATAAAAAAGAAAACTAATATATAATAATAACAGTGATAGTTAATTATTTAGGTATCCACGTATTACTATTTTTAACTTTAATAATTTTGATAACTATATGTTAAAGTTTAAATATCAGTATATTACTAAATCAATATTACTAAATCAATATATAAATTAAAGTTTTCAATTTCAAGTTGATCTGGTATCGTATATTATATCTTACAAGTGTCTTTTTGGGAAGGAGTCTTCAATCTTCTATTTCTGTTTTACAGTCTATACAAGATGTCTGCGTTCAGGAAGATTGCTTTGTCACTGTTCTTTCTCCCTTTTTTTTCCCCCCTCCTCCTTTTATTTCATAGTATTTCAAATGTGGTCTTCTCGTAAGTTCCTTTTTCCACTCTCAACTGTTTTTCCCGTGGTCCCGTAGATCTGTAGCTCTTTTGGATCGTATCCCTTTAAAGCAGTCTGTTAATTTTATTTTATTCGTCTCGCCTTTCGCTCCTTTCCGCTAAGGCGCCGCTAAGTTCTTTTTTTTTGGAGGCTCAATTGTCCTTCGAGGGTGCCGATCGTTCTCTTCTATTTTAGAATGTTCTCCGAAAATCAAAAATTGTAATCCAATTTGATCCGATGTTTCCAATGATCCACCAATATTTTGCCGTTCCTCTATCTCTCTCCTTCCTTGCTGTATGCTCAGGCGGCCATGCCTCTGGACCAGCGTGGTTTGCTGGTTTCTTCTTCGCTCAGATTTGGGGCTTCCATCTGCTTCGGCGGGGGTTTGCACCTCCTCCCGTCTCGCCCGATGTTCCCCTTCCTCGCGCTAACCCCTTCGAGGCTCCACGCTGCGAATTTTCGGCAGTCTGAGCGAAGAAAGTCGAGCTAAGTTGCAGCGGTTTGCCTCTCAGCTTCGCTCCGCCATGGCCTCGCCCCCGGAAGTCCGGCTGAAGCCATTTTAGTCGGGGTCTTTGGCCTGCCACACTTTATAGTAGTTTAATGTGCATTCTTTACTGTGGGAATCTGGGAGGGGTCATTGCATGAGGGATGTCTGCATGTAGCCATAACAAATTCTTTCTAGATAGTCAAGGTCGTCCTTTGTCTTCGCACTCCTGCACCTGCACGGAAGGAGATGGGTGGATTCTTGTCAGGGTGGCAGTTGAAGATTGGTCAACGTGATGGACTTGGGGGTGTGGGGACAAGGGCTTGAACTTTCAACTGGGTGGAGAAACCCCTGGGACTTCAGATTCAGGTTTCTCCCAGATGTGCCAACATGGCTCTGCTAATAAATTGGAACTTTGAGGAATACTTTGCCTCGGACTCTGATTTAATTTTCGATGCTGTTTGGAATCCTGAAAGCTGAGGTGGCTCCGAGGAGGGGCTTTATTGACCCAGAAGGATGCAAATGGCTCTCAGCATCCCATCTCTCCCTGCCCAACCTCTGTACCTGTGTTGCTTAATCTCCGCAAGTTAAGGTGTGTGGGCCTCCCAGCCTGAGGGACTCTAGGTGAGGGAAGTGTTGTGCATTGCAGAAAAGCCACTCCCGGCCACTCCATGCGGATACAAAGGAGGCCAAACAGCCACTCTGCACCTCCCTTGCCACTAGGCGTCGGCTGGGACTCAGCAGCAGGCCCCACTCTGTGCTCACTTGGCCTGGTTCTTTTTTCCAGCGCGCTCAAACCTCGCTCTGCCCCCTTTGTGGCTGCCACAGAGCAAAGAGGTCCGTGTGGGTCCTCAAGAGGGAAGGCGACACAGCCTCACCTGTCTTGTTCAACAGGAGAGCCAAGCGGCAACAGCAGCGCTTCCTAGATGAGAGGGAGAAAAGGTTCTCGGCTCACTTAGGAAAGCCTCTCAGGTGCTTCCGTCAGGCTATTTTAACCGGTTCCCCAGGGCTGTGGAGTTTTGTACCTGTGACCCATCTGAAGCCAGCCAGGACACGGATGTGGTTGTGAGAGCATTGGCAGGAGAGCAGGTCCAATTTTCAGAGACTGCCTGGAAGAGTCCCTGCAGTTTCCATGGAAAATGGTTTGCCATTTTCATTTTTTAGCTGACTGTGATCCGCAGGGTCAGCGGTTCAAATCTCACCGGCTCAAGGTTGACTGAGCCTTCCATCCTTCCGAGGTAGGTAAAATGAGGACCCAGATTGTTGGGGGCAATATGAATATACATTGCTTACTGGTGTAAACCGCTTAGAGGGTGCTTGCACTGTGAGGCGGTATATAAATCTCACAAAATAAATGAATAAATAAATAAATAAATTGCCTGCTTCTTCCTAGGGCCGAGAGAGAGTGACTGGCCCAAGGTCACCTGGCTGGCTTTGGTCGTGTGAGCGCCAGATTTCTTTCAGAGTTACGCAATAAATCAGAAGCTTCAAAAGATAACTGCATTTTGCTGATTCAAATAGCTTCTTTATAAGTAGAATAAAACATTAACAATACCACACTTTGTTTCAGATCACATGTTGAGATGTTTTCACAGCAATCTTTAATGGTGGACAGACTAAACCACACCCTTCTTCTTGCTAAGTTTCTGGACATGCTCAAATAACACTTCAGCCTGATTGGCTGACTCAATCACATGGCTCTCCCAGTCATGAATATTCCAACACTCCTCCCTTCATTACTGGGAGAGACATCAAACCTATTGGATTTAAACATTTCCTATAATGGACACCACCCAATGGTTTGGTCATCATGTCTGCTAAATTATCCTCTGAAGAACAATGATGTAAACGTATCAATTTTTCTTTTACAGCTTCCCTGACATTACAATACTTAATGTCCACATGTTTACTTCTGTTCTTCACTGTCACCTGTTGCCATTTTTATACAAGCAGCATTATCTTCATAAACAGTTACAGCTTCATTTACATTTACATTTAAATCTTGTAACAACTGTACATACCAAACTACTTCAGAACATAACTCAGACAATGCAATAAACTCTGCTTCAGCAGTTGAAATAGCAACCGTTGTTTGTTTTCTGGACTTCCAACCAATTAAAGCCCCTCCAAACATTATTACAATTCCAGAATTAGACTTTCTGGTTTTTACATCATTTGCATAATCACTATCAACATAACATTTCAATTTTAATTCTTCAGTGACCTGTATTTGAAGACCCAAATTCACAGTTCCCTTCAAATACCTGAGAATTCTTTTCACACCCATCCAATGCAACTTTGTAGGTGTAGCAGTAAAGCGACTTAAGATGCTCACTGCACAAGCTATGTCTGGTCTGGACCACTGTGACAGATATAACAGACTCCCTATTGCAGAGTGATATATCTCCTGATCACAGGCTTCACTTTTGTCCTCACCCAAACTATTGTAAAAATCTGTGCTCATAGGTGTAGGAGCAATATTACAATCTTTCATGTTATACTTCTCTAATAATTGTTCAATTTTTCTCCTTTGACTGAGAATATAACCACCTTTTTCAGTTTTTTGTATCTCTACACCGAGATAATTCTTTATTTCTCCCAAATTCTTTAATTCAAATTTCTTTTCTAACTTATTAGCAAATTCTTTAACTTGTGATGCATCCTTTGCAATGAAACAAAGATCATCCACAAATGCTAATAGTAGACAATTCCCACCTTGTAACTTTCCAGTGTATATGCAACCATCAGCTTTGCAACTCTTGAACCCAAGACCTTTCAATGCAGTATCTAAACAGATATTCCAATTTCTGGCTGACTGCTTCAGCCCATAAATAGCCTTGTTCAATTTATACACCATGTTAGGCTTTTTATTTTCATACCATGGCGCTTGAACCATATAAATTTCTTCCTCTAATTCAGCATTGAGAAATGCAGTGGTTATATCAAAATGCCAAATTCTATGCCTGTATGCTGATGCTAATGCCAGTGCTAGTCTTATGCTCTCACCTTTTACAGTTGGCGCGAACACCTCATCATAGTGCACATTCTTTAATTGAGAAAAACCTTGTGCCACCAACCTTGCCTTATACTGTACTTCATTATTGGGTAATACCTTTTTCTTATATACCCACTTACATCCTACAGCTTTCGTACCCTGTGGCAAAGTCACAGATGTGAACACTTCATGATCGCCCATGGATTTCATCTCTTTATCCATGGCTTCCTTCCACTTTTCTTGTTCAACTTTTGGTAATGCCAATACTTCCTTATAGTTTCTTGGCTCATACCACACATTACAAACTTTAACTTTACTGGCAGAATACCTGTCTGGCGGAACCGCTCTGTTACTTCGCTCTGACCTACGTGGCATTGCCTGTACTTGTGTTTCAAGCTTTTCTGGCTTCATATCTTGTTCAGACTCTCCTCCCTGAACATAGACACCTTCAGAAAATGATTCACCATCATTAAATGAGTTATTGTCACTAAGTGGATCACCGTCACTAAGTGGATCACTGTCGCTAAGTGAGACATTTTCAGAATTTGCATCAATTCTGTTCCAATTTTGTTCTGCAAAACTAGCAGACCTTGAAATCACTATCCTTTTACTTCCATCGCTAAAGCGATACCCTTTTGAGCCTGGCTCATAGCCCACAAATCTGAGCTTTCTAGCCTTTTGTTGTCCCTTTCTTCTGATTGCCTTTGGAATATGTACCCAAGCAGTACTTCCAAATATTTTTAAATGTGCTAGAGAAGGCTTTCTCCCATATAGCATTGCATATGGAGTATTATTGATGGATGAACTCCACAGCCTATTAACTAAATAATTGGCAGTCAGTATGGCTTCACCCCAATATGACCTGCTCATACCAGAATCCTCCAGTAATGAGTCTTTCATTGTTTGCAAAACACCATTCCTCCTTTCAGCCACTCTGTTCTCTCCCGGTGTGTAAGGATTTGTGCGCCTGTGTCTTATTCCCAATTGTCTCAACCATTGTTGAAAATTTGTTGACATAAATTCAGAACCTCTGTCAGTTTGCAACTGACATACCTGTTGTTTGTACCTTCTCTCTACAAAGCTTAACCATTGCTTAAATTGCTGTAGCACCTCTGTTTTACTCTTAAGTAAGTAGCAAAACCCAAACCTGCTGTAGTCATCCACAATGACCAGCGCATACTTTGCTCCTCCCAAACTGGCTTGCATAGGCCCAATTAAATCAGCATGCACCAGTTCTAGAGCTTTTGTGGTTTGTCTTGTGCTAAACTTGCTAACTGGGAATGCTTTGGATTTCGATGCTTTGCATACTGCACAATCCAAATATGCCTTACATCCCTTCAAATCTAATCCTTCTGCAAATTCTTTCATTTGTTGAACAACCTTAAAATTAGCATGACCAAGTCGTCTGTGCAGAAGATGAACACATGAATTGTGTTCTGCTACATTTTTAAATATCTGGGAACAATGTGGCACCTTTTGTCCCTGCAATACATAAAGATTATCCTCTTTTATGCCCTGTGCACAAACATTCCCATTTCTTTGGATGATACACTTCCCATTAACAAATGTGGTTTCATAACCTTGCTTGTCTAAACTAGACACACTTAACAAATTATGTTCCATTTCAGGTACACATAACACATCAGTAAACCTGGATTCCAAATATGGAATTTGCACATCGCCTCTTCCAATGATTTTAGCCTTTTGACCATTGGCTAAGGCCACTTCTTCATGGTTTCCTGGGAAAAATCTGGAAAATAAGTCAGAATTATTAACAATTGTTTGACTAGCCCCACTGTCAATCAACCATTTGTCTCTATTGTTATTATAACAAACTTTTGCAACTGCAATCTGTCCTTGCAAATAATGTCTCTTGTCTTGCATATTTCTTCTCTGTGCACAGCTTTTCTGCAGATGATTGGTTTCTCCACAAATGAAACACGCTTTCTTATCTTGCTTGCAGAATTGTTGCTGTGTAACTTGATCTCTCCTGCCTCTGCTTTCCTCTTGTCTGCAGACACCTCGGCTGTTGCTAGAGATAGGCAGCCTGTGGAAAATTTTGCTGGAGACTTGCTGTAAGTTTCCACTGTACTCCTTGTTGGGCCCCCGCCTGTGGAATTTTCCATCAGCATGGCTGAAAAGCTTTTTCTCATATTCATTCAATAAACACGATTTCAAAGCCTCCAAATTTAAATCTGCTTCTGGCTTACTTTCAAAAATAGCTGATACAGTCTCCCAGCTCTGATCCAAACTGTTTAACACTAATAAAACTTTTTGGGACTCTGGAAACTTTACTCCACGTTGCTCCAATTCTAGAAAATTAGACTGCATTTTCATTAAATGATCTTCCATAGAATCTCCTGTCTGCAAACTCATTCTGAAAAGCTTTCTTGAAAGTTGGACCACATTACACGCAGAAACATTGACATGTACTGCTCTCAATTTCTGCCATATCTCTTTTGCAGACTTTAATTCAGCTACATTTAAGAATTGATCATCCCCCAGACTTAACAGAAGATAAGCCATAGCTTTGTCATGAGCCTTTTGATCTGTTGCTCCAAGCACTTGTGGGGGGTCTGCTACGATGTCCCATAATTCTTTTGCTTTCAAAAAACATTCCATTTTTGCAGCCCAAATTAAATAATTTTTCTTCCCCAATTTAGGTATTGGACTGTCTTTAAATTCCATAGCAGCAGCCATCCTGCTTTATTTTTCTTCTCTGCCTGTTCCTTTAACAACACAGACAGCTTCTTATCAGCTTTAAATTACAATGCAGTTTTAACTTTACTTCTTGAGCGATTTCTGGGCCCATAACCTGTCAGAGTTACGCAATAAATCAGAAGCTTCAAAAGATAACTGCATTTTGCTGATTCAAATAACTTCTTTATAAGTAGAATAAAACATTAACAATACCACACTTTGTTTCAGATCACATGTTGAGATGTTTTCACAGCAATCTTTAATGGTGGACAGACTAAACCACACCCTTCTTCTTGCTAAGTTTCTGGACATGCTCAAATAACACTTCAGCCTGATTGGCTGACTCAATCACATGGCTCTCCCAGTCATGAATATTCCAACATTTCTGCGTTAACCGCAACACCAAACTGGCTTTCCAGCATAGTCTCCGTTTGGCAAATCACTCCGCTGAAAGGTATGAAAAGGTATCATGGCTGGCATTTCCTTCCCTGGTCTCTTGCCTTCATGTTGGGTTTCTGTTTGGGATGGGATGGGATGGGATAATAGAACAGAACAGAATGGTCTTTATTGGCTAAATGTGATTGGACATACAAGAAATTGGTCTCCAGTGCAGAAGCTCACGGTGCACATGCAAAGCAACAGAGTAACAATAGTCACAATAATGATACCAATAAGAGAAGGTAGTGGAAAAGATGCAAAGGATAATACTAATACAGCCACACCGCATGGGTAAATATCCTTAGACATGAGGCTGTACTACGTGAATTAGGTCTTCAGCCAAGCCATGGCATGAAGGGGAAAAAACCCCAAATCTGTCTGTGTGTCTGGTTGTTTTGGCCTGCAATGCCCTGACCTGCTGCCCAAGGAGAGGAGACTACAGGGGCCTGCAGTTATTTTCTCAGCCCTCCTTCTGCAATAGACAAGTCGGTCAATGGAAGGCAGGCTGGTTTACTGCCTCTTATACCTTTTCTCCGCTTGGCTTAATGTTCCTTATTTCAAAATAGAATATGGGACAGAATGTTTGTAATTAGTCGATTAACTGGTTTAAAGAGAGGCGGTTGGTTTAGCTAAACACTTGCAATTAGGCCACTTGTCCTGGCTATGGCTACATCAAACGGTATGCAACTCATTCTATTGGCTCCCAAGGATTTCATGGCGCTCCCAACCCATAAACTGAGCAGGGGGAGAGGGGGGGCATCCCCTCTTGCCAAGGCTCGGGAGCCTTTGGTGATTCGGCTGCCCTTCACCCAGACGAGGCGACAGGTACCCCCGAAACGACGCTCGGCAAAAGGGATTATTACCGCCCGGCCTCGCCAGTTTGGGCCGCTGCTAAGACCCGATAGGGCTTTTATCGGGAACCGAAATGCCGCATTACCACCTAGGCGGTAAATTATGTCTGAAGTAATTAAACACAAGCGAGCTTTGTAAGAGGGGGTGAGGGGGAGCAGAGGAGATGGAGGTGTGGGGGGGGGGGGGGGAGAGACCCTGCCCGTGTCCTCTGCCAGGCCAGACAAACGCGGCGTTTCATGGCGAGCTTTCCTTTAAAACAATCCAAGTCATGTCGCGGCATCTCCAAAACGCACCAAAAATGACTCTGCGGAAGTGAGGAGTCAACCTAGCAAGCTTTCCTTTTTGTAATCTACACCAATGGATTCCGGCAACCACACTGGCAGGGCAAATCTTTGGGATTCTCCCCCTCCGGGTCTCCGTTGGGAGGCCCGTCTCCCACGACCCCCCCGCGCCTGCCTTTCCCGGAAGAGCTCCGGGCTGCTCTCCGGAAAAATGCGGTACCTGATGAGGGTTGTCCCCATAAATCACGGGATGTCCCCTGGCCCTTCGCAGGCCGAGGGAGCGCGGGCATTAAATAGGCGTTTATGGGGGGATCGGGAAGGCGGATCGCCGGCTCCCGTTTGCGCTTCCCCGCCTCCTCCTCCTCCTCCTCCTCCTCCTTTCCTTACCGGAGATAGAAGCGCTTCCCATTTTCATCCCGCAGGACCCCCCCCCCTTTTTACACATTCGGACTGCAGCGTTTAGGGGGGAAAGTCCTTTGCGAGGGTCTCCTAATTGCTAAGAAAAATTGTCTGGAGACGCTCAGCTTCTCTGCCAGGAGTGGTTTTATGAGGAGCCCTCTAAATTTCAGGTTTGTGGACTGAAGACTTGGAAGCCAGAAGGTCCAAAGAAGGTTGGTGGAATCGAGAAGAATGTCGCATCCTTTGAAAATGTTGGGGATTGAGATCCTTGTCCACTGCTGACACAGATCGCTCCCCCATTCCTTCCCTCCACTCTCTTTCTTGAAGTCTGCCGTAAATTGAGCAGAAAATTTAAAAAAAAACCACACACACACACACACACATTTTAAACTGCATTTCATTCCTAACTTCTCAGTCCATTTGTCTCTTCTGAGATTTTGCAGATTTCTAGCCTAGAGGGAGGTCTCTGAGACGCCCCATTATACAATCTCTTGCCAGAATACCAAAAGGGGCAAAAGGAAGGCCCGACCTCCAATAATCTTTGTTTAAGTAGAAGCTCCTTTGGCAGCCCTGAACAATTGTTGTTCTCTTGGACATTTCATCCAATTCTGCCAAGAAACCAATAGCTATCGGCAGTTCTTTCATCAGACCAAAGAAGACACACTGTCCTCCTGCCTTGTCTGTTGCTCTGAGGCATCCACTCGCCTGTTAAGCGTGCTCAGATCCCTAAACGGTCCATCTGCTTTTCTCACAGAGGAAAGGGTGCCAAAGAGGGTGTTAAAGGGAGATTTGAATTCTGCCCCAGATCAACTTCTTGTGGGTCTCCAAATCCGCATGAAATGGCGCAAGCAGCTCTGCCAAGGGCAACGGTTTGATGCTGCTCCTTTGATGCTGCCCAGGGCAACTTGGGGTCCCTGCTGTGCAGGACAGGAGGAGGGACTCTCCGCCGAGGGAGGGGGAGGAGAGAGGAGCTTGGGGTGGGGCTTTGGGGCCTGGATGTTGGCATGGGAGCTCTAGCATGGGTGGGTATTAGCAGTGGTTCTTCCCAGCCTTGCTACAGAGGCACCCGGCCTCTGGTCTCTGGAATTCCTGACGCTGGGTTCCCCACAGAGAGGTCAGTAGCCCTATATAGTTAGTCCTCGACTTACGATCACAATTCAGCCCAAAATTTCTGTTGCTGTGAGACATTTGTTAAGTGAGCTTTGCCCCATTTTACGACATTTCTTGCTACAGTTGTTAAGTGAATCACCGCAGTTGATAAGTTAGTAACATGGCTGTGAAGTGAATCTGACTACCCTCATTAACTTTGCTTGTTGAAAAGTCACCAAAGTGGATCACGTGACCCCAGGACGCCCTAACCGTCATAAATAGAACCAGTTGCCAAACATCTGAATTTTGATCACAGGGATGCCGCAAAGGTCGTAACTGTGAAAAACGGTCATAAGTTACATTTTTAGTGTCGTCGTAACTTTGAATGGTCACTAAACCAACTGTTGTAAGTGGAGGACTGTCTGTAAACGGGACAAATAGATAAATGCATTTGCTTTGGGAGCATGCTTCCTATGCCAAAGTTCTTGGGCTGAAGTTGAAGTCCACACATCTTAAAATTCCTGCGATCGATTGTGGTGACCCAGGAGAAGCTGAGATGGGCTTTATCAGGCCCTGGATGGGCTTCCTGCCTTGCAGACAATCCAGCCTCCGTGAGGTCGATCCGTCGTCTCTTTCCCTCCGTCAGCCTTTCCCCCGTTTGAGGCCGCAGAGGCATCCCCGGAGCCCAGCCTTTGGCGTGCCTTGGCAAATCCTGGCTTTTCCCACAAAGCACTTTTGCTCTGCCTGCGCTGACCAGGAAGAACGCCCCTCCTTGAAAGGAGGAGATAACAGTTGCTCTCAAACGATGGAGCTGAATTTAGTTTAAGTGCGTAAAGGTTTGCAGACAAAGTGTTTTTTCAGTATGAAACAGGTTATTTATTTCTCCCTTTATTTGCTTTGTGGTTGAATGCGGAAGCTCTGTAAGGAGATCTTGAAAGCCAACTGCCAGTTTCAGCATATGGATTCAGTTATCAGCATAATTAATTGTACTGGGAGAAAAAACAATTTGCTGGTTAATTTGCTGAAATAATAAAGTGCAAAAGCAGGTAAGGCGGTAGTTCAGCAAATCTTAGTAAATCACTGCCTTGCTCTGACTACTGTTCACTAGCACAGAGAGATAAGTGTTAATGGAAGAAGTCCCCGGGGCTGCGCATTCATTTCAGGACAAATAGAAAAATGGCACTAATAGGCCCCTTTTGTTCATCCATCATCCATCACCAGGCAAATGTCACAGACTTAAACCATCCTCAGATGAACAGCTCAGCCCTGCTTTGCCGCTCAACCAGCAGGCAACAGACCGGGGGGGGGGGGGAAGTGCAGGAGGAGCCACGGCCAAGGCAAAGCGGCCTTCGGCTCTTCAGCTCAGGCGCTTCCTAACCGGTGGGGCCTCATTTGCCTGGAACTCTGAGAGTTTCCTGCTCTCTCTTTCCATCACAGGAAAACGAGGCAAACATTTTCTGCACGCTCACAAAAAGGTACATAGTAAAACAGGTCTGACCATTAAGTTACTGCTTTCAAAAGTGATGCAGAGAAGAAAATTATGGGATTGGAGGAGCAAAACAGACACATCTCGAGTCCTTAAATATCTCCAGATCTAATTCCAGTCACTTAGAATTGCTATTAGAATGTAGTTCTGAGCCAGGAATACTTCAAAATTCTTGTAAAAAATGTATTTAATCTGTTCTCATTTTTTATTTCCCTATGTTTAGGGAGTTGAATCTTATGTGAAAGGCTGACATGGGTCTCCAGAACCAATTTTTTCTCTCAGGTAAGACTTGGGCCCCAATATTCTGCATTGGGAGCAGGGAATTGGGCTCCTTGCCAAGAGGGTCCTCCTGGCATCACTGACCAGCAGTTGCACTGCTGTGACTGGGCTAATCATCGTAGTCCTTGCTCTCCACTGTGGGACTAGAAGGATTGTTCCTTCTGGGGATAATTTGAAAACTGGGTGCAAGGTATCTGGACTCTTCTCCACCAGTATCCATCCATCCATCCATCCATCCATCCGACCCCAGAAAAGTGCATAGCATGAAATTTGCTGCCTCCATTGCTGATGGTGGATCCTCCAGGCTCTTCTCCCCGCCCCCCCATCTGCCCCCACCCCCAGCATCAAGAAGAAAACTTCCCTCCCTCACTCTCCTTAAAGTCTGATGGGGCTGGAAGTGGGATGAAGGCCTGTTTGACAGATGGCTGGACTGACAGGTTTAACCCCCTGTCAGAATTCCCTCTGCTAGTCCATGTGTGCTTTGCTTGGTTGCATTCAAAAGCAGTTTAGTTTAGTTTAGTTTATTGTCATTGCACATCATGCAGGGGTGAAATCCAGCAGGTTCTGACAGGTTCTGGAGAACTGGTAGCGGAAATTTTGAGTAGTTCGGAGAACCGGCAAATACCACTTCTGGCTGGCCCCAGAGTGGGGTGGGAATGGGGATTTTGCAGTATCCTTCCCCTGCCACGCCCACCAAGCCACGCCCACCAAGCCACACCATGCTCACCAAGCCACACCCACAGAACCAGTAGTAAAAAAATTGGATTTCACCACTGTGAACATGGTACAATGAAATTAAATGCCGTCTTCAGTGTACATTATAGCTATAAAAATAAAAACACAAACATACATACTTTACATTCTGTATAATTGAAATTGAAAACCCAATATTGCACTATACCAGGGGTCTGCAACCTGTGGCTCTGGAGCCGCATGTGGCTCTTTCATCCCTCTGCTGTGGCTCCCTGTCACTCAAAATATGTGTCACAACCGCCAATGTGCGACACTTGCTGGCACGTGATTTATTGAGCTTTTTGACCCATCTGTTTTTCGCAGTTCAAAATGTTTTTGTTGCATGTAGAAATAAAAATGTGTTTTCTCTGTAGCAGGTCATTGATTTCATAAATGCAACACACTATAGTTTTTTTAATACATAGCATAAAGGTAAAAAACGATATATGCAGCGTTATCTTCATTTTAGATGTCAAAAGGGTTTTGTGGCTCCCGGTGTTTTCTTTTCCTTTGGGAAACGGGTCCAAATGGCTCTTTGAGTGTTTAAGGTTGCCGACTCCTGCACTATACCATAGAATTCAATATGGTTACTGCCCTGGGATAGAAGCTGTTTTTCAGCCTATTTGTCCTTGTTTTTATTATTCTGTACTGTCTGCCAGATGGTAATAGTAAAAAAAAAAGGGTGCCCAGGAGGAGATGGCAGGCACCGACACAAGATGCGCACACCCCGTGGGACTGGCTCGGCTCCTCTGGGCTCTGCCTCCGGTTTTGAAACGTGCTCCTGCCTCCGAGGAGGAGGAGGAGGCGAGGCAGGGATCGAGGCTCTGGAGCCGGCGTGGCGGGAGGGGGCGAGAGCCCTGGCCCCCCATCCCCCACCCCACAGCAACATGGAGAGACACGAAAGTGCCCTTCCACCTGTGCCCACCCCAGGATCCGCCTCCCTGCACCTCTGGCTCGGCGGGCGACTCTCTCAGTGGGCTCTGTAGCGGGGCCCTCCTGTTGCCTTGACTCTTTCCCACAGCCGATCGCCACGCTGCGCCGCTGGGCATGAGTTAACACCAAACATTTCCTCCCACTGGGTGAGTTGCTGCTGCTGCCGCCATCTTTCCGAGGAAAGGATGGGGGGGCTTGGAACAAATGGGAGCCACCAGGAGAGGGAGCGGCTGCCTCTGTTGTCCCCGAGCAGGCTCAGCCCGGGTGTGTGGGGCATGTCCCCCCTTTCCCCGGAAAGTAGTTGGGAGGGTTATTTGGTGTGGGGGGGGTTATTTCAGCGCATGCCCTGAAAAGCCCTGTTGGGCTTAATATCAGGACATGTCCTATTTTTGGGGAAACATGGTAGTATGATCTCTGCTGGGCCCTTTTGACCAGTGAGCGCAATGTGAGCGCCCCAGGTCAGGTCCTCTTTTATGATAACACCCAGAAACTTAAAACTGGCCACTTGCTCCACTCGGTCTCCATTGATAAGCAAGGGCTGGATGTCTGATCTGTTCCTTCTGTAGTCCACTACAAGCTCCTTGGTCTTATTGGTGTTAAGGACTCACCTGAGGCCAGCCCAGACTCACCTGACGTCCACTGGATAGTTAGACTGCTTTCAGGCCAGCATTTCATCCTGTTCAGAAGGTGGCTAGAAAACTCATGTTCCAAGAGCAGCCTGAAGGCCCAGAGGCTCTCCAGCTTCACCACACGGCCCCACCACCACCCCTGCTGCACAGCCGCCGCCGCCACTCATTGACCCAGAGTAAGCCAGTGGGGAGAGCGCGAGAACAGCTCAAGTGGGCCTCTTCTGCAGAGCCACCTTCCTGCCAGACCTGGAAGCTGATCTGATCTGAGGAAAGCTCCAAGGTTTCTCAACAGCCCTTCTTTTGCCTGGGGGCAGCAGGAGCCCCGGGTCCCAGCCTTCCCCAACCCCTCAGACTCAAGGGAGAACTGGCCAAGCTGCCTGAGCCTCAGCAAGGGACCTCCTGCTTTGGGGCTTGCCAGCTTCCTCTTCTTCAGGGCAACTCCCTGCTGGTTAGTCCTTCCGGCTCTCCTACATTTAGCATCTTTTTTCAATGTCTGTATACTCTTGATAGCTGCTTGCACTTTCTCTAAAGATCTGTTTCTAAGATTATTGTTACAGCTTCTCTTATTAATAATAAGCTTATATCATAACATGGAACAAGTGGTTGCTGAGCTTGCCTCTAAAGCAACTGCTGTTAAAAGTCAAGTCTAAATATTTTCCCATGACAAAATATCCTTCTGTGTTTATCAGTTTTACCAATGATACAAACTGTTTCATTGGATACTGTTTAAGTTGTCAGTCTTCTGGCTTGACATTAGCCTATCCTAAATGAAAAAAACTTTAGGTGCTTTACATATTTCCCTTTCATAAAATGCTCTGGACAGAAAATCAAACCACCTTGTTTGGTGGAAACCCAGTTCTCCAACCTCAAGATCTGAAAGAGCCTCCAGGCTCTGTCCTCTCCTCAGGGGCAGCTCAGGGGGACAGAGGGGTCGCCCTGCTTACAAGGAAGGAAGAGGGCAGCATCACTCTTAGACTCGTCAGTCCCAGCCACCGGCCTTTTTCTGGCTCCTCCTGCACTTGGAAAGCAGCCCAGCTCAGCTCAGCCGACCCATCTGTCCTGTCCAGCCTTAGAAGGAAGGCTTGGAGGCTCCTTCATGGCCCGCCTGCATGGGGAACTCGCAGGCCCCTGCTCCAGCCTTTGCAACTGTTCACGGCAGGCAATGGCCCTGGCCCTCTGCTGCAGGCCCTTTTGTGGACAAAAAGCCTATTTCACAGGAGTTGGAATTGGTGCCTTTAAATCAGGATTTTTCAAACCTGGCCACTTTAAGATGCGTGAACTTCAACTCCCAGAATTCTCCAGCCAGCGCTAAGAGTTTGAGGGATGTTTTGCAGCTTCCTGGCTTTTTACAATCCAGATCTGATCTTGATCATTTCTCTTATACTTTGATGAGTGATCCTGATGATATCTACTGTAAGTACTCATGTCAGGAATCTTTTGATTTTTAAAAAAATAGGTTGTAAAGAGCATTAGCTGTCATTTTTGGGGAGGGGCTCTTTACCCAAAGCAGGGTGATATTGGAGGTATCCTGATGTTTCAGTCCTAGCATTCTGTCCCCCCTCACCCCCCAATCCATGGGGAGGGGGGGCAAGATGGGGATTGTCCAGCTTTCCTCCCCTTCTTGGGTCTCTGGCAGTCTCTGGGCAGGGGTGATTGGGGCTGGTCCTCCCTCCTTCCCTGCCTGCCTGCCCCTCCAGAGTTAAAGGGGAGCCTTCCTTCCGCCCCTCTGCAGGGCACTCCGGGGGAGGGAGGGCAGGCTGGCGCTGGCGGCAGGCGGCTTTCATTACCCTGATGGGATACATGTGCTCTATTTTATCTCCAGCATTTTCTCAGTAATTCAGCACTTTAAAGTCTCAGCTGCCTACCGATCTGCAGACAATTGTTTGGTGTAATACTATCCGGAAAAGGCTGATAAAATGCAGATGTGGCCAGGGCTCTGAAATCTGTGGTTTGCTAAGTGGCTTTTCTCCCCGATACTCGCCCGTGGCGACTCGGCTCTCCCCCCCCCCCGCGCCCCCCGCCCCCCGTGAGGCACGAAGGCAGACTTTCTTATTAAAAGGCTGTAAAGAGGAAGTAATTGCTCAGAATTATCCGCAATTAAAGAAGTGGGCTGAAATGTGAAACAGCGGAGTTAAATTTTCTATATTTTTATGATATCCTCTTCCAGCCTTATTCTCAAATTTTAACCAATCTTGAGTTTAATGATCATTTTCGTTTCATTAGGCTCGCTTGACAAAGTGGATGGCTTTTTGCAATTCTTTTCAAATGCTGAGATTTCCCCCCCCCCCCCCGTTTCTTTTTTGGCTGTGTAATTAAGATGCTTCCACAGTCCACAAGTTTGTCTGGAGCCCCCCCCCTCCCCTCTCCCCTCTCCCCGCGTCCGTTTGGTTCTCAGCGCGACTGAGAAAGTGAAACGGGAGCCAGGAGCCCTCGAACAAGGCTTGGTGGTTAGCATAGCCTGAAACGATGGTTAGCGTTGGCTGAAGTTGGTGAAGATTTGAGCTCTGTTCTTAGCAATGGGGTCCAAGGCCCGTCAGGATAATGAAGTGCATTAAAGTGATTTCAAATGTATTTAAGGCAGCATGGAGTTAGGTGAACGACAGAGCTGCCATGTCACCCTCTGGAGCACCGCGCATTATCCTGTTAGGCACCAACCTTATGAGGTGCAGAGAAGGAACATCTGCTTGTGACTGGTGGGTGGCATCTGTGGCACGGAGGGGTGCTTGGCTGCCCTTCCATTTTAAGTAAGGACACAGTTTGGAAAATACAGTCTGCTCCTCCATAGATTTGAGGGGCCTCGGAATTTCTTATGGAGAACACCATTTTTTTGAGAAGAAAGCGCAGGAAAAAGAAGGCCGGGTGGACCCAGAAAGGCCAGGAGGGTGACCTCTGTACAAGCAGACAGAGGTGGCCCTTGGGGAAGGATTGGGGTGGGGCTGACAGCATAAGACTAAGGACCCTAAGGATCAAAGGAGAAGCAGCAGAAGGAACCGGTGCCCCAAGGGCAAGAGGGATCCCTGGGAGATGGCTACTCTCTGCCCCCCCTCAGGCTGTGTGCAAGGAAGGAGAGGGGGGTGGGCAGGTGGACCCTCTCCCCCCTCAGCCTCCCCCAAACACTGCTGGACACAGGCTCTTCCTCTCCTGCAGGTCAGTGGGGAATGGGAAAGCTGCCTTTCCTGCAAGGAGAGAAACACCCTGGAACTAAGGAGGAACTTTCTAACCGTGAGGACAATCAACCAGTGGAACAAATGGGAAGTTGTGGGTGCTTCACCACTGGGGGCTTTTAAGAAGAGACTGGACAGTCACTTGTCTGAAATGGTACAGTGTCTCCTGCTTGAGCAGCGGGCTGGACTAGAAGACCTTCAAGGTTCCTTCCAGCTCGATTCTGATTGGTTGGTTGGTTGGTTGGTTGGTTGCCAGGCCTGTCATATCGGAGGAGGGCAGGCAGGCAGGGAGGGCTGCTTCCCACCCCTTCCCCAGCCCTCTTCTACTGCCCTCAGAGGAATGGGAGGGCCTGATCCGGAGCTTCTGGAAAGAACAACTTTCTGCAGAAACTAAGCCAGAACCCTCCACTTCATCACAGGCCCTCCACTAATACAGGAAAATGCAAACAGCTGTAACTGTTTCCCCACAGAATGCTGAAATTTGCCTGAACATTATGAAATTATTGGGGGTCAAGGCCTCCCAATTTTTAAGACATAGGTACAGGAATTTAGGAGCTAAATTCCTTGAAATGTCTTTTTTTTAGGAAGGAAGGAAGGAAGGAGTTTGTTGCTTTTTGAAACAAATTAGATGAGCTAAATTGCTCCTACAGCAGAGGTAAATTTGAGATAATGAGATGAGAGGTTCTTTGGCAAATATACTGTATTTACAAACTTGGAGGTGGACAAAAAATGGTTCAATTAATCCTTCCAGTTTGGGGTGATCTAATCCTGATGAAATAGAGATAGGCAAATGCAGAATTTTAGAGGCATAGGTGAGATATTTTATTCATGTTTAGAGGGAATTAAATAGGAAAGATTATTATAAATAATTTTGTGCTGGAAATTATTTTTAAGAAAACACATCTGCTATTCACTTATGGAAAAGAATTTCTGACTTTCAGATAATTCCTAAAAGCTTCCAGTTCTTCTTATGGTCCTTCGGAAGGGATCATTGGGGAAAATTACGTAGTTCAGCATCTGGGTCAGTTCTTCTTCAACCTGCATGCAGAACCCCTCAACTGGAAGACGTTTCCTTCTCCCTCCCTCCCTCCCGAAACACCAGGGCTCCTGTAACCTATCCTCTTCCTGAAGACCAGCAAGGAGATCAGATGGCCTGATGGACACCTCTGGCATTGAGGTACTCCTACCTCCTCTTCCAGGACGTTTTCTGGTGCAACCCTTTCCTTTCCATGGGACCATCTTCATCACCAGAGGCCCTGGACTCCTATGTGATTCAGGCAGGTGCACTGTCCGCATATCTCCTTGGATGGAGAAGAACCTGCCCTGATAAGTTTTCACTTAGATCCTCCTCCTCCTCCTCCTCACCACCACCACCACCACCACCACTACCACCACCACCACCCAGAACAGCAGTTTGTCTTCAACACGAGTGAAGACATATTACTTTGGGGACAGAATCCTATTAAACCCCACAGCTAAAATGCCAGGGCTTGTCCCACAACTCCACATCTCCATCTTTGGGGCACAATCCTCCACTTTTCTTCTGCTCTTACTGGAGACCACCTCTCCATAAAGAGAATGCTGTGATTTGTTTCATTACTTGTTGGTTTATAGTCAAGGACCAAACGTGGCTGATTACATTGAACATAAATCAAATATAAGCAAGGATAATGAACAATTAATGGAATAACACACTCGCAAAGAGCATTAGCCATAGGTCAGCACTTAGCAACCTTACTGGAAACGATTGGAGAATTATCAGCTGACAGCTCAGCTGACCTACCAAGGTGAGGACACAAAGGTGGCAGTCTTAGATCCATGCACCAGGCCCGTGGATGATTAAGCAAACATATGTTTGTAAAGAAAAGGGGCTGCAAGCCTGACCGTCAGAAGGCTTCTCCTAACATCTCACCTAATCTACCTCACGGGAGTTTCACCCCACTAGTTCCTGCCCTCCCATTTGATAGGGCAGCCCCTAAAACATCTGAAGACTCTGTCCTGGACTTCTTTTCTGCAGGGTTTCGTTTTCGCTGCCATGTCTTTGTATAGATCACATCGTGACCGGCAGACACTGGTCCAGTGTTTGATTTTTTAAAGATATAAACGATGCTGTGCTTCAATGGTTAGATGGCCTAACATGGATATTTGAACATACCTCTTTTTAACATTTACATTTTATTGGGTTCTATTAGTCTAGTTGAAATGTTAGTCTATATTGCTAATCCACGTATGCTATGCCATAAGCCAAATAAATAAATAAATTCTGCAGGGTTGGCACACCCACTTTCTTTCCTTGTTGCTTGCGGTCTTCTTACCATCTTGAAGGTAGCCCTCCTCTGAGCCCGACCCCATCGGCCACTTGCCTTTCTCAACCGGGGTGCTGGGAAGCAGCCACCAGATGCCAGCTGGGATCTGACGGGGCAGAGCAGAAGGGAGAGGGGCTTTGCCTTCCCTGCACTCTGCTCCTGTTTGCGCCCCCAGGCCATTGGGCTCCTGGCACCCTGGACTTCCATTCAACATCCCAGAAGACAAGCTCAGGATCCAAACAGATCTTAACAGACTTGAACAATGGGCTCTATCTAACAACATGAAATTTAATGTAGAGAAAAGCAAGGTTTTACACCTGGGCAGGAAAAACCAAGTAAGGATTAGGTGAAACCTGGCTCAAAAACACTCACTGCCTTTGATCATCCTAGTGGGTGATCACTTAAATTTGAGCCAGCAGTGTGCAGCCGCCGCCAAAAAAGCTAATACAATCCTTGGTTGTATAAACAGAAGCATAGAATCAAAATCACAAGAAGCAGTAGTACCGCTTTATAAAGCCTTGGTAAGGCCACACCTGGAATCCTGCATCCAGTTTTGGTCACCACATTAGAAAAAGGATGTTGAGACTTTGGAAAAAGTGCAAAGAAGAGCAACTAAGATGGTTAAAGGCCTGGAGACTATAACTTATGAAGAACGGTTGCAGGATTTGGGTATGGCCAGTCTAGAGAAAAGAAGGGCTAGGGGGACATGATAGAATATTCCAATATTTGAGGGCCACAAAGAGGAGGGGGTCAACTTATTACCAAAGCACCTATATGCAGGACAAGAAACAATGGATGGAAACTAATCAAGGAGAGAAGCAACCAGGAATTAAGGAGAAACTTCCTAACAGTGAGGACAATTAACCAACTTGCCGCCAGAAGTTGGGGGGGGGTGCTCCATCATTGGAAGTTTTTAAGAAGAGACTTGGACAGCCAGTTGTCTGAAATGGTATAGGATCTCCTGTTTGAGCAGGGGGTTAGACTAGAAGACCTCCAAGGTCCCTTCCAGCTCTTGATTGATTGAATGAAATGTCTCTCTGGGAAACTCCATCCTCTTTGCTCAATTTTTGGCTCTTCTCCTTCTAGGTTTGGGATCATCTGCAAATTTATGCCCACCCTGTCATGTATGGTTGATAAATGCCTGGAAGAGTCTGGGAGCCTTTCCAGGCTGCTCTCTCCCCTCCTGGGCTGAATTTCCCGGGGTTAAAAGTTCCACATGGGGCTCCCCTATAGCATCCTTTTGGAATCTTCTTTAAAAGCATCCTTGCACCTAGAAAAGGGAACCCCTCCCCAAGGCAGCCTCTGCCACCAACTCACCCTGGGGGCCTGGGAGCTGGAGTGGGGGTGAGGAGATAGGGAACCTGCCAGCCCCCTCCTGCCTCCCCCAGCCCCATTTGTGCCCCAAGGGAGGGGGGCCTCTCCCTTGCCAACAATGGGGATTTTTGTTTGGTTTGTTTCGTTTCTGCCTGCTTTTTCTCTTTTGTGCCTGCCTGCCTGCCTGCCTGCCTGCCGAAAAGGGTCCCTCTGGCCTCTGAAGGAAAGGGGGGGGCTTCCCTTTGCTTCCCTGAAACACCAGCGACTGACTCGCATGCCTGGCTGGCTGCAATTTCCCACAATGTGTAAATTAGTCAATCCTCCAAGTCCGCAAACCTTTGCTTTGAAGTGGACATTAATGAAGTGTCCCCCCACCACCAGAGAGTCCCCTGCCTGCCTGCCTGCCTAGCATCCCCCTCCCCTTCCCCAGCTCGCCTTTTCATGCCTTCATGCCGGCCTGGAGTTGTTTCTTCTTCTTCTTCTTTTTCAGGCATCTGAATTGCCCAGACTGCAAAACTCCTGGGGCTGGGGGGTGGGGGGTGGGGGGCGGAGGGAGGGGAATTAATGAAAAAACTGACTACTGGCCTGACTGATGTTGGCACTTCAAAGCCTGGGGAAGCCAAGTAAATTGCTCTGGACCGCTTAATTCAGAAGGGCTCCCTTGTGGATGGCAGCCCAGTGACAAAGTTCAATTGGCGACAGGAGACAGGCAGGATCAAAGGCTGTCCATTGTCCTTCCTGGGCATGAAGAATTGGCCATTGTTGGGGCCTTTCCAGCCTTCTCCACAAGCTCCGGCTTTGCATCGGGATTCCTAGTTCAGATCAGTAACTAATGACTTCCTTCTGATCGTACATTTCTTCTCTAAATATGACATCTTGAATCTGCTGTAAAATTCAGCTGAGAAGAGGACGGAATTGCTCTTGGGGAGGTGGCAACCCAGCTGCCCTGCAGGGCCTGCCTGATGCCCCTGGTGCCTTCTGGGCGCCGAGGGTTTTTCTGGGAACGCCCCCCCACCCCCACCCTTGGATGTGGGGTGAGAAGAGCTCCCTTCCCTTTGCAGCATCAAAGTCACCTCTCTGCAGGCTGCAGGTCTGTTTACTGGGCACTTTGCCTTCCTTCCAACCTTTAAACACTTGCTCAGAAATAATTAAAATTCATTTTCCTCTTTTTAGCCATCAAAGTAGTCTATATAAGGGCCACTTTTCTAATCTCTCTGGAGAATACAGTGGGATTCTGTTTGTTTTTCCAAAATAATCACAAATCCACAACTTCGCAATGTTGTCTAAGTCTGGAAAGTAAAGTGAACCCAATTAACTATGTATTTATTTATTTATTAGATGTTTACTCTGCTTTTATTACTTTATGAATAACTCAAAGCACTGAACACACCTGTTCCTCCTTCCCCCTCCTATTTTTCCTACAACAACAACCCCATGAGGTGGGTTGGTTGAGAGAGGGTGGAGCCCAAAACCTTCCAGCCGGCTTCCTTGCCTAAGGTAGGACTTGAACTCGTGTCCCAGTTTCTAGGCCAGCACCTTCGCCACAGAACGAAATGCCGTCCTTTGGATTTCAGCAGAACCTAAGCAAGAAACAACAGGAAAACCTGGACGTGTCTCACACTACACATTGCTGGCACCGTTCCTCAGTGTGTGGCGTTGTCCAGACATCTTGCTTTGAGTTGATTCAGTTTAAATTCTGAGATTCAGGCTTCACCTTCACACCCTCTGAACCATCCTTGTTTGGAGGCTTTTCAGATGAATTCCCTCTTCACACTGAATGAAGCCAAATTAGTTTATTGCATAGTCATTGACAAAACTGTCAGTTTCTAAATTTTGGATACACTATCTTTTGTATAATGTTACAGGGAAGAAAAACAAACTTTTTGGAATTATAATTTAAAATTTGATTTATGTGGGTGTTTTTTTTAAGTTGGAATTTTAACTTGCAATTTTGAAAAGCGGTTGCATAATTGAGCCGTCCTGCTTAAATCCAGCCTCTATTTTCAGCCCCAGCAGTTTGTGGCTGCAAATGATGGGTAGAGAGTCATTTGTCTCCTGCTTGCCGTGGTCCCTCTTAATCACACCGAACTCTATCTAAGCCACAGCAGAGCAGTTACAAACAATTGCATCCATTATGGGCAGCCCAGCGTTTGGCTATTGTGGCTAATCTGGTGTCAACTTTCATAATATTTTATCTGTACATGCAAATGCATGGCTTTGAGAGCTGAGAACAAAGGCTCATATAAACGCCAAAGTATGTTGCTTAGCGATGGCTTCACAACAATTTTCATGATGGTAGCAAAGTTTTCTTCTGTAAATGAAATTCCAATTAGAATGAGCAAGTTTGAAAGGTTAGAAATGAGTTAATTAAAAAAGGATAAACATGCAGGCCCTGAAAGGAAACTGCTGAATTTCTGTTTTACATGTTTTAAAGTCCATGTATGAACTTTATGTGATATAGCAATTAAAGATAAGATTAAAGTCTGCTTCTTCCAACAATAGTTTAAGACAGGGGTCTCCAACCTTGGCAACTTTAAGACTTTTTAACTCTAGAAAAGCCGCACATTTAGCTTAGTTTTGAGACCCTGAGGCTGAAGCTGCGTTCTCTATTCCCAACTCTTTTTTTTCTGCAACATTTTGAAGGACAGTGCAGTCATTAAAGTGAATGTATTAACTTAAAATGTATATAGCTTTGGGCCTTAAAATTAAGCAGAGGATTATTCCATAAATCTCTTTGACATCAACACAAAATTACATCTCTAAAATATTGTCCACCCCCAAAATACCAATAAATACACAAATTGTGATATAGCAATTAAAGATAAGATTAAAGTCTGCTTCTTCCAACAATAGTTTAAGACAGCCACAATTCCTAAAGGCCCAGGCCAGGAAGCCATGTGGGGCAAGAGGGCACAGCTGCTGTCTCACTCCTGTGATGCCCACTCACCGCCAGAGCGCCAAAGGCCCCCTGACTCAGTGGGAAGGAATAAAAGATGGGGGGGGTCTCTGTCCCGCCTGAATCTTAGGGCCAGGAAAAGGTCCCTGACGTCATGGAGTTGGCGTGTGTGTGTGTGTGTGTGTGTGTGTGTGTGTGTGTGTGTGTGTGTCACATCCAATCCAGGGATTCCTGTATGTGTCAGGCAGGACCCGCCATGGGACTCCGCTGGAGGTTGGGAATGCCACTTTCTGTTCTGGAATTTGGAAGTCTATAGGAGACTTTTTGTTCAGGGTATTTCTGGACAGAAGTTTTCAAATAAGCAACTGAATCCAAGCTGAATTTGTTCAGCTTTGTTCATGCCATGTTCAATCATTATAGGTTTCAGACCTGTGAAATTTCTGCCTGCTTAATCACCAGAGAAGGTAAAATTTTAGAGAACAAAGTCTTCTAAGCCTTTCAGAAATAGATCAGGTAGAAATTGACAAGAGAGCTTTCTCTCAACTGATTGGGGGAAATGCACCTGTTAAATGTCTACCTGGAGGCATCCCATCCCATGTAGACCTGCATGGCAAAACGTGTGTGTATGTGTGTGCTTATCTCCCGGCTTGTGGAACCATCTTAGGATCCAAGGCTGGCCTTTATCCAGATTATGACAGAATCCAGTTTCATGGACTCCAAAGCAAGGGATAGTCCAGGTTGCAGTCACCTGTGAGCAGAAGGGCTTTTTGTACCTGAGTGCAATTTGCAGAGCCTCCCTAGGCTTTGCAGCAGCATTTCCCCCCCCCCCAATCCTTCTGGCTCTGGACATTCATAAGGAGGAAGCAAGGGAACAAGGAGGGCTGCCCAGAAGGTTAACTGAAAACAGGCATTAATTGGATGGTGTGTGTGTGTGTGTGTGTCAGTTTATTTACATGCCTGGAATTATATGACGGGGTGGGGAAGAAGTTGACAAATAATTTTTAAATAATGTAATATATTCTGGGTGTCACATATTAGATGCTAGTTAGGTTATCTTACAAATGTATTTTAACTCTGTCTTAAATTGCATTTGTTTATTATCTTTTTTTTAAACAGTTGGCTTTAATATTTATTGACGCGCAGAAGGCATTTGACAACCTTCATTGGCAATTTTTCTTTTTTTTCTTTCTTTTTTTAATTTTTTTTATTAATTTTCAAATTTTTTCCAAAAGTTACAATAAATCCTTAAGCAATTCTACATCTACTTATTTACATTGATTCCCTATTTGTACAATACAATAATTACAATATTTACAGTATTCTATGTCTTTGTTTCATTTTTCATTTTCCTGTTTTCTATCGTCAATCCACTGATACCAGTTTTCCCATATTTCATAGTATTCTGAGTCTTTTTGTCCTCTTAATTCTATAGTTTGTCCATTTCTGCACAGACATAAATCTTCTTAATTATTAAGCTTTCAACAGGTGGGTGAGGGTTCTTCCAACATTGTGCGAACGCAAATCTTGCAGCTGTTGTTACATGTAGTGTAAGGTATTTGGTATTTCTTCTATATTGATTTTCAAATATTCAGAGTAAAAAAAGTTCCGGGGTAAATTCTATTGTTGTATCTGTTATTTGTTGTAACCAATTATGAATTTTTGACCAATATTTCCTCGCTTCGGGACATAACCACCACATGTGAAAGAAGGTGCCCTGTTCTTTTTTACATTTCCAGCAGCTCGGATTTAAATTTGGATATATTTTCGCTAATCTTGCTGGGGCCAAATACCAACGAGAGAACATTTTGTAATGATTTTCTTTGTAAGATGCCGATTTTGTTAATTTATAGTTTCTATTCCAAATTTGTTCCCAGTCGGCCAAGTGTATGTTATGCCCTATGTTTCTTGCCCATGCAATCATAGGTCCTTTAACTATATCTTCTGCTCTTTCAAATTGTAGCAGGTAATTGTAAAATTTAGAAATAATTTTGTCCTCTGGACCCATCAGAAACATTTGTTCATTATCTGTACTGGTCTTCGACCACAATAAACTGAATTGAACTGAATGGAATTGAGTTGAGTTGAGTTGACACAGAAACATCTTTAGTTCATTCTCTCTACAGTTTGGTGGGCAGTTTTGATGACAACTAGATTATCTGTTTTGTGAGGTACTTTTGAGGCAATTTCAAAACAAGAGTAGAATTGATTTCATTCATTTGGGTGGAGGGCAGGAAATTGTGGTGTTTGATGGGATGACCCCTGCTTAAGCAAAGTTTTGGATTGGAGAAAACTCCTTAAATATCTAAAAACATCCCATGTTCTCCTCTGGACCTGCTGCAGCCTGGAGTTAAGTCAAAAATCTTCCTATGCCTTTTTCTGGCCATTCAGAATCAGGCACTTTACGGGATCTCACTATTTCCAGGTATTATTTAATATAGGAAAATAACAAAACAGGAGGTCATCTAGTCCAACTCCCTGCTCAAGCAGGAGACTCTATAACATTTCAGACAAATGACTGTCCAATCTCTTCTTAAAAAAACCTCCAGTGATGGAGCACCCACAAGTTCTGGAGGCAAGCCGTTCCACTGATCAATTGTTCTCACTGTAAGGAAATTCCTCCTTAGTTCTAGGTTGCTTCTCTCCTTAGTTAGTTTCCACCCATTGCTTCTTGTCTTGCCTTCCGGTGCTTTGGAGAATAAGTTGACTCTCTCTTCTTTGTGGCAGCCCATCAAATATTGGAAGACTGCTATCATGTCTCCCCTAGTCCCTCTTTTCACTAGACTAGACATTCCTAATTCCTGCAACCATTCTTCATATGTTTTAGCCTCCAGTCCCCCAGAAAATAATGGATGAAGGCCAGAAATGCACTGGCATCCTTGAGCTATTTGGAGCAGAAACAGTTCATAGAAACTGGAAATAAGAGGAGAGGAGAGGAGAGGAGAGGAGAGGAGGGAGATCCAGGTCCAGGGGAAGAATGAAGCACTCCCGAGTTTCCAAAATGGAATCCTTGGTACCTCCAGGGAGATGCGACAGTAAATTTAGAAACAAAAAACATGAAGAGACAGAGGGGAGCTGACAGGAACACCTCCTTGTGCAGATCATCCACTGAGGCACCACAGCCATTTCCAGGCCAGATCCAGAGCTAGAAAGTGTTTAGAAAACACATCTCTCCTAAGAGTTGCTAGAGCTACAGTGCCACCATCCACTCTATTAGCTTAGCTGAATAGAAGATATTGATTACTGGCCAATAATTCTTTGCTTCTTGCTCTTTTCCATGGCAGCCATTCCCCTCCCACCCCAATCCACAAATCTGGAAATCTGGAAACACCATGGCCTTTATTGGCAGGAACCACCATCCACCCACTCACCCACCATCCCAGGATGTGAAGCACAGAAGCCCAAAGGTGCTTCTTGTTTTTCTTGAAGACATTTTGCTTCTCATCCAAGAAGATTCTTCAGTTCTGACTGAATGGTGGTGAACATCATAAATCCTTCCATTCTCCACAATTCAGTCAGAACTGAAGAAACTTCTTGGATGAGAAACAAGACGTCTTCGGTCAAAACAAGAAAGTCCAGCTGCCATTTGAAAAAGCACCTTTGGGACAACCAGGACCTGGATGACTGAGGATCTCCATCAACAGAAGCACAGAAGCCTTTACATTATGGTGGCCCCTAAGCGTTGGAGGGATGGACAGGGAATAAAGTTTGGGTTGCAGTGTGTGAAGCAGGTACAGTATATGAAATACATTTTGTTGGAATATTCATGACTGGGAGAGCCATGTGATTGAGTCAGCCAATCAGGCTGAAGTGTTAATTGAGCATGTCCAGAAACTTAGCAAGAAGAAGGGTGTGGTTTACTCTGTCCACCATTATACTCCAGTATGAAAACATCTCAACATGTGATGAAACAAAGTGTGGTATTGTAAATGTTTTATTCTACTTATAAAGAAGTTATTTGAATCAGCAAAATGCAGTTATCTTTTGAAGCTTCTGATTTATTGCGTAACTCTGACAGGTTATGGGCCCAGAAATCGCTCAAGAAGTAAAATAAAAACTGCATTGTAATTTAAAGCTGATAAGAAGCTGTCTGTGTTGTTAAAGGAACAGGCAGAGAAGAAAAATAAAGCAGGATGGCTGCTGCTATGGAATTTAAAGACAGTCCAATACCTAAATTGGGGAAGAAAAATTATTTAATTTGGGCTGCAAAAATGGAATGTTTTTTGAAAGCAAAAGAATTATGGGACATAGTAGCAGCCCCCCCGCAAGTGCTTGGAGCAGCAGATCAAAAGGCTCATGACAAAGCTATGGCTTATCTTCTGTTAAGTCTGGGGGATGATCAATTCTTAAATGTAGCTGAATTAAAGTCTGCAAAAGAGATATGGCAGAAATTGAAAGCAGTACATGTCAATGTTTCTGCGTGTAATGTGGTCCAACTTTCAAGAAAGCTTTTCAGAATGAGTTTGCAGACAGGAGATTCTATGGAAGATCATTTAATGAAAATGCAGTCTAATTTTCTAGAATTGGAGCAACGTGGAGTAAAGTTTCCAGAGTCCCAGAAAGTTTTATTAGTGTTAAATAGTTTGGATCAAAGCTGGGAGACTGTATCAGCTATTTTTGAAAGTAAGCCAGAAGCAGATTTGAATTTGGAGGCTTTGAAATCGTGTTTATTGAATGAATATGAGAAAAGGCTTTTCAGCCATGCTGATGGAAAATTCCACAGGCGGGGGCTCAACAAGGAGTACAGTGGAAACTTACAGCAAGTCTCCAGCAAAATTTTCCACAGGCTGCCTATCTCTAGCAACAGCCAAGGTGTCTGCAGACAAGAGGAAAGCAGAGGCAGGAGAGATCAAGTTACACAGCAACAATTCTTCAAGCAAGATAAGAAAGCGTGTTTCATTTGTGGAGAAACCAATCATCTGCAGAAAAGCTGTGCACAGAGAAGAAATATGCAAGACAAGAGACATTATTTGCAAGGACAGATTGCAGTTGCAAAAGTTTGTTATAATAACAATAGAGACAAATGGTTGATTGACAGTGGGGCTAGTCAAACAATTGTTAATAATTCTGACTTATTTTCCAGATTTTTCTCAGGAAACCATGAAGAAGTGGCCTTAGCCAATGGTCAAAAGGCTAAAATCATTGGAAGAGGCGATGTGCAAATTCCATATTTGGAATCCAGGTTTACTGATGTGTTATGTGTACCTGAAATGGAGCATAATTTGTTAAGTGTGTCTAGTTTAGACAAGCAAGGTTATGAAACCACATTTGTTAATGGGAAGTGTATCATCCAAAGAAATGGGAATGTTTGTGCACAGGGCATAAAAGAGGATAATCTTTATGTATTGCAGGGACAAAAGGTGCCACATTGTTCCCAGATATTTAAAAATGTAGCAGAACACAATTCGTGTGTTCAACTTCTGCACAGACGACTTGGTCATGCTAATTTTAAGGTTGTTCAACAAATGAAAGAATTTGCAGAAGGATTAGATTTGAAGGGATGTAAGGCATATTTGGATTGTGCAGTATGCAAAGCATCGAAATCCAAAGCATTCCCAGTGAGCAAGTTTAACACAAGACAAACCACAAGAGTTCTAGAACTGGTGCATGCTGATTTAATTGGGCCTATGCAAGCCAGTTTGGGAGGAGCAAAGTATGCGCTGGTCATTGTGGATGACTACAGCAGGTTTGGGTTTTGCTACTTACTTAAGAGTAAAACAGAGGTGCTACAGCAATTTAAGCAATGGTTAAGTTTTGTAGAGAGAAGGTACAAACAACAGGTATGTCAGTTGCAAACTGACAGAGGTTCTGAATTTATGTCAACAAATTTTCAACAATGGTTGAGACAATTGGGAATAAGACACAGGCGCACAAATCCTTACACACCGGGAGAGAACGGAGTGGCTGAAAAGAGGAATGGTGTTTTGCAAACAGTGAAAGACTCATTACTGGAGGATTCTGGTATGAGCAGGTCATATTGGGGTGAAGCCATACTGACTGCCAATTATTTAGTAAATAGGTTGTGGAGTTCATCCATCAATAATACTCCATATGCAATGCTATATGGGAGAAAGCCTTCTCTAGCACATTTAAAAATATTTGGAAGTACTGCATGGGTACATATTCCAAAGGCAATCAGAAGAAAGGGACAACAAAAGGCTAGAAAGCTCAGATTTGTGGGCTATGAGCCAGGCTCAAAAGGGTATCGCTTTAGCGATGGAAGTAAAAGAATAGTGATTTCAAGGTCTGCTAATTTTGCAGAACAAAATTGGAACAGAATTGATGCAAATTCTGAAAATGTCTCACTTAGCGACGGTGATCCACTTAGTGACGGTGATCCACTTAGTGACAATAACTCATGTAATGATGGTGAATCATTTTCTGAAGGTGTCTATGTTCAGGGAGGAGAGTCTGAACAAGATATGAAGCCAGAAAAGCTTGAAACACAAGTACAGGCAATGCCATGTAGGTCAGAGCGTAGGAACAGAGGGGTTCCGCCAGACAGGTATTCTGCCAGTAAAGTTAAAGTGTGTAATGTGTGGTATGAGCCAAGAAACTATAAGGAAGTATTGGCATTACCAAAAGTTGAACAAGAAAAGTGGAAGGAAGCCATGGATAAAGAGATGAAATCCATGGGCGATCATGAAGTGTTCACATCTGTGACTTTGCCACAGGGTACGAAAGCTGTAGGATGTAAGTGGGTATATAAGAAAAAGGTATTACCCAATAGTGAAGTACAGTATAAGGCAAGGTTGGTGGCACAAGGTTTTTCTCAATTAAAGAATGTGCACTATGATGAGGTGTTCACGCCAACTGTAAAAGCTGAGAGCATAAGACTAGTACTGGCATTAGCATCAGCATACAGGCATAGAATTTGGCATTTTGATATAACCACTGCATTTCTCAATGCTGAATTAGAGGAAGAAATTTATATGGTTCAAGCGCCAGGGTATGAAAATAAAAAACCTAACATGGTGTATAAATTGAACAAGGCCATTTATGGGCTGAAGCAGTCAGCCAGAAATTGGAATATCTGTTTAGATACTGCATTGAAAGGTCTTGGGTTCAAGAGTTGCAAAGCTGATGGTTGCATATACACTGGAAAGTTACAAGGTGGGAATTGTCTACTATTAGCATTTGTGGATGATCTTTGTTTCATTGCAAAGGATGCATCACAAGTTGAAGAATTTGCTAATAAGTTAGAAAAGAAATTTGAATTAAAGAATTTGGGAGAAATAAAGAATTATCTCGGTGTAGAGATACAAAAAACTGAAAAGGGTTATATTCTCAGTCAAAGGAGAAAAATTGAACAATTATTAGAGAAGTATAACATGAAAGATTGTAATATTGCTCCTACACCTATGAGCACAGATTTTTACAATAGTTTGGGTGAGGACAAAAGTGAAGCCTGTGATCAGGAGATATATCACTCTGCAATAGGGAGTCTGTTATATCTGTCACAGTGGTCCAGACCAGACATAGCTTGTGCAGTGAGCATCTTAAGTCGCTTTACTGCTACACCTACAAAGTTGCATTGGATGGGTGTGAAAAGAATTCTCAGGTATTTGAAGGGAACTGTGAATTTGGGTCTTCAAATACAGGTCACTGAAGAATTAAAATTGAAATGTTATGTTGATAGTGATTATGCAAATGATGTAAAAACCAGAAAGTCTAATTCTGGAATTGTAATAATGTTTGGAGGGGCTTTAATTGGTTGGAAGTCCAGAAAACAAACAACGGTTGCTATTTCAACTGCAGAAGCAGAGTTTATTGCATTGTCTGAGTTATGTTCTGAAGTAGTTTGGTATGTACAGTTGTTACAAGATTTAAATGTAAATGTAAATGAAGCTGTAACTGTTTATGAAGATAATGCTGCTTGTATAAAAATGGCAACAGGTGACAGGGTGAAGAACAGAAGTAAACATGTGGACATTAAGTATTGTAATGTCAGGGAAGCTGTAAAAGAAAAATTAATAAGTTTACATCATTGTTCTTCAGAGGATAATTTAGCAGACATGATGACCAAACCATTGGGTGGCATCCATTATAGGAAATGTTTAAATCCAATAGGTTTGATGTCTCTCCCAGTAATGAAGGGAGGAGTGTTGGAATATTCATGACTGGGAGAGCCATGTGATTGAGTCAGCCAATCAGGCTGAAGTGTTAATTGAGCATGTCCAGAAACTTAGCAAGAAGAAGGGTGTGGTTTACTCTGTCCACCATTATACTCCAGTATGAAAACATCTCAACATGTGATGAAACAAAGTGTGGTATTGTAAATGTTTTATTCTACTTATAAAGAAGTTATTTGAATCAGCAAAATGCAGTTATCTTTTGAAGCTTCTGATTTATTGCGTAACTCTGACACATTTTGCTCCCCACTGGGAAAAATAAAAAACAGTAGCCAAAGCGAAAGACCTCTCTAATCCAGCATTTCCTGGAATTCAATGAATGTAAGAATTCAAACTCTCTATTCATTCAATTGACATTCTGTTTTTTAAAGTTTAAACAAAAGTATTTCATTTACTTTTGAAAAGTAGATGCAATCCATGTCTAACCAATGTACTTCACATTTCTTCAGTAAAATATTAGACAAACTCAAAGAAAAAAAAAGAGTGCTAAAATGAGCAAGGAGTAAAAGTAGGTCCTGTGATGCTTAATTAATATATTAATTAACAGAATTCATTGGCAGTTGAAATGCTTCTTGTGCTGTTGTTAGCTCAACAGCCTTTGGAAAAACAATGATATATGAAGCAAATCTGATTCCAGAGTCTTAACTATCTGAATAAACAAACAGGCAAACCATCCTTGGGTCATTGAAAGGGATACTTTAAAAGAAGATAAATCGACCCTGTCTATGAGGCTTTCACATGACTGCCTAAAGAACCACATCAGCCCAGAAGAGCAGATCTGACGGTACCTGTCCTTTCAGACGCTGTGTGCCAATTTTTACAAAGGTTATTAATCTACCTTGATTAGTTTGTGTGGAGGGAAATGTCCAAGATAAAATGCATGCTTATCAGCTGCAGATTGATTAGCCTAAGGTGTTCTGGGTGGGATTGATAAACGCCAAGAGATTTATAAGGTCAAGTTTGACTGAGACTTTATGAGTCCTTGTGGGGCTTTCCTGCCCCTTCTCAACAGGGCCCGCCCAGGCCATATTTTACGTGGGTGGGCAGCAGACGCCATTCAGCCCTGGCCATCCAGGAAAAGGCCCGTCCTGGGGTTGCACTTATCGGCTTTTGCGGGCTCTTTCTTTCCTTTTGCAAATTTCATTGAAATTGAGAGGGCTGCTTACCATAGATTAAAAAAAAATGTATAACCAATATATGTGGGGTGGTGGTGGAATGGGGAGAGTATTTTAATTTTTTAATTGATGGGTTTTGTTGAGTGTCAGTTGAATTGCTTACCAATAAGCAGCGAAAGAATAAATACTTCTAGGCATATACATAAAAAGGAGGCCATTTTTTCCAATGATAAGTGTGGCTGCCATTTCAGGACAAAAGCTGGGAGAATCTTCTCTTCTCTTCGGACTTTTAATGTTCAAAAGCATCCGAGTCTCTGATTCATTCATTCATTCATATTGTAGCTTTTATTTATATTTATTTTGATAACAAATGCTTAAAAATAAAATGTATTGATTAAAAACAAAGAAGCTTTCAGAAGGAATCAGCCCTACAGCCAGTAGATTCAACTGCATAAAGTTACACGTACGAAGGATTCATAATTAATAAACGCATAAAATTATAGAGTTGGAAGGGACCTTGGAGATCTTCCAGTCCAACCCCTGCCCAAAGGAATGCCTCGGGCGCCAGTCTTTTCTCCAGTGATAGAGGAACAACAACTCCAGGAGGCGAATTGTTCTTCCACTGCTTAATAGTACCAAGGACGTTTCTAAGCCATTTCAGAATCCCTTTTCATTTTATGGATTGAGCCCAGTCAATGAGACTTAAGATAAAAACCACAAATTTAACTCCCATTGACTTCATTGAATCTATTCTAGGTATGACCTAATCTATTTCCAACTTCTTAATTTTATGAAGATATTTCAAGCACGCCCCTAAAACTGTAAACCTGGGATTAGCTGTACCTTCATATGACAGAACATAATCAAGGGGAAATTTAAAACTGTTAAGATTTTTTTTCCTGCTTTTTAAAAGGCCCTTTTGTTTCCTCTGGAGAAAATATTTTAAAATGAAAAGGGAAGTTGTGAAATATTTCTTGATGCTTGCTTTAAAATCACAGATAAAACGGCAAAGGCATGGAAGAAACAAGGTTTTTGATTTATCAATTTTGTGTGCCGCCCAACTGGCCCAGGGCCACAGCACTCCCCCGCCCCGTGGGATGGCTGGATAACAAATGCCCTAGAGAAGGAGGAGGCCCTCAGTGAGGGAGGGAGGGAGGGAGGGTGGCGGGGCTGCATGGCCATGCAGTTCCTTCCGCTTCAGCTGCAAGAGAGACCTGAAGGGCTGACAAGGCTCACGGGGGAGTCTGAATCAGCTGTGGGGGATGGAAAGGGGAGCCCTCAAAGTCCCCTCCTTCCACTCCCCAGAAAGTCTGCAGTGATGATCCCTGTATTCAAAGGAGCTGTCAAGAGCCTCTCATGGTCCAGCGTGACAAAAACAACCAAAATAGCTTTTTCCTCCTCCATCATTGTTGTGAGGAGTGTTCTTCACTTTGGGGTGTGTTCATTAAAGGGTTGCTTGAGAGACAGAACGGAACAGAACAAAATACAATAACAGACTTGGAAGGGACCTTGGAGATCTTCTAGTCCAACCCCCTGTCAAGCAGCAGACCCTATACCATTCCGTATAAATGGCTGTCCAATCTCTTCTCGAAAGCCTCCAGTGTTGGAGCGCCCATGACTTTTGGTGGCAAGCTGTTCCACTGATTAGTTGTCCTCACTGTCATGAAATTCCTCCTGAGTTCCAGGTTGCTTCTCTCCTTGATTAGTTCCCACCCGTTGCTGCTTGTCCTGCCTTCAGGTGCTTTGGAGAATAGGTTGACCCCCTCCTCCTCCTCTTCTTCATGGCAGCCCCTCATGACCCTGAGGTGTGTTTATGTGCAGGCAGGGGGAGGGTTGTTTTGCCTCATTCATTTATTACCAATGTACCCAATTCTTTAAAGAATAACATAAAAAACCAGGTCACTGATCTGAGGGTATCAACTACATTTGACTGTGAGTGGCAGGATCGTCTGCAGAGCATGAGTGATGGGATCAAAGCTTGGCCCATTTTTATGAAAAACAATGGCAGCTTCCCTCCTGCCGTCATGGCTGCCATCTTGGTTTTTTTTTTTACCAGGAGCTGCAGAACCCGCTGCTGAACTTCAAAAAATACAGAGATGATGGTGAATAAATGCAGTTTTTCCCTTATCATTGTAAAATAAATGCAACATTAACATCATTTTGATATAATGCACTCCTTAGTGTATGCACGTTTGCATAGATACTGAGTGTCACGCGTGGAGGTACAGGGTTGAAAACTAAGTGGACCTACAAGCCATATTTGTCAAGAACACTTTGTTTCGGAACAGAGAGCCATCTGGTGATTTGATAAAAGCATTTCACTACTTACAGCAATTGGACTCTATATATTCCCTGGGCGCCACCATTTATTGCTTAAATGTGACTCACATGTGAATTGAGCATGGCAAATAGAAAACAGCAGCCACTGGATTGAAGGCTCTCGTGGTCCTTTCATCGCCCAGTTCCCCTGAAGCATCTCCCTTCCAGTTCAGCCTAAATGGAAAGCACCGGGAACTGCAGCAAAAAAAATTCTTTCTGCTTTGGAGAAGGAAAGAAAAAAAGTCTGCTTAAAAAAATGGAGATAAGAGACCTGAATCCTTAAATTAATTTAGATTACACAGGATATTATAAATCCACCTTTATTTTATTACAGACAGCATGAAGGGCTGGCAATGGTCAGATAGAAACTGCTGTGGTCTGTGAAGACCAGGGGGAATTTTTCTGCACAAGGCCCTCCATCCAAGGGGACCCATGGGGCATCTGCATTCCGATGGCTTTGCCCCGATGCCCCAGGGCTGCTGACTCAGCTGATGGCCGGTTTCCCATGGCAGGCTGATCCTTAATTCAGCTTAGTTTAGTGTGCTGCAGGCCTAAGTTAGTTTGCTTCTCTGTAAGTTTAAACACTTTAGAGTTTACCAGCTTTTTAAAAATCACTGAAAATAGTAAGTCCAGCTAGGCAGCTACACCTGATGGATGACCATCGTGAAGGGAGGACTAGAATGTGTCCAGCTTATAGCCCTTTGGTTTCATCATGGTCTTCCATCCAGGAAGGAGGCAATGCTGCACCGGATGTGTTCTCAAAGCCACTGGGGATATAGTTCTACTCTAGAATTGCTTTGTTTTCTTTTTAACATTTATTTAGAGGAGGAATAAAGTTATGAAATGGTAGAAAATATGTGTAGCTCAGGTGGTAGATGTTGGTGGTGGTTTGTTCTCCGAGCTTGCTATATAGCTTCTGAACGTTTTGTCACTAGGCTAGGTAACATCATCAGCGGGACTTCGATTGAAGCATCTTGTTTCAGTTCTCCTCCACTTTTGTTTGGTCTTATGATGTGGTCAGGTGGCTGTTCTCCTGGTGGAGAGGTGGTCAATGCCATCGTTGGTTGCTCGCTCGATTGATCTGGCTCCTTCCGGGCTCATAGGCTGATTCCGAAGTTGAGTCATCCCCTTAGATATGGGTCAGATTATAGATCCCAGGAATAAGGAGATGGAGGGGGGGAAAGTCCTCCTGGCCTGCGGAGGGGAAGAATTAGTCATCCTGCATCCTGGCAGAGAAGGGGAAACCCACCCATCCCTTATGAGGGAATGTCAGGCTCTCTTGAACCAGGCACAGGAAGGACCTGATGGGGGACAACAGCACCAGGAAGCCCTCCAGAACATAGAAGAAAGAGAGGCAGAGAATGTGACCCAACAAGTTGCTGAGAAGAGTTTCTCCTTGAGGCTGTCCTGCCAAAGTGGCCATTTGAATGGAGGGGGAAAACCTCAAGTTCTTAGGAACTTTCCTTGGCCCAAGAGGGAACAAAACTCTCAAACACCCCCTGGGAGTTAGACCAGCTAGTGGGTTTTTTCAGTTTATATTTTTCCTTAGTTTAGCAAGTATTAATTTCATTTTTATCTAAGCACTGACATTCTTTTCTTTTTTTTGCTAAAAATTGTCTATACATTTTATTATTACTAGTTTATTCCCCTGATTCTTTCTAAGTTTGTAATTTTTTCTGAATTCTTCTAACAATCTTATCTTAACCTATAAAACATCATGTGCTAAATGTTTTCACTGCTTTCCAGACCATTGCATTAGAGTCTGCTTACAATTTGGGAAAGATGCTTTAATCTTATTTAAAATATTGCTACTATGCTAGAGTGACAAATTAAGCATCCAAGGAAAGAGATTTGCATGGGGACGAGTCCCGCCAAAGTCACGGTTTGAGGGCCCTTGTCTCCGATATTGCTCCAAATCTTTAATGAAAAAAATCTACCATTAATATCTGTCATGCCATCTTTGGAAAGAAAACCCGTCCGTCTGATATTGAAATAGCTGCAGGTCAGAGGAGACGGACAAAGATCTAAGGGTTCAGCAATGGTTCCAGGGGAGAACCGGCAGGCAAGTCTCCCAACTGGGTAGTAGGTCAAATGAAAGGCACAAGGTCCATGGAGAGTCTCAATCATCCAAGTCATGGTTGTCCCAAGGGTGCTTTTCAAGAGGCAGCTGGACTTTCTTAAGGTCCAGCTGTGTTTGGAGTGGCTACAGTCCACCTAAAAGGAATCGGGTCCACCGCAGGGCAAATGAGAGGAGAGGTGTGATAGAGGTCTTCCAGCATCAGGAGGGTTATCCGTGCAGAAGAGAGAGGAAGCCGGTCACTCAGGCTCCACCCCAGGAGGAAATTGCTACCACCCTGCAACAGGCTGCCATGTGAAATGTGAGCTCTCCTTCAGGCAGAGAGGGTGGACGATCACCTGGCAGAAATCTTGCAGGAGATGATGACCTCTGTGGTCTGACTCAGTGATGCTTCACCAAATGCCTGTTGTAAAATTGAATTATTGAGACACTTCCCATGAAAAATACTAAAAATCCAGAATCATATACAAGGATTCCATGTAATTATTATAAACTTGTTCTGTACATTTGCAGCTTCTGTAATGTTCCCTAAATTCCCTAAATTAAGAGACCTAACAATACATTATAAAAAGCAATTGTGTCATTGTGTCAGGCAGTAGAGATCATCGCACATTGTGGCATAAACACTACCTTGGCAAGAAAAACTTTCAATTTTTTAATTAAAATTAAACAGCAGTTATAAGGCTTTTTCCAAAATTGACTGCTAATTATTATAAAATAAATTGAAACAGAATGGCAGGCAGATATAACAATTTCTTTATAGAATTTAATGTACAAAAGTGGGTATGCAGTTATTATAATGTTACTTTATCATTTAATGTATTTTTATTTCTATTTAGATACTGTTTCATCTTTTAAATAAAATGAATTATTATTTATATATCTTATTCATCTGTGATGTTATTATAGATCACCCCAGTCATTCAGGCGAGATGGACAATGTAGAAATTTAATAAATAAATAAAATAAATATGTTGAAACAATAATATTTTTAAAAGACACTTAAGTAAGCAAATTAATTTGAGTAAAGGAGGCTGTTAATGAAATTTGAAAAGTGAGAGGACAGTTAGAGAAACGGGGGTGGGTGGGGGGTGGCTCCTCCTCCCGAGTGGCACAGGAACAGGGCTTGGCCAGGGAGGGTCCTAATTATGCCAAAAGGCAGCCAGCAGCTGCCCAGGCACGGGATATGGTGATTTGCAGAGTTAACAATTGGATGCCTATCGGGGACATGAATGAGCTGCAACACTGTTTGTTGGAGGACTATTCATAACCGCACAATCAAAAGTCTCCTGAAAGGCATAAGCATTTCCATTTCTGTTCTTTGCCTCTCCAAAATTGGCAATTTATTACATTAAAAAAAAATAGCAGTCAGCCCAGAAAAAGACAAAATTGACACAGTTCCTTTTGATCTTTAGTCATGAAAAGGCACTTCGCCCTGAACTTCCCCATGAATATTCATTGAATGCAAAAGAAGTCGCTCCGCGTTTCCCGAGTAGACAATATGCTTTAAATATTGTGTGCAATGGCTAACAGGGAATAAAAATCAAGGTGGCTTAAAAGCTTGGGCAAAGCGTATGAATTGTTACACTTCAAAGAAAGCCATTATTGCTTTGCACCCGTTTGTACGCATGCATGCGCACACGCACGCACACACACACAGTTATGTAAATGACGTGTGTGTGTGTGTGTGAGTGTGCGCGCGCGCACACGTGTGTGTATACACCAGCACCCCTGCCTGTGTCTGGTTTGCTTCCCTAATGTCTGATGAGTCAGACTCACTTAACTGCTGCTCCTGAAGGCCTTCCGGGTACCTGTCATTATATCACAACAAACGGGCACCGGCCAGGACTTTGGACTGCAACAACAGTCTATGTGAAGACACGTTCCATATTTCTCTCAATGTATTCTGCCCCAGCTACGCACCACAAAGAACGCAGCACACACAAAGTCTGTACAAAACTTAGTTTACTAATTAAGGACTACTAATGAGCTTTCTTAGTAGTCGTCAAACACAAATACAGTTTAAAGCAGTCTTTTCTGAACACCAGCTGTTAATTCAACTTCATTGACAGCCAGCATGAGTCTACGAAATAATAACTCAATTCTGAGTAAACAGTCTTGTAGATAACAGCAAACTTACGGTGGTTGGCAAAATGACCAGAAGCAATTTGCAGGAAAAATGCCAAGAGAGAGAACAAGAGCCGATCAGACGTTTCTGGAGTCAAAGAAAGGAAGGAATATGAATTGCAGTTCCTGCAAATTGGCTCCTTCGTTGTCATCCCTTAAATAGGCTAGGGGAGTGGCAAATTAGCCCCAAGCCTTACTCCCGAGGAGACCTCCTCCTGAGGAACAATTCCTGCCTTTTGGCAGCTCTGTGTGCCTGTGCATTGAGAATAGGCTCCTCCTCTTCTTCCTCGTCACTGATGGGAGCTTCTGGATGTTCTGAAGGCCCTGGCTGAATCTCCGCCTCTGGCACCGAGTCCTCTCCAGCCTCCTCACTGTCTGACTTGGGTGCCAGCTGCACAGACTGCTGGCGCATCACCACATCAGCCTCTGCGCTGTCGGAATCAGCTACCAGCTGCAGGGGCTGCTGGTGGGCCACAACACAATGTTCCTAAATGAAGGGAGAAAACATCTTTCTCTAATATCGCAGTGAGTCCAGAATGAGACTCCTTGCAACTTCTCCATTTTAATCTGACCCCTCATGACCCACCTTACAAACAAGAGAGTGCATTTGCACGAAGCAAAGGAGAGATACCATGCAAGGCGGATTGGTGTGTAGCTGCCTGGGGTTCATTCTTCCCCTCCTCCTAAATACTGGAATGGAGTCCTACTCCCACGTAGCGGCTGGGCAGCCATGAGGAATTAGCCTGGGGTTCAGGTCTTGCACCAGCCACAATGCCAAGGCCGGGAAGCAGGGGAGGTGTAAGGGCACTGGGAGCTGGGTGTGAATCGGTTGGCTGCTGTTGGCATTCTGACCGCCTGGGTTGGGGTTGGGGTTTCCAAGGTTCATTTTCTTGGCTGACTTCAACTCCTATGCACTGGGAAGTGGTCAAGAGTAGTTGTAAGTCTGTGGCTTCCACAGTGACCAAGAAATAATTGCAACCTGTGCAAACATGGGTAGATGCCCACTGAATGTGCTCTTTAATCCAGAGCAGATCAAATCCTTTCCTGATTTAAGTGCCTATCCTCAAGCCCTTTAGCTGGCTCAGCCCAGGCACTTAAAACAGATCCAGGAGGATCCAAAGGCTGCTCTTTTGCCTGGTGGTTGATTTCTCCAGTTCCGAGGAGGTCGGCCCCTCTTTTGAGTCAACAGTCCCACCCAAGCAACTTCTTGATTCCCCAAGAAGCTGAGAGAAACAGAGGGACGGCCAAGAGTGACAAGGCTGGGAAACCAGGAGTAGATGCAGCTGTCGGCCAGGGCCTGAGCAGCAGCAGGAAAAGTAGCAAAGCCTCCCATCTCCCCACCAGTTGTGTTTGCAAAGTCTTCACCGGCATCTTGGTCAGAACTCAGAGCCTTCCCTTCAGGGAAATAAGCCAGGATGAAGCCGGGTTCATGGCTGATTTTGCAAGATCCTTAGTGAAGAAAGTTGGTTAGAATCCACTGTGGGGAATCAAGGCGGCTCCATCGGTTATACAGCCTGTTTTCAGCCTGTGGAAGCCCAGGAAGCAGGCAGAGTTTGGGTTCCTCTGCTTGCAGGCTGGATTCTTGGTCCTTGTTCTTCCTTCAGGTAGCTTGGCAAGTGCCAATCCTCCAGGGTAGAGCAGTCTAGGGAACCAATGCCATCCAGGTCAGGACTACTTGTGTTTTAAAGGCATAGTAAAGGAATCTACTCAAGGAGAGATCCAACCTAGAACTAGGAGAAACTTCCTAACAGTGAGAACAATTAACCAGAGGAATAGCTTCAGAAGTTGTGGTTGCTCAAACATTGGATGTTTTTAAAAAGTGATTGGACAGCCATTTGTCTGAAATGGTCTAGAGCAGGGGTCCCCAAACTTGGCAATTTTAAGACTTGTGGACTTCAACTCCCAGAATTCTCCAGACAGCTATGTTGGCTGGAGAATTATGGGAGTTGAAGTCCACAAGTCTTAAAGTTGCCAAGTTTGAAGACCTCTGGTCTAGAGTCTTCTTTCTGAACAGGGGATTGGACTAGAAGACCTCCAAGGTCCCTTCCGTTATTTTTTTTATTTGTCAAGCATACTGTATATGATTATAAGCATAGTATAAACAAAGAATAAGCATGATTGTGTGTGTGTTTATACTTTGTTTATACATATACATATATATATATTTATTTATTTTCATTTATCAGCAAAAAATCCTACATATATATATATGTATGTATGTATGTGTATATATATATATATATATATATATATATATATATATATATATATATATATATATATATATATATATATATATATATATATATATATATATATATATATACACATATATATATACATATAAATACACACATATATAATAGTACAAGCATGATTAAGAGTTCAAGAAGTATGAATATATGGGTACATTAGGACAGGAACGGTAGGCACGATAGGCACGCCCCTTACAGACCTCTTAGGAATGGGGTGAGGTCGATGGTAGATAATCTGAGGTTGAAGTTTTTGGGGTTTGGGGAAGAAAGTACTGAGTCAGGTAAAGTGTTCCAGGCATTGACCACTCTGTTGTTGAAGTCGAATTTTTTGCAATCAAGTTTGAAGCGGTTGACATTAAGTTTGTATCTATTGTGAGCTCGTGTATTATTGCGGTTGAAGCTGAAGTAGTCATTAACAGGTAGGACGTTGTGGCAGATAATTTTGTGAGCAACACTTAGGTCAGATCGAAGGCGGCGTAGTTCTAGATTTTCAAGTCCCAAAATTTCAAGTCTGGTTTCATAAGGAATTCTGTTGTGAACAGAGGAATGTAATACTCTTCTTGTGAAATATCTCTGGACATTCTCAATTGTGTTAATGTCTGATATGTAGTGTGGGTTCCAGACTGATGAGCTGTATTCAAGAATCGGTCTAGCAAATGTTTTGTATGCTCTGGTTAAGAGTACAATGTTGCCAGAGAAGAAGCTGCGCAAGATTAGGTTAACCACTCTTAATGCCTTCTTGGCTATGTTGTTGCAGTGGGTTCTTAGAGATGAGTACTCCAAGGTCCTTTACTGAGTGAGGATCATCGACAAGGTCATGATCATCTAGTTTGTATTTTGTGTTCTGATTATTTTTGCCAATGTGTAAAACTGAGCATTTGTTGAAGGAGATTTGTAGTTGCCACTTGTTTGACCATTCAGATACATAGTCAAGGTCTTTTTGAAGAGTTGTAGTATTGTCGGTAGTGTTGAATAGTTTTACATCATCTGCGAAGAGGACGCAGTTACTTTGTATGTTATCACAAATGTCGTTTATGTAAAGAATAAAGAGAGTAGGTCCTAAAAAGCTGCCTTGGGGAACACCGCTGTTGACAGGTACAGGGTTAGATAGAGCTGTACCTATTTTGACCACTTGTTGTCTGTTTGCCAGGAATGCTTCCATTCAAAGTCCAGGAAAGAAAGACCCCAACTCCATGTTGATAGAGAAGAGTACTTTTACTAGACAAGAACTGATAGCGACAAAATGAAAGCAAGATCTGAGGCAAAAGGCGAGTAAATGCATATGCAAAGAATCCCAAAACCCTCCCCTCATAATCCCCCTGGGCAAATCATCCAATCCCAATGTCCCAAGATGTCAGGTGGGTACACTGGCCATTTGGGCTTCCACATCTGGTCCATCGAAACGGTTGACCTTGAGCAGGCTGTAAACATGTCCATGTAGCCTGGCAGTAGGTGATGAGAACTTTCCTCCCTAGGCCCCTAATCAAACACAAGCAGAGACACCTCCAGCACATCTTCCCCCACCCCTCCCAAATACCTAACCTCCCCTCCACCCCCACCCCCATTTCTATGGCAGCCGAAGCAAGCAGGCAGTGTGGAGGCTGACAGTTCCAATCTGCTTTCCGTAGAAATGGGCTCCGCCTGGGAATGCAGCCCCTCCTCTCAGGGCCCCGAGTGGAAACAGTCGACATGATTTTCTGCCCTTTTAAAATGGGGGCTGCCTTGGCACGGCTGCATTCAGGACACACAGAAACCTCTCAGCCAAATGACTAATTACTTTTGAAATCAACAGACACGTAAGAATTAGTTGTAGAAAGTTAGCAACTGGAGGGAAAATAGAGTGAGATTTCCCTTCAGCTTTGGGTTGGTGGTCCAAAAGGCCCCGGAGCGAGAAAGACTTTCACTGCTGTGTTTTAGTAATAGCAGATCATGGATCAAACCGAGGGTGAGTTCCTAATCTCCCTCTAATCCTCCCGCCCCGCTGCACAGTTTGTTTGACTAAGTCTATTAGGTGGGGTTAGGAGGTGAAGCTGCATCTGTGTCCATTTACAGGCAGGACCAGGATGTCCAGTCCCCCCACCCACCCATAGGCAGCACAGACTGACCCCCCAGTTTGGAAGGAATGGGGTCCGGGGGAAACCTTCCACATCCTGCCAATAGGATACAAACATTCAAAACACACATTTTGGTCAGGCTTTTTAATACCTGTTGTGTTAATACCAGTATGTATTAGTTAGGGAAACATTCTACAAAGTCACACAGAAACGATGTCCAAAACACTCTTGTCATTAAGCAATATACAAAAACTTACCATTTTAGGCAGGATTTCAAGCAAAAGTGCATATAATTAAATGAAGATGTTATACAAAGGCTTTTAAAATTAAGTCTACTTTGAAATAAAAGCAATCTCCCATTATAAAATCTATATTGCAATCCTATACATGTCTGAATTCTACATTGTTTACTTTAGCGTAAATAAGTATAGGAGTAAAGCCAAATTTCAATAATTTCTTGTTTCCTCTAGTTGTTGGCAGTACATCTTTTTCCTGCTTTTCATAAATTGTAAGTTGAATCTATGAATATCCTGCATCGCCTTTTTTTTCTCTTCTGGTGGAAGCAATATTATTCAAAACACGGGAAAAAGCCTGAGAAGTAACCAAACTTTTAAAGAGTTTTTAAAATCTCAAATGTGGGTGTGCATCTACAAAAAAAAAAAAAAGCCAAAGCCAAACTGGTCCCTAATCTTGAGCATTGCTCTGCAGAAGATGAGGAGTGGAATCAAGGACCACCCGCCCCTCACGGCCAAAACTGGGCCTCCCAATGAATTCAGAGCTTTCCCAGCCTGAGACCCTGACCATTTTGGATCTCTTCCCCATTTACCCCAGAATGGACTGACCACATTTGCTCCCATTTCTGATCAGGCCTCGCCACCATTCCCTCAAGGGCTCACCTGCGCCTTCTCCCCCTTAGTGGCCATTTAGCTCCTTTCTTTCCCCAAGGTGGAGCTTCCATTGACTGAGGCAGGCAGGCTGAAGCTGCCCAGGAGAAAGTGGGGCAAAACCCAGGACAGGTTGGAGGAATTGGCGCATTTAGCTAAAGAAGAGAAGCCTGGAAGGCAAGATTCTTCCCTTTGCTCTGTAAGTATCCACCAGAAAACACAGACTACAAATGATTCGAAAACGTTTGGATAGAAAGCAAGATCTCTCTTCCTCACACAGAAACAGCCAAATGACCTCAACTCAAATGAGAGGAACAGTTTGCTTAGCTCCCTGGATGCTCTCTGTGGGTCCTTACCAATGACAAAGCAGAGGCACAAAGAGCAGAGGCTTTCTGGAGGGCTGGAAGCAGGAGTCCCCCACCGCCAGCAGGCAGAGGGAAGGGACCAGAGACACTGACTGGGCTCTGCAGGCGGAAGCTGCCCCTGGAGGAGGCGTGGTCTGCTGCTGTTTCCTGGCCCATGAGATTGGGAGGAGAAGAGGCCGCAGGCTCTTCCGTTCTTCCTATAGTGGTATGCAGCTTGCACCACACCAGAGTGAACATGGATGGATGGCCAGGGGGGGGGGCACCACACTTCACTGCTGCCCCTCAACTGAGCCCTTGAAGTCAGCCAAGAAGAGGCTAACCCCTATCCTCTGGATCCAACCTATTGGGCTTTGGCTCCTTCTGTTGAGGATCTCCCGGCTACAGTACTGGCTGAAGGGCCTGCACGGGGGGCCTCTCCGGCATCCTGCTGTTACTCTTGTCTCATCTCGGAAAGAAACAAAATGTCTCCAGTCACGTCTTGACCCAACAAGAATATGAGAAAGGCTCCAGACGTAGCACACCTCAGATTACATTCCAAAGGGAACACAAAGGACCACAACAGATTTACAATAGAAGACATCATCAACAATAACCACCAGAAAAGGGAGCATTAATCTTCCTAGATGCAGAAAGGGCCATTTTACTTGCAATACTAGACAAAATAATCTTCTTAATAGACATAATTTATCAAAACCAAGAAAGTTTTAAATTTTCCTCAACCGGAGGGAGCTCCGGAAGGTACCAGAGCAGCTGGGAATTATCCGGTGGACAGAAGCAGTTGCCTGTGTGATCCAGTCTGAGAAACTGGGGGAAATTAAAAGGACAGCTACCTTTACCAGCCAACTCTTTTACTTGTCCATTGTAGAAAGGAGAAAAAAATGGGTTAGGGCGTTATTTGGTTTGACATAAGAGTGTTAGAAATAAGTCATTTGAGGCCTTTTTTTAAAAGAGTGTCTTTTGTCCCTATTGGAGGAGATATTTGGAATCAGATTGATGAAAAATAATGGATTACTCAAACTCTGAGTTTGGGAACTGGAAAGAGAAAACACAGTGTTATAAGGAAATATCCTTTTAGGTTCAGTTCCAAGTGGGGAAAAAGACACTGGATTCATGAAGGTTGCTTGGAAGGAAGGTTTAATGGTGGACAGGAGCACATGGCTTGAGCCCCTGTACAGAAAAGGTAGCTTACATGGTTCCAGGTGTGGTGAAGAGAAAAGAGAGAGAGGAATGCTGAGTTCCTGGTTTTTATAGTCTAAGTTGGGTTCCACCTCTTAGATTTCCTTTTCCTGTATAGAAATGTATCCCATTGGCTCTCAGACCCCCCCAGGGGCATGCTGGGGCAACTCTTGGCTTGTCTAATCCAGCTTTGGCTGAATGAAAGGGCCTTGGGCAAATCCTATTGTGGTTTTATCATGCAAAAGACTTCCAGTCCAGGTGAGAGGAATATGTGAGCTGGGGTGGGGGTTTCCAAGAGGAGTCTTTTGTTTGTTTAAAAGCATGTTTCCAGATGTGTTCCACAGAATATTTCCTACCTTTTAATATCTCCTAGGATATCTCATTTCCTAGGAGAGGGGTGGGTGCTAACTTCCTACAACAGTTTACAAATTCCCAACTATTCCCCACTGGAATCAGCAGCCTAATAAGCCACAAGTTAATATCCTAAGGAAGTTAGTGACAGTTCACAATGCCGTTGACAGGGTCAGCTTTATTTTGATGTGGCCCAAGATGGCCGCTGGCTGCCTTCCCCCGCTCAACTGAGGAGCCTCTTCTTACGTCCTATCAGCCCCTATCTGCTCAGGTCAAAATGCTTGACTGTCTTTTCACAGTACTGTAAGGTCATGTAACTGTTTCATGTGAAAGTGTGTGAAGAGTCCTCCTGAGTCACATACCCTTCTGAGCAGTGAGAGTTTGGAGCCTCTTCTGGCTGGGGGGATTCAGCAGCCACTTCCGAGGGGCTGTGTGTCAAAGGGCAGCCAAAGAGGCAAAGCAGCCATGCCACTCAAGGAAGGAGTTGCCCACTTGGTCCCAGAACACGAGGGTGGTGCCCTCTCTCCTCCCCCCTTCCCTTTGGTGCTCCTGGAAGTTGGGGGCAATCAGAGTCTTCCTAGAGAAACCCCCTGGCTGTGTGTGGCTGGAGAACAGAGTCCTCTCGGAGCCTGAAATAAAACTGACCCAAGTATTACCGGGAAGGAATTCCCAAAGGGCCACTTGGCCAGCGGGGGAGGGGGGGAGAGATAGGGTGGGGGGAGAGCAACTTCCTTCCTCTCAAGTCACCAGCCAGACTTCCTGGGCTTGGGGAGAGCCAGAAGAGCCAGGCAGCCCCCAAAGCCCCTGCATGGAGGCAGCCCCTTCAAGCAGCCTGAGGGTGGAAGAGTGTCCTTGCCCCAAGCGGGCTCCTGCTCACACACACACACACACACACACACACACACACACACACACACATCTCCCTGGCTATCTGTTGCCCTGCCTCTTTGTGGAAAGGAGCAATGCCTGAAAAAGATCCCCCTGCCAAGCCCCGAGCGAGATAAAAGGCTTTTAAAAGCCCTGCAACTGAAGCCTGAGATCTTTTCTTAGCCGTCCCACGCAAAGCCCCTACAAACAGTGAGTGTTCAGTTGAACATAGCCGCAATCTGGGGTCCCTCAGGACCTCCAGCAGCTCAGCTTTCCCCTCCGAAGGCAGAGAAAGGGAGGAGATCCGGCCTTGGTCCCTGATTCCAGCTCCCCAGCAACTTTTGATGTTGGTAAGACCAACAAGGGGGCAGACGGAGAGGCCGGAAAGGCCTGGGCTCGGGCATCCTTTGCAGGCTGTCCTTAGGGTGGCCACCACTATGAGAACGGGAGGAGATAGAAGATGCCAGTTCTGCAGCTGGGCCAGGTTTGCAAGGGAGGCAATGTAAGAAAACTGGCAGGAGGGGGAGGAGAGTATGCGTTTGCTCTTAAAGCTTGGCCTTGTGCAGGTAGAATCTGCCTCTCTGTGTCTCTCTTCAACTTTCTTGCTCTACTTAGCCATTGCCACCTCTTCATGTTATCTCTTAAGAAGACAGCAATAGACAGCAGAGGCCCTCTCTGCAAAGGAGCTGAAGGAAGAGAGTGGACTGCCTAGTCAGCTACTTTAAAAAGAGTGCAGAAACTGACTACAAACAATGGCATAACAAACAGCAACAGGGGTGCATTGGAATATTTGCAAGGAATATCATTTCCCTGCAAGCAAGAGCTGGCGGGACCGTAAAATAAAGAAAGTAACAGAAAACGAAGTAGCTGAAGTGTTCTGGGACTTTAGAATTCAACCAGAAAAGCATCTGCCACACGACACCCCAGACTCAATACTTGTTTACAAGAAAGACAATATATATATATATATATATATATATATATATATATATATATATATATATATATATATATATATATATATATATATGTCTGTTCAGTGAAAGTTGCAGTAACTGGAGAGAGCAGCATAGAAGAGAAAGAACTGGAGAAAATCACAAAACTCAAATACAGAAGGACTGTGGCAAAAGAAAGCAAAGGTAGTAGCAATAGTAATAGGCGCCTTAAGTGCAACCCCCCCCCCCAAATATAATTGACAAAATCACCACCAGCCAATTGCCAAAGACTTGGAACAACCGTCAAACAGCGACATCTGTGACTCTGAGATTGACGACTGCCAAGTATCTCTCATCCAACAGGCTGGATGCTGGAGAAGAGGGCAAGGGCAAAGCCAAGGGCAAAAGACACACAACCGGACTACAGTAACACAGCAAATGCACTCAAAGGGGTAGGGTAAATTCAGCAGGTTCTCAGCCTCTGCCTGAGCTGCACCAATAAATGCACATGTGGTGATATAGTTAAGAGATGATATTGATCCCAAACCAGTCAGACAATTTCATGGCTTAACAGAATTGAGGCTGTTGGTTGTCCTGACCATTTTACTGTTTCAAACATCCAACAGGAGAGAGTCCAGTCATTCAAACAGAATACTAAAACGTTTTTCAGACCTTTCTGAACCTTTAAGCTTTGGAAAAGGGGCTCCTAGCTGCTCCACCCCACAGTCTCCGTGAATGGCCAGAGTCCCTGATCAGACAAGACAAAGTCCCTGGCCGAAGCAGCAAGGAGATCCCAGCAGCCGGCAGCCCTGCAGGCTCTTGGCCCGGGCAACCTTCTCTCCTTCTAAATGGGCTGTAGTGGTTGGTTGCACTTGGAAAACCCTGTCTCTCAGCCTCTAAATCAGGGGTCACCAACCTTTCCAACCTCAGGGACCACTAGATTCATAATTTTAAATTCCACGGACCACTAATATGATCCGCCTAATGACCAGCTGGGTGGGCATGGCTAGGTAGTCATGTGACTGGGTGGGTGTGGTCAATTCAATGTCACTCACGTTGAAGGGCGCCTCACCGGCCTCTACTCGCCCCTCCCCTCCCAGCCCCTCCTTGCCTGCCCGCCCAGGCTCCTTAGTGCCCCAACAGGAAGCAGTTGTTGGAGCTAAGCAGCCACCATGAGAAAGAGTTGGCAAAACAGCTGGCTCAGTTCAAATTGGATCTGACCAAGAAGGAGGCTCAGCAGAAGCACCTCACTGAGGACTACGAGCATAGGCTTTCCAAGCAGAGGGAAGACCTGCGGGAGTGCAAGGCCAGGTACCGGCACCTGGAGGCTCAGCGGGCTGAGATGGTCAGCCAGTTCCAGGCCATGATGCAGTCCCACTGGAACAAGGTCCTCCGGTTCTTCGCCTCCAGCGGCGCTTCCCTCCGGCCTTTGCCCAAAGCCCCGCACCAGGAGGATGAAGCAGACCCCAAGTTGGAATTTCTGTCCCCCTCCGACCCACACAAAAAGACCCTGAAGGGGGAAACTCTCTGCAGCAACACAAATGTTCATTGCATGTATCTGGCCCAAGGGCCGTAGTTTGAGGACCCCTGATTTAGTGCAATATAAAAAATGCAAATAATTTTTCTGTGGACCACCAAAATTTTATCGCGGACCTCCAGTGGTCCACGGACCACCGGTTGGTGTCCACTGCTCTAAATGGTGCGGTTCCAATCAGGAGAACTGATTTTAAAGCTACCATAGGAAACGTGTGTTTGATGGGAACATACAGAGAAAGCCTGGCTGGTTTTACTGGAAATGCTAGAATAATGTGACGTCTTTACAGCGCTGTTCAAAAACAATCTGGGAAAGGATGCATGGGCAGAATCAATACCGCTTTGCTTGAGATTTGACAGCAAAGAAAATACGGTATCTATTTTGTTTATTCTTGGTGGCTTGAATATATAGATATTTGCTTGAAAAAACATCCCCTTTGACACTGACTTTACAACTTGCATACTTTAGGTTTATGTAATCAGGAGCCACAGGGTAAACCTTAAGTAAACCTAGGGCTTTGAATATCATTGTGGCTAATGCATGAAAGCTAATTTAATTTTATAAATCAAGTAAATGTGGGCTGAAAGTTCACTATTGTGCAATACAATAAGGAAAAATAAAACTTTCCAACAAATGGAATAGAAGAAAAAAAAATTGCAAATTCTTTAGACAAAGAGGAAAATGCCTCTAGGGTATGAGACTAACTCAGACACTGGTAAGAATTCCTGGTCTTTTCCTTTGGAAAGCTTGAGAAACAATCTTTAATGTGCATAAAGACGATTTCTCCAGCTGTCCAGTGAAAGCCACAGCAACTGGATCCCCGTGGCTCTCTCCCCTCTTCCTTCTGCTCAGGTTTAGGATCCTGTAGAGATCATCCTTTACCCACCTCCTAACCCTAAACCCCCCCCATTTCCTTGCCAAGTAACCCTAACCCTTGCTCAAAGTATTCTTCAAACCGCGTAGTAGGTTCTGATACAAGCTGCCTAGAGTTTGTGGCAGTGCATCCAACTCACTCTCTCCCACCTGGTTGCAGTGAAGGATGGCTCTGCTCCTGGGTCCACAGGGGGCAAGGCAGTCGCAGGACTCATGATGTCATCATGCAAGTTACATCATTTGCACAGTGATGTTTTGTTGTGTGTAGCATCGCCCTAACTTGGATCAGACAAATGCATGTATGGAACAATCTCTCCTGGACAGAGTTCTCAGGGAGGTGAGATTTAAAATGCTCTCTGAACTTTTGGCAGAGAAAAGTTTCTAATGGGCTATCCCTATTAATTTTAATTCATTTAAAAAAAACATTATAGCTTTTATTTGGAGTTTTATTGTAGTTTATCAGTGTGTGTGTGAATGAATATGATATTCTATAATGTTATTTTAGGTCGCGTTAATATTCCCTCATTCCACTGCTCCAGGCAAAAGATGGTCTCTCTAAGGTAGCAGATTTTCAAAGATTTAAAGGGAGTTTTCTTTAGCATTTCAGCCACAAAAGTCAGGAAAGAATTGCCGCTGCATTGAGATTAATGAAGAACAAAGGCCTCTTTAGACCTAAACAGGTCTGATGCAATTAAAGTCTACTAACAACAATTGAGGGCATTTCATAAGATGGTGCAAGCTGGGTTTTTGATGTTTGATGAAAAGATTCAATCAGGAATTTCAACGCAAAAACTGCTAACTTGGTTAAAAGGTAAGAGAATTCACTGCCAATGCTGCCCATCTGTCTGCCTGGAGCCATTCGTTTCTTCAGTTGCATGATATATAATCTTTGTTTGATTGCCCTGCTAAGTTCAACAGAATAAAAATTTATCAGGTCTTCAAGGTTTATTTGAAATGTCATCAAGAACTGTAATATATTTGTTTTTATTTATTATAAGTTTTATTAGATATATGCTCACGACAACATCGATACCTCCTCCAACTTTCCCCTTCAATAGCCCTGGGAGGTAGGTTGGCTGAGAGATCCAGATTGGCTCAGAGTCACCCAGGAGCCTCCATCCAGCCTCTCCCTGGGTCTGCTCTATCCCACTGGCTTTCTGGTATGGCATGTCTGAAAAGCCCCCTTAGGTTGCCCTTGAAGGTGGTTTCCATTAACCAGGTAAGGTAGGCTCCTGCTAGAAGAGCAGGCAGTATGCGTAGCCAGGAGGGGCCTTTGCACACCTTTGGGTGGCACCCCAGCTGCACCCATCCCTGGAGCCAGAGGCTCTGCTCACAGTCAGTCGTGCCCTTGAGACTTTCCCTCTGGATTACTGCAGCAGTTACTGTGCTGAAAAAACTATGCTAAAGTAGTCTTTTAATTTATTACACCACATTTATTCACTTCTCAATCATAGATTCTGTGTGGTGGATAAGTGAGCAATCATTAAAACTGATCAGAAGGAGGGAGGGAGGGAAGGAGGGAGGGAGGGAGGGAGGGCTGTCTTTATTGGTCACAACTGCTCTCCCAGCCAGCTGGCCATCTGCAAAACATCTCCCAGTGGTTAAGTGACACCACCAGGGAAGGGCAGGGTCCATGAAAGCATTTTAAGAATAGCCCACCATATCTATAATAGTAAATAAAATCTTCCTCAAGTGACATTCCTGTCATAATGCTTTGCCAGTCTTCTCCTGGGACGTTTCTGGATTTCACAAGCTAAGCCACAACCCTCAGTTTCCCACATGGTTCCCCATCCAAATATTCGCAATTGCAAAACTGCAGCAGAAACATCTGGCAATCCTGCCTGGGACTCAGCCAGGATCAAGGCTGGTTAGTACTTGATCACCAGGGAATACTAGAACCCTCGGCCACAGTGGACCCTCGGCAGCAAAAGAGCCGAGGAAAAGGCCACGGCAGAAAACACTCCCCTGCCAAGAAAGTCTTGTGGCTCTGCCTACAAGTCACACACACACACACACACACCCGGCCGAGTTTAACCCCCGGGACTTGTCTGCTTTTCCTGTCCTAGGAAAGAGGCTGCTCTGCAGAGGTTCTCATTCTAGAATAATGCGCAGACAACGCAGAGAGTATCCTGCGAGAGACAGAAACACGGATTCAGGATACACAGCAGGAGGAACTCCAAGAGAAATCTGAGGAAAGTCTTCACTAAACAAGGAAGCATGGAAAAACAGTTGGAGCTTTCCAGAGGTGGCATTCTGCCGGTTTGGGCCGGTTCAGGCGAACCGGTAGTGCCCCGGCTCTATGTCGTCCTATTTCTGCATGTTTTGAAGCTGCGCGCATCAGGGGTGGATTCTTACCTCGCTACTGATTCACTTCCTCCCGTGCCACGTGGGCACGCCTCATGGACACGGGCATGCTTTGCTCGCGCACGCATGCGCAGTGCTGAAAAATCCGGAAAAAATAATTTTTAAAAAAGCCAAAAACAAGATGGTGACCACATGCACAGTGCCAAAAACTTGGCTTCTGCGCATGCTCAGAAGAAAAAAAAATTTTAAAAAAAGATGGCAGCACCCACGGACCGGCACCGACAGAACCCGATCTGTGATGTCATCATGATGTATCCAGCAGGTCGCTACCAGTTCGGGCGAACTGGTCTGAACCGGGAGGAACCCACCCCTGGCACGCATGCATTGTAAGCCACACGCACGTGCAAAGCGCATGCATGGAAGGTCGCACGCATGCGTGGACGCACTCACATTTGCGAACCGGTAGGGAAGGTAAGAGAATACCACCTCTGGAGCTTTCCAAAAGTTACTTTAGATCTTCCAACAATGGCCAGATAATACGGGCTTCACATCAGTGTGTAAGTGTTACAACTGATTTAATTTCTTCTTGTAAATAATGACTACCAACCAAGCATGTTTGTTTACCTCCCTGGCAGAGATAAAAGTCTCGTCTCTGCTGACGAGGCTCCGTTTCATCTTCCTGGCCCAGACTTGGTAATCAGCAAAGAACTGACGCATCTGGAACAATTTTGGTGGGTTGACTTTTTTTAAAAAAACTTTTGTTCTTTAGTTATCTTACAACTGTGATTAACACACCACTAATCCATAAACATGGAAAGTGAGCTGCCAGGAGCTTCAGTGGTCAGTGGTCAGCTCTACGACACCCTATAAAGATGGAGGAAAAGTGTCATCTGTCCACATTTCCCGTAATGGGTATTTCTTTTGGGTCTATCCTTGCTGGACTAACCCCGGCTGAAAGCAGAAAAGACAATGGCTTGAATCTGGCTTTCTCAGCTCTGTATTGATTTTGGGGAAATATTTATTCCAGCTGTTTAACATTATCTTACAGGTGCTGTAATAGTGTCTTATTTTGATGAGAGAGAGGGGGGAGGGAGGGAGTGAGGGAGGGGGAGAGGGAGAGTGTGTGTTAAGTAGGGTGAATGGAAGAGGCAGACAGAAGTGGCTTCAAAACAACAGCTGTTTATTTGGCAACTGTTTACAATCCAGCAAAGGCTCTGTCTGACAGCCAGCCCTTTATAGGGAGCTGTCAGACAGTTCAGCCAATCAGTGAGCAGTATTCTCCCGCCTAAATGGAGGACCTGACTGAAACCTCTGTGCTTCAGTCCTAGTATCTAACACCCCTCCCCTCTTAGTTGGGCTCACCCAACATGTGACATAGTCACACAGGTAGGCGGGGTGTTTAGTTTGTCGTTCTGACCTGCGCAGCTCATTCAGAGCTATGGGAGTGGTCAGGTCGGTCGAGCTTCTGTTGCTCCTGGCATCGACCAATGGAAGCTTCTGGATCTCGGGGCGTGGCGTGGCTGGAGCTTCGAGAACCGGTTCGCTCGGACCTCGTCCCCCGGCATGGGCATCACCAGGTAAGACTTTCGGACTTGGTCAGATTGAGTCTTCTCTGTTAGGAGTGAGTGGTTGCTCCTGTTGGTTAGGCGTTGGTGCAGAAGTTAGTTCTGGTAACCTAAGAGTGGAGCGGCTGAGTCGGCCTCGGCGTTGGTCAATATGCCGCCTCCAGCTTCTACCGCCCTTGAGCTCTACTCGGTTAGAGCGAGGGCTGGTGATCTCTGCGACTGTGGCAGGAACCCAGAGAGGACCCACAGCATAGTTGTGGGTGTATACTTGATCCCCTATGCTAAAGTGTCTGAGCTGACTATGGGATTCTACTGGGGCCTCGGCAGAGTAGTTAGGGTATAGCCAATCTAGGTGAGACCGTAGTGGGCGACCCATTAGAAGTTCGGAAGGACTTCTACCATCCACCCATCCACCAATTGAGCCCAAAATTTTGGTTGCTAAGCAACAGCGTTGTTAAGTGAGTTTCACCACATTTTACAATTTGGCCATGCCCACCCAGTCACATGACCACCAAGCCACGCCCACCTGACCTGCAAGCCACACCCACCAAACAAGCCACGCCCACAGAACCGGTCGAGAAAATTTTTAGATTTCAGCACTGATCCTGTAACATAACAGTGCAGCACTAGGTAGTTTTCTTATATTAGGGCTGGAATTAAAATAGTGCTACCCTATTCGGATTGCAAAAATGCAGCTATCCTTTAGATGGCAGTAACAAGATGTAGAAAGGGCTAGTTGATTGCTGCCATCCAGTGGTCATCTGAATTGTTACAGTTGAGAAATAGTTTTGCAGTTGTGATTCAGTCATAATCACAAAACCATGTTTTTCATGGCCTGCCTGACATCATTTGGAAGGGTATCAAATACCAACTCAGAGTTCCTCGAAATACTTGCTTGTACCGTCAGTCATAGTAGCTCACCAGCCTGACCTTCTTTTATCTGCCCTCAAATTTTCAAAGCATCAAAAACTTCTCTGGGACTCTTCGCCTTCTCATTATGTGTGCGAAACATGTAAACTTCAGCTACATATTAATATTTGCAACAACAATCTGGTTTCACATCATTGACAAATGAATTATTTATTCTTTTTGTGGTCCAAGCTCTTCCCAAGCATTTTCTTCAATAATATGGTTGGCAGGCGTCACTTTCTCTTTGTTCAGCCCTTAAGGTGGTCAAACTTTCACAGCCAGAAGTTAGAGTCAGAAAAAAACACAATCATCCTAATTCACACATTCCAGTTTTCTAGTGCATCTCTGAGCAAAGTTTAAGATTTTGGTTCTCAAGTCCTTAAATGGATCCAGAACAGATACTTGATGTAGAAGCAAAGGAAAGAAGAAATATGAATCTATTTGGCTGTATCTTTAAATATTAGATAGGTGAATGAAAACATTTCCAACTTTTTCATAAATTGTTAATGTCCTTATGTTTTTAAAGTCTTTTTAATCGGTGATACATATTTACTGATTTCATTAGTCTGTAGCCTTTCACTGCTTAGCGTCAGGGTTCCAAATAGTATCTAAAATTAAATCGGAGTCCGAGGCAAATACCTCCTCAAAGTTCCAATTTATTAACAGAGCCATGTTGGCACATCTGGGTGAATCCCGAATCTGAAGCTCTTTGGGGTTCACCACCCAGTTAAAAGTTCAAGCCCTTGTCCCCACTCCCCCAAGTCCATCACGTTGACCAATCTTCAACTGCCACCCTGGCAAGAATCCACCCATCTCCTTCCGTGCAGGTGCAGGAGTGCGAAGACAAAGGATGACCTTGACTTTCTAGAAATAATTTGTTATGACTACATGCAGACAGCCTTCATGCAATTCCACCCTCCCAAGTTCCCACAGTAAAGCAGGCATAATAAAATGGCATAAAGTGTGGCAGGCCAAAGACCCCAACTATATTGGCTTCGGCCTGACACTTAGTTTGTAGTCTTTAACTGCTTTCAGACTATTGGTGAGTTAATTTTGTCTTTATTTGCATTTGAAATATTATTGTGCATAGTAAATATTTGGGTTTGAATTTGAGCTGTTCTGGAAGGAGGAAAAATGATTTTGCTCTAATCTTTTTCAGTGCGGCTTATCCCATTGGTCCCAATTCCATGAAGTGGTGCCCCATTCAATCCATTCAGCCTCTTCAGCTGTAAGAGTAAAACCCTTCGCCTTTTCTTGCCCAGAAATGCAGACTTCAACAGATACCACAAGAACCCCCCCCCCCCGAGAACACCCTAAAAAGAGAAAAAAACCCCTTTAAAAGCATACCACTGATTTCTAGAAAGAGGTTTACTTGGGGACAGGTCAGGAGAAAATACCAGAATCCCAAAGAAGGTGAGTGAGGTTCCCTGATTTTGGCAGATCTGCAGCTGGGCTGAGTGAGCCAGCTCAGGGACAGGGTCCCTGCCCTGAACCCTTAGAGCTTCCTTAATGTGGGGCACCCACCCAGGGGTCTCCCAACCCCTCTGCCCCTGCTGTTGCTGCTGCTCACCCAGGGCTGATTCAGTGGCTAATTTAGGTGAAGCCAGTGATAAAGAAGCGGCCAAGACCTAAAGCAGATGATGAACAAAAGTGCTCTGGAAAGGTCCCTTTTCCTAGATAAACACCTGCCCCCCTCCCTGCCTTTCGTGGTTACTGTTGGTGCCTCCCCAGTGTCCCCTTCCAGGAATTCCTTTGCTCTCCTTAAAAGCCCCCCAACCCCCAACCCCCGCCCCGACTTCTTTAGCCGGCTCTTTTCCAACTGTCAGCTAATTACACAGTTGCCTCTCCCGTTTAAACCGTCAAAGAAATCTCCATCACTTTGTTCCTTTTGGGCAGCCTCCCCTATTGTGCTCCTCGGACGCCCAACAGGGCCGATATTAACTCTCCGTTAATTATACCCCCTTCTTCCTTTCAGCCCCGGCCAATCCCGGGGGCAGGTAGGCGGCCGTCCCCTCGCCTCCATCACTGTCGCTGCCCACAAAGGGATCAATGAAGGCGCCTCGCGTCCTGTCACCTCCGTCGGACACACCCAGCCCCCCCCCACCCATTGCCTGTGCGGAGGGAGGGGGAGAAGAAGCCCGGCTTTGAAGTGCTAATCAGGCCGACGAGCTCGCCCGCTCGCTCGATCGCTCGCAGGGCAGAGCCAGGCTCGGCAGACCATCCATGCGCTCGGACAGAGGCCCTTCCGGGCCGAGCGGGAGGCTGAACCAGGCCAAGCAGTGCGCTCGCTCCTCTTTGGCGGAGGTGGTGGTGGGCGGAAGGGTTGGGAAGGGTCCTGAAATGCTGCCGGATAAAAGAGGGAACCCCCTTCCCCAAGAAGGAGAGACAGTAAAAGGTCGCTCGGGCAGTAGTGGAAATTAACCCCCAACAAAGGCCGTGCCCGGTTTGCTAATAAGGGGCAGGCTGGGGAAGGGGCTTGGTGTGTGTGTGTGTGTGTCTCCTGGCAGGTTGATTGAATCTTTGTTGGTTTATGACTGAAGGGAGGAAGGTGGGGAGACTGTTAATGGCTTGGAAGCTATAATGTAAGAACAAAATCAACATTAATTTCCTTTTGTACCTAGTTTAGGAGTTCTTTTACCTTCTTGACCCTGCTGGCTGGAGGGCAACCTCAAAATTCACTAATGGCACAATACCTAAGATCAAGTCGCCCCCCCCCCCCACATGCAACCATCTCAGCCTCTGGCTCAGTGATGGACGGATAAGAAACAAGAAGCCCCCAAAGTCGGCCTAGAAGACCTGAGCCAGTAAGCGGGGGGGGGGGGGGGGAGAGGCTGTAGCCTTAAATGGGCAGCCGAGCCTGGCAAAGAGCAGGAATAAAGAAACACGTCACACGTGGGGTGGAGCATTCATGGTAACCTTAATCAGACCATCCTTTTTTCTTGAGGAAAATCAGATTGTCTTCACAGTGGGTGAGTTGGGCAGCCATAGAAACCTATTATTTAACAAATAATAAACATTGGCTTTGTCCCTGAAGATTTGGTAGTCTGACACCCAACACAAATGACGTCTCCTCCATCTTGGAATTCTCTTTGAAGTGCAAATATCATGGCTGTCCTAGTGGTTAGAGTTCTCTGCTTTTTCTCCAGCACCTGTTTTTGTAACACTTTGGCTCTTAAACAAGGTGAAAGCTGGCACGATTTCTTGTGCCATCCAACTGGTCCTAACAACAAAGCCAGCAATGGAAGCTGAAGCAAAGTTGTAGCTGATGCTGAAGGAGACCTGGCCCACCATAAGGAGAAAGGCTGCGAGGTCCCATCAAGGGCAAGTGGACCCAGTCCAGGGAACAAAACCCAACCTGCTGTTGCAGAACCCACCTAGAAGGCCATCGGAGTGAGCCTTCCCAGGTCCAGACCGTCCGGAGATGGGGGCAATGCGATTGCCACACCTCCCACCCCCACTTCTGATTCCCTCTAGCGATAGTCTGGATTTGGAAAACGGGCTCCTGAAGTCCTAATTTGGAACTCGCACATGGTACGTTTCTAGCAGATCCCATTTCCAACATTAATCAGGACCCACAATGGCAATTAGATTTCTTTACTCTTGTCTCCCAGAGCAGGGCGCGACAACTCACATTTAAGGGGGGCATTATTGTTTAGGTTTTCTGTGCAGACGTGAAGTTAATGATGCTGTAAGCACCACTGAGTTTCTTCAGATGCGGGTGATGAAACTGATGGTGTCATCGCCAGAAATTTGCTGGAATATGTCCACTTCAGTCATAATATCAATGTTAGGCTGATGGGATTAATCAGTTCATGTTAACAGAGTGATTATCCTAAAGCAAAGAAGGAACATTTCAAAAGAGTAATCCAGACTGAGAAAGTGAAGCAAAACTGTTTGGGCTTCCAGAGAGGTCATGGTTGAATTATCACAAAACTCTCTTTATTCAAAGCAGATGCTTATTATGATTAATTTAGTGTGAAAAGTGAACCAACATGCCTATAACCAAGACTGTCTCCTCAATTATGTAATAAGACACCTCCTCATTATATCCACCAAGGATGATTGTTATTTTCCTAGAGGCTCTAGAGCCACAATTTGCCAAAATCCTCCTCCTCCTCTTCCAATGTTTTTGATGGTATCATACTTCAGAGGGTAAGCCAAATGACCAATAACAAAAGAATTCAAATAAACATCAAATAAAAGGAAAAAAGACATTTCTTGCCGTCTCTGTTGTGCATACCCCCTTTCTCCTCCTCCTCCTCCTCAGAAATGGTGAGCCTCAGCCCCCTCCCTCCGCAGAGCTCTGGGTCTAGCAGAAGCCAAAGGCCCTCCAACTGCCTGCCCCCCCCCCAAGCACAAGGCCTTCTTTCCTCACCTCTTTTACTCAAGGGCGGTGCAGGCCAAGCAGCTCAGGAGGACCCCCAGGCCGTTAGGAGACATCCTGAGCGGCAAAGGGCTACCATGAAAATAGCAGCCTGTGGTTTGGGAAGGCAGAACAGATGCCCAAGAGACAGCCCTGTCCTGGGGGTTTCATGGCCCCAGAGAGAGGGGCCCAGGGCCCTGTAGCGAATGGGGATGATTCCCATTACACAACCTTGCTGGGAGAGAAGGCAGGAGACCAGCGGCAGGCAACTCGTGTCTCCTGAACAACAACATCCAGTATGGATACCAGCAGCTGCTCCAGGGGTAAGAATTCAAAGTCAGCACTCCCTGGCAGTCCTTGGCCATCTTCGTATTGCCATATCAGAGGACAAACGCTCAAGTTTTGGGGATGGAGCTTACAATACGGAGACTCTTTAGGCTCAGGTATTTTTTTCTTTCAGCTCCCTCTAGTGGCCTCACAAACACACAGATTTCCCCCCCCCCCCAAACTTTAATTAAAAAAAAAAGCTTCCGGACACCCAGCCGCCCATTTAAACTTGCAAAGGATATGGTCAAAATGATATGGTCAAAATACTCACTTGCCTAATAATTGTGTAGAGTGTGTACATGTGCATTTCATTTCTAAGCGAAGAACTCTGTGCTTGCTTAACACACCCTTACTTTCAGCCTGTTTCTCTAACCTTATCTATCCATGTAGTTTTGATATATATTTTCCTCTTCTAAAGTAGCAGCTCTCCATTCCAATTTTGTGTCCCTAAACTTGCAAATTCAAAAGGCAGTTTCTCCACATCTTCTTCCAAGGCACAAATAAAGATATAGAAAAGCAGAGGATTGTATGGGAAGCTTGCTTGATGCAAAAATGGATGTAAATTACAGTATGCATAACTCATTGGAAGGAGCCAGACCTCCTGGGCTGCTGTCATCCATTACAAGGCGGCTCTGGATTATGAGCCCAATGGTTCCCAACAGAGCTACAGGCGTCTTGTTTCTTGCATGCTCTGCACAAATTTCAGGGAGTTTGATAAGCAAGATGTTTGCCAGTTTTCCTGAAAATAATTTGTATTCACTTCTACAAAGTTAACTCAGCTTATTTTGAACACAGGCCAATGGCTGCGTCTGATATTACTACAGGTAAGAAAAGAAGAAAAAATCCTAACAAGATTGTTTCTTTTGCTGACAAACCTTGATTTCGAGGGAGAGAGTAAGCTATCTGTCTCTAAAATAAAATTTAGCATTAAATTTAGCTCACCACTGTGAGCTACTACTCTTCTTCCCATGGCAGAAAAGTATGGAATAAATAAAATGCAATTTTATTACAAAATCAGGGAAAAATAACTTTTTGTTCCAGTAAGAAATTGCCCCAATTGCTACGACTGGTATGTCTAAATCTAAACACTGGGGATCATCACTAAAGCAGTAAAGTGTAATTCTCTGGGATTATATATTATAGTTTACATAAAAATATGTAATTCGTTGTACAAATTATACAGGTAGTCCCTGACTTACGACCATAATCGAGCCTAACATTTCTGTTGCTAAGCGAGACATTTGTTAGGCGAGTTTTGCCCCATTTTATGACTTTTCTCACCACAGCTGTTGTGTGAATCACTGCAGTTGTTAACTTAGTAACAGGGTTGTTAAATGAACCTGGCTTCCCCCACTGACTTTGCTTGTAAGAAAGCCGCCATAGGGGATCACCTGACGGGGGACACGGTTGCCAAGCGTCCAAATTTGGATCACACGATGACGGGGATGCCATAAAGGTGTGAAAAACGGCCGTTTTCCGTGGCGTTGTGACTTTGAACGGTCGCTAGCTAGATGATCTCTTTTAAGTAGAGGACAACAGGCAAACCTTCTTAGAAATCGTTGAAACAAAATCCTCCTCCGTCTCCCTTCTCCAAAGCAGGAGTCGAAAACGCTCCGGGGAGGATCGGGCCCCTTTCAGAGACACGGGAGGGGCCCTCGGAGGGGGGGGGCGGCAGGCCGGGCAGAGGGGGGGGCGGGGGGCGGGTCCTCGGCCTTCTCCCCCCCCCCGACTCGCGGTCTCCGGCCGCCCTTTTGCCCCTCCCTCTGCCTCCCCCTCCCGTCATGGCGGCGGCGGCGGACATCACGGCGCTCTTCAAGGCCTCCGTCAAGACGGTGAAGACGCGCAACAAGGCGCTGGGCGTCCCGCCCGGAGGAGCCGAGCCCGCCGCCCTCTGGCCCAGGCGCGCCCCCCGGGGAAAGGGAGGCTTCTCCGCCCGCGCCCGCGAAGTGGTGAGTGGCGAAGGGCCTCCTCGCTTAGGCCGCTTCCCGCCCGGCCTCGACATACCCGAGGGGGTTGCGGGAAGGGGAGCCGGGCCTCGGGAGGAAAGGGGGCGGCGGCGGGCCTGGGTGCCCCCCTCGCCCGGGCAGGCGGAGGGAGAAGGAAGGAGCCGCCGGGTTTGGCTCCAGGCCGAGGGAGGGCGGGAGGCGGGAGGGAGGGGGAGGAGACCCCCGGCCCTGGAGGCTCCGGCGGTGGGTTTGGGGCGGCTCTGTCGGCGGCCGCTCTTGGCCGGCGAGGGAGGCCGAGGAAGGCGAGAAGCCCCGAAGGAGGAAGCCCTGGCTGGGCTTCGAGCGGCCTCCTCGGATTCGGCTCCCCTTCTCGGGAAGCGAAAAGTTCCTTTGGGGAGGAAGGCCCGGAGGCCAGAAGGCGCCTCGCCGCCAGCGCCGGGCGGGACGGGCCTCGCCCCCGGCAGGGGTTGCCAAGAGAGGGGGGCGTTTGGGGGGGGGCTCCCCTTGTCCGGGGGCGCCTGGCTTTGGGTTTCCTCCCGGAGCAGCCTCCTCTCTGTCTCTGCTGGTGGCTCGAATTGAGTGCCAGGACCAGACAGTGGTCAATCTAGGTTTAAAAGGACCGGGCATTTGACAATCTAGGTTTGTGTTGTATTGTGGTTTGTATTGGAGAGTAGTGATCTGCAGAATTTTTCACTTTAAAGATTTTTAAAATTCTAAACATTCAATTTCCTGTTCTGATAATTTTAGATTTGTTTTACCTTCTATCTTATCCTATCCTATCCATCTATATCTATATCTATATCTATATCATCTCTCTCTCTCTCTCTCCCTACCCTACCCTACCTCATCTATTTCTGTATCATTTATATCTATATATCTATATCTATTTATTTATATGTATGTATGTATGTATGTATGTACATACGTATGTATGTATGTTCCAGCATAACACTGGAACACCTTGAGCAATTTCAACCACACTTGGTACACATATGACTTACTATCTGGCGACAAATACTGTGTGTGGGGGGGGGTGTAAGACACCTCTAGGGGTGGCCTTTCGGAACAATGGTCGTGTTCTGTACACTTGAGCCTATCTCAGCGTTTTTCTGAGCCTCCCTCACACAGTAGGCCTAAGAAGGGAGCCTGATTAGGACAGTACAGAGGCCTTGGATTGGGCGTGCCATGGCCTAAGCGGATCGCCCGTCCCCACCTCACAGCTTCGGCCCGTGTTCCCAGGGTTGTCTTTCGCCCCAACGCATTGCGTGAAGGACGGGACCACCCCAACCGAGGCGAAACAGGTATGGAGGCCAGAGAGGAGACCCAGCCTATTTCAGCAGAGGTGGAGGAGGCGCAGCATGGGCCAGCTCAGGGATTTATGTTCCAGTCCCAGGCCCAGTTTGAGGAAATGGTAAAACGGGTGGTGGCAGAGGCGGGGGGGGGGCACGTTTCTAAATCCCCCAGCTGTCCACAGGTTCCGTAGCTGGGATTTGAACAAGGTCCTTATACTTATAAAACCCTGTAAATAAAATTGCTTTGATTTGACACTATAGATATAATTCCTTTTCCTGTCTAATACAAGATTGGGATAAATAAATACCCGAGCAATGCCAGGTAATCAGCTATTTTATTATAAAAAATAATAACTCAAGGTGACAATACCAAATCCTCCTGCTATTTTCCTCACAACAACAACAACAACAACAACAACAACAACAACGAATCGCTGAAACCAGCTCTGTTTCCAGTTCAGTTAAGCTCAGGGTGGCCACAAAGACAGAGACAACAAAGACACATTCGGAAGCTCTGTTTTGAATTCAAATCCTTCCAACTTTTTCGTGTGAATTGAGGTACTTTCCTCATTCCTATTAAGGGAAAAGCAGATACAGTTTGCGGAAATGTAATCATGGGTCCTGTGTTCTCTGCAGTAAATATGCATAGACTAAAACCACAGTCGCTTCCATGGTTAGTGATTGCATGTTGGCTTCCTTAAAAAAACCGTGATAGCCTTCAAGTATCTTCCTTCCCAACTCCTGGACTGCCTCTTCCAAATACTCGGTCCCAGTGAAATACCGCACTGCCTCCCTTTGCCTCCAATGGCTGCAGGTGATGTGCAGGCCAGGACCAGCTCTCTTGCTTCACTTTTTTCAGGGCTGTTCCCTGCACTTGCCTGCATTTGTTCTGCCATCCCCGTCAGGGCCCTTTTTCTCAGAAAAAGGATGCTGAAGCCTGGGCTGCCCCTGAAGGGCGGCTAGTCCATCCGCCTGTCAAAACTTGTGACCTGCCTTTCTTTTTTTCCTCCAACCTTCACCCCCTTTTTTCATGTTTACACGCTTGGAGTACTTTATTAAAAATTTACTCATTACTGATACTTGCAGGGTGAAAATACTTCTGATAAATATTAGAATATGCCATTCTGAAAAGTGAATTGCCAATAGAGATTCAACACAAAATATAATAGGTTTATAATAAGAGCAGATTGCAATTGATGTTTTGCTGTACTGAAAATTATAACAACTTTATTTCCTGGGTTTCTGCCTTTCCAGGGGCCAATTTTGTGTCCAGATGAAGGCAGAATTGAATTTTACATACCGGTAGTTACTATTTGCAAAATTACAATACAGGTAGTCCTTGACTTACAACAGTTCATTTAGTGACCATTCAAAGTTAAAACAGCACTGAAAAAAGTGGCTTTTGACCTTTTTTCACACTTACGACAATTGCAGCATCCCCATGGTCACGTGATCAAAATTCAGAGTCTGACTACGACTATTGCAGTGTTCCGAGGTCATGTGATCACCTTTTGTAACAAAGTTAATTGGGAAGCTAGATTCGCTTAACAACCGTGTTACTAAATTAACTGCAGTGATCCACTTAACAACTGTGACAAGAAAGGTGGTAAAATGGGGCAAAATTGTCTCATTTAACAGAAATTTTGGGCTCAATTGTGGTCGTAAGTCAAGGACTACCTGTATGCTTGTTTTAAGTTTGCAAAATCCATTTTAAGTGGCTTATGATCCGGTGCGTACTGCAGCATCTCTGTTTTAATTTTAATCTCCTTTGGTCTTTGGCGACCTTCATATTCCTGTGTGGCTCTGCTGGATTCCTGGAAAAAGTTTTAGTTCAGGCTTTTCCTTCATTTGTTCATTGCTGAAGTGCTGTTTATTCTGATATAACAATGTTAAGTTAAACAATACAATGGAATTGCTTTATCATGCATATTTTTCACATGTATCTGTTATTTGTTGTAATACCATAATTGTTAAATCATGTATGTTATTCATGGGGAATATTTTGAAAATCGCACAAGGAAATAGCACAAGGAAACATGCTAAAATTATTATTTCTATAGAAAAATGGCCATAAAGCAATAAAATTACAATAACAATAAAGTTATTGGATTCTGCTATAAACTTATTCAGATTATTTAAGAATTAAGAGGCAATCAGATTTAAGCAGTAAGTTAAGTTGCGGCAATGCAAAAACACTGTTTAGATATGCTATTCAGTTTTGGTGCCTGAAGTAGTTTGGCTGTAATTATTATTGTTGTGACTGGTTTGTTACATTCGAATGGGGACAGTAATTGTATAATCCATACAGTGTAGACAGAAATTGGTTTTTGTCATTTGTTTCTATTTTGAGTACTAAGGAAATGGCATATACCATATGAATTCTGTTCAGCTGGCTCTCTTTCTGGATGTTTTGCAGCCGTTTTTACCAGATACATTTAGCAAGTCCGTTTTTTTTCCTCAGAGGGCTGTGAAAACGCTCCATTGATGGGTCTTCTCCTCCGGGCAGCCCTTCCCTCAAAGAATAAGGCCACTGACGGTCACAGCAGGTTGGCTTGATTCAACGGGTGGCCCTCCCCGCATGTGCCTGGCCCAGGAGCAGGGAGACCCAGAGCCATCCAGAATACGTAGTTTTCCCCGTAGGGAAAAAATAGGACTGCCTGCTTGGTCCTTTTTCACTTTTTAATGGGAGGTTTTTATCTGGTTGTTTATTGTTTTATATTTTTAGGAGGCTGAAATTAGCATGTCAGAGTCCTTGTTATGAAGAGAACATTTATCTGTATGGATTGATTGCAGTGGACCTCTCTGGCCGTTCTGGAGACAAACAAGGTTTTACTTTGGTATTGTGGAAAAATAGTTGAATCCAGAATTACCAAGGATTAGTTATTTTTATAATTTATGCTTTGAGGATGCCATATGTAATTTAAAAAGATAGTATGAATAACCCAAAGATATGACACCATAATAAAATATGTCAGTACAACATCATAGTTAAAAGTATACTAAATAATGCCGCAAACAAGAACAGCAGCAATTAAATGGTGGATAACAAGAACATAATCAGTAATTTTATTGAGAAAAAAGTGGAGTGTCTATTGTTCCTTTATTATTTATAAATCGTAGTTACTGTATTTTTCAGAGTATAAGACGCACCGCAGTATAAGACGCACCTTAGTTTTGGGGGAGGAAAACAAGGAAAAAAGGCCTCTGCCTCCCAGCAATTTGCCAAACAGCAAACAGCACAGATGATATACAATGTTTGCTGTGTATTTCTGTGCATGTGTGCCTGACCCATGGAAATGGCAAAGAATTGGAGAAATGTACATTATGGCAGTATATTAATCCCAGAAAGTTTTCTTAAATGTAATCACATTAACTCCTCCTAATTATTTAAATAGATCTACTCCAAACATGACTAAGTCAGGGTTTCTCAGCTGGCTTATTTTAATACTAATACTTAATACTAATACTTAATACTAAAACAGGACATTTCAGATTATACTTTTACAGATCTTTAAAATTGATGTGGCTTTCTGGAAGTATTCTCTGCTATTTAAAAGAAGATACAATAGCACTGGGCCTCTTCAGAGCAAGCATTTATTTTAAAAAGCTTCTTCATTTTGTTAAGTTGTCTAGAACAATAATAAAGCAGTCTTTAAAAAATAAGTAATAATTTGAACACTCTACAAACATTTAACAAAATAACATATTAACAGAATCTGCCTGTACCTAGGATAGAACTCACAACCTCCTGATTGTGAGGCAAGAGCTCTATCTCTGAGCCACAGCAGCTCTAGCTTGCCTTCTTGCAATTTCAGCAGTCTAATATTGCCAGCAGTTTATCTCCCAGCAATATGTCTCATCACATCCACCGTAGTTTCAGTTTCATTTTACCACGTGGCTTGCAAGCCTCCGTCAGCTGTAGGTCGGGAGGCAGTTTATTCTTGTGCTCTTCTTGTGCTTTGCCCTGTTTGCTGCAAAGAGGTAAATTGCTGGCAGGCAGAGGCCAAAGGGTGGGGGTGGCTGGGTGGGGCAACATTCGGTGTATAAGACGCACCTAAGTTTTCACCCTCTCTTTGAGGGTAAAAAGGTGCGTCTTATACTCTGAAAAATACGATACATAGCCACCGATTTCACAATTGACTCATTCTACTGTTCATGTAATGTGATTCTGATGTATACATTGTGGGAGACAATTTTTGTAATGGTGTGTCTGAAAATCTGTATTTTATATTTCTGTGAAAAGAATTCACTCCCTTTGCAATATATTGAAGTTTTGTAAATCTTTGCCATTGAGTAGTATCAAAGCATCTCATGGACCCTCTTAATATTAAAAGGGAGTTGAGCGTGAGTAAATACGTAGCTCCAATTTTTGGTGCTTGTTTAAGGTAAATCATGAACAAAAGTTTTCCCACATGCTGTGTTCCAGTGTTAAAAAAAAACCCTTAAGATTCAGTAACTGATGCAGCAACACATTGGTAATAATTGCAGCCCTGTAATTAGCGTTAATGTTTAACTTTGCCATGTAGGCATTTTGGCCCATTGCTTCATTGCGCAGACTTTTTTGATAACACTTGGGGTTTTTATTACACGGCTTTCCTATCTTAAGTCCCACCACAACATTTCTGTGTGATTTAAGTCTGGATCGTGTTTTGGCTTTTCCAAAATGCTGATTTGATTCTTCATCGTTCTCTCGTAGGCTTCTGTAAGAGATCATTGTCTTGCTGCAGAGTTCGCTTGTGCTTCAGCTGAAGGATAGATGGCCCAATGCTCCGAGGTGGAGCTCATGCCTCCTCAGGGACGGTAAACAGTCCAGGTCTTAGGGGTCAGCAAAGCATCCTGGAATCACAATGCTGCCATCTTTGTGCACGGGATGGCATAAAAACTGTTGTGGAATTCATGGTTTTGTTTCCACTGGATGTTAGCGGCTTTGTAATCCAGGAAGTTTCCTTGCTATCTTACCTGTGTCCATTGCATTTCTCCTGGTGTTTGGAGGGCTTCTTGGAACACTGGAAAGAAGCATTGGGGCTCCTTTGCTTTACTACCCTCTCAGGAACCCCATTTTTAGTCAGTGCCTTTCCAATGATGGAATCATGAACCCCAGGACAGAAAAGTCAAGAGAGGCTTATAGGGTGCTATTTTGAGATTCTTCATGGCATCTAGAGCAATTTTAGAGTTCAGTTTTGGAGTGATTTTGACAGGATGGGCACCCTTGAGATTCTTTGTTGTTCCCAGTCTTTTACATTTCAACACTGTGGATTGCTGATACCCCGGAGCTTCAGAAATCGGTCTGTAGTGCTTTCCAGACTGATCGACATCAGGGACTTTTTAATGAAGGTCTTCAAACATGCCTCTTGGACCCGTGTGGCAACCCCTGCATTATGACAAGAGGAGTCAGCTGGGGACAGGGCTGATCGCTTAATGAAGCCCTCACACATCTTCCCTTTAACGGAAGTGATGGGGAAGGTTCGATTACTTGGCCCTATGGGCACACAGCAGGCTGGATGACTTTGTCTAGGAATAAATAAAATAAACACCGAACTTTGGGGGATCTTGCTAACTCAGACTCTAGTTATGTATCAGCAGGACCTCAACAGTTTCTGGTAACATTCAGTGTAAAAGAGACGCAAAAAAAAAAATATCAGGGTGAATATTTTTTTCCGCGGAACTGTACAGACCAGTGGTTTCCCCCTGTCTGTGCTAGATCCTGTAGTAAGTACAGTACTGTAAAAAAAACAAGACCTCCTTTGTGAAGCTCCCAGGCAAGACTCACTTTTAGCTGTGCGTTCATCTTTATTGTCTCTGGGACATTCATGGGCGTATGATCCTGTGGGTGAACCATCCCAGCCTGGCTTGTGTGTTGGGAGATTGTCGTGCTGCCAGCTCTTCTCCGGAGCTTGCAAGTGGGCAAAATCACAGAGGGAAGACCCTAAGCTTGGCCTGGCCTTTGGAGCCGTCTTTTGCAGTTCTCTTATCTGCTAATGCACAAGAGTAGATTCAGGACCTTTTAATTTGCAAGAGGGACGTGTTCTCATTGTGAACCAATATCACGAAGATGAAAATCTGTTCAGAAGAACTCTGTAAATGAGACCATTTGGATAGGTCCTTCTAGGAAGCAGCTTGTGCTTGTATGTTCCACAGAAAGGTTCACAAGCAATTCAATTTGGGGGGTGTTGTTGTGTTTTTTTGTAGAAGAATGTCTTTGTTGGATCTCATTTCTTACCATTTACCAGTACCAGAATTTCACACAATGTTGACATCTTGTTAACAGTTTCTTCCAAGTATTGCCTTTGTTTAAATTTTAAAGCTCTGTTCTAGGCAAACTTCATTGTTTGTCCCTCTTGAACACCTTATATTCTAAAACATTTCTATGTTTTGTGAAGGAGGAAAAGCTATAAACTGTGGAAGGAAGGAAAATATCTGAGGAAGGAAGGAAGGAAAATAAAAATAAAAGGAAATATCTGAGATACTTTGCAGAGCAAAATTTTCAAATCTAATTCCAAATACGGTAGCCACTTTACAGTGTTTAATACTGTTTCGTTATTTAAGTTTCACTTAATTTGGCTGTTTAAAAACAATGAGACAAGAACTGTTACAATATTTGGAAATAGACCTTGAAAGATATAATGATATTTGTTTATCCTGAATTAAATTATAGAAAATTCCATGGGAGGGAAATACTTTCTCAACACAGCCCAATCCAACGTGGCATTCAAACTCAGTTATTCAACTAAATATAATAAATGCAACTTCATGTTTTTGTTATGAATTTCTGAATGTGTTATTTTAGTGTAAATATCAAATTTGTTTTTGTAAGGAAAATAAAATAGTACAAAGGAATTTTAGATATGAGATGGCTTTCAAGCTTTTGGATCCTGGGGAGATTTTGTAGAAATAAAATGAAAGTTAGGATTGAAACTGACTCTTTTTAAACATGAGAGCCAGGAACTTGATAAATGTATTAGGATTTTATTATTGGATGGGGAGTGCTTTCTTATATTTTGGCCCTGTCATCGGGGCCAAATCATTTATCCCCAGATTTCCTTTGGACTTGTTGTTTGGTAGCATGGCTGGTATCCTGTGTTGGATACAAGATAGCATGTTTCCCAGTTTGATACAGTAGATCAAATGAGGTCCCTTTGTGTTAATTTTGTTTTCAGAGCTAAGTCACAAATTAATTAAAAATGTCATCTTACTGTGCAGTCTGTACATACTAAGTGAGTTTGAAATTTCTGTATTGTTGTCCCTTAACGTTGTTGTCTTTTCAAAGTTGTTTGAAAAGAAATTGTGGCAATGAAGTGCTGACCGGCTCCTTAACAGCCTTCCCTGTGTGCACTTGTTGCAGTTTTTGTTCTTCAATTAAATACACCTTGCCTCCTTCAAACAAGCCCCTGCACTTATTCCCGCAGCTCAGGCAAACATGTGAGGAGATGAAAGTAATGAGAAAGGGAAGCATGAAGACAACCCAATTAGCACCAAAGCGAATGTTTAATTGAAAGAAGGGTCATGCTTAAAAGCCCAAATGCTGCCTTTTGGAAAGAAAACCCTGTTGTGGCATGTGCAAAGTTCAGTGTCGTCCTCGCAGTAGATGTAGCTAGTATAGATGAACAACCGGGGTTTACATTTGCAAGCTGGAATGTCCTGCAGATAATTAAGTTGTGGTCAGGCTTTAGAAAAATACAAAGTTCTCGAACTATGATTTTGTAAACATGCTGCAATAACATTTCATTATATTTAACAGTTTCATATAGAAAGCTGATACTCTCACAAGGCATTGATTAAAGGTAAAACATCAAGAAAGAAAAAAATATTAAATTAGAACTTCAGTTAGGATGTTGACAGTTGGCTTGTAATATTAAACAGATGTGCATATTCTTGAAATAATCCTGTTTCAAAACTTTGTTGCCAAGATCTGAAAAAAAAAGCTACATGATTTTTTATTAATATTAAATTCCCTTTGACTTTGGACTGCCCTTCTTTTTTTGCCCATGTCTTGATAGGGAGGTGTTAAAAGAACAAATGTGTTTAAGAACAAAAAGGCTACCTATCATCTAGTCTATAATAAACAAAACTGACAGTTGCTATTTAGGTAAAATTCTTGTTGTGTGGTTGAGAGGGGAAAGGAAGAATATTGGGTGCTGCTTATAACGAAATAATTCAGTTTTCTGCAATGAATTGAAGTTTAGCATTATGTTGTTTCTTTTTTTTCAACAAGAGAAGAATATTAGTAGTCAGTTGTACATGTTTTCCTGGGATGACCATCCATTTTTTCTGGTTGGATGCGCGGAGTTATATAATCTCTTATTTGTTATCTGAATGTTGTTGTTTTTCTGCATTAGTTTATGAGAAGATACTGAAACTTCCCTAAATTATGCAGTATTTGTAAAATGAAATGACTAGTAATTTTTCTTTTGTAATTGTTTCATCTTTTCAGTTTTTGTTAAGAACTCAAATCTACAAATTATCCATTAAATCCTATGTATTCTCCTTATCTGCTTCTAGATAATACCATCTTATTTCTCCACTGATAAATAAAATTAGTAGATTTAGCTTTGTCGTGTCATAGCCTATTTACATTTACTCCTCTTTACTAAGGGTCTAAGGCTGGGGGAGTCACACAAGCAGAATGTCGACAGAGGCTGGCTCCTTTTCTGCCACACCAATAAACGCCTCGAAAATAAACCCCCTGGTCATGCAGCCTTTTTTAAAAATTGCCACGTTAAACACACAGCTGAAACCCTACTTAATCATGGGTTTGCAGAACTAGTTTAAAGATTCTTGGGATTTTGGTGATGAAATGATAAATATAAACAATCACCTATCAGTAATGATTCATGATTCCTAAGTAATCTTTTAATTATCGTTTTTTGTTTCCATTAAATGGAGAATCAACCATTGTTCTTTCATAACAGTATCTCTTGCTATGAAGGAGGTGAACCATTCGCTAACATGATTGTCACATTTCTCACCTCCCAAGCCTCTGGCTAAATACGGGACTCAGTATGGTTTAGATTCAGAAGTCCTCATGCTACTTAATGAATTTCCCCCCACTTAATGAAAGGATTGCCTTGCTACGATTTTGGCATTCAGCAGGTAGCAAACTCCCCATTTGTCCAGGTGTATATGAATGCTTTTTTCATTTTCAGCAGGTATTAGGCTGATTATCTGAATTAGGTTGATAGGTGAGAAAGAAATTAATTTATTGACTAGATTTTTATCCTGCCTTTCTCTTTACAAGTAACTCAAGGCAGTGACTGTATCTAATATTGCTTCCTCCTTCTGTTTTCCCCACAACAGCAACCCTCTGAGGTGGGTTGGGCTGAGAGAGAGGGACTGACCCAAAGTCACCCAGCCAGTTTTCATGTTTAAGACTGGACTAGAACTCACCGTCCCCCAGTTTCTAATCCAGCACCTTCACCACTAGACCAAACTGGCCTCTGGCTTCTACCTCAGAGATCCTGGACTCAGGTGGCTGGAATTGCCGTCATCACCGGTGGGCTGCCAATAGAATCAATTGCCTTACATAGCCATGGGTCGCCATGGGGTTGGGGGGAGCTCTTTGGATAAAGAGCCACAGATGAATTAAAGTGTGCTAGGAACATCATTCATTTACCAAACAGCATGTGATTGGCATTAAGAGCCGAGGTGGCGCAGCGGTTAGAGGCAGTGCCGCAGGCCACTTTAGCTGACTGTGATCCGCAGGTCAGCGGTTCAAATCTCACCGGCTCAAGGTTGACTCAGCCTTCCATCCTTCCGAGGTAGGTAAAATGAGGACCCAGATTGTTGGGGGCAATGTAAATATACATTGCTTACTGGTGTAAACCGCTTAGAGAGTGCTTGCACTGTGAGGCGGTATATAAATCTCACAAATAAAATAAAATAAAATAATTTCAAACTTATTTTGTTTCCCACGTGTATCAGCTATCCAATTTAAATATTAATATAGGATAAGTAAAATTAATCTGTTTGAATGTTCTTGTTCATTCAGTGTGGATAGTTTGAATCTACATTGTTGTATTTTGATACAAGGCTGGTTGATAATGTTATGATATTTCCTTTAGCCTAGAAATGATAGGAAGTTTAGAAGAAGTTTGTGACTTCCCTTGAAAACTAGATTTAATATATTAGTTCTAGAATGGAAATTCAGTATTTTTGATTTGGAGGAAAAATATGAGGAATATACAAATAATAATTTGATCCCTCTGAATTCTGGAGACTATTTTCAGTTTAAACATAAAATAATTGTGATAGTGATATTTGAATTCTTGGGAGACATGTGAGCTGCTTCAGAATAGAAGTTGGTTCACTTGAATGAATTCTATGTCACCTAAAGACAAATAATGTTTAAAAACTTAGGGTTTTTTGGGGGGGGTATGAAAGTCGTCCCCCCTCCCCAGATGTGTGCAGTGATGCCGATTCTTCAGCACATCCACCGCTTTGCAGCGTGGCCAAAGGAGGATCCATGGGCACATTCTCTGCTGTGTTCAGCATTTGGCCCTCTTAACTGAGCAACAGGGCTCTTCCCCATAGTAGAGCGTCAGAGAAATCCTGCCCCTTTCAAGTTTAATTGTGGCTTTGAATTTCTCTCTCTCTCCTCTCACACATCGCCCTGGGTCACTTTTGCAGGCGGCCTTCTGAGCAAAACTATCAGGGCCGTTCTGGCGCTGGCTTTCTGCGGTACACTCTGCTGATTGCTGTTCATGGGGTAATTGTTGCTATAATTAGCTGAGCAACTGTGCATTGTTGCAGTAATTATTAGATGATGCTCATGCTGAAATAAAAGACATTTTCGTCTAATTCATATGCCTATTTAATAAAAACAGCTATTTTTTTAAAGCAATTTTGAAAATATGCGGAATGTAGCAATTAACCTACATGCATGTATGTAATACTAGAAAACGAGCAACTTATTATATTCAAAGGGAGATCTGATAGGCTGAAATTGCTTAAAACATCAGTTATTGAAGATCTACCCTGGGGATTTTAAGAAACCGTTTAACAGATGAAAGTATATTTTGAAAAGTCTGACCTTACAGCAATCATAAAATGAATGCAAACAGGGCTTCTTCCCCTGAAACATAGAGAGAGGCCATCTGTGTCTAATCCTGTAATTACAGGCTGAGTTCAATTACCTTTTCAAAGCTGGAGCAGACCGGAGACAAAGCAGCGAATGTGCAGAGGGCTCTGTCTAGACCTCCCTTGACCACAGCCCATAAGAGGAATTTATATCTTAACTCTGTTTAGTGTGCTCGGTTTGGTTGGTTGGTTGGTTGTTTATTTGTTGATTCATTTTGCTACCATGTTTTTGAATCTTGGAAACTCTTGTTCTTGAGCAGTCCCTCAAGAAAGAGAGGGAAGCGGCTCACAGAGGTTTTTTTTTTTAATTTCATTTTTTCATTTTCAATCTGATACGGTTTTCTATCTCTGTTTGCTAAAACTGCAGTCTCTAGTGTACGTTGTATATAATAATAAGCTCATGAAGACGGAACTGCAGGGGACTAGAGGAGTTAGTTTTCTCAGGACTCTGATGCTCCCCTGCTGTATTTCTCCTTTCTGACAAGTTTGAGGTTGGGCATATCTAGGATTGGGAGCAGAAAAACAAACGGGGGGGGGGGGGGAAGGGTGGGTCAGCCTTGGGCAGATGGAGCTCTTCTGACAGGACTGCTTTCACCTCTAAATGATAAGGTGGCCATCGGGAGGTGGGTTCTGCTTGGTCAGTCTTGATAGCCAGCTAACCTTAAATGGCATGGAGGTTGGCTTGGCTGGTCAGGCAATAGTGTCCCTGCCTGGGATGGGAGAGCGAGTTGGACATTTCATAAACTCATAAGGCTGGACTCTGCCTCCCCTGCCTTCCTCATGACGGGGTGTCCCTTGAAGGCAATTGGGAAATTGTAGCTGTTCCAGGTGGTGGGCCAGTGAGTGGGGAGTGAGACTCCCCTCAGGTCCTTCATTACCCTTCTCCCCCCCACCCCCCCTGTATTGAGGCGTCTCTAGTGGGACAAGGGAGGGGATGCTCCCTAAGGAAACAGGCCAGGAGCCCCCAGAGGAAGAAATATAGGGAGGAGCAGCCCTAATGGTTTGGGCTGCTTAAAAATGGCCGTGGAAGTTTGGGAAAGTGGCCTCACAATACAATAAAATATAATTAGCTCATATAGTCATGTTTCTTGTTTGTGTACCAGGGAGAGTGGACATAACTTTAGTGTTTGTGGTTGTCATCTGAATAACGTATCCCAAGACCACTTGCGGCTCCAGAGTCAGCCCTGCTGCACCCTTGGGGCTTAACGGAGCCAATGGCCATGGAAACACCCCCCCTCCCCCAACCCCCGCTCTTGTTATCCAAAGCCTTAGGGAAAGAGACCTGTTTTCCTAGGCCATTGAACTCATCCCTGGCTTATGCTGGTTATGCTTATATACATTTTAAAAATAGCAATTAACAATGAGGCCCTCTGGATTTCATGGCATGGGATGCCAGCCTCCCCCCCCCTCCCCTCCCCCCCCCCTACAGAAATTCTCTCTCCCCAGGCAACGTCACACATTCTGATGAGATGGGCTGCTCCAGTACTAGACCTCTGGTCCGGGTGACCGACCCAGGTTGGATCCCGCAATGTAGGAGTGGTTTAAGTGTTTTGATAAGAATGGTCAAGAAAAATGCCCCTTGTGCAGAATTAAGTATGCCTTCTTTAGCCATTGAACTTCAGATTGCTGAGAATTTAGCAGGATTGTGATGGGAGCCAACTCCCACCATGTCATGTAAATCACAAAAGGGCAACTTTTAGCAGTTCTTTGTTTGTTTCCACAACCACCCACACCCACAGCGCAAAAGAGCTCAAAAATCGAGTGCTTGGAGGCCAAGTGCCCAGGAACAGGAACCCCCCCAGCACCCAAAACATTTTAACTTTCCAAAAGTAAAATCCAGCTCCCAAGCTGATAAAAGTTGCATTTCCCCCACAAAAGATCCAGGCACCCAAAAGTAATCTCATAACATGGGGATGAAACTTACTTTTAAGTAAGCATTCATAAACCCAAACAGTTGTTTTATTTAAAAAAAAAATCTGTTCCAATCAGTCTTTCCCTTAATGGGTGTTTCATGTGGTCAGAGGCCTGTGAGCTTTCTTCTGTGGGAAGAAAGAGGTCAGCTTCACAAATTACCATCATTTTGTTTACTTGATAGGGTTTTAAATTTATTAAGAACAAATGGAAAGGGAAAGAAATAAATGGAAATATAATTTATTGGGAGTAAAAAGAAACTATTTATGTAAGAGCACAAATAAAATTTAATTTAGTAATTGAGAATTGTTGTAAATCAAGTGTATTTAATCAGTACAAAGTCAATTTCAATAAACATGTATTTTGCCTATTTCTTAAAAAAATTACTCTTCTTAGCATTTCTCACAGCTGCTTTTGTGTTGCATTTTGTGAGGTTTTGGATCATTGTGTGAAAATATAAATATTAACTGAAAGTTCTGATTAGAGTTGGGCAATAAAACAAAAAAGGGGAATATTATTAAAATCAGATGTGTCTTATATCGAAATAGAAGATGTGCACATGCCAGTCTGTAGGTCTGGTTTATATGGCGCAGCTTTCATTTATTGTTTCAACTCTGAAGGAAAGCTTGTCTTAACCACCACACACACCAACCTCCCTCTGTTTGTGCAGATCATAATCAAGTAGTAAAGTAAACTGGATGTGCAGTTCTTGAACTCAAGGTAGCTTACTCAGAAGCAAGCAGGCAGAGCATTGGACCTGGGCAAGGGACCCCAAACAGGCCCAGTAACATGGGCAGGAAGTTTCATTTACTGGCAGGATGAGATGTGTCGGAGGAGAGCTGTCTTTGCGCTGGCTAGGTGGGAGAAGAGTTGAGAGGATCGACAGTTAACTCAAATAAAGTAAACATTCCCTTTGTCTTCCTCTCTAGTTATACAACTGCACAAATGAAAGGAGTTGCTCAAAAGCTGTGTGCTTGAGGGAAGGATCTGCTCCCTCCAACGCCACACTCCTGGGGGGTGGGATGCAGCGGAAGAAAAGAGGAAAGAAATGAAACATCAGTGACCAAGTGTTAAATCACAACCGGGAAAGTTTGTGTTAAAAACTCGCTTTCCTACTAGGCCAGTGATGGTGAACCTTTACGGCACCGAGTGCCAAAAAGGTCGTGCGGAAATGTCACGTGCGCATGCGTGCGCGCTTATCGGGCCCACGCTCCGGAAAAGCTGAACTTCCTGGTTCTAGCGTGCATGTGCGCCCAACGATCAGCTGGCCGGCGCACATGCGCAGGCCGGTTTTCAGCACTGCCGCGCACGCAAAGTGATTGCGCTCCGGAAAACCTCTGGGTTCTGGCGCGCATGCGCACCTGACAATCAGCTGGCCGGCGCACAGGCTACAATTGGTTTTTGGCCACTTTGGACACGCATACCATAGGTTCACCATCGCGGCACTAGGCTGTGTCCCATCTGAGTCCACACTGAGGAATCGAAACACCTGGTGGGATTAATTCTTCCTGTTTCCTGAGAGCAGCTTGGTTTTCCAGTGAATTCATTGGTTGTCCTTTAAAGTGCTCCACAGGAGGCCACTAATTTCTTGTTCTTCCAGCTAATTCACTTTCTCTCTTTGGTGTGTGCTCAGTTGGTTTGCTACTTAACCCTGTCCTGCAACCAAAATAGGTTGAAATTTTCCAGGCTGAACGTTGACTTTTTTCTTTAATCTCTTGGTTCCTTTAAACTCTTGGTTTGATTTCTGTTTAAATGTCTAGATTAGGACACCTGCCCAGTAACAGTAGAGCAGTCTCTCTCTAGATAAAATGTGCAGCCTGCGCTTGTTGAAAGTGAAGTCTGTCCCCGACCCTCTTCTGCTTTTACGTTTTTCCTCCTTGTTGATACGAACCAGAAGTTGAGCCAGATTGATCATTAGAGGGAGCCAGACTGTCTCCTGCTTTTCTGCCCTCCCCTCCCTCCCTCCCTCCACAGGAATTAAACCTTTTGTTTAAGATTCCCTTGCTGGTAGGAATTGATCTGAATGAGCTTTTTTTAAAAAAAGTTTTTAACTTGTTGCTGAAAGTAAAGCCTCAGCATCTTCTGAAAGGCTGACCCATCCTGCGTGTGATCTGGACTGCCGGGTCACGTGTGATCACCGCTGCTGCTGCTCCTCCTCCTCCTCCTCACTGCCCAGAGAAATGGCAGTAGCTCAGGCCCTGCAGGCCCCTTCCCCCTCCTTGACACAGTGAGAGGTCTGGTGAGCAGTGAAGGAGTGGGGGGGAGCATCAGGGAGACTGGGTGTGGGCCTGGTGGTGGAGGGAGAGGCAGGCGTTGAGCTCAACTCACTAATTGGATGCAACCTTGAAGAGTAACCTGGGCAGGATTAAAAAAGGCTTTCCTGTCCTTGAGCATTTGTGATCTTTGCAGAGCAGGAAGAGCAGCCCTTATGGTGGGAGTTTCTCCAGGCTATGATCAGGAGGGAGGGAGGGAGGGAGAGCACTCCTTTTCCAGAGGCCAGAGCGAGCGGGGTGGGGGGGCTCCTGACTCCCTCCCAAAGGGAAGGGGCCCCAGAGGGCCAGAGGCATGCCCTCTGCAGCGCAGGCAGGCAGGCAGGCAGGCTCTGGGGCGCTTTTGTCTTCTTCCCCAGAGAAGAGAAGCAGGATGGCTCTCCTTCCCTGCAGCTTTTCCACAGAGGCGAGGAAACAGCCACTTCTGGTCTCTACTCCTGTAATTCCAGACCCCAAAGAAGGGGGAGGAGGAGGAACATTACACGTGGCTCCTCTTACCCCTGTCCTGACCCTTATTTCTAGATGGGCGGCAGGTGAGCTGAGGATGCCTTGGTGTTCTCCTCAAGCTGGAGTCTGTGGGCTCCATGATCCACCTTGCCTTTTGGGTTAGGTGGATTTGGAAAATCTGAAGGGGAAATTATTTCTAGTATGGCAAATAAATTGGGATCTAATTAACTTACTATTTTAATTGCATTTGGACATATGGCTGACATCGGGGCTACTTTTTAAGTAGCACTGAAAATCTTTATTTGAAAGTTATATTATATTATTTGTGTTTTAATACGTGTTTCCAGATATTTCCTAACGAGGCATGACAAACTGGGATCATGTAAAGATGACTGATTTGGAACATGAAATATTAATCCTTTTAATAGGACCTGATAAAATCCCCAAGTGAGGCTGAGAGGAGATGCTGAAAGTGAATAATTAGTAGGATCCAATGAAAGGTAGAAATCACAGAAAGGGAAACGAAGGCAGCTGCCTAATAACTGAACTGAAATCTCTGTGACCATCTAGTGGCAGCTGTAAATTAGCAGCCCAGCAGCCTTGAGATCCATGTTTCTCAACCAGCAACTTTCAAGACACGTGGACTACAGCTCCCAGCATTCCGTGCTGGCTGGGGAATTCTAGGAGTTGAAGTCCACAGATCTTAAACACCCCCCCCCCCCCAGGTTGAGAATCCAAGCTTTAGGTCACAGAACGGCTGTATGTCCCCGAGGAGAGGAGAGGCAGAGGCCCGGTGTCTTCTTGTGGGGCACCATCCTCTGGGCTGCCCAGGCTGCTAAATTGGGCATCTCTATTACAACTCCTTTCCTTTTCTTCCTCACCGGCTCAAGGTTGACTCAGCCTTCTGTCCTTCCGAGGTCAGTAAAATGAGGACCCAGATTGTTGGGGACAAGATGCTGACTCTGTAAAGCGCTTAAAGAAGGTTGTAAAGCAACGTGAAGCGGTATATGTTATTCTTGGGGGGTCTTTTCAGCATTCTGTTGAAGTTCAAGGGCAGCTTGTCTTGGGCCAACAAAAGCGAGTGCCCCTGAAAGAGGGTCCCCCTGGATCTGCCCCTTTGCACCCAGGGGGCCCTGCTGCCCTTTTCTCTCCATCTGCCAGGTCGTGTCTTGCCCTAACCCCAAAACTGATTTGGGGCAAAGTCGGAAGAAGCTGCCTTGGATTGCCAAGTGCAGACAATAGAGGCCATGCGATCTGTATTGCTTTGGATGTTTAGCAAGTAATTGGGCACATAGAAAAACCTGTTATTTACACGATTAAATGTAATTATGAAATTCAATGTAGGGAAAAGTAAAGTCTTACACAGGCGAGAAAAGCCAAAAGTACAGATATAGACTGGGTGAAACCAGGCTTCTTACTAGCAGTAACTCTGAGAGGGATCTTGGAGTCTTAGTGGACAGCCAGTTAAATATGAGCCAGCCGTGTGCGGGGGCAGCCAAAAAGGCCAATGCAATCCTAAGTTGCATTAACAGAGGGGTACAATCAAGATCAAGTGAGGTACTAATACCACTCTATAAAGCCTTAGTAAGACCCCCACCTAGAGTACTGCATCCAGTTTTGGTCACCACACTATAAAAAAGATGTTGAGACACTAGAAAAAGGGCAGAGAAGAGCAACCAAGAAGATTAGGGGACTGGAGGCTAAAACATACGATGAACAGTTGGAGGAACTGGGCATGGCTAGTCTAGTGAAGAGAAGGACCAGGGGAGACATGAGAGCAGTCTTCCAATATTTGAGGGGCTGCCACAGAGAGAAGGGAGTCAAGCTACTCTCCAAAGCATCCGAAGGCCAGACAAGGAATAATGGATGGAAACTGACCAAGGAGAGATTCAACCTGGAAATAAGGAGAAATTTTCTGACAGTGAGAACAATCAATCCATGGAACAGAAGTTGCCTTCAGAAGTTGTGTGAGCTTCATCACTGGAAGCTTTCAAGAAGAGGTTGGACTGCCATCTGTCAGAAATGGTGGTAGGGTCTCCTGCTTGGGCAGAGGGTTGGACTAGATGACCTACATGGTCCCTTCCAACTCTATTAATCTGTTAATTTTTACTATTCGCTCATTTTAGGTTAATAACATTGGGAAACTCAAAGACTTTCTTCTGCAGCACCGGAAAGATTACATTAATGCTTATAGGTAAGTGTCATGATTGAAAAAGTGAAACTTGACAATCGTGAGAAAAAATATGTATAAATCAATGCTCCTGTGTCAGTTTCCCAGTCTGACACTGAATTTAGTGGCATGGTATGAAGCTTAATTATCCTTGGAGCAGGAAAAAGAAAGTTTATACACTGTAAATTGGAGGGTTATTCTAAGGGCTAAATCCCAGCTGATGCTTGGGGGCATTTTAATATGTCGCTGCCACCCTTTCTGTGTGAGGCTTCTGGAATGGTTAATAAAAGCATCAGGATGCATAGTTTTCAAGTGGGGGGAGGGAGGAATATAACATATAGGAGCCCCTGGTTGCCACTTGATTGTTCCAGTTGCATGGTCCTATAAGTACATAAATAAACATGCCACTAGCTTTTGCGAATTCTGCGAATTCTAATTATTTTAATAGGCCCTTATTGTGTCAGGTAAACAAATGTCACAAAAAACAGAGCAGAAATGTGAGAATTCATTTAGAATAAGGAAGTTTACGCTGCAGTCCCTCTCTTCTTCCGTTCACTCAAATGACCTTATGACTGAGTTGGACATTACATTAAGAGTGGCTCTGAGGCAGGTAATCAGTTTTTATAGTGAACATTCCTTATCCTTTTCTAAAGATTGTGTAAAGTACTATGTTGTCCTGAGCTTTTCTTCAGAAAACACGGCTGAACTATTGGCTGTCTTTCCCAGCCATCTCATGTCTGAGTATGTGCGAATGTCCGACACTGATCGAGATCAGATTGACCAAGATGCCCAAATCTTCATGAGAACCTGTGCTGATGCAATTCAGCAGCTCAGAGCAGAAGGTAATTTAAGCTACCTGTGTGGCTTTAGCCAGAGGGGCAAAAGAGCTCTTTTGAGAAAAATAACCTCTATCTTTTCATTTCAGCACACAAGGACATCCATTCCCCACAAGTGAAGCAGCACCGAGAAACTGTATTGGATTTCATTGCAGACTATTTAAAAAGTATCAGTTTTTCTTGAAATAACAATACTTGTGTTTATATGTTTTGCCAAATTAGTCTCTGCTGTTGTGACCACTTCATTGTCAGAAATTCTCTTCCATATGAGCGCCAATTGAAAAGCAAGTTCTCCAGTGAGAAAGGAGGAGTCTGCCAATTTTCTGGAAGAATCTGGCTGGCAGCTGGAGGCGGCTGAAGGCAGTGGCCTAACTCAGCCTGGCGGAGGGTAGTTTCTATGGACATTGGGCTGGGGGCTTAGTGATAACGGAGTAGTTGTTAAGCAAACAAAAGCTTTGGAAAGAACCAAAGGGTTCTTAAGAAGTCCACTGATAGTAATGAGCCAGTGGGAAAACCATGACAATATTCAAAACAGCAGAAAACATTTCATTTCATTAGTATCCATTTTTAATAATACCTCCATTTTTTTTCTACCTCCTAAATCTTGAACTCTACCTGTGTAGTCACTAGGAGTTGAAAATGGCTTGGTGGCACATGATCATTCAATTCCTGAAATAATTCATCCTCTTTTCTCCAAATAAGATAAAAAATTGACATATAGCTAATAACAGAGTCACATCCATAACATGGAACTAGCCATTTTCTTGCTGTTAAAAAAAAAACTGGAAAACAAATTTTATACCCATTTATGCACCAAACCTTTTTTCAGCAATCTAAAACTATTTCATTAATTTTAGAAGTAGAGTAAGGCAATGCAGTTTTTAAAATGCTCAATGTATTTTCTATGCAGGGGTCTCCAACCTTGGCAACTTTAAGACTTGTGGACTTCAACTCCCAGAATTCCTCAGCCAGCAAAGCTTCCTGAGGAATTCTGGGAATTGAAGTCCACAAGTCTTAAAGTTGCCAAGGTTGGAGACCCCTGTGACCTATTGTATATTATTGCAGTAACTCTTATTGAACAAGGTAACCTTCATCAGTGTCCCAATATTCAAAACATTGCTGGTCAGAAATACCTATGCAAGTTATCTTTAGCCCAAAGGTTTAGCCACTTCATTATCCCAAATAGATTTGGAAACGATAGTAAAATTTAAGTTTAAATGTTTTTGTAATAAAGATATGTAAATGATCAGGTCTGGGAGGCTTTACTGTGGTTATGCTTAAAATGAGAAATAGAAAAGAATAATTTAAAAGATCAAATTGAAGTCATTTTTTAAAATAGAAGAAGTTGGTTTACTACATTATTAAAGATTGCTACAAAAGAAAAATGTAACCATGATTTATAAATCAGGAATACTGTGGTGGAAACTGCTCTTCTGTATAAGCCATTTTTCAAAAAAAGATAGGCGGGCATGTAATAAAGTAGAGTTGGCAGTAAATTTGAGAACACAAGATTGTACCCCGAGTATAGAGACCTGGTAATCACAGTTCAGTTTGGATGGCTGTTTCCAGGCCTAGGCCACTTTAAGATGTGTGAACTTCAACTCCCAGAATTCCCCAGCTTTATATATATATATATATATATATATATATATATATATATATATATATATATATATATATATATATATATATATATATATATATATATATATATATATACACACACACACACACACACACACACACACACACACACACACACACACACACACTCTTCTCTCTTTCACAGGAGTGTGCAAGCTGTACTCGGAACAAAGAGCAATACGGGTCAAGCGCGTAGTGGATAAAAAGAGATTGTAAGTAAAGGTATATGAATAAGGAAGTAGCAATACAGTAATATAAAAATATACCTAGAATTTAAGTATTTTGAAACAGATTTTTAACACAAGATAGATTCGAAATAACAACTTAAAATGTTAGTTGAAGAGATGTATTGGCTGTCTATCTGTTAAAATAAAATTAAAATAAATACACTCAAGAAAGGAGAAGAAGGAGGAAGAGGAAGTAGTTGGGAGGAGGAAAGAAAGAAGAAGGAGAAGGAGGAAGAAGGTAGAGGGAGGGGAGAAGGATAGAGGGAAGGGAGTGATTGGATTTGATACTGTATGTAGGATAGATAGGCAATTTAGTATTAATATTGGATGTGGGGGGAAAAATCAGGTTAAATTTTTGATAATATATTATGGTATATGTATGGATGTTTTATGTGAAGAATATTAAAAGAAAATAAAAAACTTTTTGGGAAAAAAAAGAGATTGTAAGTGAGACTGCTGTTACTGCATTGGAAGGTCTCGTCAATTTCTGTGCAAACTTCTTGGTCTTTCAGAAGAAAATATTTGATTTGCTTCCAGTATTGGTTCTGAAGCTTTTTGTAATGTCAGGTAAACCTAACAAGCAAGCATTGTAAGCGTTTCTTTTTATAAACTTACCCAGACGTTTACATAGATTCCCCCCCCTTCCTTCGCTTTCCTTTTTTTTTTTTTTTGCAGAGTGATAATGTATTAATGATAGCTTAAGCCTTTCATTGTATTTTAGGTGAATTCAGTGGGATTTCCTTTTTGAGCAGTTACACTTAAGTTTATTATACAACGTTGCTAATTCATCTCTGAAGGTAACTGCGTACAATAGTAAGGATACAATGCACAAGGGGCGCCAGGGTTTGTTTCCCAGGGCTGTCAGTATAATTACGTCATGCAGCATAATTAACCAGAGGGGATAATAAGCCCACTGCACAGGTTGGCGTGGATTATGTAATCAGGAGAAGTGAATGAATCACCTCTCGAATACATGGTGCCCCAGGCGGGCAAATTACCTTAAGGAAAGAGAGAACAAACTGTTTCACCCTCTCAAGAAATTATGAATTTCCATATCCTGCTCAGAATGTGAGCCTCCCAAAGTTGCTTTTCCTAGGGTGTGTGTGTGTGTGTGTGTGTGTGTGTGTGTGTGTGTGTGTGTGTGTGTGTGTGTGTGTGTGTGTGTGTGTGTGTGTGTGTGTGTGTGTGTGTGTGTGTCTGGGGGCTGCAATTGCACATTGCTGGGAAGGGCTACAGGTTTTCCATTTCTAAAGTAATATTGAACATATTTAAACTTCTGTGCGGCATTATAATCAGCCAACCAACCAACCAACCAATATCTAACATCTATAAATTGTTTATTTTGAAGTATTCTTCCTTGCTTTCATTTTTGCAAAAATACCCATTAAGTTGGGAAAAAACAATTGCCCAGAAGCCTAACTCTGCATGGCAAACTGAATGAATCACCTTTTATGCCCTATAGAAGATCTTGAGGAATCATTGACTTATTTCAGTTCATCAGACATATATATCCCTCTGACACTCATCATGTTCATGACAATGAGCATATTACAGTTCTAATCCACCCACAACTGAAGTGGTGTGTATAATTCAGACATGACTTAAATCAGTAAAAGCAAGAGCATAAGTAGCATGGGAAGGATTAAAATAAAAGGATAGTTCAGGGTAATGCTGGCCATTACAAGGACGAACTGACCACAAAACTGTCTGGCAGACGAGGGGGCCTCCTGTTCCTGAAAAGACCACCCCATGGAGGGAAAATTGGCTTCCCTGGGAGGAGGAGGTGGGTTTCAGCAGGTTCGGACCAGATGGCTCTGTTAATAAATTGGAACTTTGAGGAGGTATTTGCCTCGGACTCTGATTTAATTTTAGATGCTATTTGGAACCCTGACATCCTCCTCGTGTTGCGCTCAGCCCCTGGGGACCAAGGGATGGCCATGCCTCCTTGTGGATTTAATGGCAGCAATACCTGAGAGGTGTCCTCCTGCCTTCTTCCAAGATGTATTTCAGCGTCTCGGTCTGGTGTTCCCTGGTAGCCCCCAGTCCCAAAGCTGGCCTGTTCTGATTGGGCCCAGACAGGGTCGTCTGGAACGATTCCACCCAAACCAGCCTTTAAACAGCTGTCAATCACTTGGCTCGTTACGCATTACGGCATTTAGACAGGGTGGAGACGTTCCACTCTCCTGTTTCTTTTATTATTTGCCTTTTGTTTCAATTATTGTGGAAGTTCGAACCAAATTCAGAAATTATTTGTGGTGGTATTTGATTGCTGCCCAAGAGGCCCTCTGTCACTTTTGGGGGGGGGGGCTGATTGATTGCACCCACTGCTGCTGGGACAGTGGTAAGCAGGATAGGCACACTGTGTGTGTGTGTGTGTGTGTGTGTGTGTGTTTGGGGGGGGCACAAGAGAATCCTGGGTCTCGGGGGGAAAGGGCAGAGAGTGAGCCTGGCCTTGAGGCGCCCCTGTGTGGATAGGGGGAGAGACAGGCAGGCTTTCCAGGCTGATGGGTGGAAAGGAGGAGAGCAGCACTTGGTTGTTTACCTCTCATGTTTTGTTCCTTTAGATCCAGGCTTGAGCCTGAGCAAAGCAATAAGTTAGCACTCACTGCTTCTCGTGGAAAAGCTCCCGGGACGGAGACGGAGGCGCCTCCTCCTGCTGAAGAATTGGAAGAAAAACTCACCAGGGAAGGCAGCCGAGGTGGTAATCCCTTCCTGCCTGTAACTTCACAACATCCATGCTTTAAATGCTGTAGAATGTTGAGGCTCATATGGCTTCCGGTTGGGGAATTTCCCCTTTATGAACTCAGGAAAAATAGTTCTCAGTTATTTATCATTATGCTGCATTTACAGTGTGTTGCTTGAAAGTGAGATAATATATTTCATGGGTTTCAGAAGTGGTCCAATCTCAATACTGACTCTCTCATTGTGGAACCTTCACGTCAGTGGGGCTTGTTTCCCATGTTTCCTTCCCTGCTGGAGGAGGGTTTCTGCTGCAGCAGCTGCAGACTCCTGGCTCTGCGACTTTCACTGTAGACGGCAAAGAGGAGCATCCCTTGGCAGGACCAGGAGAAGAAAGAGCTGCTGAGCTGAGCTGCAGTCAGTTTCCGGCCTTTCTCCATCGTGGGTGGAGCCATCATTTAGGATGGGATGTCATCGTTCAGTCAGAATGAGGACCGAGTCTGTTCTTTTCCTTTTTTTGCTGGATCCGCCCTCATGGGACCCAGTTTCGACTCGGTCCTCAGACTAGGACGATCGTGGCTACCATCTGCCTTCCTGAATTTTGGCCTCCTTCCCAGTTGGACTTACAGGACATTATGTGAGTGATTTTTCCTTTGGAGAACTTTCAGGATCTCATTACAGTTGCTAGTGCTACCTAACAATGAGCGCTTGGCAGTGGAGCCTTGACTCCTGCCGCTACTCGGCATCGCGCCTTTCCCGGGCATTGATCACGAGGGCTTGCCCTGATCTACCCGGCGACTAACGATACTGGCATTGACCGTCTGGGCTTGCCCTGGTCTGCCAGCCGGAGCTAAGTGCTCCGGAGCTTCGAACGGCGCTCAGGGGAGGTCGGGCAGCCTCAGCGGATAGCCGAGAGCCTAGTGCCGACTTCCGCGACACACGAACAACAGCAGCGGCGCTTCGCTCAATTTAAGACCTACAGGCAGCGGTCGTTCTAAGGGCCCCCTCCCTGCCACTAGCCAGCTGCTCCAACGCTACCTTTTTTGCAGTGGCCGCCGTGCACCAAGCTTTATAGGCCGAGGAGGTGGTGCCTCTTCCTCGCTAGAGCTTGCACTCGTGGTTCCCCCTCGTTCTCTCTGTTGGCTTTGGAATACCCAGAGAGTGGCCAGGGCCTCGCTACAGGCTCGTCCCGTGCCTCAACTGTTCAGAACTTGCTCTATTCAGCATCTGTGACTCTTCAAACTCCCACCAGCCATCATTTTTAATTGCAACATTTCTGCAGCCATCTTTGTAGTCCAAACTAGGCCTCAATACGGCAGACGGAGCTGGCCCAACAGAGAAACCGCGTGGCAAACGGCTACGTAAATCAAATCGCAGTTCTCCGGAGGAGGAAGAAACTGGGCCTTCCTCTGTCCCAGTGTCGGAGGCTCCCCAGCCTCCTAAAGGGACCAAGGCCTTTGAAAAAGCGGAGCGACGCAGGGATAGGCAACTACAAAAAATATGTGACTAGGTCTCTAAGGAAAATGCTTCCCATCCTCGCGCTCCTGCCGCTCCCTCTGCGAACCTGGGGGATGATTCTAACTCCTCCTCACTCGTGGCTCAGCTGTCCTTCCTTCTTCACACGCTCCTCTTTGATCTGGCTGCATCTCATCCAAGAGCACATTCCAGCATCTAACACTAGGGCGCAACAGGACCTAAACAAGATCTTCGCGGCCACCCAGTTTGCAGCGGATGCAACCCTTCATGCCTCCCTGTTCACCTCCAAGGATATAGCGGCTTCTGTGGTCGCAAGGCTTATGCATTGGCTGCACCAATGGTCCGTTGACACCCGCCATAAGTGGCGCCTGGCGACCGCCCCGTTCAGAGGTCAACATCTTTTAGGCATCGCATTGGAACAGATTCTCATCGAGACTCGTGATAGGAGGAAGGTGTTGCCTTCCCTTTCACGAAAAGGAAACTTCCGCCAGTTCTCCTACAGGGAGGCTCCTGTTGAGAGAGCAGGTAGACCCAGGAGGAGACAATAGATCTGGAGGGGAAAGGAGGCCGATATCAAGAACCACATCCAAGCTGTAGAATTCTGTTCCATATAAGCAGTAAAGGTAGCGTTGTATTCCTGGTTGTGTTTCCTGTCTGGACTACCTCTCAGGGACGTGACTCCTGGAGATCTGAAAGTACCCCTCCCGTTCCTCACTTTTACGCTCCTGAAAACTAGGGAGGGTCCTTTCTGAGACATTTTCGCCCCTCCTCAACCTTCAGACTCAAACTTTACTTATCAGGCTGTTGTCTAGCCTGCAGTCATTCCATCCCACTTCAGTGAGCCCCTGGCACCTTGAGCAGACTTGACCAGTTGGAGTCCGACTTGGCGCAGAACTGAGCAACTTTGTCAGCCAGATAGCCAGAATACCTCATGAATGATCCAGGGGCCTGTCACTGCATAACAAGGACCGGGTCCCTCCAAAATGGGCCGTTGGATGGCTATTGAGAAACCCAACAGTGCAGAGAAGTACACTTTGCCATCCTTATTGCCGTAGGTGATCCAGACTATGGACCAGGTTTGATCGGCTTCGCTCTTATGTCTTCCATCTCTTGGGGTGCTTCATGTTCTGGAACTCTTCGTAAACTCTGCCTTGGGAACAGCACACAGGGAGAGCTCACGCGCTGACAGTGCCCTCCCCGGCACATTCCACACAGTGACCAAACTGCCCACCAGGCCCTTGGGAAAAACCCCAAGCTCTGCCATGGGATCCTCCAGCCCTTCCGTGGGGAGGATGGCACCAGCCAACCAGGAGGCTGTCAGAGAACGATCCACCTGTGGCAATGCGGTTGTGGCACTGGAGGATGATTCTCACTTGCCAGATCTTTTTGTGGTTGCCTCGAGACCAAAGGCAGACCCCATGGGCAGCCTCTGGGATTCATTGGGCCCTCAATGAGGAGGGGTAGGTCCCTGTTTGCCACGGAGGTCACCAACTCCTGAGCCAGCAGCAGCTGGCTGGACGTGCTTTAAGGTCTTTGGGCATGAATAGCCAGGACTGACTGACTCATCTAGACCAAGCCAGGAAGGACACGACGTCCTGGAGAATAGATGCCCACCTGAGATTCCTACGTACCAGGCAAGAACTGAAAGCTTAGAATTGTGTAGCTTCACTTCATATTGAATGGGTCTAGCAAGTTGGGGCTGCGTTCATTTCTGATGACAGTTTTGTTTGGCTTCTTTTGCAGAGAGGAACCTAGTTGATGAGCACGCTGATTTTGGTCTTGGTCAAGACAGCAGAGGAGATGATGAGCTTTCCCCTGAAGAAATCCAAATGGTAACCAATCTTTTCATCTTGAGCATGAAGCTAGGAAGCATCTGCTGGGGAAACTCTTGCGAGAGAGATTGAGGGATGTTGATGGGCTGCAGATCGTCCCCTTAGAATTGATGACTGCCAGAGTTTGTCTAGGAAAGTTGGCCGGGAACTCTTCCTCTGCAGGAAGAGAACCAGAGCAGATGGCCCAGAGGGTACCTGATGCCAGGGGAGGCTTGTGAAGAGGAAGGGGAAGGACTGGAGGAGGGAAGGGCAGGACATGAGGCTGAGCAAAGTGGCAGTGGAGGTGTTGACCCACAACATCTGGGGAAGAGAAAGTCTCAGTAGGGAGGCTGGCACGGAAGGGTGCAAGTAGATTCCACCTGCCAAGAAGACTCCCTCTCTTCTCTGGGGAACAGCTAGGAAGGAGCGGCCTGCTGGAGGTGACGGAGCTCCTTCAGTAGGGTGGAGAAACGGAGCTCCGATCCTGAAGATTTGAGCTCCCTTCCTGCACAGGAGCTGCCATCCTGCCATGGTGGGCTTAAATCCTGATGAGTCAAGCTTCATTTCTGCAGCCTGCTAAAGGAGCTCCCTTCTCCGCACAGAGGGGAGCTGACATCCCACGGCAGGCAGCTCTTTTCAGCCATCCCCGGCTGGGCCTTCAAAAGCCAAGCAGGATTTTCGGCGCCTGAGCAGCAGGAAGGTAAGGAGCCCAGGGGGCTGCCTCAGGTGGGTGGGAGAGGCCCGGCACAGGACCTGTGCAAGTGTCTGTCCCTCAGGGGCTGAACCCCCCCCCTTTCGATTTTTACAGGGAGGATATTCAGCTCCTGAATGGAGTTTCCCAAGGCCTCTCGCCCATCAGGCAGCCTGCCCTCTGCTTACACGCCGGGCAGCCTCCGCTCGCGTAGCACCGCCTCCTGAATGGCCAGCATCAGGAAGTCTCCGGAATTGTAGTCACATTTTCTCAATAGAAATTTGGAGACCTGATGGGCTTTTTAGGTATAGTTTGCATAGATGTGAATAGGCTTTTCTTCTTTTTTAATTGGATGGAGTGTTAATGTTTTCTGACTTACGTTTGTTTGGTCTGTGACCACATATTTGATCTCTGACCACATAACTATTTTGCAAATCTTTTCAGAGATATTTCTGCTGCATTAGTACTAGTTTTACCTTGAATATAGAAATAATTCTCATTCCTATTCCCACCCACCCCCATAACTCAGTTAAAGAATACTTGCTCAGAAATTGCTGGGAAAAGGATGCATATTTTTAATCTTAGAAGGCGGCAGATATAGATGAAGAGTGGTGGAGAGGAGAGCCCTGAATTCAGATCTCTCTTCAACAATTCTTAGATCGTCTTTTTCTTCTCTGGGACCTTCCTTGCGTGATACCGGCAGGGATAGCCTAAGAAAAACTGAATTCCTGAAAAGAAAGTTTTGCTGAAACTTAACTTTTTCACATAGATGGTCCATTGGAACTAAGCTTTAAATTGCAATAAACTTTGCCTTTCTCCTCCCCAGTTTGAGCAGGAAAACCAACGCCTTGTGGGTGAAATGAACAGCCTGTTTGAGGAAGTGAGGTACAATTTTTTGCCCTTCCGTTTGCTTTTTTTTCACATTTTGATCAAGGTTCTCTGCCCACATCACCTGCTTGAGGTGAAGTCGCGTGGGCAGCAGGGTGGGGATTGGTGCTCATCCCAGTGGCGTTGTCTGCAGATCGGCCTCTTAGCGGGGCTGGTGCTTTCTACGAATTCTGTGCTCCGGTTTCAGCCTGTAGTTTTTGCAGCCCATTAGATTTCCCAACTCCCAACAGGAGCCATCTCTGACTAATGCTGTTCTATATTGCACAGATAATAGGTGTCCAATCTTTCTGTGAAAGCAGTCTGCATTTTTACACACCTAGATCCTATCCCTAATTATATAAATTGTATTTTTCCAATGTTGCTATAAGCAACTGATCTGCTTTTTATTAATCATCTTATTGAAAATCTGCTTTGTCCAATAAGGCTTCACTATCTTAGAAATGTAAGATATTCTATTTACTTCATTCTGTAAAAATGGGAAATGTTTATTCTTAACTTTGTATATAACAAAGTCTTTTTGCTTTCCTTTGTTATATTTTGATCATTTTTAGGCAGATTGAGGGGAAAGTAGTTGAAATATCTAGACTTCAAGAAATATTTACAGAAAAAGTATTACAACAGGTAAGAAGAATCTCACCTTTGACTCTTTCACTAAAGCATTTTGAGCTCTAAAAAAATTCATGGCACCTGTAGGATAGAGGCAAAGTGTCTATGATGATGATAGAGCAAAATACGAATTAATTATAATAGAGTGGGGACCATGGGGACAGTTACCAAAAGCAAATTTGCTGCAGAAATATATTCCAGGACAGAACATTATGAGGGAATGAACAAGTTCACTGGGGCTATGAAGATACTGCCGAGTTCCCCGATAATTCTTCCAATTCCCAGTGCAGCCTGTATCCTTGGGATTGCCTTGTGGTCTCTCATTCAACTCCTGTCCGCCTCAAAAGTCATATTTACCTTTTTCCAGAAGGGTTCAGCTAAAGGACATCTAGCGGCTGCCATTTGCAGAGTCACCAAATATGTGTTAACTTAATTTCTAGGAAGCTGAAATTGACAATATCCACCAGATAGTTGTGGGTGCAACAGAGAACATCAAGGAAGGCAACGAAGACATAAGAGAGGTAATCTTGGCCGAGGCTTTCTCGATTTTTATTATTCTTGTACTCCAGTAGCATCTCTTGCATTTTGAAGGAATAGTGTCTTGTTTCTGGTTACACTTGTTCTGTGTGGTGTGAAGATGTGCACATTCATTCATCCATTCATTCGAAACAGTTATATATCTTCCTTATATCTTCCAATATTTTGCTTATTCTTTTCTCTTGTTATATTACATTCAGTCTATTATCATTACAATAAAACAATTTTTCCTTTTTCAACAATGGTTCTTTTGTTCAGCTTGTTTAATATTTTAAGACCTTGTAAAATTGTATATATTCCCATAATTTGTTCCGGTCTGTGCGAAAAAGTAGACGTTTGTTATTATTTATACTGTCTAAGTTCATGACACATAATTATAGCAATTTTTGATATTTGTTTTGATTAAGCCAATTATACCACCTGTCCCAAGTTTTATAGAATTCAGAGTCATCTTTATCTTGCATTTCCAATGACATCCTACTAAGTTCTGCGCACTCAAATACTTTATTAACGAGATTTAACGTAGTTGGGATTTGTTCGGTTTTCCAAATTTGCGTGTATATAATTCTTGCGGCTGTTGTAATGTGTAGAATTATATATCTGTCTTCATTGGTCATTTTTTCTCTGAAAATACCTAATAAGAAAAGCTCCGGCTTTAAGGGAATTTGTAGCTGTGGGCCAACCACTTTCCTTAAGAAGGGAAGGCTGGAGACTGGGCAAAAGCTCTCCAATGCTGTGAGGTCCAGGATGGGGTCTTGGAGGGGGGCAGCGCTTCACCGCCTCCAGTCAGCTATGCTTACGGGTGTCGTTTCCCCCCCCCAACAGAACGCAGGCTGAGACCCTCTGCACCAGAGACACACTAACCCCTCAAGCACCATTCTTTGGTCAAAGCGTCCTTCACGCTTTGCAAGCAAGGACCGATGGACAACTGATAAAATGCTGCTTCTTTGTTCTTTCTTCAGCTAAAATAAAACAAGTGGCATAAAACAAAAGTGGGGGGGGGGGGTGAGGGCATACATTAAAAACCTTAAGTGAACATGACAGTCATAATTTGATTGGCCTTTTCTTTCTGCATTCTGCTCTTAAAGGTTGCCATGTGGAACAAAAGATCTGAAGACAAAAACTATGTTGGAGGCATAAACTGAAAAGTTTTGAATTGCCCACTGCAATTTACATCTTTTAAAAGGAAGTTTTTGTTCTCCACAGGCAATCAAGAATAATGCCGGATTTCGAGTGTGGATCCTCTTCTTCCTGGTCATGTGCTCCTTCTCTCTGTTGTTTCTGGACTGGTATGGAAGCTGATCCTGGCCAATAAAGCCCTGTGGAACCACTTAGCCAGGTGACACTGGGTAGTTCACCCATCATGGCTGTAGAAATATGTATATATCGTATGTATGTGTGCATGTGTGCCTTTGTAAACTAACACTCAGGAACACCTCAGAGAAGTCATAGGGAGCTTTAGGCAGCAGAAGGAAACTGGACGGCTGCCAGGAAGTGCTCAAGAAAAGTGTTGACAGGTACATGATCACAGCAGTGAGAAGTTGCCAAACATTTGCATGTGATGAAATGCCAAGCAGCTGCTTCCCCTTCAGGGGTGGTGCAGGGGGGCAGCGTTTTCCTGCATGAGGGATGTCACTGGTCTTCCCTGTTGGCTGAAGTGGGGGGAGGCCCCTCCCCCCAGAAAAAGTCCCCTTATGGGGAGGGGCTTCAGCTCGGAACAGGGGCTACTTGGCTCTTTCCAGAAACTCTGCGCTTCAACTCAACTCCCCTCATTTTGTCTTCCCTTTCAAAGCCCCAATTGGCCTCTTCAGCTTTGGGGACAACGAGACACTGGGTCTGTGGAAGTCTCCCCCCACCCACCCACCCATGAAGAATGGAGAGGAAGGGGGTCTTCTTGAATGATCCAGTACATTTCAGTTTACAGCAAAGAGGGATTACTCAGACATAGTCATGCAAATAATCATCATTAGAAAAGGTGTTTTAGAAGAGGTTTTTATTGCAAGTAGGGTGATCGGAATCCTTAATTTCTTTTTCCTCTTCACCGCTGCAAACATCTATTTAAACATACGGAGTTTGAGACTTGAGCATACTATTTTATTTTACACAGAGTGAAAATGTCAAAAGTTACATGTGAATTCGGTAAAAGTACTGACTACTAGGGAATACAAACATGGTGGTGTGTGTACAAGAGAGAACTCCTTGATGCAAATGAAAGATTTGGCACATAAGTTATTGCTTTTTATGTATTCCACACAGCAAAAATTGTACAATGTGTAACTATTTTAATATTAAAATATCGAACAAAACCGTAAATGGCATTTTCCAAGTAGATTGATGTAAAAAAAAAGTTCTGGAAGGAAATATAACCGAGAACCATGTTTGTCTTTGTAGAAGTATAGGGGAAAAAGAGACACGTTGATTTTAAAGTGTGTTTCGGTAAAATTAATGAAACTTTTGACATTCCACTGGGAAATAACACATTCAGAAGAACAAAAAGGACAGCAGTTGTGAGCTACAACCTGCAATTGAGAAGAGCAGACAAGTCAACGCCAGAGTCTGATGGAGGGTCTTCCTAGTGCAGTGCAGTGCAGTGTTTCCCCAACCATCTCCCATCCTAGGAAAGATTCACAGATTAAAATGTGCCGCTGTCCTATCCCTACAGAGCTCAGCGGTGGAGAAGCAGGTCAGATTTACGCCCGTTGTCCCAGCGGACTGCCGCCCTTGGCCGCTTATGCTGCAGGGGCTCAAGCGGCCTTGCCAAACTCTCTGGGAAGGAATCGATAGTGACTGTGGAGGAGCATTTGAACATCCTAATTTTCATCATGTAGGAGTCTGTCAAACATAGTAATTGTGTACCTGGCCTTGTGAGTGCTTCGCTTATGTCCAGAAAGTAGCCTTGCCCTCCCTCCCTCCCTCCCTCCCACCCTCCGCCTTTTCAACCTCGGAATCGCCTGGATGCTGCCGTTATTGGAGGCACTTTATTCCTCAGCTGGCTGATGTCAAAATCCCACTGAGCTCAAGGAAACCGATGTCTCTTCTCAGCAATTCCCTGACAGGGAAGGAATAGGAAAGGCCAAAGGCGGCTGCCAGCATTAGAACATTTTACAGTGTTCTAATGAAATACGTCCTTTCTAGTTACACAGATTGTATAGTGGACTAAAGAGTTTCTGTCTTCTTTTATCTCCTTAAATCACCACTACCCCTCAGAATATTTTGTCCTTTATATTCTTGCCCTTTACCGGTAATTAAAACAACTAATCTGTCATTAAAACTATATAGCTCTTAAATGTCTAATTTCTATTTTGTTTGCACAAGATTCTTTCATGTAGTGGAAACAGTGAAGTTTATGCTATAACAGAAGCAACGAAGCCTAAAGATAATGGATGTAGTGAGCAAAATCAGGCCGGATTTATTTCTTGGTCTTCATTTTGGAACCGCAAGCCATACCCATGAATGTTTGGATTTCAGAGCCGATTTAAAGGGAAACAAAACACGAGGACACACAGTAAGAAGCACGTTATCCCACGCCAACAAGCCCTGCCTGAATGACTCTGTCAGATGTCTAAATTACAAGAATGTGCCTAAGTTTGATGCCGCTGAAAGAGAAATTGGTGTTAGAGCTCTAAAGCAATGCTGATGTGCCCTGGACCATTAACGGCCTACTTTCTTTTTCGTTGCTCCGTTTTGCAAAGCAGTTGGCAGCAACCAAAGCAATTACACCATAAATTATGAGCAACCTCTAAGTGATCCTAACAATGAGACATTCCATGAAAACCACCTTCAGACCCTTCTCCATCAGACTCCACCTCCTAAACAGGTTTCTCAGCTGCCTCAGTCTCCTGCTCAGAAAGTTTCTCTTCCGAAAGCACCGTCATCCATGGAGAAACTGACCGGGTGATGGTCTGCTTGGCCAGGTTGTAGTGGTTGATCACCGTGTAGAACTTCCCTCGAGCGCTAGAGTCTTGTTCAGAATAGTAGCTCTCTAATCCAGCCGGAATGCATTGATTGTTCTGAAAGACACAGATGCCACACACACACCTGAAAACCAGAGAGAAAGCAAGGTGGCGCTCTGTGTGTGTGTCTCCCCCAAAGTATCCGCGAAAGAGAAAAGCACTGGGCAGCTTTTTTGGCCCAGCAGAGGTGTCCCATTTACATTCATTTCTTCCCCCAGCCTTTAACCTTTCTTCCTCCAGGGCACCTCAGTGGCTTTCCCCTCTCTCTGCTTCCAAGATTTCCAGGGTGCCCTTGCCAAAAGGATATTTGAGCTTTTTCTTGTCCTTTGGCCCTTGGTTTCTAGAGACTTGTCATCTGTGGGGTCTTTGATACCGCCCACCGCCTTTCTATTCCCTCTGAGCAGATAAAAGAGAATTTTCTCTCTCCTGAGGTCTGGCCCAGCTTAGCATGGGAAGCGCCTCCATCCATGGGCTCTAGGCTAAGACATGGACACCCAGAGGCTGAGAATCAAAGGACCATTTGCCAAAGTTGTTATTCCCCAAGGAGCCACCTTTTGCAGACTGTTCTGAACAGAAGGGAGAGAAGCCTCTGCTTGAGAGTTGTCAAGTGCCAAAATGAGTTGTTACAGTAAAGAACAACACGGAGGGCACAGAAAATACGGATCACAGGAATGAGTATCCATGCTTGGCTCTTCCCCCCCCCCCCATCTCTGCGCCTGAACACACATCAAATGCTCCCCCCTGCACCCTAATTTTAATGCCCTCCTTGCATGACTGACTCCGCCGGAGACCCCGCTGACTAAACATCCCTTTGGCTTTCAGTCCCCTTCCTTACCTTGAAGACGAAACCTTCTGGGCAGGCTTGGTCGTACTTATAGACCTTGTAGACCACCAGAAACCCAACGCAGGTAAGGAACGCGAGGGCAAACAGGATCAGGGCGGTCGCCTGCAAACAGATTTACCGTTTCTTTTAAGTACACGTTGCTCCGAAATACTTCTGAGCAGACCAAAGGACCGTCCTCGACATCTCGCTTGGAGCTTCCCTACCTGACCTGGCAGTTTCTATGGGGAAGAAGAAGAGAGTGCGCACTTCCACCACCAGCCGGTTCACCCATAACGGGTGGGGTCTGTGTTGCACTCCCGTTGCAGCTCAATCTAATCCCTCCCTCCCCAAGAAAGGGGGCTGTGTTTGCCAATGGGGGTGCTGAGGGCTCTGCTTTAAGGTATCTTATGAGTTGTCTGTGCCTGCATTTCAACCTCTTGTGTTATGGGTTCCTCTGAGTCGGAGGCTGGTCCAGGTGGTCAGCCAGGCAACGGTGAAGAAGCCGAAGCGGACGGGCAACAGGAGCCAGGGAGGGCAGACTCCCATCGGGAGCGGCCAGATGCTGAGGACAGGGCCACCAAGGTGATCCGCTGGACTTTAAGGGAAGCAAGGATGGCAGCGCCCCACAGTGACGGCCAGGAGTTGCTCTCTGGGTCTGAATCCTGGACTGGCGCAAACCACTCCTTTCTCCGCTGCCACCTTGCCAGACCCAGAGTGCCCTGGATCTCCAGCTGTTGGCCCTGCATTGCCTTTACAACCCATAGATTGGGCTGGGTTCTGTGGACCCCCTGCTGTGGACCCTTTGCTCATTCGGCCTGCCTGCTTAGCTATCTAAACCACCATTGCGTTGTTAAATCCACTTGCTGCAAGCTGCCCAGAGTTGCTCTGGATAGTGGGATGGGCAGCATATAAATTTAATAAATAGTTTATTACTGTGTTATGGCTCAGTGTAGAACAGAGCAGTCCGCTGTTCCTACATATTACCAAGAAAGCCCCTTGGCTGGACAATATAAACCGACTGACAATATAGGGCTATAGATGATGGGGCCGTTGGGTTGGGTGGTACTCAAGATGTTCCTGAGCAAGAGAGGAGGAGGATCTTCCAAAGCCCCTAGGAGTGTCAGTGGAGTGTTAAGAGGAGAATCCCAGTGACATCTGTAAAAACATCAACCTTGAGAACAAACCAAAAAAAAGCAAGAAAAGTCTTCCAGAAGTTTTCCACTCAGAAGGCTCCAACCTCAATTTGGTGTGCTGAAGAGACAGACAGACAACTAATTTCAAGAAGATCAGAGATAGGAGTAAGCGGAAATTGCCTACAGTAAAGGTATCTGCTTCCAACGTATCTTAGAAAATATTTACTAATTATAAAAACCCCTGGTACTAGAACATGAAGGTAGATTAACGTCCTTATTATCAAGTCAGAAGGCTGGAAAAGCCGCTGAAATACCTATGAGAATACGGCAAGCAACATAAAATTTAAAATACGAAACCAGAATAAGCCAATCAATAAAAAAAGCACTTGTAAATGTTCTATCCCAATGATGCCATAAATCTGGGAGCATAACACAGTAGTGAACCAACTGTTAAGAAGTTGGCCTATCTACCCTGTTGAAGAAGACTCCCGAGAAGAACATGGACAGCCACGAAAACAAACCCATGGATCATCAAACAGATCGACCCAGAGTTCTTTCCTTCATGCGCGGAGCCTTCAATGGCTCCTTCTTCCCTTCCAACGATCCAATAGCTCAGATTCATTGGCCCTGGTCAGGGCCCCAGACCCGGTCCTTGACTCTCTGTGGTGGTGGCTCAAATTATCCTACTTCGGACACATTCTGGGGAGACCCCGCTCTCTGGAGAAGGCGGCTCTCCTGCTGGGAAAGATGGAAGTGCTGGAGAGCTGAGAGCATCCGGTCAACTCAGCTGGAGGGCCCCGTGCCGGTTTAGCAGCCTTCCCTCTTGGCCTTGGAAAACCCCAGCAAACCTCTACAGCTGTTGGGACATGGCAGTTTAATTGTTCCCCTTACATACCGTTGACAGGCAGATGTCGGAAGACTTCCCTAAAAGGCTACCCACATGTTGACTGGTGTTTCTGGGTGTAACTAGGAGGGCTTGCGGGAGTTTCACAGCGAAAGCCTTCCGTTTGCTGGAGAGCCCATCCTTTTCCCTCTGGCACTGTGAACCGACACCACCCAGAGGCCCCAGCTGCCTCCCGAAGCCTCTCCAGGGCCCCGTTGCCTAGCGGCAGAGCTCAGCAACCCAGGCCTGAAAATAATCCCCCAGCGATTCAAGCAAAGGGAATGGAGGTTTGTTTGTCTCCTGACTTCTGGTCTACACAGGGCAAGACCTGATCAGTCTCTCGGTTATGTATTGCATGGCAAGTGGAAATATGCAGCGTGGTTTTCTGTTTTTCACAGGAGAACTGAGAAATCTTTCATCTATACATAATTGTCACACTCTATTTTCCATATGAAAAGTATTCGACGTCTCAGCATTTATACAGTGCACTCTTATGCCAGTAAGAAGCAGAATCCAGTGAAACCAAGTTCATAACTAGACCCATTTTTGTTTGCTCGTTCATTTCTTAATTTGGGCATTTGGCTAAACCACATTTTGAATTTCCAAACTTTTACCAAGCCAACTTTTCCCCCTGTGCTGGGTGACTCTTCCCCCCTGCCTGACTCAGCCCAGGATCCCCGGAGGCTTTCCCGAGGGAGCTGTCCCTGGATTTGCCTTTGCCGCCTGGGAGCTGATCTGGAAGTCCGGTTTGATTCCTTCATCTTCTTAACAAGCGTTACCCTTGTGGTATGTAGCTACAGTCTTTAACTTATCAATGCATCCATTCATTATCTTTTACAGCAAATAAATTCCCTTTGGCATCGTCCTAATGATAAAAAAGCTAAAACATTATAAAGTAAGTAAATACATATGATGTACTACTATACATGTTTATACTTGGTAAATTACAAAGGCTCTCACAAATTCATCCACAGTAGTTGCTCTAATTCTTCATCATTTGATGCATAATTTGTATTCCCTGCTAAACACAAGACCTCCCTGGATTAATTCTCAGATCCAGACATCTTGCTGTATCGTACAAGCTATCCAAAAGTCACTGCAAATCATTCAGATTCTCAGTCGACCATATGGCATCATTTGCATAAAAACGGCACTGACGTCATCGAGGTTTAAATCTATATTCCTTGCATATTTATCAAAATAATTGCTTACACTACCAAGAAAAATCACACATTCTCATTCCCTACGGTCTTCCTCAAGTAATATTTTGCTTCTACCATATAAAACTTTTATGGCATTAAGGAACCAAACTTTAATTCCATGTTTATATACTTTGCATTTTCTCTAAACTAACAAACATAATAGAAAGTTTTTTTTCCTAACAATCGTATATTTCTCAATGAGCTGCTGAACAGAAAAATCATCTCCCCTGATAATAAAGCTTGGCCCCGCAGGGCCCTTCCTCAATGTGTGTCCCCCTGATCCCTCTCCCGTCTCTTCCGGTCAGAGTTTAGAGGCAGAGCCCTCTGCAATCTTTGGATTCACTCCTTGTTGTAGCAGAAGAGCAACCTTCTTCCAACTCTCAGGCACTGTTGTGCAGTCTTCCTATTGACTGAGCAAGTGGCATAGCTACCAGGTCCCTGGTGCTCTATGAGCTTGGTCCTTGACTCTTGCAGATGTTTCATGACTTGGTCCTTGACTCTTGCAGATGTTTCATGACCCAACTAGGGAACATCCTCAGAACCAAATCCACTAACTTCTAGCACAGCGGTTCCCAACCTGGGGGTCGAACGACCATTTCCCAGGGGTCGCCCCAGCATCCTCAGCTCCCCCCCCCCACTGCCACAAGCCTGGCCATATCGCGCCCCACAACCTGCGCCCCGCGCCCCACCGCCATTTGGGTTATTTTACCTTCTGCGCATGCGCAAAGCATTCTGTTCATGCGCAGAGGGTAAAAGAACCCAAATGGCGGCGTCTGGGCGAAGTCTCCAGATTTGGGCGAGGTCTCCACTCGCTTCGCGTGTTGCCTCTGGGAGCTTTTCGAGCCCCGTCGCAAAAGGCGTGCGCAACTTCGGCGGGGCCGGGATAGGCAGCTGCCTGGAGAGAGCCACCCCCTTCGCCCCAAACGCTACAGGTAGAAGGGAGACTCTGCGAAGGGGCATGCGCAGAGGGTAAAAGAACCCAAATGGCGGCGGCGGTCGCAGCATTAGGAAGGTTGGGAACCGCTGAGCAACTTCTGAGTCATGAAACATCTGCAAGAAAACAACCAAGCTCAGAGAGAGCATCAAGGATCCTACAATTCAACCCTGAGCTACAAGTAGTCTCTTCGATTGGCATAGCTATTCTATAAGCCTTCCCAATCAGACCAGTCAGGAAACACAAACCAGATGAGCTGATTCTACTTTATTGTAAGGCTACCTTAACAGAATCTTGCAAATCTGAAAGTACAAATCTCCTGTTATTTTTTTACAGCTGGGAAAGCTAGGGAGGGGTCCTCCTGGGTCTCTTTCTCCGCCTGTGAGGCAGCTGCGAGCTAGGCCCTCTCTTTTCTGACCGTTCCCTAGGCAATATTTCTTCACTCCGTCCCCCAAGGTCTTTCTCACATGCCATTACATAAATAAACCATATCTGTATTTTAACATGTCTCCCTGTTACTCAGGGAGTGTCGCAACTTTCCATATGCGATGGTCATTATCAGTCTCTGTCCCACAGGGGCCGCATACAGCATTCCTTGCATTGGTCAGTTTTGATCACAAGTGAAACCCAATAGTTAATATGGAAACTATGGATCAGAGACTTGGAACGTTCACCTCTAGCACATGTTTAGTACAGGTGAAACTGTTTCCATACAAATACAGTTCTAGCAGTTCCCATCAGTTTCACTGAGGTTAACTGGGGTGTGTGTGTAATACGTTAAATGTCAGTCCCTTAAGGCTTAAAGGATTCTGCAAGGAAGTACTGCATACCTTTACCTTAATTAATTCTTCAGTTTTCCTGTGGCAATTATTTAATTTAATATCTGATAGTATTTTGAAGCGAGATAAACGTAACATTCATTTTTTCATGCTTGAAAATGAGCTGATGTGGCTTACCTTAAAACGTTCTGAGATGCCTTGAGTGATACTGACTGTGAATTCTGCAATTCGGGGAGAACGAAATTTCCCTTTCTTTCGATCGGGTTCATATTCCGTTTTTGTCTTCACCACCACCTTTTCAATGAACACCAACAAAGGAGCCATTACCAGCACATTACTGTCTCACCACAAATGCATCGGCCTGTTCTTTGGCTTGTGGTTTGCATGCAGCTTTTGGTCATGAGCCACAGAATAAAGAAGTTGGAAGTGACAATCCTCTTCTATGCCATGGCCAAGAAAACAGGTGAGCGCATAAAGGATCCCCGTTTGGTTTATTTTGTCCTTTTAAGCACACAAAACACAAACGTGTTTACGGATTTAAATAATTCCCTGTGATTTTTCTCCCTGGGGTGCTGGGTGCAGAGTCTGCCAGGAAATGCTTTTCCATGAAAGAAGACGAGAAGGGGCATTTTAAGGACATTGGGTTCAGCCACCTTATTTTCTAATCAGCTTTGGATTTATAATTATTTTATAAATTAATATGTGGTTTTTAAACAAATTCTTGTAAAGTGACGACTACCCGAAGCCCAATTAAAAAGGAGGTAGCAATTTCCTGTATCCCACTGGGCAAATTGGCACCACATAAACTGGTCATTGGCTAATCCTGATCCACGGCCCTCAGGTGAGATTCCGGATTTTCAAGCCTGGGTTCCAAAACTCTTGATCAATTGTAAATGGCCTTTAGAGCAGTAAAACATATACCCTTTGGAGGTCTAGTATGTCTAGTAAAAGACATACCCTTTTGTTAGGAAAATGGGATGAACAAAAACGGGATAGAGAATAACAGCAGCATTAACTGACGAAATGACTCTAGATATGACAGGTTAAATCAGGAGTATGCAAGCTCCTTCAACTGGCGGTCATACTTAGCATCTTAGTGACAAGTTGCAGTCTTCTGAGCAGTGAAATGGGGCAAAAGAAAGAACAGCATGAGGCCAGTTCAATCAGAATTCAGTCTTAATAGAGCTGGAAGGGACCTTGGAGGTCTTCTAGTGCAGCCCCCTGTTCAAGCAGGAGACTCTATAAACATTTCAGACACGTGGCTGTGTAGTCTCTTCTTAAAAGCCTCCAGTGATGGAGCACCTTTTGAAGGCAACTTCTGTTCCACTGGTTAATTGTCCTCACTGTCAGGAAGTTTCTCCTTAGTTCCAGGTTGCTTCTCTGCACTTTTCCCAAAGGCTCAAAATCTTTTTTGTAATGTGGTGTCTAAAACTGGATGCGGTATTCCAAGTGTGGTCTTACTAAGGCTTTATAAAGTGGTCCTAATACATCACGTGATTTTGATCCTATGCCTTTGTTTATACAACCAAGGATTGTCTTAGCTTTTTTGGCTGCTGCTACATACTACTGGCTCATGTTTAAGTGATCGTCCACTAGCACTCCAAGGTCTCCCTCACAGTTGCTGTTTTTGAGCCAGTTTTCATCTGATCTGTACTTGTTCTTTGGTTTTTCCTGCCCAGGCATAAAACCTTGCCTTTCTCTATGTTAAATTTCATGTTGTTGGATAGGGCCCATTGTTCAAGTCTGTTAAGATCTTTCTGGATCCTGAGCTTTTCTTGTGGGGTTGTTGGCTATTCCTGCCAGCTTAGTGTCATCTGCAAATTTGATGACACTAATCTAGCAGGAATAGCCAATACTCCAGAAGATAAAAACAATTTTTATTTAATTATTATATGAACATTATAATCTGAAAACAACATCTACGTATGCAAAGTGGAAAAGAGCAAGTGAGTAAGAGGTATCTTGCGTGCCAGGAAAGTTCAGGAGGAGGGGCTTGGCGGGTGGTTTTTTTTGCTATGACAACAATAACAGGCTTCTTTAGACATGTTTAACAACATGGGAGAAAAGAATCAGTTAATGAAGCTGCTCAATGAAGATGATAAAAGCTTTTAGTTCAGTCTTCTCTAACATAGGCTGAAAGTTTTACAAGACAAATGCAAAATGCAGAATGAATCTTGAGACTGACAGAAATTAGTTGGAATTGCTATTTACAGTGATCAGCTTTAAAACTCCAGAGTCTGATAAACTGCATCTTAGAATACTGAAGGAACTAGCTTAAAATCTTACCAAACATTTGTATCTTATTTTTAAGAAACATTGGAGAAACAATTAAATGCTAGGTAATTGGAGGAAATAAATGTCTTTATTTTTAGCATTAGAAAATAGTAGGTTCCTATTAATAGGAAGAGTTTAAAACAAATCATAAACTGTTAGCAACTTAAAAACAATGCTGTAATTACTAGAGGTCAACAACGTGTGACAGATGTGTGATGTCTCTTTCCCAGTAAATTGCAGGAATATATATATCTTAATAATATCATATCTTAATTTCAGCATATCATTTGCCAAGTGCTCCATGACGTTCTGAGCAGCCAGCTAAATGTGGTCCAGTGCATACGTGGCCGGGCGGCTTGGAAATTGCCCTCAGAGTTTTCAATTCTTCCTTCCAGATTGGACTGAGTAGCTTCAGTCCTGGACCTCATGTTCCTCAATATTTTTATGAATGACTTGAAGCGAGATGCTGCCCAAATCTGCAGATGAACTTCTCAACAATGAGTTCAGCAGCAGAACTAGAACCTTCCCAAACTAAAAGAACCTTTTCGGTTCCAGTGCTTTTACTCGGTACTCTTAAGAGAGAGTTGGACTCTGGGTTCTAAGTGCCTCTTTGAGCACCACAATACTAGGATCCTAAGAAATGAAGAACTAAAATGAGCTTATCGTATGGATACCGGATATTCTTGATACAGGGATGTTGATTTAATTACTTGGTAGTTTCTGATCTGAAAGGAAAGACAGCACTTATGCCAAAGCCTTACCACTTATTTAAGCTCATTAAAGTTCATAGGAGACAAAGTGTCTGTATCCAGATTATTCCTATCATACTGTTAATTTTACGGAGAAATGGACGGAGATCGAGTGTCTTTCTCTTCCCCCTTCTGCAACAGAAGCATCCAAGGGCATATGGTAGTAGCGGAGTAGTAAGCCAGCGATAGGCGGAGACCACACCCAGGGAGGAACAAAGCCTCTCCGCCAGGCGCGAACAAAGAGCCGCCGTCTTCCCTTACAGCAGCCCTTCTCCGCGATTCCTATTATACACCATTTCAGCTCCCAAATTTGCAGGTTTCCTTTGCAAGCTGATTAAAACAGCCCATCGCCAATTCCGAATTTACTCCCCAACAGTATTGATTTTAAATGTATAATTATTCTTTTGACGCGGTCGCTCGGCAATTGACATGGAAATAAGAACAGTAAAATAACTGAAGATACAAATGTAAAAATATTCAACCATGTAATAAAAAAGGAGCTGATTTTTTTTTTAACCGAAGCCTGCTTCGTACTGAACGCTCCAAAAAAAGTCACCGCGGGGAAACTCTTCCAGAAAAGGGGGGGGGGCGGGGAATCTGGATATTCCGTTATGGGTCCGGGTTTCCCTGCGAAGGTCGACGGAACCCACCCCGCTCGGTTCCCCGGGAAGGAGCGCGCAGCCACCTCCTACCGGAGATGCCCTGCCTGCGCTCCGTGCCCGGAAAGGCTCCGCGCACCTGGGCCGCCCTCGAGAGGCGCAAGCGGCGCAGGGCGGGAGGGGCCCGGCAGCCGAGCCGAAGCCCTTCGCGGCGGGGATGCTCCCGCCTCCCTCCCTCCCGGCCAGAGACCCGAGACAGACCGGGCGGAGGCTCCCCGCGGCGCTGGCGCTCGGTACCTTGTCCGGCGGGGGGAACTGGAGCTGCCCGACGTCCAGCGGGGTGATCAGAGGGATGGTGTCGAAGCCGTCCTCCGCCGGGGCCGGCTTGCCGCGCTTCTCGCCGAAAGGGCCGCCCAGCTTCACCATCCTTCCCTCGCGAAGAAGAGGAGCCTGCAAAAGGCCGCGGTCAGGCGAGGCTCGGCACCGCCTCAGCTCCCACCCCCGCCCTGCCCGGGGACAGTTACCTGCTCGGCTCCCGCCTCGTCCTCCGCTGCCGCTGCTGCGCCGGCTTCTCGCGAGCTCCTCCGCCGCTCTGCCTCCCGAGCCCAGCGCCTCCCCCTCCGCGCGGGCGGCAGCAGCAGCAGCAGCTCCGGAGTGACGCAGCCGCGCGTGGCCGTCGCCTCCCCCGCCCAGCCGGGAGCGCCACCCTCGGCCGGGGCTGCGGCAGGACGCGAGGCGGGCGGAGAGCGGCCGCTGACCGGCCTCGGGCGACGCACCTGCTGGGGCTCGGCAGCCCGTCCCTGCTCAGTGTCTTCGCCCGGCTCTCCTGGCTATTGGGCGGCCGTCCGGGGGAAGCGACGCCAGGGCAATAGCCGCCGCCACCACAGCCATCGCGGCCTCCCGGCTGCCCGAGCCCCCCCCCCAAGCTCCCCCCCCCAAGCTCTGCCCAGCCGCCTCCCTCCAGCGCAGTCGGGCTCTCCCTCCCCCTGCAGCTGCCCGGCCCCTGCCTCCCCCCCCCCGCCCTGCTTTGTGGCCTCTGTCCACAAAGCAGCTCCTCCCCCCCCCCCCCGCTCCCCACATCCTAGAGGCAGGGGGGGGCCGAGAGCGACTGGCTCGCCATCTCGAATCTGGGTAGCTGGATCCCTTGTTCACTGGGATAGGCTCCCTTGATGGACAGCCTTCTCAGCCCAGATGTTCTCTTTTGGCTCTTGCAGGATGGGCTTCTGCCCTACCTTTCCTTGAAAGATTCACTTGGTGATCAGAGGAACCAAATGGAAGGAAATGGACCGAATTTCCACAACCCTGAGCGCTCATTTTTAATAAGTCAAGGCATTAGGACTGTTGGTTATTAATAGCAACCCAAAATATCACCAGCCCTGTTATTTCAGTATTGCTGTGTTGTCGTGTTTTAAACCCTCGCTCATTATGGAAATGGGGTTATGCAGGTAAATTCAGCCATGACTGAGGCGGCCTATAGGTCAATAATGAATTTTAAAAAGAAATATAAGTCTCTAGGCAACAATTCAGTCAAGTACAACTTTGATACGGTTTTATTTACTTACAAATAGGTATCCTGCTCTTCAGGAGGCCCAAGCCTCACTGGCCCAGCTCACTCTCATTCTGCAAAGTCTTCATGGTTAGGCCCCAGAGTGTCAGGCTAGAGAAGGGCCCCTCGTTATTTTGGGACTTGGCAGGAGCCACGCGGCTGCTCGGGAGCTCCCCGTTCCAGCCGCTGCCGGGGGCACTTGCAGAGGAGCGAACTGGGGGCAGAGTGCCAGACTGTAGCGGCCCCTCCTCAGAGGAGGGATGACTTTCTTTAAAAGTACAAGAACGAGTCGGTCCTTCTGGAGATTTACAGAGTTTGGCAGGATCCAAAATCAGTTTCTGAGCGTCTTTTCCCACCCCAGGCCTTGCCCTGCCAAATGGTGCTCCCAGGGGTCCAAACTCATTTGGCGAATGCCCCCTCGAGTGGGGTGGGCATTTCTCTGATGGTGACAGGAAGGATACTGAGATTTCCTGGGTAAAGAAATCTGAACATTGGGACTTCTCGAGGTCAGGAATTTTCATTGCGTGAGAAAACTCGTCTACAGTAGTTGCACTTTCACTGTTAGCTTTACAGTGGGTTTTTTTGTGTCGACGTAAGACAGCAGAACGGCTGAAACATTTATTGCAGGTCTCACAGTGATACGGCTTTTCCCCAGTATGTGTTCTGATATGTCTTCGCAAATCTCCAGATCCCGCAAAACATTTTCCTGTAAAATAAGATACTTATTGTTCTTTCAGCAAACATCACTGTTTTAATTCTAAAGTTATTAGGTTTTAATTAATGCGGTTTGTTGTTATGTGCGCCTACGCATCAAAAGCAGACTTGTTCTCAATTAGCCTAGTGGGCAGATCAGATCCAGTAGGTTAAAACTGCAAGGAAGGCTACGTATCGGGAGGGGCCGCCTGACTGTGCAAGCCATCAGCCAGCGGAAGAGGCTGTTATGCGAAGCGGAGGGTTCTCCTTGGCGAGAATTCTTTGAAGAGAAGCTGGGAGGTTCTCTGCTGGAGAATCCCTAATGGCTCCTTCGTGGCTGAGATTAAGCCAGACAACCTTTAAGAATCCTTCCCACTCTTGCATCTATGCTTCTACTACAACTTCCCTCGTTTTGAGCCAGGGGGTCCCACTCGGGGAAAACAAATTACACTAGTCCAGGGGTCGGCAACCTTAAACAGTCAGATAGCCATTTGGACCCGTTTTCCACAGAAAAGAAAACACCGGGAGCCACAAAACTCTTCCCGTACCTGACTATTTCCTGAGCTGACACAAAACTAGCATATATTCCGTATTTTTCGGAGTGTAAGACGCACCTTAGTTTTGGGGGAGGAAAACAAGGAAAAAAGGCCTCTGCCTCCCAGCAATTTGCCAAACAGCAAACAACAAACAGCACAGATGACATACACTGTTTGCTGTGTATTTCTGTGCATGTGTGTCTGACCCATAGAAATAGCAAAGAATTGGAGAAATGTACATTATGGCAGTATATTAATCCCAGAAAGTTTTCTTAAATGTAATCACCCTAACTCCTCCCAATTATTTAAATAGATCTACTCCAAACATGACTAAGTCAGGGTTTAACTCAGCTGCCTTATTTTAATACTAATACTTAATACTAATACTTAATACTAAAACAGGACATTTCAGATTATACTTTTACAGATCTTTAAAATTGATGTGGCTTTCTGGAAGTATTCTCTGCTATTTAAAAGAAGATACAAAAGCACTGGGCCTCTTCAGATCAAGCATTTATTTTAAAAAGCTTCTTCATTTTGTTAAGTTGTCTAGAACAATATTAAAACAGTCTTTAAAAATAAGTCTAATAATTTGAACATTCTATAGTCATTTATAGTTATTGACTTACCTCCTTGGAGCAAAAAACAGCCAGTTCAAGCACAGTCTGGTTAGCACAAGAAAATAAAATTCTGTCTTTGCCTCTCCCTCCAGCAATTTGCCTCCGTGCAGCTTTAGTTTCACTTTCATTTTAGCACGTGGGCTTGGGCAACTTCAATCAATCAGCTGAGTGTCGGGAGGCATATAATCAGTGGCTTGTGCTAATCAGGCTCTGCTGCTGTTGGCTGCAAGGAGGTAAATTGCTGGTAGGCAAATATCAAAGAGTGGGGGTGGCTGGGTGGGGCTACATTAGGTGTATAAGACGCACCCAAGTTTTCAACCTCTTTTGGGGGGTAAAAAGGTGCGTCTTATACTCCGAAAAATACAGTAGTTGAATTAAATGTAATCAAAAATACACATACAAACTGGGTGAAACCACACTCAATAGCAGCGATTGCGAGAGGGATCTTGGAGTCTTGGTAGACAGCCAACTAAATATGAGCCAGCAGTATGCAGCAGCAGCCAAAAAGGCCAACACAGTCCTGAGCTGCATAAATAGAGGGAAACAATCAAGGACCAGAGAGGTACTAGTACCACTCTATAAAGCCTTAGTCAGACCACACCTAGAGTACTGCATCCAGTTTTGGTCACCACACTACAAAAAAGACATTGAAACCCTAGAGAAAGTGCAGAAGAGAGCAACCAGGATGATAAAGGGTCTGGAAAACAAAACATACAAAGAGCGGTTGCAGGAACTGAGCTTGGCCAGTCTGGCGAAGAGAAGGACCAGGGGTGACATGATAGCAGTGTTCCAATACTTGAGGGGATGCCACAGAGAGGAGGGGGTCAGGCTGTTCTCTATGGCACCAGAAAGCCAAACAAGGAATAACGATGGATGGAAGCTGACCAAGGAGAGATTCAACCTGGAAGTGAGGAGAAACTTTCTGATGGTGAGAGTGATCAACCAGTGGAACAGCTTGCCAACGGAGGTTGTGAGAGCCCCAACACTTGCGACCTTCAAGGGGAGACTGGACTGCCATCTGTCTCAAACGGTGTAGGAACTCCTGCTTGAGCAGGGGGTTGGACTAGATGACCTACAAGGTCCCTTCCAACTCTAATAATAAATCTAAATCTAAAGGTTCTGTTTTCTTCTGAAACTTTTCTTTTCTTGGATTTATCCATGGTTGGCCTACCAGGGGTCGAAAAGCTTAATAAATTGCACGTTGGTGGGTGTCGCACATTGGCACTTGTGATGCATATTTTCAGCGACAGGGAGCCGCAGCAGAGGGATGAAAGAGCCACATGCAGCTCCATAGCCGCAGGTTGCTGACCCCTGCACTAGTCCAATTAAGAGACAAAGAGGACTTCCTGTGGTGACGTGGGGTGAAGCAGCTGTAAAGGGACGATCTCCGTCCTCAGAGGCTGCTTTCTTCTTTTGTTTTTGGAGACCCTTCGGGGCATCGAAGTTTGTAGGACTTGGTTGACAAGAGGGACATCCCAGGCAACAGCGGGGCGAAGGCGTTCGCCCGCTGGGGCGGAGGGCATCCTCATTATCCGAAATGAAAGCGTCCGTCTCTGCTCTTTGAAGTATGGCGGACCCGAAGCCTCAAAACACCACATAAGAAAAGGAAGCAAAAATAATAGCGGATCGCACCTGGAATACCAAACCTAACTCTCACGAAAACTTTGGATTTATAAATGAGGGAGATCTGACCACAAGGACAGGGCAATTAAGGAGCTCTGTGAGAAAATCAGCGGCGAAAACAAAGAACGAGCAGAAGGACAGGACTCTAAGGAGGAAACAGCACTGTGAATAAACATAACAAAAGAGCTAAATTGAGCCCCTGTGGAGGACGTGCAATAGTACCTTTTTGTTATCGGAGGATTACCTGCTGAGAGACAGCAGACCAGAGAAACTGGGGATTCAACACCAGATGAGAGATCAGAGACGGGAGCGGAGAAACAGCACATGGTGGATGACTTGGCAATTTTGAATGGAACGATCTCTATTACTGAGGCCAGAAGGAAACATCTGATTGCAGAATCCAAGGAAATCAAGACCTCTAAAACACTTACAGGATTGCTGAGATCCACTTAATACCAACTGAAACTGGTACCGCTTAAAAAGAACTATATTATATAACTTTTTTCTATTTTTCACCTTTGAACACTTATTTCATTTTTATCACCTATTTTACTTTTCACTAAATATCCTGCTATAATTAAATCCTCTACCCTCTCCTCTTCTTATTTATAGATTGTAAAAAAGGGAAAATCTTTAGTGTCTATAAATGTAATATTTTTAATTTTAACTGTAACTTAAATAATATATATATTTATTTTGAAATAATATTTTTAAGGATCGATTTAAAAGAAATAGGGATATATATTGATTGAATTGTAAAGTCTATAGAGGATACTTTGAACATTAATAGAAATATATAAATTGTAATCATAACTATAATTAGATTGGTGAAAATTTTATAAGGAAAACTATATTCTACTGTACAACTCTTTAACGTATCTAAAATATTTAATTAGTTATTAATATAAGTACTATAGTAACAGATTATTTATAGATATATTTATATAGAATTTTTGGATAATTGGTACATTTAAGAACATAGAGAACTATATCAGTAATTGATAAAACATACAGGATTGATAGAGAACTAAATAATATAACAGGGTAAAAGATTGTTATATGGTAATCTGGGAGAGGATCTACAAAATTTTAGAACAACAAAAATCAATCTTAAAGGAAATGACAAGTAATACAACAAATATGCCCATGAAGGGGGGGAAGAAACCAGCACAAGCTGGAGCTGCAAGTGCAGCATCACCAGTCACTCAAAGGCAGATAGATGACATGTTACCAGTAGAAAAAGGGGGTACATCCCTTATGCAGAATATGAACAGTACACTAAACGTGGTTCAGGAAACAATGCTTAAATTACAGGAATTGATTACGCAAAATCATACCGAACTAAAATCAGATATTTTAAGATTGGACAATAGAATGGAGATGATACAGGAGGCGATAAAAAAAAATGAACAACGTATTAGTGGTGTGGAAAAAAAAACAGAACAAAATGAAAATAAAATTGAGAAGGTAGACCAGAGAGTGACAGAAATAAATAGAGAGCTGGAGTCCTCACTAATCCATCTCGAAATGGATAGATCATCTTATTTCTTAAGAATACAAAATATTCCAGAGAATAAGGAGGAAGACTTGGGAGATGTGATGGCAGGGGTGGTAGCAGAAATTCTACTGCAAGACAAAACAGATACCAGAAATGAAATAGACGAAGTGTACAGGATACAAACCAACTACGCTAGACGCCACCGCCTGCCGAAAGAAATACATATAAGGTTTGCCAGAAAGAAAACAAGAGACAACGTTTACTTAGCCACGAGAGGGGGGACATTAACATACAAAGGGAGAGAAATAAACATCTTGAAACAAGTCCCAAGAAGGGTTAGGGAACGTAGAAGAGACTATAAGCCACTAGCAACATTGTTAAATAAAAAGAACATTATATTCAGATGGCTCATTCCGGAGGGGATGATAATAAACTTGGAAGGACGAAAAGTAAAGGTGGATACCATAGAAAGAGCACAGGAGGTATATGAACAACTTGCTGGTATGGAGAAAGAGATGGAAAGTGAAGGAAAAGTGGATGGGGCAAGTGAAGAAGAAGAGCAGGAGATTGAAGAAGAGGTACAGAGGGAGGGAATTGAAGAGACTGAAGATTTAAATAAAAAAGTAGAGAGAATTAAAACAAGGACACAAACAGCAGCAGAAGCGAAAAGTAAATAGTTAGAAAAACACTTTATAAACAAAACCGGAAACGTTAAAGGAAACAAAACTTATATCATTAAACATTAATGGATTAAACAATGCACAAAAAAGAAGGAAAATATTTTCAAAATTAGTTAAACAAAAAGCAGAAGTAATATGTTTACAAGAAGTCCATATCAAACAAGTACATAAAAAATATCTGGAATATCCAAAACTAGGGAAATTATACGCATCATTAGGGGAGAAAAAAAAGAAAGGTGTAGTAATATATGTACAAAAAGAGATTGAGTCTAAAGAAATAAAAGTAGACTCCAAAGGAAGATATATAATGGTGGAAATTGAAATAGGGGGAGAAAAAATATTATTAGTAAATATATACGCACCCAATCAAAAGCAAAAAAACTTCTATCAAAAGATACATGAGAAATTAATGACAACTAAATATAAAAATATATGTTTAATAGGGGATTTTAATGGTATAATAGATCCAAAAAGAGACTACATAACAGGGAAAAACAAAAAAAATAACAAAAATACACTACCAACTACATTCAAGGACATGATAGAGGAGTTGAATTTGACAGATACATGGCGATTATTACACCCTAAAGACAAACAATATACATTTCATTCAATACCACACCAATCCTTTTCAAGAATAGACATGGTCTGGACAAATAAAGAAATATGCAAGAACATAGCATCGGTGGAGATAGCCCCAAACATATGGGCAGACCATAGCCCCTTAATAGTAATATGGAAAGGGAAAAAGAAAGGAATAAGGAGATGGACTTTGAACACAAAAATACTCCAAGAAGATGAATACATACAAACAATTACCAAAGAAATAAAATTATTTATGAAAGAGAATAAGAAACAGCCTACAACCATACAAAACTTATGGGATACATTAAAAGCATATATAAGGGGAATTACAATTGCCTATACGGCAAAGAAAAATAGAGAAAAATGGCAGGAATACAATGAAAAAATAAAGGATATTCAGCAGTTAGAAAAAAGACTGCAAAAAGAACCAAAGGAAGAGAATACACATAAATTATTAATGGAAACGAGACATAAATTGAATTTAATTGAACAACAGGAATATTTGAAGGATATTAGGCTTACAAAACAAACATTCTTTGAAACAGCAAATAAACCTGGTAGATGGCTAGCTTATAAAATTAAAAAGGAAAAAAGCAATAGAATTATAAATCAACTGATAGACACAAATGGGGAAATACAACACTCAGATGAAAAAATAAAAGAAATTGCAACAGAATACTATAGAGACTTATACAGACAGGACCCAGTGGAACTAAATAAAATAAAAGAATATTTAAAGGAAATTAGTATGCCGCAAATAGAGGAAATTGATAAGGAAATGTTAAACAGGGATATTACAATACAGGAAATTCAAAATGCAATTCAAAAACAAAACAACAATAAAACACCAGGACCGGATGGATTTCCAGGGGAATATTACAAAAAAATGAGTACAATACTAGAGGATATTCTATTAGAGCTATATAATGAAGCATTAACAGGAGCTAGGATACCAAATACGTGGAGGGAAACATATATCACCACGATCATGAAAGAAGGTACCGAGAAAAATCATATACAAAACTACAGACCAATTTCGTTGTTGAACACAGATTATAAAATTTTTATGACAATTATGGCAGAAAGAACCAAAAAAATACTAAATAAAATTATCTATTCGGATCAAAATGGATTTTTACCAATGCGGCAGATAAAAAACAATACAAGAATCGTCTTAAATATATTGGAATATTACGAAGCGCATCCAGAAAAGCAGGTCGCCCTAGCTTTCCTGGATGCGCAAAAAGCGTTCGACAATGTAAATTGGCAGTATATGATAGGTTTGATCAAAGAGATGAAATTTGGCGACAAATTTGAAAAAATTATAGAAACAATCTACACCTCCCAGTCAGCCAAGATTATGATAAATGGGGATATGACACAATCATTCCGGATCTTTAAAGGAGTACGTCAGGGATGTCCGATGTCACCTCTGCTCTTTATCTTAACATTGGAAACATTACTAAACAAAATTCGAAATAATAAGGATATTAAGGGAACAAAGATTAGAAACCAGGAGTATAAATTACAGGCATTTGCCGATGATCTCGTATTTTTTATAGAAGAACCAATTGAAACAGGGCAAAAACTGATTAAAGAGATAGAGGAATACGGAGAATTGGCAGGATTGAAAATCAATAAACAAAAAACTAAACTATTAACAAAAAATATGACAATAAAACAAAAAGATGAATTAGAAGAGAAATTAGGCTTACAAACAACCAAAACAATTAAACATCTAGGGATAATACTAACAAATAGATGTTCATCTATTAAAAAAGACAATTATGACAAATTAGTAAACCAAACAAGATTAGAATTAGAAAAATGGAAAAAATTACAGTTATCATTATTAGGGCGTATAGCTGCAATTAAAATGAGTATACTGCCAAAATTTTTATACCTATTCCAAACAGTTCCGATCAAATTAGAGACTAAATTTTTTACTAATTTGAATAAAATTATATCTAAATTTATATGGCAAAACAAAAAACCAAGAATCAAATTAGCAAATTTACAGGATGATAAGAGCAGAGGTGGTCTAGGGCTCCCTGACTGGAAACTTTACTACAAAGCAGCATCCTTGGCGTGGATAAAAGAATGGATAAACTTAACTAACAAAAGAATACTAACACTAGAGGGCCACGACCTACAAATGGGATGGCATGCTTACATATGGAGAGATGGAACTAAGCCACAACTTAGCTTCAACCAACACCTAATTAGAAAATCTTTGTTAAAAACATGGTATGAAATCAAAAAGAAGAACTACATGAAAATCCCCAAATGGCTTTCAATTATAGAAGCCATGACCTACCCCAACCTAATTGATATAACCAAAGCAGCAAAATATAGCGATATATTAGATCTGACAGGGAAATTAAAAAGTAGAGAACAATTGGCGGAACAAAATATAAATATTGATTGGTTGACCTACTTACAATTAAAAACTCGACACAAAAAAGATACTGAGGGTATGGGTATAGAAATGGAAATGCAAAAATTGGATAAAATTTTGATTGGCCCGGACGAAAAAATAATATCAAAACTATATAAATATCTGCTGGAATTCGATAAAATGGAGGAAATTGTCAAGGAACCCATGATAGCATGGGCAAAAAACGTAGGCCACAACATACACTTAGCTGACTGGGAGAAAACATGGAATATAAACTGCAAAATAACTAAGTCAACAGCATATAAAGAGAATTATTATAAAATGTTTTATAGATGGCATTTAGCTCCATCAAGATTGGCCAAAATATACCCAAAAATGAATTCGGCTTGCTGGAAATGTAAAAAAGACATAGGTACCTTCTTTCATGCGTGGTGGTTGTGTCCCGAAGCAAAGGGCTACTGGAAAAAAGTGCATGCCTGGTTACAAGAAATTACTGAGAGAACAATGGAATTTACCCCAGAATTTTTCCTTCTGGGGATAATGGAAAAACAACATCCAAAAAATATACAATATTTAATACTACATATTACAACTGCGGCAAGAATAACATATGCACAATATTGGAAAGACAATCAAATCCCACCAGAAAATATACTAATGGACAAAATATATAGATGTGCCGAAATGGACATGCTGACTATTCAACTCAAAGGACAATGCGACTCAGAATACTACAAAACATGGACTAGATGGTACAACTGGACTAAAAAAAAGAGGAAAGACTGTGTGACAACGTGAGAAGAAAACAAAGACAGAAAAGATTGTAAATTTATGATTTAATGTGCATAATTGAGATATAACAAATGTTGTAAAAACGGGTGTAGATCTGTATCAAAATATTCAGATGTTTAATGAAGAAAAATAAAAAAAAAAAATTAAAAAAAAAAAAAAGAGACAAAGACACAAGGACATTTTAGTGAAACTTGCAAAACTGCCAGATAAAGGTGTTACATTGGAGACATTTCAAAGAATTTTTGAAGAAATGGGAAAGCAGCTTGAAGATACAATGACAGCACCAACATCTGCCACTGAAAAAGCGCTATTTAACAGAGTCTTTAAAGAACTGAAAGATGCAAATGAGAAGAATTTGGAAGAATTTATAGGCTGTCAGGATAAAGAAGTAAAACAAACCCCAGCTTATGCAGAAATACTGGAAAATAAAATAGTGGGCTATAAGACAGGTGTGAAAACTAAACTGGAAATCAGATAGTAAGAATGAGTCACTTGGATTTACAAAAGAGGGCTAGAAAGCCACAAGGAAATTGGAGAAAGAAAATTATTGTGCAAATTAAATCCTACAAAAGCATCTTATCAGGGCAAAGATTAAGAACGTTAAGAGCAAAAGAAAGGAATATAAAGTTGATCTGTTGGATTAGGGTTAAAACCAGAAATACTTTTACAAAGTTCTGGCAACCCTTTATAGACTGTTTGCTGATACTAGACAGAAATGTTAATAAAATTTAGATTTGCGGACGGGTAAGGTCCCAAAGGTGCTTTTTTAAAGAGGCAACTGGACTTTCTGGTTTTTCTTTGAAGACGTTTCATTTTTCATCCAACTCGGATGGGTAAGGATTGAGATATAGGAAGAAGGGATTCAGGAAAGGTAATATCCAAGAGGTCTGAAAAATACACAGCTTGTACTTATAAAAGAAGATCAGAAGTTACTTCTGGAGATTTTTTTTCCCATACTTTCTTTGATTTCAATTTTTCAATTTTTGCTTTTACTTTCACTTTTACTATTATTAAAATCTTTAATAATACTATTTTGAAATGTAATTTTATTGAATCTTAACGAATGCCTATGGTTTCCAGTTGAGACAGGACACGTAATTCTTGAAGTCTATATTATGACTATAACATATTGCCTGTTAATTCTTCATTTGATAAGGAGTGGAAATAATTTGCTATTATTAATTGGTTTGAGTGCTCAATACCATATCTGCCGAATTTTCATTATTTTCATATGTGCTCTAAAGGTACAATTGAACAATGAAAAGGTTAGCATTTTTATTAGAACTTTCCAAACCAGATCAGTAAAACAACCTTCTGACTTACCACAAACTGAACAATTATACGGCTTTTCTCCTGTGTGTCTGATTCTGTGTTTTACTAATTTCCGTGGTAAGTTAAATGACTTCCCACACTCGTCACACGTGAATACTTTTTCTGCTGCATGGTTCTTCTTGTGTTCCTTTAAATTACTGAAGTTACTAAATCCTAAATGTAAGAGAATTTGAATCAGAATGATTACTCACAGGGTGAAATTACAAACGAGTCCCGCTGCCTTTAAAAATCGGTGCCTCGTGCCACCCCAGACACCAGAGCCGACAGGACCTGAGCGTGCGAGGATGAAGCCTCATGCCATTAACTCTTGACCTACAAGGGGAGAGTCGGAGTGCACCAGCGCGTAACCGGTGCCCTTGAGCTGCTACTCTTTCTGGCCACAGCCACCTGGCTGCTTTTGGAACCCCAGCTGTCAGGCCGAAGCCATTTTACTTGGGGTCTTTGGCCTGCCACACTTTATGCTATTTTAAAATGTATTCTTTGCTGTGGGAATTTGGGAGGGGTCATTGCGTGAGGGATGCCTGCATGCAGCCATAACAAATTCCTTCTAGATTGTCAAGGTCATCCTTTGTCTTTGCACTACTGCACCTGCACGGAAAGGAGATGGGAGTTGCTGCCAAGTTGGCAGATGAAGGTTGGTCAACGTGATGGACTTGGGGGAGTGTGGGGACAAGGGCTTGAACTTTCAACTGGGTGGGGAAACCCCTGGGACTTCAGATTTGGATTTCTCCCAGATGTGCCAACATGGCTCTGCTAATAAATTGGAACTTTGAGGAATACTTTGCCTCGGACTCTGATTTAGTTTTGGATGCTATTTGGCACCCTGACACCAGCTGGACGGTGCCGGCACCCAAACAAGGCCTAGCGGGGAAGAGGCACATGCTGGGATTAAAGCTTGTCTTGCTTGTCCAGGGAAGTTTAACCAGACCTACCTCGACCACAAATATCACAGAGATGCGGTTTTTCTCCAGAGTGAATAATAATGTGGCGCTGGACATCTCCAGAGGCAGCAAACCTGTAACACCATCATCAGAGTAACTGTGAATGCTCCAATAAGCACTTTCTGTACTATCCTGCCTTGACCGCATCATGTTCCTGGCAGGCAGGCCTCCCTCCGGAGGAAGCAGCTCACCTCCCCATCCCTCCCTGACACCATCTGCCTGGTCCTAGGCATCACCAACACTCCCTGGAACTCCAGCCACAAAAAGGCCACCGCCGTGCTGTGCCTCCCCCCCCACCTTCTGAATCCGGCTGCAGAGTTACATGTACGAATCAAGCCTGTTTGCTGCGCTACTAGGAAATTATAACGAAACATTTTGAAAGGCAAGATGGCTGAAAAGCAAAAAGCAATCTAACACTTTATTTTTAAAAAGTGTCCTTTTTGTAGAAACTCAGGAATGTGTTTCACATCCAAATAAAATGTTTATCTACATTTATATAATCTATATATATTTATATCTCTAGTTTTCTATTCAGCATGAAAGTTAAGCGTGCTGGACAGCAGCTTACTGTGAGGAAATGGCTAAAAATAAAAAAAGGAAAAATAACAATAAAACGATAAAAATGCTGGATTGTATCAGATTTGCTAAAGGTTTACAATTTGAAAAATAATTTAAATTCGTAATTGATTAAAAACAGATTAACAAAGGTTGTAGGACTCTTCAGTCAACAGACAGCTTCCGAAGCAAAAGCTCTCTGCACTGGGATAAGCCTTATTTTAGGAGAGAAGCATATCGAAAACTATTGCAATAGTCAGGCCTCACGTTGCCATTTCCCACTTTGTGCAGCTGTCCTGGCCACGGCTTCATTTGCTGTTGTGTTTCTACTGTGGTGCTGACACACACCCTGACTAACCACCCTTCAGGGAAGGAAGTATTTTCATGCTGGCCAAAAGAGTTTCCCCCAGCATGAGATACAAATCTCCAGTTCTCCAATACACTGTTTGCTGGCACTCCTCCTCTTCCTTTGCCTTGTTTTTGGGTTTCTTTAAACCATAGTTTGTTATAACTACCGGTAGATACTTATGGTTTGCGCAATCCTTCTAAAATAAAAAATTGGATCCTATTTTGCATTATTGCATTCTCAATCTAGTTGGAAGAAATTTAAGATACCCAGAACCTTTCCATTTAGGTATATTAGCCAACAGATATTCTGGGATGTGTTGTCTTGGAGGACAGTGAATAGTAAATCTCTACATATATGACTAATAGATATAAATGCATATAATATGTATGAATTTCACAGACATACAAACCTTTTCCCGCAGATTTCACAAATGAATGGTTTTTCACCAGAATGGCGACGCAAATGAGTTTGAAGATTGCCTGCCTACAAAGGAAACATTTTTAATAAAAGGATGTTAACCAGAGAATTTTACAGTTGGAAATGAAGTACTTCCTTATGCCAATAATGATTATAATTAATATTATACAAAATATTAAAATTCCTACCTGTGAGAAACATTTTCCACAAATGTTACATGCAAAAGGTTTTTCACCTAAAAGAAGAAGCAATTATATTTGCACTTCTGACAACTAAGTAACATTGAATGTACATAAAAATGGACACTTGTCTTCAAGTCAACATAAAAATAACCAAGAGGACATTTACTGTATATTCAACATATTTTATAGTCACAATTCCCCTTAATGCACAGATTAATACTATTTTATATTAATAAGACAATGAAAAATTAGCTTAATTGTACATTATTCTATGATGTTCACCCAGGAGCAGGTCACACATAGTTTAACAGAGCTTGACCATAAGTGAATACAAAATTGCTTTTCTGAAATTCTACACCATAAAGCTGGGATTTGCAACTTAGTGGCATAGATCCCAAATAAAATTCTGGTCACTGGAGTAAACATCTCTATGATACAGTAAGATCATAATGTCAAAGGAGAAAAAAAAAATCTTTTTTTTAACAAACCATTTTCTTTCCCCTTCCAAATGGCCGTAAATGGCAGTGCATGAAATATGTATCAACTAGTATGGCAAAGTGGAGTCATTTTTTATGCAAAAAGTTCTATCAAGGAAACCAGGTGTTATGACTGGCCCTTATCAGAAAAACGACGTGCATACCTTTACTGGGGAAAAACACGAATGTTTAAGCACATTCACTTGGATGAAGGTTATTCGATGAGGGCCATGAAATCTGATTACCGCTTGATGGACTTGGTGATCATCGCGGCCCCAGAGCCTCTCTGGGCCACGGCTGCCTTTTCAGCTGCTAAGACTACATTCTGGCTGGTTCTCCATGCGGTCACTCGATAGCTGGCCTGCCATGTTAACTGACTGTACCTGTATGAGACCTTACGTGGAGCTCCAGGTTGCTCGGATGCTTAAAAACCTTTCCACATAACGCGCAAGGATACTGCCTCTCTGGAAGGAAAAGCTTTAATGGGCTCTCTGGCCCAGATGGCTCCCGGGACGGCTCCAATTCTACACATTCGGAACTCACTAGCACGCTGGGACCTTTCCCCTCAGGAACCTCAGCCGTGGTCATCCTTCTTGTGCTGCTCTGGCTTCCCATAAATTCATCTCCTTTTGCAGTGGCTCTGTCAGGATCACGTACAGGAGACTGTTCAGGAGACCTTTGGGACTGTAGCAAATTCAGTTTTTGAAGGTGGATGGCTTTCTTAGGCCTCAACTCTTTGGCTGGCTGTACGGACGCACCCTCTGTGTCTTGATCCTCAGGACAGTCATTTAAGGAATGGGCGAGAAAGGGTGGTGGCAGGGGGGGACGATCAGACGACTCCAAAGTACATTGGCTGACGTTGCACAAAGTAGCATCCTGAGCTGTGCCTTGTGCTGGAGATATTACAAAATCAGGGGGCATTTGTAGTAACCCCTTGTTGCTGGGACAAATAGTCTGTTTGCAGAACTGTTTGCTATAAAAGTTTCGGAGCTTATAATGGCCATTTGGTACTTTAAAGGACAGATCCGCCCCACCAGGGCCCACAGAGTCTTGGTTTGGTTTGGCTCCCTCAGCTGAGGAGCTGTGAGGTGCACAAGGCTGTGACCCAGGCTGCTGGTCATCCAAGACTTTACAAGCAGCAGTTGAGCAAACATGGAGTACATCATAGTGTCCACAGTGGGCATCAGCAGCCAAAGTATTTTGCAATGGAAATGTATCATTGCTGGTCAGACTGGCTGGTTGCTCTACAGATCGGGAGGTTTTTAAAAAGGAGTGACACAGATTCAAAATATTCTGCACCTGCAAGCACTGTGCGATATCCAGCAAGTTCTGTATATTATCCTGGTTGAGGTCAAGATGTGAAGTATACATATAATCCAAGATCTGGCCAATGCCACCCACGTTCTTAACGTCCAAATGAAAAACATCATTCTTCTGGCTTGGAGAATTTTGAAACAGGGTCCTAGGAAAGGAAAGCAGAATTACAAACAGGGGCAGATCTGCTTATCCTCAAATCCCCTTTATAACATTAACATCAACATTGCATCCCATCACATCGGCCCATCCCACCCGGTTGGTCGGTCGGGCAGGGAAGGTATGTTGGAGACCTTGTTAATTAAAAAGCGCCAACTGGCAGAGTCCAGGAAGGGAGCCTTCTCTGCCTTCCGAATTCATACTCTCCCCACCCTGTGAGGCAGGCCTCCCCCCACCCTCCTGGCCTTCCAGAAAGGATCCCTAAGACGTGGCTCTGTGGCCTGGCAGGGGGAGCCCAGAGGAACCTGCACCCCAGGGACTGGTTAGTGCCTGAAAACCTCCCTTTGCCTTTTAACTCATTTTCATAGTATTTCATCATCCTTACCTCCTTCCTTCTAAACTATTTTTTTCTATTTTTTAAACTTTTATATATACTTTTTAATATTTTAAACATTTTATTGTACACGGCTCAGAGTCGCTTTCTGAAGAGATTGGCAGTTCAAAAATGTGAAAAGTAAGTAAACATAACAGTGCACATATTCATCTATGTTTTGAAAATCTTGATCACATTTGGTTAGATAATAATTACACAATATTGTTGAAAGCAACAATATTTTTAATAGCAAACATACAGTATGTCACAGAAGTGAGTACACCCCCTCACATTTTGTAAATATTTAAGTATATCTTTTCATGTGACAACACTGAAGAAATGACACTTGGCTACAATGTAAAGTACTGAGTATACCACTTGTATAACAGTGTAAATGTGCTGTCCCCTCAAAATAACGCAACACACAGCCATTAATGTCTAAACTGCTGTATACTCACTACCTTACATTGTAGCCAAATGTCATTTCTTCAGTGTTGTCACATGAAAAGATATACTTAAATATTTACAAAATGTGAGGGGGTGTACTCACTTCTGTGACATACTGTATAAAAATAAAATTTGCAATTTCAGCCTACAACACAATTTCATTCTATGATATTAACCGGTAAGAAAACATTTAAAGGTCATATTTTAATCCTCCTATATAATTTCCATTTTCAGAGAGCTCACCTTCAACAAAAGATGGCAGGGTACCCTCAATTGAGTTTTTAGAATTGCTTGTGGTAGCAACAGACAGCTATGTTGTAGCAACACTGGTAAATGTTGACAACTGTAAATATGTAACTCTTGTTAACTTAATGACACTTCTGCCTCCCATGCCTTACTTAATATTCATTAAAGTAGTTTGTACTAACATACCTAAAATATTGGCTAAAAGCAGCCAACACATTTTTATGTGCTTTGAAGGAAACTCCTTTGACCACCAACATACAATCGCAGAGAAGACCCTGTATCCGCTGATCATGGAGCTGCTGAAGGAGGTGACAACTGTGATTAGCAAAAGCATCCATGCTAGAATGTGTCTCTGTTACCTAAAAAAGAAAAAAAATACTTTTAGGGATGCAAGTATACGGGTAAGCATGTGCTAAATTTTATACATCAGAGCTGTGCTATGCAAAAGGATTAAATGTTATATTGTTTTAAAATGCAAACCAAATTACAGCACAGCGGCAAGTTTCCCAGAAGATCCTCATTTCACTTTTTCACCAGGTAGCTTTCTTAACAAACTAAAGGCATACAGTAGACACAATATATCGTGACCTTCCCAAAGTATCTCAAAAGCATCTCATAATTAGAATACTATTTTACAGTAGTCCTCAGGTAATGGTTCAGTGACCAACATTTTGACGGTGTCCAGCTTGCAATTATGAGGGTTAGGCAAACTGTAGTCACATGATTTCCCTTGTTTCCTGCCAGCTCTTCATAAGCAACGTCAATGGGGAAACCACTAGGAAGTCGAAAATTACTCCTATTGATCCCTGCCTGATTCCCTGGGGTTACAACAGCAACCCAGACTGCTGGATTCCCAATACTAAGCGATGCAGTCACGTGATATTGCGCTTTATGACTGCATCGCTTAGTAACGGCAAGTCTGGTACCAACTGCCAAAGTAACCTGAAGGGGTATATGGCCAAGCAACCGAAAGTGAGGCTGCAGCCACTCTGCCAACTGACAGACCCCCAAGGAAGAAGGGCTCTACGTCAAGAAAACTCTTGGAAAGGAACTGACGAAGAAAGGATGAGATCTCGGATCTGGAAGAAGCCTTCGTTCGGCTCCTGGGGAAAAGCCAAGAGGTGCCTCCCACAGACCAGAGAGTGTGTGACGGGGCTGCCTTGGAGAGGCCCAGCTGCTCATGGAGAATTAAATAACACGGCCTCACACACACCTTCCAAGAGAGTCCGTGGAACGAACTTCAGGCAGTCCTTGACTTGCAACAGTTCAATTAGCGACCATTCAGTTACAGCATCATTGAAAAAAGTGACTTATGATCATTTTTCACCCTTACGACCATTACAGCATCCCCGTGGTCACGTGATCAAACGTCAGACGCTTGGCAACTGACTCACATTTATGACGGTTGCATTGTCCCGGGTCACGTGATCCCCTTTTGCGACCTTCTGACAAGCAAAGTCAACGGGGAAGCCAGATTCATTTAACAACCTTGTTACTAACTTAACACCTGCAATGATTCACTGAACAACTGTGGCAAAAATGATCGTAAAATGGGACGAAGCAATCTTGCTTAGGAACAGAAAACTGGGGCCCAATTGTGGCCGTAAGTCGAGGACTACCTGTATAATGGGCGAGATGAGGTCAACGTTCCCTTATTCTGGAAAGGAAAGGCAAAGGAAGAACGAAGCAGCCATAACTGCGCATCTCGCTGCAAGAGAAAACGGACGCAACCCAGAAACTAACGGCGTAATTTCCATCGGGAGGATACCAGAGAGGGGATCCCCACAATCACGCAGGGACACGTGTCAGCCGACCCGGAAGAAGCGGCTTCATCTAGGCCACACGTAACAGATCGAGCCCCGAGGAAGAGGGAGGGGGGGCTCCCTCGGTTATTGGGAGCTCTGAGCCCAAAGGGGGAGCGGAGACTCGGCGGAAGAAAGGCCGGAAAACGCAGCAAGCGACTCACAGGCAGGCGGGGGGGGGGGGGGAGGAGGAGGAGCAGGAGGAGCAGGAGGAGAGCCGCGCGCAGACGCCAAACGGAGCCCGCCCCCACGTCGCCGCGGCAAGACGTCGGCCACTCCTGGCCGGAAGTTGGACAGCGTGACCATAGAGCGGGACGTCCGATGCGCCTCGCGAACGCCGCCTGAACGGGCCTCTTTGCCTGCGCCCCGCGCCTTCCCCTCCGCCAGGGCGGCTTCCGTCCGGAGCTTGACCGGCCTGAGCGCCCGTGTGAGGCGCGGCTCTCCTGTCCCGCAAGCGGTGCGTGCTCCGCCTGGCGTTTGGGCCCCAGTTCTTCCCCTCCAGGGCTGGGGGCGGTTAATGATAAGGGCATGCGGTGGAGGGGAGGCGCCGCGGGACCCCGGCAACGGCCGAAAGAGCCTCCCAGCCCCTGCGAGGCCTCCGGGTGGGGGTAGGACGGGGTGGTGGGGTAAGCAGGGGCATAGGCGTCGGAGGCCGGGTGGGGCGCCCGCTGGGGGTCCTTTCCTGCTGTTCTTCGGGCAGCGTTGCTTCTCCCCCCCCCCCCCCCCGCCTTTTGGTTGCCAAGAATAGAGAGAGAGAATTGCCGGCAGCTCCTGTGGCGATGTTGTTCCCTGTGGGCAGCTCCGAGTTAAGAGTTATAATTTTCTTATCATGTTGTGCTTGGGTAGTTTTTGTTCTCTGAAATAGAATTTCTAATCCTACATTAAATACAACATCGGGTGGTTAATTCTGTTTTCAATATATTTCTAGGATTTGTTGAAGAGCCGTGAATCAGACTTCGAAGAAACAGATATAGTTTTCCAGAATGGTGTTTTTCACATGTAACGCCTGCGGAGAAGCCCTGAAGAAGGGACAGGTGGAAAAGCATGTGATTATGTGCCGAAACTGTCAGTGTCTGTCTTGCATGGACTGCGGGAAGGATTTCTGGTAGGTTGAAACTGGCCTGTGTCTTCATCATTTGGCACTGGGAGTCTTCTAGGGAAGCTTTTCAATTGGCTTTGGCAGTTGCAGCATCAGGCCAGCCTTGTCTGAGCACGGAAGTTAAAAGGCCTGGCTAGTGGGCTGCCTGGGAGCTCCAAAACTGTGAGCCAGACTGGGATGTCCAAAAAAAAGGGGGGGGGCTGTGTTATTACCAAGAGTTCTCCAACATCCAGCCTGACCTGAAGGACACAGTAGAAGCATTGGAACTATGGCTTATCACTCTCAAGCAGCATGCTTGGCTTTATAGCCAAAGCAGAAACAGCTAAAATAAAATAAATAAACATCCGATGTATCTCAGATTATAGGAGAAGAAATCTCTAGGAACATCTGGGAAAGTAACAAAAAGGTTAATAGATCCCAATGTGGGCAAGCTATGGAAAATCAACAGAGATAGGAAATAAGAGAGTTAATATAATTTATTTTGAGAAAAGGTAAATCTGGAAAGGGGAGGAGGAGAAATGTAAAACTTCTTAAGGTCAGCCTAGATCAGTGATGGCGAACCTTTTTTGGTTCGCGTGCCAAAAAGGGGGGGGATGCGTGGGATCACGTGTGTGCGTGCCCACACCCATAATTCCATGCACCCCCGCGCATGCCCATATGACCCCCCCACTCCCAGCATGCAATGGCACGCCCATTTTTTGCTCTCTCCAGGCTTCTAGGAGCCCGGGGAGGGCAAAAACAGCCTTCCCCACCCCCTCTGGAAGCTGGAAACAGCCTGTTTCCTGACTCCCAGTGGGCCCAGAAGGCCCGAAAATCAGCTGGCCGGTGCGCACATGCGCGCCGGACCTGAGTTCGCGTGCCCACTGATATGGCTCCGCGTGCCACTTGTGGCACCTGTGCCATAGGTTCGCCATCACGGGCCTAGATAATTGATTATCTCTAACTTGAACATGATCTTGAGTTTCAGCATATGTTCAGAGTTTACTTCTTCAAGTATTGCATTTGTATACTGCTGGATTTCAGCAAAAATGAGGCGGGGGTTTAGCCACTGTAAAAGCAGCAAATTTATCAGCAATTACAAAGCAAGTGTAATGGTGATCATTCTGTCTCAAAGGCCTTCTGGAAGTACTCTTGTCTTCAGCAATAATGAAGGTGCTTATCTATTCAGACTTCTGAATGGAAAATAACTTTACAACAACATAGTGCGATTGACCTGCGGGGCTGGTGCGACATGCAATAAGTTCACATGGTGCAATAGGATTGTGTGTTTGTTAGTAGGATTCATTGGGTTAGGGATTTTCTTTCACTGAGTTGTATTGGGTTGGGGGGGGCACGAAGGGAGGCTCAGCCAATCTCATTGTGCACATGTTGTACTCTGACAATAAAGGATTGAATTGAATTAATCTCTAGGAGGAGAGCACTCTGTAAGGGAGGAGGTGTTGCTGCAGAGAAACATTGCTTGCAAGCCCCTGCCTGGCTGCATTTGGGCAGCATTAAAAGATGTTGGCAGGCCTTCCACCCTGGAGAAGTATTCTGTGTGGTCCAGTCTAAAAGCCTCTATATCAAGCAAGTTCTTTGCCTTTTCCTACTTTTTTACCATGGAGAAAGCCTTGACATAATTTTCAGGTCTCAAGGGGATTCCAGAATAAAAACAAAAATGTATTTGTACTTCACAATACAACTTATTTCTTACCTGCAAAATCCAAATTTTGCCATATTTACAGCAGAGTAGCAGACCAGCAGCTGAGTGGAGGCTGGCAAAATTTCCCACCAACTAGAATTGCACGGCATAAGAAAAAACAATTATTTTTTCCCCATCTCATACCATCTTATGGAGCAGTTGGGAAAAAAGCTAGCTTAGACCTACCAATGTCTTTCAAGTTAGTTATGCTGCTTTAATATATTTCAGCAAAATGTTTGGGAAGAGCTCTGGAAAATGCCTTCCATTAATGGTTATTTTAAAATGAATTCACAATGCAGGGATGATGATTATAAATGCCATGTGAAGTGCCTCAGTGAAGATCAGAAGTATGGAGGAAAAAATTATGAAGCCAAAGTCCTCAAAGGAGACCTCAAGCAGCAGGAGTGGATTCAGGTGAAGTAGACCTAGCACACCACAAACTGCATTTAATTTTTAAAAAAAAACATATTTATTTGTTATACCTCACTCTTTCTATAATGGCGCCCAAGGCCAAATAAAATTAAATAAAACTAAATGTAATATAATCCTGTAACAATTCACAATATAAAATTCAATGCGACAATAGGAAACATAAAGCTTTCTACTGGTGTATTACCCGGTCACATTAGCCTGTTTTTCATTTGCAGAAGGTTCATGAAATAATAAAGGAAACTAACATTAATGTCAAAGTTCGAGATATTTTACAACAGATGCATGCGTACGACAATATTCCACGAAAGAAACGCAAATTTCAGGTATGTTCATGAGTTAAGTATTTATGCCTCAAACCTGACCTGGTATAGGGCAGATTTTCTTTATTATGCAAAAGTAACTTCTCTTAAAGAATCCACATAGTTTAGTGTTCCTTAAATTATACTGTGGAAAACACATGTTTTCCAAATAATTTGAAAATCCCGAGACCCTATTTTTTTTACTTATTTAAACCCCATTTAATTACACATTTGTGCCTCCTAGTGATCCCACTGCTTGAGCCCTCCTGGCCCCATCAGTGAACATGTCTGGGGTTCAGGAGCAGAGATGCCACTGCAGGCAACCTCAAGATGGTCAGAAGGACATGCGGTTCCACTTTGGCCGCTGATCACGAGTGCTGTTACCCTTGAGGGGCTAAAGCCCATGGCAAAATTATAGCAGCCTATTTGGAAAATTCTGTACATTTGGTTGTTAACGGACTCTGGAAGAAGTAGTTTAAGAACAGGTAGTTTTGGCCTTTTGCTGATTTACTACTTTTGTCAGAAAATGCATTTGTGTTCTGGTTAAATAGAGAGTCCCCCCCCCCTCTTCTGCCTAATTAGAACTGGATGACCAACAGTTTGAAAATCCACAATACTACTCTACAGGATCAAGTGTGGGATATTTTTTCAAAAGCAACAAAAAAGGTAAGCAAACCAGTTACTGCTGCATTTGGAATATATTGTGATAAGCACATTGGGGGAGTGCAGGAGGAAGCTTGGGCTGGGGGAGGGCTTGGCTCAGGGTGGTTCCTTGCCTAGTGACCCAGTGGGTTTCGTTTAATAATGGCAATGGGAAGTGCCAGGATTGCTGTTGTTAAGCTATGCAGTCACATAATGTGGTGCTTTACGACCAGATTGCTTAACTGTGAAATTACTGTCATCAACTGAGGACTTACTTGTATGTCCTTACTACTGGAAAAGATGAAAGGAAATAAACTTGAAATTTGAGAAGGATTCAAGCCAGGTAAAAATTGTTCGATTTGGCCTTTGAAAATGTATTGAAAATCTGATAAGAGAGACAGGATATAGATGGTTGGTAAACATTTTTTTCTTCCTCTAGCAAGCTCTTTGGTAAATGAAAACCATGGATCCTGCCACCCTAGCTTCCTTGATTCAGTCAGAGAAGGTTTTCATTGGCTACTCCTGAAGGCCCTCTTCCTCTCATTTGCTGAGCAAAGCCAAAAATTAGTTTTAACAAATCTCAGAAAACTCAGCATAGTCCCACACAGGGAGGGTAACTGGGAACTGGTGAGCTATCTCCAGTTGAAAATTATGTCAGTAGCCCGTGTAGAAAATCTTTAAAAAGAGTGAGGTGTTCATTTTCAGCATCCTTGGCTATATCAAATGCTGCCATGTGGGTCATGGAAAGCTCTGCCTTTCAAGTGCATAGTTTGAAATGCTCATCTTAATTTCAGTGAAACTTATTTCCCTCAAAACTTTTTTGCTGCTTTGTTATCGGTTGATTTTAAGTGCCCATTCCATGTTGGAATAGTATGTTTTAAATTGTTATATGAACTTATATTGTTCCTGTGTTTGCATTTTATTCTTTTTGCTATTTTTCTATTTTGGAATGGTTTTAGTTGTAATTCATTTAGAGATCTTCAACTATTGAAACAACAGAAGTGGTAGTAGGAGTAATAAAAAGAAATAGACTTCAAATGTACTAATACAATATTGGATTTGTCATGGTGATATATAATCCATTCATTTCTCCAACAGGAAACACTTGAAACACTTGAATCTGTAAAAAATGAAATTATGCCTGTGGCATCAGAAAACAATATCACAAAGACTGAGAAACCAAAACAGAAAAAAAGTAAAAAGGAATTAAAAGAGAAGAAAAGTATCAGAAAGTTAAAAGCTCAGCAAGAAAACTTGGAATGTTTAAGAAGTGAAAAATCTAGGCAAGACATTCTTGAGGAAGGCAGCATAAAAATGCCCCAGAGTAATTATTTGAAGAAGGCAAAGCAAGTAGCAGCCGGCTTGGTCAAAGTTCCAAGGAAGGGAAATGGCCCAGAAGCAGAAGAAGCTGAGACAGAGGCACGTGTGAAGAAACGCAAGAACAGCTGCACAAAAGGTCCTAATGTGTTTGTTCACGTTCTCCCTAATTTTAAAAGCTCCTTTAGAATCCTGCAGCAAAATCCATTTATCTTCCTCCATTAATTATCGGGGAAAGAAAATGAAATGGGCTTTTTAAAGTTTTTTGTTTGTTTGTTTGTTGGAATTAGACCCAGCAATGGAGAATAATGTGTAACTCAGAGCTGAGAAGTTGGGACCTACCGTATTTTTCAGAGTATAGGACGCACCTAGATTTTAGAGGAGGAAAACAAGGAAAAAAGTATTCTGAACCAAATGGTGTAGTAATATATTATTTAATAAAATACCAGTGTAGCAGAATACTTTTTACAACCATGTACACTTTTTACAACCATGTACACTTTTTACAAACTTCAAACTTGAGAGCTTTAAGACTTGTGGACTTCAACTCCCAGAATTCCTCCTCCAGTCATGCTAGCTCAGGAATGGGAGTTGAAGTCCACAAGTCTTAAACTTGCCAAGGGGGTGCAAGGGTCTTCAAACTTATGGATTTCAACTCCCAGAATTTCTCCTCCACTTAGCAACCTTAAAAAGAAACCTAAAAAAATTTTTTTTAAAAAAGTTCTAACCTGTCGGCTCTCTTCGGACGGCAGCGGCGGCTCCTCAGATGCCTTGGGAGCAGGCTTCATGCTGTGTGGGGGGTGGGTGGGTGGGCAGTAGTGGCTGTGGCGGCTTGCTTTGGGTAGAGGCAGCGGCGGCCAGCAACAGCAGTGGCGACTCCTCAGGCGGCAGGCTTCGGGCAGGAACAGCGGCAGGGGGGATTTCGGTGGGGGTGGTAGTGGCTGGCAGCGGCGGCAGCGGCTCCGGGCAGCAACGGCGGTGGGGGCCAGCAATGGCTGGAACCGGCCGAAAATGCGACGCGCGGAGGCCAAAAACCTCCAAAGGGTGGGGGCTGGCAGGTGGGTAGGGCTACATTCGGTGTATAAGACGCACCCAAATTTTCACTCTCTTTTGGGGGCTAAAAATGTGCATCTTATACTCCGAAAAATACGGTAAGTGTTCCCTGGGCTTGGCTTTTTCCTTGCAAACGTTACATTTCAGTGACATTGCCACATTGGGTAATGAAATATTTGTAAAGAGAAAAGCAGATTCAGCTACTAGCAAGATTTTAACATCATGATGGTGGCTCTCACCAAAAAGAGCCTTCTATTTTTTTTTTCTTAATTTCTTGATATTTCTCTCCCTGCTCCCCTATAATGCAGATGAGTCTCCCATTCCCACCAAAATAACAAACTGCTTTGAAGTGGAAGAAAACAAAGATAAACATCAAGGTATGTATTATGTATTATGATGATAATGGAAAACTTCAGTTGAATCTTACAGGCATTAGTATTATTTTCAAAAAAAGATTTACAGGTGTCCTGTAGCTGGAATTTTGATATAGAATTTGGTGTTCAAAGATGGCTGTAGAAAGACACTGTGTTTAAGGTTTCCTTTTGGGGCACCTCTTGGTTGCCAGAAGTATTGGAAGAGAGATTTTGACTCTAATCCAGGCTAGATTCAGGCCAGGGTTCTGAGGAGAAACTGCCTTGACTGCTTCTATCTAGACAGACGGAGGGAGGCAAGCGAGAATGCCCTTGGGCTGTCCCTCTTCCAAGCACTCCTTTGCTGGTACTGTTTTGAAGAGGATGGGGTGGTTTGGTCTTATAGAGCAGCAGGGTGATTTTTAATAAGATGAGACAAATCATGAAAACTAGATTTATTTTTCCAGTATGTTATTTTTTATTAAACAGTATTAAAACTTACAAACAGGCTTTACACAGGGTAGCTGCTGCAAAGATTTTTACATGTCCTATTGAAAGTATTATATCATTCCCTTTGGCAGATGAATGGCTAACTGAATTGGGGAAGTCCAAAATAACTTGATATTTCATAAGTAAATCTGACATTAAAATGAAGTCAATGTGGAAACCATTTTTGGTTTATAATATTGTATGTGACCTTGCACTACATCCAAAATTTGGGGTTTTTTCAACATGGAGTCTAGCTTTCAGTGATTTGTTAAATGAGGTTTGATCTTCAATTATTCAAATGGAATTGCTATAATTCCTAATCACCTATTTTCTGATTGGCGCAATTATATTACTGAGAATAATTTCTTGTATTTTAAAATGATTTGCCATACTTTTTAGTTATTTAAGATTAATGAAAATTTAACATTCTTACCTAATTTTGTGATGCTTGTAAATCTCTGTGTATTCATTTTTGGGTAGGGAGGTTGCTTTTTTCTCCCCTTTTTTGTGTTTTATTTTTTAAAAACAGTAGTGATGAACCATAATAATATGTAGATGCTGTATACCATCCTGAGTTCTTGGGCAGAATTTGATGCATAGGAAAGCCAAAACTAGCTAAAGAATTTAGAGCTGTGATTTCACATTGTTGTGTATACAGTAATTTACTTAATGATGCCCCCACAAGGATAACATAAGTTTTGCAAGGGGGGGGGGGGGCTGCAACAGGGTGTGTGTGTGTTCTGATAGCAGCCTTTATAAATATACACATTTGATGCTTCTCCCCTCTTTGTGCTACTGGTTTTTGACATCCACATTACTTTAAAATGATTTATGATATTTTTCCAAGCGAGACTGTAGTCCCCAGGGCCGCCTTTGGCCGAATCAAAGCCTTAAGCAGTGTCATTCTTAATGTTTTAGGCACCAGGCTAGAAACCAGGAAACTGAGTTCTAGTTCTGTCTTGGGCACAAAGCCAGCTAGGTAACAAAATTCTATCTCTTGGCCTTAAGAAGGAGGCAATGACAAACCACTTCTGAAAAAGCGGTTTGCAAAGAAAATTGGAACTGGCTAGAGACAGTTTCAGCAGTCAACACTGGCTCGAAGGCATACACATACAGATAAATGTATAAATGAAGTACTATTTTCAGTGGCAATATTTTAACCCAAGCTTGTTATTGCAGAAACTTATTTATAAAAAATACTTAGTGCTATGTTTGGTGCTTATTTTTACTATTTTAAGTCAAAATTTAAGCAGATCATTTAAAGTTTTTTTTAAATCAATTTTACAGGTAAATTCAACTGGAAAGGAACAATAAGAGCTGTTTTGAAGCAAGCACCCGACAATGAATTATCCATTAAGAAACTAAGGAAAAAGGTGTGTTGCATCACTTTATGAAACAATGTAAAATTGAAGAGGGAGCACTATTGAATTAAAAGAAAAGTGCTTTAAAGTACCGGGGACTGCTAAATTGGTGTACTTCTAGCATGCTATGAGTTTTTGTTGCATTTTAGCAGTTTTACTGGTTGACACCTTTAAAAAAGACTTGTGTGGTAAATACACTATTTGCAATCATTCATTTCATGGAATTGAAAATCAAAGTCCAATGGCTAGCAAGCCACATTTTAACAGAGTGGTTTTGCAGTATTTATGTTCTGTGCTTAAACTTTTATTACCTAAAAATGGCTTTGACTTCATTTTTGAATATTTAATTAGATCTGAAATAACAATTCTTGTACACATGATAGCACTTCTGTTCATTCATGGAAAAGAATTACTGATACTGTCTCCCCAAGGCAAGGTTACAATCATTGTCCAATATACCGTGTTTCCCCCAAAATAAAACCCTGTCTTATTTTTTTTTGAGGGCTTATTTTGGGGCACAATTTGGGGGTGGCAGGTGGGGTGGGGGAGAAGCGAGGGGCAGGAAGCCCTTCCATGCCCGGCGAGGGGGGGGAGAAGAGACTGCAAGAATCGCGGCTGCTTTTGCAACCGATTGAGGCTGCAAAAGCAGCAGGAGGCCCCATGCGTCTCGTGTCCCCTTCAAGAACAGCCTGACCTCAATCAGTTGCCAAGAGCTTGGCCCCGATTGAGGCTCCCTGGGGTGGAGCCCAGAGCCCGGCACTTGAGAGGGTCTGGGGGGGGGAGCCCCTTTACGCAGCCTCTCTTTCAGGTGTGCAGGAAACCCCCTCCTGCCATGGAGCCGGCTGGTTGAGAATCGGGCAGTCCTGGGACACAGAACCCCAGCAGGAAGGCGTCTCCTTTGGGCTACTGAGTGCCAGCCACTGCACGTTGCAAAGAAGAACGAAGCAAGGTGGGGGAGGGGGATGGAGGACAAAGCAAGGCAGCGGCTGTGGAGCTGCCCCAAGGCCCCCCATCGGCTTTCCTGAAGGCCCTTCAGCCAGGCCACCCATGACAACCCCTCCTCCCTTCTCTCTCTCTCTCTCTCTCTCTCTCACACACACACACACATACAGAGGTCCATCACACACACCCCAACCCTCCCAAGGCAGCCACATCTCTTCACTAACCTGCTTTCCAGTTCCGTTCTCCACCATCGCATGCAGGGCAAGAAAAGTAGTCTGTTGGACTAAAAAAAATATACCGGTAGTTCAGACCTTCTCTTCTGTCCCCACTACGCACTCAGTAACCACACACTCAGTTTGTACACACTTCTTTAATTCCAATAACCACTACTAATAAACTTCTTAGCACTGGAATAGGCACACAACAATTCTACAAATAGTATTTTCATGCAAGCAACCAGCTGCTAATTAATCTTCATTAGCAGCTGGCATCAGTTCACAGAGTCATAAAGTCAATGAAAGCAATTAGATCTTGCTATCTTATGGAGCTTCCAAGAGTTGGCAAAGTTCCTAGAATTAGTCCTTGGTAATCCAAGCCGAAGCACAGAAAGCAAAACAGGAGTCACGGAGCAAGCTGTGATCAGACAGGTTTTCCAAACGTTGTTCTCTGCAATCTGCTGGCTGCCTCAGATGTCCTTAAGAAGACTAAGGGAGTGGCCAATTAGTCCCAAGTCTTACTCCCGAGGAGACCTCCTCCGGAGTAAACCTTCCTGCCTCTTGGCAGCCCTGCATGCTCTTGCATTCAGGAAAGGAGTAGCCCCTCCTTTCTCATCACTGCCAAGAGGTGCTGAAGGTTCCAAAGGCCCTGGCTGCACAGGCTGCTGGCGGGCCACAACACTTTCCAACTTCTCATGAAGAAAAAAAAATCTCGCGAAATTGGAAGGTGTTTTTACCATAGTCCCACAGACTACTTTTCTTGCCCTGCATGTGACAGTGGAGAATGGAGCTCAAAAGCAGGTTAGTGAAGGGATATGGCTGGTTGGGGGGGGGGGGTTAGGGATGTGTGTGTGTGTGTGTGTGTGTGTGTGTGTGTGTGTGTGTGTGTGTGTGTGTGAGAGAGAGAGAGAGAGAGAGAGAGAGAGAGAGAGAGAGAGAGAGAGAGAGAGAGAGAGAGATGGGGGACGGAGAGAACATTAGAGAGAGAGAGAGAGAGATGGGGGACGGAGAGAACATTAGAGAGAGAGAAAGAGAGATAGGGGATGGAGAGAACATTGCTGCCAGCCCTGGATAACTCTCCAGGTTGGATGGATCTCTGTCTCTCTCTGTCTCTCTCTCTCTGTCTCTGTCTCTCTCTGTCTCTGTCTCTCTCTCTCTCTCTCTCTCTCTCTCTCTCTCTCTCTCTCTCTCTCTCTCTCTCTCTCTCTCTCTCTCTCTCTCTCTCTCTCTCTCTCTCTCTCTCTCATACACACACACACTGTTCTTTCTTTGGGATCTCAGCACAGACGATCGTCAGGAAAAAACGGGTGGGGGATTTTCCTGCAGCCTGTATTTTTTGGGGGATGTCAGTACAGATGCCCCTCCCAGGATTGCAAGGCTGAAGGCTTCGGATGGAGCATTTTGGGGATGTGTGTCTGCTGCGATCCCAAGTAAAGAACAGGAAAAGGGCACGAGGCCAGCAGCTGGGGAGGAGGTGCTCTGGAGATCTGAGCCGAGCTGCGTTGCCCTTGCTGGCTCAGCTGATCAGTGGGCAGCAATTAAGGGGCTGAACCTCCATAAGGTGTCGGGGAAGGGAAGGGCTGCTTCCTGTGCTGGCCACGCCACCCCTTCACTAGGGCTTATTTTCGGGGGAGGGCGTATATGCCAACCCCAAAAATCAGGCTTGGCCTTATTTTAGGGACATGTCCTATTTTCGGGGAAACATGGTATGAGCACAAATCCCAGTGTTATGCTAGTCTAAATAAAATGTGGACCTATGGTTAACTCCTTAAAATTCAAATCCAGTGGAGCTCAGTGGCTCTTGCGTGCAATTCAATATCCTTAGGGCGACAACTTTTTAATTGGCATTGTGCATTTCCTTTAAAACAGTCCTTTCTGCCACTAAATATCAACTTTTCTTGATCTGGACACTTTGCAAAATTATGAACTTTAAAACATGTTTATCCATCTGAACCATTACAATGATTTCTGGTGCTTCGTTTGTGGGGGAAAACAATTGCATTTACTACCATAAAACTGTTCTCTTCAATTTGGACATCATATATATTATTAAGAAGTTTTAATAAAAGTGAGAGAATTAAATGCTATCAGAAGTTTGAAAAGATGGCATCTATAGTAGTTAGGCTTTAACATCTAGATATGGGACAGGCGCAGATATTGTCTTCTCAGGCTGCTCAGAATTGGTTGCAGGTATTACTTGGTTTTTGGCTTTTGTCTTCTTTTCCAAGTTCCATTATGTTGTTTCTAACTCTAGTATGTGAGCTGCCTAGAATTACTGAAGCAGCAGAGTTCAGAGCCATTAACAGGGAAATGCTGCTAAGCCCCAGGCATAGTACCAAGATACACCCACGTAACACCCATTCTCCGTCAGCTGCATTGGTTGGCCATCAGTCTCCGGTTGCAATTTAAGGTGTTGGTTTTGACCTTTAAAGCCCTACATGGCTCAGGGCCAGGTTACCTTCGGGACTGCATCCTGCCACATACCTCCCTACGACCAGTTAGGTCCCACAGAATGGGCCTCCTCCAGGTCCCATCAACCAAACAATGTCGGTTGGCAGGCCCACGGGGGAGAGCCTTCTCTGTGGGTGCCCCATCTCTCTGGAACCAACTCCCACCAGAGATCCAGACTATCCCCACCCTACTGGCCTTCCGCAAAACAGTAAAAACATGGCTCTTCCGGCAGGCGGGGTGAAGAGAGGATTCCCCCATGCATGAATGGTTTTTTGTTTTTTAAATGCAATGTAATGTGTTTTTTTTAATGCAATTTTATTGTACCGTTCTTATCTCTGTTGTACGCTGCCCTGAGTCCTACGGGATTGGGAGGCTTATAAGAACTTCTAATTAAATTAAATTAAATTAATTAAATAGTGAAAAACTACAATTTCCATTAATTTCCTATAAACCATAAATAGTTTGGATTTAGTCTAGCAGCCTGGTCAAACTTTTAAGCATTGGGAAAAATTAAATTAAATGAACAGGTCCCACATTGTAAAGTTAAGTTGTAGGTGCAGATTTTTTTCAATAGTTAAGCAAAAGGAAAAGAGTACATCTGCACCCATGATGAGCTGCTCACAATTTCCAAAGGAAAAGGTTTGTGAGACAATCTAGAAAATTGGCTAAACTGAAAACAGAATCAAACCTTTGAATGATCTTTTCCTTTTCTTTTGTAGGTTATAGCTCAGTATTACACAGTCACAGGTGACCATCAGAAATCTGAAGAGGAAACCCTAGCCCTGTTTAAGAAGAAAATCAGCAGCAATCCTAACTTTAGAGTTTTAAAAGAAAAGGTTAAACTTCTAAAATAATTTTTAGGGGTCATATGATCTGATTTTATACATTGTCAGTTTTATTAACAAATAGAAAACTTTTTGTTATATGGAAACGAAATATAGCTGTATTTGATTGTAAATTCATTTTCTTTTTATAACATGAAAATTAAAGTTGAAAATATTTTGTAAAAGACAAAAACTCCATTGAAATATTTCTGTTATTAATGGAGAGCTATGTTTTCTGTTTGATTTGTTCTGCAATCTCTGTGAATGCTGGCTTTCAAATCTTTCAAGGGCATAAGAAAATACTTTGAATCAATAAATATGTAAGTGCCACTGAAAGCAATAAATCTTTCTCTGGGGCAGTGGTGAAATTCAAAAATTTTCCCTACTGGTTCTGTGGGCGTGGCTTGGTGGGGGGGTTATGTGACTGGGTGGGCGTGGCCAACTTTTAAAAACTTTTTAGCATTTAAAAATGCTAAAAAAAAGTTCCGACAATCAGCTGTGCCCGCTTTCCCCCCCCCCCCCACTTTTTAAAGCATTTTTTTTACTACCGATTCAGGCGAATAGGTAGAATTTTTTACTACCAGTTCGGGCAAACCAGCCCGAACCAGTAGCATTTTACCCCTGCTCTGGGGACAGTACCAACTTCCTCGCGGAACGACCTTCCCCGCATGGCCAGCTTCCTGTCTGTTCTCTGCGGCCATCCCCCACTTGTTCCCCGAAAGTGCCCTGCAGCACAGTCCCCTGCTTTTTCCTGTCCTCTTTTCTGCTCTACGCTGATAGAGTGCGCCTTCGGAGGTGCCCGCTTAGGTCGGCCCATGCGGTAGTAAGGCCCGACTGGCACGGCGGCAAGTAGGAGAAAAAGAAGCCTGTCAGTGCTGCCAGTGAACCAGGACAGCCCCGCATTTCCAGCTCCCGCAGATGACTGAGGAAGAGCCGTGGTGGAAATAGCCCCTGAAATCCGCATTGAGACAAAGGTACTGTCAGAGTTCCAAATAGCATCGAAAATTAAATCAGAGTCCCAGGCAAAGTGTTCCACAAAGTTCCAACCATCTGGTTGAAACCCGAATCTGAAGTCCCCGGGGTTTCTCCACCCAGTTGAAAGTTCAAGCCCTTGTCCCCACACCCCCAAGTCCATCACGTTGACCAATCCTCAACTGCCACCCTGGCAAGAATCCACCCATCTCCTTCAGTGCAGGTGCAGGAGTGCGAAGACAAAGGACGACCTTGACTATCTAGAAAGAATTTGTTATGGCTATATACAGACAGCCCTCATACAATGACCCCTCCCAAATTCCCACAGTAAAGAATGCATATTAAAATACTTTAAAGTGTGGCAGGCCAAAGACCCCAACTAAAATGGCTTCGGCCTGACAAGCGGCCTCCCCTCAGGAAAAGACCGTGTCCTACAAGAAAAGAAAGAGAATAACAGGAGGTTAATACAGCATCCTTAAATCCCCCCCCCCGGGGCACCCTTTTGTTTGGGTATTTGTCGTGGAATTGTTTAACTAGCTTGTTGGCTTTTACATTCCAACTTTTCACCCAAGTAGTTTCTGACAAAGGGTACCCCTTCCAATGGATCAGATATTGTAATGGACTCCTAAACATACTGAAGTCTAGAATTTTCTTCACCTCATAGTGTCTCTCTCCTTCTATTACTACGGGGTGGGGAGGTGGTTGGGTTTGTGGTCTTATATTTGACCCAATCACCGGTTTTAATAAGCTGCAACAAAATACCGGGTGAATTTTTCCCAATATTCTAGGCAATGCAAGTATTATTTTGTTGTCGTTGAGCCAGGGATCGCCAGGCAGGGCTGCTTTCAAAGGCCGCAGGGTAAAATGTCAGACCATGGGTTGAAGGTCAAAGGTCATGGGGCAAAGGTCACAGGTTGTGGGGTCAGAGGTCAAATGTCATGGGGTCAAAGGTTGGGGTCAAAGGCATGGGATCAAAGGTCAGAGGCCAAGGGGTCAAAGGTCATGGGGTGGTCAAAGGTCATGGGGTCAGAGGTCAAAGGTCAAGGGGTTGAAGGTCACGGGGTCAAAGGTCAAATACCATGAGGTCAAAAATCATGGGGTGATCAAAGGTCATGGGGTCAAAGGGCACAGGGGAAAGGTCAAAGGTCATGGAGTGGTCAAAGGTCAAGGAGGTCGAAGGTCAAGGGGGTCAAAGGTGACAGGGACCAAAGATCACGGGGTTAAAGTTAATGTGCGGGGGGGCCAAAGGTCAAAGGTCAGGTGGTCAAAGATTGGGGTGAAAGGTCAAAGGTCAGGGGGGTGAAAGGTCAAAGGTCAGGGGGTGAAAGGTCAGGGGGTCAGATCATGGGGGTCATAGGTCAAAGGCCATGGTGTTAAATGTCAAAGGTCATGGGGTCAAAGATCATAGGGGTCAAAGGGCAAATGTCATGGGGTCAAAGGTCAGTGGTCAAAGGCCATGGGGTCAAGGGTCAAAGGTCATAGGGTGGTCAAAGGTCATGGGGTCAAAGGTCAATGGGTCAAAGGTCACAATGGGTCAAAGGTCACAATGGGTCAAAGGTCAAATGCCATGGGGTCAAAGATCATGGGGTGGTCAAAGGTCATGGGGTCAAAGATCACAGGGCTCAAAGGTCATGGGGTCAATGGTCACAGGCGTCAAAGGTCATGGGATTAAAGGTCATGAGGGTCAAAGGTCATGGGGTGGTCAATGGTCAGGGTCAAAAGTCAAGGGGTCAAAGGTCAAGGGTCATGTGATCAAAGGCCAGGGGTCAAAGGCCAGGGGGGTCAAAGGTCAAATGTCAGGGTCAAGGGTATGGGGTCAAAAGGTCATGGGGTCAAAGGTCAATGGTTCAGAGGTCAAATGTCAGGGGTCAAATGTCATGGGGCAAAAGGTCATGAGGTGAAAGGTCAATGGTTCAGAGGTCATTGGGACAAAGGTAAAAGGTCATGGGGTCAAAGGTCATGGGGTCAAAGGTTGGTGGTCAATGCCCTGGGGTCAAAGGCCAAAGGCCATGGGGCTAAAAGTCATGGGGCTAAAAGTCATGGGGTCAAAGGTTATTGGGTCAAAGGTCAAAGGTCATGGGGACATAGGTCTAAGGTCATGGGGTCAAAGGTCAAATGCCATAGGTTTAGGGTTTAGGGTTCTGCGTAACACCTGTTTCCCCCACTTTCTAGAACTACAGCCTGGTCGATGGATGCAGGTGAGAATCCTGCCGCAAAGATGTTACATCAGCCTTCCTTTTGGGAAAGAGAGATAGTCGAACGTGTGGCTGCCAAGATGACTATCCTATCCTTTGTACCAGGAGGGAGAATGAGAGTTTGGAGTTTAGCAGTAAGGAGTGGGACTTTTCCCAGTGGGACCCCACATCAGCTGGTGTCCCTTGGGAGAGGCAGAACCGACAAGGCCATTGCGGTTCCCCGAGCTTTATTGGAAAAGTTGAGAATAACTTTTGTTTTCAGTTATTTCTTTTTTTGTACAATTAGGAGGATAAAAGGCATTTGGCTGGAGTTGTCCTGCTAAAAAGAACATTACACCTGTGAGTTTCAGGGATTAAGGAAAGAGCTGCCCTACATCACTGCAGATGGAGTGACCTTGTTGCTGCTGCTATGAAGGAACCTGAGAAAGAGCTTCGACACCCCTGAAGAAGAAATTGGCTTCTTTCCGTGATTGTATGGTGCCCTGGAACAACAATTGAGTGAGATGCGGGAGGAGAGCAGATAATATAGCAGTGGAGCCTGGAGTCATGGTGGGAGACTGAATCTGGCCCTAGTAGGGAAGGATCTCAGCACCCGCATTCCTCTATTCTGGCACCACCACCAGTGTAATGCGCCCATTGGCCTG